>CM050164.1:193350771-194788271 GCA_027410445.1 Discoglossus pictus | reverse complement strand
GAAGAAGAACCAGGATAGGTCCAAAAGCCTGCAGTCTGGAACAAGGACTCAGTGGGGCCACTTTGATTATTATAAATTGAAGATTTGGTGGAAGACTCTTGGGTGTCAGAAAATACTGGTGAGGTGGGAGCTCTGCTTTCTGTTGTAAAGTTGTGCAATATATTGCCTGAAGGTGTAGTTGGAGCACTGTGACCGTGCAGCAAGCCTGCCTCTGTGGGCCCTGTTGGTGTGGTAGGAGCACTGTGTGTAACTTGTGATATTGGAACGCTAGTTTGTATCTTGAGGGTGGAGGCACTCTGCCCTGTTTGGGAATAGGGCTCTTGCTTCTCTGTCTGAGTACTAGGAGCACTTTGTGTGGATAGTGAGGAAGGGGAACGATGAAGTTTATGAAAGGAGGAGGTTCCAAATGATGTAGATGGAATGGAGACTTTCTTGAGGATAAGAGTTACACAGTGTGTATTCTCAAGCAGTTTCTTCACAAGGTTTGTTCGGGTCCAACCAACCTAAGCAGAGAGAGAGATCACTGATTACATATAAGTAATGCTTCTCAGGTGCAAAATGAAACACCCACACTACAGGAAAATCACATGTGAGGGTGGGTTTTTAACTACAGAAACCATATTTCTAGGAGGATTGGAGTCCCTATATTTAGATGCTATTTATAACAGAGTTATTTTCTCATGATACACGCCGCATTCTTGAGGCCAAACCAATGTAAAGCTTGAAACATTCCTTCTGGGAATGCTGACCATGACCAATACTCCCATGTTGATTTGCCAATAACACGAATATGGATTCTACACAATGTCCCCACACACATGCTCACCCAAAGAAAAGCCATTTAATTTGAGGAAGACTTTACACATATACACTTACCACAACTTGGTCATTCACTTGAATTATTTCATCTCCAGCAAAGATTCCACTGCAGCGCCCAGCTGGAGACTGAATGAGAAACACATAAAGTGATACTAAACATACAACTATGTACTGCAGGAATTGATTGTCAATGGACTTTATAGTTAATATTAAGAAGGACATTTTCAATTCAGGAAATTTAACAGTGAGGTGTCATTAGAAGGCATATGTATTTTAGTGAGTGTGGGAGGGGATATACTGTAACTTTGCAAGTCAGTATGGTTGTGTATTTGGTGGCATCAGAGTGACTAGTAAGGGAGTGTGATTGGTTGTCCAAGTGTAGCTCAGTTTAACTGGTGGCTTATTGATGTAGCACTGACCTCAGGTGTTGTACCACAAATAAAATGTTGCCCAGCAGAACTGGATTTGATCTCAATGCCCTGAGGAAGAAAACACCAGATTTAACATCCCCCATCCACTATTTGCTGTACCCCTCTGTACCACAACAATCCAAACACCTTTCTCCATAATAGCTGCCATCAAGCACTCCCCATGATGTAATAGAGGTGAGGTATGTCTCTATTTTTACTTTCTGGACTAAACATTCCTTCATCCCATGTTTTACCAGTTTTTTACCCTTTAAAAGTTTAAAAATGCCATTGGAAGCTGTATTGACAGAATAGTACAGAAGTACAAAAGTACTTTGAATAAATGGATAAAATAGAACTATCTAACTAAAAACTTTCCAGTTGTAAAATGAGAAGTATGGGAACAATATTACCCACCAGCACCACAATCCCTCTTTAATGTACTCTTTCACCCTCTATGCAATTTCCTCTCTCACCAGACTGTAGTGCGGTGGCTCAGGATGTATCTGCACAGGTTCGAGGATTGCGGTCTGACTCAGGAGCCTATGAGGACTGCAACTCAAAATGTTCTCACAGATCCCACAGATATTCTGGCACTGCAGTGAGAACATAAAAGAGAACAATATGGCTAAATTAACTATAAAAAAATCACTCCACTCAATTTCACACTTTGCTGCACTTTGTTTGCCACAGTCACTTGGTGACTGATCAAACTGGTAAGCTGAGCAAGCCCATTCAAGGGGACTGCTCTGCTCCTGAAAGTGTAGTTTTATAAACAAGCTGCTCAACAAATCCTCAGAATGCTTGCCATTACAAGTTTAGGGTAGCCAAACCAGTTTAATCAGTGAGTACAGTATTGATTAACAGACTGTCCAAGTAGCTCTTTCTGTATTGCCAACTATAAAGAAATAACTAGACTTTAGAAGATGCCAAGATATAGCAAGCATGACATGACTAAACATAACATTGGATGCCTGCTTTGAAGGAAAGTCAAGTAGAATATAAGGAGAATATGATATTATTAACAGGTCCAAAGCAAGAGTGTAGATGAAGTGAACATTACATAATGATAGCATACAAAGGCCACTGAAGTGTTGTGATCTGCACCATCAGATACAGGGCTGGAAGAAATGTGGAAAAGGTATTTTCCCTTTTAGGACTTGCTGATGAACTGTTTTCAAGCCCTAACTAAAATGCCTTGAACTCAGAGTGTGTGAATCCTTATTTGCTACTAAATTCATTGAGTTATGAGCATTTGTATATATACATATATCACATATATAGTTGTGAGCATGCGAGCTGTTGCTAACGCTTGCGGGCTCGCATAGCAAAAATCGGACGCAACATGCGCACATGAAAACATGAAAAATACAACAAATGCACACAACAAATACATAAAAAGCTTACTTACAGGAAGAGGGGGCACCCAGGACCTCGAAAACTAAAGTTACACCTCAATTTAACTCAAATTAAAAGAGTTTAGACACTGAAAAATACTCTAAGCGACAGAAAAAATGCCCCGCCGAAAAAAATTTAAATGAGGCTACAGCAGTCTAAAGACGCAAAACACCACCAAACACCTACGTATTTGCCAAAAAAACACCTACGAGATAAATAAAAAAAAGGACACAACCCGCGCGATCCCAAAAACATTATAAACACAATAAATAAAAACAACAAACACATAAAAAGCTTACTCACAGCAATGGAGGGGGGGCACGTCAAGTTACACCTCGATTTAAGCACACATTTCGGAGTTTAGAGACCCGAAAATCCCCTAATCAAGAGAAAAAATGGCCGCTGAACAAAACTAAAACGAGGCTAAAGGTCCCTAAACACGCAAAACACCACCATAAACACGCAAAACACCAAACGGCTACGGATATTCCGAAAAAGTTGCACCACTTGGAAAACGAAGGACGCTAAATCAGCCACAGACGCATACCACACATTAGCCGCCATTTTAGAACAATAGCTTAGACAATGCGGAAGTACACAGCTACGCTAATGGATTTGCCTTGCGCACGCACACTATTACACTGCACACATTCATCACGCTTACACGGCAGCTCCACAGCACTAATGCTGCAGCAACATCAAAACAGATTGCCAGCTCTTTAACAGAATGCTTCCTGTATATATTACTTCAAAATCGGTAAAGTATATAAATTTATTAATCAACAGCATTAGCTCACTTACAATTTCATTGCCGTCATTTTTTGACGGGCAATTCGCTAGTATATATATATAAAATTGTAAGGCAGGTAATGCTGTTTGCCACACAATGTAAGGCTTTTGGTCCTGGAGTATATTTGGCACTCACTGCGAGGCTCGCGCTGAGCACCTTTGTGAGCCCCGACCCTTTGGCGCTCATTACTATTATTATAGTTTATTTATAATGCGCCAACATATTACGTATCGCTGTACATAAATTAAGTTCAGACAAAGATAAATAAAGATTAACAAATAGCAAAGGAAGGAGGGCCCTGTCTTTGAGCTAGGAATCCAATGTCCATGGTGAATTCCCAAAGTACTTAGGATAGAAACTCGCAGATTTACAATATAAGGTATAGTGAGTTGTAAAAAAGGGAGAGAGGTGATAAGTGTGTTGGGGTGGAAGGTGATACGCTTCTTTAAAGAGATGCGTTTTAAGTGAGGTTTTAAATGTTTTGAGGCAAGAGGACAATCTGGTGGAGCGAGGCAACGCATTCCAGAGAGGAATAGGGGAAGCATGTGAAAAGTTCTTGAGGCGGGAGTGAGAGGAGGTGACAAGAGTTGTAAAAAGAAGGTCATTCGCAAAACAAAGAGGGCGGGTGGGGTAGTATTTGGAGATGAGGGCAGAGATGTATTGGGGAGAATTATTATTGAGGGCTTTATAAGGTAGGGTCATGATTTTAAATGTTATTCTTGAGGCTAAGAGAAGCCAGTGGAGTGATTGACAGAGAGCTGATGCGGACACTGAACGTTGTGTACGGAAGATGAATCTAGCAGAGGCATTCATAATGGATTGAAGTGGAGATAGTCGCGTGGTGGGTAGGCCAACAAGAAGCGAGTTGCAGTGTATAAGGATTTTAGTTATGTCTTGTGTAAGATAGTGATGAATTCTGGAGATGTTTTTTAGATGGAAAAGACAAGGTTTAGCTGGTGATTCTATGTGAGGGATGAAAGACAGAGCGGGGTCCAGTAGAACTCCAAGACAACAGACTTGGGAGAAGGGGGTGATCTCTTTGTAGACAGTGAGAGAGATGTGAGGAAATGAGGCTGTGGGAGAGTGAGGGAAGATTAGGAGTTCAGTCTTAGACATGTTGAGTTTGAGATGGTGGGTGGACATCCAAGAGGATATACTAGAGAGGCAGTTGGAGACGTGTGTTAGAAGAGAGGGGATAGATCTGGTGCGGAGAGGTAAATTTGGGTGTCATCTGCATAGAGATGATAATGAAGCCCAAAAGAGTTTATGAGGGTTCCAAGTGAGGAAGTGTAGATGGAGAAGAGGAGGGGGCCTAGGACAGGTCCTTGGGGTACACCAACAGACAGGGGGTGAGGAGAAGAAGAGATGTCAGAGAAGGAGATACTGAATGATCGATTTTGTAGGTATGATGAGAACCACGAAAGAGCAGTGTCTCGAATACAGAGGGAGAAGAGGATACGGAGTAGAAGTGGATGGTCGGCAGTGTCAAAAGCAGCAGAGAGATCGAGAAGAAGAAATGAAAAGTGACCTTTTGACTTGGCAGTAAGCAGGTCATTGGTGACTTTAGTGAGAGCTGTCTCAGTGGGGTGTTGGGGCCGAAAGCCGGATTGGAAGGTGTCAAGAAGGGAGTTAGAGGAATTAAAGCTGGTAAGGCGGTTATAGACGAGCCGCTCCAGCAGTTTGAAAGCCAGGGGAAGCAGAGAGATAGGGCGGTAGTTAGATGCGATGTCAGAGTCAGATGAGGGTTTTTTGAGGATGGGTATAACTATGGCATGTTTTAGAGAAGAGGGAAACATGCCATTAGTAAGGGAGAGGTTGAAAATGTGTGTGAGGGCTGGGATTCGTGTGGTAAAGAGGGGAGATATGAGCTGAGATGGAATAGGATCCTGAGGACAGGTATTGAGGCGAGTGGATGATAGCAGTTTGGAGACTTAATCCTCTGTAGCCGGATCAAAGCAGTTCAAAGTGGCAGTGGGATTGGGGAAGGGAGAAGATTGGGTGTTGGTTAGTTGAGAGGGTGGGGTGTGTAAACCACTATGAGATAAGAGTTCATTGCGGATATTTTTAATTTTATGAATAAAATGGTTGGCAAAGTCTTCAGGAAGGGATGGGAGGAGGTGGTGGGCGGAGGAGAGTATTGAAAGTGGCAAACAGACTCTTGGGGTTAGAGGACAGAGTAGATATTAGTGTTGTAAAGTACTGCTGTTTGGCAAGGTTAAGGGCAGAGGAATAGGAGCGTAACAAATTTGTAGTAGAGAAAATCTGCTGAAGTGCGTGATTTCCTCCATAGTCGTTCAGCAGTGCGTGAGCATCTCTGGATGTATTGTGTTTGTGTAGTGTGCCATGGTAGTGGATGAGCGCGAGGGCATCTGCGTGTAGATATGGGGGCCAGAGAGTGTCAAGGGTGGAAGAGAAAGTAGAAGTGTAGAGTGAGGTGGCAGTGTCAGGGCAGTTGAGGTTGGTGATTATTATTATTATTATTATTATTATTATCCTTTATTTATAACGCGCCAACATATTCCGCAGCGCAATACAGGGGTTAGGTACAAGTATAAACAATGCCCCACAATGAAAATAATGGAAGACCCTGTTATTGAGCTTTCAATCGGATATACACTGTGCTTTCCCTAAAGCACCTCACAAGATTAAAACTCGCAAACTTACATTCTAAAGGGTATGGGTAAGGTACAGGAGAGTGAGAGATGCATAGTGAATGAAGAGGCTAAAGATGATAGGCTTTTTTTAATAGATGTGTTTTTAAAGAGATTTTGAAGGATCTGAGGCAGGAAGATAGTCTGGTGGTACGAGGTAAAGAGTTCCAAAGAATAGGGGCAGCACGTGAAAAGTCTTGAAGCCGGGAATGAGAGGAGGTGATGAGAGAGGAGAAGAGAAGGTCATTAGCAGAGCGAAGAGGGCGGGTGGGAGTGTATTTTGGGATGAGAGCAGAGATGTAGGAGGGTGCACTATTGTGGAGGGCTTTATATGTTAGGGTCATGATTTTGAATTGTATTCTAGACGCTATGGGAAGCCAGTGGAGTGCCTGACAGAGAGGTGCTGCAGACACTGATCGTTTAGTATGGTAGATGAGTCTAGCGGATGCATTCAAAATGGATTGGAGTGGAGACAGATGGGTGATAGGAAGACCAGCAAGAAGAGTGTTGCAGTAATCGAGGCGAGATATGATGAGAGCGTGGATAAGAATTTTAGCTGTGTCTTGTGTGAGGTAGTGGCGTATTTTGGATATGTTTTTTAGGTGAAGGTGACAAGATTTTGTGAGTGATTGGATGTGGGGAATGAAAGAGAGGGAAGGGTCCAGTAGGACCCCAAGACAGCGGGCCTGAGAGGTGGGAGTGATGATGGCATTGTCAACAGTGAGAGATATTTGTGGAGTGAAAGCTGTAGTAGAGGGTGGAAAGATAAGGAGCTCTGTCTTAGACATGTTGAGTTTGAGTTGACGGGCAGACATCCAGGAGGATATGCTCGAGAGGCAATTGGCAACATGAGCTAGCAGAGAGGGGGATAGTTCAGGTGCAGAGATGTAGATTTGGGTGTCATCAGCATATAGATGATACTGGAATCCAAAAGATTGTATAAGGGCACCAAGGGAGGATGTATAGATAGAGAAAAGGAGGGGGCCTAGGACTGAGCCTTGGGGTACACCGACAGTTAGAGGGCGAGGAGATGAAGAGGTGCCAGAGAAGGAGACACTAAATGTTCGATTTTCTAGATAAGATGTGAACCAAGAGAGAGCAGTGTCACGGATGCCAAGAGAGTGGAGAATTTGGATAAGAAGAGGATGATCAACTGTGTCAAAGGCAGCAGAGAGATCCAGGAGAATTAGGATAGAGAAATGACCCTTTGATTTGGCGTTGAGCAGGTCATTAGTAACTTTTGTGAGAGCTGTCTCTGTAGAGTGTTGAGGCCGGAAGCCAGACTGGAAGGGATCAAGGAGGGAGTTGGAGGAAATGAATTGTGTAAGGCGAGTGTAGACGACACGCTCAAGTAGTTTAGAAGCCAAGGGAAGTAGAGAGATAGGGCGGTAATTAGATGGAGAAGCTGGATCAGATGTGGGTTTCTTAAGAATGGGTGTAATTGTGGCTTGTTTCAAAGGTGATGGAAACTTGCCAGTGTCTAAGGAAAGGTTGAATAGATGTGTGAGAGCTGGGATAAGTGTGGTAGAGAGGGGGGGGATCAGCTGTGATGGAATAGGATCATGTGGACAAGTTGTGAGACGAGAGGTTGATAGAAGGTTTGCAACTTCATCCTCAGTTACAGGGTTAAAGGAGTTTATAGTGGCTATAGGTTTGGGAAAGGGTGAAGGCAGACTGCTGTTTGTTTTTTGAGGAGAAGGTGTGATATGGGCGCGTTGAGAGGAGAGTTCATTATGAATATTTTCAATTTTACTTTTAAAGTATCTAGCAAAATCTTCAGCTGTAAGAGAGGAAGGGGCGGGAGGTGAGGGAGGGCAGAGGAGAGTGTTAAGCGTGGAGAACAAATGTTTGGGGTTAGAGGCCAAATTTGATATTAATGATGAGAAGTAGCTCTGTTTGGCAAGATTGAGGGCATAGTGATAGGAGCGTAGGATAAACTTGTAATGAAGGAAGTCTGATGAGGAGCGAGATTTCTTCCATAGTCGTTCAGCGCTACGGGAGCACTTCTGGATGTAGCGAGTTTGTGTAGTGTGCCATGGTTGTTGATGAGAGCGGGGGCGTCTGCCTGCGGTTATGGGGGCTAGAGAGTCCAGGGTGGAATTTAGAGTCAAATTGTATTGTGTGGTAGCAATATCAGGGCAAGTGAGGGTAGTGAGAGGACCGAGAAGGGGTTGCAGTAAATTGGAAAGGTGTTGTGAGTTAAGTGTCTGCAGGTTTCTGTGTTTTCTGGTAGTTGGGCGTGATAAAGGGTAGAGATTGGAAGGGGTAATGAGGCTGTAGGTTAGGAGATGGTGGTCAGAAAGAGGGAGTGGGGAGATTGTAAGATTGTAGATAGAGCAGTGATTAGAGAAAATTAGGTCCAGGGAGTGTCCATCCTGGTGGGTAGGGGATTCTATCCACTGTGAGAGGCCAAGGGAAGAGGTAAGCGCAAGTAGTTTTGTGGCTGTGGGAGAAGTGGGAGTGTCAGTGGCAATGTTAAAATCACCAAGAATGATTGAGGGTATGTTAGAGGAGAGAAAGTGAGGGAGCCAGGCGGAAAAATGATCCAGAAATGGAGAGGCTGGACCGGGCGGGCGATAGATGACAGCCACTCGCAGAGAGATGGGTGAAAAGAGACGGATAGTGTGAACTTCGAAGGAAGAGAACTGGAGAGAGGGAACTGGGGGAATGCAATTGAATGAGCAACGGGAGGAGAGTAATATGCCCACACCCCCACCTTGCTTATTCCCAGGTCTGGGTGTGTGACTGAAATGTAAGCCACCGTATGATAGTGCAGCAGTGGAAGCTGAAATTGTGATGGGACTGAGAAGGGGTTGGATAGTAGTGAAGAGCTGACTAGGGTCAAGTGCACGCAGGTTTCTGTTCTGTTTCTGATGGTGGTAGGTGTTGGAGAGGGGTGGAGAGAGGGTTATATGGTGAGGTTGAAGGTAAGGAAGTGGTGGTCAGATAGAGGGAGTGGACGGAAGACTGGGTTGGAGGTTGTGCTGAGATTGGTGAAGATAAGGTCAAGAGAATGTCCATGCATGATGAGTAGAAGAATCTGTTAGTTGTGAGAGGCCAAGGGAAGAGGTAAGTGCAAGCAGTTTGGCTGCTGCTGGGGAGGTGGGAGTGTCAACAGCAATGTTAAAATCTCCAAGTACCAGTGGAGGAACATTGGAGGAGAGAAAGTGAGGGAGCCAGGCAGAAAAAGTGATCAAGAAATTGAGAGGGAGTGCCTGGAAGGCGATGGATCACAGCTACACGTAGAGAGATAGGTGAAAAGAGGTGGATTGTATGGACTTCAAAAGCATGAGAATTGGAGGGATGGGACGGGACAGGGGGTATGAGGTGAAATGTACAGCGAGTGGAAAGCAAAACACCCACACCACCACCTTGTTTGTTCCCAGGTCTAGGTGTGTGGCTGAGGTGAAAACCACTGTGAGAGAGTGCTGCAGGGGAGGCAGTGTCTGAGGATGAGAGCCAGGTTTCAGTGAGAGCCAGTAGATTGAGGGAGTTTGTAGTGAATAGGTCATGAGTGAATCTGAGTTTATTGCAGATAGATTGTGCGTTCCAGAGAGCGAAGGAGAAAGGTAGAGTTAAAGGTTTGTGACAAGTGATGGGTATCAGATTCTGGGTGTTACGGGTGTTTGCTGGCCTTGAAACAGAGGGTGGCTGATAGAGAGTGGAGATGAGTGAAGGGCCTGGGTTAGGGAATATATCTCCTGCAGCCAGGAGAAGGAGGAGTGAAGGAGAGAAGATGGGACTGGGAATTACAGTGCTGTTTCTGCTTTTGAGTGTTAGGGAGGGGATGATATAGTGACTGGAGGAGGGAGAGGAGCTCCTGGGAGCAGAAAAGAGGAGAGGAGAGCAAGGAAGGTGAGATGGTAATATTGTTGGGGATGTGATATGGAGATGCTGCAAAGGAAAGTCTGAGAGAGAGGAAGTTATAAGAAAGAGGAAAGCGTGTGACAATGTGTGAGATTAGGAAAAATAGGTCAGAAGATTGTGGGGGAAGAATTATTATCCTAAGATATGGTAGAAGTAGTAGTATAGATGCAGGAGCAGGGAAAATAGTGTGATAAGGTTTATCAGAATGGCTGAAGTCTTATGACAAGGTTTTGTTTTTTTTAGCAGGTGGTGTTGACTGAGCAGGTGCAAGTCATATGAGTTTCTATAAATTAAGAGAATGCACAGGCGGGTGGGTGTGGAGCAGGGAGGGAGGGCAGAAAGAGCAGTTGCAAACTTCAGGGAAGGCAATTGCTATGAACTAAGATGGAGGCAGTTACTAGAAAGAGAGGAACAGAAGAGTTGAGATCCAGAGAATATAAGCAGAACAAAGGGGTGTGAGAGGTGGGATGAAACACAGAATAGTACAATACAAAGATAAGGAAATTAATACTGTTTAAACAAAGTTTCTATGTGCTCAAAAATTATATAACATTTTAAAAATAATAATTGAATTTACAGTATTAGAAGTAATGTAGCTCATTGCGAGCCTCTCCTCTGTGATATACTGAAGAGCATAAAGCCCTCCCTTCCGAGACTGGGCAGCATGGCAGTATTCCAACATGATAACAACCCCAAACACACCTCCAAGACGGCCACTGCCTTGCTAAAGAAGCTGAAGGTAAAGGTGATGGACTGGTCAAGATTGTCTCCAGACCTAAACCCTATTGAACATCTGTGGGGTATCCTCAAATGGAATGTGGGGGAGTACAAGGTCTCTAACATCCACCTGCTTTGTGATATCATCATGGAGGAGTGGAAGAGGACTCCAGTGGCCACCTGTGAAACTCTGGTGAACTCCATGCCCGTGAGGGTTAAGGCAGTGCTGGAAAATAATGGTGGTCACACAAAATATTGACACTTTGGGTCCAATTTGGACATTTCCACTTAGGGGTGTACTCACTTTTGTTGCCAACGGTTTAGACATTAATAGCTGCATGTTGAGTTATTTTGAGGGGACAGCAAATTTACACTGTTATACAGGCTGTACACTTACTACTTTACATTGTAGCAGAGTGTCATTCCTTCAGTGTTGTCACATGAAAAGATATAAGAAAATATTTACAAAAATGTGAGGGGTGTATATATTTTGTTACAAGATAAAGCTGGAAATATATATACA
The DNA here is from genome assembly GCA_027410445.1 of Discoglossus pictus. Taxonomy (NCBI): domain Eukaryota; kingdom Metazoa; phylum Chordata; class Amphibia; order Anura; family Alytidae; genus Discoglossus; species Discoglossus pictus. The sequence continues at coordinate 194,777,099 of CM050164.1, read as the reverse complement.
CATCACAAATATGTGTTGTAATGATTGTAATATAATTATTTATGCTAAATAAAAAGTGTTAATGTAAAAAAAAAGGGAAGAAAGTAAATAGAAAACTTATAACATATGACTCTAAAACAGATGCATTTATCTACTGCTCTAGATCACTGTAGGACTATACAAAGCAAAAAAAGCTCATTCATGCATTTTCTTGTGGGAGGGATTCAGGCACTACGCAGCAATTTCATACTTTATGATGTTGTAGAGCACATGCTTAAGCATCCATTTAAATTAAAATGACATATCTGGCAAAGGGGCATGACATGAGAACCATAAATCACTTTAGACTGTAGGCATGATGTCACACAGATATATAGAATATCTGATCAATCATGAGTTCACACTGCAGAGGGATAAATCATAAGTCACATCAAACTGCCCTAGGTCAAACAAAAATGGCCAGCATGACACCATCACATCAAAATCAGGTAATGGGTAAAGTCATATTGAAATTAGAACTACACATGTTTTATATTCCACTGCAAGAAGATTGTGATAATATGCCCAATGTATCCATCACCTTCCAAATCCCTTAGATTGTAAATTTGCAAGTTTTTAATCGTATATGATGCTTGAGAAAGTGCTCTATATGCAAGATTATAAACTCAAAGACAGGGCTCTCTTTTGATTTAATCTGTATTGATATTGTTTATATGTTCCGTTTCATCCTATGTAAGGCGCATTATAAATACTAGCTAACAATAATATCCTAACTGATTTATAACTACATAATTAAAATATTACACAGCAGTGTGAATGTTAAAAGAACAGAGAAATATATGTATTTAGAATTAATAGCATTACATTTTTTTTGATTCAATATCATAAAGTAATGAAGGTCATGCACAATGATTATATATATATATATATATATATATATATATATACACACACACACACACACACACACAGAGATTAGGATCATAAACTAGTAATAGAAGACACTGTATAAACTGTAACCCTGTCCACCATAAAGCAGCAGGTCATATCAAACTCACAACAGATAAAATCCTCTCCTCGATCTGGGGGTCCGACCAGTCCTGGAAACAAATTTAAGGGGGAAAGATTAGTACTTTTGTTTCTTAGTTAATGGAGGATCAGTCAGAATTCTAAAATAGTCTGCTAAAATTAGAACAGTGTCGCTCAGGTTCATGGAAATGTCTCAAGCTACAAGGTTAGCCATCTTCGGGGTGGAGATGTGGGTGTCTGTCTCCGTCTGTATGGACAAAATTGATTATTTCTGTGTTCCGATATGGTAAGTGTACATTTTATATACTCTGTGTGCCAAGTTTGCTTTCACCCTGAGCTTGTCGTTGCTAACCTGACTTCACGCAATTGGAGACCAGGTTAAAAATAAACTGCTCTCCAATAACATTCATTGCCAAATGCATGTTGTTTATAGTTATGATACTATTATAGCATATAAAGAAATCACATGTCAGAGTTGCTCATCATAGGACTCAAAATGCAACTTCTCTGAGCGTGCATTAAACAAAGCATCATAAAAAAACAATGTTTTTCGGAATGGGTTAAACGACTAACTTCAGATGTATGTTCTACCCTAACGTATATAGTGTAATCCAGATATGAACACTTGCACCTTGCCTATAGAGATCAGATGCACCTCACAAGTAAGACCTTAAAAAAAAAATATATATTGAAATGTAGTTCTGGGGGTTAGTGGTTTCTACCATACAGAGGAGAATTACCAAGAATGTTAGGTTTAACCTGACATTTAGGATTGCATATCCTTAAAAAGGATTTCCTGTGAGTTAAAGAGAAGCTTGAGTGGGCAAAATAAGCTCAGTGGGTCTTGAACTTGGAAGTTTGAGGGTGCTGTAGCACCTCAAAATGTGATCTATACAATATTATGAACAGAAGGCATTTCTGTTAGCCATACACAGTAACCTGTAAAATATTGAAACAAGCTACAGTATTTACTCAGTGTGCGTCCTGTCACATGTATGACCTGCTGGAACAGCTGATCCAGGGTCCATACCTCTGTGAGAGGTGTGAGCATGATGCCTCTGTGGAAGCTCAAATTGGAGATCTGGAGCAGAGAATTGCAGTACTTAGGGATATTGCTCCACTGGAAAGGGAGTTGGTGCAAACAGAGCACAGTTTAGCTGGGCCTAGCATGGAGGGTGGAGATGTGGCTAGTGAGGATGACCAGGGAGATGCCTGGGTTACAGTTACAAGGGGAAGCAGGGGGAACAGTAGGAGAAGGCTGCCAGTTCTGAGTTGGCAAACACCAACAGATTGGACATCCCCAACAGTTTCAGGAATGGCAATGCCAGATAGAGCTGTCCCTATAACAGCAGCAAGAATAGTTCTGCTGGAGAAGTGGGAGGGCAGAATCGGCAGAGCAACAGGCAGCTTTTAGAGGTAGGGGGACTCTATTAGGAAGGTAGACAGTGTGATTTTTTTCACCCAGATCCCAGTAATCAAAGTTTGCTGTCTCCCAGGTGCTTAGATTCGGCATGTTGTGGATTGGGTAGATACATTTTTGGGAGGGGCTGAAAATGAACCAGCTGTCTTGGTACATATTGGTACCAATGACAAAGTTAGTGGAAGATGGAGAGTCCTAAAGAATGCTTTTATTGAACTAGGTAATTAGCTGAAGGCAAGGACACCCAAGGTAGTATTTTCAGAGACAGAAGGAGCTTAAGGAGGTTAATGCGTTGCTACAAAAGTGAGGAATTAAGGCAGGGTTTGGGTTTTTAGAGCACTGGGTTGACTTCTCACTTGGGTACAATTATTATTATTACCGTTTATTTGTAACGAGCCAACATATTCCGTAGCGCTATACATAAGTTAAGTTACAGGCAATGACAAGTTAAAGATTCACACATTGCAAAGAGTGGATGGCCCTGTCTTTGAGCTTGGAATCCAGTGTCCATAGCGCTTTCCCTAAAGCACCTTGCAGGATTGAAACTCGCAGACTTACAATCTAAAGGTTAAAGTTTGTATGTGGCACAGTAGGGAGAGAGTAGTGCTGAGCATGTTAGGGAGGAAGGTTATAGGCTTCCTTAAAGAGGTGCGCTTTTATTGATGTTTTGAAGGTTTTAAGGCAGGAGGATAGTCTGGTGAAGCGAGGCAAGGAGTTCCAGAGAATAGGGGCATCGCGAGAAAAGTCCTGGAGGCGGGATTGAGAGGAGGTGACAAGAGTGGTAGAAAGAAGAAGGTCGTTAGCAGAACGAAGAGGGCGTGTGGGGGAGTATTTGGAGATGAGAGCAGAGATGTATGGGGGTGCGCTGTTGTTGAGGGCTTTATAAGTTAGGGTCAAGATTTTAAACTTTATTCTGGAGGCTAAGGGAAGCCAGTGAAGTGATTGACAAAGAGGAGCTGCCGACACTGAACGAAGTGTACTGAAGATGAGTCTGGCAGAGGCATTTATTATAGCAGGGATGGATTGTACCTTAATGACGAGGGAGCTGCAGTGCTTGAGGAAAGGATGGTAGAATAACTGGGGTAGTTTTTAAACTAGTAGGTGGGGGTGAGGGACAAGATAGAAGTAATGGAGTAGAAAGTGAAGAGCGGGTAAGGAACGTATTAACTAGTCATGGGGGAGGAGATGGTGAAGGGTTAGTACAGTCAATAGGAAGGTATTGCTAAGTTACTCAAGTACAGTGGCAGGCACTTCAGAACTACAGACTCATAACATAAAGTGTATGTTTGCTAATGCCAGAAGCCTGCCAGGAAAAATGGGAGAGTTAGAATCATTAGCAGTTGATGAGAAATGGGATTTAATAGGCATTACTGAAATGTGGTGGGATGAATCTCATGACTGGACTGTTAATCTGGATGGTTATAACCTATTTTGGAAACATAGGGGCAATTATAAACGAGGAGGAGGGATGTTTCTGTAAGCCTATAGTTAGAGAAGAGATTTATGGTGGAACTAGTGGTAATGTGGAATGTTTGTGGATAGAGTTAAAAAGCGGAGCAGCAAATTCTAAAAGAATATTAGTAGGAGTATGCTAAAACCCCCAAATATAATTGAAAGTGAGGAAATGCAATTATTATTACAGATTGGAAATGCATCTTAGCATGGGCAAGTTCTAATAATGGGAGATTTTAACTACCCAGAAATAAACTGGATAAATGAGACCAGCAGTTCAGCTAAGGGGAACAGGTTCTTGAGTATACTCATGGATCATTATCTGGCCCAAGTTATACAGGAGCCTACTAGAAATGAAGCGGTCTTAGATTTACTCATCACAAATAATATTGATATAGTATCAATTGTTGGAATAGGGCAACCTTTGGGAAATTTTAGGGGGCCAACAAAAACTCTTACTTTTAAAAGTGCAGATTTTAACGGTCTAAGGGCAGCAATACAAAGTACTGGGACAGAGAACTGGTAAAAACACTGAACATAAATGGACAACGCTCAAATCCTTACTATATATATATCTATATATATATATATATATATATACATATATATATATATATATATATATATATATATATATATATATATATATATATTTATATATATATATATATATATATATATATATATATATATATATACACACATACATACATACATACATACTTATCACCATATGTTATGTGGAAATAAATGTACAAGAATTCAAATCACAAGCCATGTGGCTTAATATTGACTTAAAGATGAAGATGAAGAATAAAAAACAGGCATTTAAATGATACAAAAAAAGAGGGGACAAAGGAAATCAACAAAGCTTGCAAAAGGGCTATTAGACTGGCTAAAATCGAAAATGAAAAATTAGTTTCAAAGGAGAGTAAGACTAACCCTAAATTATTTTTTAAATATATTAATGGGAAGAAGGCCAGGAAGGAAGCTATAGGAACATTACAATGCGACACAGGCCGTCTGGCAATTAGCGACCAGGAAAGTGCAGATGAGCTAAATTCGATAGATAACTTTAAATAGGGATTGCATATATTCTTAAGTAAAAAGGGCATTCAGTGTTATCCTGGTTAATTAGAGAGGGAGTATTGATCCAGGGAGGAGTCCGATCGCCAGTATCTGGGGTCAGGAAGCAATTTTATATATTTTTTTTCCCTTTTGAGACAATTGGCAAAGTTTCACTGGGGTTTGTTTTTTTTGCATTTCTCTGGATTAATTAACAATTAATCTACATATTGCAGATCAGAGGAGATCTAAAAAGGTTGAACTCGATGGACTAAAAGTCTTTGTTCAACCTCAATTACTCTGTAACTATGTAATTTAGCAATGATGCTTCTTAGTTGAACATGTCTAACATGTGGTATTTAAGTGAATGTGTATCCACATATGTGGCTTGCAAAGCTTGGATGATACCTGTTCCTCAATTCATGGGTGCATTTGAGAATGGACATACAGGCTTTTACTGTGGAGCTCTAAAATGATGATGAAAAGGAAAGCTTGTGTGATATCTAGATGCATGTGCTTCACCTAAGAATGGACAAATAAAGTGTAATACATAGAAATCTTCCTTTAATAAAAAAAAAATTATATATATATATATACTTGCATCATTTATTTGTATAAATATAGTATATACAGTCTTGATTCAAGTCATCTATATTTATTTGAATTATGTAAGTACTGTTAGTATGAATTACATTTAGTTTAATAATGCACCCCTTTCCTGCTAGGGGGGGGTGAATCACACTAATGGTTGACTGCAGCACCAGTGCAACAACATGGAGGTGGATACCAGTGAGTGAATATGTGAGGGGTAAAATTGCAGCTCCTATACTGACCAATATAAACCAAAATAAAACAAGTAAATCGAAAATATTTTCAATTTCAATAAAATGTTATATGGAAGAGATTAATTTGTATTCAATGTAAAGACATGTTTCTACACTTCAGTGGTCCTTTAATTACTTTATATATTTTTAAAACTATTCTTAAGCATTTCCTATATTATTATGTCAATAATTACAAAGTTACATATTAGTTGGAAAATAATAAAAAGTTTATTATTAAAAAAATAACTAGTGCAGTCATGTGATAGGCTTATACAATAAGAATCATCTAGAAATACCTTATGTAGTGTCTCTGCAAGCTCCACACACAGAGCAATAACATCTCGGCTTGCTGAATAATCATTCAAACGTGTGAACAGGTATCTGCAATTAGCAAGACAATAGTATAGTAAGATAGGATAGTCACATCTATTAAAAACAGACATATAAGCACAGACAAAAAACTCAGAGTGACTGATATAGCCTTAGAAATGGATTGTATTTTATTGTAATTACAATATGGCAAGTATTAAATTGCAGCCTTGTAAGTCCAACATGTATCACATTAGGGCTGCGTGCTTGAAATTTGGCCGTTTCACGCTGTTATTAAATTAGAAGTGCTGCGAGCTACGAGCAAGAGACGCTATTTCGTAAACCAGTTCCCTGCTGTCGAAGTTGCGTGCTCGAACGCAAACAATTAAACTTTCGAGGGGGGACACACAGTGGACTTTGGCTCCATTTGCGTGTTACGTGCTTGCTCGCGAGTGACCAAGTTGCAAATTAATAGCTGAATTGAACAAGTAGCGGTTACGGGCTTGACAGATCAAAGGATTTATGTGCGCAAAGTTCAGCGTTGCTCCACATGTAGCCTATTCTCGGCAAGCCTGCGTCTTAACACGCAAGTCTGATGCGAGCAACATTACAGGGCTAGTTTAATACCCGTAACACGTAAATTTGGAGTTACGGGCTACGTTTTAAAACGTAGCACCAATTTAATGAGGCTATTAGTTATATCACCATCTTCCTAAGCCGCAAAGTTAAAAATATAGTTAACAGAGAACAATTTTACTATTTCCTGGCTTTCCACAGCAGATTATACCCAATATGTATAGATAAAATCAGGAACATAACACAAAAAACATCTTATTGAGACAAACTGTGACATTCTTTTAGCACAGAAGCTTTTACTTGCAAATAATATTGCCCCTCGACTGTGGAGTTTATGAGATTTATACCAAGATAAATGTGGCTATTTATTCCATACAAGCAGCCTTTTTTTTTTTTTTTTTTTTTTTAACCCCCTGTTCCAATTCCTGGATTTTTTTTAAAGTTTGTTTTCTACCCATCGCCGTTGTGAATAATATGTAATAAAGTTACAAATGTGTTTTTAATTATAAACAAAGATCATTCCCTTTTTTTATAAGATGATTTAAAAAGAGCAAGCGTTCATCACTGCTATTGTGAAAATAGCTATTACTTTCTAAAATATATGTATGCCTTGTGCTTGGTGATCTCGAGCCTGCTGTTAATTAGACCTTATGGAAATCCATGGGCAACTTAAAAATGTTCAATTTTCACTAGGAGTTAGTATGATCAAAGTTTATGTAAAAACTGTATGGATATACTAGTAGGCTTACAGAAAGGACAATTATAAGTGCATGCATATTTCTAGACAATTATGTTTTGGATGAAGATAATCCAGGAACAAAGTAAATCATTTAGGCACCAGAGAATGGGGTGAATTTGAGGGAAGGGCACAAATAATATAAATGTGATTTAGAAATACAGCGCTTACGGAAAGGACGTTCACGAACATCCACTTTTAAACAAATGCCATTATATTTCAGGCTGTACAAATCTGTACATGTGAAAGTGTAAAAACAAATCCTTAATAGTATCTTCTCAATTGATCTAGAGATGTCATTCTAGTCATTTGATAGAACATACATATATAACCCCTTCTGAATCGCCACCTTGTGGTGAAGGGGCTTGTGTACACCAATGAAGCTGTGAGCTATACCATGTAGCGTAACCCAAGATGGGCAGGTCATAGCAGAGAGGTCAGACAAATCAGAGTCCACTCCAGTATGTTTGCCATGAAAACCTTATGGATTAGCACACAAATATATATATATATATATATATATATATATATGTGTGCTAATCTATAAGGTTTTCATGGCAAACATACTGGAGACAATATATCTTTATTTATATATATATATTTATATCTATTTTTTATCTTCCCCCCTTTTGAATTCTTGTTAAACAACAAAAGGGGTCATACTGAAAAGGGCATTGAGTTTAAATAAATAAAACAATGTATGACTAATAGAGAAACATTAGTAAAAGGTTTAAATACAATGCATCTGGGTTTCCTCTGCACATATCTCTAAATAAGCTTATGCTTAGACAAAACAATGATAAAGCAAGAAAAGTTGAACACAAACACATTTTGATTTGATGTGACAGTCGAAGTATATCACAGACCTTTTTATAAACGGAGATAGTCACAGACTCTAAAAATATCAATTATACAATAGTCTCACATACAGCTATTGAAATAACACAGCATTACACAATACACAGAAAGACTATAGAAATGCTATCATAGGATTACACAGAGCTCAGACAGAACACAAGAAATAACACTGCATTAGACAGTGTTCACTGCAGAGTTCAATAAATTATATCACAGCTTTACATATTCAATAAAGGAAGGGAATTACACTAAAGGAAAGGAAAGTGTCTGACATCATGTGACTTCCCACAGTAGGGAAGACTTCAGAAACAATGTATAAGATATGCTAATAATCCCTGGGAATTTCTGGGGGTGTCAACGTTGAGAGAAAACACCTTGCAAAAGCAAGAAAAGCAGCAAACTTCAGGCTAACGGATTAACGGTTTACTTTGGAATTTTTTCATGCAAAACATTTTTTTCACACACTATAAATTCTCCTCTGTCAGATACATTCATAATCCAGCTCACTTACATATACCTTTAAGAAGTGCTTAAAAATATCTGTTTTCATCTGCTTAAAACCTTACAAATCATACCTGCCTGGGCTTGTCCTCTGCAGCTCACGAAGAAACAGACTCTGAAGTGCAGTGTCTTAAGTTAATCAATAAGTGACCATTTCTCAGCAGGATGTTGCAGAATGTTACTGATCACTGATTATCGAGTGTGAGACACTGCACAGCAAATACAGCAGAGTCTGTGTCTTCATGAGCTACAGAGGGCAGATTCACATTCAAAGAATAGTCTCCAGTGTAGCTTTTTGCATCCTACCTAATAAGGTCGTCAATAGGGAAAGGACTGTGTTAAAATAACTTTGTGCCTACCAGACCACCTCACCCTAAAGATATTGCAATGGTGGAGGCAAGCAGCAATGGAGTTTGATCTTTAAAAGTAAGATTAAGATTAAAGGGACATGGAATGCTATTTTTTCTTTTGTGCATTTAAAAACATGGATTTAAAAATGATAAAGGTGCCTTTCTCCTGGAAAAATAAAAACGTTTAAACATTATTTAAAGCACAACATCCCCCAGTTGGTTGACTCCATGAGAAAAGGACTGACTTAAATCTCATTCCTAAACCATTGATCAGGCAAATATGTCTAAAAATGAAAATACTTCTAAGACTAATATATGTCATTCAAACCTTGGCAAGCCCTATTTAAAAAACAAACTTTAAATCATTGCAGACCATGTTCTTTAATTTTATCTGAGAAAAAAAAAAAAAAAGACCAAAAAAGGAGGACTAGCACGACAAAATTCATATCATTATGATCTAGCATTGCACCTAAAACAGATCACTAGATCTGGGTACCATACATTGGGTAGATATAGAATCATAATGGGTATCTCCCAAGTGTCTAATATCCTTCCTCTGGAACCTGAAAGCTAGAATACTTCCTCTAGCAAGCTGGCCAATCCTACCGCTTACTTTGTCACTCTGATCCCTTTGTAACAAATCTCTCAGCTAAACCAACAAACTCTCTAGACAATTTGATTTTTCTTCACTTAATTCTCTTTTTTTAAACATACCAAATCCAATTAGGTAATTTCCCTTAAACAAGTATGTCCCTTAATTTGTGTATGCCTGCTTCTTTCTATTGTAATCTAAGTGAAACATGCATCCTAAACTACCAATCCCTCTCTGCAGACATATTTTTCTTTTTATAATTAAGACACTTCATAGGACAGTTTACAAAAATGCTACAGATACCTCCCTTATCACAATTTGAAACAATATGATCAAAAAACTATGCCTAAAACAAATCCTTAATTTCCATGATATATATAATCTTAACCCCTTCTTCACACATGGGGAGTCTTCCGATGCAAGCGTTAACAACATGGCAATAGGACATAGGTCAACAGAATAGCTAATCGGACTGACAAGAAATTTAGGATGCAATAGTAGCCTCCTCATTCAATACCATGATTGAACAGAATGGCTACAAATTACTTCACTCCTGTCAGATTCCACTCTGACTTCTCTATAGTCTCACTTGCTGAAGAGATTGTGATAAAACAGGAACAATTACATATTATAGTCTTGTATCCACATCCCCATATACTAGGACATCATTCACCTCATGAAATAAATCATAATCGCTCAACATCTTGAAAACAACCGCCTCTTCTTTTTTTCCCTACCAATAGATGAAATACCCAGATCAAACCAAAAAAATGATCAAACATACTAATCACAACAAGACATTCAATCTCAACTGCCTGGAAAATAAACCCAAGTTACATCTCTACACTCAGTACTGGGCAGATCGCACACCATTCACCACACTGACAAAACTTGGACTGACTAGCGGTCTTTCAGTTTTCAAGACCATGGAATCACCTGATCTTAAATTTCAGTTTAACTTAACTGAGATAATAAAATAGAATGAACCCCCCCCCCCCCCTTACCTTTTTGTGTTGTTGCCGTCATCCGTTCCCTTATTTCCTATTTTTTCTCTACCTCCCTCTCTATACAGGACCTATATTAAAAATACATTTATTTCTTTTAATTTTCTCCCTTATATATATATATATATATATATATATATATATATATATATATATATATATATATATATATGTTGTATTTACTTCTATTCTTTTTCAGCCACATAACTCATTTAACACTTCAGGAGTATTGGGTATACTAACCCTGTATTATATTTTCTCCTTTTACAGTTGCATATATCATGTTCTGTTTTTCACAGTATTGCATGCAGTATCAATATTTACAGGTCCACCTATTTCTTTTTAGTCATCACTTTCAGCAGTTTCCTTTATACTGCAATTTATTTAAGATTAATTTTCACATCAGTTAACTACCCTTCTCACATCAAATTGGTAGCACCCAATATTCCCTTCTTCATTGAAAATACTTATTAATCTCAGTTCGGAGGTACTCATATTTCTCCTCAAATTTGCAGATAATCATTTGTACCGTTCAGAGGAATTAATATTTTGTCTCAATTTGGAGGTAATTATTATGTCAATGAATTCTCAATTTACCTCATGTATGAGGTATTCATTCTTTGTCACTCTCAATTCGGAAGTACAGGTCGTCCCCGGGATTACAGACGTGATACGTTCCGGAGAAGATTATTAGGTCGGATTTGTATGCAACTCGGTTCCCTGAATAATCTGCGATGTCGCTCATCGCGAGGCCCGTAAAAAATGCATAATATCCCCAGTGAATATGCAAAGAAGGTAAATAGATTTAAGGGACTAGACATGGTAGATAAAAGGCCTGAAGAGCTTTCAAGTAAAGTGGGTGTGATAAGACAAAAAAAATGGTAGAGACTTAGGAGAAGCATATCAGATAAAGAGTGTCAGGAATACACAGAAGAAATGCACAGAAATTACAACCTCAATAGTTTGTTTAATTATATGGAATCATATGTCTCTCAGAGTGAAGTGAGATAGGCCCTAGAATGTCTTGCTGATAACAAGGTTGCAGTACTTATGGAATCCCAGTTGAACTGTTCAAAATCCTAAAAAGTTGATTCTGAAAGTGTTGCTTGCAATATGCCAACACATTTAGAAAACTCAGCAGTGACCAGTAAAGTGTAAAAGTCTATATCCTAAACCCAAAAAAGACTGTGCCAAAAAGTGCTCCAATTATCGAACAATTGCGCTCATTTCACATGCCAGTAAGGTAATGCTTAAGATCCTGCAAGCTCGGCTCCAACAAGATATGGACCAAGATATACCAGATGTTCAAGCCGGGTTTTGCAGAGATCATATTGCCAATGTCCACTGGGTAAAATAGAAACCAAGAGAGTTCCAAAAACATTTATCTCTGCTTTATAGAACCATTCTAAAGCATTGGATTGTGTGGATCACATAAAAATGTGGCAAGTTCTTAAAGAGATGGGACTGGAATGAACAAGGAACAACAGAATTGTTCAGGATCAGAAAAGGAGTATGACAAGGTTGTATATGGTCACCTTATTTATTCAGCTTTGCGCAGGAAACATCCAAAGCAGTAATCATTATTGCTCTGAGAACTAGACAGCCTCTGTTAAGCAGATGATACTCCTCTGATAGCTGAAAGTGAGGAGGAACTAAAGGGCATATTGATGAGGGTAAGATAAGAGAGTGCAAAACTGTCCTGCTGCTCAACATTAAAAACAAAAGATCGCAGTACCTGGAGAACAAGTGGAGGCAGTGACAGATTTTATTTTGCTGGACTCCAACATCTCTGCATATGGTGGCTTCTGTCATAAAAGTAAAATATGTTTGTTTCTTAGCACAAAAGCTATGGCAAATCTGAACAAGTTGTTAAAGTAAAGATATTACACGAATAACAAAGGTCTGCATAGATGAGAGTCTCAGGGGTCTCAGCCTATCATGGTCCACTAAAAAATATAATAATGCTCATTTCAAATTCCTCTGCCTATACATGTATGTGCATACAAAGAAATAAACACACAAATAAAAATATGTACACAAAAACTTTATATATAACAGAAAGAAAAACAACACACATGGACACAACCCTAAACTGGACAGTTACATGAAAAACTTTTGCTTGAGAACTACATCCTTGGTAACATTCCAATAGAAAAGAGGCCTAACTTTCTCTTTATCAGAAAGAGTTGCCATAAGTGGTTTAAAAGGAAACCCTGACATCACAATTAAACCAGGGGACAAAGATGGTGCAGAACTACATAAAATAAATAGTGACATGACAGTACCTATGACAAGAAACTGGACCAGGATACTACAGAAGAATATACAATTCATCTCCAGAAACTTACCCAAATGTTTCTTAAGAATGTGCAGCAAGAATTGGATCAGCGTATACACACCCATAATACAACTGGGACTTTCTACATGCTGTCACAAATCCACAAACCAGGCAATCCATGGAGATCATTTGTTACAGATTTTCACACACTGACTGAACAGATCTCTGGCATTCTTGAAAACATCATTGAGCCACTAGTTACAAACACCAGCAGCTATATACACAAGATACTACTGTCTTTCTCAACAAACTCATTCAGACTAAGAACCTACCTGCTAACACAATACACAATGTAAATGGATGTTGAATCTCTTTACAGCAAGATCCCACTCAAAAATGGCACCCCTTACGCTTTTCTCAACATACATTCAGAATTTTACTTACAAATAATAAGGACCGCAATGGGTACAAAAAATAGCACCACCATACTCCAATCTACCCTACAGATAATAATGTCACATTGATGATCTGTTTATTATATGTTCATTATATAAACAGAAGGAGAAAAAAACCTCAGAAGAAAAAAAAAAAACAACACACAATTCAATACCTTCCACCCATCTATTAAACTTAAAATCAATTACTCTGCAGAATATGTACTCTTTCTGGACAGTGCCATGTCCATCATAAATGGAAAACACTTCACTCTTCTGTATATAGGAAACCTACATAAAGATATAGCTAGCTTCACAGCTCCAGTTTGCATCCCTGCCACACTAAGCAAGCGATCATTCACAACCAAGCCATTCGATATCACTGTATATGCCCAAACACTGGGGACCAGGACAAACATTTAAAAACTCAGTCTGAATCTTTCAGACAACAAGAGGGTTATAAGAAAATAACCTCTAAAAGATACTGTGAACACTTGTTACAATCCAAAACCATAGAAACTACTTTATGTACACCTCTGGGGACCACCTACTATTTGGCTCTAAAAAAAAATACGCAAAATATTTAAAGCTTTACAACAACTACTAACAGAGGATGCAGAATCACATATAATAGTTGTGGGTATACAGACCGTTGGTCCCGCAATGTTAAATTGTAGTTGCGCAGCTGCAACGAGCGCCGAATGTGCTCATCGTGAGGCCGTGGGACTTAGGCTGCAATAAGCGCCGAAGGCGCTCATTGCAGGGACAGAGCTTATCGTGAGCCCCACAAACAGATGCACGCAGGGCTGCAAGAAATTACGACTTTAACGACCGAACCACGCAGCTCGGAAGCCCAGCAAAAAAAAAAAAAACACAAATATGCTTAAAATTAACTTACACATAGCACAGGGGGGAACCAGGGAGCCTGTGAGTAAAGCAATGAGCGCCGAAGGTACAGCATTCCCAGCCTTAAAATTGTATTCCTGTCATTTTTGACGGGCATGTAGCTAGTTAAAATAAATATTTCTGAAGCCTCCCATTCTTGTATTTAGACAGCCACAAACCTAAAACAAACAAACATTGGTCCGCAGAACAACACCATGACCTATAACATCAGAGGGTCATATGAATGTACATCCTCCAATGTGGTTTACATAATACAATGTACTATATGTGAAAGAGCCTGTTACATTGGGGAAAACAGTCAAAAATTACATCTGAGGATGTATTTTTACACACTTCCCACTGGAAAGTAGTGTCTCAATTTTTGCTGATGACACTAAGTTGTGCAAGGTAATTAAATCAGATAATGATGTACTTTCCAGGTTGTGAGGCAACAAAACAGAAAAAATGCCAAAGGGGGTGAATACTTTTACAAGGCACTGTAATGGTTTCTTGATTAAAAATATATTTTGATATTAAAAAGATGTGGCAAGTCTATTTATAGCTTCAATCCGTAAAAATTTGTTTATTTTGTTTTAAAATATGATATATTTATAGACAATGTATGAGAGAATTTGTTCGTAGGCAACATGGTTTAGTGACATGTATTAAGCCCTGGATTGTGTGTTACCCTGGATTTTGCATAATAAAACTGGTTTAATACGAACATATCATACTTTTGATTACACATATGTTGATAGCCGATTGTGAAGTGTCAAATAATATTGAAATGTCATAATTTTGTAGTGCTTTTTCTGCTATACTGTCACTTTAAATGCTTCTGGGGGGCTCAGCAAGGGTTTGAAAAACAATTGCGACTGGTCTTTGGTGCTCGTAAATCTTTCTTCTGCTTTTTGCAGTTACGGCAATGCCCTGATTTGAGAGTTATCATAAAATCTCATTAGCATAGGGTTTGGGTGTCAAGGGGCAACAGTAAATCGTAATTTATTGACAGTGCAAAAAAAAAATCAATGGAGATTTTAGCATTGCTTTCTGCTTTGTTGTATACTTCACTCATAGCAGTGACCCGTAGCAGATTTCTCACAATGTTTTTGGGATGGGTGATTAACATAGTTACAGTGGATATAAACAGTCTACACACCCCTGTTAAAATGTCAGGTTTCTGTGCTGTAAAAAAACTAAACAAAGATAAATAATTTCAGAACTTTTTCCACCTTTAATGTGACCTATAAACTGTACAACTCAATTGAAAAACAAACTGAAATATTTTAGGTAGAGGGAAGAAAAAAAAAAGAAAAATAATGTGGTTGCATAAGTCTGCACACCCTCTTATAACTGGGGATGTAGCTGTGTCTAGAATTAAGCAATCACATTCCAAATTGTGTTAAATAGGAGTCAGCATACACCTGCCATCATTTAAAGTGCCTCTGATTAACCCCATATAAAGTTCAGCTGCTCTAGTTGGTCATGGTCCACAGAGAGCTTCCAAAGCATCAGAGGGATCTCATTGTTAAAAGGTATCAGTCAGGAGAAGGGTACAAAAGAATTTCCAAGGCATTAGATATAACATGTAACACAGTGAAGACAGTCATCATCAAGTGGAGAAAATATGGCACAACAGTGACATTACCAATAACTGGAGCTCCCTCCAAAATTGATGAAAAGATGAGAAGAAAACTGGTCTGGGAGGCTACCAAGAGGCCTACAGCAACATTAAAGGAGCTGCAGGAATATCTGGCAAGTACTGGCTGTGTGGTACATGTGACAACAATCTCCCGTATTCTTCATATGTCGGGGCTATGGGGTAGAGTGGCAAGAAGAAAGCCTTTTCTTACAAAGAAAAACATCCAAGCCAGGCTACATTTTGCAAAAACACATCTGAAGTCTCCCAAAAGCATGTGGGAAAAGGTGTTATGGTCTGATGAAACCAAGGTTGAACTTTTTGGCCATAATTCCAAAAGATATGTTTGGCGTAAAAACAACACTGCACATCACCAAAAGAACACCATAGCCACAGTGAAGCATGGTGATGGCAGCATCATGCTTTGGGGCTGTTTTTCTTCAGCTGGAACTGGGGCCTTAGTTAAGATAGAGGGAATTATGAACAGTTCCAAATACCAGTCAATATTGGCACAAAACCTTCAGGCTTCTGCTAGAAAGCTGAACACGAAGAACAACTTTATCTTTCAGCATGACAACGACCCAAAGCATACATCTAAATCAACAAAGGAATGGCTTCACCAGAAGAAGATTAAAGTTTTGGAATGGCCCAGCCAGAGCCCAGACCTGAATCTGATTGAAAATCTGTGGGGTGATCTGAAGAGGGCTGTGCACAGGAGATGCCCTTGCAATCTGGCAGATTTGGAGTGTTTTTGCAAAGAAGAGTGGGCAAATCTTGCAAAATGTGCCATGCTGATAGACTCATACCCAAAAAGACTGAGTGCTGTAATAAAATCAGGTGCTTAAACAAAGTATTAGTTTAAGAATGTGCATACTTATACAACCATATTATTTTATTTTTATATTTTTTCTTCCCTCTACCTAAAAGATTTCAGTTTGTTTTTCAATTGAGTTGTACAGCTTATAGGTCACATTAAAGGTGGAAAAAGGTCTGAAATTATTTATCTTTGTCTCATTTTTTTACAGCACAGAAACCTGGCATTTTAACAGGGGTGTGTAGACTTTTTATATCCACTGTATGTAGGATTTACTGTGCTACTATGGCACTTGTAATTGATTTTGCAGAGATTGACATAGGGCCCTAAGTTTGTCAAATAAAAAGGTATCACTATATACTGCAATACTCTAATTATTCATCTAGATTACTGGACACTCAAGGCTACCTCATGTTTTATATTCTATATGAAATAACTAAAGAAAACACATTTTCACTGTGAAAATACAGATGGAAGACAACAGTAAGTAAATCATTTAGTAAATGGCGGTCAAACAGATTAGAGCATAAAGCATGGTTATAGTAAAAATTACCTGTTAAGCCAAGAGAAAAGGCTGCGTGCAGCTGACACAATGTCGATGATACATGCCAACTGTTTCGGGGTGGGAGAGAGTACGGTGGTTGGCGACAGAGACAACATCTTCCTGTGACTGAGTATATGAGACCGCAAATTCTGAGACACACCCCATAGCTTCTCAGTGAGTGAACGCAGGTTTTCAGACTGCAAGTCATAGTGCTATGGAGACAGACACTGAATGAGGGTGGGTAGAGACAGAGATCATACAAAAGAAAGGATTGAGAAGGATTAAGACGGACCACAGGACATGGAGAAAGAAGAGAGACAGGTGAGAGAGAGGAAATCGATCACAGGAAGACAAATGGGATGGGCAGAGTAGGAGGAAAAAGAGAAGGGCCCTAGAGCAGGGGGAATGTGCCCAGGGAGTAGCAGGATGAAAAAAGTGACAGGCGCAGGAGGAGGATGAAAAGGAGAAAGGCCCAGGAGGAGGAGGAGAAGGATCAAGACCTAGGCGCAAAAGAAAGAGGAGGAGTAAGAAAATATAATAGATGGGTCCAAGAGGAGGAGGATGAAATATAGAGGAGAAAGTTACATCGTAATTGAGGTTGAAAAAACACTTTTAGTCCATAACGTTCAACCTTTTTAGATCTCCTCTGAACTGCAATATGCAGATTAATTGGTAATTGATCCAGATGAAGGCAAACAGAAAAAAAAAACAAGTGAAACTTTGCCATTTGTCTCAAAAGGGGAAAAAATATATACAATTCATTCCTGACCCCAGATACTGGCAATCTGATTCCTCCCTGGATCAATACTCCCTCTCTAATTATACAGGATAGCCCTGAATGTCCTTTGAATTTAAACATATATCAAGTCCCTTTTTAAAGTTATCTATTGAATCTGCTGTCACTCCCTCCCTTGGTAGAGAATTTCACAGTTTAACCACCCTTGTTGTGAAGAACCCTTTTCTTTCTTTAAGGTGGAATCTTTATACTTCTAATCTCAAAGGATGTCCTCTTGTCAGTTGAAAACACCTTGGCACAAAGAGCTCACTTGACAAAGCCTTGTATTGACCCTGGATATATTTATATACGGTAATCATATCTCCTCTTAAACACCTTTTTTTCTAGAGAAAATAAGTTTAATTTGGTTAGTCTTTCTTCATAACTTATCCCCTCTATTCCCCTTATTAATTTTGTTGCCCTTCTCTGTACTTTTTCCAGATCTAAAATGTCCTTTTTATGAAGTGGTGCCCAAAATTGTACTCCATATTCAAATGAGGGCATACTAGGGATTTATATAGTGGCAGAATTATATTTGCTTTCCTTGCTTCTATACCCTTCTTAATACATGCTAATATTTGACTTGCCTTTGCAGATGCTGCTTGGCATTGAGCACTGCTACCTAGGTGGTTGTCCACAAGCATTTACAAACCCCCCTCAATATATGATAACCCTAGATTTGCTCCATTAAGATGATAAATTGCATGGCTATTTTTTCTTCCCAGATGCATAACTTTACATGTATTCGTATGAAATGTCATCTGCCATTTAGTCGTCCAAAAAGACTACATCCACTGAGTTGCCTTGATCCAAGTTCCTACTAACCTCTTCATAGAAACTAATTAAGTTTGTTTGACATGACTTATCCTTCATAAATCCATGTTGGTTCCTACTTCTAATCCTGTTTGAATATACATATTCTTGTATATTATCCCTTATTAACCCTTATTAAAAGCTTTCCCACTACAGAAATGAGGCTCACTTTTTACTATAATCCCCCGGATTTGCTCTTGCTCCCTTCAAAAATATAGATATTGCATCTGCTTTTCTCCAGTCATCTGGTAGAGACCCTGTGTTGAGTAAATCTTGAAAAATTAAATATAATGTTTTTGCTATTACAGAGCCCAGTTCCCTTAGTACCCTTGGATGTATTCCATCAGGACCCGGGGCTTTATTAACATTTACTTTTTCCAACCTCTTTTGGATTTCTTCCTGCGTTAACCAATTATTAGGTGAAAGTAGTGTAGCTCTGTTTTGTTGCAGTCGCCCAACCAGTGTTACCTCCTTCACCTTTAGTGACAAATCGTATGTCAAGGCATGCGTCTGACATCAGACGCCAAACTTAGACTGATACAATATGCTTTTGAGCTCCTAATAACTTGTATACTTACCCCGTCCCATAGCCTATGTTAACATCTCCTCCCGAATTTAGTAACAGTCTTGCTACACTCTATTTACAAAACTGATTAGTGTCAAGTGCATCTAGCAGACACTAAGTGTGACATTTATAAATTCACTTAAGCAAACATTGCACAGTAAAAGTAAACTGTGAAAGAAATCAAATTTTCTTGAATCTTTTAAGATCTATGTTAAATGAAACCTAACTATAAAAAACGTATGAATGAAATTGTGGAGTGCCTGCTAAAACAGAAATTAAGAGTGTAAATGTGCAAGGAATACATTACCAGCTGTATTATAGAGACAAATAATTCTCTAAGTCAGTATAACGTACTGAATCAAAAAGAAATGCTACATACTTATAAAAACAACAACAACCTAAAGGTATGTTACAACTAAAATAATAACAAACAAATCTGTACAGGGGATATACTATTAACAGGACCATAGCTTCAATAGAAGAAAAATGTGCATTTTTATAACGGATTGAATCAACTAGAAATATTGTATACCTATTAAAGTAACATCCTAACGCTGGTCATAATGGAAATAATATAAAGAGCAAGCCCTGCACAAGGGACATATTAATAATAGTACCATAGCTCTAATAAAAGGAACATTTTATTTTCCGGAGTATGTACTTAAACAAGTGCATTTTCAAGTTAGTATACCTGACTGAACTAATAAGAAAGACTGCATGCTTACATGTTATGTTGCAAGAAAAACAATAACAAACAGAAAGTCTTATCTGTCAGAGGACACTCTTTATTAATTGAGTAGCCTATCTCCCTACAATAACGGAGATTAGATTTGCTATATGGATAAATATCATGGGGATATAGTTATACATACAAAAAGATGATAATAAATAAATAGTGTGTGAAATTTGATTCTCAAAAGCACGGTCAAGGTAGTAATTACTCATAAAATATTAGATATTATTGTATCCATGCATATGGGGACAAGATAAAATCAGGACATTGTATCTGCTTTTCAATGCCCTATCTATATGAAGGCTCCAGTGGGAAGAAATAAAGGGATTCCCCTTAGATGTTTTTAACAACTCTTTTTTAAATTATTTTTTAACTCGCCGTTGTCTCTAGTTAAACATTTATAAAAATTTTGTTATTTTTCTCAATCAATTTTGGCCCTGTAATATAGATGGGCCTAAAAAGAAAAGGAAGAGGTGAAATATGAGGGGGATATAAAGACACAGTGAAGTGGAGGAAGATAAGATAGGGGAGAATATGAAAAAGAAAAGAAAAGATTGGCAGCAAAATAGAAAAGATGTGCAAAGGGTTGAAAAAGAGATGGGAGGATGCAAAACAAGACAAATTATGGCTGAAGACAGTATGTCTGAAAGAGAAAGAGGAAATTACTGTAGGAAGAGAGCAAAAAAGACAAAACGACATAAAAGAAGATAGAAAATATATACACTGCTCAAAAAAATTAAGGGAACACTTAAACAACACAATGTAACTCCAAGTCAATCACACTTCTGTAAAATCAAACTGTCCACTTAGGAAGCAACACTGAGTGACAATCAATTTCACATGCGGTTGTGCAACTGGGATAGACAACAGGTGGAAATTATGGGCAATTAGCAAGACACCCCCAATAAAGGAGTGATTCTGCAGGTGGTGACCACAGACCACTTCTCAGTTCCTATGCTTTCTGGCTGATGTTTTGGTCACTTTTTAATGCTGGTGGTGCTTTCACTCTAGTGGTAGCATGAGACAGAGTCTATAACCCACACAAGTGGCTCAGGTAGTGCAGCTCATCCAGGATAGCACATCAATGCGAGCTGTGGCAAGAAGGTTTGCTGTGTCTGTCAGCGTAGTGTCCAGAGCATGGAGGCGCTACCAGGAGACAGGCCAGTACATCAGGAGATGTGGAGGAGGCCGTATGAGGGCAACAACCCAGCATCAGGACCGCTACCTCCGCCTTTGTGCAAGGAGGAACAGGAAGAGCACTGCCAGAGCCCTGCAAAATGACCTCCAGCAGGTCACAAATGTGCATGTGTCTGCTCAAACGGTCAGAAACAAACTCCATGAGGGTGGTATGAGGGCCCGACATCCACCGGTGGCGGTTGTGCTTACAGCCCAACACGTGCAGTATGTTTGGCATTTGCCAGAGAACACCAAGATTGGCAAATTTGCCACTGGCGCCCTGTGCTCTTCACAGATGAAAGCAGATTCACACTGAGCACATGTGACAGACGTGACAGGGTCTGGAGACGCTGTGGAGAACGTTCTGCTGCCTGCAACATCATCCAGCATGACCGGTTTGGCAGTGGATCAGTAATGGTGTGGGGTGGCATTTCTTTGGGGGGCTACACAGCCCTCCATGTGCTCGCCAGAGGTAGCCTGACTGCCAATAGGTACCGAGATGAGATCCTCAGACCCCTTGTGAGACCATATGCTAGTGTGGTTGGCCCTGGGTTCCTCCTAATGCAAGACAATGCTAGACCTCATGTGGCTGGAGTGTATCAGCAATTCCTGCAAGACAAAGGCATTGATGCTATGGACTGGCCCGCCCGTTCCCCAGACTTGAATCCAATTGAGCACATCTGGGACATCATGTCTCGCTCCATCCACCAACGTCACGTTGCACCACAGACTGTCCAGGAGTTGGCAGATGCTTTAGTCCAGGTCTTGGAGGAGATCCCTCAGGAGACCATCCGCCACCACATCAGGAGCATGCCCAGGCATTGTAGGGAGGTCATACAGGCACGTGGAGGCCACACACACTACTGAGCCTCATGTTGACTTGTTTTAAGGACATTACATCAAAGTTGGATCAGCCTGTAGTGTGTTTTTCCACTTTCATAATGGGGGTGACTCCAAATCCAGACCTCCATGGGTTGAAAAATGTGATTTCCATTTTTTAATTTTTGTGTGATTTTGTTGTCAGCACATTCAACTATGTAAAGAACAAAGTATTTCATAAGAATATTTAATTCATTCAGATCTAGGATGTGTTATTTTAGTGTTCCCTTTATTTTTTTGAGCAGTGTATAAGAAATTGGACTCATGGTACCACAGAACAAGTTATGGAGAACACCAGAAAAAAACATCTGGGTTATAGCAGGGTGGAGAATGTTAAGAAAAGAAACCTTCATTCTACACCAGAGGTACTCAAACTACGGCCCGTGGGCCACATCCGGCCCGCCAGGGTCCTGAACCCCGCTCCACCTGCCCCTTCCCTCTGCATCTCTCCACAGCCGCAGCCCCTGCTATCACTTCTTAGTCTTCTGACTAGGCAGAGCAGGGGCTGACCCAGAGAGAAGCCGCTACCCACCGGTAGCATGAAGGCAGAGAGACAAGAGCGAGAGAGCGAGAGCAGGCAAACAAGAGAGCGAGAGCGAACCTTCCCTTACTCACCAGGGCACAAAGTTGTTCTACAGCCTCCAAAATGATTTCTTGATGTCCAATGCTTCTAACCCCCAGGAGCCCAAGGCGTTGGGGAGATAGATCCAACAGGTCTTGTCCACTTATATCCCATTCCTGGAAGGTGTATTGCTGGAGACAGCTATCCAAACCTGAGAAAAAAGAAAAAGAGGATCATCATTTTCTACTCATACTGCCACTTTCTCATTCCCCTCATCCCCCCTCTTTTATCACTCTCCTCATTGTTTTTGGTCACTCCCTCCAGTCCACCTTACTTCTTGTGTCTTCTCTCTATAACTCTCTTAGTATGTATTCCCTCATTGCCCTCGTATTTACTTTCACTCCCCCAATGCTCCTTACTTACTGTCACTACCTTCACTCACCTCGTTTATTGCAATTCATTTTAACAACCCCCACCAACCCCATGTTCAATCTCTTTAATTGACTCTCTAACCAATCTCCCTTCACCCCCTGACAGACACTCCGTGCCCATGCCTTACACACTCAATGTCACATCGACACTATCTCTACTACACTCCCCTCTCACATAGGGGCGGTGTAAAAGCAGGAACAGGCAATTTAGAAAATAAATAAATGACAATTTCACTGGGATATGTTAGATATTATTGAGAACAATATACAAGAACCAAAACCAATTTGATATAAAACTTTATAAAAAGTGTGCTTTCCGGCCTGTTTTTGCCTGTTCTGTTTGATATTTTGGTTTTTAAAGGGCTAATAAAGGGAATTTATGCTAAAATCATTGGGATGTATTAAATATAACTGAACTATATTTAAGCCTCATCTTAACCCTCATCGGATAGTATGCTTTATTATCCCTTTAACCTGCCAGAATACAATATTTCGCAAAAGTGACCCGGAACGGAAACCTTTTTTTGGGTCAGTATTACCAAATTCACCAAATACACATAACTAGGTGGGATTCATTTAATAACCTTCATAAATTCCACATAAACACGGGGGGAAAGGACACAGGGGAGGGGGGGAAAAGACACAGGGGAGGGGGGGAAAAGACACAGGGGAGGGGGGGAAAAGACACAGGGGAGGGAGGGGAAAGACACAGGGGAGGGAGGGGAAAGACACAGGGGAGGGAGGGGAAAGACACAGGGGAGGGAGGAAAAAGACACAGGGGAGGGAGGAAAAAGACACAGGGGAGGGAGGAAAAAGACACAGGGGAGGGAGGAAAAAGACACAGGGGAGGGAGGAAAAAGACACAGGGGAGGGAGGAAAAAGACACAGGGGAGGGAGGAAAAAGACACAGGGGAGGGAGGAAAAAGACACAGGGGAGGGAGGAAAAAGACACAGGGGAGGGAGGAAAAAGACACAGGGGAGGGAGGAAAAAGACACAGGGGAGGGAGGAAAAAGACACAGGGGAGGGAGGAAAAGACACAGGGGAGGGAGGAAAAGACACAGGGGAGGGAGGAAAAGACACAGGGGAGGGAGGAAAAGACACAGGGGAGGGAGGAAAAGACACAGGGGAGGGAGGAAAAGACACAGGGGCGGATGCACACGGGAAAGGGGACGAAGAGATACAGGAGAGAATGGAGGGAAGAGACACAGGGGCGGGAGATGGGGGGACAGGGGAGAGAGAGGGCGGAAATGACACAGGAGAGTAGGGGAGGGAAGAGACGAGAGGGAAGAGACGCAGGGGGAGGGAAGAGACGCAGGGGGAGGGAAGAGACGCAGGGGGAGGTAAGAGACGCAGAAGAGACGCAGGGGGAGGGAAGAGACGCAGAAGAGACGCAGGGGGAGGGAAGAGACGCAGAAGAGACGCAGGGGGAGGGAGATGGGGGGGGGGGGACACATCCAATATTATCACGTTAATTTTGACTGGCAAGTTACTAGTTTATGGGGGGGGGGTTGGGCCACTCCGAGGCCGGTCATCTTGAGGAGCCCTACTCACCTGTCCCTTTGTTTGCTATTTGTTTAATATTCATGTTATTGTATAGTTTAAAAAAAAAAGGGAACTTCAACGGCGCTTTCTTGTTGGTCGCTGCTGCTGCTGTCAGTTTTGGGAAAGGCGGGACCACACACCAATACTTCCTACAGAAAGTGTATTTGTACATGTTATGTTGTTTTGTTCTACTACATAACCATGTACCCGGATCTTTATACTGCCTGCAATAACTGAAAAAGCACAACCATATTACCCATGTACACTTGTACATTTTATATGTATACTAGCGACTTGCCCGTCAAAAATGACGGGGCAATAAAGAAAAAAAGTGTTGAAATGCTGTTTGTCACACAATGGGAGTCTACTGCGAGGCTCGCAGTGAAAGGGGCGCCTTTGGTGCTCATTGCATCTTAAGTCCTGCCTGTTGCCTCGCATTGCGAGGCTCGCAGTTGCGGCCCTATGGGCCGCCAACAGCAATCACTGCATACCTCAACTGCTCCCCTCTCTTTGCGAGGCTCGCAGTGCAATGAGCACCTTTGGCTTTAACAGCCGAACTGCGAAAATCTAAATAAATGAACAAAAAAAAAAACACAACAAAAGCATCACACACTGCACGGGGGAACAGCCAGGAAGTCTGGAAGTGAGGTGGAATGCAAATTTAAGTTGATTTTAAAGATTTTCGGCACTCGAAAATCGGCTAAGCAAGAAAAAAATGACAGACAAAAAAATTAACAAGGCTACACGACCCTGGACAGCGCAGCACACCGCCAACCGCGACCACTTTCGCGCAGGAACGTACGAGGTACAAAATTCACTACTACAAAGGACGCCAAATACTCACGAACCACGTAGAATATACACAAACGATGATAATTTACACTCCGAACATGCACATCACAACATTACGCATCTACAGTAGCGCTTTACACAAATAAACCAACGGTTTGCTCTCGCGTGCACGCAGCCTACTTCTAATGCACAGTTGGGACATTCATAAAAATATCCCCACAGGCCAGCAACAGTCCAATTGGACATTATATGCTGCGGGAAAATGGAAAAAAAGATTGTTAGCTCTTCAACCTATTGATTGATGGATATATTAATTCCAAATAGGTAAAGTATATTTATTCATTTAGTAGCTAATTCATTGATTAGGATTTACAAAAATATATTCATATGTATCTGTCTTTGTGATGAGCGCAGAGGCTGCTCAGAGGAGCAAAAGTACACCAGAGGAGAGGCTCGCAATGAGTGCCGAAGGTCCTCACAGTACAAAAAACATTTACATTGTGTGGCAAACAGCATTGCCATGGCTTCAAATTTTATTAGTTTATAGCTAGTTTATATATAGTAAATAAAAAGTAGTAAGTGAACATATATAAACCTGCATATACGCTAAATATATATATATATATATATATATATATATATATATATATATATATATATATATATACACACACACATACATACATATACTCTCTCTACTATAATATATTGTATTTTTCTATTCATGCCACTTTCTCATTCTCCTTCTGGACAATCTTTAACACCCTCTAGTCTTTTGTCACTCTCCTCGTTGTTTTTAGTCACTTCCTCCAGTCCACCTTACTTCCTGTGTCTTCTCTCTATAACTATCTTAGTATGTATTCCCTCATTGCCCTTTTATTTACTTTCACTCCCCCAATACTCATTACTGTCACTCCCTTCACTCACCTCGTTTATTGTAATTCATTCTAGCAACCCCATGTTCAATCTCTTTAATTGACTCTCTAACCAATCTCCCTTCACCCCTTGACAGACACTCCGTGCCCATCCCTTATGCACTCTCTCAATGTCTCCTCGCCACTCTACCACACTTCCCTCTAACATAAACCACCCGTGCCTCTTACCACGACCTTCATCTAGTCTTCAACCTCCCCTTATCCCCTCCAGCTACCCTCTCTTACCCTCCAGGTAACCCCTCACAGTCTCTGTGCTCCAGTTGGTTACAGGCTCCATTTGAAACTTCCGTCTGATCACCTGAGTGACGTCATACAGGTAACTTCAACAGGACTTTCTTGTTGGTCGCTGCTGCTGTCAGTTTTGGGAAAGGCGGTACCACATACCAATACTTCCTACAGAAAGTGTAACTGCTGTGTGTACATACAAACTGAGTGGGTGTATCTGTTCGTGTACTACCGTGTTACTTGTTATGTTGTTTTGTTCTACTACATAACCATGTGCCCGGATATCTTTATACTGCCTGCATTAACCAAAACAACACAACCATGTTCCATGTACACTTGTACATTTTATATATATATATATATATATATATATATATATATATATATATATATATATATATATATACACACTATATACAAATATATATATATATACACTATATACAAATATATAGTATATATATATATATATATATATATATATATATATATATATATACACTATATACAAATATATACATATATATACATTTTTCGTATGTAATAACTTATGCTTATATGTTGCTCTCCTATTGGTTGTTGGAAATAAAGATATTTTGAAAACAAATATATAGTTCAAGGGATAGAGGGAGGAGGGAACTAGAGAAGAGAAAGTTTAGATGGAGGAGGCAAAAGGGCTAAAAGAAACATAAATGGGACAGCTAAAAAAGGGAAAGGGTGTGGAAGATAGGAAAAGAGTGGGTGGTCTTGAGCCAGGTTGGAGATAGAAGCAAAGAAGAAAATGGATTAGAGAAGTTTTAAACTGTGGAGGTAAAATGGGGTAGAAGAAGAGGCATTTGATGTGAAGAATGGGGACAGAGAAAGGCAAATGGCAAATATAGTGTAAAATAGAAGTAGGCTTAGGCAGGATAAGCGCTTTACCTAGGCTGCTGCATCATAGCATTTCTGGGAGGTTGGTATGGGTGATAGCCTACAGGAAACCCATTTATTTCAGGATGGAATGAGACTGTAAAGGACCAAAGATTAGGAACAATTATGGAAAAGTATTCACATTCAGAAAAAAAACAACCAGTTAATTTATGTTATAGTTATGATATATTCCGTACCAACTGGATTATTGTAACATATAACAAAGTAGTCTCTCTGACACTTATAATTCCCTGTTATCTTGATTTACACCAATACACCCTCTGGCCTGTTGTTTCAGCAACCAAAAATGAAAAGTGCTTAAAGGGCCACTTAATTCAGCACAATTTGGACCACATCACATTATAAATCTCCTAAAAGCATGTTGAAATACTTTAGATTTTTTTTAATCCGTACATTTTTCATTAAATTATTTATAAAGTAAAATCTGTGTTTACATGAGTGACTGACCCTGAATATATTTATATAAGGTAATCATATCCCCTCTTAGACACCTTTTTTCTAGAGAAAATAAGTTTAATTTGGTTAGTCTTTCTTCATAACTTAGCCCCTCCATTCCCCTTATTAGTTTTGTTACTTTTCTCTGTACCTTTTCCAGCTCTAAAATGTCCTTTTTATTAAGTGGTGCACAAAATTGTACTCCATATTCCAAATGAGGGCGTACTAGAGAGTTTTACAGTGGTAGAATTATATTTGCTTCCCTGGCTTCTATACCCTTCTTCATACATGCTAATATGGTATTTGCATGTGCAGCTGCTGCTTGGCATTGAACAATGTTACCTATGTGGTTGTCCACAAGCACTCCCAAATACCTTTTAATTTATGATACCCCTAGATTTGCTCAATTAAGAATATAAATTGCATGGCTATTTTTCCTTCCCAGATGCATAACTTTACATTTATTCGTATTAAATCTCATCTGCCATTTAGATGTTCATTCCTCTAATTTATGTAAATCCCTTTTGGAGGGAAAGTACATCATTATCTGATTTAATTGCCTTGCACAATTTCATGTCATCAGCCAACATAGAGACACTACTTTCCAGTCCCATTTCTAAGTCAATAATAAATATGTTAAAAAGGAGAGAACCTAATACTGAACCCTGAGGAACCCCACTTACCACATTAGTCCAATCGAAGTATGTTCCATTTACCACAACCCTTTGTTTCCTATCTTTTAACCAGCTATCAATCCATGATCAGATATTTACTGCAGTTCCTGTGTCCCTTAGTTTGCGCAATAGTTTTCCATGTGGCACCGTATCAAAATCCTTTGCAAAATCCAAAAACATTACATCTATTGAGTTGCCTTGATCCAGGTTCCTACTAACCTCCTCATAAAAACTAATTTGATTTGTTTGACATGACCTATTGCTCCTAAATCCATGTTGGCTCCTACTTATGATCCTGTTCAAATACACATATCCTTGTATATTATCCCTTATTGACCCTTCTAAAAGCTTCCCCTCTACAGAAGTGAGGCTAGCTAGTCTATAATTCCCTGGATTTGCTCTTGCTCCCTTCTTAAATATAGGTATCACCTCTGCTTTTCTCCAGTCATCTGGTAGTGACCCTGTGTTGAGTGAATCTTGAAAAATTAGATATTACCCTTGGATGTATTCCATCAGGATCTGGGGCTTTATTAACATTTTTTTTCCAACCTCTTGGATTTCTTCCTGAAATAACCAAATATTTGGTGAAGGTAGTGTAGCCCCATTTTGTTGCAATGCCCCAACCACTAGTACCTCCCTTGTGTATCCCGAAGAAAATAACCTATTTAGCTCATCTGCCTTTTCCTGGTCACTAATTATCAGATGGCCTGTGTCACATTGTAATGTTCCTATTGCTTCCTTCCTGGCCTTCTTTCCAATATATTTAAAACATATTTTAGGGTTAGTCTTACTCTCTTTTCTAACTAACTTTTCATTTTCTATTTTAGCCAGTTTAATAGTCCTTTTGCAAGCCTTGTTGATTTCCTTGTACTCCCGTAAAGCAGTCTCTGTCCTCTCTTGCTTGTATAATTTAAATTCTTGTTTTTTACTCCGTATCTTGATCTTTAAATCATTGTTAAGCTACATTGGGGTGATTTACTCCTTTTACTTTTATTCCCACATGGGAATGTCGATATTTATGTATATTTAGTAATGCCTTAATTGTTGTCCATTTATGTTCAGTATTTTTACCTACCAGTTCTCTGTCCCATTCTATACTTTGTATTGCTGCCCTTAGACCGTTAAAATCTGCCCTTTTAAAATTAAGAGTTTTTGCTGTCCCCTTCCAGTTTTGTTGTTTTAATTCAATCTCAAATGAGACTGTGTTGTGATCACTGTTTCCCAAAGGTTGCTCTATTTCAACATTTGAAACTATATCAATGTTGTTTGTGATAGCTAAATCCAAGATAGCCTAATTTCTAGTAGGATCTTGTATAATCTGGGCCAGATAATGATCCTTGAGTGTGCTCAAGAACCTGCTCCCCTTAGCTGAACTGCCGGTCTCATTTATCCAGTTTATTTCAGGGTAGTTAAAATCCCCCACTATTAGAACTTGCTTATGCTTAGCTGCATTTCCAATCTGTAACAATAATTGTATTTCTTCACTTTCAATTATATTTGGTTTATGTTGTTGTTGTGTCGTTCAGTAATGTCCGATTCTCCATGATTCAATGGACCACTGCATGCCAGGTGCATCTCTCAGTCACTGCCCCTCTGAGCTCCATCAAGTTCATGTCCATTGCTTCAGTGACTTTATCTATCCATCTCCGCCTCTGTCGTCCCATTCTTGTGCCTTCAATCTTTCCCAGCATCAGAGTCTTTTGTGGGGATTCCTGCCGTCTCATATATGGCCAAAATATTTGAGCTACAGCCTCATGATCATACCTTCTAGTGAACAGTTTTTCTTTATTTCCTGAAGTATTGATTTATTGGATCTTCTTGCAGTCCAAGGGACTCCAAGCAGTCTTCTCCAACACCACAATTCAAAGGCGTCAATTCAATGGCGCTCAGATTTCTTTATGGCCCAGCTCTCACATCTGTATGTTACTACTGAGAATACCATAGTTCAAACTATGCGGACCTTTATTGATAGTTTAATAACTTTACTTTTTACTAACTTGTCCAAGCTTGCCATAGCTTTCCTCCCCAGAAGCAAACGTCTTTAAATTTAATGACTACAGTCACCATCTGCAGAGAACTTGGATCCAAGGAAAATAAAATCGGTCACTGCCTCCACTTCTTCCCCGTCTATTTGCCAGGAAGTGAGATTGCCATTTGCCATGATCTTCGTCTTTTTAACGTTGAGCAGCAGGCCAACTTTTGCAAGCTCTTATTTTATACTCATCAATTAGTCTGTTAGTTCCTCCTCTCTTTCAGCCATCAGAGTAGTATCATTAACGTATTTGAAGTTGTTGATATTCCTTCCAGCAATAGTGATTCCGGCTTTGGATTCATCCAGTCCAGCCTTATGCATGATGTACTCTGCATATAGGTTGAATAAATAAGGTGACAATATACAACCTTGTCACACTTCTTTTCCGATCTTGAACCACTCTGTTGTCCCATGTTCAGTTCTGACCGTGGCTTCTTGGTAGACATACAGTTTTTTTAGGAGGAGGATGAGGTGATCTGGTATTCCCATCTCTTTAAGGACATTCCACATTTTGTTGTGATCCACACAATCAAAGGTTTTAGAATAGTGTATGAAGCAGAAGTGAATGTTTTTTTTTTTTTCTAAGTTTGGGATGTAGACTGACCTTTTCCAGTCTATTGCCCATTGTTGAGTTTTCAAAATGTGTTTGCATAAGGCAAGTAACACTTTCACAGCATCATCATGTAGAATTTTGAATAGTTCAATTGGGATTCCATCACCTCATTCAGCCATATTATCAGCAAGACATCCTAGGGCCCATCTCACCGCACTCTCCAAGATGTCTGGCTTCAACTCATTGGACAACTTATTGAGGTCATCACTGCTGTTAAGATCCTTCCTGTATAGATCTTCAGTGTATTCCTGCCACCTCTTCTTTATCTGATCTTCTTCCTACCATTTTTGTCTTACCATGCCCACTTTTGCATGAAAGGTGCCTTTTTAGGTTCCCAATTTTCTTGAAAAGATCTTTTTATTTACCCATTCGGTTTTTTTCTTAAATCTCTTTACATCGCTCATTGTAGAATTTCTCCCTGTCTCTTCTTGCTATCCTCTGGAATTCTGCATTCAGTTGGACAATTATTTTCTTATCTTCACTGACTTTCACTTTCCTTCTTTCCTGGGCTACTTTCAAAGCCTCATCAGACAGCCAGTTTGATTTCTTACTTTTCTTTCTTTTAGGGATCTTCTTTGTTACCTACCATATCTAGTTCCTTAAATCTATTCTTGACTTGCAATAAGAAGCTCATGGTCTGAGTCGCAGTCAGCTCCAGGTCTTGTTTTTTCTCACTGTATAGAGCTCCTCAATCTTTGGCTGCAATGTATATAGTCAGTCTGATTTCTATGTTGTCCATCTGGTGATGTCCATGTTTAGAGTCGTCTCGGAGGCTGTTGGAAGAGGGTGTTTCCTACGACCAGAGAATTATCTTTACAAAATTCTACTAATCTCTGACCTGCTTCATTTTATACTCCAAGGCCAAACTTGCCAGTTATTCTAGGTGTCCTTTGGTTCCATTCTTTATCATTCCAATCTCCTATGATTATAGTAACATCTTTTCTTGGTGTTATATCTATGACGTGTTGAATGTCTTAGTAGAACTGGACAACTTCAGCCTCTTCAGCTTCCATGGTTGGAGCATAGACTCAATGTGATACTAAATGGCTTGTCTTGAATTTGAATTGAAATCATTCTGTCATTTATTGGGTTGTAACCAAGCACTGCTTTGGCCACTCTTTTATTGACTAGGATGGCTACTCCATTTCTTCTGCCGGAAGATCTGGTGGTGAACTTAAATGGACTGGAATGGCACATTTCACATCAGACAATCAATTCCCAGGTTATCAATGTTTAACCTTGTAACTGTCATTCTTGACCAGATCTAGTTTGCCTTGTTTCATAGTTCTAACATTCCAGGTTCCTGTTCTGAATTGATCTTTGCAGCAGCAGACTTTCCTTTCCACTCCAGACACATCCACAGCTGGGTGTCCTTTCGGCTTTGGCCCAACCACTTCATTAGATCTGGTGTTACTTGTACTTGCCCTCTGCTCTTCCTTAGTATCAGTTCAGAAGGTGCCTACCACAAGGGGCTCATCTTCCGGGTGCCATTATGACTTTGGTTGTGGCTGTCCATAAAGTTTTCTTAACAAAGATACTGAAGTGGATTGCCAGTTCCTTCTCCAGTGGACAGCGACTTATCTGACCTGTCTGCCATGACCTAGATCTTGGCTGACCCTACATGGTATAGCTCACAGCTTCATCGAAGTACACAGGGCCCTTCACCACGACAAGGTAGCGATCCAGAAGGGGGTTTATAACATACTCCTACTACTATTCTTTTGGAATTTGCTGCTCTGCTGTTTAATTCTACCCACAAACATTCAACATTACTGCTAGTTCCACCATAAATATGACTTATATTCAGGCTTAACATATTGAAAAATCCCTCCTGTTATTTTACCATTTCCCCTATCTTTCATAAATCTATCTTTCCCCATCGGGACCCCCAAAGTGTCCCCATGCAGGGGCCCATACAGAGCCTCATGAGACCTCACGGGTCTCTAATCAGAGCCTCACGAGGCCTAAATTAACTCTATAACTCGTGCGGCTCTATACAGAGTCCCATGAGCCCTTAATTAACTCTATAACTCATGGGGCTCCATACAGAGCCCCATGAGGCCTTAATTAACTCTATAACTCATTGGGCTCTATAAAGAGCCCCATAAGCCCTTAATTAACTCTGTCACTCATGGGGGTCAATACAGATCCTCATAAGCCCTTAATTAACCCTGTCACTCATGGGGGTCAATACAGACCCCCATAAGCCCTTAACTAACCCCATCACTCATGTGGGTTAGTGCAGACCCCATAAGCCCTTAATTAACCCTATAGCTCATGGGGCTCTATACAGAGCCCCATGAGACTATAATTAACCCCCTCAGTCCAATAGGGGTCTATATAGACCCCTATATGACACTATTAACCCCTAGGTTAACCCTACAAGTGCCATGAGGGTCCCCCAAAACCCTCATGACAAAGTCTAAGCACTACACTATTAACCCTAACTATCTGGACATAAAACCCTTACTAAGCCTATCTAACCCTTACTGGACCAATCTAATCCTAATTGGGCCTATGGTTGGGACACCGCAACATAATGAGGCTACACTACCATCACTAAATAATTGGTTAACGCAGGAAGAAATCCAAAAGAGATTGGAGAAAATAAATGTTAATAAAGCCCCAGGTCCAGATGGAATACATCCAAGGGTACTGAGGGAACTGGGTTCTGTAATAGCCAAACCATTATACCTAATGTTTAAAAACTCACTTACTAGAGGGTCTCTACCAGATGATTGGAGAAAAGCAGAGGTGATACCTATATATAAGAAGGGAGCAAGCGCAAATTCAGGGAATTATAGACCAGTGAGCCTCACATCTGTAGTTGGGAAGCTTTTAGAAGGGTCAATAAGGGACAGAATACAAGAATATGTCTATTTGAACAAGATCATAGGTAGCAGTCAACACAGAGTTATGAAGGATAGGTCATGTCAGACCAATCTAATTAGTTCCTACGAGGAGGTTAGTAGGAACTTGGATCAGGGCAACTCAGTGGATGTAGTCTTTTTGGATTTTGCAAAGGCTTTTGATACAGTGCCTCATGGGAGACTTTTGAGCAAACTAAGGGATACAGGAATTGCAGTTAATATCTGCTCATGAATTGAGCGCTGGCTAAAAGACAGGAAGCAAAGGGTTGTTGTAAATAGAACATACTCTGATTGGACTAATGTGGTAAGTGGGGTTCCTCAAGGTTCAGTATTAGGTCCTCTCCTTTTTAACATATTTATTAATGATGTAGAAGTAGGACTCAAAAGTAGTGTCTCCATTTTTGCTGATGACACTAAGTTGTGCAAGCTAATTAAATCAGATAATGATGTACTTTCCCTGCAAAGGGATTTGCATAAATTAGAGAAATGGGCGGCTAAAGGGCAGATGAGATTTAATACAAATAAATGTAAGGTTATGCATTTGGGAAGGTAAAATAGGCATGCAATTTATAATCTTAATGGAGCAAATCTAGGGGTATCAGATATTGAAAGGGATTTGGGAGTACTAGTGGACAACCACCTAGGTAGCAGTGCTCAATGCCAAGCAGCAGCTGCAAAGGCAAGTAAAATGTTAGCATGTATTAAAGAAGGGTATAGAAGCAAGGGAAGCAAATATAATTCTACCACTATACAAATCCCTAGTACGCCCTCATTTGGAATATGGAGTACAATTTTGGGCACCACTTCATAAAAAGAACATTTTAGAGCTGGAAAAAGTACAGAGAAGGGCAACGAAACTAATAAGAGACCAATGGAGGGGCTAAGTTATGAAGAATGACTAACCAAATTAAACTTATTTTCGCTAGAAAAAAGGCGTCTACGAGGGGATATGATTACCTTATTTAAATACATCCAGGGTCAATATAAGGCTTTTTTTCAAGTGAACTTTTTGTAGCAAGAGATTTTCAACTGACAAGACATTTGAGGTTAGAGGAAAAAAGATTTCACCTTAAACAAAGAAAAGGGTTCTTCACAGTTAGGGTGGTTAAACTGTGGAATTCTCTACCAAAGGAGGTGGTGACAGCAAATTGGATAGATAACTTCAAAAAGGGGTTAGATATATTTTTGAATAAAGAGGGCATTCAAGGTTATCCTAGATAACTAGCGAAGGAATATTGATCCAGGGAGAAATTTGATCGCCAGTTTCTGGCGTCAGGAAGGAATTTTGTTTTTTTTCCCCCTTATAAGACAATTGGCAAAGTTTCAATGTTTTTTTTTTTCTGTTTGCCTTTGTCTGGATCAATTAACAATTAATAACAAATAGTCCACATATTAAAAAGATCAAGAGAGATCTAAAAAGGTTGAACTTGATGGACTAACTCTTTATTCATCCTCAAATACTATACTATTAATAATTAATTAACAACTAATTCATTAATAACTAATCCGCATATTACAGATCAGAGGAGATCTTAAAAGGTGGAACTTGAAAGTATTTTTTCAACCTTAATTACTATGTAACTACTACTATGTAACCCCATCTAGCCCTATTTAATCCCATCACTTATGGGGGTCTATACAGAACCCCATAAGCCTCCATCTAACCCCATCCCTTATGGGGGCCGAGCCGGAGAACAGAAGAAGATGGATGGGGACATGCTGGAAAGGTAAGTTTAATACTGTATTTGTAATGTTTATTTATTATATGTAATGTTTAATTTTGTACTAATCTGATGTTTCTTTTTTTCCTAGGGGGTGCGATCTGAAGGGACATCTGCAAAAGTAAGTGGTTTTATTTATTCTATTTTAGCTTAGATTTAGGGTGTTATGTCTAGATAGGGGGTTATGTATAGAGCCCCATGAGTTATAGGGTTAATTAAGGACTCATGGGGCTTTGTATAGAGCCCCATGAGTTATAGGTTTAATTAAGTGCTCACAGGGCTCTGTATAGAGCCCCATGTTTTATAGGGTTAATTAAGTGCTCACGGAGCTCTGTATGGCGCCCCATGACTTATAGGGTTAATTAAGTGCTTGTGTGTCTCTGTATAGAGCCCCATGAGTGATGGGGTTAATTTGAGCTGTCTGGGGGGTTACCTATTGTACCCCCGCGGCAGGGGTTAATATTTCTTTAGTGCAGGTCCTTTCAGGACCTTTACAGTATTTTACGGACCCACGAGGCGGGAAATTTACATTTTTTAAATGCAGCGGGGGCCTTGTCGTTGCCGATCGGATACCCCCGCTACAAGGGTTTAATGTGGGGGGCCCTATGGACCCCTGTATCAAGGGGTTAATGTGGGGGGGCTGCGGGGGTCCCAATGGGGACCTCCAGCATTGAGGCGGTTAATGTTAGGTGCCGCAGAGGTACTTGCAGTACCCCCGCGGCCAGGATTGGTTGATAGTGTGCCGCGGACCATTTAAGGTCCCACGGCGGGAAATTTTAAATCTTTAAATGTAGCGGGGGCCTGATCAATGCCGATCGGGGACCACCGGTGCAAGGGGTTAATATGGGGGGGCTGCAGGGGTCCCTATGGACCCCTGCAGCAAGGGGTTACTATGGAGAAACATAGAGGAGGGTTAATGTTCGGTTAAGGAGCCGCGGCAGGAAATTTGAAATGCAGCAGGGTCCTGATCGATGCCGATCGTGTAACCCCCTGCAAGGGGTTAATGTGGGGAGGCTGCAGGGGTCTCGATTGTGACCCCTGCAGTATGGGGATGTGTTTAGGGAGCAGGGGGGAGCATCAGACGCCGGTGTAGGGCTGCTCCGATGCAGCACGTATAGGCCTTAGGATCACTTGCGAACACTTTTTTGTGTCCGTCTGTAATTCTTCCGAGGTGCGAGGTTCACCTCAGATTTATGGCTGCGTGTTACTACGCAGCACTCCTGGAGCCTATACTCTGCTGTTTTTGGGTGTCATCTTGCAAAGCAGGCTGCAAGGAACATATTGAGGAATCGTTCCTCACAAACAAAATGTGTTTTGCGAGGACTGAGAGAACTATGAGGGCTAATTAATGAGGCTGATAGACAAGAGAATATGCTGCCTGCTACTGCCTGAAAATCACAAGTGATGCTGTAGACTATCAGTTAACAAACCTCTCCTCGGGACCCACCAGACAGACCATGATATAGGTGTAACACTGTTTGAATACAGATGAGGCAGATAGAGTTTGTTGAATGCTAATTGTTCTCCTGTGTTCACACAAATCATAGCCTGTCCGGTGGGTCCTGATGAGATGTTTGAGAACCTCGTCTCTAGACTAAGAGAGCCGCTTTCAATACATTGAAAAGTTGTTTATGCTGAATTTTCCTACTTAAATGTAATGAAAAGCTGAACCATTGAAGTAGTGATTAATCATGTGTTTAATTAGGAAAACTGCAGTTGCTACCTTCACAGTCTGTGTTACATCTTAGTTAGCCTTCTTCATTGTCTCTTATTTAAGACTTGGCACGATCAACTCAGAAGATCTCTATTTTAAAGTGACACAGCAAGAAGTTTCAAATATAGTATAATTTAAAACTATAAGAAATAACAATTTATCAGTTGAATGTTATTTGCAAAATTGCATTTTTCTACAGTGAACATTAAAATAATATTAAAGGTGGCAGTCAGCCTTTCTGACCCACAGACCAAGATCCATATATTTTGTTAACGAGAGACCATCAATATTAATTAATGACTAGCCCCTGAGCCATTGTCTTTAGTGCAGTCAATTGAGCATTGTGCATTCCCAGTCTCTTTCTGTCCACTTAGCTTAATGAGAAAGTTTTCATTTTTTAGTATTTCCATGTCTGTGTTTAGCATTTTAACCTCTAACCTATACTTGTTTCCTCCTTTTTTGTTCTTTTTTTCTAGGAAGCAAATTGAAAGAGACATTGATATGCCAAATATTCTATAAGAAATGTAAAAGAACATGTTTTTATTAAATACTAGAAAATATTTTTTTTCCATGAAGAATGAGTGAGTTCAAAGTTACTTCTGAGAAGACTTCTTACTTGTTATGTTGACCTGCTACAAAATACAGTTGAAGGATGTCTTGGAAAACTCAAATTGAATGGTAAGCAAACACCTAACCTCTAAAAAATTTATAGCACACAGATCAGATAAAAGTGGAACAAAGACATTCATATGAAGGTATATTATCTTTTATTTGAAAAGAAACAGCATATTTTGTGGTAACAAAATACAAAAATAGAGGTGCTCCATCAGAGAATGAACTAACCTTAATAGGCTAGTTCTATGGACATGATAACCCACTCTGAGAGCAACCACTTTTAGCTCACTTGTGCCCTTCACAGAAAGAAATATCCTGTAGCATATCAGTCTGGTCCCACTAACTAGTGTGGTCCAGCCCTGAAATACCAGGTAATTCTACCCTGAACAGAAGAAACAGCAAACTCCAGACGTAAGTTTCGGCCTTCATTTGGCCTTGTCAGTGAGGTGTAGCTAATATCTCCATAAGGCACAGTGAGCAAGGGGTCCGCATCTGGTGTACCCTAGTTTTTTGTTTGTATTTTGTGGTATATTTGATAATGGGCAAAATGTATAATAACATATAGTTACATAGTTACATAGTATTTAAGGTTGAAAAAAGACTTTCAGTCCATCAAGTTCAACCTTTTAAGATCTCCTCTGATCTGCAATATGAGGATTAACTATTAAATCATTAGTTGTTAATTAATTATTAATCAATTATTTAATTATTTAAGCGAGACAGTCTAAGCTGCTGCTTGGCTTTGAGCACTGTAACCTAGGTGGTTGTCCACAAGCACTCCCAAATCCCTTTCAATATCTGATACACCTAGATTTGCTCCATTAAGATTATAAATTGCATGGCTATTTTTCCTTCCCAGATGCATAACCTTACATTTATTCGTATTAAATCTCATCTGCCATTTAGATGCCCATTCCTCAATTTTATGTAAATCCCCTTGGAGGGAAAGCACATCATTATCTGATTGAATTACCTTGCACAACTTTGTGTCATCAGCGAAAATGGAGACCCCACACTCCAATCCTACCTCTAAGTCTTTAATAAATATGTTAAAAAGGAGAGGACCTAATACTGAACCCTGAGGAACCCCACTTACCACATTAGTCCAATCGGAGTATGTTCCATTTACAACAACCCTTTGCTTCCTGTCTTTTAGCCAGCTCTCAATCCATGAGCAGATATTTACTGCAATTCCTGTATCCCTTAGTTTGCCCAATAGTCTCCCATGTGGCACTGTATCAAAAGCCTTTGCAAAATCCAAAAAGACTACATCCACTAAGTTGCCTTGATCCAGGTTCCTACTAACCTCCTCATAGAAACTAATTAGATTTGTTTGACATGACCTATCCCTCATAAATCCATGTTGACTCCTACTTATAATCCTGTTCGTGTCAATAGACATATTCTTGTATATTATCTCTTATTAACCCTTCTAAAAGCTTCCCCACTACAGAAGTGAGGCTCACTGGTCTATAATTCCCCGGATTTGCTCTTGCTCCCTTCTTAAATATAGGTATCACATCAGCTTTTCTCCAGTCATCTGGTAGAGACCCTGTGTTGAGTGAATCTTGAAAAATTAAATATAATGGTTTGGCTATTACAGAACCCAGTTCCCTTAGTACCCTTGGATGTATTCCATCAGGACCCGAGCTTTATTAAAATTTATTTTTTCCAACCTCTTTTGGATTACTTCCTGTGTTAACCAATTATTTGGCAAAGGTAGTGTAGCCCCATTATGTTGCAGTGTCCCAACCACTTGTAGCTCCCTTGTGTATACCGAGGAAAATAACCTATTTAGCTCATCTGCCTTTTCCTGGTCACTAATTTTCAGACAGCCTGTTTCACATTCTAATGTTCCTATAGCTTCCTTCCTCGCCTTCTTCCCATTAATATACTTAAAACATATTTTAGGGTTAGTCTTACTCTCTTTTGCAATACATTTTTCATTTTCTATTTTAGCCAGTCTAATCACGCTTTTGCAAGCCTTGTTGATTTCCTTGTATTCCCGTAAAGCAGTCTCTGTCCCCTCCTGTTTGTATAATTTAAATGCCTGTTTTTTACTCCGTATCTTGATCTTTAAATCATTGTTAAGCCACATTGGATGGAATTTACTCCTTTTACTTTTATTCCCACACGGTATATGCCGATGTGTATGTATATTTAGTAAGGATTTAAATGTTGTCCATTTATGTTCAGTGTTTTTACCTATCTGTTCTCTGTCCCAGTCTATACTTTGTATTGCTGCCCTTAGACTGTTAAAATCTGCCCTTTTAAAATTAAGAGTTTTTGTTGGCCACTTAAAATGTTGTTTTTTTAATTCAATCTCAAATTTTTATATTTTTTCTTCCCTCTAAAAGATTTCAGTTTGTTTTTCAATTGAGTTGTACAGTTTATAGGACACATTACAGGTGGAAAAAGTTCTGAAATGGTATATCTTTGTCTCGTTTTTTTACAGCACAGAAACCTGACATTTTAACAAGGTTGTGTAAACTTTTTATATCCACTGTAATTACATATATTTATTGATGGAGCAAATGCTGTATTTATTGTTTACTTTCATTTTTATTTCTTCTTTCTTATGCATAACATGTAATTCAGAAATAAGTAAAAATGAGCAGAGGGAAGGGATACCAAAGAGAAATAAAGAAAGACGGATGGGAGAGGAAGTCATGGGCTGTTAATGCAAGTGTATTACTTAAGGGTACCATTGGCATATTGGTGCATTCTCACCAAAGCCCTTTAGTCTCCGGTTATTTGTCAGTGGGGCACTAGAAGAAATGTGACAGGAGAGGGTGCCCTAAGGGTTAAATAACCCAAAAATTACCTAACATGAGAAGATATTTGTTTTGTTTATGCATTGATAAGTATGAAAATTCCCATTCAAGAATTTAAACATGCAATGTTCAGTACTAAATAAGCTGAGGGAGATACTAGACAATAATTCATAGGCTTCTTTCCAGGAATCGTTTGTTGCCAAGAGAAACCAATTTCACGCAGTAAATATTCAGCCAAGAAGAGCACTGTGTTGATATACGTTTGTGCCTGACAATTTAGTACTGCCTGCCATTGACTTTATAGTGGTTAGAGACCAGCATAAGCTAAATCTGACCTTTGAAAATAATTTTTATATTCAATTTAGTTTTTTTAAATTATTGAATATGAATTTTATTAAAGATCAATTAAAAAGACTAACTACTGCCATTAGAGCACTATAGTGGTCGTATAATTTGGTTTGAGGACTAAGTATGAAAACCCAGTAACTATTCAAATTTACTTGTCTCACTTGTGATCTTCGCCCCTATACACCTTTTAGATTACCTTGGTCTTTGATGGTGGCATGGTTCCTCTTTGTCAGACATTCCAGGAATTTAGAGCAGAAAGATCCATGAATCTAAGTTATTATCCTTTTTAAGGCATACCATTGAGATATCTTGGATCACTCCCAAAAGCATTTTTACTTAGTACAGTACCACCATAAGTCAGAGAATGAACCCATGTAGCCGCATAATTTCCTTATATGCAGTTTACTAACGTCATGCAGCATGCCTGACAAGATGAACCAAATCATAATGGTTTTATGACCTACTTGTATGTATATCACATGAATAGAGAGGGAGCTATTGGTGTTAAGTTTGACTGACCAGTTGTCCTGATACAGCTGCAACCCAAAATCTCTCTCCCAATTGAACTTGTAGCATAGACTTCCTGAGACGTGAACAAAAATAAGAATAATGTAGATCATGGGTAGACGTCAGTGTTTGGATTTCACAAATATTCACAGATGAGACAATAAGAACGTCTGGGCAGAGATTGCCTCTCAAGTGCACAGCAGGGAAATACTGAACTCAGTACTGTTGTTGCCTCCTTTGTAGATGGTAGGAATTAAGTGGTTTGGTGGGAATCTCTAGAACAAGTCTCTCAAAGTTGGTCAGCTATCAGGTTCTAACTTCTATTATTTATGGAAGCTTAAGAAGACCTATTTTGAAGTTATGCCCATCTTTTTGTGTGCATCAGTAAGTGCCTTGCTTAAAATTGTTTTAGGGTTCTACATGGCAACAGTGAGGTCCTTGAAATATGTGTTATTTCCTATGTAAAAACTGTTTCCCTGTTATCAAATCTAGCTCTTCAAAAGAGCATTCCATATATGCTATACATCAGTGGTCCTTTAAAAGATTTGGTTTAATTGATCCTTAACATAGACATATCTCAGACCGGGACTTATTTAGGTTTTATGCTGTCTTAGGCCCATTCACATTTCTACCCCTTCACATTTCAGTTACTATTCCTCTTCTCCCCTTGCTATATCCCAAATTATAGATGTACAAGTATATGTGTGTATGTACATATACAGTAAACCAGAAAGTGTCAGTCAAAACTGTCACTGCATATCGGCATCTCTGTGCATATGCAAACACTATTCCTTGTCACTGCACTGGCCTACTCAGGTAGCCTTCTACCCTGTGAAACGTGTATGCTTAGATAGAAACACATAACTGATCTCAAGTATTATTGAATTATTTAATTGTAGTTCTCTCTCAAACAACTGTTTCTTTAAACTGATATTCTCATAAATTACTTTTTAATCTATCTTCTAACTTCCTGACCTATTGATCTAATGCTTCTCCTTTACAGGAAATGCAGCTTTCTTATCTTTTGCTTTGCAGAATTTCTTTTCACGTTCCCTGTATTGTATAGGCTATGCTGTGAAGCAGTACATGCATGGTTGGCACAGTCAACCAGTTTACATTTCCACTAACCAACTAATTTCCTGCCCAGAATAGAGCACTAGTAAAATATGAATCTTGTTATGGTTAGAGGTATTATTTTGTGATAGGGCATAATATTATTGTGACCTTGGGAGAGCAGCTGACTTTCTTAGAGTGTATACAGCCATGCATACATACATGTGTAGGTATTCAGCTATATATACACACTCCTCCCCTTGCATACCAAGGCTGCAGAGTGGCTAAAAAGAGGAGGAGAACAGAGCAGGCAAACACACCTTTACACACTTATATACAAAACTATACTGCTCTATGCACAAACCAATTTCCATACACTCTCATGTTCTCATGCTTTCACCCTAATGTTACTTGCAAACTATAAGCAGCTGTCCTGTCATCTTCTGAAGCTGTTTCAGGTGAGTGTATTCTCCACTGTGACCCTTACTCTGCTTTAGTGTAATCACTGATAGAGATACATTACACTGTTAATATTTACGTGGCATATATTTCATTGCTGTGGACAAATTTATCAAAAGTTTCCCACAAGTCTCCATTGAAATCTAACAGGATATTATTATTATACTTTATTATACTTAATTTGTAAAGCGCCAACATATTCCGTAGCGCTGATATTATACAGAATCTCTTAAAAATGTACCAGCTATTCTGGAATCAAGTAGACTGTTGTGTGTAATTAGTCAAAAACTCATATTTTTAGCCTCAGTTTTTTTACACAACATTTTCAGAGGAAATTGGACCAGCACTTCTTGAGGTGACCTAGGTGCTCTGTGGTTACTGTGTAGATACCTGGTTTCCTGCACTAATACCATCACACTGGTTTGCACATCTGTAGGTATATTCATTAAAGGGACATTGGGAAAGGCAAATAAAGACGATA
The DNA here is from genome assembly GCA_027410445.1 of Discoglossus pictus. NCBI lineage: Eukaryota > Metazoa > Chordata > Amphibia > Anura > Alytidae > Discoglossus > Discoglossus pictus. Next base: position 194,733,155 of record CM050164.1, on the reverse strand, counting down.
TTTAGAAAAAGTTTTGTTGCATATAGTGGAATTAAATGCTTGCAAAAGATCGATAACTTTATTTCCCTTTGTCTCATGGTTCCCCTGCTTTCTCCTCCCCTAGCAACTACTCTCTGTCAAATAAGGAATTGCTGGGGGAGTGGAAAACAGTAGTGTTATGACACTGAGAAAGACAGCTGTCAAAGTGAGTTCTAAAGATTTTTTTTTCAAATAAATGCAATGACTCTTCTATTTTTACATATCTGTAGATGACAAATTAAACAATCGCATTACAGTGTTTCTTTAAAGTGAGGTGTTCTTATTTGTATTATAAAGGTTTCAGTTCCCATATTATTCTTGAAAACCTCTTCACTAAAATGTACAAGAAACTGTCAAGAACAACATACACATGTTAAAAGTTTTCATATCATTAGTGTGAAATGTCTAACCTTCTGAATGTAGTCACTGTGTTATGTGCACCAGCCCTTTGGCCCTTTGCTTGTCATTAATTCTATGTCATGTTTAACTTGTGCCATGTTCTGTATTTCATGAATAATCAATGCATCTATTATGCTGTCTGCCAAAGTTTCACTAAACTTTTCAGGGACTGAGAAGCAGATCTCTGAAGGCTTTAATGTTTATATTACTACTGCAGCCTTTACACCTAATTGAAGCCCCTAAGATAGTTTATTGAATGTAGAGGCTTGTATGCCAAAGCCAATTCCCTCCCTGCTCATAATCTGCTGAGATTGTATCTCAATCATTCTTCTTGGTTTCCTTTAGTATGTAAACTTGTGAGCAGCATTTATAAGCTAGATAGCGCTCTTAATCATGGGTATAGGAACTGGGAGGATGGGGGCGGGGGGACAAATCCCCCTTTGATTCTTCTATGTTTGTATGTATGTTTACAATATATAAGCTATTTTTCTGCCTGTGTCTACAAAGAGCTGTACCCCCCCCCCCCCACCTGCCCCCCAGAATTATTCTGACTCCTACACCCCTGCAATAAAATCACCTTATATTCTAGACCACTGATGGGCAACCTATTTCACTTGAAGGGCCTCACTTGCAGCCCCAGAATCTTTAAAATAGTGTCACAGTGTTTGACATTTTTGTATTTTGCCCAAAGCAAAATTATAACATTGCTAAATTAATTGGTAATAGGAATAATGAAATTTTTTAGAGAGATATAATAGACTGTTGGTGAGGGATATTCTTTCTCAGTTCAGAAAACAGAATAGAAACCTTCCATGAGTTGAAAGTTTTTGAATAAAAGAGCTATAAAAGTGTAAAATAAATAATAAATAATAATTATAGAATGTTCTTTTAAAGGTCTATAGCTGATAATGGACAAATTATTTTTTTAAAAACAACCTTTTATTTGTAACTGTTATATGCAAGACAGATCGTGGATTAAAAAAAAATGTTTTGAGTTATTTGCACCTGGACCAGTCAAACACTGCAGTGAATACACTATAAGTTTTCAGTTCGCGAACATTGGTCACGTTTGCGGGTTTGTCACGATTTGCGAGCCTCGCAAAGCGAGGCGAGTCGTCGACCGTAGGGTAGGCCCGCAGGACAGCCTACAGTGAGGGCCGCAATCCTCCTCCTCCTTCCTAACCCCCTTAGCCTGCGGGACTGAGGGCCGCAATCCTCCTCCTTCCTTACCTCCTTCTCCCTCCTAACCCCCTTGGCCCGCGGGACAGTGAGGGCCACAATCCTCCTCCTCCTCCCTCCTAACCCCCTTATCCACCCTCCTTCCCCCCTCTCCAAAAACTTCCCTTTCCCCTCGCTCCTCTCTTCTTACCTTGATACGCTGAGCTCCTGCTGCTTTAGCGCATCTTTTGCTGTGACCATACTGGCATATGCTAATGACGTCACGTCACTTGCGCACCACGTCATTATCATATGCTGGTTCCGGACACAGGCAGAAGACGAGCTGCAGCAGCAGATCAAGGTAAGAAGAGAGGAGAGAAGAGATAGGCAGGTTTTTGGAGATGGGGGGGGATAAGGGGGAAAGGGAGGAGGAGGATGAGACACAAGAGAGATGTGGGGAAAAAGGAGACACAAGGGAGTCAGGGAAGGGGGAAAAGGAGACACAAGGGAGGCAGAGTAGGGGGAAAAGGAGACACAAGGGAGGCAGAGTAAGGGGGAAAAGGAGACACAAGGGAGGCAGAGTAAGGGGGAAAAGGAGACACAAGGGAGGCAGAGTAGGGGGAAAAGGAGACACAAGGGAGGCAGAGTAGGGGGAAAAGGAGACACAAGGGAGGCAGAGTAGGGGGAAAAGGAGACCCAAGGGAGGGAGAGGAGTTGGAAAAGGAGACCCAAGGGAGGGAGAGGAGGGGGAAAATGAGACACAAGGGAGGACAACGATGAGTGCCAAAGGTTCTCACATTGGGTGGCAAACAACATTGCCACTCTTAAAATTGTATTCCCCTCATTTTTGATGGGCAATTTCCTAGTAAGATAATAATAGTCAGATTCGCCAATTAAGAGTATGCTTATTATTCAATGAGCATACTAAAAATATGGGATTTAGTGCCAGGGTGCATATTGACATTTGTTCACTGGCAATCAGTGAGTTAAACTGCTATTATGAGTAGGGAGAGGAATTGTGAATATGCAGATACCAGGAGCATAAATACTTTATGAGTGGCATGAAAACCTGTTTTTCTCACTAGACTTCTATTCTCCTCTGGCTCTTTCTCTCTCTTTCCCTAGCTCTCCCTCCCCGGGGTGCTTTCTCTCATTCTTCCTACATCACCCCTCCAATCTCTATTTTTCTCAGTTTTTTTCATCAATTCTACTACTTACTGCTCAGGTTAAACCCCTTCTTTTCTATGGCCCCTCCTCTCATCCGTGGGCCTTATTCTTAATAGATTGTTACATTTAAAGAGCCACTGCAAAATGAAACAAATATATATGTTTGAAGATTGTGTGTGACTAAGAGTATAATTAATTAGGAAAAAATATCATACAGCTAGTTTTTAATTACAAAAAAAATAGTTTGATACCTCTGCAGAACTATGGTAGAGTTTATGACAGGGTCTGTTCCCGAAGGAACTGTTGCAAAAAATGTCAGAATGAACCTTATCATGTAAGTGAATATGTTCTATTCCAAATGTAAGTCAATAAGGTCTATTCCAGCCCCCTAATTGACATAAGTAATATAATATTATATTCAAAGCTCTGAAAGAAAATAATCAGTGAAAAACAGCATTTTTATCAATCCATTAAATATAGTACAACATCAAAATATCAAATTAAATTCTATTACATTTAAAAAAACTACATTTTGTACATTTACTGATATGTTCGAAGACCAGACCAAAAGTTTTTGCAAGTGCTACTGATCTATTTTGACAATGGTATTAAAAAGAGATTAGGAGGATAATAACCCTCCTGTGCATTGGCTTGAATCTCTGCAGCTGCCTTAGCAGCTGCACTTGCCAAAACCGCCATTTAATTTCATGCTGTGGCACTTACTTTGAGATTTAAAGGGCCGCTTAATTCAGCAGAATTTGGACCACATCACAGTAAAGATCCCATAAAATACTTTTTGGATTTTTTTAAATACCTGCATATTTCAATGGGAAATAAAAATAAATCTTTGTTTACATGTATAACAGACTGCCCTCATGCTTTGGCATTACTGTAGCAGGTTGCATGTGGTGTCCCCCCCTTCATTTAAATCAATGCTAAGACTTTATATTTCAAGGATGAAGGGAACAGATTTTGTTTATTTTTTTCTTACAACAGACCATTCAGGTCTCTACTATCTTGACTCTAAAATTTGAGCAGGACAGACCAGCTAAGGGGGTTAGTGCTCTGTTCTGGTGCTAAAGCCAGTGTAGTGATCAAAAGAAGAAAAAAAATAACCCTTAACAAATGCTGGACTCACATAAAATAGGACAGCTATGCCTTAACTAGTCAGTGAAGTGTAAACTGAGCCCAGGTAAAAGCTGCTGTCAATCACTGCCTTCCCCATAGAGAATCACCATAACCGCACATGCACTCGGCTATCTGTTATTACTCATGCGACAGCCAGTAGGCAGGATAGACTTGTATATAAACAGAGACTTACAACTTTCAATGTTTTAGCTGTCATTAGTGCAGTTCAAAAAATAGATAAGGTTAACATATAATCTTGTGCTCTTTCACACCAAGAAGAGCACTTACAGTGAGGTAAAGGGCCCTTTAAATTGCATGAACCATCCCTTGTTACCTACAAATGTCTCATCACCTCCCTCTTTTTTCTTAACTGCACTTCTCTTACTAGACATGGTGCCTCTTATTTTCTTAATGTAATCAACAATTTTCAGTTAAAACTCACAAACGTACACTGTAGAATACTGGCCTAGCTACAGTACACCAAGAAATGAACAAAGTGTTCTCCAGTTCTTACCTCTGGCCACCTTATCCCTGATTGTCTTAGATGGTAGATGGGAATAAGCTCTCATCTCTGATTACCTGTGCCGTTTCTTTGTATCATATCTGGTATTTATACCTGTGGGATTGTTGAAACCTCTATAGTTATTTTGATATTTTTTGCATTTTGGTTGTTAAAGTGAATTATCATAAACCAAGGGTACCTATATTTAGATTAAACTAAGTGTAAGTAAATTGTAAAATATTTATAATATTAACTTGTAATATTATATTGATACACTAAAGGTTCCAAATATGGTACCACAAAATGTGTTATCATAGACCAAGATCTTTCCACGGGAATACAAAATAAGCTACAGTGACTCAAACATACTAAGCAGACTTATGACCTCTCTCCATAACTCTTTTAAGGACACCAAAAATCTTTTCACTTTTTGGGGAGATTGTCTTGAGGAACCACAGGTCACAAAAAAGAATACACTAGTAAACACTACTTTATGGGAACTGTTTACGATTTGAGTTATAAAACATCCAGAAACACCAATTAACATTCCAAACTTTACAATGTTGTGCAAACTCTATAACAGTGCTGTAGATTCACCTCTAAAATGTGTATATGGCCAAAACGCTTGTGCAAGCATAGAAATGTAAAAATATGTTCGTTTAAAGGGCAAAGGAAAAGGGATGTATAATCACCAATAGGAGCTCTGCCTAAATGGTTCCAGATAATACGAGACTTCCCCTTCTGGATTGCTAACTTGTCATGGTGAAGGTACTTGCGTACTTCAATTAAGCTGTGAGCTATACCATTTAGGGTCACCCAAGATTGGCAGGTCATAGCAGAGAGGTCAGACATATCGGGATCCACTGGAGAAGGAACTGGCAACACACTCCAGTAACTTTGCCGAGAAAACCATATGAATAAATATAACCAGAAACATAGACAGATGTGCCTGGAATGCTGCTTTCATATGGTCACCAAAAGTCAGACACGACTGAAGGACTTACAACAACAATAAGAAACTTACTGAGGAGAAAGGATCTGATCTGATCACAGCTAAGACAATGTATTTCAAATTAACATATGTGACTTTAGGTTTATCTTTCCTAATACCAATAAATTAAAAATGTGCTTATTTTGACTAAAAGTTTACTATACTGGAACAACAGGAATATTTTCTGTATAATAAATGTAAGTGTTAGTAATTAGTCAAGCATGTGTTGGACATGAGTCCAGGTAATACTAAATATTTATAAATATTCTGATTTCACCTATTTTAATGAGTAATCAATTTGACTATATTGATGTAGTGACATAAAATGGCATCTCAGTCTATTGATTTTATCTTGCTCTCACTATCCTCACATATCTCCCTGGCCTATACACTGAGGTTCTATATAGTGAGGTACATTATCATATACAGCATATGTTCGTGTGTGTACAGTCTATGCTGTTTGAAAAAAGAAGCTCAAGAGTAACATACAGAAGAGCACATTGTCATGGGCAGTGGCTTTAGAGTCACAGAAGTTTTAAGTTGATGGAGTAATGAATAGGTGTAGAGAAATTCATGTGTAATGAAAAGCAATAACGGGAAAGAAAAGCAGTGATTTGGGGGATAACATGGATATTGTTCTGGGGAATTGAAAAGGAAGCAATAATAGAATAGGGACAGTAAGTAGATATGGGGGAGGGTGATGGGAAAGGTGATTTAGGAAGAAGTTCGGGGATTGTGTTCATGAGCTGATCATGCAGTGTAAGCGGATTTACTTAGAAAGTGAGGATTAGAGACAGTGACACACATCCATGGTCATTCATGTCAACTACTATACGGTCACAACATACACATGGCATATATTTAATAAATGTACACAGATCACAGAGTAATGCTGTCACAGTGCAAGAGTACATTCACAATAATTATATTAAAGGGATATGGAAGGTTCCCTGTTTTTAATATTGAAATAAACAACCTAAGTGTTTGTTTGCATATCTAAACATCATTGTATTAACAAGCTCTGTTTTTACTGACTGAAAACTTCCAAATAGTCCCTACAAAGGTCCACCTTCAGCAGCTCATGCACACAATGTTTCCATTGGTACTAAATATACTAGTCAATGAAAGACTGTTTCGCAACAGCAGTTTCTGAAATGCTGCTGAGAGGAAATCTGTGATTAGTTAGTATATTTAGCACTAGAGAAACACTGTGTACATGAACTACAGGGGTTGGACCTATGTTGCGACTGTTTGGAAGGTTTCAGTGAGTAAACAATGAGCTTGTAAGCACTTATTAATACAATGATGTTTAGATATGCAAACAAACATTGTTGGTTACTTTAATATTAAAAACAGGGAACTTTCGTGTCATTTTAAATAGCCCTTTTTATATACAGCTAATCCAAATGATGGCTTCTTTATCCCTCTCAGATGACTATACAGTGAATATAAAAAGTCTACACACCCCTGTTAAAATGTCAGGTTTCTGTGCTGTAAAAAAAAATTAGACAAAAAAAAAATCATTTCAGAACTTTTTCCACCTTAAATCTGACCTATAAACTGTACAACTCAATTGAAAAACAAACTGAAATCTTTTAGGTGGAGGGAAGAAAAAAAAAAGGAAAAATAATGTGGTTGCATAAGTCTGCACACCCTCTTATAACTTGGGATGTAGCTGTGTTCAGAATGAAGCAATCGCATTCCAAATTGTGTTAAATAGGAGTCAGCATACACCTGCCATCATTTAAAGTGCCTCTGATTAACCCCAAATAAAGTTTAGCTGCTCTAGTTGGTCTTTCCTGACCAACAGGGCTGTGTAGACTTTTTATATCCACTGTATGTGCACAACTGGGTTGGACTATATGTGTCAATTTGTGCCTGTGCTTCATGGTTGTTTACTCCACAGCTTTGTGAGGGGGGAATCAGCAATGTGGCCCTCTGCCTGATAATACCTGGAAGAATATAATTAAGCAGAACAAAAACAAACATAAGAGTTAGTTTTTAATTAGAAATAAATACATTTTGATGCCTACCTCTAGTGAGGGTGTGTGTGGGGGGGGGGGGGGGGGGTTTGGTGTGGTGTCAATTTCAATCTTTTTCAATAATCCAACAAAACCACTTGCCTTTTCTGTGTTCTCACCTCTGTCCACAACTATTTTGATTGATAGATAAAATAAACATAACCACATCATCTAGCTCCCAGGAAGTGATGTAACAAACATAATATGGATTCCTGTATTCATAAACATACATAGTAATTGAGGTTGAAAAAAGACTTTCAGTCCATCAAGTTCAACCTTTTTAGATCTCCTCTGATCTGCAATATGCGGATACATTGTAAATTGATTCAGAGGAAGGCAAACAAGTAAAACTTTGTCTCAAAAGGGAAAAAATATGAATTCCTTCCTTACCTCAGATACTGGCGACCTGACTGCTCCCTGGATCAATACTCCCTATCTAATTATCCAGGATAACCCTGAATGCCCTTTTTTTTAAAAAAATATATCCAATCCCTTTTTAAAGTTATCTATCGAATCCGCTGTCACCACCTTCCTGTACTTTTTCCAGTTCTAAAATGTCCTTTTTGTGAAGTGGTGCCCAAAATTGTACTCCATATTCCAAATTAGGGCGTACTAGGGATTTGTATAGTGGCAGAATTATATTTGCTTCCCTTGCTTCTATACCCTTCTTAATACATGCTAATATTTTATTTGCCTTTGCAGATGCTGCTTGGCATTGAGAAATGTTACGCAGGTGGTTGTCCACAAACACTCCCAAATCCCTTTCAATATCTGATACCACTAGATTTGCTTTATTAAGTTTATAATTTGCATGGTAATTTTCCTTCCCAGATGCATAACTTTACATTTATTCATATTAAATCTCATCTGCCATTTTATTGCCCATTTGTCTAATTAATGCAAATCCCTTTGGAGGGAAAGTACATCATTTTCTGATTTAATTACCTTGCACAAATGAGTGTCTTCAGCAAAAATGGAGAAAATACTTTCCAGTCCTCCTTCTAAGTCGTTAATAGTTATGTTAAAAAGGAGAGGACCTACTACTGAACCCTGAGGATCCCCACTTACCACATTAGTCCAAACAGTCTTTAAAAATTCAGATTTTCTCATGTCTATGGCTTACACAGCTGCTAATGTTGGTTTGTTACATACTTCACAAACAAGTGCCTTTTTTCTTTAACTCCAGTGATTCTTTAACCTCTCAAATATACATAGTCGTGTTCTCCAGTGCTGATTATGTTCTTTTTTTTTATCTGGTTCTTCCTGTTTCTTTCTCTCAAGGTCCAAAAGAACGAAATCTCACAAATAAACATCTGTATGAAGCATTTTGGTGCATATATTAAGTTGTTGTATCACTAAAATGCACTTTACACTTCATACAGAAATACAGTAACATTACCCAATATTGCATTACTTTCAAGTATATGTGCCCCTCATTAGCCATTTGAGAAGTATGCCAATAAGTGTGAGTTTCCACAAGTGTAAGCATGCAAAACGAGCTAATCACCAGTGAGTGAGGGCTAAAGAGGCCATCTTCACAAACTCAGTTAGTGAGTAACATGGCAATGTTGTGCTGGGTCATCTAACAAGTAAAGTGTCCTTGAAATATTATAAATAACCTTCAGCCTTACTTGTTTTTAATATAAATAATATATAGCACAAGTACACACATTCATATGTATAGTAGCACAGTCTCTCACTAGTAAAGCATGTCTAGGGGTCTCTGTATATTTAAATCTACCTGGCCACAATTTAAAGACAGAATTGGGTTTTTTCTAATTAGACCTGAGGATTAAGCCTATTCAACCAGTGCCTAACAGCTTTTAAATCCCACTCCAAAAAATGCAATGTAAATATTATTATAAAAATAATATACAGTAAAGGAGTAGGCATGCGTGTACATCATACAGGCCAGTACACATACATGCCTTCCCAAATGGTTTGACATTTCAGTCAATAAGTTCTTCTATTTCTCAGTTATGCTCTATATTCCTATTAAATATCACTAAATGTCTCTCTTGTATGTAATATTCTCATTCTATGATTCTTGATCTATCACTCCCTCTGTCCCCATTCTTTCCCCACCCTCCTCCCTTTGCTCTCTTTCCTCTGGCAGTGTTTTGAGCCTCCACTGCTCTGATCTCTTCTGACAGCTGTTCTGTTGGGGGGAGGTGTTCTCTTGGGTTGGTTTAAAGGGAATGTACAGGGGGTAGTAGGCAGGGTTATTGCACATAGCATCTCTGGCTCATTTTGGTTCCTCTGATCTAATGAACTACTTCGGGAAAGAGTCTGTACCCTATTCCTGGGAACAAAGTGAAGAGGCAAGGAACATTGGTGTAAAGGCGGGCGGTGGGGTAAGTGGATGTTTTTTTTAATAAATGTGATAGCAAATGGACTATCCACTTTCCATGAGTGGTTGGGTAAAACTGGTAATTTCCACAGGTACGTTGACCAATAGGTGGATTACAGAAATTTGTGCTATATGGGAAACATTTTGAGAATGGTAAAAGGGAATATTGTACAACCTTATCATCAACCATCGTCGACTCCATCCCTGTGTCACTCATGTCCTGTCACTCTGTCCCCACAGCTGGAGCCGGAGCTGAAAACACACTTTGCCTGTCACATTCGATTCTCCAGTATGATCATTCGTCTGGGACGCCTCACCCCAGGGTACTTTCGCCTGCTACAGGTAGATACATAAAGGATAATATGGTTCAAAATGATAGCGTGTCGGGTGGGTGTCTGGGTTTCCAAATTTGTAGTGGGTTATAGATGCAGGCTATATTTTTGTCTATATTTTTTTTTCTTCCCTCCACCTAAAAGATTTCAGTTTGTTTTTCAATTGAGTTGTACAGTTTATAGGTCACATTAAAGGTGGAAAAAGTTCTAAAATGATTTATCTTTGTCTCATTCTTTTACAGCACAGAAACCTGACATTTTAACAGGGGTGTGTAGACTTTTTATATCCACTGTATCTTTTTGAGAGATTTTTGCATTACTGTTTAACTCGCATCGTTGTGGAATGGGTTTCTGGCACAAAGGGGACAGTATCTCAGTAAATGGATTTATTTCAGTTGCAGGTGTCAGGAGAATTGGCCTCTGAGCCAAAAGACCGATTGGTGAATCACTTGGCTCTTCTCCTAGCCCTCATGGGCATTGGACTGTCTTATTACAGTGTCCGGCAGATGATACAGGCATCCAGCTCACCTCCGTCCCACTGACACGACTGGCGACTTATGTTACAAATGACCTGCAAGAGAAAGGGTTCAATTAAGAGGAAAATAGCCATGGAGATGATAAACCAGTGGGGCAACATATTTTGGTAGAAAGGATGATCTCAACAGAAAAGGGAAGAGGGGAGTACTGAGATACATTTAGAAACAGTCACTATTTTTCAAACACTTCACAGCTTCCAAGGGAAGTCAGTAAAATATGAATGTTTAAGTACACAATACACAGGTTACCTAGGTTTTATGTAATCATGGAGGTCACTACATATATGTTACTGCAGAAGACTCTGACCGTAGATTCGTCATCACATGACCTCTTCCTGTGTTCTTATAGAACTTTAGTTCTGTAACCCACGGGTTAGACCTTTGTGTCAGTCACCATAATCCAGCATACTGGTCTAAGTAAAGGGGAGGTAAACAAGTAAACAACTCAGCTTGATTCAGTTTGAGTCCTCATAAGCATTGCCACTGGAATTGCCTAAATTCTTACCAGAATTGGGAAAATAACTAGTCCAACTTTTGAAATTGTGTAGCAGTCTCTACTGGTTCAAAACCCTGGAGTGGGCAAAATAATTTGCTCATGACGACATACGTCGAGTGATAAATAAATACTGTAATTAAAATGACTGAAACACATATTTATCCCTAAGAACATTCAATCTAGCACGTTGGCTGTACTAACAACATTTTGAACATTACCACTGAATATAGATAATAACAGGATACGGTTTTCAGTCAGAAATTGGACAGAATGTAGACAAGTGAGAATGTGTCATCCATTTTAGATCTATAAACAATGCCTGTACAACATACACTTGCTACTCTCTTCTCTGATACAGACCTTGACAGAAGCAATAAAAAGGCTTCACAGGACCATTTAAGTAAGAAAGTAAAATTGCTTCTTTTAAAGAACTACAGTTAGAATGGCAACATGCTCTCAGTCAAAAATATACAGCCTTTAATTATACATTTTTATATGCAATTATGCTGCTGTGAAACCTACCACTTTTTTTGTCATATATTTGATACATTTTATAACAATATACATTAATGTAGTAGTTGCATTAACAAAATCATAATTAGTTCTAATAAAGTATAAAAACATAAAACATTTGTAAACAATTCTGAAATAAATGTTAGCAGATATTCTTAATAAAGAAAATAATATATATATATATACACACACACATTAATATATTACATGTGTTAATATATTGTGACATATTTATGTGTTTACACTATATATTATACTTAAAAAGTAACATAGATAATATCAAGTGATCTACTTCTGGAGTGGAAGGAGGCTTTGAATAAACAGGAAATCTCTATCTGCACAATGGGAACCTGGTCTAATAGGAAGCTCATTCGTTTACAAGGATACCCTGACACAGAAGCTCAAAGCAGCAGCTCAGTAAAGAAAATGGAAACCTGCAGTAAAAAGAATAATTTCATATAAAAGTAAAAAAAGTAAAGATTTTGTTTGTTTTACTTTCTAAAAACATGTTATCCAACAGATAAGGAAATAAACTGATCCCAGTGGTCATTTAAGGCCATTTCACAAATTATAATAATGTAATGTAATTAATAATAAAAAAACAAAAATTAATTAAATAATTCATTAATAATTCATTAACAACTAATTAATTAATAGTTAATCCGCATATTGCAGATCAGAGGAGATCTTAAAAGGTGGAACTTGATGGACTGAAATTCTTTTTTCAACCTTAAATACTATGGCCCTCATTCAATTGCGATTTGGCCAATTGAATAGTGCTCTAAATAAGCACATAGCATATATATATATTTTTTTTAAATAAGTTTTTAGTTAGTGAAAACCTTGCTTTTGGATAAATGTTTACAAAGTAAAAACTTCTTAAAAAAAATATGTTATGTGCTTATTTAGACCCCTATTCAATTGGCCAAATTGCAATTGAATGAGGGCCTATGTAACTATAAACCAGATTAGGTACTGTGATTTAGCTACTTCTGGTGTTTATTTGCCTCTACCCATAGTAATGAAAGCCAGCCACTTATAATGCTTGTTAGGTCTGTTCAATTGCCATAGATCAGAAGCCACTTGAAAACACAATTAAAAGTAATGCATTTTTTATCACCTGTGTGCTATTAATAGTACTTGTGATGTTTTTTTCTTCATGAAATAAGCACAATAATAAGAGGTTGTATAGAAAAATACACAAAAATGGGTTATGATTTGTTTAACTCACTCTTAAAGGGCCACTGCAGTACAAAACGGTCTATGGTCCATATAAAAGAACATGTCATGTATTACCAAAATGTTGTTGTACATGAAAAATACATTATAATAATTCACTAAAATACCAATAAAGTATCTCAGACACAAATAAATAAAATAAAAAAACATGTTTCTTTGCTCTTTAATCTCACAACAGAATTGAAAGGAAGTGTAAAAGTTTTGTGGAAGGCCTGAGTTTTCATATCTTATCACAATTGAATGGAAGTATATGCACAATGAGTTGCAGTCCAGACTACAGTGGTGCTTTAAGCAGTCAACCTAGGATGTAAGGTCCAAATAATCCCTCCATCTCTGCCTGATAGAGACCAATCACAAGGGGATATGGAATTCCCACTTAACTTGGACCCTGCTTCTTTGTGGGGCTTCTTTTTTACATCTAAAACCATCTGATGTTTTTTTACTGCACTAGTTCCTCTGTTATTAAATTATTTAGTTTCCTTAAACATAATTAGTCACTCAAATTAGCAAATGTAACTATATGTAAACACAGATTCTGTGTATGTATAACATAATAAATTATAACTGTGTGAAATTATAAGTGAGTAGCCCTCCTTTACATGACAGACCATACATGCACCTAAATAAAAGTGTAACCCAGCAATTGTCAATTATATACAAAACTAACAATATTAGCAGCTGTGTAAGCCATGGACATAAACACATTTTTTTGTTTATAAGTACAGGAATCCATTGTGTGTTTGTTAACTCAGCTCCTCATGAGGATTTTGGTGTGGAGAGAGGGAACACAGAGCTTTTCTTTAAATAATTGGATAAGATTAAAACTGACACCACATACCTTACTTCAGTAAATGCAATATATCTAGTTCTCTCTCTATCTAATATATATATATATATATATATATATATATATATATATATATATATATCCAGTAATGTCATTGAGAAACTTGCGCAAGAGGCCGTGGAAACGCATTTGACAATATTTGTATTTGCTGTAAGGAAACGGGGCACATCTTAAAAGAAAAAAAAACAGCCTAAAGGAACCCGGGAAGGCTCCAGAGTGCAATATAAGACTCGGGTGCTGCCATCCCTGCTTTTATACATTTTATAGCCTTAAATGAACATACCAGCATCCTCAACATCCATCACCAAGGATCATCTCATTGCTATTAAATATCCCATACTAGGAGTTAGGAAAAGTGAGGATTCCTTATATCTATTGTTTTCTATGGATTTTCTTTTTATATTATGATAATTGTATACTTCTTGTGTATATATTGGTATTTGACCAAACCAAACTGATCTGTACTATCAGGGGAGGTGCGCTTCTTTCAAATGAAAAACTAGCGGATTTTTTTTTTTTTCTGCTTAAATATGCTTAGTTAGACTCAAATTTTCAAACATATTTTATTTCATTGTGAATTAGTCTTTTAAAGGACCATTTCAAAATATAATCTTTTGAATAACTACAATGGTTTCGTTTAGAATGTAAAAAAGTAATACACCTTATAAATTACTTTTATATGCAATTATGTTACAGTAGAACCTATCATTTTGTATTCTGCTGATCACCTTTAAAAAGATGAAAGACTTTAAATGTTGAGGAAGCTTTTGTCTACATAATGGCAATGGGTCAGCTAAAACTGCTAGAGCATTATAACGAAAAGTTAATTTATAAAAAGATACAACCTGATAAAACAGCAGACTGACTGACAAAAAAGGTAAAAAAATGGTGCACTGCAGTATAGAAAACGGACATATAAAAATTCAAATGTAAAGGCTTTGTTTATTTTTTTATTTGCTTTCTAAAAACATGTTTCCCATTAACAAGTTTAATTATTTAAATGATAATATAGAAAAAAGTTGACTGCACTGATTTACAGATTAAGAATAACTTGTGTATATACAGATAATGTGTGTAAATATCCTGTATTTGCCATGTTATAACATAATTCCCTAATAATTATATTTGTTAAAGAAATCAAAGTAAAATAATGAATGAGATAACCTAGTAAGAGCAAAATGTTATTTCCCATGGAAAATACATTTTTAACAAAATGAACAGCAAAACTAAAAAGCAATGTTCTTGAGCATTGTGTGCTCTTGTCTGATTTACATTAAACCCAATGAGAACAAAAGTACCATGTCTTGCAGATAAGACTCAATGCTCCTCTGTAACTTATCAGAACATCTAAGAAATAAAAAGCAATCCCACTGTTTATAGTTAATGTCATTTTTCTACACTACTTTTTTATACAAAATGTTGTAATGTTTAAAAATGCATGCTAGACGTTCTAGGACTAACATTCAATTAAATTAGACTAATACTCTCATTATATATATATATATATACACACACACACAAAGTGTAATACTCCTTATTGGAGTAGTTTCAGCTCCAACCAATACCTCCCTGTATACACACTCCCCTGCCCTCTGCCATTTTGCAGTCTCAGCCAGCAGTTCAGATGTTAAGCTCAGTAGTTGTGCTTGTGCATCCGTGCGAGAACAGAGTGCAGACGTGATTAAAAATGACAGGCGGACGTGATTAGGGACTAAAAAGCGAACTACACCCCACAACATGGTCATGTAGTTATGTAACAATTATATTTTGCATGTAGACATCAGAAGGGTGGAGAAAGCTTGAAGATCATTTTGTACAGAAATAATGGTATGAAGAAGAGACACAGTAAATTCACCAAATAATAAACAAGAGCTTATGTTTCACATCAGTTTATTCTGCAGTGGAGAGAATATCTTTATATACACTGTGTAAATAAGGTGGGACGAACTGCTCAGATTTGTGAGGGAGCTTTGCATTTGCAGACTGTATTTATCACACAATGACAGCACGCAGGCAAGCACAAATAAGACATTTATCAGTAGCAGGACCACTGTGCTTGTATTACACTCATGAGATATCACAGGGTTATAGAATAACACTGGACAGTCCTGTGAAGTAGTTTTCTATAGATTACAGGTTGACAGGGGAAGAGGTAAAAGCCAACTTCTTGCCAAGTGGGGCCCCCAGAGTCCAAATAGAATAAAATGCATGTTATTAACTCATGTCAACCTCCTGTGTCTGAACAGCGATCTGTTTTGGGGCAATGTAGGATCCCATTCCTGCCGCTCGTTCTGCCTCTTCCTGTGTGTATGGCTCATCCTTCAGCTGCTTAAGTCTGAAATGAAAGTGTCATATTCTATCTGAAATTAGATAATGCAAAAAAAAAAAAAACATTCACATTGGAGACATTCGCCCTAAATCCTGTGTTAAGGTTATTACATGAAGAGTAAAAAAAAAAAAAAAAGTAATCCAGACTGATCTATATCAAGTGTCCAATATCAGAATTTATGGGATGAAAACGTTGGACTGGAGTTGGAACACCCGATCTAGATGAACATAAGCATTATGATCTGCACACTTAATAATACCAATATGAGCTGTGAGATCTTTACCTGCGCTTGTGAACCTTTGTCTTGAAATGTTCCTTTAAGGTCTTCAGATCCACAAAGTACCGCCTGTAAAAGTATGAAGATTAGTGAAAGATTGTGCAATGTGTATAATATGTGTGTATATATAGATATATTTCCAGAGAAATTACAATTTGTACTGCTGGATCCTAAATATATTTCCTAAGTATAATGCATCTCTATGAAGGGCTGCCTTCCAGGCTCCTGGATATATATGCACACACAAACATATGCATACAAGAGGTGGACAAAAATATCTAAAATTTAGGAATTTGAAGATTTTATATAGGAGCCAGGCTGGATTTAGGAGCCTAAAAAGGAAGCCATTCATGGATGTACATTATACTTTGGAACAATATTTAGTAGCCAGAAGTACAATTTTTATAAGCCCCGACTTCCAGGAATTTTCCACACCTGTAGCAGACAAAAATACATTTACACTCATACATAGTCTTGATCAATAAACTAGTCAAAACAACAGCTGTTTACACTTATACATTTGACAAGATCATATGGTAACTTGGTGTATGCAGGTTACTTTAAAGCTATAGCACAAATGAGCTAAAAGGACCAAACTAATACGGCAAGAAGCAATACTTAGTGTTTGTTTTCACCTGAGCATCTCTGACTCTACTGATATAAAGTGACTTGTTTTTTGTTGCCAGGATGAACTTTAGAAACCAAGGGTTAAGTTCAGTAATAAAAATACATTCTGTTACAGAAAAAATATATTTATAAGCAAAATATTAAAGGCATTTATAAGTTTCCTGGATTATAAATGCAGCTGATAGAGGAGAATCAGTACTGTATGCAAAACATTTTTTGCATGAAAAAATTCCCAAATAAAAATTAACAAACTCTGATGTTTGCTAAATCTCTTGAGTTTGTGAGTGTGCATCCCTGGAAATTCCTGCTAAAATTAGCATGACAGTCACAGTCTGTTTTGGCTAATCACAAGCAGCTAATACATTGTAGCAATCAGTGATAGCAGCTTGTGCAGGAAAAAAGCATGGGATGGATGTGTAAAGAAGCAGGAGGGGTCAGGCAATGGTCTATAGATCTCTACATTGTGCTGCTGTTGACTGCTGCTGTTGACTTGAAGATTAGTAAAGGGTTAAAATACATACCCAAATGCAGTGTTTCTATTGGTAGGTATCAAGTACCTATGTAAGCAGCTCAGGGGGGTGTGGAAAACAAATGTTATTTGTAAATAAAATACATCTATACGTGTATAGAATGACTCAATGTAATGTGTGTGTAAATATGTACACAAGATTTATACATGCATGAAAAGATGTTTAAGATTAAAGATTCTCTGGACTAATTTATTGTATTAATGTTCCAGTTTCAAACAAAGCTCTGTGTCCTGCTTTATGTAGAGGATCATCTTAAGACTGACAGACATTTTCGTAGCATTAAAAAATATATAATAATATATATATATATATTTTTTTAATGTGGAGTTCAAAAAAAGCATAGTCTTTGTCTATTAATCCCTGAACATTCACTAGAAAGATGAGATAAAACAGGGTGTACAATTGTAAACTCGTCTTGTAGGACTGACATCACCACACTATCCTAATCTAGACAAGCTGGTTCTATGCTTTGCTTCTTATTTTGTTTTATGCACAACAAGAGTTTGTATTTTAAACACAAGCACATCATTATAACAAAAAATAAGTCTATGTTTATATCTAATAGGGCTGTTACTAGCATTAATACAAAGCTCAGTTTATAATGACACACCCTGTTGAGATAAAAGCTGCCAGAAGACCAACTCCATAAAAAAAATAGAAGAATGCAGTAAAAAAATATAAATGAGTAAAAAAGTATAAAAGTGAAACATTTAAAGGCTGTTTATTTTTTACTGTCTAAAAACAATTTACCCACTAGTTATTCAAAATGCCATATATAATAAAAATGACTAAAGGTTGTCTAATGCTTTAGTGGGGTCACATATGCAGCCCTCAGATTCTCAAAAGGTACATGCATGCATACATGTCTAACTGCATGTTAGCATATTTGGTAGAGTTAGTGACAATATAGTAAACTGCCTGTGGGTCATAAAAAATAACTTCAAGGAAAACACCACCTGCTTTAGGTTCATTAATGTCTCTTTGCCTGTGGCGGAGAGGCTGCTTCCCTCCCGTGTGAAAAATCTTGCAGAGATCTGTTCCAGCACATTGCCTTCATGCTCCACATTCTTACCCTGTGTCACTTTTTTCTGTCTTCCAAACAGTTTGATGATTACAGAGTTTTATGATTCATAACTACTTTTTCTTATTCTTCCAATGCTATCCTGTCTGTCACATGTAATGCATTTATCCTGAAGACAGGAAAATAAATAAAACCAATACTCATGGATTGCATTTCCCTTCGTCAGAAGTCTAGCTCCAGCTCAAACTTGAATAAAACAGCAGGTCAGCACCCCATCTTGCCCTGTTCCAAAAATGATGTCTATTTTCCTATGCTCTTAAAGGCTTAATATCTCAACTCTATACACTGTTTCAATCAGCAGAGGAAATTTCTCTCCTGCCAATGGAAAACAGATCTAGGAGAAAATCTTGATATAAGAGTTTGGCAGGACATCTGGGAACTACATATTGAAATCTCTATTTGTTCCAATTACAAGGAACAATCCTATAGAACACTTCTTGGATGGTATTTTACACCTCTCAAACTGTACAGATCCTCAGCTGGAAGTGTTGCAACCTAGAGAGATCCTATTTCCATGTTTAAGGGTTCTGCCATAGGTCCAAGCATCAATTAATACTCCAATATCAGCGTGCTTGGAAACCCCTCCATTTGAGCCATGGTTCTGTTTATTATCATAAGCTTAAGAACAATACACAAAGAAACACAATGCACTGATCATGTTGTTCAGTAACGAACTTGGAAGGAATTACCTCCAGCAACTATTTTGATGGTGCAGAGCACATACAGTGACTTCAGTGTCCATTTAAATGGACCATTTTATTGGCCATATAAAAGGCTGTCTAAACAATTGTTAGATAGGTCCAGATAAGAAGAAGAAAAAAAAAAAAAACTTTATTAGACTCTTACAGAGTATTTAAACAAGTAATCACTATATTCAATCATCCTTTAGATTGTAAGTCTGCGAGCCTCCATACTTTGTAATGTATTAATATTGCATTTCTTCGCCTCAAAATGAACTTATGTATAGCGATACGGAATATGTTGGCGCGTTACAAATAAACAATAATAATAATGCCCCCAGGGTGCATAAGCACCAAATGTCTTCCCTCCCTGAATGAAGTATTGTGTCTGGAATAGACCCACTCGGGGGGCTAGCTTAATTGACATACCATAATAGATGGCTAGTAGAAATTTTGTGTGTGTACTTGGCTAGCAGCTCAGATTACACTGCAGTCCGCTACTAATGTGTGTTACAGATAGTGTTTTTTTTTTTTTTTTAATTCTTTACTTTTCCCTGGTCAGGTCCACTCCAGCCACAATATTTCACCCAGGGGTTGGAGAGATCTGGAAATTATCCAACTTGGGGGAGCACTGAAAAATTGCAATTGTTTAAATACATAGTAAACGTTTAATAAATGTTTTTGTTGTTGTTGTTTTTTTCTCAAACCCTTTCTAACTATTCTTTAGTGAGCCCAGTATATATCAATGTAAAATGGTCAGTTAAGTAGCCTTTTATCTAACTTTTATCTTATTAGACCTCACTAGATATCTGGGCTTATAACATTATGCCCTCTTTCTTACAGATGTAATATTAATATATTATTGCAACGTGACTATTAACATAGTTACATAGGCCCTCATTCAATTGCGATTTGGCCAATTGAATAAGGCTCTAAAAAAGCACATAGCATATATTTTTTAAAGAAGTTTTTAGTTAGTGAAAACCTTGCTTTTGGATAGATGTTTACTAGCTAAAAACTTCTTTAAAAAAAATATGTTATGTGCTTATTTAGACCCCTATTCAATTGGCCAAATCGCAATTGAATGAGGGCCATAGTAATTAAGGTTGAAAAATGACTATTAACATAGTTATAGTAATTAAGGTTGAAAAAAGACTTTAGTCCATCAAGGTCAACCTTTTTAGATCTCCTCTGATCTGCAATATGCAGATTAATTGTTTTTTAATCCAGAAGAAGGCAAACAGAAAAAAAAACCAATTGTCTCAAAAGCGGGGAAAAATAAATTCCTGACCCTTGATCAATACTCCCTCTCGAATTAATCAGGATAAACCTTAATGCCTTTTTTATGTAAAAATATATCCAATATATTTTTAAAGTTATCTATTGAATCTGCTGTCACCACCTCCTTTGGTAGAGAATTCCACAGATTAACCACACTTAAAGAAAGAAAAGGGGTTTTCGCAGTAAAGTGAAATATTTTTTACTTCTAATCTCAAAGGATGTCCTCTTGTCAGTTGAAAACCTCTTCGCACAAAAAGCTCACTTGACAAATCTTTATA
Organism: Discoglossus pictus; assembly: GCA_027410445.1. NCBI lineage: Eukaryota > Metazoa > Chordata > Amphibia > Anura > Alytidae > Discoglossus > Discoglossus pictus. Next base: position 194,712,375 of record CM050164.1, on the reverse strand, counting down.
CTGACCCTGGATATATTTATATAGGGTAATCATATCCCCTCTTAGATGCCTTTTTTCTAGAGTAAATAAGTAATAATTTCTCTGTACCTTTTCCAGCTATAAAATGTACTTTTTATGAAGTGGTGCCCAAAATTGTACTCCATATTCCAAATGAGGGCGTACTAGAGATTTGTATAGTGACAGAATTATATTTGCTTCCCTTGCTTCTATACCCTTCTTAATACATGCTAATATTGCCTTTGCAGCTGCTGCTTGGCATTGAGCACTGTTACCTAGGTGGTTGTCCACAAGCACTCCCAAATCTCTTTCAGCATCTGAAACCCCTAGTTTTGCTCCATTATGTTTATAAATTGCATTTTTCCTTCCCAAATGCATAACATTTATTTGTATTAAATATGATCTGACATTTAGTCGCCTGTTAATCTAATTTATGCAAATCTCTCTAGGGGGAAAGTACACCATTATCTGATTTAATTACCCTTCGTGTCACGAACAAAAATGTAGACTATAATTTCCAGTCCTTCTAAGTCATTAAATGTTAAAAAGGCTAACAAATAAATACAAATTGAGTGGAGACAAGTCCACACTAGAAAGTAGCTGAGCAATGTTATCAAACTGTTTAAAATGACTGCTAAAAAACATTGTTTGCACAAATGTGAATACAATTTGTGCAAACATGGAGGCAGCCAAAAGGAAAAACACTGGAGATGATTTATTTTAGTTGATAGAAGAGTCCCTTTACCAGAGTACATTATATGTTTATATAGACAGTATCCCTCTATATTGGATACTTACGCGCAGTGCAGGCAGTAGTGCTGGGCATTGCCAGGGAGGGTATAATCCAGCTCCTGTGTGAGTAGTTTCCGTGCAATCTCTGGTTGCAGATCTACGTGAATCTGGTCCAGATCCTTTACTCGCCGTTTAGTTTTCCAGAGCTTGGAGATGTTTTTCTTCTTATCACTCTTGTGATTCCCAATCTGCTTTGAGCGGCCCATGTCTGAGATAGAAAAGGGTGAGATAAATATAACATTCTTTCATGGTCTATTAACTATATAATGTAATGTAACATACCAGTAAAGTAAATAATACATGGAATAATGTACCCACAACAATAATCTTTAAAGGACATGGAAATGTTGTATTCTTTATTGCATCAGAGTATATTTGATAATGTGTCAGAGTGTGTTTTCATTTTTCAAAGGTCTGAGATCACAAATACGTATTTAGAAGTTTATCTATGTAGTGTCTCATACTTCCCAGTCATGGGCAAAGTCTCAGCATCATGTTGCTGAGATGTCACCGAGTGGCTGGTATGACATACAGACTGTTGTACTGACTTCATGAGCTACAGACCCAAGCAGGTAATATTTGTTTGATTTTAGTCCGTAAAAACAGAGCTCATAAGCACTTCTTAATAAAATAAAGTAAACAGATACACAAGTAGATTATATACCCACTAAGATCCACAAACCTTCTGTGTTCCTTTATTATTTTTTTCATGCAAAAAAAATAATTTTGTAATGTTTAAAATGGGTTCTTTTAAATCCTTGTAAAAAAAATAAAATAAACACTTGTGTTCTATGTCCCTTTAAATATATATATTTAAAACAACTTGAAACAGCTGTACACGGATTGAATACTCAGCCTGTGTTTATTCCAACCTTGGCTTTGCATTAAAGCTGTGTAATACAGCATGCATAAGCTTAAAGGAAGCCATGTTTGATAATGGCTACATTTGTGTGTCCCAGCTCAACTTCCCAGAATGCAGTGTAATAACCGTTTTTCTCGGAACTCTGAGCTGGAAGCAGGTTTTTTAACTTGCTTTAGACATTCAAATGTGAACACAGATGTACTTTTGATTTACTATATATTATATATTAAAACAACAGGAATTGCATGACCATACAGAGGCATCAGGTTGAGTGACTGTTTATAAGTTCATCAAATTATGAAGCAATACCACTATTATATATCTGAGTGCATTTTAATCATCATGAAAAAGTGCCCACAAAAATCTCTGAAATGTATAAACTGACAGTACGGGTGTTAACATAATCCGATTAGAGCATTGTGCTATGTCTCCAGTAATAATATAAGAATATAATGTAAGGTACTTTAGACCGGTTTGTGTTACACTGTTCTGTACCCATATAATAGTAAAATAGCTGTAAAATTCATAATCGGATAGTTGTGATGCCATTATACTCAAGTCTTAGAAAGTAATTATGCAAACATCATCTACTTACAAACCTGTACACTTTTTTGTCTTGTCAATTAGATTAGTTAATTAACAATTAATCTGCATATTGCAGATCTGAGGAGATCTAAAAAGGTTGAACTTGATGGACTAAAGGTATTTTTTTCAACCTCAATTACTATGTAACGGAAATGTAGAAACCAACATGCAATGAAGATGTACACTACTAAATTAAGCTAATTTCATCATCCAAAGTTCACTACAACTTGATAACACAAATACCGGAGATTTATTAACTTAGCAATGCCGATGTATACAAGGACTCTTTAGAATTGCATTGCAACAGAGAATTACCTTTTAAAAGTAAAAGTTGTGTCTAGCATAATGAGAGACAGCTCAGCCCACTCATATACAATTATGAATTATTATTTTTACCCGTGGTACCTTGGTACTCGCCGTTAATTGGTTCCAGAAGGCACGACGAGTACCAAGTTCCCATAAGGAGTAATGTAAATTGACTCATACAGGCAAAAGCTAGCGCAACAAATACCCAAAAAAGCGTTGTGTCCACGCAATTTCTGCTCATCAAAATGCATTGAACACCAAATGAGGTGAGTTCCAAGGCAGACAAGTACCAAGGTACTACTGTATTTTTATTTCTCTGCTTGGCTACGGGGCTGCCATTTTGGCCCCTCTCTCTTCTCCATCCCTCAGTTTGTCTCGATGAGAGGTGGGCATGCTGCATTGTTCATATTCTAATGCAAACACTGCGCACCAACTTCCATGGAAGGAGCCTATCCTGCAGTTAGCCATGTTGTGTGCATAAGAACATGCTGTGCTTTCCTGTTTTATGCTACCACACGTGCACTGGTTATGAAGCAGTCTTCTTGTGGCTGGTAAGTGGTTAGGGTTGGGGCGGGGAAGTGGTGTAGGGGGTTAGGTTTAGGGTTAGGCCCGGTAACTCGTTTAGGAGTTTACGGAGTACATTGGGATGTGGGACGCGAGCGCAGCCGGAACAGGAGGCTTCCAGTGCCGCGCGTGCACATGTGGTAGCATAAAACAGGACAGGTCCGAAGATGCAACATGGAGTTTTACAGCTCCATTAGGTATTACAGTTTCACCCACACACCTCCAGCTGACTTGGAAATTGTGTTTATTATTTAACTTGTGTTAAATGATTTTTTCCATTGTGACTTCTTTTTAATAAGGTTGGTGCTTACAACAGGTGTGTGTTGCTGCGTAGGCCCAGACCTAGGGCAGTATATTCTCTGGGTACAGCAGGCTGCCAGGAGATGTAGTTCAGTACATTAATATAAATTTGTATATGCGCACAAATGTCTATATGTAGTGATATATCTGTGTGTAAGTGAACTTGACCCTTTCTGACATACCAAATATATACATAGACTGAGGATCTGAGATGAAGAAAGGGGTAATTAGGAGATGCAAGGGGTGCACAAATCTGAGTGACCTGGGGAACATAAAACCTAAATACTCCCCCGATGGAAAACAAGACTGGGAGGAAGCCCCTCAATCTCACCGCTCTCCTCCCTATACCAAAACTGGGGGAGGAATAAATACGTCACCTCAACAGGGTATTAGCGCCATTACACAGCAATGGGGGGGGGGGTATAGGTTGTATAGACAGATTAGAGCAAGTCAGACATATGAGTGAATGTGCGCCTTACACAACTTCAGCAATAATAGTCACAATGTGCATGTAAACAAACTATCAGATCGCCCATGTGTCGCTCACCAGCACTCTGCTCAGACCTCAGGAAGAGAAAAGACAGAGCGGAAATAAAGCTGAATGATACCATAGAGAGCGAAAAGAGCGCCCCCTCCAGTATGGAGGAGGAGTGTGTTACCATAGAGAAAGGAGGAGGTACTGTGACCATAGAGAATATATTAAGCAATGAGGCGCGCCCCCTGGAGAAAAAAGTAATTCTTATTATAGATAACTAAATGAAGGAAATAAAAAGAATAAGGTGCATTCATAATAGAGTTGAGATAGTGGAACGAGGAGCGGCTCCTCTAAGACAAAAGCTGCACTATTATCATAGAGAGTAATATGTAAAAACAGCGACACCTGGAGACAGGAGAAGGAAATATCACAAAGAGATGGCAATAGTGGCGGATATGTACAAACACCTGTAATATTATTATTGTTTTCATAGCTGTATTTCCACATCTTAGTCCATCTTCCAAAATCCCCTCTCATAATTTCCATCCCTTTGTTCTCTTTTTTTTTAATTTTATCTATCCCACTGTTCTCATTTTGTAGTAAGCCCCTTCCTGTAGTATACTCCAGGGGTCAATCTCTTTCAAATCCCCTTGTCCATATTGTATACGTAAAGGTGCTGCAATACCTTTTGATAAGAATGACCAGTGAGACTCCTTTTAAATTAAAATACATTTTGCTGAGCCCTTTCTCTATAGTGGAGAACAGATTCTGACACAAAATTATATTTGGCACTACTTTGACAATTTTAAAGAACCAAAGTAGCTCTCTAATTAACATTGACTGTTTTAAAGAAATGCACATGATAAACCCCAAGCTTTAGAAATTACAAAAAAATAAAAATAATACAGGCTTTAATGTATTTATCTTTTATATGCAACTAGCGACTTGCCCGTCAAAAATGATGGCATGATAGAGTCTTTAAAAATGTGTCCCCTCCCTCTCCTGTGTCTCTTTTCCCCCTCCCTCCCTTACCTTTGTCTCTCCTCCCTCTCTCCCTCCCCTGTGTCTCTCCCCCTCCCTCCCCTGTGTCTCTCTTCCTCCCTCCCCTGTGTCTCTCTTCCACTCTCCCTCTTCTGTGTCTCCTTCCCCCTTCCTCCCCTGTGTCTCTCTTCCTCCCTCCCCTGTGTCTCTCGTCCACTCTCCCTCCCTGTGCATCTTTCCCCCTCCCTCCCCTGTGTCTCTTTTCCCCCCTCTCTCCCCTGTGTCTCTTTTCCACCCACCCTCCCCTGTGTCTGTTTTCCACCCTCCCTCCCCTGTGTCTCTCTTCCACTTCCCTCCCCTGTGTCTCTCTTCCACTTCCCTCCCCTGTGTCTCTCTTCCACTTCCCTCCCCTGTGTCTCTCTTCCACTCTACCTCCCCGTGTCTCTTTCCTCCTCCCTCCCCTGTGTGTCTCTTCCACCCTCCCTCCCCTGTGTCTCTCTTCCACCCTCCCTCCCCTGTGTCTCTCTTCCACCCTCCCTCCCCTGTGACTCTCTTCCACTCTCTCTCCCCTGTGACTCTCTTCCACTCTCTCTCCCCTGTGTCTCTTTCCCCCTCTCTCCCTCACCAGTGTCTCTTTTCTCTCTCTCTCCCCAGGTCTCTTTTACCCCTCTCTCTCCCCTGTGTCTCTTCCCCCCGTATCCCACCCTCTCTCCCCTGTGTCTCTCCCCCCTCTCTCTCCATCTCCTGTGTCTCTTTCCCCCCTCCCACCCCTGTATCTCTTATATTTGGCATTACTATTACAATTATAAAGGACCACCATAGCTCTATAATTAACATTGACTGTGTTAAAGAAATGAACTTGATAAACCCCAAACTTTACAAAAATGATTATACAGGCTTTATTGTATTAATTTTTTATATGCAACTAGCGACTCTCTCTCTCTCTCTCTCTCTCTCTCTCTCTCTCTCTCTCTCTCTCTCTCTCTCTCTCCCCCCTCCCTCTCCCTCCCTCCCTCCCTCCTGTGTTTCTCCCGCTGTCTCTTTCTTTCCCTCCTCTGTGTCTCCTTTCTCCCTCTACTGTGCCTTCTTTCCCCCTATCTCCCCCTCGCTCCCCTGTGACTCTTCTTCCCTCTCTCCCTTCCCCTTTGTCTCTTCTCCGTCCCCTTTTCTCTCTCCCCCTCTCCCTCCTATGTGTCTCTCCCCCTTCTTCCTCCCCAGTCTCTCTTTGCTTCCCTCTCCCTCCCTTGTGTGCCGCTCTCCCTCCCATGGTCTCTTGCACCTTCTCTCCCTCCCCAGGGTCTCTTGCGCCTTCTCTCTCCCTCCCCAGGGTCTCTTGCGCCTTCTCTCTCCCTCCCCAGTCTCTCTTTGCCCCCTCTCTCTCCCTCCCCAGTCTCTCTTTACCCCCTCTCTCTCCCTCCCCAGTCTCTCTTTGCCTCCTCTCTTCCTCCCCCCGATCCACTCAGCCTCACCAGGAACCCCCAGCCCCTGCCTCTGCAGAAGGGCGTACAGGCGCAGGTTACAGGCTTTTATGTATTTATCTTTTATGTGCAACTTTTATATGCAACGGCATGAGAGAGTTTCCCCCACCTCCCTTCCCTGCGTCTCTTTCCCCCACCTCCCTACCCTGTGTCTCTTTTTCCGCCCACCTCCCTTCTCTGTGTCTCTTTTTCCGCCCACCTCCCTCCCCTGTGTCTCTTTCCCCCCACCTAACTCCCCTGTATCTCTTTCCCCCCACCTCCCTCCCCTGTATCTCTTTCCCCCCACCTCCCTCCCCTGTATCTCTTTCCCCCACCTCCCTCCCCTGTACCTCTTTCCCCCCACCTCCCTCCCCTGTACCTCTTTCCCCCCACCTCCCTCCCCTGTGTCTCTTTCCCCCACCTCCCTCCCCTGTGTCTTTCCCCCACCTCCCTCCCCTGTGTCTCTTTCCCCCACCTCCCTCTCCTGTGTCTCTTTCCCCCACCTCCCTCTCCTGTGTCTCTTCCTCTCTCTCCTGTGTGTCTCCTCCTCTCCCTCCCCTGTGTCTCTTCTCCCCCTCCTCCCCTGTGTCTCTTTCCCCATCTCCCTCCCCTGTATCTCTTCCTCTCTCTCACCTGTGTCTCTTTCTCCCCCTTCCTCGCTCCCCTGTGTCTCTTTCTCCCCCTCTTCCCTCGCCTGTGTCTCTTTCCCCCCACCTCCCTCCCCTGTATCTCTTCCTCTCCCTCCCCTGTGTCTCTCCCTCCCCTCTGTCTCTCCCTCTCCCTCCCCTCTGTCTCTTCTCCCCCTCCTCCCTCCCCTGTGTCTCTTTCCCCCCACCACCCTACCCTGTGTCTCTTCCTCTCCCTCCCATGTGTCTCTTCCTCTCCCTCCCCTGTGTCTCTTTCCCTCCACCTCCCTCATCTGTTTCTCCTCCCCCTCCCTCTCTTGTGTCTATTCTTACCCCTCTCCCTTCCCCTGTGTCTCCTCTCCCTCCACTTTTTTCTCTCCCTCCCCTGTGTCTCTTCACCCCTTTCCCTCCCCTGTGTCCCCCTCTCCCTCCCCAGTGTCTCTTGCCCCCCTCTCCCTCCCAGTCTCTCTTTGCCCCCTCTCTCCCTCCCCAGTCTCTCTTTGCCCCCTCTCTCCCTCCCCAGTCTCTCTTTGCCCATCTCTCTCCCTCCCCAGTCTCTTTTTCCCCCATCTCTCACTCTCCAGTCTCTCTTAGCCCCCTCTCTCCCTCCCCAGTCTCCCTTTGCCCATCTCTCTCCCTCCCCAGTCTCTCTTTGCCAATCTCTCTCCCTCCCCAGTCTCTCTTTGCCCCCCTTCCTCCCCCCCAGTCTCTCTTTGCCCCCTCTTCCTCCCTCCCCTGTCTCTCTTAGCCCCCTCTTCCTCCCTCCCCAGTCTCTCTTTGCCCCCTCTTCCTCCCTCCCCAGTCTCTCTTTGCCCCCTCTCTCTCTTTGCCCCCTCTCTCTCCCTCCCCAGTCTCTCTTTGCCCCCTTTCTCTCCCTCCCCAGTCTCTCTTTGCCCCCTCTCTCCCTCCCCCGCATCCCAGCAGCCTTTACCCCCCCTGTCTCTGCAGAAGGACGCACAGGCACAGGGAGACAGGATCAACGTAGAAAGACCAGAAGAGGATATACCAGTAATGCTAAGGGGATCTGGGGGGTTCTTGGTAAGGCCACGGGGAGTGGGGCTGGGGGGGTACCTGGTGAGGCCAAGGGAATCCGGGTGACGCTGAGGAGATCGGGGACTGGGGTTGCAAGGCTCCCCACCACCACCCATTACGGGCTCGCGATGAAAGCCTTCGGCGCTCATTGCGAGTCCCCCCCCCCCCTTCTTGGGGCCCCGCAATGAGCCGATATGCCGCTCATTGCAGGCTTCTGCAAACCCGTAGTGCATAGTTCATTATTGCCAGTTTGTCAGTCACGCTATTGCCCATGCACAAGTCCATAATCTTTAACATAGCGGGACCAACAAACTTGCAATTACTACAACTATATATTAAATGTTGTTGTATTTAAATCTACAATATTGGTTTCTCATGATCAGCTGCCTGGTGTGAGAGGAGACTTGGAAAGCTCATTAGTTTACCAAAGACACACACCTGGGACAGAAGCAGAAAGTAGAGGTTACTTCGTGGACAAGGAACTATGTAGTAAAGAAAAATTGCTTATAAAAATATAAGGTATTTGCATTTTTAAACATTTTGGGCCATTATCAAGATTAGTTAAAGTATATGAGGAAAAATTACCACAGTGGTCATATAAAGCAGCTATTCATGTGCTGCATGTAATTAGTTGCTCATAAAGCTACCAATAACACTGCAACGCTTTTGTACACGCCTGTAACATTGCACCACGGTCTGCTGCCCAAACACAAGGCTATTTACAGATCATGTTTTAACACCAGATGATATATGACCCCCTGTTTGTTATGTATCATGGAACTGTTAGTCACAAGTTTGTTTTCCTCCCAGTAGAGTTATGAATGAAATAAATATAATGCAGCAACATCAATTCATGGTATTAAAGGTCAGCAGTTCCAGGATAAGATAAACAGAACGTTCTCCGCTAAACCAAAGGGAATACATCCAATGGTTTAGGCCAAGTAAACACTCCTATAACAATATTACTTATTTTACAACAAGTTATATCAATAGACTGGAGGGGGTGTAACTTTCCTGTTTTGTCCCCACCAGTAGTAGCGTGCAGCAGCCACTAGGTGGCACAGATATGCCACACTAAGACTTTGTTCAACTTTTTATAGTTAGGGGGTTTAGAATTATGGTCCAGGGTTAGGGTAGTGGCAGATGATAAGCTTTATGCTTTTCCTCCTGTTTTCTTTCAAGTTGACTAATTGCGCAAGTATATGTGTGCAGGTTTGAGAAACCTTGGAATCTCTTGTCCCTTAAATGAACTATGAACCCTTGAAACAAATATGTAAAACCTTTTTCATTTGAATCTCTTAATGTTTATATACTTTGTTCATTGCAATATATTATAAAAGCACATCACAGATGTAAAAAATCAATCTGTCTTTTATTATTCTGTTTTTGTGCACAAAGGATAGTAATAAAAAAAGGCAATTTTATGACTAAATACTGAAAGTGGGATTAAGTACTCTAAAGAATGGAGAGCTAGCCACTTGTTTATGATTTATTACCACTAATTATAAACACATATATTGTAAAAAAAAATTAAATATTGATAATTGAAAGCGGCTTGTGAGAAACTGTTTAGAAACAGCTAATTACAAAGGTTTTGAGTTTTTAGAGCGCTAGGCTAATTTCTCACTTAGTTATAATGTCTGTAGCAGGAATGGATTGCACCTTAATGATGAGGGAGCAGCTGTTCTAGGGCCTCATTCAATTGCAATTTGGCCAATTGAATAGGGCTCTATTTAATCACATAGCATATTTATTCTACAGAAGTTTTTAGTTAGTGAAGACCTTGCTTTTGGATAGAAGTTCACTAAGTAAAAACTTCTGTAAAAATAATATGCTATGTGCTTATATAGAGCCCTATTCAATTGGCCAAATCGCAATTGATTGAGGCCCCTAGTGTATAGGATGGTAGAAAGGCTTAGGGAGTTTTTAAACTAGTCGGTGGGGGAGGGGGGCCAGGTACATCCCAAAACCTTTATATCGACGTCTTACAGGAACACCCCTAGATTTTCAGGGTTCTGGCAATTTCAGCACCAATCTGGTTTCTCCAGGTATCAAGATATAGGAACAGAATGCCAAAAACACAGCAGCAGGAACAGATGTAGGTCCCTTTGGGGTAGAACCAGGAGGGGTATCAGAATACATAGTTACATAGTAATTAAGGTTGAAAAAGACTTTCACTCCATCAAGTTCAACCTTTTTAAGATCTCCTCTAATCTGCAATATGAGGATTAGTTATTAATTAGTTGTTAATTAATTATTAATCAACTTTTTTTTTTTTTATTATTAAATAATTAATTAATTAATCCAGAGGAAGGAAAACAGAAAACAAGCCAAGTGAAACTTAGCCAATCATCTCAAAGAAAAAAAAAAAATAAAATCCTTCCTGACCCCAGATACTGGCGATCAGATATCTCCCTGGATCAATACACTCTCTCTAATTATCCAGGATAACCCTAAATCCCCTTCTTAATTAGAAATAAATCCAGTCCCCTTTTAAAGTTATCTATCGAATGCGCTGTCACCACCTCCTGTGGTAGAGAATTCCACAGATTAACCACCCTTACTGTGAAGAACCCTTTTGTTTCTTTAAATTGAAATCTTTTTATTTCTAACCTCAAGGAATGTCCTCTTGCCAGTTGAAAACCTCTTGGCACAAAAAGCTCCCTTGACAAATCTTTATACTGACCCTGGATGTATTTATATAAGGTAATCATATCTCCTCTTAGACGCCTTTTTTCTAGAGAAAATAAGCTTAGTTTGGTTAAGCTTTCTTCATAACTTAGCCCCTCCATTCCCCTAATTAGTTTTGTTGACCTCCTTTGTACTTTTTCCAGCTCTAAAATATCCTTTTTATTAAGTGGTGCCCAAAATTGTACTCAATATTCCAAATGAGGGCGTACTAGAGATTTGTATAGTGGCAGAATAATATTTGCTTCCCTTGCTTCTATACCCTTCCTAATACATGCTAATGTTTTATTTGCCTTTGCAGCAGCTGCTTAGCTTTGAGCACTGTTACCTAGGTGGTTGTCCACAAGTACTCCCAAATCCCTTTCAATATCGGATACCCCTATATTTGCACCATTAAGATTATAAATTGCATGGCTGTCTTTCCTTCCCAGATGCATAACTTTACATTTTTTCATATTAAATCTCATCTGTCATATAGATGTCCATTCCTCAATTTTATGTAAATCCCTTTGAAGGGAAAGCACATAATTGCGAAAATGGAGACACTACTTTCCAGTCCCACCTCTAAGTCATTAATAAATATGTTAAAAAAGAGAGGACCTAATACTGAACCCTGAGGAACCCCACTCACCACATCAGTCCAATCAGAGTATGTTCCATTTACAACAACCCTTTGCTTCCTGTCATTTAGCCAGCTCTCAATCCATGAGCAGATATTTACTGCAATTCCTGTATCCCTTAGCTTGCTCAATAGTCTCCCATGTGGCACTGTATCAAAAGCCTTTGCAAAATCCAACTAGACTACATCCACTGAGTTGCCTTTATCCAAGTTCCTACTAACCTCCTCATAGAAACTAATTAGATTTGTTTGACATGACCTATCCCTCATAAATCCATGTTGACTCCTACTCATAATCCTGTTCAAATATATATTATATAATATTCTTGTATATCATCCCTTATTAACCCTTCTAAAATCTTTCCCACTACAGAAGTGAGGCTCACTGGTCTATAATTCCCCGGATTTGCTCTTGCTCCCTTTTTAAATATAGGTATTACATCAGCTTTTCTCCAGTCATCTGATAGAGACCCTGTGTTGAGTGAATCATGAAAAATTAAATAAAATGGTTTGTCTGTTACAGAACCCAGTTCCCTCAAAACCCTTGGATGTATTCCATCAGGACCCAGGGCTTTGTTACCATTTATTTTTCCAACCTCTTTTGGATTACTTCCTGCGTTAACCCGTTATTTGGTGAAGGTAGTGTAACCCCATTATGTTGCAGTGTTATAACCACTGGTACCTCCCTTGTGTATACCGAAGAAAAGAACCTATTTAGCTCATCTGCCTTTTCCTGGTCACTAGTTTTCTGACGGCCTGTGTCACATTGTAATGTTCCTATAGCTTCCTTCCTCGCCTTCTTCCCATTAATATACTTTAAAAATATTTTAGCGTAAGTCTTACTCTCTTTTGCAATTAATTTTTCATTTTCTATTTTAGCCAGTCTAATAGCCCTTTTGCAAGCCTTGTTCATTTCCTTGTACTCACATAAAGCAGTCTCTGTCCCCTCTTGTTTGTATAATTGAAATGCCTGTTTTTTACTCCATATCTTGATCTTTAAATCATTGTTTAGCCACATCGGATGTGATTTACTCCTTTTACTTTTATTCCCACTTGGTATATGGTGATAAGTATGTATATTTAGTAAGGATTTAAATGTTTTCGATACATTTTTTTATTTTTTTACCTGTCAGTTCTCTGTCCCAGTCTATACTTTGTATTGCTGCCCTTAGACCGTTAAAATCTGCCCTTTTAAAATTAAGAGTATTTGTTGGCCCCTTAAAATTTTGTTTTTGTAATTCAATCTCAAATGAGACTGTGCTGTGATCACTGTTTCCCAAAGGTTGCCCTATTTTAACATTTGATACTATATCGATATTATTTGTGATAACTAAATCCAAGATAGCTTAATTTCTAGTAGGCTCTTGTATAACCTGGGCCAGATAATGATCCCTGAGTGTACTCAAGAACCTGCTCCCCTTAGCTGAACTGCTGGTCTCATTTATCCAGTTTATTTCAGGGTAATTAAAATCTCCCATTATTAGAACTTGCCCATGCTTATCCGCATTTTCAATCTGTAACAATAATTGTATTTCCTCACTATCCGCTATATTTGGGGGTTTATAGCATACTCCTAATAATATTCTTTTGGAATTTGCTGCCCCACTATTTAACTCTACCCACAAACATTCAACATTAAAGCTAGTTCCACCATAAATATCTTCTCTGGCTATAGGCTTAAATTCAGGCTTAACATACAGACAAATCCCTCCTCCTCTTTTACCATTGCCCCTATCTTTCCTAAATAGGTTATAAACATCCAGATTAACAGTCCAGTCATGAGATTCATCCCACCCCTTTTCAGTAATGCCTATTAAATCCCATTTTTCATTAATTGCTAATAATTCTAACTCTCCCATTTTTCCTGGCAAGCTTCTGGCATTAGCAAGCATACACCTTATGTTATGAGTTTGTAGTTTAGTGGTGCCTGCCACTATACTTAAGTTACTTAGTAATACCTCCCTATTGACTATACTACCCTTCCCCCATCTCCTCCCCTATGAGTTGTTAATTCATCTTTTATACCCTCTACACTTTCTACCCCATTACTTATATCTAGTCCCTCCCCCCACCTACTAGTTTAAAAACTCCTCCAGGCTTTCTACCATCCTATCCCCTAGCACAAAAGCTCCCTCGTCATTAAGGTGCAATCCATCCCTGCTGTAGAGATTTTACCAAAGTGAAAATGTCTGCCCAGTGCTCTAAAAACCCAAACCCCTCCTTAGTGCACCACATCTTTAGCCACGCATTAACCTCCCTAAGCTCCTTCTGCCTTCCTGGGCTAGCATGTGGCACTAGTAGTATCTCAGAAAATACTACCTCGGAGGTCCTTGCCTTCAGCTTATTACCTAGTTCTCTAAAATCATTCTTTAGGACACTCCATCTTCCACTGACTTTATCATTGGTACCAATGTGTATGAAGACCGACGGTTCATTCACCAACTCCCTCTCCAGTGGAGCAATATCACTAATTGCTGCAATTCTCCTCTCCAATTTGAGCTTCAATAGAGGTAACATGCTCACACCTCTCACAGAGGTATGGACCCTGGATCATGTGTTCAAGCATTGCATAAATATGACAGGATGTACAGTGATTGAGGTGGCCCTTTTTCTTTGAACTCTCTCCTTTTATTTAAACTCCTACACTTTTACTAGAATTGCACTTATAATAGAAATGTTCGCAAGCTCACAAGTTCACCTCTTCTACTGTTTATATTAACTGCTGCCTTCTCACCTGAGCACAATTAGTGCACTCTGCAGATTATCAGCCTTTACTTGTATAAAAAAGTAAAATCTACTTGCCTTCAAGTGATTAGCTCAGGAAGCCAAGATAGACAACAAACCGTGTTTATGTATTACCAAATTGGTACTGATTTATTGAGGACAAATGCACAGGTATTTACACAGAATATAACAAGGAGGGACAGCCCACAACACAATGAACAGATGAGTGACCATGTTTGAATTCCCTGCCTTTTTTCATTGGAACCAATCAGTACACAAGCTACACTAACTGAATTATGAATCTGCCCCCTGCCATAGAACATACCTACTGGAGGACATAGCATATTTTGGAGTGCAAACCGAGTCATTTGCTATTTGTGTGGCAAGGTTACAGGGAGCTACCTCTTCAGGAAACAATAGAAGGGGAATGAATGGGAAACCGGCTCAAACCGGTGTACAGTAACAGTCGCCATTTTGGGTCACTACATGGTGGGCAGTAAAGCATGTTCTTTGGTGTAGGCAAATATTAAAACATCAGGGCACAATAATTTCAGATTGTACAGTAATCATGAATCCACTATAATAATTAACAAGACATGTGAAACTGCTGCCCAGTAAGCAGGGGTGACACGTTGCTATGAAATATTGAAATCGCGCATGAGCACAGACGAGCGGAGAGAAGGCTCACGGACCCAGAGAGGGAGGGGATGAGAGAGAGTGTGGGCATGCACGCAGGGAGAGGGCACAGAGAGAAAGTAGGTACAGAGATAAAGGGAGAAGGCACAGAGAAAGATAGAGGCTACAGAGAGAGAGACAGATGGCACCCAGGGGGCACATAGAGAGAAAGCACACTAGGAGAAAGGGTACAGAGAGAGTAAAAAGGCAGAGAGAGAGAGCAGAGAGAGAGAAAGAGGGCACAGATACGGCACCTATAGAGAGAGTGCACAGAGAAGGCACCTAGAGAGAGAGAGAGGCCACAGAGAGAGAGACACATATATGATATCATAATTTATAGCTATATCATAATTGTTGGTTTAATCTTCAATGCTTAAATATTATACTATTAATGTCAATGCTAGTGCAATAGGACCAATCCTGAAAGCGAGTGTAAGTCAAATGAGAGAAAAGCCACTCAAAATTGATTTTGGAAATCTCCCCGAAGAGAACTAACATAAATAAAATAAAAGAATCACATATAAAACGTAACTTTTATTTTCCTCTTTATAAAAACAAAGGCAAAATAAAAATTAAATTAAAAGAATTTAAGAACAATATGCTGTCCCACTATTTTGACATTATTAAATGTCTGGTTCCTACTGCCCACAGTCACTTGTCAAACAACAGATTATGAGTAGTCCGATATTAGATAATTGATAGGATAATTGATTCATTTTGAGTAACCAGTAATTAGTAATGTACAAATACATAATATTTGTCCAGGCTTTCAGTTGGAAAATAGAAAAACCCTTAATAAAATTAATTTGGGTCTATGTTTGACTTCTGAAATTAGTCATGAGTCCATTACCTTTTTGGACTTACAAATATTTAAAACACAAAATGGCACTATAGGCACTAAGACCTATAGAAAACCAACAGCTACTAATATTTTGTTACAGGCAAAAAGCAGTCATCACAAGGCACTCATTGAAGGTATGCCAATTGGGCTGTCAGGGTTTTCACATACCTAATATAGTAATCATATTTTTCTGATTAAATATATCCTTTTTAATATAATTTTAATGAATACATTTACCGTATATACTCGAGTATAAGCCGAGCTTTTCAGCCCTTTTTTTAAGGCAAAAAAGGGCCCCCTCGGCTTATACTCGAGTTTGTTGGAAGATAAAGATCTTAAATCCTTTCTACATACCCATGCAGCAATCACCAGTAGAAGGTCCAAAAACTTGAGAGATTATCTTTCTAAAAGTCACTTGGATATAAAAAAGAACAAACTATGGCTACAGAAAACAAAAGGATGTTTTAAATGCCATTCATGCAAGGCATGCCAATATGTAAAACCTACAAAAACTTTTCTTTCAGAAAAACAGACCTACAAAATAAAATACCTACTTACATGCAAAACCGAGGGTGTTATCTATTTGATAACATGTATTTGTGGAGCCAGATACGTAGGGAAAACCTGCAGAGACAAAAGTTGAGATACTCAAAATATACATTGAGAAAGTACTTATGATTTATAAATAAGGAAAGTAGTATTGTATTGCCATGGATAAATATAAATTTGCTGTTGTGTCTAAATAATGAATTAGCACTGTATGCATAATATTACAATTTAACCATCCCATAATTTAATAAATCTGATAAAGTACAACTTTTGTGCTGTTAAATATGTATTTTTCATTATATTGCAATTAATGTTTGATGAATAATGAGGCTAATACATATCAAACTTAGGCCCCGTAATAAATAATAGCTTTATTGCAACTATATATATTTCTTTTTAAGAACACTCACTATATCTAAAGGGGTGTTGAATTGACATTCATATTGTATGTAAGATAATGGTTCCGCAATGACTTATAAGATACTAATGCATCACATATATAGTTGTCAGCAATGCGGGTTGTTGCTAACGCTTGCGGGCTCACGTAGCGAGCCGGCTGCAACCGCAGTTGCTGGCAAGGAGCGCCGAAGACGCTCCTTGCACTGGTGGAGATGAGCGCTGTAGGCGCTCATCCCTACGACTTTCGGACCGCAAAAGGGCCGCATTTGCGGAGGTGGAGGCTCCCACGTCGGCTGCAATGAGCCACAGGCTCATTGCAGGTCACAAATGCGGACCCTCGCAAAGCGGGGGGCGTCATTTGCAGAGGTGGAGGTTCTACGGCGCCTCACAACCGGTTACAAACCACTACACAAGCGTGACTTGCAAAAAAAACCATAAATACGCAATGACTAACTACGGACTTACACAAAAGATATACCAGCCGGGGGACTTAAAAATTGCGGACTTACACAAAAACAATTACGACCCGCGGACTCGCAAAAATATGACCTTAACGGACAACCCGCGCACAGCGCAGAACATTAAAAAACACAAAAATACACACAAAAATAAAATAAAAACCTTACCCATAACAAGGGGGGACACCCAGGACCACTGCAACACTGCTTAAACATCGAATTTGGTCAAATTTACAAAGTTTAGCCACTCGAAAATCTCCTAAGCAAGAGAAAAAATGGCAGTCGTAAATAAACGAAAACGAGCCTACACGACCCCTAAAGCCGCTAAATACCACAAAGCAAATACGGCTTTTACAAAAACCAGTACAACCTACAACATACACCATTCGCAAGGACGCTAAATCATACAAACCCACCTACCACATACACATTCGCCGCCATTTTACAACACTAACTTACAGAATGCGGAAGTACCCAGCTACACTAACGGCTTCCCCTCGCGCACGCAGCCTATTTACACTACACACTTCACACATTGCTGACACTTACACCTCAGGTCCACAACAGTGCAAACCGACATTCTATGCTGAAGGAACATCAAAACAGATTGTCAGCTCTTCAGCACAATGCTTACTGCATAGATTACTTCCAAATAGGTAAAGTATATTAATTTATTAATGTATTACTTATTTAATTAGCATACAAAAATACATATACACAAAAAAAACACTCACAATAAACACAAAAGCCATTCACTTTGCGCCTCACAACAAGCACCAACGCTGCTCATAGCACACAAAGCCTTGCAATAAGCGCAAAAAGCAGATCAGCGCCGACCAAACGATAACAGCAAAAGCTGCTAACAAAAAAAAAAAAAAACAGCTTTGCAATGAGCGCCAAAGGATCTCGGACCCCAGAAAAATGTATGTCTCTGCCAAACAGCATTACCTGCCTTGCAATTTTATTGCCGTCATTTTTTGACGGGTAAGTCGCTAGTATCAATATAATGATAGACAATAAACTATAGTTTTAATATGGTTGAAATGGTTTTACTTTCCACAGTATTGTTACCATGACTATGCCAGCTTTTAAGAAGGAGCAAACAGAAGGCAGGCATAAGCCTTGATGGAATTCAAGAAACGTGCGTCTGGTTGACGTAGGAACACAGTCGCAGGTCGATGACTCCATCAACAAGCGTCTAGATCGCGGCGTGCACCACAAGGCAGTTAGTGTTCTAACCACAGGCCCATAGATTAAAGTCCCTTTCCCTATTCAGTCAGCATATGCAGTTTAGCATATCTGGGTAATAAGAAGGAGAGCTGGACATTATATTGGGTAATAACCCTGGTTATAGAACGCTACGGGATTGAGGGCCAGCACCAGGGGGGATAAATGGATAAAGCACTGTCTGGTGCTTCCCATTCTGGTGCTACCTAGGTACCTGTCATGAATCAGCCAGTGGCCATATTGGATTTGGTGTGAACTATGCTGGGGCCATTTTGTGACTGGCAGCAGTGGCCATTTTGGGCTGGGTTATCTTCCACATGCTGTTGCCATGTGGAAGAACAAAAGGTTTGGGGCCCACTTGTTATGGATATATGGTTATTTTGTGGTCTAGGGGATAAAGTATTATAAGTTTACCCCTTAGCATATCCCCATCCCTTCCATGTTTAGGCTCATTGTAATGGGTGTCATGTGAGGGAGCTGGTGGGATGTGTTGGTTTTAATTTGTGTGAAACATTGTGCTTTGTATTTGTAAATATGAATGTATGTTATTATATTAGTAGGTTATTATATTGTAGAGGGGAAGCCGTTGAATACAGGCAAGCCTCCTTTGTTCCCAAAGGCCTGTTAATCCCATTAGCTAAGTATCCAGCATAGAACTAACAATGGGAAGCTCACAGCTGGAGAGCAGACAGGCAGGCACCCAGAAACAATGGGATGGCCTGAAGGCTTCTCAGCCTTCATAGCATGGGCAGAGGAGAGTAAAAGACATGCTTTGCCCTGGAGAGTCAAAGCCCAAATTAATTTGTTGGCCTCGCCTAGTGGGCGGACCTGGGAGGGGACTATTGGTTCACGCACAGTTCCCCTTCATGATTGGCCAGACGTCATTTGGGGCTGGCTAACGGTAGCCACTTCCCCCATTCTTGTGTGATGTGGTTAAATATGCTGTTCTAAAATAAAACATGGTTCATAATTTTCATCAAGACTTTGTGTGCAGGTGTATTATTGACCCAGGGGCATATGCTGGCAGAGGAGATCGTTTCTGACTCCCTTCCAGGTTTTCCCAGGCACACTACCAAAAGCTGGGACTTATGCTCTTGCATCCGCAAGGAAGGTCCATTGGTCTGAGTCACCCAAATCTTAGGTCTAAAACCTACAGGAGATAAGAGGACTAGGATCCTCTATACTCCATCATCATTGTAGGTTGTGACAGTACCCTATAGCATTTTATGTCCCCACAAATTGGAGGACCTTACTAACATCTTTTTCATTAATGGCTAACAGCTGTACACAATCTTTGTCCGAAACTTCTGCAGCAATTTATATTTAAAATCTTTAGTTTCAATTCAATAGGATTGTCTTTATATTACAATACAATTGTTTAGCACTTGTCACTTTTTTACTATTAACACTTTCAAATATTTTCCTGTCACCAGCACTTAATGCAACACTGTTCAATTGTCACTTTAGCACTTTATTATAGATTGCTAAAGAAGGGACGAATATTTAATTTTAAATTATCAAGAAGTTCTACATCAGCTAATTTAATAATCTCTAATCCTTGCATCCTATGTCCACATATTTTAATATGGATTTTACAGTTTTAATAAAAGTTAAGTTTTATTATTTAGTTTATTCTCTCTTTTTGAGATTTGGATAATCAGGTGTGCCCTGTAAGAGATTAT
This sequence comes from Discoglossus pictus, assembly GCA_027410445.1. Classification (NCBI taxonomy): domain Eukaryota; kingdom Metazoa; phylum Chordata; class Amphibia; order Anura; family Alytidae; genus Discoglossus; species Discoglossus pictus. The sequence goes on along the minus strand of CM050164.1, from coordinate 194,692,536 downwards.
TTTTTTCTCTTTGAAGTATGTTATTCAATTTATCCTTAGGAGCACCCTGATCCATAATCTGGTTATTATTGAATATACCTGAGCCACCATTAGTTAACGGAAAATAGATTGGACTAAATAGTACAATTAAAGTGCAAACAGTATATTATACAAGGGGTATGTTAAATCGAGTGCATACTTTGTTACCTTATATTCAAATCAACCTTGAAATGCCATATATATTGACATACTTGTTAAAGTGCAAGTATTGCCTATGATCTCCCATCTATACATAGTAGTTAAGTAAATATATCTATAATATTAAGGTGCAAAAAGAGACACTTAAAGTGCATAAAAAGTGTGTTACAAAATACTATATAGATCTAAATATTTATAAAATGTAAAAACAGTATAACCTAGAATTGGCTAAACAAATGGCCCAATAAGAGCTTGTTGCATAGAAATTTCATATGAGTACTGTAATTATATAAATAAGTTACAAAATATAAATCGTCTTAGAATCTAGTAACTTAATATACAAAAGCTACCCACATAAGCACTGATATCACATCCCTTTCACAGTCTAAACCCCCAGTGGCCCATTTAAAAGTAAGCAGTAAGTCTCCCCTGGTTCCAAAGTCAGCCAATCACAGGAGGGCCTACAAGCCCGGGAAATTTGAATGGGCCAATCAAAGACAGTCAATGGAAAATAACACAGGGAATTATTTCCCATATACTTGACTTGTCATAGCTCCAGTTAGGAAATAAATGTTTTTCTGCAGGTGTGATCCTTGATTAAAGGGCCTTTGGTGGTTCAGGGCATTTAAAGGTGGTGTTCAACAGGGTCCACTCATGACAAGGGACTAGATGGAAGTAATGGAGTAGAAAGTGTAGAGGGGTAAGGGATGAATTAATTACTCATGGGGGAGGAAAAGGCGGAGGATTTTATAGTCAATAGGGCGGTACTGCTAAGTAACTCAAATACAGTGACAAGCACTTAAAAACTGCAGAGTCATAGCAGTATAAAGTGTATCCTTGCTAATGTAAGAAGCTTGTCTAATAAAATGGGCAAGTTAGAATTATTAGCAGTAAATGAGAAATGGGACTTGACAGGCATTACTGAAACATGGTGGAATGACTCTTATGACTGGACTGTTAATTTGGATGGTTATGAAAGATAGGGGAAATGGTAGAGGAGGAGGGATTTATCTAATTTAAACCTGATTTTAAGCCTATAGTCAGAGAAGATATTTATGGTGGAACTAGTGATAAAACTCCAAAAGTAATTGAATATGAGAAATTGTGATTATTGTTACAGATTGAAAATGCAGCTAAACATGGTTCTAATAATGAGATTTTAACTACCCTGAAATTAGCTAGATGAATGATACCAGCAGTCCAGTTAAGAGGAGCATGTTCTTGAGATCATTATCTGGCCCAGGTTATTTTTCAGAGCCTACTAGAAATGAGTATTTGATTTCATCACAAATGATACTGATATAACATTATATGTTGAAATAGGGGAACATTGATCAGAACACTGTCTCATTTGAGATTGAATTAAAAAAATCAAAACTGTAAGGGGCCAACAAAAACTCCTAATTTTAAAAGGGCAGATGTAAATGGTCTAAGGGCAGCAATACAAAGTATAGACTGGAGCAAAAAACTTGCAGGTAAAAATGCTGGAAATAAATGCACAACATTCAAATCAAATCCTAAATATACATACTTATCACCATATACCCTGTGGAGCTAAAAGTATAAGGAGTAAATCATATTTAATGTGGCTTAACAGTGGTTTAAAGATCAAGGTACAGGCATTTATTAGGGCCTGAATAAACCATAAAAGAATATCAAAGACTAGGGGCTGATGTGATTTTGGTTCAAGAAATGCATTTTAAGAAATTAACGGTCTCTAAATTCTGGGGGAAGGCATATAAACAAACCTTCCATTCTACCACCAGAGAGAAAAAGAAAGGGGTGTCAATTTTAGTGCACACCAGGCTTAATTTTCATCACACCCGTACTCAGACAGACCCCGAGGGTAGATATCTGACAGTCCATGGCACCATCCATGAACGTAAAATAACCTTTCTCAATCTATATGCACCAAACATGGATCAGGCAACATAATCACGGGCTGGGAACACTCTGTAGTGGTCATAGGGAGGGGACATGAACACAGTCTTAGGTCCATCCAAAGATAAGTCAACTACCTCCGCTGCATCCAATATTCCCACAGCCACCAAGGCCTTTAAAAACCTCCTAAAATCTAATTGTCTGATAGACGCCTGGAGGATATTAAATCTTTCCGACAAAGAATATACCCTTTTCTCCTCTAGACATAAATCTCATTCATGGATTGACTACTTGTTAATCCAGCAACACTTGACGCCAAACTTAGTAGCTGCGTCTATTCAGCCCATAGATGGTCAGACCATGATTTAGTACGGATCTCCCTAATGGGGCTCCTGCCAACAGGTCGTTCTCCCTCGTGGACTTTAAATCCCGGCCTACTAAATGATGTAAACATTAAAGAAAAAATTAACAAGGCAATTATAGAATACTTTGCAATTAATAGTGATGGCGAGATAGACAAAACAGGAGTGTGGGCAGCTCATAAGGCGGTGTTTAGAGGGGTTTGTATTCAGCTGGGGGCAGCTGCGAAAAAAGCAGATTGGGTGTGAATAGTCAATCTTAACAGTAACATTTCTGAATTACAATCAAGATTTGCTAAACAGAATGACCCACAGGTCTATGATGAGATTTTGACACATAAACATTCACTAAATTCAATACTTAGGAAAAGGATGGTCTCCATACTACAACGTACACAATCTACCCTTTTCAGATGAACCAATAAACCCAATCATATGATAGCCAGAATGCTTAAAGCACAAAGGGCGGATTCATTTATCCCAAAAATAATCAATAAAGGAAACATACCTGTGTTTAAACCAGACAAAATTGCTGAAGCGTTTCAACAATTTTATATGGAACTATAAAAAAACTTTTTGTCAGGTTCCACAATAAGATCAGAATTTCTGGAGGCAAAAAAAAAATGAGATTCCTAAAGAAGGAAAAGACCCCACCCAATGTGATAGCTACAGAGCGATCTCATTGATTAACACACACATTAAATTGTACTCTAAAATAATGGCAAACAGATTGGCCCCATTGTTGCCAAATGTGATCCATCCAGACCAGGTGGGCTTTATTGCAGGCAGGGAAGCTCCGGACAACACCAGGAGAGTCTTAAACCTGATAGATATAGCCTCTAAAAAAGACAATTCGTTAATGCTCTTGTCATTTGACGCAGAGAAAGCGTTCGATCGGATAGATTGGGCTTTTATGTGGAAGACACTTTCTAAATTTGGACTTGGAGAAGGCTTTCTGAAGGGCATTAGGTCCTTATATGCTGGTGATGTGGCATTCATTGCATATCAGGGGTTTGGTTCCCAGCGGTATAACATTACTAGAGGCACTAGACAAGGCTTCCCACAGTCACATTTGCTCTATGCCTGGAACCTCTAGCTGTGGCAATCAGAAGCTGCCCAAACATAAGGGTAGGCCCTAGAGAACACAAACTTAATCTCTTTGCAGACCATGTTCTGCTTTCACTAACCGAGCCAACAATTAGTCTACTTAACCTGCTCACAAATTTCGACCAAGTTTAGGGGTTTAAAATCAACACAAACAAAAGTGTAGCCCTCAATATTACGTTACCCCAAGTTATGAAAGATAACCCAGAGAAGAGCTTTCCCATCAAGTGGGCTCCCAAATATATAACGTATCTAGGAATCAATATCCCAAGATCGATAGGTTTAGTATACGAGGCAATTTTTCCTTGAGTGTTCAGTAGAATCAAAGGGGACATCGAGAGATGGTCATCCTTTAGCATTTCGTGGCTAGGAAAATTAAATGCCATCAAGATGAATGCTATCCCAAAAATTCTTTAACTATTTAGGACAATCCCAATGCAAATCAACCTAAAAGACCTTAAATCAATGCAAAAAACGCTTTTTAAATTTGTCTGGAATAATAAAGGACCAAGAATCAATTGAGCCACAATGTGTGCTTCTAAGCTGAAGGGGGGATTGGCTTTCCCTGATCTAATTAAATATTATAAAGCCATGAGGCTAGCACAAATCACAAATTGGTTCAAGAAAGAGGCCATACCTGTCTGGGTGGAAATTGAGAAACAAATCTTAGAGAACAAACAATGGGTGTTGTCTCATGTCTTATGGCTTAAATCAGGAGCTGAGAACATGCACGTTGCCATCCTGTATTAACAACTCTTTAAAAATTTGGAAAGATATTAATAGAAGGACAAACCTTTTAAGTGTAGGCTCCGGTTTTACCCCCGCTTTGGCAGCCCTATAGGGATCATCATTTCAGTAAGATGGCACAAATGAAATGGTGGATAAATAATAATCTAACAATAGCGGCAGATACTTGGGTTCCCTCACAAAGAGGAACAGCAACAACAATATCGGAATTAACCCAGGTGCCCCATAGAGAGTGGCTTAATCTAAGGGTAGTCAATCAGGCGCTAACTCAGATTGCAAGGACTAATAGACATAATGCTAAATCAATCTTTGAGCGCTGTTCCATCAACAATCCTGGGGGTAAGAGTAATATTTCCATCATATATAACCACCTTTCTGATGTCTTTAGAGTGGTTAAACCACACTATCAAGCGGCATGGGAATCTGAGTTGGATATATCACCAGATGATAGTCAATGGGGTAAGATTCTCAAACAAGCTAATAACTCTTCCCTAAATATTACGCTAAAGGAAAATGCTTTTAAAACAATAGTGATGTGGTACCTCACGCCATTGAGACTCCACTTTTCAAACCAATCTCTTCCTGATACTTGTCCAAGGGGTTGCACATACACAGGTACCTTAATCTACATGCTCTGGGGCTGTCCTAAAATCAGACACATATGGCTGGCAACATATGACTCACTGGAAAAGCTTTTAGGTATTCCATTACAGCAGAAGCCAGAAGAAGCTCTCTTAGGCCTACCAATCACAGGGCTTTCCAAAGCAGAGCAATTCTTGATGAATCAGATATTTTTAGCTTCCAGATGTATAATAGCAAAACATTGGAAACTTACTGCCCGACTTACAATAAGGTGCTACAAAAATTCAGGTTCATTCAGGCCATGAGCTCACTTTCTGCCGAAATTGATGGGAGATACAGACAATGGGCCTCCTGCTGGGATATCTGGACTCTGAGAGGACCAAAGTGAGGTGGGTGTAAGGTGGGCTCCCTATTCCCTCATTCCTGCCCCTTCTTCTAATATGTCTGTGTCTTTGTGTATAACCATGTTTGAAACCTTCTATGACTGTTTATAGTAGTTCTACAGATTATTTTGATAATCAAAGAATGTTTAATGTTTTTTAATCAAAAAGAGTCATCTTACATGTTGTTTAGAATACCTGAGATTTGTTAAATTGTTTTACAAATTATTATTGTTTATTTGCTGTCTCTTATAATAAAAAGTTAATAATAAAAAATAAAAAAGGATACAGGCATTTAAATTATAGAAGAAAAAGGAAATAAAGGCAACCTTAAGCAGGTCCAAGGAAATCAACAAGGCTGGCAAAGGAGCTACTACATTGGCTAAAATAAAAAATGAAAAGTTAATTGCAAAGGAGAGTAAGACTAACCCTTTTTTTCTTTTTTTTATGTACTAATGGGAAGGCCAGGAAGAAAGTTATAGGAACATTACAATGTGAAACAGGATGACTGATAACTAGTGACCAGGAAAAGGCAGATGAGCTAAATAGTTTATTTTCTTCAATATACACAAGGGAGGTACCAGTGGTTTGGGGCACTGCAACATAATGGGGCTACATTACGTTCACCAAATAATTGGTTAATGCAGGAAGAAATCCAAAAGTGGTTGGAAAAAATAAATGTTAATAAAGCCCCAGGTCCTGATGGAATACATCCACGGGTACTGAGGGAACTGGGTTCTGTAATAGCCAAACCATTATATCTAATTTTAAGACTCCCTCATCACAGGGTCGCTAACAGATGACTAGGGAAAAGCAGATATGATATCTATATTAGGAAGGGAGCAAGAGCAAATCCAGGGAATTCTAGACCTGTTAGCATCACTTCTGTAGTGGGAAAGCTTTTAGAAGGGTTAATAAGGGATAGTATACAAGAACATGTCTATTTGAACAGGATTACAAGTAGGAGTCAACATGGATTTATGAGGGATAGGTCATGTCAAACAAACCTAATTAGTTTCTATCAGGAGGTTAATAGGAACTTGGATCAAGGCAACTCAGTGAATGCTGTAGTTTTGGATTTTGTAAAGGCTTTTAACATGGTGCCACATGGAAGACTATTGTGCAAACTAAGGGATACAGGAATTGCAGTAAATATCTTCTCATGGATTGAGAGCTGGCTGAAAGACAGAAAGCAAAGGGTTGTTGTAAATGGTACATAGATTGGACTAATGTGGTAAGTGGGGTTCCTCAGGGTTCAGTATTCGGTCCCCTCCTTTTTAACATATTTATTAATGACTTGGATGTAGGATTTTAAAGTATTGTCTTAATTTTTGCTGATGACACTAAGTTGTGCAAGGTAATTAAATAAAAAAAAGATGTGCTTTCCCTCCAAAATGATTTACATAAATTAGAGAAACTGGCAACTAAATGGCAGATGAGATTAAAATGCTTTTTGGAAGGAAAAATAAACATGCAATTTATGATCTTAATGGAGCAAATCTATGGGTATCAACGACAGAAAGGTATTTTGCTTGTGGACAACCACTTACTACAGTGCCTTGCAAAATTACTCACCTCCCTTGACTTTTTACCTATTTTGTTACATTACAGCCTTAAGTTCAATGGTTTGTTAATCTGAATTGCATGTGATGGATCACAACACAATAGTCTAATTTAATGAAGTGAAATGAGAAAAATATATACATAAAACTATTTTTTAGAAATAGAAAACAGAAAATTGGCACGTGCATATGTATTAACCCCTTTTGTTATGAAGCCCATAAAAAAGCTCTGGTGCAACCAATTACCTACAGAAGTCACATAAAAAGGCCCCAGAGGCTGCAACACCTAAGCAAGAGGCAGCACTAACCAAACACTGCCATGAAGACCAAGGAACTCTCCAAACAAGTAAGGGACAATGTTGTTGAGAAGTACAAGTCAGGGTTAGGTTAAAAAAAAAATCTCAATCTTTGACGATCCCCAGGAGCACCATCAAATCTATCATAACCAAATGGAAAGAACATGGCACAACAGCAAAACTGCCATGAGAAGGCCGCCCACCAAAACTCACGGACCGGGCAAGGAGGACACTAATCAGAGAGGCAGCACAGAGACCTAAGGTAACCCTGGGGAAGCTGCAGGGTTCCACAGCATAGACTGGAGTTTCTGTACATAGGACGACAATAAGCCATATGCTCCATAGAGTGGGGCAGAAGAAAGCCATTACTTTCAGCAAAAAACAAAATGGCACGTTTTGAGTTTGGGAAAAGGCATGTGTGAGACTCCCAACATGTATGTAGGAAGGTGCTCTGGTCTGATGAGGCTATAATTGAACTTTTCGGACATCAAAGAAAACGCTATGTCTGGCGCAAACCCAACACATCACATCACCCAAAGAACACCATGAAACATGGTGGTGGCGGCATCATGCTGTGGGGATGTTTTTCAGCAGCCTGAACTGGGAAACTGGTCAGAGTTGACGGAAAGATGGATGGTGTATTGATATTCTTGAACAAAACCTGTATCACTCTGCGTGATTTGAGGCTAGGACGGAGGTTCACTTTCCAGCAGGACAATGACCCCAAACACACTGCTAAAGCAACACTTGAGTGGTTTAAGGGGAAACATGTAAATGTGTTGGAATGGCCTAGTCAATGCCCAGATCTCAATCCAATAGAAAATCTAGGGTCAGACTTAAAGATTGCTGTTCACAAGTGCAAACCATCTGTGGCAGAAGCAGCCACAAGAGACTTTTGCCTTGATTATTGCCTGTATTTGAACTGTATGTTATTTTAGCATAGTGGATTTTATTAGACTTAGTTTGACTGTTTTATTCTCCTCCCTCTTAGAACACCAGTTTAGAACCCTTAATAACTGTCATATTTTCAAATACTGTCTGTTTTCAACTGTCAGTTTTCTCTGTCTGAGGAGGAGTTGCTCTGGCTGTGTGAGTGCTGGTGCTTTGGGTGCTCATTAAACAGACCTGCTTGACCCTTTCTGGAAGCCTTGGCTCATGCTTGGGGAAATGTGATAAGTCGGAGTGCCAGCGGGTCCGTTACACCATCCAACTTGAAGGAGCTGGAGCAGTTTTGCAAGGAGGAATGGGCAAAAATCCCAGTGGTAAGATGTGGCAAGCTCATAAAGACTTATCCAAAGTGACTTGGAGCTGTGATTGCCACAAAAGGTGGCTCTACAAATATTGACTTTAGGAGGGTGAATAGTTATGCACATTGATGTTTTCTGTTTTTTTTCCTATTTGTTGTTTGCTTCACAATAAAAAATAATAAAAAATCTTCAAAGTTGTGAGCATTTTCTGTAAATATAATGATGCAAATCCTCAAACAATCCATTCCGGGTTGTGAGGCAATAAAACACGAAGAATGCCAAGGGGGGTGAATACTTTTGCAAGGCACTGTAGGTAACAGTGCTCAATGCCAAACAGCATCGGCAAAGGCAAGTGAAATATTAGCATGTTTTAAGAAGGGTATAGAAGCAAGGGGAGCAAATATAAGTTTGCCACCATACAAATCTCTACTACGCTCTCATTTGGAATATGGAGTAAAATTTTTGGCACCACTTCATAAAAAGGACATTTTAGTGCTGGAAAAAGTACAGAGAAGGGCAGCAAAACTAATAAGGGGAATGAAGGGGCTAAGTTATGAAGAAAGTCTAATCAAATTAAACTTATTCTCTCTAGAAAAAAAGGTGTCTAAGAGGGGTAATGATTAACTTATAAAAATATATCCAGGGTCAAAACAAGGCTTTATCAGGTACACTTTTTGTGCCAAGAGGGTTGCAACAGACAAAGAGGACATCCCTTGAGCTTAGAAGAAAAAAATATTCCACCTTAAAGAAAATGGTTCTTTACAGTAAGGATGGGTAAACTGTGGAATTCCCTACCAAAGGAGGTGGTGACAGAGGATTCAATTGATAACTTTAAAAAGGCGTTCAATATAGTTTTGACTAAAAAGGGCATTCAGGGTTATCCTGGATAACTAAAAAAGAAGGAGTATTGTTCCAGGCAGGAATCGGATTACCAGTATATGGTGTCAGGAAGGTATTTTAATGTTTTTCCCTTTTGAGACAATTGGCAATTTTTCATTGAGGGTTATTTCTGTTCATCCTCCTCTGGATCAATTAACAATTAATCCCCATATTAGAAGGATCAGAGGAGATCTAAAAGTTTAGCTTCATTGACTAACTGTGAAAAAAAGGCAGTTTTTATGAGTTTCAGCTTGTTTCAGATAAGGGATGTGTCAGTGCCGTGGGCCAACTGATTGCAACATATTACTTGGCACACCAAAAATCAGGGACAGCTGCCAGAGCACAATCCTACCTAAATTTAAAGAGATTCTGTTGCACCCTTAACAATAAGAGCTTGATGCTTTAATTAGGCTTGGATCATTAATACAATTCATATTCAATTATTTGAAACAAATAATATTGGACTTCAAGCTTACTTTTGAAGTTCAGACTCAGATCCTGCTGGTATCCTAATGGAGGAGATGGCTGCCTAGCATGCAGTGCCAATCTTCAACCAAAAGATTACTGTGGCTTCCCTTAGCATGTGTTTTTTCTTATTTTTGGGACAACCTATGAATGATTATTTGCTTGTTATAATTCTTAAAACCCTTTAGGTCATCCACTTGATGACCTTATCAGGGGAGACAAACAGCTTGACTGGAAGCTGGTACTCTAAGTGAAATTATTATTTAATATTGCTATTTAACATTATTAAATATGATTATTATTTATGATCAATGCTTAAATAAAAAGTATAGCACCTCTTGTTAGGGTGTTGCAATGGTACTTTAAGGACAGAGGAAAAGGAGTTGTAGCACCCATGTAATTGAGCATCATTGAGGTCGGTATGTGAAGAATGATATTACTCAGTGTGCAGTATTCAAGCTTGTGTGATGTTGCATGGATATATGTACCTAATGGCTTATCTAAAACTCTCTAACTTTTGTTGTTAGTAGTTGACCTTTTACTGTTTGACATTACATTGTCAGAACTTTTGTATGAATAAAGTTCTATCTTCTGTGGATATTATAGTATAATATGATATTCCAATTATTAACCACTATTTTATATCCAATGTATTAATATTTTATATGCTTTATATATTTATATATATATATGCATGCAATTTCATTATTTGAATATATCTATGTAAAAGATGTGTTTTCACAGCTTCTCACAAATTAGTTCTTCATGTTTAAATAGTTCTTTGTTCTGTAGAGACAAATATTTGAGTGAATTCCTAAAGTAATTGATAAAGGTCTATAAAGGTTATGTTTCTTAGAAATAATGGGATCCTCCCCAAAATTTCACATGTGAAGAATGTGTTACTAGACATTCAGTCTCTTTCCCAGAATAATACATCTGTTAAGGGGTATCTAACTGATAACCATTCTTATGACCCTATCTTGTTTATAGGTTGTGGGTCAAAGGGGTCATTAGTTAATTAAAGGTATGAAAATTAAAAGGTCCGAGAGTGCCATCTTGTGGTTCAAGGAATAAATGTCTCTATAGAAAAATATATTCACTATAAATATTTAAATATGTGATGACATCATGAGAGATTCTATTGGTTACTAGATACTTTAACTGATTTGGGATTCTGATTGGCAAATTAAGTTGGAGGTATAATTATGGATAGAAACAGGATCTGGGAGAGAGGGGGCTGGAGAGAAAAAGACAGTAAGAGCTAGAGGAAAACTTTGATCCTTTGGAAAAGGCCAGACAATTTTGGAATTGACCAGTGGAATCTTGTCATAATTGGTAATGTATAAATTGAATTATTTTATTTTATGATATAATTGAAAACCATTACCATAATTTCTCTGTTTTGTTTATTTCTTACCAAAAAGTATTTAGATTTCATTTTGTCATTGAAATTTTCTAAATCTGGATATAAATTTTAGTACAAAATTTGATATCTCATTTTTCTTTTTGACCAATACAGATAAATAAATTTTACTTCGCTAACTTATCAATTATATTATAAAATACTTTGCCATAATTGTGTTATATTTAATACATTCCTGTATAGTTATATTATACTATAATTAGACATTATTAGTACATGTTAAACTTTTTTTTGGGGTGAATTTTTATTAATTGATTTATCTGATTTTATTCTTTGGGTTGCTATTCCAGGTTTTATTGTACATGTAATTGAGATAAACTTTTATATTGAGATTTAAGGATTGTATAGAAGATGTCATAAAATAATAAGTTATACAATATGATGGATTAATTTTCTTTTAATATCTGGCTGGTTATATTTTGTTTTATTTGCATTTGATTTGATACATTACATTTTTATCATTAGACTAGTTGATTTTGTTATTTTCAATAAATGTTATTTTATAAAAAGGAATATGTGTCTATAAATTGATTCTGAACTCAAAATTCATTATTCTATATTATTTAGAAAATAATATGTTGTATTAATCCCGACATATTTGGAGGCCCCAGCCAGAACAATATCTTTATAGACACGTGGTCAATTATTTAATTGATTTAAAACTTTTTATTGAATAACACTTTGTTGATAAAAAAAAAAAAATGGCTGAAGGTGTTTTTGATTTTGAAACAGTAGGGGCATTATCTTTAGATGAAATAATTGGTCATGGTAAACAGGGAATGGAGTTATTAATTAAAACTTTAATTTCAAATGTATATCCTGTTTGTGAGTACAGGGAACAGTTGTCAGAATATTTGGATAAAATACATCCTGAAATTTATGGTGATACAATTGATAATTGGTTACATGATAAGAATTTGTTGACAACTGTGATGAGTACTATAAATGCAATTCAAATTAAATCAGAAAGAAAGAAGCATTTAGCTAGGTTATCTACTGTTTGGATGGAATTAGCCAGAAGCTGGAAATATCAAAATTCCCAAAAAGAAATTACCATAAAAAAAAAAAATAATCAAATCCAGGAGGTCTCTATAACCTGTCAAACCTTGAGAGATTTACATGGAGAAAAAACGCAGCTAGCAGATCAGCAGTTTATCAAAATTAAAGAATTAAAGAAGAAAGTTGTAGAAACGACAGAGACATTTAATGCAGCTCAAGATTTAAATGGTAAATATTCAGAGAAATGTGATGAATTACAGGCAATAATAGATGAATTGGTAGCTGAGCGTGCAAAAGATACAGGTCAGGAAAGTCAAAAATCAGTACAATTTGAGGAATTGTCTGAGAAATGTGAAAACTTAAATGAGAAAGCTGAACATGCTGATAAATTAGCGCAAAAGTATCTTCAGGCTTGTCAGGACTTAAAAATGGAACAGAAGAAATTGAAACAAAAGATTGAATTCTTAACTCAAGAATTAGCTAATAAGAAAATTCATGAGGCTGAGATATTTGTAGAGAATAAAGAGATCCAAACTGACAACTGTAAAGAGATCCAACAACTGACTGTAGCTAAGAAAGAGATAAAAACAATACCAACAGGATGTTGAAAATCTAAAAATGGATTTAAATAGGGCTCAAGATTATGCCTCAAGTAAAATTGTGATAAAGGACTTTAGTGATTCTGAGGAAGAATTAGAAGTAGTACCTTCAAGGAATAAACATAAACGATCACCCATAAAAACTTTACCTAGCTCTAAAAATGAAACTGATAGTGATGAAGATGTACGATCAATTAAAAGACTCTCTTTCCATGAGAAAGCCCAGGCTATAAGAAAATTAATCGAACCCTACACCAAAAATTCAAAATTGTCCATAGAAGACCACCTTGATTCATTAGAAAGGATGATGGTTGAACTATGAACAAGGGGGGGGCTAATGATAAAATATCATACCTCCCTTGGTCATTTGATAGCTCTTATACCTCATTTTTCACCTCTCTCCATGATAGCGATATAAATGATTGGGAGATATATAAATCTGAGGTGAGAAAATACTTTTCTCAGTATAGAAACCCACAGGCTGCTATGAAAGCAGTTCATAATCTCAGATGTAAGCCTGACGAAAGTCCAAAAGAATTTTTATTCACATTAAAACACGCTTATAGACAGACTGCAAAAAAGACAGACCCAGAATCTCCCGAATTTAAGAGAATTTACTACCATGCACTACCTTTGTATGTTCAGAGAAATATGGCGCGTTATTTTGATGACGCCAAGCCTTTAAGTTGGTTGGTAAATGAATGTACTAAAATATATGAGATTCAGCTTAATGATGGGAATAATTATAAGCGAAGGGAGAAATGTAATAGTCAAAATGTGGCAGAAATTTCTGTTAACCCTAATTTACAGTATGAGACAGGTACAAAATCTTACGCAGATGTAGTTAAAGGTTCAAACAAATCAAGTCAGGCACAGTCATCCTTTAGGCCAGTAAAAATTGCAAGTGAAAAATCTCAAAATGCAAATAGTGATTCTTTTTATGTTAGTCCAAATTACATGGGAAACAATCCTATTAAAAATTATGTCTGGAGGCCAAAATCTCCTAGTGCAGAAGGAAGATTAACCCCTCCAATGCCCAATACTTCAAATTATTCAGAGAGTCAAAGGGTTAAAAGATATAACCAATCTAATTTAGAAGAGCAGGTTAAAATTTTGACACAACAAATGGCTGCATTTATGTCAGGATTTAAAGCTCAGTCAGTGAGAAATAATCCAACCCAAGATGGTCAAAATTCCCAAAGCCAAAGCCAATGACTGAATACTAATTGTGAAAATAGATTAGTGGTCAATAACACAAACAGAAGTGATACCTGTGAATCTCTTGATTCAAATAAAAATATAAAAATATGTTCTAAAAAGAATGTTAATGATGTATTTCTTCTCCCTGAGTATCCTTTCTCTTCAGAAATTCCTATTCAGCAAGGAAGGGGTGTTTGCAAAAACAAGGAAGATGACACAGAAAATATAACTGTTGACCCTTTAAGTTCACAGGAGGAAACGCAGATTGAACCAGAGTTTACCGGTAAAGGGTTAATAGCTGAGGTAGGAGAAGAGCATTGCAATGTCATGACAGATGATTTATTACCTGTTCAGTTTATTGAAAATTAAACAAATGTTTATCAGGAAATTGCTGATAGTCCTACAGAAATAGTTATAAATTGGATAGATCATACTCCACAATCTGACTTCTTAAATAAAATTAAACAATGGAAGAAGTTAGAGATGTTAAGACATACACATTTCTTATGTGAAATGGAGGAAATACAGAACCGATATTATGTTTCTGTTGGTATACAGAATGTTGAAACCTTAAATCATAAAGCATTAATTGATACAGGTTCTCAAGTCACAGTAATTTCCAAAGATACATATGAGGAAAATGAGAGTAGAGCCAAAAAGAAAGCCATTCTGAAACCATTCGTTGGAATTGTTAGAAATTTTGATTGTATTAAAGTTAATACTGTAGGCCATGTGTGGTTAGATATCAGAATAGGAAATAAACAAATGAAACATCCAGTTATTAGAGTGGATATTCCTAGTTACAAAATTATAATTGGGACTGATTTACTTAGAAGATTTAGTCCAGTATTTGATTTTATTGATGGGGTGATATGGTCACAAGTTAAATTTCCCATCAATTATGATCAGGTTAAACAACCTCATATGCAAAGGAATTGTCATGTTATTGAGAGATAGTAGAGTAGAGATTCACTTCCAAAATAATCAAATGCCTGAGATGACAGTACTTAAATGTAAAGACATTAATGGAGAACAAGTAAATAATGAAAATGTGATCCAAATTGATCAGGCGCATATTAAAAATATTCAAATAGAGGGAAATGTATTAACTATCTCTTTAAATAAGAACGATTCTAAGCCTTTAAACATAAGTAAACACTCTAGATTTCTAGTGGAAATAGAAACCAATGATGAAGGTTTATTTATTCCTGTTGATATTCCAGGTATGAGAAATTCTCAACAAGCAAAACTAGCTCTAAAACATGAGCATAGCTATGTTAACGAGAGCTTATTAAAACAAATAAAGAATACTAATTTAATCCGAAATGCACAACCCGATGATCAATGGGTATATAAGATAGATCATGAAACTTCAACTCATGCTATTATGGCAAAATGTTTATTACCTCTTTTCATTGGGGGTAAAAGGGTTATGCACCTATTCTTAGTTATTGAGGGTTCCCAATATCCAATCTATATTGGAAATTATTTATTACATCGCTTTGCATCTCAAATTGATTTGATCAATAATGTTATTAGGTCTAGACTACAGGATAAGCCCTTAGAATTCCTAAATGACTCAGAAGCATTGAAATCTGCACAACAAATGCCTTATGCAGTAACCGTGCAAATGGAACAAAGTGTTACAATACCAGAGGGGGTGGCACAATTTCCTCTCCCTTTACAGGTAAAAGAGGGGCAAAAGATTAAAGGTATTGATGCCTTTGTAAATCTTAGTCATCAGATGCAACGAAAAGGCCTCACCCTCATTCATACACCTTTAATTACTACAACACAGATATCTTTCATTATTCTGGTAAATAACACAGCATCCCATCCAATACATTTGGAGAAGGGATCCCTAATAGGTATGGCTAAAGATTCTGAGTATTTTACTTCTGAGTTTATGAATTTTGTTATTGGTTTGATACCAGAGAATTATGTAAATGATGACCAGATTATGGATCAGTGTTTTGACACACAACCTGAGGGATTATTTACTGTTTAGTCTATTTATCCTTTTAGTTTTACTGAAAGTAACTGTGATATTATGGATAATTAACTTATTTTTAACCAAAACATTGATGAACAAGATTATGAGAAATATCAGAACACTGAGACGCAGGTAAGTATGATCACTACTGATTTGTCTACACAATTGGAGGAGACTTATGAGATTAGTCAGCCTGAGGTATTCCCTGGGTTTAGAGAAAGAGTTGAGGAACAGATAGCCTTAGCTAGCGGATGTTCTAATGACATTGAGCGCCAAAAACTAAGACAAGTATTAATTGATTACCAAGATATGTTCTCTAAGGATTCATATGATTGTGGTTTGACAAATTTACATGTCACTAAAATTAAAACTGACCCAAATATGCCATCTGTATTTGTGAAACAATATCGTCTCCCTCTTGCCTCTTATGAATCATTGGCAGATATTATCAAGAACCTAGAGTCTAGGGGGATTATTAGACCGGTGCACAGTTCTTTTAATAACCCTATTCTAGGTATCTTGAAACCAAATGGAACCTGGCGTTTATGCTCTGATTTGAGACAATTAAATAAACGGATGTACATGTCTGCATGGCCCGTTCCATATATCGATCAATGTTTAGCACAAATACAGGGATCTAAATTATTTACTACGCTTGATTGTGCCCAAGGTTATTGGACCATTAAAGTAAGTGAAGAGGACCAATATAAACTGGCCTTCCCCTGTGGGAAACAGCAATATACATGGACTAGAACCCCATTTGGCTTTATAAATTCCGGGCATGAGTTCGCTATATTTTTACATAAGGTAATGCCTGACACTCAAGAGCGAGGGACATTAACATATGTAGATGATATCTTGATTAAAAATAACGATTTTGATAAACATATTTTTGAAATAAGATATATTCTAGATCAGTTGAAGCATGCAGGAGTTAAACTGTCTCTTCAAAAGGCACAATGGTGCAGCACTATAGTTAATTTTTTAGGCCATGAAATAACTCCTGAAGGTATAAATCCACAGAAAAAGAAAGTGGAAGCTCTTCTTAAAACCAGAACCCCTACACATTTAAAAGAATTAAAATCATTTTTAGGTATCACCAATTATTCTCGTAAGTTTATTGATAACTATGCAGAGGTAACTAGGCCTCTCATTCGATTATTAAAGAAAGGAGAGCCATGGCAATGGGGGGAAATTCAAAATCAAGCCGTAAACGAATTAAAACAAAAACTCAGCCAGGCTCCTTGCCTAGTTTATCCTAAAATGGGTAAACCATTCTTTTTAGAAACTGGATATACTGATTTTTGTTTAAGTGCCGTTCTATATCAGAAATATGACCAGCATAGTAAAGTTATTGCGTATGCAAGTAAGACATTATCATCTGTAGAGATAAAGTTTAATGACTGAGAGAAAGCTCTGTTTGCTACAGTATGGGCCCTACAGAATTTCCGAAATTTTATCCAAGGTGAGAAAATTATAGTAGAAACCGCTCATCAACCATTACAATACATTCAGAGTGATAAAATTAGAGCCGGTAATTTGTCAAATAGCCGTATAACCGCATGGACTTTATCCTTACAAGGATGGCCTTTGGAAATTAGATATGCACAGAATAAGAGGAATCCAGTGGCCCAAGGGTTAGCTGATTTACATGATTGTACCGAAATAGACCTTATGAAGGAATACAAATTATCTCCCCATAAGATATATGAAGAGGTATTATGTAATACTTTACCCAAAGTTTACGTGGGTGGATGTGCATATCATATTAAGGAGGGGGCAGATAACAAATTGGTTGCATGAATCGGTAATGTATGGAAAGACAATATCCCAATTCCACCTGAGAGTTATAAAATAGGATCTAAGACTAGTCAAATCAGAATTGGTAGCCGTATATGACGCTGTCCAAACCGCAATAGAGCATGATCTTAAGGAATTAGTGATTATCACTGATTCGGAATATGTCCGTAATAGTTTCGTAGAATACTTACAGGTATGGAAACATAATGAAATGACAAGTGCCCGGAAGAAACCAGTGAAACATGGTAAGTTAATACATGCTATTGATGAGATGGTAATCTCTAATGGAATGACTATATATTGGAAGAAGACAAATGGCCACTCAAAGATAATGGGACAGGATAAAGAAGGAAATGATTTGGCTGATAAGTTGGCAAAACAATGTGCCTTAAAAGGGGAGCCTGTTGATGTGGATCATCTTTTGGGTCCATTTCAAATTCAGGCTATAACAAGACAACAAATCCAAAAAAGTACAGAATTGTCTACAGCTCAATGGTTCCAGGATACTCCCAATTCTGATTTAATCAGTAGTCAGAAAGAGGATCCAATCATAGGTATATTTTATAATCATATACAAGATCCAGCTAAATATCCTCTGAGTGAGATAGATGTTGTAGGTAAAGAAGACCTGAGAGTTTTAATGAAGTCAAAAACCCAATTTAGCATCTTAGATGGATTGCTTATTCGTACATCTAAGAATGGAATACAGCAGTAGGTGGTTCCTACTTTATATAGAGGTCTAATGTTACAACATGCCCATGATGCCCCGACATCAGGTCACAGAGAGGCTAAAATCACCTATGAAATACTGCGAGATTTTGCGTACTGGCCACACATGTTGAAAGATATCCATTTTTTCTATTTGCCTTCCTCTGGACTATTATTATTATTACTTTTATTTGTAACGCGCCAACATATTCCGTAGCGCTATACAGAGGAAATGAACAAGGAAAAATATACATTTTAACAAACTGCAAAAAGTGGAGGGCCCTGTTTTGAGCTTAGAATCTTTGTAGAAAGTGCTTTTTCCCAAAGCACTCTACAAGATTGAAAACTCTCTACTTACAATCTAAAGGGGATGGAAGAGGCAGATAACAAATAGCAAGGGTCAGGAAGAAAGTGAAGTTTCATTAGGTAGGAGGGTATGCAAAGTTAGAAGGAAAAGGAAAGCAACTGAGAAAGTAATTTGGTAAGTGATCCTAGTATGTAATATGTTATCTGCCCCTAGTGGTCAGATAGTATAATCTGCGAGTGGGAGGTGAGGGGCCTGTGTTAGGAGGTATGTCCCAAGAAGCCAGCAGAAGAAAGAGAGAGAGGGAGAGGAAGTGGGATTTGGACTTGCAGGAGTGTTTCTGCTTATGAGCTTTAGAAGGGGTAGGAGATGGTGCATGGAGGAATAAGAGTAGCTCATGGGAGCATAAAAGAGGAGAGGAAAGCATGTAAGGTGAGATGGTTACGTTGGAGACATGATGTGGCAAAGTTGAGAAGAGAAGCTTGAGGAAAAAACAGGATGTAATGAGGAAGGAAAAGGCATGAGGAAACATTGTGTAAAAGATTAATTAGGTATAGTTAGCAGATGTTGCTAATTGATCAGCTGTAGGAAATTAGAGTGAATCAATAAATCAAGAGAAACAAGGGGCGGGTGGGTGAGGGGCAGGGGGGGAGGGAAGTGATTCCAGATCCAGAGAGAGTGAGAGAAGAGACTGAGGCCCACAGATAGTGGAGAGAATGCAACAGAATGTGAGAAGGATGGACAAATGTTATTTCAGAGATAAGAAGCAATAAAACCAGGCTTTGGGGGTGGGGGAGCAGGCAAGGTAAGGGGGGTTTCAGACAAATGCAAAAGTATGGAATTGCTTGGTAAAAGTTTCTATCTCATCAAATATTATATCACAGAAACATTCATACAAATATTGATAATATTACATATAGTACAAGTTGAAATGGCTCCAAAGTGTCTTTAGATACCTTTAGCACAGGTTCAGACAGTGTGTTTGATTGTAGTTCCAGATCCAGAGAGAGTGAGAGAAGAGACTGAGGCCCACAGATAGTGGAGAGAATGCAACAGAATGTGAGAAGGATGGACAAATGTTATTTCAGAGATAAGAAGCAATAAAACCAGGCTTTGGGGGTGGGGGAGCAGGCAAGGTAAGGGGGGTTTCAGACAAATGCAAAAGTATGGAATTGCTTGGTAAAAGTTTCTATCTCATCAAATATTATATCACAGAAACATTCATACAAATATTGATAATATTACATATAGTACAAGTTGAAATGGCTCCAAAGTGTCTTTAGATACCTTTAGCACAGGTTCAGACAGTGTGTTTGATTGTAGTTCCAGATCCAGAGAGAGTGAGAGAAGAGACTGAGGCCCACAGATAGTGGAGAGAATGCAACAGAATGTGAGAAGGATGGACAAATGTTATTTCAGAGATAAGAAGCAATAAAACCAGGCTTTGGGGGTGGGGGAGCAGGCAAGGTAAGGGGGGTTTCAGACAAATGCAAAAGTATGGAATTGCTTGGTAAAAGTTTCTATCTCATCAAATATTATATCACAGAAACATTCATACAAATATTGATAATATTACATATAGTACAAGTTGAAATGGCTCCAAAGTGTCTTTAGATACCTTTAGCACAGGTTCAGACAGTGTGTTTGATTGTAGTTCCAGATCCAGAGAGAGTGAGAGAAGAGACTGAGGCCCACAGATAGTGGAGAGAATGCAACAGAATGTGAGAAGGATGGACAAATGTTATTTCAGAGATAAGAAGCAATAAAACCAGGCTTTGGGGGTGGGGGAGCAGGCAAGGTAAGGGGGGTTTCAGACAAATGCAAAAGTATGGAATTGCTTGGTAAAAGTTTCTATCTCATCAAATATTATATCACAGAAACATTCATACAAATATTGATAATATTACATATAGTACAAGTTGAAATGGCTCCAAAGTGTCTTTAGATACCTTTAGCACAGGTTCAGACAGTGTGTTTGATTGTAGTTCCAGATCCAGAGAGAGTGAGAGAAGAGACTGAGGCCCACAGATAGTGGAGAGACTGCAACAGAATTTGAGAAGGATGGACAAATGTTATTTCAGAGATAAGAAGCAATAAAACCAGGCTTTGGGGGTGGGGGAGCAGGCAAGGTAAGGGGGGTTTCAGACAAATGCAAAAGTATGGAATTGCTTGGTAAAAGTTTCTATCTCATCAAATATTATATCACAGAAACATTCATACAAATATTGATAATATTACATATAGTACAAGTTGAAATGGCTCCAAAGTGTCTTTAGATACCTTTAGCACAGGTTCAGACAGTGTGTTTGATTGTAGTTCCAGATCCAGAGAGAGTGAGAGAAGAGACTGAGGCCCACAGATAGTGGAGAGACTGCAACAGAATGTGAGAAGGATGGACAAATGTTATTTCAGAGATAAGAAGCAATAAAACCAGGCTTTGGGGGTGGGGGAGCAGGCAAGGTAAGGGGGGTTTCAGACAAATGCAAAAGTATGGAATTGCTTGGTAAAAGTTTCTATCTCATCAAATATTATATCACAGAAACATTCATACAAATATTGATAATATTACATATAGTACAAGTTGAAATGGCTCCAAAGTGTCTTTAGATACCTTTAGCACAGGTTCAGACAGTGTGTTTGATTGTAGTTCCAGATCCAGAGAGAGTGAGAGAAGAGACTGAGGCCCACAGATAGTGGAGAGACTGCAACAGAATGTGAGAAGGATGGACAAATGTTATTTCAGAGATAAGAAGCAATAAAACCAGGCTTTGGGGGTGGGGGAGCAGGCAAGGTAAGGGGGGTTTCAGACAAATGCAAAAGTATGGAATTGCTTGGTAAAAGTTTCTATCTCATCAAATATTATATCACAGAAACATTCATAC
Source organism: Discoglossus pictus (assembly GCA_027410445.1). Classification (NCBI taxonomy): domain Eukaryota; kingdom Metazoa; phylum Chordata; class Amphibia; order Anura; family Alytidae; genus Discoglossus; species Discoglossus pictus. The sequence goes on along the minus strand of CM050164.1, from coordinate 194,670,949 downwards.
AAATATTGATAATATTACATATAGTACAAGTTGAAATGGCTCCAAAGTGTCTTTAGATACCTTTAGCACAGGTTCAGACAGTGTGTTTGATTGTAGTTCCAGATCCAGAGAGAGTGAGAGAAGAGACTGAGGCCCACAGATAGTGGAGAGACTGCAACAGAATGTGAGAAGGATGGACAAATGTTATTTCAGAGATAAGAAGCAATAAAACCAGGCTTTGGGGGTGGGGGAGCAGGCAAGGTAAGGGGGGTTTCAGACAAATGCAAAAGTATGGAATTGCTTGGTAAAAGTTTCTATCTCATCAAATATTATATCACAGAAACATTCATACAAATATTGATAATATTACATATAGTACAAGTTGAAATGGCTCCAAAGTGTCTTTAGATACCTTTAGCACAGGTTCAGACAGTGTGTTTGATTGTAGTTCCAGATCCAGAGAGAGTGAGAGAAGAGACTGAGGCCCACAGATAGTGGAGAGACTGCAACAGAATGTGAGAAGGATGGACAAATGTTATTTCAGAGATAAGAAGCAATAAAACCAGGCTTTGGGGGTGGGGGAGCAGGCAAGGTAAGGGGGGTTTCAGACAAATGCAAAAGTATGGAATTGCTTGGTAAAAGTTTCTATCTCATCAAATATTATATCACAGAAACATTCATACAAATATTGATAATATTACATATAGTACAAGTTGAAATGGCTCCAAAGTGTCTTTAGATACCTTTAGCACAGGTTCAGACAGTGTGTTTGATTGTAGTTCCAGATCCAGAGAGAGTGAGAGAAGAGACTGAGGCCCACAGATAGTGGAGAGACTGCAACAGAATGTGAGAAGGATGGACAAATGTTATTTCAGAGATAAGAAGCAATAAAACCAGGCTTTGGGGGTGGGGGAGCAGGCAAGGTAAGGGGGGTTTCAGACAAATGCAAAAGTATGGAATTGCTTGGTAAAAGTTTCTATCTCATCAAATATTATATCACAGAAACATTCATACAAATATTGATAATATTACATATAGTACAAGTTGAAATGGCTCCAAAGTGTCTTTAGATACCTTTAGCACAGGTTCAGACAGTGTGTTTGATTGTAGTTCCAGATCCAGAGAGAGTGAGAGAAGAGACTGAGGCCCACAGATAGTGGAGAGACTGCAACAGAATGTGAGAAGGATGGACAAATGTTATTTCAGAGATAAGAAGCAATAAAACCAGGCTTTGGGGGTGGGGGAGCAGGCAAGGTAAGGGGGGTTTCAGACAAATGCAAAAGTATGGAATTGCTTGGTAAAAGTTTCTATCTCATCAAATATTATATCACAGAAACATTCATACAAATATTGATAATATTACATATAGTACAAGTTGAAATGGCTCCAAAGTGTCTTTAGATACCTTTAGCACAGGTTCAGACAGTGTGTTTGATTGTAGTTCCAGATCCAGAGAGAGTGAGAGAAGAGACTGAGGCCCACAGATAGTGGAGAGACTGCAACAGAATGTGAGAAGGATGGACAAATGTTATTTCAGAGATAAGAATCAATAAAACCAGGCTTTGGGGGTGGGGGAGCAGGCAAGGTAAGGGGGGTTTCAGACAAATGCAAAAGTATGGAATTGCTTGGTAAAAGTTTCTATCTCATCAAATATTATATCACAGAAACATTCATACAAATATTGATAATATTACATATAGTACAAGTTGAAATGGCTCCAAAGTGTCTTTAGATACCTTTAGCACAGGTTCAGACAGTGTGTTTGATTGTAGTTCCAGATCCAGAGAGAGTGAGAGAAGAGACTGAGGCCCACAGATAGTGGAGAGACTGCAGATAGTGGAGAGACTGACTAATTAATAATAATAAAAAAAAATAAAAACATTAAATAATTGATTAATAATTAATTAACAACTAATGAATTAATAGTTAATCCGCATATTGCAGATCAGAGGAGATCTTAAAAGGTTGAACTTGATGGACTGAAAGTCTTTTTTCAACCTTAAATACTATGTAACTATGTAACTATGTAACATATTGTCAGGGATGTTTGGTATGTCCCCAATATCAACCTAATACACCTACCCATAGATCTCCTCTTCAGAAAAGAGGGATGTCTATGCCATGGTCAGATATCCAAATATTTTATTATTGGTCCAGTAACAACATCATCTAGGGGTAATAAATATATGCTAACGGTTACATGTCTATTTACCAAATGGGTAGAGTGCCTTCCAGCCACAAATTGTAAAACTGAAACTGCTGCAATGTTATTAATTAACCATGTCTTTTCCCGTTTTGGTTTACCACAATGAATTGAGTCCAATAGTGGATCTCACTTTACCAGTGAAGTTATGAGCCGTATGTGGAAAATCCTAGAGGTTAAGAGAAAATGACATATTTCTTATCGTGCTGCTTCTAGTGGTAATGTGGAACGGTACAACCAATCCATTATTAGTATTTTAAAGAAATTTGTGAAAGAATCAGGTAAAGACTGGGATATAAAATTACCTTTAGTATTAATGGCTATACGATCTACACCTAGTACTGCAACAAACATGTCGCCATTTGAATTAATGACGGGGAGACGTATGGTACTCCCACAACACCTTATTTATAGAACCCAAGACCATAATTTAGTGAATGCTGCTACAACCCATCAATATATAGAGGATCTGAGGAAACACTTACAGCAGGCATTTGCTTTTGCGCAAAGAAATTTAGAGAAATCTGCTGTAAGTACTAAAACTTATTATGATCTAAAGACATCCAAAAAGGAGTATGAGATCACAGATCAGATATATTTGTACAACTTTCAAGGAAACCAAGTGAAAGAGAAAAAGTTTTTGCCTTCATGGAAAGGACCTTATACTATTGTTGACAAAATTTCACCTGTTGTATACAAAATACAAATTCCAAAAAATGGTGAAATGGTTGAAAGATGGGTTCATATTAATCAAATAAAAAGTTGTCACCAAAGATCTCAATTAAGAATCATTAACGATATTCCTGATGAATAATGTGACTTTGAATAACCTGTCTAATAAGATTATTCTATTTTTACATTGTATAGAATACATTATTAAAACTTTTTGTTTTTATTTCCTAGTTAAAAAAAACGGAAAAAAAACAAACAAGAATTAGTGATGATGAAAGAAAAAAAAAAACAGCTCTGATATGGGTGATGCTGATCCTATGCCAAGAGGTCCGAATGGAACCTATTGTGGAACTAGGCCCTTCTTCAGGAATTCTTATCCAAGAGGCTCCAGGGTTTATTCTCACCGGAAGGAGATTGACATCGCAAAAGATTTTCGTGAGCGTGGATCCACAAACAGTGATTGAAAGGCAATTTAACATATCTAACATACAGATGGAGGAAACCAAAGTATGGTATCATGAACACATTGATCGATCACAAGCTACTGTAAAGGAGATGTTGGAACAATTAAGGAAAACTTTTATTCCTGAGTCTTACAATTCCAACAGCCGACTTCCGAAACAATTTATCGGTTTCCTTATTGGGGCTGCGATAATGACTATACTTGGAGCTGTTATAGGTACCACTATGTCAGTAGCAAACTCTGTATCTATTGAAACATTAAATAAGGAATCTAGGGAACTTCGGGATTCCTTGAAGATGGTGCAGAGAGAATTGGAGTTCCAAAAACAGAATCTAAATGACTTAATAACTGTAGTGAATGAGACTATTGTTACTACAAATTTGCATTCCAAGCTTATTTTCATTCAATTGACTTGCATAGGAAGTACAGCATATCAAGGGTTGAGTCTCTGTTTTTCCGGGAACAAGTTACTTTTATTACTACTAATTTTTTTTGAGAAATACAAGATTGTATAACAAGCCTTATTCATGGTCGTATACCATTATATTTTGTAAACAATGATATTGTGAGGAATATGTTTGCAAAAATGTATCATCATGGAGTAGACCATATGCAAATTAGAGTGGCCTTTGAAATGGGAAGTGCCATTCCATTATTTATTGACTCAGAAAAGATGGAACTAGGATTTTTGTTAACTGTACCTTTTATTATGCCTGAACATGTTTACCAAATCAAAACTGTTTATAATGTTGGGACATGGAAGGATGGCATACATCTTCAGATTCAAGTCCCATCTATGTTGGCGTACCAAGCTTGGATAAATGGTCCATACTTAATTCCTGATGTGAGCGATTGTGTGGTATTCAAAGACTTAAATTATTTGTGCCCAGGAAAACCATTTGTTCACAACGCCACGCATGCTTTGTGTGGAGTAAATTATATGATGCATGAATTTGAAAAGTGTCAGGTAGTAATGAGTAAATCTGAGGATCTGATTTCTACTAAGGCTATGAGGGTGCAAAATAAATGGTTAGTTAGTACGTCATTAACTAACATGAGTATTTCTTACCCTGCTCATGGCACATTTACTGTGATGCCTCTGGCATATAGAGTATCATTCATTAACGTTTCAAGAGATACTGTTATTACTATAGGTGAAGTGACTTTATTTTACATTGATACAAGTATCCAAGAGGGGGAAATAGAAATCATAGATGCTTTTCAAAATCAGGATATCCCTATTGATACTGATCTAAAATTCCTCTTAGATCATAAACCTAATCATACCATTGATATGGTTATCAGGAAGAATAATATTACCATAGATAATCAAAATCTTTCGTCTAAAGATATGGAGATCATAGCCAACCGAGACTGGATAGGCATAATTACGTTTGTCCTTATTTCAGTTATTGTGTTTGGATGAGTGTTATTACATATTTGGTAAGTATGAACACGAAAATGAGAAATACTGTCCCTCTCACTATCCAAATTAATACTGATTTTTTTTTTTTGTATAAAAAACAAAACAAAAAAAACAATGTTATATTTACAACTGTAATAATATCACCTACTTTATAAAGAGCGATATTATCTCAGAGAGGGGGTTATGTCAGAACTTTTGTATGAATAAAGTTATATCTTCTGTGGATATTATAGTATAATATGATATTCCAATTATTAACCACTATTTTATATCCAATGTATTAATATTTTATATGCTTTATATATTTATATATATATATATGCATGCAATTCCATTATTTGAATATATCTATGTAAAAGATGTGTTTTCACAGCTTCTCACAAGTGAGTTCTTCATGTTTAAATAGTTCTTTGTTCTGTAGAGACAAATATTTGAGTGAATTCCTAAACTAATTGATAAAGGTCTATAAAGGTTATGTTTCTTAGAAATAATGGAATCCTCCCCAAAATTTCACATGTGAAGAATGTGTTACTAGACATTCAGTCTCTTTCCCAGAATAATAAATCTGCTAAGGGGTATCTAACTGATAACCATTCTTATGACCCTATCTTGTTTATAGGTTGTGGGTCAAAGGGGTCATTAGTTAATTAAAGGTATGAAAATCCAAAGGTCCGAGAGTGCCATCTTGTGGTTCAAGGAATAAATGTCTCTATAGAAAAATATATTCACTATAAATATTTAAATATGTGATGACATCATGAGAGATTCTTGGTTATTAGATACTTTAACTGATTTGGGATTCTGATAGGCAAATTAAGTTGGAGGTATAATTATGGATAGAAACAGGATCTGGGAGAGAGGGGGCTGGAGAGAAAAAGAAAGTAAGAGCTAGAGGAAAACTTTGATCCCGTGGAAAAGGCCAGACAATTTTGGAATTGACCAGTGGAATCTTGTCATAATTGGTAATGTATAAATTGAATTATTTTATTTTATGATATAATTGAAAACCATTACCATAATTTCTCTGTTTGGTTTATTTCTTACCAAAAAGCTATTTAGATTTCATTTTGTCATTAAAATGTATAAATCCAGATACAAATTTTAGTACAAAATTTGATATCTCATTTTTCTTTTTGACCAATACAGATAAATTAATTTTACTTAGCTAACATCAATTATATTATAAAATACTTTGCCATAATTGTGTTATATTTAATACATTCCTGTATAGTTATGTTATAGTATAATTAGACATTATTAGTACATGTTAAACGTTATTTTGGGTGAATTTTTATTAATTGATTTATCTGATTTTATTCTTTGGGTTGCTATTCCAGGTTTTATTGTACATGTGATTGAGATAAACTTTTATATTGAGATTTAAGGATTTTATAGAAGATGTCATAAAATAATAAGTTATACAATGTGATGGATTAATTTTCTTTTAATATCTGGCTGGTTATATTTTGTTTTATTTGCATTTGATTTGATACATTACATTTTTATCATTAGACTAGTTGATTTTGTTATTTTCAATAAATGTTATTTTATAAAAAGTAATATGTGTCTATAAATTGATTCTGAACTCAAAATTCATTATTCTATATTATTTAGAAAATATGTCGTATTAATCCTGACAGCATTGTGTACAGCCTGTTGTTGCATCACTTTTGTAAAATGTGTATTGCGCAAGGTGGAGGATTTAAAGAGGAAATTTAACCTAAAAAGAAGTTGCTCTTGTATTACAGTTTTCATTTGATTCAAATTTACAGGTAATTGCTGAAATAAATGCGTAAAAGTTGTAGCACTTGTCTTTTATAACTACATGTCCTCTGTATATTGGGTGGATGTGAAATACTAGAGAGCTCAGCACATTAACCAAGAGCTGCTGTCTGATTGAGATGGCTTTTAGAACTTTTGACCCAATCGTCTTACAGATCTCTTAAAATGGCAGCTTTCACTCTCCACAAATAATGAGGATTAACTGGCAAACTTGGCAAGTTTCAAAATTTTTGCATAGAATGTTCTGTAGGATTGCTCTTTAATATACAATACTAGTGACTTGCCCGTCAAAAAATGACGGCAATAAAATAGTAAGGCAGGTAATGCTGTTTGCCACACAATGTAAGGCTTTTAGTCTTCTGAGTACCTTTGGCGCTCATTGCGAGCCTCTCCCCTGATGTACTTTTGGTTGTCTGAGCACCTTTGGTGCTCATTGCGAGCCTCTCCTCTTGTGCATTTTTGCTCCCCTGAGCACCCTGGGCGTTTATTGTGAGCTCCGCGCTGAGCGCCTTTGGGAAAGCGAGTCTCTCCTCTGCTCTGTATTTTTTTATTTTTTATATAAATATATTTTTGTATAATAATTAATTAATTAAATAATAAATTAATATACTTTACCTATTTGTAATTAATATATCAAGGAATCTAGATGCTGAAGAGCTAACAATGGCTGTGGTTTTTAAGGCAGCATACAATGTACATTTGGATTGATCTGAGGAGAAAGTGTCAGCAATGTGGCAAATGTGCAGTGTAAATAAGCTGCGTGCGCGAGGCTAAACCGTTTTTTTTATTTGTGTAATGCTGTATTTTAGAATGGTAATGTTATTAGTTGCAAGTTAGTATTGTAAAATGGCAGCGAGTTTGTATGTGTTACGGGGGTCTTGAGCATTTTCCATCCTTCCTAATAGTGTATTTTGTACCTCGTACGTTCCTGGCTAAGTCGTATGTGCCAGGCGGTGTTTTGCGTACTTAAGGTTCTAGTTTTAGTTTTTTTCAGCGGACATTTTTTCTCTCGCTTAGGCCGATTTTTGAGTGGCGTAACTCTGCAAATTCAACTTAAATTCGCATGCAAACTCACTCGTCACTGCCCCTGTGCTGTGTATGATGATTTTGGTATGCTTTTTGTTGTATTTGTTGTGTTTTTGGATGTGACCGGTTAGGCCGCTAAGTTCGTATTTTTTGCAGGTCATATTTTATTTTCTCTAAGTGGCGGTTTCCTTTTTAAAGTGTTACGGGCCTTTGGCACTCCTTGCCTGGCCGCAGTTTTAACGTTGTGTTACCAACCGATTTTGGCAAGCCTGCGCTGCTGAGAACTATATATGTGATGCTTAGTCTTGCACCTTTAAACTTGCTGATTAATTTTAAACTGATTTTATAACATCCATATTGAATTTCCATTCTGGAGATTATGTAAAACATATTTTTCAAGTGAGACAGTTTTCTTTATATATCCAAGTATACTTTGCACCATATTATGCATTTGTTGCAATAAGTTCCTAACAAGAGAGAGATCTGTGAGAAATAATTTATCTGCTTCTATTTTCAGTCTCAAGCTAAGCTCCTGTGCACAAGTGTCAGTTACAGGTGAAACTCGAGCTTAAATAGACCCAGAGAAATACACAGAACCATAGAGAGTAATAGGTTCATAAAAAGTATGACATCTTTAATAAATATACAGGTCCTTATCAGATGATTATAGTGAAACCAACAGAACCACAAGCATAAACAACCATGGAGAGCAGAGAGGACGTTAGAAAGAGATTTTGAGAGGCTTGGACAAGAGGTGACTGTGAAAACACAGGCGAGAACACAGGGATAGTCATGGATGTGGTAGAGGACTATAATGAGATAGGGAGAGTTACAGGCAAAGATTATAGACAAGGGCATGGGAGAAGTACAGGAATCAAGAAAACTAGAGCCATTGAAATCAACAGGGCCATAGATGCAACATCAGGATGACACCAACCAATGGCTGGCAAAGGTTTCTTGATGTAAAAGTTAAGGGTATGCCCAGATTCACAACAGTTATAGGTTAATGACAGGTGCAGCTAGGTGATAGATAAATTAATTGACATGCATTGGTTAATGACATATCATTCCTCCATCAAGTCTTCATCTGTATTGGATCAGCCTATGTGTCTCCAAGCTTGTCACACATCTACTATCATATTTCTCTTCTTTAAAGAGCTTCCTGCAACTTTAATGAGGTCACCAGACCCAGGTAGATAGCAGCCAATGACGGCTAAGGAAACCTGCACCTGAGACACCCAGTACACTCAAGCCACTTTATGCATCATTAATATCCACTGTACACTGGGAGAAACACTGCACACTGGTTGATGCTCTGCATACTGAAATACATTTTGCACTGTTGGAGACACTCTTCAAGCAAAAGGACTCCCTCAGCTCTTGTTCTCTTCCTCCATTTTGATAGCCCTGCTTTTCTACACCAAATTCCACCATGAGCCAGGGCTTCTGGAGGGTCTATAAAGCAAAGGTTCTGCAGACATTCAACGCAGAACAAGAAGGAGAAATCCAGGAGGAGGTAAAATTGAATACTGATGATGATGGTAAAAATGTCAGGCTATATTTGTACTAAGATACTCACTCTTTCACTATTGAGAGGAGGGGGAGACAAATGTGAATTGAGAATGTAGTTAATAGAGGGAGGTAAGTTTAGATGGATGAGAGAATGAGCAGAAAGGTAATATGAATAATTGGAGGAGTTGAAAGCTCCGGAAATGGAGAACTACAAGAGGTGATGGGGAGATATGAATTTGGAAAAAGCTAGAGAAATAATAGGAGGGAAAGGGTGTAAAAATGCCAAGGAGGGTAGAAGAGAGAGGCAAGAGAGAGTGTTTAAATAATTGAGAGAGATTAGAAGAATATATATGGAGGACAATTTAAGGGGAGAGAAAATGGAGATATACACAGGAGAAGGTAAAGGGGGAGCAAGAGTTTTGGGAAATTGGGTGTTAAGAAAGAAGTAGACAGGAGGTAAATTGAGTACAGGAAAGCTGAGAAGATTTTAGTAGAGTGTAATTAAAATGGAAGGTGGGGGGATTTGATGTAGGGACAGGGAAGAAGAGGGAGAAAAGGCTAATAGTGGAGGGCATGAGATGGGTGAGGTTGATAAAACTGGAGATTTGAGCTGAGCAATTCAATGATGTTTTTGTTGAAGTAACAAGATACCAGGTGGTGTTGGGTTCACATTGCTGTCTGTTACAGAGTGACATTGCAGAAATGATAGAACCAGAAACTCCAGATGTGGAAGATGAGGGGATAAACATGTCACAACTTGCACGGAAGGTAAGGATGGGACTATTGGGACATATAGTGATACACCTTTGTCTTTAAATGCACATATCTATGTAAAAAAAATATGCAGAATTGTTCAGTGGTGTATGCCTACAACAATAGTGATTATCATCTTTTATCATACATTAATTAATTAACAACTAATTAATTAACAAGTAATCTGCATATTGCAGATCAGAGGAGATCTTAAAAGATTAAACTTGATGCACTGAGTCTTTTTTCAACCTCAATTACTATGTAACTATGTAATAAACATAGTGATGTATATTTGAGTATAATGATATGCAATGCTGTAAAATCCAATAGTGATGCATCCTGGTGTGTGTGACAGTGTACAGCTCATATTTATTGAATGATGCACTCCTTTGTCTGTAATGTATACTCAGTTATAACCATGCATACCAAAGTAGAGCACAGTGTGTGTATCTAAATAAAATAATGCATACCTCTGCATAGTGAAATATACATATACATAACTAGGAAATTGCCCATCAAAAATGACAGGAATAAAATTGTAAGCCTGGTAATGCTGTTTGCCACACAATGCGGAGCTATGGGCCCTCTGTGCACCTCTGGTGCTCATCGCGAGCCGTAACTTTCCTGCATTGCAATGATCACCTTCGGGGCTCATCGCGAGCCTCTACCCCTGTGTATTTTCTAAGCCTCAAACTTAAGTGTTAGTGTCTTTGGTTGTGTTAGTGCCTTGGGTTCAGTGTTACAGGGTGGGGTTAAGTCTTACTTGTATGAAGTGTTACTGGCTTTAGTTAAGTTACGGGTTAGTGCTTGTTTTTACATCCTTCGGGGTAGTTTTAGTTTTTTCTGGCTATTTTTCCATCCTTTGGCCTCGTTTTCGTCATGTTGCATTTTTTCGGCAGCCATTTTTTTTTCCTCGCAAATTTTGATTGTGAAGAAACGACAAATACAGCTCAAATAACTTGCAACCTCACTCACAGGCTCCATGGCTCTACCACTGTGCTGTGTGTAAGTGTGTAAGTGAATTTGCGGCATATTTGTTATTTTTTTGAGGACTTTCCAGTTCCGTGGTTCAGCCAAAAAAGTCTGATTTTTGCGAGGTGCACAGTGTTTGTGCGGGTTTTGGTCCTAAGTCCTACGGGTCGTAAGTCCTGCGTGCTTCAACTGCTCACCTCGCTTTGTGAGGCTTGCAGTACAATGAGGGCCTTTGGGGCTCATTGCAGCCTAAGTCCTCCGCAGGCGACGGCTCGCCTCGCAATGCGTGACGAACACCCCCGCAGATCCACAAGTATTATAGTGATAGGGGCACTATTAAGTTTTACACTGCACCAGATGCTTCTATCCCTCCCTCTTCCCTCTTAACATGACCCATTCTTAGATTACTATATATATTCTAGGAAATTGTGTGTCTGCTGAATTTTTGCGTGGTGCGCGCTGACTAGTGTTGGTTTTAATTTTAAAAGTCCTGCGTGCCTGTCGTTGTTCGTGTAAGTGTTACTGTCTTCGCCGCCATGTATTTTGTAAGTCCTGCGTGCCTGGCGTTGCTCAGCCTCATTTTCATCCTGTTTCAGAATTTTTTAATTTTTCAGGCCGCCATTTTTTCCCTTGCTTAGCCGATTTTCAATTGTTATTTTTTTTTTAGCAAACTGCGTTCCTCACGATCAGCGGCAAAGTGCTACGTTCGCCTTCTGTGCTCATGTCTATGGTGTTTTAAAGTCCTGCGTGCCTCGCGATGAGCACCTTCGGCGCTCATTGCAGCCTTACTCCCGCGGGAGGGCCGTAAATGCATTACCAACATCGCCAACATCACCAACATCTCAAGATCCACAACTATATGTGTGTATGTGTCTAAACCGTTGGCAACAAAAGTGAGTACACCCCTAAGTGAAAATGTCCAAATTATCAATATTTTGTGTGGCCACCATAATTTTCCAGCACTGCCTTAACCCTCATGGGCATGGGGTTCACCAGAGCTTCACAGGTTGCCACTGGAGTCCTCTACCACTCCTCCATGGTGGATGTTAGAGACCTTGCACTCCCCCATCTTCCATTTGAGGATGCCCCACAGATGCTCAATAGGGTTTAGGTCTGTTGACATGTTTGGCCAGCCCATCACCTTTTACCTTCAGCTTCTTTAGCAAGGCAGTGATCGTCTTGGAAGTGTGTTTGGGGTCGTTATCATGTTGGAATACTGCCCTGTGGCCCAGTCTCTGAAGGGAGGGGATCATGCTCTGCTTCAGTATGTCACAGTACATGCAAATACTAATTTATATAATGGATCCAAGTTTTGGATTCCTTAGACAACCAACCTAAGTTGTAGATACACCTTTTATGCGGCCTTAAACCTAGTGAACTGAAAAGTGTGATAATAAAAATATCAAGGCTACAAATAAGCATAAGATATAAAGAAAACCAAAAGAACAAACACAAGAACTATTGCAAGTAAAATAAAGACTTTATTAACTGAAGAGAAAAAATGTACAAAAAGATTCAAAAAGCTGTAATCTGTGCAAAGAAAAAACCAAACAAATAATACATGTTAATAAATGAATAAAATTTAAGCAAATGTGAAACAACATAACCTATGGACATCAAAAATCCCTGGGATTAAAAAAACAAGGAAGTTACATAATTGTAATTGTTTTAAATCATTGCCGTTTTTAAACTAAGAAATTTTAATGAAGTGATAATAAAGATTAGAATTTTTAAAGATTAGTATGTGGCAATTGTCATGAATCAGCCAGTGGCCATATTGGATTTGGTGTGAACTATGCTGGGGCCATTTTGTGACTGGCAGCAGTGGCCATTTTGGGCTGGGTTATCTTCCACATGCTGTTGCCATGTGGAAGAACAAAAGGTTTGGGGCCCACTTAAGGTTATATTGTTATTTTGTGGTCTAGGGGATAAAGTATTATAAGTTTACCCCTTAGCATATCCCCATCCCTTCCATGTTTAGGCTCATTGTAATGGGTGTCATGTGAGGGAGCTGGTGGGATGTGTTGGTTGTATGTGTGTGAAATATTGTGTGTTGTATTTGTAAATATGAATGTATGTTATTATATTAGTAGGTTATTATATTGTAGAGGGGAAGACGTTGAATACAGGCAAGCCTCCTTTTGTTCCCAAAGGCCTGTTAATCCCATTAGCTAAGTGTCCAGCATAGAACTAACAATGGGAAGCTCACAGCTGGAAAGCAGACAGGCAGGCACCCAGAAACAGTGGGATAGCCTGAAGGCTTCTCAGCCTTCATAGCATGGGCACAGGAGAGTAAAAGACATGCTTTCCCCTGGACATTCAAAGCCCAAATGAATTAGTTGGCCTCGCCTAGTGGGCGGACCTGGGAGGGGACTATTGGTTCACGCACAGTTCCCCTTCGTGATTGGCCAGACGTCATTTGGGGCTGGATAACGGTAGCCACTTCCCCCATTCTTGTGTGATGTGGTTAAATATGCTGTTCTAAAATAAAACATGTTTCATAATTTTCATCAAGACTTTGTGTGCAGGTGTATTATTGACCCAGGGGCATATGCTGGCAGAGGAGATCGTTTCTGACTCCCTTCCAGGTTTTCCCAGGCACACTACCAAAAGCTGGGACTTATGCTCTTGCATCCGCAAGGAAGGTCCATTGGTCTGAGTCACCCAAATCTTAGGTCTAAAACCTACAGGAGATAAGAGGACTAGGATCCTCTATACTCCATCATCATTGTAGGTTGTGACAGCAATAATAACAATATTTAAAGCCGCATAAAAGGTGTATCTGTACAACTTAGGTTGGTTGTCTAAGGAATCCAAAACTTGGATCCATTAGATAAATTATTATTTGCATATTAGTAATAACATCTAGGCCGAAGAATAAGCAAAGGTCATCTTTGAGTATCATATGTCACAGTACATGTTGGCATTCATGGTTACCTCAATGAACTGTAGCTCCTCAGTGGCAGGAAGACTCGTGCAGGCCCAGACCATGACACTCCCACCACCAAAATTATATATCTGTACTGAGGAAATGTAGCTGAAATAATACCTAAATGACAGAAAATGGATAAGGCACAAAGAACACAAAACCACTGATATGAGATGAAACCCTCAGTTTGAAAGTAAAAAGTGATGCAGAGAGTGGAGGCAGCATCTGTCATCATCAGGTAAATGCATATAGGGGGAATCCACACAACATATTATAGAAAACATATATACACATATGTGTACATGTGTTCGGTCTAGGCCTTCATGAGTGCTGCCGGCACTGGGGAGCTACAGTTCATTGAGGGAACCATGAATGCCAACATGTACTGTGACATACTGAAGAAGAGCATTATCCCCTCCCTTCGGAGACTGGGCCGCAGGGCAGTATTTCAACATGATAACGACCCCAAACACACCTCTAAAATGACCACTGCCTTGCTAAAGAAACTGAAGGTAAAGGTGATGGACTGGCCAAGCATGTCTCCAGACCAAAAGCCTAATGAGCACCTGTGGGGCATCCTCAAATGGAAGATGGGGGAGTGCTAACATCCACCAGCTCCGTGATGTCATCATGGAGGAGTGGAAGAGGACTCCAGTGGCAACCTGTGAAGCTCTGGTGAATCCCATGCTCGTGAGGGTTAAGACCGTGCTGGAAAATAATGGTGGCCACACAAAATATTGACACTCTGGGCCCAATTTGGACATTTCCACTTAGGGGTGTACTCCCTTTTGTTGTCAATGGTTTAGACATTAATGGCTGTGTGTTTAGTTATTTTGAGGGGATAGCACATTTACTCTGTTATAAAGGCTGTACACTTACTACTTTACATTGTTGCAGAGTGTCATTTCTTCAGTGTTGTCACATGAAAAGATATAATAAAATATTTACAAAATGTGAGGGGTGTACTCACTTTTGTGAGATATTGTGTATGTATGTATGTGTGTGTATATCTATGTTTGTCAGGTATATGTTTGTCAGTTACAACATATCTCTACATATGCACAAACTATTCCATAACATTGCACTGGCAGCTTGAGCCTGTGGCACCCTAACCACAACACTGATATCTGTGCACACTCTTCAATATGTATACACATATAGTAAGGTATATATATGTATACACATATAGTAAGGACCTGGCTATAGAGGTGTATACTGATTACACTGTGTAGCAGTGTACACATATACACATGAAAGTTGGGAACAAGCACCATGTACATAAGATTGTTAGCTCACAGACAGGGTCTTCCATCCTTTTTCCTTTTGTTAATATTCTATATTGCTTTGTATGTAACCCATATATAGTGCTATGGAATATGTTGGTTTGTAACAAATAAAGAATAATAGTAATTATAATAATACTTATGTGTAGATAGAAGAATGTACATACATGACGCATACCTATATGTGTGATAATATATACCAGCGTATAGGGCAGACAGATAGTCTTGTATACATTTATATACTGTTTAATATACCAAGATAGATTTTGATCGGGTATAAGAACATATAACATATAATATCTTCAATATAACGCATATATAATACACATCCTATAGATTATTTAAATACTTTACTATATTTATACCTTCACTGCTAGATATTAAGTTTATCCCCCATCCTTTCTGAAAAGTAGTATTTCCACATGTTACCATACATCTTTAACTGTACATCTTTAGAGCACCATTTCACAATGAAAACAAAATATTTAACTTAGAGTTTGATTAAGAAGGAAAATGTCTTACAGTTTGTTTTTAATTAGAAAAAAATATATAATTTAATGCCTCTCCCAGGGGGAATCCATGATAAATATATTGAAAGTGTGTGTGAGATGGAGCTTACTTTTCTGGAGAGATATGATTGCATTCATTATGCTTATGGGCTAGTGAGAGAGCAGGGGAGTGGTGTAAGTTTCAATCTTATCCAGTTATCTTAACAAAGGCTTTCTGTTCCCTTCACCTTTCTCCGCTGACACACCATCATGATTCATCTCTGAGGAAGTGATGTAACAAACCCAAAATTGATTCCTATACTCAAAACAAAGTACTAAAAAATTCAAATTTTTCAAAAATATTTCACGTTTATGAGTTTAACAATATTAGCAGATGTGTGTTTGGTACGTACTTGACAAACAAGTGTCTTTTTACTTGAACTGCAGGTTCTTTAAATCATGACTTCTCGTGACAGAAACATCCCTTCTATGCTAAAATAGATACTGGCTTTTATAATAGATTATCAACTGAGATGTAAGATAAAGATGGATCGAATACTTTGTTTGTATCTGTTTCTGTGATGCTTTATGTGCATTTTTTTTTATTTGATACACAAAACTAAATTTTGGTAAAGGCTTTTAAATGCATGTTAGAACGTTTTAGACTATAGTGGGTCTTTAATGCTAGTCACCTGTTTGAGTAGTAAATTACACCTGAGAAGTAATAAATATACGTGTGTTTAATAATGTACACCTATGTGGACAGAACTGCCATCATGCGAATATGAAAAGTTGTATGTGTGTTTATATGTCACTGGACTAGAACCTTCAGATGAAGGGATTATGTTTGAAGCGTCATTGTCCTTTAATTGAGAGATGTGGTATGTCAGTGTTCCCGAGTCATGAGTGTGAATAACTGTGTGACAAATAATTTTCTCTTGGTGTCAGCATGCTATATGCCATTGACCTCAAGTGATTGTGTGTGCTGTCATATGTCCCCAGTGATAGATGTTAGTATATGATTCATTATGTGGTACAAAGTGATCATGTGTAACATGTTATTGTTCCCAGGTTCAAGGTGCTCTGGGATGGAGAAGTGTTACTTCCATATTCAGTAGAGAAGAGCAGGAAAGAGTTGAGCAAAGACCAGAGCAGGGAGAAGAAGAGTAAGTATAAGGGACAAACAAGGGGGACTGGATAAGTTGCACACAGACAATGGGAAGACTTTGTTCTGGTCTCCATCTTTTCCAGGACTCCTGTTCCACAGCCTACAGAATCGCCCCCACAGAGGACATCATCTGCACTGTGGGGTGTGTTCACCAGCCGATGGCAGCAGAGCACTGCAGAACGCTCAGAGGAAAGAGGAGTTCTGGCAGAGCTTCCATCAGAGCCCAGTGAACCTCAGCGCCAGGAGGAGGCACCTTTTAAGTGGGGGTTCCTGACCAGCAAACTATCAGAACTGAGGAGCAAGAATGAATAAAGAAGGTTAAATTGACCAGTGACATTGGCCATGAGGTGTTGTGTGATCCCTCCCTGTGGAAAGATCTGAGAACCTTGGAAAGTTTTTTTTTTTGACCAAATACTACTCCTAAAAAAACATTACCTCATACCCAAATATGCATCCAAAGGAAACCCAGCCTTCCACACCCCAATGAGCAATATGACTTAATGCATAAGGAACCATGCAACCTGCAACTTCTTTGTCAAGGTGGCAAGGATCCATGCAGCCATAGATTCAATTTTAAAGCATTATGACCTAATATCCATCACAAAAATAGCCAAGTGACCCTCAAGAATTCATTTGACGCTAGAATGTGCCTCCGACAATCAAAAGTTCCTTACAGGTCTAACTTGATCTGGAACCTGACCCTCATGTGAATGTTATAATGAACCATTGAGTCATGATCTAGATTGGAACCCCAAGTTATTCAAATTATCCCTCAATCACACCCTTAGTTTTTAAAGGCCTTGACTTCCCCAAGTAGTAACTTGCTATACCAGTTTGTATGATGAATTTGTGCAGGACATCTGAAATCTGTATAATGCTGAAGTGTTTTTGTGTTGTGTTTTATTGCAGGCTCTGGAGTAAAGCAATATTTCCAAAGCCACTGTGTGTTGAGTATTAATTGGGCAGTCAAGATACAGGATACATCAAATAGTCAGGAAATGGGGGGCAAAAGTGAAAATATCTATAGAGAGAAGACAGTATGTTCTTGGCATATTTGGGTGGAGTATAATAATTAATTTTGAGGGAGTGGTTAGGGGATATATATTAGAAAACATCACTACACATGCTTTACAAATATAATTATTTATTTAAAGATTGTTTTTATATTTTGATTCCAGACAATTTGTGAGGGCCAGATATAGTATTTGTCATAAACAAATCAGAAGATCTTGTCTAACACTGTATAATTTGGATTCACCCATCTCAAACTGTAGATTCGCGGGGTTCCTGCTTCTCTATGTGACCCACTGTGGCTTTGGCACGATGGCAACTGTAGATCCATTTTATGACTCTAGCATTTCTCTCAATCACAGACACTGGGGTTTTTTCTTCTTTCTCTTCCTCAAGGGACATGACACCACTCCTTCCACTAACTCTGTCGACAGATTCTAGGCTTCCCTGTGGAGTTGTTTTTCCCGTAAGCTGATAAAAATTATCCAAAAGATTCAGCAAGCTCCCTTCCAGCCCACAGCTTTCAAAGAATTGTTGAGCATCTGGGGGTGGGAGGGATATTTGTTCATCCAAAATTGCATTGTATGAGCTGGTGTCATCAACAAGAGGGGCCTGGCAAACAGAGTGACCCGTTATTCTCCTCTGAGTGTCAGGTGAGATAGTCACAAACTGAGGGCCAGGTTCTGTGGGATCCTGTGTGGAAGGAGTGCGTCTCTTTAATAAAGGGGTACTCTGCAACAGCCGTACCACAAGCCCTTCTCTTGTATTATTCTCTTTGCCACTTACAGTCGTGTCCCGTTTCTGCCTGTAAATAATAAGGGAATCTGGTCGGTGTTGTCTTCTTCCACTACCCTGGCGTAAACGCAAGGGTACAGCAACAGGGGAGCTGAGAGCATGTGGCTGCTTTGGATTGTGATGTGGTGTGAGATGTTTTTGAGAGGAAGGGGAATTGCAGCTGATTCTTACAGTTCCGTCTGCTTGTGGTTCACTACTACAGTGTGGCAGGAGTATCCTCCGTGACCCTGTAGGACTAAAGCTGGAGCATGGAGAGTTTTCTTTCTGTCGCTCATGGCATCTGTATGATGAGGGTGGCTTCCTGTGCAGAACAGGAGTGTGGCTGGTATTCTGTGCTTGGTTTGTCTGTTGTTTGTAAGTACAGTTTGTTGGGAAGTTTCTTTTTTCCGTGGTTGGACTGAGGCTTTTACAAGGAGAGTAGTTAATCTGTTGTTCATTGCTGTAGGGTGTAGAAAAGACCTTCCGTGACATGGCGGGACTAAGGCTGGCATTAAGGGCCGGATTCTGTCTGCGCTCTATAACCTCTGGGGTTTTCACGTATTTGGCCTTATCCGCCTCAAGGCGGTCAAATGCTGTTGCTCCTCCCCCATTTCTTCGTAGAAGAGGTGACATAGGAGGAGAGACATGAGCCATTTTAATATCCAAACACGGGAAATCAATGCCAATGGATCATTTCAAACATACAGCACATTTCATGATGTGACAAATCCAGTGCATGGAGTGATGTGAAGAATGCGCGCACTGTGTGCATTGATAAGAGGCACATGGCAACTGTAAAACAGAAAATAGTGTCAGTATTGCAACAAATTGTGGAAGACCAGTACCAGTAAGGAAGCACAATGAAGGATGGCTCCTGTAAGTAACTTGAAAGAGATTTCCAGGAAGGCAGAATGTTTGTGAGAGTAGTTGTGTAAAGCGGAGACAGAATAACAGGAAACTTCTTAAAAAGAAAAAAGGTAACGAGGCAGAGAAGTGACAAAGAAGGGAAGCAATGGAGAGATGGAAGGACAGATAAAGGATGGAAGAGGACAGGAAAATACAATGCTGTACATGTACACTGCTATTTATGTATACTTGTTTTAGACATTTAAATGTGAACATGAAAATATTAGATATTTACTGTACGTGGAGGGCCTCTAGCACTATTTTTCCCACCATAAATTAAACGATTGTTGTGTTAAACTACCTCACTACTACTCAAAAGAATCTACTATACAAGCTAGGAACCGGCCCCACGCTGATGAGAGGCAGTAACCTTGAAACAGCTATATATGGGTAGGATTCCTGGCTTGTGCATACTCCATTCTGAGCTTTGAAAAAAGCTCTGTAATACAGCGGGCATATGCTTATAGGAAACTCTCACTGGCAGGATGATGCACAGACCTCTATCATTAAACCAATAGCAGATCTAAAAATATGGACAGCTGAGACCAGCTTAGAATAGCTGAGAATCTTTAGGGAGGGGGCATAGCCAGACCAGGTGGAGGGCTCTGCCTAGCCACTGTAAAATATCAACAGTATGTCAGAAACCTTAACGCCAGAGAGAAGGAGGCTACTGTGATTAGGAGGATTCAGGGTGTGGGCTACACCAAAATCCAACAAGAATAGCAGGAAATCTGTGAAAAGGGAATTGCACAGGCAAGGAGGAAATTGTATGGAATCAGTTAGAACTGGAGAAGAAATGGACAAGAGTCAACAATAACCAATAACACTAGGGATACTACTCACCCAAACAGAGTTGCACTTATGTCATTTTACTTACTAATTTATTAGATGTGTTTTTGCTGGCTGAAAAAAAGTTGGTTCACTGCTTGGAAAATGTTCAATATATGTTTGAATTTAAACTACTGTGTGATTAATATATAATACAACAAGAGAAATTATGATAAATGAAATAGCATAAGATCTTAAGAGGTGACTAGGCCTAAACCAAGAGGTTACAGTAAGCAAAGTAAAATAAAAATCAGAACGGTCTAAAACACAACTATTGAAGGGCACAACAGGTATGAACAAGAACCAGCCAAAATATTTGATGTAGTGGACTAAAACCATTATCATAATAACATGGTACAGGCTTATCCAAAGTGTGAGCTTAAAGGACAACATGCACTCTGGTACTGTAACTGTTGGCATTTTATAATAATAAAAAAAAGTTAATAATAAAGAAGGTTTTCTAAGAGTAGAAGGATGGAATAGTTTTATAATCTCACCTCAACCAGTTGATTCCAGGCAGAAAATCATCAGAGACCAGACATCACAGCTAGGACGGAAATGCTAGTTTAAATGTAATATGCAGTGTGTATTGACGGAAAATGACATGAGATACAACACTGTGTGACAAGGGATGTGTGTAAATGAGTGTGAGGCAGAAGAACAAGATATGTACAGTAGTGGCAGAGGACAGAGTTCAGTTTAGGAAAATATGTATCAGATAAATTGTATATGTATAAATAAGTGTCGGCTGAAAGAGATATATGTATCAGAGTAAGGAGGTAGATGTGTCAGATTGAGAATATTTGTATAAAATGGATGTGAGAGGTTATATGAGTAACAGAGGGAAGGGAAAGGTGTCAGACTAAGGGGTTATGTGTAAGCAAGTATGTGTGTCATAATGAGGAGTGTATGCAGTGTCCCACTCAGAGAGCCTCTAACTCCAGTGTCACTGCCTGTGTCAGTGTGTGTGTAAGTCACTGCCTGTGTCAGTATGTGTCTATGTCACCGCCTGTGTCACACAAGGAAATCTCCTCCCATTCCAGATGGAATCTCACTTCCCTTTATGAATCTGTCCTGTAACCAAATGTTAACCTCTCACACGCCCATCATGTCTCCACTGGCAACACTTAAAGTTCATGTTGTATGACATTTTCTATTATCTTTTATCAATATAGATTTTTTTTTATTTTTTATATTATGGATAGTTTCCTAAATGTGTGTCATGTTTGCAATTTCATCACTTAAATCCGGTTATATGCCCCTTCCTGATACCAAATGTTTGCCCCCCTTTAATAAACATAAATCTAATGATTAGCGAATCTCCAAAGATATCCAGGATAGAAAAAAAGAGCAAGACCTAAAGGTAGATCCATTTTTGTGTGTGTGTGTTCGGATATATTCATCTCCTCTTTTTATGTTATCCACTTTTTCAAGTTGGAGATTTCAAGACAGTTTAGAGAAAAGTTCCCACATAGTAACATAGGAATCAGAGAACTCTCAGTTTAATGCAGGGGAGTCAGGTTTTTTTTTAACAACACAAGTGAATAAATAGTATATTTAACATTTGGAACCTTCAGAACAGATGTTAATTTAATGTAATAATGAAATGGTAGGGGGTGGGGTGAAAGGTCACAGTTCAGACCCAGGTCCGCCTATTGTTGGCCCCTATCCTGATATGTCGGTTATGGATATGCGACACAGGAGCAGCAACTCTGTACAGTTAAGAGGGATTTGGCCAATTGTCGTCATGTAAATATATATATATATATTACTAAACTTCCTTAGTCTTCACAGTCATTAACAGGTTAAAGGCACATTACTATCAAACTGGTTGCTCACAGAGCCATCTCATGTTATACCCACTGTGCTGGTATCAGATTGCAGTCTGTCTGGGGCCAAGGGAAGCAGGTGAATAAACAGACTGGGGTCATAACAACCTCCAGGGGCAGCTTTAAAGAATACCAAGTTATATAGGGTGACCTCCAGTCTATAGACTACCATGAACAGGGTCAACCAGTGCTTCTATTAAATGTACTATATGGTGACTTCCAGGCTAATACTTACCTTCCAGTGATGGCTTTACTCTTTTCATTCTAGCTAAAAACATTTTATTGCATTGAACAGAGGGTATTATCATATGGTGTTTTTGAAAATCTTAGGGACACACAAACCGCTTTGCATTTACAATTGTCATTGAGCGTCTTGTCCCTGTCAGGAATGTAGCTAGAGAAGACCCACTTATCTACGCTTAGGACTAATATGCAACTGTATGTCCATTGCACAGATAGGTCTTTGTGAAAGTTTCAAGAAGGTTAAACATGTATTACCTAAAAGAGAAACAGTAGAAATTCTCTCTTGCTATATCTACTTAAACCACGTTCTGGTGGCATTGCATGCAGTATAAAGTCATAAGCAGATGAAAAGACAGAGAATGCTCAGACCCCAACTATATAGCTACTTACTTGCATCTCCCCAGTGTAATTAGTAATTATTGATTTAGTTATCACAAATAAGGGCAACCTTTGGGAAACAGTGATCACAACACAATCTCATTTGAAATTGAATTAAAAAAACAAAATTTTAAGGGGTTAACAAAAACTCTTAATTTTAAAAGGGCAGATTTTAACGGTCTAAGGGCAGCAATACAAAGTATAGACTGGGACAGAGAACTGGCAGGTAAAAATACTGAATATAAATGGACAACGTTCAAATCCTTACTAAATAAACATACTTATCACCATATACCAAGTGGGAATAAAAGTAAAAGGAGTAAATCACAACCCATGTGGCTTAACAATGATTTAAATATCAAGAGACGGAGCAAAAAACAAGCATTCAAATGAATGCTTGCAAAAGCGCTATTAGACTGGCTAAAATAGAAAATAAAAAAATGAATTGCAAAAGAGAGTAAGACTAACCCTAAAATGTTTTTTAAATATATTAATGGGAAGAAGGCGAGGAAGGAAGCTATAGGAATATTACAATGTGACACAGGTTGTCTGATAATTAGTGACCAGGAAACGGCAGATGAGCTAAATAGGTTATTTTCTTCGGTATACACAAGGGAGGTACCAGTGGTTGGGACACTGCAACATAATGGGGCTACACTACCTTTGCCAACTAATTGGTTAACGCAGGAAGAAATCCAAAAGAGGTTGGAAAAAATATGTTAATAAAGCCCCATGTCCTGATGAAATACATCCACGGGTACTGAGGGAACTGAGCTGGAGAAAAGTAGGGGTGATACCTATATTTAAGAAGGGAGCAAGAGCAAATCCGGAGAATTATAGACCAGTGAGCCTCACTTCTGTAGTGGGGAAGCTTTTAGAAGGGTTAATAAGGGATAATATACAAGAATATGTCTGTTCAAACAGGATTATAAGTAGGAGCCAACATGGATTTATGAGGGATAAGTCATGTCAAACAAATCAAATTAGTTTCTATGAGGAGGTTAGTAGGAACTTGGATCAGGGCAACTCAGTGGATGGAGTCTATTTGGACTTTGCAAAGACTTTTGAAACAGTGCTACATGGGAGACTACTGTGCAAACGAAGAGATACAGGAATTGCCATAAAAATTTGCTTATGGATTAGGAGCTAGCTAAAAGACAGGAAGCAAAGGGTTGTTGTAAATGGAACATACTCAGATTGGACTAATGTGGTAAGTGGGGTTCCTCAGGGCTCGGTATTAGGTCCCCTCCTTTTTAACATATTTATTAATGACTTGGAAGTGGGATTGGAAAGTAGTGTCTCCATTTTTGCGGATGACACAAAGTTGTGCAAGGTAATTAAATCAGAAAATGATGTCCCTCCAAAGGGATTTGCATAAATTAGAGGAATGGGCATCTAAGTGGCAGATGAGATTTAATACAAATAAATGTAAAGTTATGCATCTAAAAAGGAAAAATAGCCATGCAATTTATACTCTTAATGGAGCAAATCTAGGAGTATCAGATATTGAAAGGGATTTTGGAGTACTTGTGGACAACCACCTAGGTAACAGTGACCAATGCCAAGCAGCATCTGCAAAGGAAAGTAAAATATTAAAGTATTAAGAAGGGTATAGACACAAGAGAAGCAAATATAATTCTCCCATTATACAAATCCCTAGTACACCCTCATTTGGAATATGGAGTACAATTCTGGGCACCACTAAATAAAAAAAGGACATTTTAGATCTGGAAAAAGTACAGAGAAGGGCAACAAAACTAATAAAGGGAATGTAGGGGCTAAGTTATGAAGAAATACTAACCAAATTAAACTTATTTTAGAAAAAAAGGCATCTAAGAGGGGATATGATTACCTTATATAAATATATCCAGGGTCAATACAAGGCTATGTCAAGGGAACTTTTCAACAGACAAGGGGACATGCTTTGAGATTAGAAGTAAAAAGATTTCACTTTAAAGAAAGAAAAGGGTTCTTAAGGGTTAATCTGTGGAATTATCTACCAAAAGGAGGTGGCGACAGCAGATTCGATAGATAACTTTAAAAAGGCATTGGATATATTTTTAAATAAAAAGGGCATTAAGGGCTATGCTGGATAAATAGAGAGGGAGTATTGATCCAGGGATGAATCTGATCTCCAGTATCTGGGGTCAGGAAGGAATTTTATACTTTTTTCCCTGTTGAGATAATTGGCAAAGTTTTACTGTTTTTTTTTTCCTGTTTGCCTTCCTCTGGATCAATTAACAATAAATCTGTGTATTGCAGATCAGAGGAGATCTAAAAAGGTTGAACTTGATGGACTAAAGTCTTTTTTCAACCTAAATTACTATGCAACTATGATAAAAATGGCCAAATTAGAAATATATCAGTCTTTTCTTGGTGCACATATGAGAAATGATGAATGCTACTTAAAAAAAAATTAACATTTTAATAATATTCAATACATAAAGTACTTATTTCCTGTAGTTTTAAAGTGTCCCATATTTGGAACCTCTGTTGTGCCACTAATACTTTTCCATATAAAAATCATCATTGGTAGATTTTAAACATGACTCTTTTTCAATAGATGACACAAGAGTCCATGTCTATTTAATGTATGGCGACACTCCGAGAATATTATTAGGACTGGTTTCTACAGTTCCTCCCACTGCAGGGTACGTGTGACACTGTGATCAAAACAGGGGTACCCACATATTAAGTGCCTCATTTCTTATAACAGAACATCCCAAACCTTTTCTTTAAAGGATGTTTTAAAGTTGTTTGTAGACCACATAAGGGTTTGTTTACCTGAGATTTAACAACTGCAGTGTACTATAGAATATAGCATGTGGACCAGGAGTGTCCAAGTTCGGTCCTGCTGGGCCTGGATTTGAGGATTTCCTTTCTGTGCACAGGTGAGTCAAGCTGGATGATTGAAGAAGCAATAGCCTCACCTGATTGCAGTAGATATATCCACAAATCCAGGCCTGTGTGCAGCCAGCACGACCGAGATTGGACAACTCTGATGTCGACACTTATGCTCTACTTATTTTGCTTATTTTCTTTCCTAGGTTTGTAATCTGTTGGTTTATGAACCACAGCTTGGGAATCTCTGGTTCTAGAGTTGTGCTTTCAACTTCTTAAAGAGCATTAAAAACAGGATATACATTTCCCTAGCCTCTCATCATCCAGAATAAACAATTTCTGATATATTCAGTATTGGTTGTGCAGGTCAATATGATAAATTGTGGCTTGATGAGTGTTTGTTGGGGAATCTAGTGGCATCATGTAACTGGGATAGACTGTTTTTGCTACCACAAAAATATTACATATTAGCACTTTAAAAACAGCTCCATAGAACCCAGCACCTGTATAAGATCATAATCAAGCAGCACAAAGAATATTTCAATAACTATTTACTGAAATATATGACTAGTGCAAAAATGAAGAAGATTAATGCTCTATCAATAATGTAAATGTTATATTAAAAGGTGACAAAATCCTTTAAAAGAAAGACAAAGAGCCACAGGCCAAATTAAAATAATTCTGCAATCCTGGGCAAAACTACAGGTCACTTCCTCTCCCTTATACAGAGGAAGGGGATTCTTCTAAAGCCAGGAAGAGCTAATGTAATACCTCACAAGAAAAATATATATTTGTTGCTTATAAAGAAAACAGTGTATTCTCCATTTGCTATAATTTAAGATTATGATTAATCATTTATATTCAAGACCTGGGACAATTTTAAACCCTCTAAATGAATATTCATGCTGGACTTATATAGGGTTAAACATACCATATAATATCAGTTACATGCAGAGTAAACATCAGGTAAATTCAGTGTGGACTTTATACTATGATCTCTGGTCTGATGTCTCCTGCTTACTTACAAAGGGTGCGTCTGCAATTAGGAATCTAGGTCCTGGCATATCCTAGTCGTGACACTAATAAAGTTTGACCGTTTGTGTTGCTCTAGAAATGAAACACAAACTTTTGTCACTGTGTCAGTGCTGTGAACTGAGGATAAATCTGAGTGAGAGGTATGCCTATGCAGATAAGCGTCTCCTGCACAGTCATGCTGGATATTTGTTTCTAACCAGCACCTTATCATAATTCAAAGTCTGTGGTAACAAGGGAACGCATTACGGCGCCAATTTTAAATTTCAAACTCTGAGTTGTACGCAACAGCTGTTCCACCCTTCCTCTGTGTCAAACTGTCACTGAGTCAGTGCCAAGACTGCTAGCAATGCGCTCTGTGCCAAGACACCATGCATCAAAAAACACATACAACAACAGTATTGTAATATACAGGATAAAAACAGGCAGAAAGGTAGCACACAAAAAAAAGAAAAGAAAAAAAGGTACTTTTGAAAACAAAAATAACTTGGAAAGTAAAAAGGACAATGATCGTGGAAATAATAGCATAAGAAAACATATGCAGACAAAAATCAATAAAAGCATCTCAAAAGGCTTGCCATCATAAGACGGCATTCATAACACTTTCTATAGAAGGGGATTAAACACAATTCACACAGACAATTTTTTTTTCTCTTAACGTTTTAATAAACGGCAGAAATCTCACAATAAATTACATATTTTTTTTTAACCTTTTCCACTTTTATTCATAAAATATATGCTATTTTTATTTACCCATGAAAAAAAAAAAAAAAATGTGCATGAGTGAGATGGAGATTTGTGTGTGTGATGTGATAGATTTATTGTCAATCTGTGGGAATGGGTATATTTGTTTTTATACAGGTCTGTACTTGTGAAAAGCAACATTCGTCGATAGGAAGGAGGACTGATTGAGTGAACCTGAGTTCCGAAATGTTCCCAAGCTAAATATTGGGTCACACCCAGAAGTTTGGAATCAAGATCCACATACAAACTCAAGTCACAACCTCCTTTCACGTAGATAAAGCCTGGTAAGAGCCCCACACACAAACCCCCTTTACAATGCAATAGCCTCTAACAGAAGACCAAGCCCATACACCAATATTTTCACTCTCTCAAAGCTTCAAAATAAAGGACACCACACGAGTGTTATCACACACTCAGATAGAGGCCCCAATGGAAATCCTCTCACAGATGAGGAACCCAACCCCTTGCCCACAAGAGTGGATAACAAACACAAAATACTTTCACACTGTCGAAGTCTGGTATGGAAGAAGCAACACTGACCCAACCCACCAGTGACAGATAAAACATTAGACAGACAACATTCAGGAGCTGTAGTGGAGAGTCCATATCTAAGTGTGATTAATACCATGTGTGGTAAGAAGCAGCTGTCCCTTCCCTTGCATGACACAGCCTGAGATGTGGACCTCATGTACCAATAAATATATTTGTTCAGTCAAAGTGAGACATACATACTGTGTACTACTTTTCATACAGCAGCGGTTGATCATAAAAGTCATGTGGGAGCCTGGCACTGCCTCTGGAATGTGCAACCAAAACCCCTCTTCTCCACAAAGGATTTACACTAAACATTCTGAGGGGTTACAAGTGTAAGGGGCAGTACTGTAGGCGATGGGTTATTATCCAACACCTGCCACTGGACAGGTGCTATGCTAACCAGCTCCTGTGCAATAAAAAAAATTCAGGCATGAGACAACATAATTAGAACCAAAACTATACATTTCACTCCAAGCCCTTTTTCTTCTACCCAAGGCAGCAACAAAATTGGAGTCAAGCTAAATAAGTTCAAATTTGCAGGGGGAGCAATGAGGTTGAAGATGCCAGGAGCGAAAGGAAGAGGTTGAGATCCCCAAGACAGTTCTGTCTCTCAGTGAAACATCAATTGGAATAGGAATCTTAAGCTAGCCCAGTACAGATAAATAATAATAATAATAATAATAATAATAATAATAATAATATATATATATATATATATATATATATTTCGCTGCCAATCAGGTATTGTAAGACACCAAGCCAGCCAGTCCACTCCATGCTGCAGCTAGGTGTCACGTCTCCCATGTGTAGTCTCTGAAAGCAATCTGAATGAGCCGGAGCTCAAGCTGGAAAGCATCAGGGCGCTCCTGGGGATTTGCAGAAAGCATCTGGTAAAGCAGCTTCTTCATGTGTCGATTCATGGATTTTTTCTTAAGTGGAAGAGGTAGTTCCAGCTTTGGGTTCTCAAGCAGTGCTGCCCCTACTGGCACCATCTGAACCCCACGCTGTACAAAGCCGCCCAGCAGCCGTTTCTTGGTGTGAGTGTCCATAATGGTAATCCTCTCTAGCATAGCCCACAGGATGATGCCCAATGCAAAGATGTCCGCTTTAGCAGTGTAATGTCCCTCCCATACTTCAGGTGCCATGTAAAAGTCTGTGCCGCAGGCAGTAGACAGGAAACTCTTGTTAACACTAGCAGGCTCCTCTGGGTTTAAGCCAGAGCTTGAGCACACTTTGCTCAGTCCAAAGTCTGCCACTTTGAGTGTAGGCTCAGATCCATCTCTGGCCTTGCACACTAGAATGTTGTCAGGCTTTAAATCACGGTGGATTATCTGGTTCTTGTGTAGGAAGGCAAGGGCACTGCTCAGCTGCAGCATGAAGCTGGTGTTAGTGCGGCGGCTCGGCCTCCGAGTCAAGAGATATTCATTCATGTCTCCACCATCGCAGAAATCCATCACAAACCAGAGGCAGTAGGTGCTTCGCGGATCAAATGCAATTTCTCCCTTCAGAGATGTTTCCACCAACTTCAAGGGAAGAAAAAAATAAAATAAACAAACAAACACAGAAGCATTGAGAAATATGTCATTTGATAACCCTGTTCTTCACATAATCGATGCAAAAGGTGCTACATTTAGGAAAATCTTAGTTACTACAAAAGGTGTCATACGTAATTGTTATATTTTTCACACTATATTGTACAATATTCTAATTCAGAAGAGCCTCAATGTTGCTGATCTGGATCTATGTATGAAGGCAAATAGTAATGTTATGTAAACTAAGAAACACACTATGATTTTAGGAATCTGAAAAAGTATACACTCCCTTTCACCGTCAAGTATAAAAGTCAAATGGCATGAAAAGGTTAATAATTAAAAAAATAAAATAAAATTAGACTTGTATACAGCATGCACAAGGCGTATGTGCCTGGTCCACTCGGATATAATATTGTACTGCTACAGCTCACAATCATTCTGTTGTGCAGTGAAACCTGCAAAATTAGAGGCACTATAATCCTGCCTAAGGATAACCAACTGGTGTTGATTGGGTAAAAAATAGTTATCAGTGAAATGTTGTGCTAATCACTGCATGTTGAAAAACACAATAAGGAATACAGCTCCATGTCATAAATGCTATATTGAGTATAATACAACATCAGCAGGATGGAGTGCTTCCATTTTCTACTTTGGCTTCTCTGGACTCTTACCCACACTATCATTATAAGCAGTGGCAGATAAAGGGGACTGTTTGACCAGTTTAACAGACACTCAGCAGCATGTCCCTTCCCCACTCGTACTCTCTCTCCCACGCCCTCCTCCCAGAATCTTTCTCCGCACCGGTAGGTAGAGAGCAGAGCTGGACCCGTGTAACATTCGTTGAACTGTGCCATCTCTCTGCAACACGCACTCCTCCAGGTGTATGACATTGGGATGCTGGCTCTGGATGCTGCTCAGTGCCCAGAACTCGCGCAGGGCAAGCTCCACGTTCTCTGGAGCCTGGCAGCGGATCTTTTTCACAGCCACACGCTGACAGGTCCTGCGCACCAGTGCCTCATACACAACTCCGTAGCTGCCACGGCCAACCTCCCGGATCAGGTCATACTTGGGCTGGCTGCTGACCATCTTCAGACTCACTGTGGATGGATGGACATATGTTTATCAGATAACTGCACAAGCAGATGTATACTACAAGCACTGTGCACAAAAGGTAAACAATTTTTTCTTTTAAAATTAGCTCAAGACAAAATAAATGTGTATGTATATATATATATATATATATATATATATATATATATATATATATATATATATGGTAAACAAATAAATAGTACATCTGTGTTCACATTTGAATGTCTAAAATAAGTTAAAAAACCTGCTTCCAGCTCAGAATTCCGAGAAAAACTGTTATTACACTGCATTCTGGGAAGCTGAGCTGGGACATGCAAATGTGCCCACAAATGCCTCTCTCTTCAATCCATAGCCATTATCAAACATGGCTTCCTTTAAACTTATGCATGCTGTATTACACAGCTTTAATGCAAAGCCCAGGTTGGATTGTACACAAGCCGAGAATACTATCCATGTACAGCTGTTTCAAGCTTCCTGGCTTTCATTAGCATGGAGCAGGATCTCAGCTTATGTTGTGGACCTTATGAGTAGGTAGTTCACCACAACAATCATTTAATATATGGTGGGCAAAAGAGCAATAGAAGCCCTCCACCGTACAGTTAATAAATAGCACATCTGCATTATGGAAAGCTGAACTGGGACATATATATAAAAAGTAATTTCAAATTATGTGATTTAGTCTTCTTTTGCGATCTACTTTTCAATCTAAACTCACTTCAGTTTACCATCTGTTTTGAGTTCATGTCTACTACTGGAATAATGAAATCCAACTTTCCTCAGTCTGATTCCAACACCTCTAAAGCTGCAGCCAAATCCTATTTTTAAAATGAGTCTCCAGTTCTCAATATACATATAAATTATTAGAGGTGTTTTTCAAGCTGATATACTCTATATTATTTTCAAAACAAGTTTAAAATCAATTTGCCAGCAACCTTGTCTTTCCTTATCCATTTTAAACTCTCATATATAATATGCCAGTTTTTACAAGAACTGCTTATGGCCTTGTTAAAATACCCTGTATTTCTGGCTTCACATAATTATACCAATACATCTGTCAAATTAAGCTAATATGTAGTGTGTTTAGGGTTATAGAGTTTACCGTTCAGTCTTTTTGGCAGCATTGTGCTTGTATTCTCAGTGTCTGGACTATGTTCCCATGGCACATCACTGTTTCCAAGCACTGTCAAATTTAGAAGGTAGCAGATTAGTGAGATGCCACCTAGTCATTGCAGGAGCCAGAAAAATGTGTATTTATATAGCTAATTAACAAGACAAAAAAAACTATGAAATTTAAGTAAAGGTTTGAAGGGTTGATGTAGACAGTTTTCATCTTAATGAATAGTGAACTAAAAGATGTATCATTAATCATACATGTTAAAAACAACAGTAACACAAATCTTTAGAACGAAAAAACAAAAAAGTGACCTAATTTTTCCTAAACACTAATGTAAGGAAGTGAACAATTTCAACTGGGATAACACTGATTATGCAGTTTTGGTGAGGCTTGAATTATGTCATTTCAGTTGAAATCTTCCACTTTCTTCTAGTAGTGCTCATGACACTGAAAGTGGTAGGGAGGGGTGCAGCAACAGTCATAAATGGGATAAAGCATTGATTTGCTGCTGTTAGCAGATGTGTTTTATAATGATAATTAATGTTGAACTAAAAAAATAGGTTTAACATGAAAAGCGTTTACACAGCCTACCAGGCTCCTGATTTGCTAAGATCATCTGTAAACTTAATATGGGATTTAGCAAAAGTATGAGAACACAGTGACATCATACACATTGCACAGAAGTGACATCATACTAGGGGCAACCCGATCGATGCTGTAGAAGCTGCTCACAGCAGGAAAACACTGCAGGTCCCAGACAAAGAATATAATATCACCTTAACTAATTGAAATGCAGCATTTTAGAATAAATTATTTTCACTCTATCTACCACAATTGTGTCACTCTTTATGCTTTATCTGCTATACTAGGGACCTATCCTGTTATATGTACAGTACACACGCATTTGTGGAAGTGCGCCGCAGACGTCCCCATCTAGCTGTGTCTCTACGCCAGGTAAGTGGTTAGGGGCTTAGGGTTAGGAAGTGAGGTTTAGGGTAAGGCGCTTAGGAAGTGAGGTTTAGTGGGGTTAGGGTAAGTGGGTGAGGCGCTTAGGAAGTGAGGTTTAGTGGGGTTAGGGTAAGTGGGTGAGGCGCTTAGGAAGTGAGGTTTAGTGCGGTTAGGGTAAGTGGGTGAGGCGCTTAGGAAGTGAGGTTTAGTGGGGTTAGGGTAAGTGGGTGAGGCGCTTAGGAAGTGAGGTTAGGGTAAGTGGGTGAGGCGCTTAGGAAGTGAGGTTTAGTGCGGTTAGGGTAAGTGGGTGAGGCGCTTAGGAAGTGAGGTTTAGTGCGGTTAGGGTAAGTGGGTGAGGCGCTTAGGAAGTGAGGTTTAGTGCGGTTAGGGTAAGTGGGTGAGGCGCTTAGGAAGTGAGGTTTAGTGCGGTTAGGGTAAGTGGGTGAGGCGCTTAGGAAGTGAGGTTTAGTGGGGTTAGGGTAAGTGGGTGAGGCGCTTAGGAAGTGAGGTTTAGTGCGGTTAGGGTAAGTGGGTGAGGCGCTTAGGAAGTGAGGTTTAGTGGGGTTAGGGTAAGTGGGTGAGGCGCTTAGGAAGTGAGGTTAGGGTAAGTGGGTGAGGCGCTTAGGAAGTGAGGTTTAGTGCGGTTAGGGTAAGTGGGTGAGGCGCTTAGGAAGTGAGGTTTAGTGCGGTTAGGGTAAGTGGGTGAGGCGCTTAGGAAGTGAGGTTTAGTGCGGTTAGGGTAAGTGGGTGAGGCGCTTAGGAAGTGAGGTTTAGTGGGGTTAGGGTAAGTGGGTGAGGCGCTTAGGAAGTGAGGTTTAGTGCGGTTAGGTTAAGTGGGTGAGGCGCTTAGGAAGTGAGGTTTAGTGCGGTTAGGAAGTGAGATTTAGGGGGTTAGGGTTAGTCGGTTGGGGTGTACTACCTACTTTGGACATGAGATCGCTTCCACATATGCATACATATAACAGGATAGATTGCATACTAGCAACAGTCCTGTTACTCACTTACAATTATGTTATCTTGTGGTTGGTGTAAGAAAAAACACACACATTATATATATATATATATAATGTGTGTGTTTTTTATATATAAGCACCAAGCAATGATTCTGCAATACCAAAATTATTATGTATGTGACCTCTTATGACAAATATGGCACTACTGGAATACTTGGCTTCACTTTGAAGACAATATTTTTGGCTGCATTCTGTTACAGTTCAATCACAGAACTGGCAAATGTATTTCATAGTTAATTTGCACACTAGTGGATCATGGGTATGCTCGAGCAACACAGCCAGGCAGGTGCAATTTGTTTGCATTCAGTTTCTGACCAAAAGCTGTAGGTCCAACATAGTTTGTCTTCACAAGAATTAATCATGGAGGTATCAGTCTTGGTTTAACCCTTTCAATGCATTGCTGCCATTGAAATACTTAACGATGTTTCCATTACAGTCCAAGCACATTGATGGACACCTTAGGTTCCTCCATGACACATCACTGATTTCCCCTAATACACAGAGTCTTCCCTCTTCCAGTGTCTGGAGGTCTCTTGATTAATGAAGCTGATCACTTCTCATCTCTCACATGCTGACCCTGCCATCAGCTCTTCATTCACCCAATCTCTCTCAGGGACCCCAGCCTCTGGTGTATAACTGTGTTGTGTCACATGTCCCAGCAGAGCTTTGTGTCCCATTGTTTAATGCTGTAGATCAGGTGCTGCACAGACAGAATACACACAAAGGATGCCCAGATCAGACTGTGTGTGGTATTTCTGTGCTCATAATAACATATATGAGTGACCTGCAGTGTTCCCATATAATTATACCCCGGGCCAATACACCTGCGCATTGACATATAAATGTATTTATGTAATCTTACCTCAGGTTCTCTCTGCTGTGGCCGTCGCCATTTTGTCCCGCGCGCCACCGCTCTTGCGCACGCCAATATGCTGTTACGTCAAGCACGCGCTGCCATTGTTGCAGGGCGCGCGACCCCAGATCTCAGCCAATGGAAAGCGAGGGAGTCCCGCGAGCGCGCGGCGAGGAGGGACAGCGAGTGACTTCACATCTGGGGCGGGAAAAACACAAAAAGCACAAAAAACCTGCAACAAGAGCCCAAGGGGACAATAGAGACACCATCTTTATTAATGGAACAAAGTGGATTATGTAATATAGATATGTAATCGTAATAGGAGAGAGGAATGATAACTGGGCATCCATTGTGCAAATAAGAGTTTTTTTTTTTATTATAATGGGTGATTTTTACATAATAAAAAAATAGGAAGTGTGTGTATATTTTGTTCCAAAAATGGAATTAAGATGAAACCATTAAAGACTTAACTGATGAAAAATGACAGTTTGGTACTAGCATGTCGCATCTGTTCTAACTAACACTACCACCAATTCTTTCAATGCTATAAAGGTAGTGACTGAATACTGGTTACTCAGGTCCATCAAGTAGTCACCTCGGATTTTACCCTAACCCTAAAGCTATATCACCATCATGCTCACTGCTGCCGCCTGTGGTGGCTGCGGCCTGCCGGCACAGTCATAAAGGAAAGGGCCGTCACCTCACGTTAATTATAGTCAGTTTGGACCTATCCTGTTTTATGTGCGCATGTGTTACAGTGCTGGAAGCGCACCGCAGACACTGTAGGAATGAGGTGGCGCTTGCGTCCCCATCTTGCTGTTATGTGCTAGTACGCCCGGTAATTCATTATCGGTTTCGGGTTAGAAAGTGAGGTTTAGGGGGTTAGGGCTAGGAAGTGATGTTTAGGGGGTTGGGGTGTACAACCTAGTTTACAACCTAGTTTTCACAGCTAGATGGGGACGGGAGCGCGGCCGCTCCCTTCAGTTGTCGTTGGCGCGCTGCAACAAATGCGCACATAAAATAGGATAGATTTATCAGTTATTTTGTTGTTGTTCAGTCCTTCAGATGTGTCTGATGCTCTGTAACCAAATGTACTGCAGCACCCAGGCACATTTGTCTTTGTTTCTGGTTGTGCTTATCCATATGGTTTTCTTGGGAAAGATACTGGAGTGGGTTGCCAGTTCCGTCTGCAGAGGATCTGGATTTGTCTAACCTCTCTGCTATGACCTGCCCATCTTTGGGGGACCTTACATGGTATAGCTCACAGATTCATTGAAGTACACAAGCCCCTTCACCATGACAAGGTATCGATCCAGAAGGGGTAACCTTCTTAGGAGAGCCTATAATTCCTCAGGAATCAATGTGGTAATTAACAGCCTTATTAAATTGTGATTCAGTAAATTTAAAAGGGCTCTATTTAAACACACAGCATATTTTTTTTTACAGAAGTTTTAGTTAGTGAACCTCTATCCAAAAGCAAGGTCTTCACTAACTAAAAACTTCTGTAAATAAAATATGCTGTGTGCTTATATAGAGCCCTTTTAAATTTACAGAATCACAATTTAATAAGGCTGTAAGTTCTTATATAATATCGGCTGGATACTAGTTAATGATGACACTGAATTTGATCTGTAGATAACCATGGTACTAAATGAAGTCAGAAGGTAAGCAGCCTAAACCCCTTACCCTCTCTTGGTAGGGGGCTTATAAAGAAGGATGTTAAGAATGGTGTAGTAGTGTGGTCACGTTAGTACTAACCATTCCATAGCATTTCTATAGAGAGACTACTGAGATTCAACCTTGGAGTACACCCCTCACATTTTTGTAGATATTTTATTATATCTTTTCATGTGACAACACTGAAGAAATGACACTCTGCTACTTCCTCTCCAGTCTCTCCTTGCCCCCTCTCTCCCTCCCCATTCTCTCTTTACCTCCCCACTCTCTCTTTGCTTCCTCGGTCACAAGGAATCCCCCCTGCCCCTGATCCCTGTGGCCTCACCAGGACCCCCCCTCCCCCCTAGATCCCCTCAGCCTTACTGCTATACCCTCTTCTGGTCTTCTTACGTTGATCCTGTCTCTCTGTGCCTGCTCATCTTTCTGCAGAGCCAGGGAAGTCCGAATGGTGACGTCACCACTCAGGCTTCCCTGCCTCTGCAGAAGAACGCACAGGCACAGAGAGACAGGGTCAACGTAAGAAGAGCAGAAGAGGATATAGCAGTAATGCTGAGGGGTTCATGGTGAGGCCCCGGGGAGTGGGGCTGGGGGGTACCTGGTGAGACTGAGGGCTATAAGGGGCTGAGGAGATCGGGGGCTGGGGTTGCAAGCCTCCCCCCCTTTACAGGCCTTGCGATGAGCGCCTTGGGTGCTCATAACGGGCCTTGCAAGGAGCGCAGGCTTCTCCCCCCTCTGTGGGCTCCATGCAGGCCTCTGCAAATCCGGCCCGGGTAGTTGTGGTAATTGCGAGTTGTGGTTGTGCATGCGCAACCCATACATTTTAACATTGCGTGACGACAACTCTCAATTACCACAACTATTATATGTGATTTTGAACATGGCATCATGCAAAGTTCTTGTTGGGCACAGTGGGAAAATATGTGTATATACAGTATCTCACAAGGGTGAGTACACCCCTCACATTTTTGTAAATATTTTATTATATATTTTCATGTGACAACACTGAAGAAATGACACTCTGCCACAATGTAAAGTAGTAAGTGTACAGCCTGTATAACAGTGTAAATTTGCTGTCCCCTCAAAATAACTCAACACACAGCCATTAATGTCTAAATCGTTGGCAACAAAAGTGAGTACACCCCTAAGTGGAAATGTCCAAATTGGGCCCAAACTGTCAATATTTTGTGTGGGCACCATTATTTTCCAGCACTGCCTTAAACCTCATGGGCACGGAATTCACCAGAGCTTCACAGGTTGCCACTGGAGTCCTCTTCCACTCCTCCATGATAACATCACGGAGCTGGTGGATGTTAGAGACCTTGCACTCCCTCACCTTCCGTTTGAGGATGCCCCACAGATGCTCAATAGGGTTTAGATCTGGTGACACGCTTGGACAGTCCATCACCTTTACCTTCAGCTTCTTTAGCTAGGCAGTGATCGTCTTGGAGGTGTGTTTAGGGTTGTTATCATGTTGGAATACTGCCCTGTGGCCCAGTCTCTGAAGAGAGGGGATCATGCTCTGCTTCAGTATGTCACTGTACATATTGGCATTCATGGTTCCCTCAATGAATTGTAGCTCCCCAGTGCCAGTAGCACTCATGCCGGCCCAAACCATGACACTCCCACCACCAAAAGAATACATCTATACCGAGGAAAGGTAGTTGAAATAATCCCTAAATGACAGATAAACGGATAAGGCAAAAAGAACACAAAAACACTGATATGAGATTAAACCCTCAGTTTGAACATAAACAGTGATGCAGAGAGAGTGGAGGCAGCATCTCACATCATGAGGTAAATGCATATACTGTAGGGGGATCAAGACAGCATATTATAGAAAACATATATACACATATAAGGGATAAATTAACTACTCTGGGGGAGGGTTAGTATAGTCAATTGGGAGGTAATTCAAATACAGAGGCAGGCACCTCAAAACTACAAACTCATAACATAAGATGTATGCTTACTAATGCCAGAAGCTTGCCAGGAAAAATGGGAGAGCTATAATATTGGCAATTAACGAAATATGGGATTTAATAGTCATTAACAAATCGTGATGGGATGAATCTCATGACTGGACTGTTAATCTGGATGGCCATAACCTATTTAGGAAAGATAGAGGCAATGGTAAAAGGGGAGGAGGGATTTGTCTGTATGTTTAGCCTTAATTTAAGCCTATAGTCAGAGAAGATATTTTAGCTGGAACTAGCTGTAATGTTGAATGTTTGTGGATAGAGTTAAATAGCGGACGAGCAAATCCCAAAAGAATATTAGCAGGAGTATGCTATAAACCCCCAAATATAGCTGATAGCGAGGAAATACAATTATTGTTACAGATTGGAAATGCAGCTAAACATGGGCAAGTTTTAATAATGGGAGATTTTAATTACCCTGAAATAAACTGGATAAATGAGACCAGCAGTTCAGCAAAAGGGGAGTAGGTTCTTGAATACACTCAGCGATCATTATCTGGCCCAGGTTATACAAGAGCCTACTAGAAAGGAAGCTATCTTAGATTTAGTCATCACAAATAAAATTGATATAGTATCAAATGTTGGAATATGGCAACATTTGGGAAACAGTGATCACAACATAGTCTCATTTGAGATTGAACTAAAAAACTAAATTTTAAGGGGCCAACAAAAACTCTTAATTTTAAAAGGGCAGATTTTAACGGTCTTATGGAAGCAATACAAAGTATAGACAGAACCCCCCCCGAAGTGAGACCTAGCCAATCGTCTCAAAGAGAAGAAAAAAATCCTTCCTGACCCCAGATACTGGGGATCGGATTTCTCCCTGGATCAATATGGCCTCTCTAATTATCCATGATAACCCTGAATTCCCTTTTTAATTAGAAATAAATCCAGTCCCCTTTTAAAGTTATCTATCTAGACCGTCACCACCTCCCCTGGTAGAGAATTCCACAGATTAACCACCCTTACTGTGAAGAACCATTTTCTTTTTTAAGGTGGAATCTTTTTACTTCTAACCTCAAGGGATGTCCTCTTGTCAGTTGAAAACCTCTTGGCACAAAAAGCTCCTTTGACAGATCTTTATACTGACCCTGGATGTATTTATATAAGGTAATCATATCTCCTCTTAGATGCCTTTTTTCTAGAGAAAATAAGTTTAATTTGGTTAGTCTTTCTTCATAACTTAGCCCCTCCATTCCCCTTATTAGTTTTGTTGCCCTCCTCTGTACCTTTTCCAGCTCTAAAAAGTCCTTTTTAAGAAGTTGTGCCCCAAATCGTACTCCATATTCCAAATGAGGGCGTACTAGAGATTTGTATAGTGGCAGAATTGCTTCCCTTGCTTCTATACTCTTCTTAATACATGCTAATATTGTATTTGCCTTTGCAGCTGCTGCTTGGCTTTGAGCACTGTTACCTAGGTGTTTGCCACAAGCACTCCCAAATCCCTTTCAATATCTAATACACCTAGATTTGCTCCATTAAGATTATAAATTGCATGGCTATTTTTCCTTCCCAGATGCATAACTTTACATTTATTTGTATTAAAACTCATCTGCCACTTAGATGCCCATTCCTCAATTTTATGTAAATCCCTTAGGAGGGAAAGCACATCATTATCTGATTTAATTACCTTGCACAACTTTGTGTCATCAGCGAAAATGGAGACATCACACTCTAATGCCACCTCTAAGTAATTAATAAATATGTAAAAAAGGAGAGGACCTAATACTGAACCCTGAGGAACCCCACTTACCACATTAGTCCAATCGGAGTATGTTACATTTACAACAAACCTTTGCTTCCTGTCTTTTAGCCAGCTCTCAATCCATGAGCAGATATTTACTGCAATTCCTGTATTTCCTAGTGTGCACAATAGTCTCCCATGTGGCACTGTATCAAAAGCCTTTGCAAAATCCAAAAAGACTACATCGACTGAGTTGCCTTGATCCAGGTTCCTACTAACCTCCTCATAGAAACTAATTACATTTGTTTGACATGACCTATCCCTCATAAATCCATGTTGACTCCTTCTTATAATCCTGTTCAAATATTCTCACACATTCTTGTATATTATCCCTTATTAACCCTTCCAAAAGCTTCCCCTCTACAGAAGTGAGGCTCACTGGACTATAATTCCCCGGATTTGCTCTTGCTCCTTTATTAAATATAGGTATCACATCCGCTTTTCTCCAGTCATCAAGTAGAGACCCTGTGGTGAGTGAATCTTGAAAAATTTAAAATAATGGTTTGGCTATTACAGAACACAGTTCCCTCAGTACCCTTGGATGTATTCCATCAGGACCCGGGGCTTTATTAACATTTATTCTTTCCAACTTCTTTTGGATTTCTTCCTGCGTTAACCAGTTAATTGGTGAAGGTAGTGTAGCCCCATTATGTTGCAGTGACCCAACCATTGGTACCTCCCTTGTATATACAGAAGAAAATAACCTATTTATCTCATCTGCCTTTTCCTGGTCACTCATTTTCAGATGGCCTGTGTCACATTGTAATTTTCCTATAGCTTCCTTCCTTGCCTTCTTCCCATTATTATACTTAAAAAATATTTTAGGGTTAGTCTTACTCTCTTTTGCAATTATTTTTTCATTTTCTATTTTAGCCAGTCTAATAGCGCTTTGCAAGCCTTGTTGATTTCCTTGTATTCCTATAAAGCAGTCTCTGTCCCCTCGTTTGTATAATTTAAATGCCTGTTTAGTACTCCGTATCTTGATCTTTAAATCATTGTTAAGCCACATTTGATGGGATTTACTCTTTTTACTTTTATTCCCACATGGTATATGCCAATGTGTATGTATATTTAGTAAGGATTTAAACGTTGTCCATTTATGTTCAGTGTTTTTACCTATCAGTTCTCTGTCCCAGTCTAGTATTGCTGCCCTTAGAACGTTAAAATCTGCCCTTTTAAAATGAAGAGTTTTTGTTGGCCCCTTAAAATTTAGTTTTTTTAATTCAATCTCAATTGAGATTGTGTTGTGATCACTGTTTCCCAAAGTTTGCCATATTCCAACATTTTATAGTATATCAATATTATTTGTGACTAGCGACTTGCCCGTCAAAAAATGACGGTTAATAAAAGAAAGTGTTGAAATGCTGTTTGCCACACAATGTGAGTGTACTGTGTGACTCAACTATATAGACCCCTCTAACACAGTAATGAACGCATGTAATAACACTATAAGTGCCATGAGGGTCATCCAGGACCCTCATGACCCAAAGTGTAAGCACTACACCATTTTAACCCGGTCTCTTAAGGGGGTCTATATCCAGATCCTCATAAGCCTCCATTTAACCCCATCAGTCCCATAAGGGTATATTATGACCATTATGGGCCTGTTACAACCCAACATTAACCACATAAGTGCCATGACGGTCGTCAAGGACCATCATGACACTAAGTATAAACACTACACTGCACTACACCCCCCCCCCCAATAAAACATTCAATATCAAGTAAACACCCTCTACACTAACCTATTAACACCTACACTACCTACCTACACTATCTACCTACCCCCTAATAACCCCCACCACTCTAATTACAGAAAACAAAAAAAAGTCACCAAAAACAAAAAAAGGAACATTACAGAAAATAAAAAAATACATTACAATCCCCCCATTACAGAAAAAAAAATCAATTACACACCTGAAAAGGAAATACAAATAATACATGCAATACAAATAAAATGAAATACAATACAATACATCCTATCTATCTAATATACATCACCCAATCTATCTAATATACAATAAATACTATCTATCTAAAATACATCCTATCTATCTAATATACATCCCCCAATCTATCTAAATAAATACCACAATCTAATATACAATACCTGCTATCTATCTAAAACACATACCCCTATCTAACATACAATAAATGTTATCTCTATATAGAAACCCTAATTCTAAGCTAAAATAAAATAATTAAGACCACTTACCTTTGCAGATGTCCCTTCAGATCAGCAACCTAGGGTAAAAAAGATTTAAAAAAATACTACAACACGTTTACATAATATAAATAAACATAGTACATATTCTAAATATTCGACTCACCTTTCCAGCATGTCCACTTCCTTCTTCTTTTCTTCTTCTTCGGCGCCCCTGTTAAAAAAAAAGATAACATTAGTGCATAAAACAAAGTACCGTATTGGTCCGAATATAAGCCGCACCCTCATATAAGCCGCACCCGTAAAGTTCAAGGGGAAAAAATAGAAAAAAGATAGTACTCAAATATAAGCCGCGCCCGTAAAATTGGAGAGAAAAAGACTCTCAAAGTGATCAGCCATTGCAAGAAACAGGCTTTCTAATTAGCACTGTAGCTTTTTGTTAAAGGCTTTACAGGATGTTAGAATCACTAAAATCATAAATCGCTATTCAATACCGCATTCTCAAGCACGAAAATCGCCACCCTTAACTCGCAATTGCGCAAATCGGCAGTCATTTTGCCGTTCGCGAATAGAAGCCGCACACCTAACAAGCAAAGTTCGCAAATCGGCAATGATTTTTTTTACGGTCGCGAATATAAGCCGCACCCGTAACTCGCAAGCTAAAAAATCGGAAAAAAGGTGCCGCTTATTTTCCGACCAATACGGTAAAATAAACATAATCTACACTGTACTTACCTCCCCGCGATGTGGTATTTATTTAGATAGATTTGGGAATGTATATTAGATAGATAGGATGTATTTTAGATAGATAGTATTTATTGTATATTAGATAGATTGGGTGATGTATTGTATATTACATAGGGGTGTATTGTATTGTATTTCATTTTGTTTGTATAGTATGTATTGTATTGTATTGTATGTATTATATGTATTTCCTTTTCAGGTGTGTAATTGTTTTTTTTTTGTGGTGGTGGTGGTGGTGGGGGGTTATAATGTATTTTTTTATTTTCTGTAATGTTCCTTTTTTTGTGACTTAGGTTTTTTTATTTTCTGTAATGTCGATTTTTTATTTTTTGTGATTTAGGTATTTTTATTTTATGTAATGTAGATTTTTTTATTTTTGGTGACTTTAGTTTTTTGTTTTCTGTAATTAGAGATTTGTTGGGGGGTTATTAGAGGGTAGGTAGGTAATGTAGGTTGGTAGTGTAATAGGTTAGTGTAGTTGGGTCTTTAGTTGATATTTAATGTTTTATTGGGGGGGTATAGTGCAGTGTAGTGTTTATACTAAGTGTCATGATGGTCCTTGAGGACCATCATGGCACTTATGTGGTTAATGTTGGGTTGTAACAGGCCCATAATGGTCATAATATACCCTTATGGGACTGATGGGGTTAAATAGAGGCGTATGAGGGTCTCTATTGACCCCCATGAGTGACAGGGTTAATTAAGTACTTATGGGGGGCTGTATTGACCCTCATGAGTGACAGGGTTAATTAGGGGGTTTATGGGGGTCTGTATTGATCCCCATGAGTGCCAGGGTTATTTATGGACTTATGGGAATCTATATTGACCCCCATGAGTGACAGAGCTAATTATGGGTTTATGGGGGTCTGTATTGACCCCCATGAGTGACAGGGTTAATTAGGGGTTTATGGGTGTCCATATTGACCCTCATGAGTGACAGGGTTAATTATAGGTTTATGGGGTCTGTATTGACCCTCATGAGTGACGGGGTTAATTAAGTGCTTATGGCGGTCTGTATTTTTTTTATTTTTTTTAATACTTTATTTTTTCTCGTTTTTCTTTAACAAACATCGAAAACATAACAAAACAAAACAATCATACATTCCAGAGGTATCAGTAATTCAACAGTTTAGCAATTGCATATGTATAAATACACTGTTAAAATCTCCTCCCTCCCATCTCTTCGAATACCAATTTTTATGTAATATCATGTACTCCTGATGGGAAGGCAGTTCCCTAATAGCAAGGTCACTTAACTTGATACCTCCACCAAGCATACAGAGGAACCGG
This sequence comes from Discoglossus pictus, assembly GCA_027410445.1. NCBI lineage: Eukaryota > Metazoa > Chordata > Amphibia > Anura > Alytidae > Discoglossus > Discoglossus pictus. The sequence continues at coordinate 194,627,026 of CM050164.1, read as the reverse complement.
CACTACTCTCAATATAGTTAATAGTTTAGCACAGAAATCATGTGCTTCTGGGGAGACTCGGGTGAAGAAGGAAAATAGAAAACAAAAAAACTAAATATCTTTCCTCTTCCCTTCCCCTCCCCCCTCCCTCCCCCTCCCCTCCCTCCCCCCACTCCAATAGGAGCAGAGAAGAGAAAAGAAAAGGAAGGGAGAAATAGAGACGGAGAAAAGCAAAGGGAAAGAGAAAATCTGATTTAACAGCAAAGGCATATAACACCAATGGTAACCAATTATCAAACATAATTTCTCATATATTAACCTTTCTATTACAATAACTATCCCAAACAGACCATCTGTCTAGTCCTTTTCTTCCAGTTCGCTTGACTAAGCTCTCTCCTTGGACTTCAAACTTTCTATTTCTTATAACACAATTTATAATTTCTTGAAGAGATGGGGAGGACTCTGATTTCCTATATCTCACAATATACATTTTAATAACCAAAGGAATATGAGAGACCAGGAGGTAGACTTTTGGAAAAGTCTCCCTTATGTTTATATGTAATAGGAGCAGCTCTGGAACAAAATGAACCTCTACCTCACATATATCCTCAATCAGATATGTACAAGCTCTCCAAAAAGGCTTTATTTTTGTACAGTTCCACCAAGCATGGAGTGAATCACTGTTTATACCACAGCCCTTCCAACATGTATTCCCTTTGTTCTGTGCAAATGTATTAATCGCATCTGGTGTCCAATACCATCTATTGATCAACTTGAAATATAATTCAATATAGTTACTAGAGCAGGAAGAGATTTTTACGATTTTTAGAGCCTTCTCCTATTTATCTCCGTCCATTAATATATGTAGATCTTTCTGCCACTCTAACATACCTTTCGTTGGATTTACTTTATATGTGGCATTAGAATCTTATGACATCTTGAAATTCTATGCGGTAATGCCTTCTGATATAGCATACTTTCAAAGTCAGTAATCGAATAGCTAATCTTTTTACCATATCCCTTTGCTTTCACCAAGGATTGTAAGGATCTAAATGCCAACCATTGGTTGTTCTTAAGTTTATATTTTTGTTTCAAGTTAGACCAGGATAGTTGGACACCAGATGCGTAGAGATCATCTATAAGGGATATTCCCTGCAATTTCCATCCACCTATTAAGTCAACATTGAACGGTGATAAGAGACACTCTATAGGGGCACCTAACGAAGGATATCTCGAAAGGTTCAATTTATCTCTATTTGTCACCCAGAATTTTAACAATGTTCTTACTCCTCTGGGTAGCCGTTCACTCTTGACATCATTTAACCCATCAATCCACAGCAATGTATTAGGAGTGTCTATTTTTAATATATCGTATTCTAAGGACTTCCAACCTGGATTAATGGCAGGAGTACTCCATATCATAATTTGAGAGAGGGCAATAGCATTATATAAATCTCTTATAGAGGGTGATGCCAATCCACCCTTAAGCATGGGTCTTTTGGTAATTGAAAGAGGGATTCTAGTTCTTTTACCACCCAAAATAAATGCATCTATACTTCTTTGCAGTTTAACAATCCAATATTTTGGCGGAACTTCCGGAATTGTTCTGAGGATATAAGTGATTTTAGGGATCAATATCATCTTACTAATTGCGATTCTAGCTGACCATGAAAATTTTACATCTTTCCACTCTAAGAGGATTTTCTGAATCTGTTTCCATATCTTTTCTAGATTAGATTTCAAAATCTTATTAACCTTGAATGATAGGTCTATACCCAGATGACTTATTTTATTAGAGTTCCATTTAAAATTAAATGAGCTTTTAAAACTTGTAATTTCTTCAAAGGAGAGATCCCTCCATATAATATCTGATTTCTCATGGTTGACCTTATAATAAGAGAGTCTTCCAAATTCTTTAAAGATGATATCAAGAGCTCCCAAAGATAAGATAGGGTTGTTCAAAATAACTATCAGATCATCTGCATATATAGCAATTTTATACTCTTTAAGACCGACTTTTACTCCCTCAATATCCTTTGCTTCCCTTATTTTCAATAGAAGAGGCTGCACATAAAGATTAAATAATATGGGAGACAAGGGACAGCCCTGCCTAGTTCCATTTTTTATGGGAAAAGAAGATGTTTCATAATTAGGCCCACTAATCTTAGTTGTAGGGTTAATATAAAGAGCCATAATTGCTTTAGAAGCAAATTCCTCTAGTCCATAACATTCCAAGGCAATCTTAAGGAAGTCCCAGCTGACTCTGTCGAAGGCTTTCTCTGCATCTATTGACAGAGCCAAACTGGGGCCCCCATCACTCCTCCCTATAGAGAGAATATCTATCAATGTTCTTATATTATCCCCTCCTTGTCGGGACTTAACAAATCCTGTCTGCTCTGAATTAATCAACTGCGGAATTAAAGGGATCAAACGATTAGTTAACACCTTAGAATATATTTTTAAATCATAATTAATAAGAGAGATAGGTCTATAGCTCTTCCTATCTTCCGGGTCTTTTCCTTCTTTTAGTATATTTATAATTTTTGCTTCAGTTAACTCCTCTCTAATAATGCTGCTGTTCTTAATCTCATTAAACATACTGGCCAATAAAGCTGGTCTTTAAACGTTGTATAGAATAGTTTATCTAGGCCATCAATACCAGGGGCCTTATTGTTTTTTGTTTCATTAATAACCTTTATTATCTCTTTCTCCGTTATTGGTTCATTTAGATATAATAGTTCTTCCTCTGATATCTTAGGGAATTTAATATCCTTCAAAAAGTTTTTTTATCTCACTCAAACTAGGTTTCTGAAAATCTTTCTGCTTCTCAATATTATATAATTCTGAGTAGTATTGGAAAAATATGTTGCCAATTTTTTCTGGATGGTTATATAGCTGATTATCTTCTCCCCTGAGTCCCTGGATATGGTTTTGAATTTTTTGATATTTAACTTTATTGGCCAAATATTTCCCCATTTTTCCTCCCATGAGGTAATTGTTTTGTTGTGCTTTCCAAACCATTCTATCTTGAATTAACTGAAAGATCTTTTTAATTTGTAAATTGATATCTTTAATTTTTTCCATCTTTTGCATAGATGGAAGATTTTTATTGCTATTCTGTAATTTATCTAACTGAATATAAAGATTTCTTAGGGTTGTTCCCCTAGCTCTCTTCTTCTTTTTCTATTAGAATGCCTCTAACAAATGCTTTTAATGTACACCATATGAGTGAAGGAGATGATACTGAATCTATATTTAAACGCATAAATTCTCTAATAGCTGTTCTTATTTCTTCTATATATATCTTATCTTTTAAAATCAGAGGTTCTATTCTCCAATTTCTTATTTTACCATAGGTTTCAACCCCTTTTAGTTCCAACATCAGTGGAAAGTGATCTGATAGTGCAGTAGATAGTTATTTTTTTTGTATCGTATACCACTGAAATAATCTATTCTAGAGTATACGTTATATTTCTTTGAGTGATATGTAAACTCTATCTTTTCTGGATTAAATGTTCTCCAAATATCAAAGAGGTCAAGCTCTATCATTAGTTTTTTAATTCTTAATCTTAAATAACTCAAAGTATTATTATTTTTCTTATATTTAGATTTTGATCTATCATGAACTGGATATATAGCTAAATTTAAGTCTCCACATATAATAACTTTTCCTTTTTTATATTTATGAACTAACTTCAATATTTTTATAAGAAATCTCTCTTGATTCTTATATGGGGCATATATATTTACAATTGTGTAGATGCTTTTATTTATTTCTCCTACCCACAATATATATCTTCCCTCTATATCAATCTTTTTAAACTCTTCCTCCACCACTAAGTTAGCTTTAAATAATATTGAGACTCCCCTCGTTTTACTAGTATAATTAGCATCTACTCTCTTCAAAAAAGATTTATTATTTAATAGATGGTTATGCTTCATTTTCAGATGTGTTTCTTGTAGGCAGATTATTTCTGCACCTGATTTATTATATTCTGAAAATGCAATTTTTCTTTTAATGGGCATATTCAATCCATTGGTGTTATGTGATATTATCCTTAATGACATAGTTTCTTTATTGACTCAATTCATCTTAACCCATGTTTCCCCTTCCTATCCTCACTATTTAAATTTGTGCTTCTCTGTTCCTTTAAACATATATACTGACTACAAACATACCGAATATGACCCATCCTATCTCTCATGTTGGGTCGAGTTCCTACGGGCTGATTAGCCAGTGTTTAGAAGTGGTAGGCTAACCTTTCTAATGGAGGCAGCTACCTCCCTGTCTCTCAAAAACCTATAAGCATCTATCTATGCAGGATTATTAAAGCATTTATGACAAAATCTTTACTTCAGAATTTGAGGGAACAAACATAAAAAAATAAAATAAAAAAAAATGAGACACAAACCCAAAAACGGAAAAGTGAAATGTATTAACAAGCCCTTCTCATCCTATATATATATTTATATATATATATATATATATTTATATATATATAAACGGCCTCTATTGCCCAATTCCAACTCTGTGTAAATTTCTTATAGTCAGGTGTCAACGCTTCATTTGTTGAGATTTCTTAAGTCATCCTTATAACTACATTTTTATCATTAAATATGACAGTGCCAAATCCTATCTATAAACATATCTGTGAAACTTTTAACCTCTTAATTAAAGTGACCGGTGCTAACATTGTATCTAAGACCTTATATTATCCTCTATGTATATTTCCAATAAGGAAAAAAAAAAAAGGACAAATCCAATATATGCACATTTCCATCCCCTCTTTCACCCCTTCCTCAGTCTTCTCCCCCCCAACCAACCCATCCCCTATCAGTCCTCCATATGTCACTACTTAATGTCCTATGGATTCTAACCCCCTTCCTTTAAGGCTATATGTGAAATTTTATGACCCCTACCTATTGTAAAGGCAGGAGATTTATTAAGACCTTTAGAGGTTAATTAATCTAAAAGTGCATAAATGTTACCATTATATAAAAGTACCTAAGCTCTCATCCAAGAGATCTACTTCTCTTCCCTCCTTACATTTTTATAACACATAGGAGGAACGGAGGGGACGGATGTAGGGGGAGAGAACACCATATAAAGGAAAGATGAAAAGGAGTGATCTAAATAAAAAAAATAAAATAAAATAAAATAAAATAAAAAAAAACATTTTAAAATCCAATTATTAGAAGCTGCAATTATCCTCTGTCGTGAGGATCAGGTGTCACTCTTCTAGATAGATCTTCAAATTCCTCAGGCAATCTATTCCCTCTTTGACTGAGTGAATTCTATACCATCTGGCGTCTTTAGTTATTGCAAGACCCTGTGGAAATATCCATTTATAGCGTATATTTTCTTTTCTCAGCGCCAGAGTTATTCTAGAATATTCTTTACGTTTATTTAGCGTGTATGCTGATATATCCCCAAATATTTGGATATTCTGGTATGGTGGTTTCAAGATCTTCTCTCTATAGTTTGCACGCATAATGTCTTCTTTGTATTTTAACAAATGCACCTTGACCATGACATCCCTAGGTCTTCCATTCTCTTTATTTCCTGATGTCTGAATTCTATGCAATAGATCAAATTTGTTTGGTACTGTCTCAAAATCTGGAACCAGTGAAGAGAGGAGCTTTATTATATATTTTGTCAAGTCTGTGTCTTTAAGATCTTCTGAGATTCCTTTTATTCGTAAATTATTCCTTTTAGATCTATCTTCTAGGCTGGAAATCTTATTTGTTAAATCTTGTATTTTTTCTTATAGTTTTTTATTCTGTGTCTGAAGCGTGTTATTTTCCATTATTTGTTTATCCATTACTATTTCTATGGCCGTGACTTTAGTGACGCAGTCCTTAATGGCCTTAGTATTAGAAATTATTTTATGTTTTTCAATTTCTGCCAGAAAATTAAGCTGGAACTCCTCTAATAAGGTTTTCATTCTAGTCACCGTTAGTAGCTCTTCCACCTCTGGTGATATTTCTCTTATCTCAGTATTATCTTCTATACTGCCCTGGCTTTGGTTCGGGGTCAAATCTGGAATTTGATCTGTCTCAGATAACTCCATTCCCCCTTTCCTTTTCCATTTGATTCTAGTTTCGGCGAAAACATATTATCAATTTTTTGAAGTTTCTTCTCTTTCTTATCTTTATTTTTAGAGTTCCTCATCCTGAGTTGTAGGTGCAATGTATATTTATTCCAGCACTTTGTTTCCAGATAAGGCCAATAGCCGTGCTCAGTTACTATACTAACAGTACAGAGAGATATACCAATATGCAAATGTCTCTAATAACATTGATTCTGATTCTTTGTATTACCGTCAGTAACTATAAAAGACATATAGCATTGCTTTTTTTTATTTTATTTTATCTGGCTCTGTTCCTTTAAGAAAGCTGTTACCATATCATTCAGCATTTCAGTCCACCATGTGCAGTATCCCAAAAAATAAAAATCCATCCACTCACCATTATAGTCCTTTCCTTTTACAGTTTCTTGCTTATGTCTGGATATGTTTTTTAAGATACAGGAGTTCCCTTTATGATATGTGTTCAGGCATAGAGTATCATATACAGCGTATTTTGTTATAATGGGAGTGCCCCAGGGACTAATATCAATCCCATTACTCACCCCTTGCTGCCTTCCTCAGCCTGCCAGCCACCTGATGTCTCACAGTGTGAGTCCTGAGTCTCTAGAGTTTGTTGCTCCACTTGATAGTGCTATTAGATGTTGCACACTGGAGATCCCAGCTCCTCTTTCTCCCGGACCTGCAGATTCACTGAGATGGTATTCTGGGCTATGTTAGCCCCCTTCGTTTGGTACTTCTGCTCCTGAGTGGTGAGTGGGGGCTGTACAATTTCGCCTGAGGCTGAAAGTCCTCTCAAGTAACGTTGCTTTTTTTTTTTTTTTTTATCTGGCTCTGTTTCTTTAAGAAAGCTGTTGCCAAATCAGTCAGCATTTCAATCAGCCATGTGAAGTATCACAGAAAATGAGAAGCCACTCTCACCATTATAGTCCTTTCCTTCTACAGTTTCTTGCTTTTGTCTGAATATATTTTTTAAGATACAGGAGTTTCCTTTATAATATGTGTTCAGGCATAAAATAAATACAGCGTATTTTGTTATAATGGGAGTGCCCCAGGGACTAATATCAATCCCATCACTCACCCCCCGCTGCTTTCCTCAGCCTGTCAGCCATCTGATGTCTCACAGTGTGAGTCCTGAGTCTCCAGAGTTTGTTCTTTCTCCCAGACCTGCAGATTCACTGTGATGGTATTCTGGGCTATATTAGCCCCCTTCGTTTGGTGCTCCTGCTCCTGAGTGGTGAGTGGGGGCTATGCAATTTCACCTGAGGCTGAAAGGGCTAAGGGGACTTTATAATTCCTCTCTCTCAGGTGCCTGTTACCTCAGGCAGGAGAGTAGCTGCCTCCATTCACCTCCAGCTGCTATTCGCAGCAAACTACATCACTTCCGGTCTCCGCCCCTGATCATGGCGGTCTGTATTGACCCCCATGAGTGACAGGGTTAATGAAGGGCTTATGGGGGTCTGTATTGACCTCCATGAGTGACAGGATTAATTAAAGGCTTATGGGGGTCTGTATTGACCCCCCATAAGTGACAGGGTTTTTTAGGGGTTGACAGGGCTCTGTATAGAGCCCCATGCGTGACAGGGTATATATATTTTTTTATTACGGGTCCTTTAAGGACCTTTACAGTCCTTTAAGGACTCGTAAATAGGGAATTTCGAATTTTCATTGCAGCGGGGGTAAGTTGTACGTGTCTGGGAGGTCCGGGGTCGTGGAGCCTCGTTTTCGTTTTTTTTCGGCGGCTATTTTTTCTCTCGCTTAGGGGATTTTTGTGTGTCTAAACTAGGGTATTTGGACTTAAGTTGAGGTGTAACTTCACTTGCAGCGGTCCTGGGTGCCCCCCTTGCTGTGGGTAAGCTTTTTATGTATTTTTTAAAAGTATTTATTGTGTTTTGACTGTTTTTACGTGCGCATGGTTCGGCCGTTAAGGTCGTATTTTTGCAAGGCTCGCCGGCAATGAGTGCCTTTGGGTGCTCATTGCCTTGGGTGCTCATTGCCTAGGTGCTACGGATTTAACGTCTTGCCTCGCTACGCTAAGCTTGCAAAGCGTGACGACGATTCGTAGTTTAACAACTATTCTATGTGATGACTAAATCTGAGATAGCTGCATTTCTAGTAGGCTCTTGTATAGCCTGGGCCAGATAATGATCCCTGAGTGTACTCAAGAACCTGCTCCCCTTAGCTGAACTGCTGGTCTCATTTATCCAGTTTTTTTCAGGGTAATTAAAATCTCCCATTATTAGAACTTGCCCATGCTTAGCTGCATTTCCAATTTGTAACAATAATTGTATTTCCTCCCTTTTAGCTATATTTGGGGGTTTATAGCATACTCCTGCTAATATTCTTTTGGAATTTGCTGCTCCGCTATTTAACTCTACCCACAAACATTCAACTTTATCACTAGGTCCAACATAAATATCTTCTCTGACTATAGGCTTAAATTCAGGCTTAACATACAGACAAATCCCTCCTCCTCTTTTACCATTGCCTCTATCTTTCCTAAATAGGTTATTAACATCCAGATTAACAGTCCATTTATGAGATTCATCCCACCTCGTTTCGGTAATGCCTATTAAATCCCATTTATCATTAATTGCTAATAATTCTAACTCTCCTATTTTTCCTGGCAAGCTTCTGGCATTAGCAAGCATACACCTTATGTTATGAGTCTGTAGTTCTGAAGTGCCTGCAACTGTACTTAAGTTACTTAGTACTACCTCCCTATTGACTATACAACCCCTCTCCCCATCTCCTCCCCTATGAGTTGTTAATTCATCAGTTATACCCTCTACACTTCACTTTTTACCCCATTACTTATATCTAGTCCCTCCCCCCACCTACTAGTTTAAAAACTCCTCCAGCCTTTCTACCATCCTATCTCCAAGCACAAAAGCTCCCTCATCATTAAGGTTCAATCCATCCCTGCTGTAGAGATTCTACCGATGTGAGAAGTCAGCACAGTGCTCTAAAAACCCAAACCCCTCCTTAGTGCACCACATCTTTAGCCAGGCATTAACCTCCCTATGCTCCTTTTTCCTCCCTGGGCTAGCACGTGGCACTGGTAGTATCTCAGAAAATACTACCTTGGAGGTCTTTGCCTTCAGCTTATTACCTAGTTCTATAAAATCATTCTTTAGGACACTCCATCTTCCACTATTTTGTTATTGGTACCAATGTGTACCAAGACCGCCGGTTCATTTCTAGCCCCTCCCAATAATTTGTCTACCCAATCCACAACATAACGGACCCGAGCACCCGAGAGACAGCAAACTGTTCGATTGCTGGGATCTGGATGACAAATCACCCTGTCTACCTTCCTAATAATAAAATCCCCTACCATCAAAACCTCTGTTGCTCTGCCTGTTCTGCCCTCCCACTCCTACAGTAGAACTGTTCTCCCGGCTGCTAGACGGAACAGCTCTATCTGGCATTGCCATTCCTGAATGGACATCCCCAACAGTTTCACTCAATCTGGCAAATCTGTTGGTGTTTGCCAACTCAGAACTGGCCTGCCTCCTCCTATTCCCCTTGATTCCCCTTCTAACTGTAACCCAGCTACCTCCCTGGACATCCTCACTAGCCCCAGCTCCACCCTCCATGCTAGGGCCAGCTAAACTGTGCTCCGAGAGCACAACCCACTTTCCAGTGGAGCAATATCACTAAGTGCTGCAATTCTGCTCTCCCGATCTCCAATTTGAGCTTCCAGAGAGGCAACATGCTCACACCTCTCACAGAGGTATGGACCATGGATCATCTGTTCCAGTATTGCATACATATGACAGGATGTACACTGAGTGAGGTTTCCACTGGACTGACTCATAATTATTATTATTGTCTACAAAATTTCAGTGTGAAAAATATTTAAACTCCTACGCTTTTACTAGAATTGCACTTTATACTAAAAATGTTCGATAGCTCACACGTTCGCCCCCTTCTCCCGTTTATATTAACTTCTGCCTTCTCACCTGGACACAATTAGTGCACTCTGCAATTTATCAGCCTTCACTTGTAAAGGCATATCCACTTGTAAACAGGCCCCAAAACAGCTCACAAATCTTTTATACTAGTTTAACAGTCAAGCCACACCCCTCTCACCTGGGCAAAATTAGTGCACTCTGCAATTTATCAGCCTTTACTTGTAAGGTAAATCCACTTGCAAACAGCCCCAAAACAGCTCACAAACCTTCTATACTAGTTTAACAGTCAAGTCACACCCATCTCACCTGGGCACAATTAGTGCAGTCTGCAATTTATCGGCGTTTACTTGTAAGGTAAATCCACTTGCAAACACTTACTTTTAAAAGGGCAGATTTTAACGGTCTAAGGGCAGCAATACAAAGTATAGACTGGGACAGAGAACTGATAGGTAAACACACTGAACATAAATGGACAACGTTTAAATCCTTACTAAATATACATACACATCGGCATATACCATGTGGGAATAAAAGTAAAAAGAGTAAATCCCATCCATTGTGGCTTAACAATGATTTAAAGATCAAGATACGGAGTACTAAACAGGCATTTAAATTATACAAATGAGGGGACAGAGACTGCTTTACAGCAGTACAAGGAAATCAACAGGGCTTGCAAAGCGCTATTAGACTGACTAAAATAGAAAATGAAAAATTAGTTGCAAAAGAGAGTAAGACTAACCCTAAAATATTTTTTAAGTATATAAATGGGAAGAGGGCCAGAATGGAAGCTATAGAAGCTTTACAATAATTGGTTAATGCAGGAAGAAATCCAAAAGAGGTTGGAAAAAATAAATGTCAATAAAGCCCCAGGTCCTGATGGAATACATTCACGGTACTGAGGGAACTAGGTTCTGTAATAGCCAAACCATTATATTTAATTTTTCAAGATTCACTCAACACAAGGTCTCTACCAGATGACTGGAAAAAAGCGGATGTGATATCTATATTTAAAAAGGGGGCAAGAGCAAATCCGGGGAATAATAGACCTATAAATCTCACTTCTGTAGTGGGAAAGCTTTTAGAAGGGTTAATAAGGGATAATATACAAGAGTATGTCTGCTCAAAAAGCATTATAAGTAGGAGCCAACATGGATTTATAAGGGATAGGTCATGTCAAACAAATCTAATTCGTTTCTACGAGGAGGTTAGTAGGACCCTGGATCAAGGCAACTCGGTGGATGTAGTCTTTTTAGATTTTGCAAAGGCTTTTCATACAGTGCCACATGGGAGACTATTGTGCAAACTAAGGGATACAGAAATTGCAGTAAATATATGCACACGGATTGAGAGCTGGCTAAAAGACAGGAAACAAAGGGTTGTTGTAAATGGAACATACTCGGATTGGACTAATGTGGTAAGTGGGGTTCCTCAGTGCTCAGTATTAGGTCCTCTCCCTATTAACATATTTGTTAATGACTTAGAAGAAAATGATGTACTTTCCCTCTAAAGGGATTTGCATAAATTAGAGAAATGTGCAATTAAATGGCAGATGAGATGTAATACGAATAAATGTAAGGTTATGCATCTGGGAAGGAAAAATAACGATGCAATCTATAAACTTAATGAACAAATGTAGGGGTATCTGATATTGTAAGGGATTTGGGAGTGCTGGTGGACAACCGCCTAGGTAACAGTGTTCAAAGCCAAGCAGCAGCTGCAAAGGCAAATAAACTATTATCATGTATTAAGAAGGGTATAGAATAGAGATATCGCGAACAGTTCGCCGCCGGGCAATTCGCGTTGATTTTTGCATGTTGGCGTTCGCAGCGGACGGCGAACACATGTGCTTTTCGGTTCGCCCCCTATACTTTATCATTGAGGAAACTTTGACCCTGCACCTCACAGTCAGCAGACATATTACAGCCAATCAGCAGTATACACCCCCTTTCAGGCCCTTCCATCTGAAGGATAGCATCCATTTTAGAATCATTCTGAAGCTAGATTCGTTGTGAGAGGACAGATAGTGTAGCTGCTGGAGATTTAATAGGGAAATAGATAGCCAGGCTGTGTATTTAGCTTCCACTACAGATCTGAAGGACTCATCTGATATCTGCTGCAAGTACAGCAACCCAAAAAGCCCTTTTTAGGGCTAGAACATAATTTATTTTATTTTATATTTTTTTTCTGTGTAATCTAATTGCATATGCCTGCCTGCCAGCGTGTGTGTGTGACAAGCTAACACCTAAAAGTTTATATTATGCTTAGTGAAATAAAACAACACTTTTTTGACTGTAATAGATTGAATAGCAATTGCCTGCCTACAGGCGTGTGTGTGAAGCCTATTGCATCTACTCTGCCAACTTTTGCCAGTGCACAGTGACACTCATATCTGGTGGCACCTTAGATTGCACGCGCAGTGCCCCAAATTTGAAGTTGGAGGACCGACCAAGCATCTTTTTCCATCTCCCGCTTCCAAAAATCAATGCCATATACACGTTCCCTAATAGTGGACGTAACAGGGATTAAACTGATAGGAATAAATAGTACAATATAATACACCACTCCTATCTGGTGGCACATTACATTGCACGTGTAGTGCCCCAAATTCGAAGTAGGAGGTCCGACCAAGCATCTTTTTCCATTTCGCTGTTCCAAAAATCAATGCCATATGCACGTCCCCTAATAGTGGACGTATCAGGGATTAAACTGATAGGAATAAATAGTACAACTGAACACACCACTCCTATCTGGTGGCACCTTAGATTGCATGCGCAGTGCCCCAAATTTGAAATGGGAGGACCATGCCATATACACGTCCCCTAATAGTGGACATAACAGGGATTAAACCGATAGGAATAGTACTACTTAACAGTACACACCTTATAATAACGTAGACAGAGGCAACGCAGAGAGAGGAGTCTGAAGAAGAGGAGTCAGAGGAGGAAGGTGGCTTTGAGGAGGTGGAAGACCAAACACAGCAGGCGTCCCAGGGGGCTTGTTGTCACCTTTCGGGGACCCTTGGTGGCTGGGTGGAGGAAGAGACCTTCAATGACATCAGTGAGGACAAGGAACGGGACATGGCTAGCTTGGTATCCAACCTTGTGCAAATGGGGAGTTTGCGGCTGTGCAAAGGGACTGTTTGCGGTTGTTTGCGGTGCATTAAACAGGGAGATTGGTCTGTTACTGTGAAGCGGGTGTAACCCTTACACTACCTGATCGATACAACTTCATACCTGATGTTTTAAAGCATGTTATTCCAAACAATTTAGGAATGTTAGGTGATTTATGCCCTTTATGGCTTAAAACCAGACTCTGCATCAACTATGTAATTTTCCGTGGGAGTTTTGCCATGGATCCCCCTCCGGCATGCCACAGTCCTGGTGTTAGTCCCCTTGAAACAACTTTCCCATCACTATTGTGGCCAGAAAGAGTCCCTGTGGATTTTGAAATTCGCCTGCCCATTGAAGTCTATGGTGGTTCGTCGGGTTCGCCCGTTCGCGAACATTTGATGGAAGTTGGCGTCCGCTGTTCGCGAACCGAAAATTTGATGTTCACGACATCACTAGTATAGAAGCAAGGGAGGCATATATAATTCTATCACTATACAAATCCCTAGTACACCCATTTGGAATATGGAGTACAGTTTTGGGCACCAATTCACAAAAAGGACATTTTAGAACTGGAAAAAATACAGAGAAGGGGTACAAAACTAATAAGGGGAATGGAGGGGCTTAGTTGTGAAGAAAGACATACCAAATTAACTTATTTTCTCTAGAAAAAATAGGGACGTGGTGACAGCGGATTTGACAGAAAACTTTAAAAAGGGATTGGATATATTTTTAATTAAAAAGTGCATTCAGGGTTATCCTGGTCAATTAGAGAGGGAATATTGATCCAGGGAGGAATCCAGTCAGGAAGGAATATTTTTTTTTCTCTTTTGAGACAATTGGTAAAGTTTCACTGGGGTCTTTTTGATTGCCTTCCTCTGGATCAATTAACAACTAATCTGCATATTGCAGATCAGAGGAGATCTTAAAAGGTTTTACTTGATGGGCTAAAAGTCTTTTTTCAACCTCAATTACTATGTAAATATGTAACATATGTGTATGTATGTTTGACCTAGGCCTGCATGAATGTTGCCGGCACTGGGGAGCTACAGTTCATTGATGGAACCATGAAGGCCAACATGTATTGTGACATACTGAAGAAGAGCATGATCCCCTCCCTTCTGAGACTGGGCCGGAGGGCAATATTCCAACACGACCCCAAACACACCTCCAAGACGATCACTGCCTGGCTAAATAAGCTGAAGGTAAAGGTGATGGACTGCCCAAGCATGTCACGAGACCTAAACCCTATTAAGCATCTGTGGGGCATCCTCAAATAGAAGGTAGGGGAGTGCAAGGTCTCTAACATCCACCAGCTCTGTGATGTCATCATGGAGGAGTGGAAGAGGACTCCAGTGGCAACCTGTGATACAGGCTGTACACTTACTACTTTACATTTTGGCAGAGTGTCATTTCTTCAGTGTTGTCACATGAAAAGGTATAATAAAATATTTACAAAAATGTGAGGGGTGTACTCACTTTTGTGAGATACTGTATATACACATATTTTCCCACTGTGCCCAACAACAACTTTGCATGCCTTTTTCAAAATCACATATAATAGTTGTGGTAATTGTGAGTTGTCGTCAATCAATGTTAAAATAAATGGGTTATTGTGCATGCGCAATCACAACTCGCAATTACCACAACTACCCGGGCTGGGTTTGCAAAGCCGCTCATTGTGGTGCCCACAGAGGGGGGAGAAGCTCGATCTCCTTGCGAGGCCCGTGATGAGCACCCAAGGCGCTCATCGCAACCCCAGCCCCCGATCTCCTCAGCCCCCTATTCCCTCGGCCTCACCAGGAACCCCCAAGCCCCACTCCCCGATCCCTGTGGCCTCACCAGGATCCCCTCAGCCTTTCTGCTATATCCTCCTCTGGTCTTATTACATTGATCCTGTCTCTCTGTGCCTGTGCGTCCTTCTGCAGAGGCAGGTAAACCTGAGTGGTGACGTCACCATTCGGACTTCCCTGGCTCTGCAGAAAGATGTGCAGGCTCAGAGAGACAGGATCAATGTAAGAAGACCAGAAGAGGATATAGTAGTAAGGCTGAGGGGATCCTGGTGAGGCAGACGGGGAAAAGAGAGAGTGGGGAGGTAGAGAGGGGGTAAAGAGAGAATAGGGAGGGAGAGAGAGGGCAAGGAGAGACTGGGGAGGGAGAGACAGGCAAGAGACACTGGAGAAGGAGAGAGGGGATTGAAACACAAGGGTGAGAAAGTTTGAGGGGGGAGAGGCTTCACAATGAGCGCCGAAGACGCTCATTGCGAGGCCCAAAAGTTACAGGCTTAAGCATGCACGCAGCGCATGCCGTGGCCTGCAGTTAGCAGCAAAGCCGCTCAACGTGGGGCCCGCGATAAGCACCGAAGACCCTGATCACGTAGCCTTTAAAGTAGAGGGGGGGGGGAGAGCCAACGGCGCTCATCGCGAGGCCCACAAGTTAATGGGGGTAAGAGCCTTGCATTGTGTGGCAAACAACAGCATTGCGAGGCTTCACATTTTTGAAGCCTGTAAAGTGGGGGGTGGGGGGGAGGCTCGCACAACTCTCTCCCTTCTCATTGTCTCTTGCTCCCCTCTCTCCCTCCCCAGTGTTTCTTGCCCCCTCTCTCCCTCCAGAGTCTCTCCTTGCCCCCTCTGTCCCTCCCCATTCTCTCTTTGCCCCCTCTCTCCCTCCCCTCGCTCTCTTTCCCCCCACTCCCTCCCCTGTGCTCCCCCGGATCCCCTCAGCCTCAGTACTCTATTCCCCTCGGCCTCACCAGGAATCCCCCCAGCCACACTCCCTGATCCCTGTGGCCTCACCTGGAACCCCCCTCCCCCCGGATCCTCTCTGCTATATCCTCTTCTGGTCTTCTTATGTTGATCATGTCTCTCTGTGCCTGTGTGTCCTTCTGCAGAGCCAGGGAAGTCTGAATAGTGACATCACCACTCAGGCTTCTCTGCCTCTCCAGAAGGACGCACAGGGCCAGCGAAAAGCTCCTAAGGCGCTTGTCACGAGGCCTATAAAGTAGAGGGGGGAGAGAAGCTTGCAATGAGCGCCGAAGGCCTAAAAGTCATGAGCTTGTGCTTGCGCCGCGGTGCTGCGTGCATGCTTAAGCCCATAACTTTTGGGCCTCGCAATGAGCATCTTCGGAGCTTCTTCTAGCTCCCCACCTCCTTGTTCCAAATGTTAGGATGGAGGGGAGTTTAAGCATTGTGCAGCATACCCTGATCCAATAACTGTGAGCACACATTTTCCACAGATAACCCATTACAAGTCTGCGCATATCTATCTAGCAAGTGATCAAAAAACTGAAAGAAATACATACCGGAGACTGCAAATCTTGTGGCCAGCACATGTTTTTGGTTGAACTGGCGACTGGCATTTATATGACCTTGCACTAGGTAACCAAATAGCATGATGTGTCAACTAAATAACTGTTGCCCAGAATCTTGTCAGTAGATAATTATGGCACTTGGTGTGGTCATTAGATAAATTTAGCACTAGATGTTGTTGTCAGGAACAGACTACAGAGAACTCCAGGAACCCCAGCTGACTGGACCTGATGCACAGGTATGCATAGCAGTTTTTAATATCACCAGCAAAGGAAAAGGACAAGACTGGGTTTGTTGTACACAGGGCAAGCTCCAAGCATAATACAATAAAATAATCCATCATCAATAGAGTACAACATTCAGTGACACTTTATTGGGGGATTTCTCAGAACATTTATTGGGAAAACAGCAGTAAGGTAGATAAGATTCTTGATGGGTTGAGGACCAGGGAAGAGATGCACCCATGAGTTAAAGGTCTCCATGCCTGGGCTAGACAGTCCACCATTAACATTGGGGTCAGGAAGTACTATGTGCTTTGGAGCCCAAATATGATTGGCGAACTGTGTCTATATGCCCGTGCTAAAGTAGGTGGGTGCCCAAGTGTTTCAGACACTAGGTGTCCTGCTTTCCTTCCAAGTCAGATTGGCATGGTCATGTATTCTGAGAAAGGCAGTGGAAATTGAGTTGGGGTCCTTGGGTCCTAAGTCAAGTTGCCCATGCAGAGAGCAGAGCACCTGCTGTGCTTAATATTTATTTCCAACAACAACATGGACGGAGGGAAAATTAACTTGACACTGTCTGAAGGGATGCTCAGCCTAGTATTGGGAAACTAGTTGCTGACAACAGAATAGTAACCATAATAATAGGGCCCTATGCTAATCTATTAAAATCAATTATGAGTGCCAAAGTGTCACCAAAAATTCAACCTAGCTATGTTAATCAACCACACCTAAAACATTTCGAATTAACTTCTACAGTCACTGTGGCAAGCCAGAGTTGGAAATTAAGGATAGCTTTTCCATTTACTTTTCACACTACCTATAGATTACATAGTTACATAGTTACATAGTATTTAAGGTTGAAAAAAGACCTTCAGTCCATCAAGTTCAACCTTTCAAGATCTCCTCCGATCTGCAATATGCGGATTAACTATTAATTAATTAGTTGTATATTCTGATCACCCCAAAACCCTATGCTAATCAAAAACTATGGATAGCTCGCAAATAAGAGTACTGGGTACTAAACACCACTTGCAATGACTTTGAAAACCATATCGGACTACCGCAGCACCTCTTAAAGGGACATAAAAACAATACAAAAGCATGCTAGATCATCACAAATGAATGATTCACACTGCTAGTGGTGCATATGAGCAATAGAAAACTAATTAATACTCACATGTGACTTATCAGACATATGGAAACAGGAAATATCAGCTCAAAGCTGCATAAATCTCTTAAAGACACAGCACATTCAGAAATAGCGTCAGAAATGATACAACTCGATTACAAATAAAATCTCACAGTCAAAGAGACACAAATGTGAAAAAGTACAATCATGTATATACATCAATAAGTTTCACCTATAACACATACAGTATATCAGAACACCAACTAATGGAAATATGACACCTCTACATAATATATCCAAACGTACAGGGAAACATAGGCACAGTACGCCACAGGTTAATAACAATAAGCAGACACACATGAACCACAGCAGATGCTATCAAGCACTCACCATTAAAGGAGTACACACACCATAAACAATACTCAGCAACTGTACTGACAGAGATCATCTAAGCGAAGATATGGCATTTACACATTAACATAGGATCTCATACATTGAGGGTGGGTGGGGAGAGATATGTCAACATGGGCAGCAGGAAGCCTGAAACAGATGACTGTTTGACAATGATGCTGGATAAATGGGGGAGGTCATTGTCACAAGTAGATCAATAGATGGCAAAGACCAGGCACTGGATCTTCACACAGAGGGTGTCATAGGCCCAGGGTCATGGCCATATAGTGACAAGGGGGATTACGTTCATTTCCTGTTCTACATGAAGGCCTATAAAAACACAAAAAGAGGCTGCGGAGAGGCACCTGAAATACCACAAATCTTACCCCCACCAACAGGAATCATGGCTACTACTGTCCTGGCAAGTCCCACGCCATTGATGATGTGCAAGTGCCAACATATACACCAAGATTCATCACATGACAATAAGTGATGGTGTCAATGTATCAATTAATCATAAATTACTATTGTCATATGTTCAACAACCCTTCAGTGGAATGGAGGGATGCCAATGCAGGATTGATGACCAATATCTGAATACTAAATAGCTAAATTACTGTTATGTGTGTTGACTACACTAATATAGTAGCTTGAGAAACACACAGAAACATGGATAATGGTATAACAATAACATCCTTTTTTGAACACACAGAGCACAGTCATAAACATATACCACTGTGCATTAATATTCATGGGCATGGTGTGGGCTGGTCCAAAAGGTCAAGAGCCTGGGAAAAATGACAAAACCTAAAGAGGTCAAGGTAATACTGTATAATAATAATGATGCATAGCATCAACCTTGGTCACATGTGGTCATTACACCACAGTAACCACAATCAGATGAAAAAGAAGATAATTTTTAAAATCTCCATATAATAGAAGTAACTACTAATGCGCATAGCACATACATTCTGTCTTCATATGCTACATGACACAGATGCTGAAAACCAAGGATTATGTAATCT
This sequence comes from Discoglossus pictus, assembly GCA_027410445.1. Taxonomy (NCBI): domain Eukaryota; kingdom Metazoa; phylum Chordata; class Amphibia; order Anura; family Alytidae; genus Discoglossus; species Discoglossus pictus. Next base: position 194,607,864 of record CM050164.1, on the reverse strand, counting down.
AATTCAATTACACACATATAGGGTGTTCCACAAAAGGAAAAAACAAACATAAAAATGTGGTCCTAAGCTAAAAAAGGAAGAGGAGGGGAAATATCTATCTAAAATATCTGTATGTACAGTACAGTGGTAACTACTGTAACCGTAAAAATAAAACCAACGACCTGAAGTAATAATGTGGCATCTCACAAGGAATGCTTAGTTAGTACAACTATCGCCATCTCTGTAGGAGATTTCAGCAACATGGATATCTCATTCAACCTATATACAGGTGTCATCAGATTATAACTGATTGTTATAATATCGTCTGATGAAGTTCCCATTAATACTGAGAGGAGACAAAGGTCTGCAGCCATAATGTCTGTTGCTTACATCAGACTAAAGTTTGTGTTAAATTAAACAAAATAAATGTGTTATTGAACATGCTATAAGATCATATATTTGCGTGGGAGAATATTCTGCGGGTGTGGATGTCATTTATGGAATGGAATCTGATAGCTGCTTTATATATATGTCACTCACATTATTTGGTAGCATTGCCTGCAGATGAAGAGGAGGCCTTCATGGACCTGAATTGTGCCTGAATAAATAAAAAAAAGAAGAACGTCAAAATGGGAAAAACAAAAATAGGAACTACACCATCACTTCAGAACCGCATTCCTCAGTGACCATCAATTGGTGAAATGCTAAACACAGAGAAGAGGATCATGAAACATCACCATCACATAGGCCACAATACTCTGTAAAGCCCTAGGTGCAGCTCCTATCTCCTCCGCCACCTCACCAAAGGGCCCCCACTCCCCGTGCTACTGCGCCTACTCCTTAGTCGGGGGGGGGGGGGGTAGAGGGGACAAGGAGGAGCCAGGCTGCGGGTGAGCAGAAGAGGCCTCTGGGGTGGAGGAGGCAGTGCTAGCCACTAGAGCATGCTGGACAATGTCCATGCTGAGCTGGGTTAGCACGCTTTGGTTTTGCACCATCTGGAGCAGCCTGGACATATAGGACTCCACCTAATGGTAGTATATCCTTGAGTCCCACTGGAGCCTCCTATGGCTGTGGCCCACCAAGGTCTGGACAGGGGAGAAGAGAGTTGCTGGCCCCCACATAGATTCTCTACAGTCTCTCATCAGGACCACCATTTCTTCCATGGTGGTCTCCAAAGGTGAACATGGGGATGGAGGTCTCTGTTGCCTGTCAAAGGAGGCTGTGATGGTGGCCCAGTGGGAAGGTGCTGAGGGCTGTATGCTGTTTTTTGTGCATCTGGTGGCCAGAACGTGCCTGTTGTGGGAGGAGGAGCTGATGGTGGTGGTGGCATGGCCCGTGCGTTATTTCAATATGAGGGCATGGGTGGTGAATCTATCTGGAGCCAGTGGGGTCAAATGCCACTGGTGTGGAATAAGGTCCAAGAAGTCCCCCCCCCCCACTGACCACATAAACCTAGAGTCCTGCTCCTCATCCCCCGGGCCCTGGTATCCTCTCCTAGGCTCCACTTCCTGAAACAGATCTTGGTGTGCAGGGGCACTTCTAGAAGCTTGTGGCTCTGACTGAGCCGAGGCCCCCGCCTCTGAAGTGGACTTAGACCTCCTGCATGCGCACTGAGCGGCTGACGCGCATTACGGCAAAGGGAGCCAGAGAAGGGAGGAAGAGACACACAGGTGAGGAGGGGAGAGGCACATGGGTAGGAGGGGAGAGACACACAGGGGAGGAGGGGAGAGACAAACAGATGAGGAGGGGGAAGAGACACACAGAGGAGGAGGAGGGAGAGACACACATGGGAGGAGGGGGGAGAGACACAGGGGAGTGAGAGAAGGGGGAAGAGACGCAGGGGAGTGAGAGGAGGGGGAAGAGTTACTGGGGAGGGAGAGGAAGAGGGAATACAGACAAGGGAGGGGGAAAATACATAGGGGAGGTAAATGGAGGGGGGGGACACGAGGGAGCCAGGGGAAGAGAAGGGAGCCAGAGAAAGGAGGAAGAGACACGCAGGTGAGGAGGGGAGAGGCACACAGGGGAGGAGGAGAGAGACACAAAGAGCAGTAGGAGGAAGAGACACACAGGGACAGGGGAGGACGGGAGAGACACACAGGTGAGGAGGGGAGAGGAACACAGGGAGGAGGGGAGAGACACACAGGGGAGGAGGCGGGAGACAGAGAGGAGGAGGGGGAGAGACACACAGGGGAGGAGGGAGACACACAGGGGAGGAGGGGGGGAAACACAGGGGAGTGAGAGAAGGGGAAGTGACACAGTGGAGTGAGAGGAGAGGGGAGATGTGCAGGAGAAGGAAAGGAAGAGGGAAAAGACACAGGGGAAGGGAAAAAGACACAGGGGAGGTAAATGGGGGGGACACAAGGGAGGGGAAGAGACACAGGGGGCAGGGAGCAAGGAGACACAGGGGAGACAGAGAGGATGGAGAGGGGTGAAAGAGACACAGAGAGGGGAAAAGAGACACAGGGGAGTGGGAGAGACACATTGGAGGGAGGGGGAAAGAGACACATGGGAGGGGGAGAGACACATGGGAGGTAGGTGGGGAAGAGAAACAGGAGGGGGAAGAGACACAGGGGAGGTGGAAAGGGACACAGGGGAGGGGGAAAGAGACACATGGGAGGGGGGAAGAGACACAGGGGAGTGAGGAGGGGGAAGAGACAGGGGAGTGAAAGGAGGGGGAAGATACACAGGGGAGGGAGAGGAGGGGGAAGATACACAGGGGAGGGGGGAAAGACACAGGGTAGGGAAATGGGGGGAAGAGACCCAAGGGAGGGGGGAAGAGACAAAAGGGTGGGGGATGGGGGGAAAGAGACACAGGGGAGGGAGAGGGGGAAAGAGACACAGGGAAGGGGTAAAAAGAGACGCATGAGAAGGAGAGGGGGGAAAGAGACACGGGGGAGGCGCAAGGGTGGGAGAGGATGGGGGAAATGAGTTACAAGGGAGGAAGTAGACAGGGGGAGAGACTCACAATGAGCATCAAAGGCGCTCATTGCGAGGCCCGTGATGAGCGCCAAAAGCGTTCATTGCGAGGCCAATAAAGTAGAGGGTGGGTGAGGTAGAGGGGGAGGAGCCCCGCAATGAGTGCCGAAGGTGCTCATTTTGAGGCCTTCAATGAGTGTAAAAGGCACTCATTGCGAGGCCCATGATGAGCGCCAAAGGCGATCATCTCGAGGCCAGTAAAGTAGGGGGGGGGGGGAGGCTCCCATTGTGTGGCAAACAGCATTGCCAGGCTTAACTTGAACCTGGAAGCGTCAGCTTGTAGTTAATATTTGAAGCTATCTTTTGTTTGATGTGATTGTTGCTTTCTAATTTGAGCTTGTCTGTTATTTACTCATCAGAATATCTTGTTTGTTGCTGTGGGTTGATTGTTGCGGTGGACTGGCCTCTGCAGCACATGCAGATACACACTCTGCATGAGTTGTTGTGCATTGTGTCATATTAACTAATCAATGAGCATCTCTCAGCAATTGTTGTTAACATTCTGCGAGGTGATCCCTGTTGGGCTATTAGTCAACACTGCATATATATCCCCACAGAGTCTGTACCTGCATATGCTGCAGTGGCCATACCCCTAAGTTACATAATTACATAGTAATTAAGGTTGAAAAAAGGCTTTCAGTCCATCAAGTTCAACCTCGTAAGATCTCCTCTGATCTGCAAAATGAAGAGTAGTTGTTAACTGATCCAGAGGCAGGCATACAGAAAAAAAAAAAAAAACATGTAAAACTTAGCCAATCGTCTCAAAGGGAAATCTTTTTTTTATTCCTTCCTGACCCCAAATACTTCTGATTGGACTCCTCCCTGGATCAATACGCTCTCTCTAATTAACTAGGATAACCCTGAATACTCTTTTTAATTAATAATATATCCAGCCCCCTTTCAACGTTATCTATTGAATCTACTGTCACCACTTCCTTTGGTAGAGAATTCCACAGATTAATAACCCTTAGTGTGAAGAACCCTTTTCTTTCTTTGAGGTGGAATCATTTTACCTCTAACCTCAAAGGATGCCTTCTTGTCAGTTGAAAACCTCTTGGCACAAAAAGCTCACTTGACAAAGCTTTATACTATACTAGATGTATTTATATAATGTACTCAAATCTCCTCTTAAATGCCTTTCTTCTAAAGAAAATAAGTTTATTTTGGTTAGTCTTTCTTCAGTGGCAGAATTATATTTGCTTCCCTTGCTTCTATACCATTCTTAATACATGCTAATATTTTCCTTGCCTTTGCAGATGCTGCTTGGCCTTTAGCACTGTTACCTAGGCGGTTGTCCACAAGTACTCCCAAATCCCTTTCAATATCTGATACCCCTATATTTGCTCCATTAAGATTATAAATTGCATGGCTATTTCTCCTTTCAAGATGCATAACTTTACATTTATTCATATTAAATCTCACCTGCCATTTAGATGCCCATTACTCTAATTTATGTAAATCCCTTTGGAGGGAAAGTGGATCATTATCTGACTTAATTACCTTTCACAACTTTGTGTCATAAGCAAAAATGGAAATTGGAGACACTACTTTCCAGTCCCACATCTACGTCATTAATACATATGTTACAAAGGAGAGGACCTAATACTGAACCCTGAGGAACCCCATTTACCACATTAGTCCAATCTGAGTGTGTTCCATTCACCAAAACCCTTTGCTTTCTGTATTTCAGCCAGCTCTCAATCCATGAGCAGATATTTAGGTAGTATAGCCCCATTATGTTGCAGTGACCCAACCACTGGTACCTCTCTTGTGTATACAGAAGAAAAGATGGCCTGTGTCACATTGTAATGCTCCTATAGTTAGTAGGACCTTGGATCAATGCAGCTCAGTGGATGTAGTCTTTTTAGATTTCGCAAAGGCTTTTGATACAATGCCAAATAGGAGACTATTGGGCAAACTAAGGGATACAGGAATTGCAGTAAATATATGCACATGGATTGAGAGCTGGCTAAAAGACAGGAAGCAAAGGGTTGTTGTAAATGGAACATACTCAGATTGGACTAATGTGGTAAGTGGGGATCCTCCGGGTTCAGTATTAGCTCCTCTCCTTTTTAACATATTTATTAATGACTTAGAAGTAGGATTGGTAATAATTGTCTCCAATTTTGCTGATGGCACTAAGTTGTGCAAGGTAATTAAAATAGATAATGATGTACTTTCCCTCCAAAGGGATTTGCATAAATTAGAAAAATGGGCGCCTAAATGGCAGATGAGATTTGATAAGAATACATTTAAAGTTATGCATCTGGGAAGGAAAAATAGCCATGTAATTTATAATCTTAATGGAACACATCTAGGGGTATCAGATAATTAAAGGGATTTGGGAGTGCTTGTGGACAACCACCTAGGTAACAGTGCTCAATGCCAAGCAGCATCTAAAAAGGCAAGTAAAATATTAGCATGTATTAAGAACGGTATAGAAGCAAGGTAGCAAATATAATTCTGCCACTATACAAAGCCCTACTACACTCTCATTTGGAGTATGGAGTACAATTTTGGGCACCACTTCATAAAAAGGACATTTTAGAGCTGGAAAAAGTACAGAGAAGGGCAACAAAACTAATAAGGGGAATGAAGGGGCTAAGTTATGAAACAAGACACCAAATTAAACATATTTTCTCTAGAAAAAAGGAGTCTACGAGGGGATATGATTACCTTATATAAATATATTCAGGGTCAATACAAGGCTTTGTCAAGTGAGCTTTTTGTGCCATTAGGTTTTCAACTGACAAGAGGAAAACCTTTAAGATTAGAAGTAAAAATATTTCACCTTAAAGAAAGAAAAGGGTTCTTCACAGTATGGGTGGTTAATCTGGTGGAATTCTCTACCAAGGGAGGTGGTGACAGCAGATTCGATAGATAACTTTAAAAAGGGATTGGATATATTTTTAAATAAAAGAGGGCATTTAGGGCTATCTTGGATAATTAGAGAAGGAGTATTGATCTAGGAAGGAATCCCATTGCCAGTATCTGGGGTCAGGAAGGAATTTTATATTTTTTTTCCCTTTTAAAACAATTGGCAACGTATCACTTTTTTTTCTGTTTGCCTTCCTCTGGATGAATTAAAAGGACTCCTAGCTGCGGATGTGTCTGGAGGAGAAAAGGAAGTCTGATGCTGCAAAGAACAATTCAGCATAAGAACCTGGAATGTTAGAACTATAAACCAAGGCAATTTTTGACCACACTAGGTGTGGTCAAAAATAAAATGACAAGGTTAAACATTGATATCCTAGGAATTAAACTAGGACTGGAATGGGACATTTCACATGAGACAACCACCCGATCTTCTACTGTGGTCCAGAATCCCACAGAATAAATGGAATAGCCATCCTAGTCAATCAAAGAGTGGTCAAAGCAGGACTCGATTACAACCCAATAAATGACAGAATGATCACAATTCGAATTCAAGGCAAGCCCTTTAATATCACAGTGATCCAAGAAGCTGAAGTTGTTCATTCAACACGTCATAGATATAACACCAAGAAAAGATGTTACTATCATCATAGGAGATTGAAATGCTAAATTAGGGAACCAAAAGACACATGGAATAACTGGCAAATTTGGCATTAGAGTACAAACTGACGCAGGTCAGAGATTAGTAGAATTTTGTCAAGATAAATCTCTGGTCGTGGCAAACACCCTCTTCCAACATCCTCCAAGATGACTCATGTACATCACCAGATGGACAACATAGAAATCAGATTGACTATATACTTTGCAGCCAAAGATAGAGAAGCTCCATACAGTCAGCAAAAACAAGACCCGGAACTGGCTTCAGCTCAGACCATGAACTTCTTATTGCAAAGTTGAAAACTAAACTGGAGAAAAGTGTGAAAACCATCAGACCAAATAGATACAAATTAAATACAAAATAAATAATATTCCTTGTGAATATGCAGTGGAAGTAACAAAAAGATTTAAGGGACTAAACATGGAAGATAGAATGCCTGAATGATGAGGCTTTGAAAGTATCCCAGGAAGAAGGAAAGTGAAAGGTAGTAGAGATGGGAAAAGATTTGTCCAATTGAATGCAGAATTCCAGATGATAGACAGAAGAGACAAGGAGACATTCTACAATGAACGATGTAAAGAGATTGAAGAATTTTAACCAAATGGGTAAATCAGGAGATCTCCTCAAGAAAATTGGGAGCCTAAAAGGCACCTTACGTGTCAAAGTGGGCGTGATAAAAGACAAAAATACTAGGGATTTAACAGAAGAAGATAAAGATAAATAGCAGATAAATAAGAGGTGGCAGGAATACACTGACAATCTGTACAGGAAGGATCTTAACAGCAGTGATGACCTCAGTAGTTTGTCCAATGAGCTGGAGACAGACTTCTTTGAGAGTGAAGTGAGACGGGCCCTAGGATGTATTGCTCATAACAAAGTTGCAGGAGGGGATGGAATCCCAATTGAACTATTCAAAATGTTACAGGATGATAAGATACTTTGAAAGTGTTGCTTGCCTTATGCCAACACATTTGGAAAACTCAGCAATGGCCAATAGACTGGAAAAGGTCAGTCTACATCCCAATCCCACAAAAAGGCAGTGCCACGGAGTGCACCAATTATCGAACAGTTGGAGACAGACTTCTTTGAGAGTGAAGTGAGACGGGCCCTAGGATGTATTGCTCATAACAAAGTTGCAGGAGGGGATGGAATCCCAATTGAACTATTCAAAATGTTACAGGATGATAAGATACTTTGAAAGTGTTGCTTGCCTTATGCCAACACATTTGTAAAATTTAGCAATGGCCAATAGACTGGAAAAGGTCAGTCTACATCCCAATCCCACAAAAAGGCAGTGCCACGGAGTGCACCAATTATCGAACAGTTGCACTAATTTCACATGCCAACAAGGTAATGCTTCAATTCTACAAGCTCGACTCCAACAATATATGGACCAGGAACTCCCTGATGTGCAAGCCGGGTTCCACAGAGGAAGAGGCACAAGAGATCACATTGCCAATGTCTGCCAGATAATAGAGAAAGCAAGAGAGTTCCAAAAAAAAAAACATTTACTTCTGCTTCATAGACTATTCTAAAGCCTTTGACTGTGTTTATCACAACAAAATGTGGCATGTCCTTAAAGAAATGGGAATACCAGATCATCTCATCCTCCTCTTAAAGAATCTGTATGACGACCAATAAGCCACGATCAGAACCGAACAACAAAATGGTTCAAGATCGGAGGAGTGCAACAAGGTTGTGTATTGCCACCTTAATTATTCAACTTATATGCAGAGTACATCATGAGTAAAGCCAGGCTGGCTGAATCCAAAGCCGGAATCAATATTGCTGGAAGGAATATCAACAATATTTGATACGCAGATGATATTAATTTGATGGCTGAAAGTGAGGAAGATCTTAAGGAATAGATTGATGAGGTTAAAAGAAGAGAGTGCAAAAGTTGGCCTGCTGCTCAATGTTAAAAAGACGAAGATCATGACAAATGCCAATCTTACTTCCTGGCAAATAGATGGGGAAGAAGTAGAGGCATTGACAGATTTTATTTTTCTTGGATCCAAGATCCCTGCAAATGGTGACTGTAGTCATGAAATTAAAAGATGTTTGCTTCTGGGGAGGAAAGCTATGGCAAGCTTGGACAAGTTAGTAAAAAGTAAAGATATTAATCTATCAGGTCTGCATAGTTTGAACTATGGTATTCCCAGTAGTAACATACAGATCTGAGAGCTGGACCATAATGACATCTGAGAGCTGTAGAACTGACACCTTTGAATTGTGGTTTTGGAGAAGACTGCTTAGAGTCCCTTGGACTGAAAGAAGATCCAATAAATCAATACTTAAGGAAATCAAGACAAACTGTTCACTATCAGGTATGGTCATGAGGCTGAAGCTCAAATATTTGGGCCATTTCATGAGACGGCAGTATTCCCTAGAAAAGAAAAGACTCTAATGCTGGGAAAGATTGAAGGCACAAGAAGAAGGGAACCACAGAGGCGAAGATGGATAGATGAGGTCACTGAAGCAACAAACACGGAGGGGCACTGACTGAGAGATGCACCTGGCGTGCTGTGGTCCATAAAGTCACAAAGAGTAGGACACGACTGAAGGACTGAATAACAACAATATATATATATATATATATATACAGTTGTGCTCAAAAGTTTGTATAACTTGGCTGTAATGTTTTAATTTTTGCATTTATTTTAAAAATATAACCGATCATGCAAATTTTAAATTTTTATTTTATTAAAGGATATTGGTCATATGAAGCCATTTAATATCACATTGTTGTTTGGCTCCTTTTAAAATCAAAATAATAACAGAAATCACACAAATGGCCCTGATCAAAAGTGTACATACTCTTGAATGTTCGGCCTTGTTACAGAACAACAAGGTGACACACACAGGTTAAAATGGCAATTAAAGTTTAATTTCCCACACCTTTTTAAATTACAATTAGTGTCTGTGTATAAATAGTCAATGAGTGGATGCATTGCGCAGGCTAGATACTGAGCCATGGGGAGCAGGAAAGAACTGTCAAAAGACCTGCGTAACAGGGTAATGGAACTTCATAAAGATGGAGTAGGATATAAAAAGATATCCAAAGCCTTTAAAATGCCTGTCAGTACTGTTCAATGACTTTTTAAAAAGTGTAAAATTCAGGGATCTCTTGATACCAAGCCAAGGTCAGGTAGACCAAGAAAGATTTCAGCCACAACAACCAGAATAATTGTTCAGAATACAAAAAAAACCCACAAGTAAACTCAGGAGAAATACAGTCTACTCTGGAAAAAGACAGTGTGGTTGTTTCAAGGAGCACAATATGACAATATTTGAACAAAAATGAACTGCATGGTCGAGATGCCACAAAAAAGCCTGGTTACAATATGCCCAACAACACCTTGACACACTGTAATTTGGAGTGACGAGACCAAAATAGAGCTTTATGATCACAACTATAAGCTCTGTGTTTGGAGAGGGGTCAACAAGGACTAAAGTGAGAAGGATACCATCCCCACTGTGAAGCATGGTGGTAGCTCACTGATGTTTTGGGGTTGTGTGAGCTCTAAAGTAACAGGGAATCTTGTGAAAATTGATGGCAAGATGAATGCAGCATATTATCAGAAAACACTGGCAGACAATTTGCATTCTTCTACATGAAGGCTGCGCATAGGATACTATTGGACTTTCCAGCATGACAATGACCCTAAGCACAAGGCCAAGTTTACCCTCCAGTGGTTTCAGCGGAAAAAAGTGAAGGTTGTGAAGTGTCCATCACAGTCTACTGACGTTAATATCATTGAGCTACTCAGGGAAGATCTCAAATGTGCAGTTCATGCAAGACGACCAAATACTCTTCATGACCTGGATGCATTTTGTCAAGATGAATGGGCAGCTATACCACCTGCAGTAATTTGGAGCCTCATAGACGACTATTACAAAAGACTTCACGCTGTCATTGATACTAAAAGGGGCAATACACAGTATAAAGGACTAATGTTATGTAAACTTTTGATCAGGGCCATTTGGGTGATTTCTGTTATCATTATGATTTTAAAAGATGCCAAACAACCATGTGATAATAAAAGGCTTCATATGATAATTATCCTTCAATAACATTTTTGCATGATCAGTCATATTTTCAAAATACATGCCAAAATGTCACAATTTCTGCCAGGGTATGCAAACTTTTGAGCACAACTATATATATAGGGATGGGATGGTGGGAGAAACTTAGGGTTAGCTTTTAGTACAGTGAATTCACATTGTTTAAAGAAGGGTGTTCCTTTGGGAGACTACATATGTTTTGAATGTAATGTAATTCTATGACAATTATGAAAATTGACATGGCCTCTAGGTAACCATTGCACTGAACTTAATTAGCAATGGCACAGGATGTAACCACAGCACTGCATATAGTAACTAGGTAGCCATGGCACTAGATGTATCTATTAGATAACAGTGGCATTCATTGTAGTGATACAGGTGGTGGTTGATAAGTAGCGCTGGATATAGTAAATACTTAACCATGATGTTTTTTTTCAGAGGTTCATAGTAGCCAAGGCTGAGTAACAAGGTAACAATCACTAACGATCACTAAGCAACGGAGAATCAACATGAAAATGGATGTTTTCTGGATGTCACAAAATATTCAGAAACATTAAATTCCAGCCCTGTAAGTGCAATGTGAATCTTGCAATGGCTGCGAGCTTGAAGAGTTGCGGATTTACAGTGCTATTAAATTAGAGCAGGCTGCGAGTTAGAGGGTTCAATTACGAGTTACAATCGGACCCACATTCCAGATATAATGCAATATTCATAAAGCCATAAATATAATATTCTAACACATGCGATTTACTGTATACAGTGCCTTGCAAAAGTATTCACCCCCCTTGGCATTTTTCGTGTTTTTTTGCCTCACATCCTGGAATTAACATGCATTGTTTGAGGATTTGCATCATTTAATTTACAGAACATGCGCACAACATTGAAGATGTTCTTTTTATTTTTTATTGTGATGCAAACAACAAATAGGACAAAATAACAGAAAAAGTCTTTGTGCAATCACAGCTCCAAGTCGATTTGGATAAGTCTCTATGAGCTTGCCACATCTTACCACTGAAATTTTTACCGATTCACCCTTGTCTAACTGCTCCAGCTCCTTCAAGTTGGATGATTTGCGCTTTTGTACAACAATCTTTAAGTCTAAAGACATATTTTCTATTGGATTGAGGTCTGGGCTTTGGCTAGGCCATTCCAACACATTTACATGTTTCCCCTTAAACCACTAAAGTGTTGCTTTAGCAGTGTGTTTGGGATCATTGTCCTGCTGGAAGGGGAACCTCTGTCCTAGCCTCAAATCATGCACAGAGCGGTACAGGTTTTGCTCAAGAATATGCCTGTATTTAGAACTATCCATCTTTTCCTCAACTCTGACCAGTTTCCCAGTCTCGGCTGGTGTTCTTTGGGTGCTGTGATGTGTTGGGTTTGCGCCAGACATAGCATTTTTGTTAATGGCTGAAAAGTAAAATTTTAGTCACATCAGACCAGAGCACCTTCCTCCATACATTTTGGGAGTCTCCCACATGCCTTTCTGCAAGCTGAAAACGTGCCATTTTATTTTTTGCTGAAAGTAATGGTTTTCTTCTGGCCAATCTGCCATAAAGCTCAACTCTATGGAGCGTACGGCTTATTGTCGTCTTAAGTCCAGATACTATGGTGTCTGCTGTGGAACTCTGCAGCTCCTTTCAGGGTTACCTTACGCCTCTGTGCTGCCTCTCTGATTAATTGCCCGGTTCTTGAATTTTGGTGGGCGGCCGGCTCTTGCCAGGTTTGCTGTTGTTTCTTTCCATTTTGTTATTATAGATTTGATGGTGCACCTGCGGACCATCAAATATTTGGATCTTTTTTTATAACCTAACCCTGACTTGTACTTCTCAACAACAGTGTCCCTTCATGTTTGGAGAGTTCCTTGGTCTTCATGGCAGTGTTTGGTTAGTGATGCCTCTTGCTTAGGTGTTGCAGCCTCTGGGGCCTTTCAAAAAAGGTGTGTATATGTAATGACAGATCATTTCATAATAAAGGGGGTGAATACATATCCACATGCCAATTTTCTGTTTTCTATTTCTAAAAAATAGTTTTATGTATATATTTTTCTCATTTCACTTCACCAACTTAAACTATTGTGTTCTGATCTATCAAATGCAATTCAGATTAACAATACATTGACGTTAAGGCTGTAATGTAACAAAATAGGTAAAAAGTCAAGGGAGGTGAATACTTTTGCAAGGCACTGTATGTATTAACACATTGATTGCCAGAATCTATATAACACAAAAATTAAACATAAAATAAAGTATTTTTCTGGGCTGATTTGCAGGCTTGAGAATGTTGTGCTATTAATTCTAAGACCTAACATCACTTTCACTTTTTATAAAAGTACAGTAGTGTGGTGATATGTGCATTTAAAGTGCTACGAGTTGAACTTTATCCCCCTTGCGGGTCCTATCTAGCACTCGGCTTCTTGGCTCCATTTGCGAGTTACGAGTTTGAACGCAAGGGATTTTGATGCAATTTAATAGCTCAATTAGAACGTATCGGTTACGGAATTGAAAGAACAAAGGCTTTGTGGCCGCATGTTCCACATTCCGTATTTGTTTTTTCTGCTCAGCTGTTTTTTAACCCGCAAGTTGGTTTAAGAGGCTAATTTAATAGCTTTTAGTCCTGCGAGCTACCTTATGAGCTACGAATCATAAATTCATAGCAATTTAATGGGGCTGTAAGTCATTTGCTAACTGAAATTTGACATGATCACTAGGAATCTTAGCACACAATGTTGTAATTTGGCAGCTATGGCACTGGATATAGTTACCAGGTAAGTGAGAAAAAGGATATGGTCATAAAACATGGCACTCAAAGTAGACTTTAAGCAAGAAGGGTAGTAGATGAATTTTTAGATACCCATTTCATATAAGATAATAAAATGATATGCATATAACATGCTACTTGTTGATTTATTAGATAATGACAGCAGAAGATAAATCAGTAAACGCACTTGATATAGAATGTATAAACTAGATAGCCATAGCACAATTAGTAACTGTTGTAAAGAATGTGTAAATGGATGTTGGACATGAAGAACTATAGTGTTAACCATGGTACTTTGCAGGATACAGAAATTGGAGTACAATATACAAAATCCAAAAATACTCACCTGATATCTTCTTTGGTACAGTAAGCCTTGTTTGTATACCATTACAATACCCATCTCACTTATCAGAAAACAAATTCTACTGAGCATCTGCTTTATGTTAATAATTTTGAAATAACTTTATTACAGAGACATATTCCTCAAATATATCACATATAATAGTTGTCAAACTACAAATTGTCGTCACGCTTTGCGAGCTCGCAAAGCGAGCTCGCAAGAACTGACGCAGTTTGTTCCGCAAATGCGTTTGGGCTACATTTGCGGAAGGTGGAGGCTTTAAGGCGCATTACTTTGGATCAACACAACCCCGCATAATCCTTAACGCGCAGCACTTTGTCCTATGCCGCCTCAAGACACTAACAACACAACCCTGCATTGTTCACTCGCAGCACTTTCCCTACGACGCCTCAAAACACCATACAAAACTCCCACACAAACCTTAACTCGCAGCTATTTACTCCTACGGTGCTTCAAACCAACCAACAAAACTCCCACACACAAACCTTAACTCGCAGCACTTACTCCTACGACGCCACACACCACCGGATAAAACTCGCCGCACTTAACCGATCAAACATAACGACCGTGGGACTTAGAAAAAAAAAATTACGACTAAAATACGAGTCGTAACACTTAGAAAAACCAAAATACGAGTCGTAAAAATACGAACTTAGCGGCCGAGACGCACAAACGAAAAAACAGTAAAAACACACTAAATATACCCTAAAAAATACAAACACATCACAGAGAGCATGGGGCATCAGCCAGGACATCTGTGAGTGAGCTGGAATGCAAAATTTAACTCGATTTAAATTCGCCACTCGAAAAGCGAGGAAGAAAATGGGCGCAGAAAAAAATGAAAACGAGGCTACACGACCGTGAAGTGTGCAAAACATTGCCAGACACTGTGCAGTTTGACAAGGCACGTACGAGGTACTACAACGGACTGTTACTAAAGACGGAAAATTCTTCCGACGCGCATAACACATACAATATCGCCGCCATTTTACGACATTCTACACAATAACGAATAGCGACTTTCCCGCCTAAACTAACGGTTCTGGCTCGTGCATGCAACCTATATATAGGGCACACTTGCCACACTGCTGACACATTCTCCTCAGGTGATGACAGTCTGACTGGACATTTTCTGCTGCCGGAAAATCCAAAGACATTGTTAGCTCTTCAGGATATTGATTGCTGGCTACTTATTATAAATAGGTAAAGTATATTAATTAATTAATTATTTATTAATTAAAAAAAATATTAATACAATAAAAAAATATTACATTACTCCATTTTGCAATACCTGTACTTTATCAAGATATTAATCAATTAACCATTTCAAATATGTTTATTAATTCATTATTAATTTTGAATGGACATTAATTTATTAATTATTAGTTATTAAAAAAAATGTATAAAATTATCACTACCTTTACTTTATGATTACATTATTGATTAACTCTTTATAATGTATTTAGTCATTGACTAATTAGTAATGTTCATTCATTAATAATTAATTAGTCATAATAAGAAAGTTTATAAAAAATTGATCAGAAAATATGTATATTTCACACTAGACTTAAATTTTGGGGTTGATGCTTAACTATTAATGTTCATTTATTACTTCATTAATCATTCATAGAACAATTTTTTTTTCAAATGCATGAAAACATATGTACATTTTGTTCTGCACTTACATTTCAGTGTTGCTGCTTAATTATTACATTGCTGTTATATTTGATTTCAGCCTTCATTATTAATGCACTTATTTTGGTGTGTTGATGCTTAATTATTAATGTTTATGATTAATTATTTAATTAGTCATTTATTTTAAAGAATTTTAAATTCAAGGTGCTAAAATGCATCACAAAATAGGTAGATTTTACAGTGTAATCATATTTCTCTGTTGCTGCTCATTGTCTCAAAGGAATGGGATCCTTAAAATGCCTAAATATTTAGATCACTTTATTACATTTTATAGTGTATTTACTTATATTTTGCAGGTATGCCAATTAAACATCATACAAACATTAACCAGTTTGATCATCTGGGCACCTGACTACACAGAGGGACTTTTGCAGCATTTGATCTGCAATCAGATCACCGTCACTGGTATATCATTTAATCATGCTGTTTTTTACAAGAAAATGATTAACAGCCTTAGTAAATTGACATTCGCCAAATTCAATAGGGCTCTATATAACCACAGAGCATATTTTGATTATAGAAGTAGCCAGTTAGTGAACTTCTATCCAAAAGCAAGGTCTTCAGTAAATAAAACACTTATCTAAATAAATATGCTCAGTGCTTATATACAGCTCTATTAAATTGCCAGAATCACAATTTAATAAGACTCTGAGAGGATTATTGATTTTCCTTCAGCAATGTTATTAATTTAGAGATTGTCTATTTCACAATGCATCAGACATTGTAAGCAATTCAAGATTTAAATTCCTTTTAGTAGATGTATGTATGACAAGGACAACAAGTACTTTCAATGATTCATACATTTATTTAAACAAAAAAATTAAATATGATTTTTACATCTTTTTGCAGATTTCTCACGTCTCCACCTGCCTGAACACAGGAGTCACCTCTGCAGGAATTCACATTATAGAACATCAACTTCACAGGTATATGATTTTGTGATGACATTCTTTAGAAATATAGCATTAAGTATTGATTTGCGTTGAGCAATGTTATTAATTCATTAATCAATATTAATTAATTAATCATCACGAATAGTTATACAAATATAGATTGTCTATTTCACAATGCATAGGACATTGTAAGCAATTCAATATTTAAATTCCTTTTATTAGATGCATGTATGGCAAGGACAACAAGTACTTTCAATGCTTCATACATTCATTCAAACAAAAACTTAAATATGATTTTTACATCTTTCTACAGATTTCTTAGGTCTCCACCTGCATTAACACAGGAGTCGCCTCTGCAGGATTTCACAAAATAGAACATCTACTTCACAGGTATATGATTTCATGATGACATTCTTTACAAATATAGCATTACGTATTTTTTTGAGGCCATTGATGACAGTTATTGCTTAATTAATTTAAGTCATTCATTTGAAAAATTAATCAATAATTACAAGGACAAAAGAAGGAATACATATATACTTAGCTATTGATGTTTTAAATAATTACACTTTAACATCATATCTTGATTTATTGATTAATTACGCATCATATCTTGATTTATTCATTAATTCATGTAGTACCAAAAAAAAAGGGTTTCACGCCAATCTATACTTTGCTCATAGCTATTTCCGTTTGCCCTTCTTTACGAAAACATGTTTACAGATTTAGATTTTGCAGTGATAACACTTTTACATTATTTTATTCATGTGTATTCTTTCATTCATTAATTCATCATTATGTTACTGCTCATCGTCTAACAGGGATAGGAACTTAGAAGCAGTTAGATATTTAAATTAATGTATTATATTAGGACACTTTTTAACATTTTAAAATGCTGTTAACATATATTTATGATTAGGATTTACGTTTGCTATGTATGCCAATTAAAATGCATATTTTCAAACTCTTTATATGTCATTTTACAGATCCGTTATCTCTGAACCTCCCTGAAGACACAGAGTGACGTCTGCAGTATTTCAGTTGATATCACATCTAATTGACAGGTATCATTATTGATGACATTCTTTATAAAAACAGGATTAACAGCTTTATTGAATTGCAAGTTGCCCTATTAAATAGAGCTCTATATAAGCACACAGCATATTTTTGAACACAACTTCTTACTTACTAAAGACCTTGCTTTTGGATAGAAGATACCTAACTACAAACGTACATAACCAAAATATGTTCTGTGGTTATATAGAGCACTATTCAATTTGTTAAATCGCAATTTAATAAGTCTCTAAGTGTTTTTTCATCAGCATTATTCACAGGTTGTCATTCATTAAAAAAATACATATATGAAAACACATTTATCTTTACATGAATGAAAATTACACTTCAGATGTTTTTTCATGTCAATCTATAATTTGCTAATAGTTCTTTTGCTTTGCCCTTCTTTAGGAACACATGATTACCTGTTTATGGTTTTGCAGTCATGACAGAGAGACACACAGAGAGAGAGAGAGACAGAGAGAGAGAGAGAGAGAGACACACAGAGAGAGAGAGACACAGAGAGAGATAGAGAGAGAGAGTGAGAGAGACACAGAGAGACAGAGACAGACAGAGAGAGACACACAGAGTGACACAGACACAGAGACACACACACATAGAGAGAGACAGACACACACACATAGAGACACACACACACACAGACACACAAACACACACAGAGACACACACACAGAGACACAAACACACACAGACACACAGACACAGACAGACAAACACACACAGAGAGACACACACCGAGACACACATACACAGAGACACAGAAAGACACACATAGACACACACACACACACAGAGAGACACACACAGACACACACACATACACACACACAGAGACACACACACAAAGAGAGAGACACACATACAAACACAGACACATACACACAGAGACACACACAGAGACACACACAGAGACACACACACAGACACACACACACAGAGACACACACATATAGACACATACATAGAGACACACACATAGAAACACACACACAGACACACACACAAACACATACACACATACACACACACACACACACAGAGACACAGGCACCCAGAGACACAGACACTCAGAGA
Organism: Discoglossus pictus; assembly: GCA_027410445.1. Taxonomy (NCBI): domain Eukaryota; kingdom Metazoa; phylum Chordata; class Amphibia; order Anura; family Alytidae; genus Discoglossus; species Discoglossus pictus. The sequence goes on along the minus strand of CM050164.1, from coordinate 194,589,455 downwards.
GACAGACACCCAGAGAGACAGACAGAGACAGATTTCCATTACATTTTTTAGAAATATATGACAGGTTAAAAAATATGTATAATAAAACAAATGCAATTCTTACACCTCTATTTCCAATAACAGATTACAATGGCGGACAATGCAGTAGATAAGAAAGAATATAAAAGAAGAATGGCAAGGGAAAGGAAGCAGAGATAGAGAGATGCACAGACCCCTGAGACTTCACAACATTTGGGAGAAGAAGATCGACAGAGACTTCTTAATAAAAGAAAAATGGCTAAAAAAGCACAAAATTAGTCTGCTGGAGATTCAAAGAAAAGGAAAAGTAAACAAAAAAATGTTTGTAAAATATACAAAAAATTAGCTGTGGTTGAAAAAGAACAACTGGCACATGCGCAAAAACATCAATTGCCAATGCCAAGAGTAAATATGGTTCTCAAAAGAGATCACCATACTAATCAAAGACGGTATAATTTACCAACAGCAAATGAGGTTGCCATGGTATTTAAAAATGATGATGGGGAACCACCATTTGAGCAGGATATTAGAATATATCCACGCAATCAAGAACAACCTTTTATAAACATAAATATTTTAAGCAGTAATTTGGATCCAATGACAAATCTCATTTTCTTTCCAAATGGGCAGCCAGGATGGCAACCACAATTACAGTTGCAAAGTTATCCCAATAGTAAAGTTCGTGCTAGAAAGAATATTTCCATGCTGGAATATAAAGTGGCACAAACTGCTGTTCGGGATCATTTAATCCTATTTTATGTGGGGGCAAACTCACACAACAATGGATTATTGATTCCTATGTACAAGTCGAATCAAATAATCTAAATTTCAACAAAACACGCTTTGAGTAGAACAATATTGTGGATTGATGGATTATGTTTCTGAATTGGCTGCAAACAGAGACATTCCTGCTGGACGAACAATGATTTTGCCATCCTCTTTCCAAAGATCTCCTCGCAATATGACAATGGCTATTGTCACTAACTTTGGCAAACCAGATTTATTCATTACATTACCATGTAATCCACAATGGCCAGAGATCAAAGAAAATTTTCAGCTTGGACAAACTACTTCTGACCGACCAGATTTGGTGGCAAGAGTATTCAAAATAAAACTCAATTCATTAATTCATGATATAACTAAAGCAGACTTATTTGGAAAATGGGTGGCTTTTGTTTATACCATTGAATATAAAAAAAAAGAAGCTTGCCACATGCACATATACTTTTAATCTTGCAAGAAAAAGATAAATTGAATACAGCAGACAGAGTGGATTCAGTAATTGCTGCTGAACTGCCACTGCAGGGAAACATTCCAAACTTTATGAGATTGTAACTCATAGAATGATACATGGTCTATGTGGAGATATGAATCCAAATTCACCATTTATGGAAAATAAAAAATGCATAAAAGAGTTTCCAAAACAATTTCAAATGCAGACTTATGTTAATTGTGGTGGATACCCTTTGTATAAAAGAAGTGAAGGACAAACAGCTATTATCTGTGGCCAAAAGGTCTATAATAGATATGTGGTTCCATACAATCGACATTTGCTGATGAAGTACAATGCACATATCAATGTGGTAGCTTGCACTTCTATCAAATCCATCAAATGTGTGTATAAATATATATATATAAAGGATATGATACAGCAACTGTTGTTGTGCAAGGTGCACAAAATGAAAGACAATCCAATTTTACATGACAAACTTTCATCTTATTTAGATGCTTGCTATGTAAGTGCTCCAGAAGTAATGTGGCGTCTTCTCAAATTTGAGATGATGGGTCATATGCTGTGTATCGATTAGCTGTCCATTTGCCACAAAGTCAATTTGTTTGCTTCACTACAGGCAATGAAAGAAATGCTTTAGCACAAAATGAACATAGAGCAACAACGCTTACTGCTTGGTTTCAATTAAATTGTCAGGACACTCAGGCCAGACAATTTTTATACATTGACATTCCAAATCACTATGTATTTGTAAATGGACAACGAAAAAAACATAATTATAAAATTATCCCAAGAATTTATACCGTCAGTCCACGAGATATTGAACGTTTCAGTTTAAGATTTCTTCTTTTACATGTTCCCGGTGCACAAAGTTATGAACATTTACGCACAGTCAATGACATAGTTTATGATACTTTCCAGTTAGCTGCAAGACATCAAAAACTTTCTGGCAGAATGAGAGAGATGTCTCGAGGAAGCAGCACTGATGCATTAACTTTGTTTGAAACATTTAAATGACATATGTGTGAAGATTTCTTGAAACGTTACAATGAGACCATTGCGCTATTGAAAGCATTAATGGAACTACAGGAAATCTTTCTTTGTCATGGATTAAATTGTGCCAATTTTAATCTGCTTTATACAGGAATTATAGATGAAATTAACTTTGATGAGTATGACACTGACATTGGATACCAAAAAACACAAGAAAAAAATGGAACTTTAAATGCATTGCAATTGGAAGCATTTAACTCCATCACAGATGCAATATAAGATGACATGCTCAAAGAGCGTTATTTCTATCTGGATGGCCCTGGTGGATCGTTAGAAGGTGGTAGAACTGTGAATAGTGGATTTAAACTGCCAGTTCCAATTCTGGAAACATCAGTGTCGGATATTCAAATACATTTATTACAAGCAAAAAAAATTCACAAGAGTAAATGAATTATAATAGATGAGGCAACTATGTCATGCCCTGCAATGTATTGATCGATTATTAAAAGAAGTTATGGCTAATGATTTTCCATTTGGTGGAAAGGTGATGTTGTTAGGAGGAGATTTTAGGCAACCATTTCCTGTGGTGCCACATGGCAATCGGACTGACATTGTCGAAATGTGTATAAAAAAAAGTAAGCTGTGGAAAATATGTACACACCTTAAATTAGAAGTAAATATGAGATGTGAAGGCCAAAATCAATTCAATGATTGGCTCATTCATATTGGAGAAGGAAAACAGACAAAAATAAATAATTTACCTGATGATGCTGTTCAAATTCCAACAGAAATTATTGCAAAAGAACCACTAATTTCCACAATCTTCCTCAATACCATCAATAACGAGGATTATTCAGACATTGCAAGCAAAGTCATATCGACATCAAAAAATATAGATGCCTTGAATCTAAACAACAAAATATTAGAATTAATCAATGCACCCCAAAGAAACTATTACAGTGCAGATTCTGTTCTGGCTGATGACAAAGATATTGAACCAAACTTTACTATGGAATTTATTAATTATTTAACTCCCTCTGGAATGCCACCACATGTTTTGCAACTTAAAAAAGGGACAATTGTCATGTTACTGAGAAATATGAATCCAAAATGGGACCAGATTAATTGTGAAGGATTTAAAGGATCATTTTATACATGCAGAAATTATGAGTGGTACCCATAAAGGCGAACCAGTTCTTATACCGAGAATTGATTTAGCTCCAAGTGAAAGTGCTTTGCCTTTTATCCTTCAAAGGAGACAATTTCCCATTAACATGGCATTTGCCATGACCATCAATAAATCCCAAGGACAAACTTTTAAGTCTGTGGGTATTTTTTTGAAGGAACTCTATGTTGCATTTTCAAGATGCAATAATCCAGAGGAAATTAAAGTACATGTTGAAAAAAAAACAAGTCAGGGTGATTTATTGGAAGATGGATGCATTTTTACTTAAAACATTGTGTACTATGAGGTGCTGTAAATATAGAGGACAGTGGTTTCATTTCGACGACAACATTTATATCACTCGGACTGATTTTAGAGGACCACTATTTCAATAAGAAACTCTATACAATGGCAAAAAAACATAGAGAACAGTGGTTTTACTTCCAGGAAAAAATTGTAGCTCCCTGGGACTCTTTAAATAGGGTACCACTATTTCACTTAGGAAACTCTATGTGCCATTTGCACAAAGTACAACAAGAACAAAAAAAGTGAAAAAAAAAAGAAAAACAACAGTAAAAAGTGGTTATACAGATTGTAATGTGTTAGAACTTACCTTTTTACATGACTGGCCCCACAAAACAATTAAATGTTCTTTAAATTGAAGGTTAAATGTTATTGTTTTATGTTACTATTTCACAGGTTAACACTGTATTTTCAAAGTTAGGGAAAGTTGGTTCATTCTATATTGTATATAGTCAAGGATTTATGTTACTACAAGTTTCATCATTTGTTAATACATTGAACTGTATAATTAAATACAGAGTATTGATTCAGGGAGTAATCCAAATGCCAGTTAATGGGGTCAGGAAGGACTTCCTCTGGATTCAATGCAGATTTAGATTAACAAGAGTAAAAAAAAAAAGAATGTTACAAAGCATGTAATTGTTTGAAATAGTTATTTACTTAAAGATTACATAGTCTTCTGTTATTCATGGATAACTATCAATTCAAAATGTTAGTATTGTTAAAACAAATGATTCAAGATTTAAAAAAAAACAAGTTGAATGTTACAAACTTTTATGTTATGGTTTATAATATGTATTCATGAAAACTTCAGACATTGTTATATTGTTATTCCATATATGACAATTAAAACAGTTAATATTGACAAAAAATATATATTCTATACCTGTTGGTAAAATAAAAGTTGAAAGTTACAAAAATAAAAAGTTTGATTTAAAATGTTGTATTTCTTTGTAGATAAAAAAAAAGGTTAAGACTGTCAGACACTCACATTGTGTGGCAAAAAGTTTTAACAACATTAAAATGTTATTGACCCATCATTTTTGACGGGCAAGTCGCTAGTCTATAATAAAGTTCCAAATTGTGTATATAGCAAAAGAGACATTGAATACATGACAAACATTGGAATGACAAAATTAGCTTGACACTGGTTAAGTGACTGAAAAATAATTTAGTGGGTGGTTAATCATAAGGAGGAAAATATCTTCCTGTTATGTAGACTGTAGAATAAGAAATAAATAGAAACAATGGGGAGAAGCTAACATTCAAGGAAAGAGGATGTGGGATCTATGAGCTCTGCCAAAAAAACATATAAAATCATATGTAAAGTTACTTATCTATCAGCAAATCGATATATATGACCAGGATTGCGCACAGGAGGTCCCAGAAATCAAGGTTGACAACTTTTTTTCCCTGCGATTTGCTGCTGAACTAGAACAAAGGAGACTTTTAAACACTGATAAACACCATCCATACTTAAGGTTGAAAATGACTCATATTGCCTGTCAGTTTCAGATCTATACAGCAAAACAGATTGTCATCATGGCTAATGAAAGCCTGCGTGATAACACGCAGGCTCCCGACATCATCACTTGCCATGGTGGTCCCGAACCAAGCACCGAAAATTAACCCCCTATGCTGGGGGACTCCATTGGGAACCCCGCCATGTCCCCATATTAACCCACGCAGTGGGCTTCCCGATAAGGACCCAATCGGGACACCAGCTGCATTTAAAATTCAAATTTCCCGCTGCGGGTCCTTAAAGGACCCTCGGCACACTATTGTGCAATCCTGGCCACGGAGGTACTGTAAGTACCTCTGTGGCACCTAAAATTAACCCCCCCAATGTTTAACTGCAGAGGGTCGTGAGAGGACCGTAAAGATCCTTAAAGGACCCGCTATCACTAAAAAATTAACCCCTGCCGCAGGGGAACTATAAGTACCCCCCACAGGCATATCAAATTAACCCCATCACTCATGTGGGTCTATACAGACCCTCATGAGATTAAAATTACCCCCCTCAGTCCCATAAGGGTCTATACAGACCCTTATAGGATACTACTTAACCCCATCAGTCCCCTAAGGTTCTATACAGACGCTTATAGGACACACATTAACCTCAATATTAACACTATAAGTGCCATGAGGGTCCTCCAGGACCCTCATGACACTACGTCTAAGCACTACCCTAAACTACACTATTAGCCACCCCAATAAACTATTAAATCTAAATTAACCCCATCTAAATAAATAACCCCCCCTCTAAGTAATAATCCCCCTCTAACTAATTCACCCTATCTAAGTAATCAACCCTATTACTAACCACTGATCTAGACCGATCTAGACCTATTTAACCCTGTCTAGTTCTATGTAACCATATCTAGTCCTATTTAGCCCCATCTCTTATGGGGGTATATACAGACCCCCATAAGTCTCTATTTAACCCCATCACTCATGAGGGTTTATACAGACCCCCATAAGCCTCTAACTAAACCCCTCAGTCCCACAAGGGACTATACAGACCCTCATGGGACACTGATTAACCCCATTAGTCCAATAGGAGTCTATATAGACCCCTATAGGACACTATTAACCCATATAATAAAACTATAAGTGCCAAGAGTGTCTTCCAATAAATCTAAACCAACTCCCTCTAACTTATGAACCCCTCTCCTCCCTATCCTTATTAACCCCCATGCCCTATCCTATTAACACCCCACTAATTACAAAATATAATAAAAACTACACAAAATAAAAAAGCACCAATTACAAAAAATTAAAAAACCTACATCACAGAAAATAAAAAGCCTGCATTACAAAATTAAAAAAGCACCACTACCGAAAATAAAAAATGAACATTATCAAAAATAAAAAAACTAAATCATATAAAATAAAAAAACTACTTTACAGAAAATAAAAAAACCTAAGTTACCCAAAATAAAGAAAATCCTAAGTCACAGAAAATAAAAATGGCATACATCACATGAAATAAAACACACATTATATTACACACATTAATACCCTAACTACAGATACCCTAACTACATACATTAATACCCCTCTCTACATACTTTTAACCCCTTAACTATATACATCAATATCCCTATCTACATACATTTAACCCCTAAATACATACAATAAAAATACCTTTATCTGGCCTAAAACAACCGCCCTCACTAAACCTACAATAGGGTAAATAAGGCCACTTACCTTGCCAAAATGCAACAACGGTTTTCTGGCCTTCGTCCCTAGCGTAAGGGCGCATCCTTCATTGCTGCATGTCTGGCACCCCTAGGATAAAAAAAAAAGAATTACAATTAATAACAAAATTAAACACAACATATAAACAATACATTCTAAATATTACAGTTACCTTTCCGCAATGTCCCTATCCTTCTTGAAGTCTTCTCCAGCAGGGCCCTTGAAAAAACACCTGATGCAAATGAGGCTTGTAGCACTTCTTTCTATAATTTTTTTGAAATGGCGCCTTCTGATTGGCTGAAAACGCTGTCAATCATATTTCAGCCAATCAGAAGGTGCCAAGGTGTGAGCCAATTAGAATGTGATACAACCATATATCCCATTCTGATTGGCTGATGGACCTGTCAATTATTTCAAATCAGATCATAAGGTCGCTATTCCCTTCAGCCAATCAGAATGGGATACACCCCACAGGTTAGAGTAGAGGCGGATCAATAGAATAGGGAGAAGGGGGGTTCATTAAATAGAGAGGGGTGGTTTAGATGTATTGGTTTATTGGGGGAGGAGTAATGTAGTGTAGTTTGTACTTAGTGTCACGAGGGCCCTGGAGGACCCTCGTGGCACTTATGGGGTTACTGTCATCTAGTTACATAGTAATTTAGGTTGAAAAAAGACTTTAGACCATCAAGTTCAACCTTTTTAGATATCCTCTGATCTGCAATACGCAGAAAAATGGTTCTTATTGTCCCATGAGATTCTTTATAGACCCTTATGGAACTGATGGGGTAAAATAGAGGTTTATGGGGGTCTGTATAGACTCCCATAGGAGATGGGGTTAAATAGGACTAGATAGTGTTATTGGATCCAGATAGGGTTAACAGAGTTTAGTATGGGTTAATGGGGTATAGTTAGGGTTAACAGGGTTTAGTATGGGTTAATGGAGTATAGTTTGGGTTGATGGGTTAATGGAGTATGGTTAGGGTTGTGCTTATACTTTGTGTCATGAGGGTCCTGGAGGACCTCATGGCACTTATAGTGTTATTATAGGTGTTAATTAGTGTCCTATAGGGGTCTATATAGACCCCTATTGGACTGATGGGGTTAATTTGTGTCCTATAGTGATCTATATAGACCCCTATAGGACTGATGGGGTTAATTAGAGACGCATGGCGGTCTGTTTAGACCCTGATTAGTGATAGGGTTAATTGTAGGTGCCTGGGGGGTTAACCCCTTGCGCTGTGTGTATATATTAACTAATGCTGCTGTGTATCTATTGTAGCCCCCTGCATCCCTGTGTGATCATATTACACTAGTAAAGTACACTAACCTTTAGACTCTTCTCTTCAATGAGGCCTGGCCTGGCCCCCTGACCGTTAATGCATTCCGCCCACCAGCACAGTGACGATATGCATGGGCGGTCATAAATGTATCAATTTCATGACTGACAGTCTTCCATCATTGACCAATCAATGATGGAAGGCTGTACAGTTGTCAAGAGAACAATGTAAACCCACCCAGACCGTTAGCTCCGAGCGCCCGCCAGCTAATAGGGCCTCGAGTTTACTTTTTGATTGACATCTACAGTCAATAAAACCACCAGTTGCCTGACCCATCCCTCTTTCTGTTTCCTGACCCTGCTCACGCTGAAACTGAGAGCTGGCTGAAACTACTCACATCTGCCCAATCTAACAGTAAGTCTACCTGGCACCTGCCCTGCCCCTGGCAAAACCAAACCCCTAGTGCCCCTAATAAAAGGTAGGTTCCCCTCAGTTACCCCACTATGCCTGCCTGGCCTGCCACCTACCCAGCCACCCACCAACTTACCTACCATTGACGACTGACCTAGGCCTGCAATGCCTGGTGCCACCCCCAGCCATCACCCCCATGTGGCCTGTGTCACCCCCGATAACCCCGATGTGGCCTGCCCTATGCTATGCCACCGCTCGATTACCCCGATCACGGTGATCGGGGTAATCGGGTGGTGAGCGGGGTGGCACAGGCCACATGGGGTCAGATCACCCCCATGAGGCCTGTGCCACCCCTGATCACCTCCATGTGGCCTGTGCCACCACCCCCGAGGCCCGATCATCATCACCCCGATGTGGCCTATGCTACGCCACCGCCCGATTACCACGATCACGGTGATCGGGGTAATCGGGCGGTGAGCGGGGTTGCACAGGCCACATGGGGGTGGATGATCACCCCCATGAGGCCTGTGCCACCCCTGATCATGGCCTCCATGTGGCCTACGCGGCCACTGACCGACCAATGGCCGTGTGACCCCACCCTGATCCAACTACCAACCCCCCCCCCCCCCCTATTTTTATTCCATTTTTAGAAGTAACAGGCACATGCATGTCCCTGTCACCTTTAAAGATAAAATAAAAATAAGGTAAGGGAAAAACAATAATAAAAATACAGTAAACAGCACATATACTAAACAAACAATAATATAAATAAAGTAAACAGCACATACATACTAAACAAACAATAATAAAAATAAAATAAACAACAGCACATACTTACCTGTCAAATTGACCCCTCCAGCGTTGGCCTTCTGCCCTCAGTGCCCTGGATAGTCATAATAATCCAATTTTGATTGAAGCCCATGTCATAAAATCCAAAGTTGATTGAAGCCCATGTCAAATAAATAATCCAATGTTGATTGAAGCCCATGTCATAAAATCCAATGTTGATTGAAGCCCATGTCAAATAAATAATCCAATGTTGATTGAAGCCCATGTCAAATAAATAATCCAATGTTGATTGAAGCCCCTGTCAAATAAATAATCCAATCTTGATTGAAGCCCATGTCAAAAAATAATCCAATCTTGATTGAAGCCATTGTCCATCCATTCTGGCCCATTGCAAGAGGCCTCCACCAAAAAAAAAACGACGCTCTAAAAAAAAAAAAAAACAACAAACTAACAGAGCTTCTCCTACAAGGAGCTCCAACAGCGATTAATTGTTTTTTTCCCACGCTCTGCATTATATACAAATTTTTGAAGGACTCTGATTGGCTGAAATTTTTGATTGACATCGATTTCTACCAATGAGAGTCTTTAAAAAATTAGCAAATCAGCAAAGCAGGTATGGAAGCCTGTAAGGGAAAAAAAGGTTAGTGTGAACTTGTTTGACCCTGTATGTATTATACATATTACAGGGCTATTTATGTGACATACATGTTACAGGATAATGTATATGTATATGTTTATGTATATTTATGTATATTTTTTATGTGTGTGTGTGATATATATATATATATATATATATATATATATTTATATATATTGATATATATATATTGATTGATATATATATATATATATATTTATATATACATATATATTGATTGATTGATAGATATATTGATTGATAGATATATATATATATACATATATATATATGTATATATATATATATATATATATATATATTGAGATATACATATATATATATATATATATATATATATATATTTATATATTGATTGATTTATATATTGATTATTGATTGATATATATATATATATTTATATATTGATTGATTTATATATTGATTATTGATTGATATATATATATATATTTATATATTGATTTATTTATATATTGATTATTGATTGAGATATATATATATATATATATATATATATATATATATATTGAGATATATATATATATATTTTTTTTTATTTATTTATATATTGATTGATTTATATATTGATTATTGATTGATATATATATATATATATATATATATATATATATATATATATATATATATATATATTGAGATATATTGAGATATATTGATATCAATTGATATATATATTGTAACGGAACCCATCACTGTTTTACCCTGTTTTATGATTATTATGGTTAAAATATGATCCTACTATTAAACTGCATGTATGTTGGTTGATGCTCTGCAGAATATTGTCCCAGACATTTGCAGCTTCTTGGCATGGGAGATAATCCTGTTACAGCGACTCCGCATAAGATAAAGGAAGTCTATTGTATACAGTGTTTTCATTCTCAGATAAGAACAAAGAAGTGTAATTGAATCAATGTCTGATTGTATCAAAGTTGCCAGGGAGCCCCCTATTGTTCTCTTTATGTGTATTGTGTGGCCAAATATGGACATGTGTATTGCCGGTGGCCAAAGAGATGTATAAATATTTCTGCAATAACAAAATAAAGTCAGTATTCATTTGACTCCCAAATTGTGTGTCGTCCAATATGGGAGGTCGGGAATGGTGAGACTGTAGTGCTTCTTGGGTATTTTACCATATACCAGCGGAGATATTGGATACGTGGTCCAGCTCCGTTACATATATATATATATTTTTCATTTTTTTTCATGTACAGTTTGGGCCTATATGGTCACACTTGGTCTTTTAAGGTTTTTAAGGTGCGGTTGGGGCCTATATGGTCCCAATTTGTTATTTATGGTTTTTAAGGTGCGGTTGGGGCCTATATGGTCCCAATTTGTTATTTAAGGTTTTTAAGGTGCGGTTGGGGCCTATATGGTCCCAATTTGTTATTTAGGGTTTTTAAGGTGCGGTTGGGGACTATATGGTCCCAATTTGTTATTTAGGGTTTTTAAGGTGCGGTTGGGGCCTATATGGTCCCAATTTGTTATTTAGGGTTTTTAAGGTGCGGTTGGGGCCTATATGGTCCCAATTTGTTATTTAGGGTTTTTAAGGTGCGGTTGGGGCTTATATGGTCCCAATTTGTTATTTATGGTTTTAAAGGTGCGGTTGGGGCCTATATGGTCCCAATTTGTTATTTATGGTTTTTAAGGTGCGGTTGGGGCCTATATGGTCCCAATTTGTTATTTAAGGTTTTTAAGGTGCGGTTGGGGCCTATATGGTCCCAATTTGTTATTTAGGCTTTTAAAGGTGCGGTTGGGGCCTATATGGTCCCAATTTGTTATTTAGGGTTTTTAAGGTGCGGTTGGGGCCTATATGGTCCCAATTTGTTATTTAGGGTTTTTAAGGTGCGGTTGGGGCCTATATGGTCCCAATTTGTTATTTAGAGTTTTTAAGGTGCGGTTGCTGCCTATATGGTCCCAATTTGTTATTTAGGGTTTTTAAGGTGCGGTTGGGGCTTATATGGTCCCAATTTGTTATTTATGGTTTTAAAGGTGCGGTTGGGGCCTATATGGTCCCAATTTGTTATTTATGGTTTTTAAGGTGCGGTTGGGGCCTATATGGTCCCAATTTGTTATTTAAGGTTTTTAAGGTGCGGTTGGGGCCTATATGGTCCCAATTTGTTATTTAGGGTTTTTAAGGTGCGGTTGGGGCCTATATGGTCCCAATTTGTTATTTAGGGTTTTTAAGGTGCGGTTGGGGCTTATATGGTCCCAATTTGTTATTTATGGTTTTAAAGGTGCGGTTGGGGCCTATATGGTCCCAATTTGTTATTTATGGTTTTTAAGGTGCGGTTGGGGCCTATATGGTCCCAATTTGTTATTTAAGGTTTTTAAGGTGCGGTTGGGGCCTATATGGTCCCAATTTGTTATTTAGGCTTTTAAAGGTGCGGTTGGGGCCTATATGGTCCCAATTTGTTATTTAGGGTTTTTAAGGTGCGGTTGGGGCCTATATGGTCCCAATTTGTTATTTAGGGTTTTTAAGGTGCGGTTGGGGCCTATATGGTCCCAATTTGTTATTTAGAGTTTTTAAGGTGCGGTTGCTGCCTATATGGTCCCAATTTGTTATTTAGGGTTTTTAAGGTGCGATTGGGGCCTATATGGTCCCAATTTGTTATTTATGGTTTTTAAAGTGCGGTTGGGGCCTATATAGTCACACTTGGTCTTTTAATGTTTTAAAAGTTACGGTTTGGGTCTTGAACTTTCTAATGTTTTTTTTGTTGTTTTCTATCACCCCCCCCCCCCAGGTGCAAACTATCTGTGGAAGCAGATTTGTTTGGACTCGTTGGTTGACTTACTGGATGTGAATACCCCGAGAAGGAGAGTCAACTGTAGGTGAGTATATGGTCACACTTGGACTTTTAAGGTTTTTAAGGTGTGGTTGGGGCCTATATGGTCACACTTGGTCTTTTAAGGTATGTTTGGGGCCTATATGGTCACACTTGGTGTTCTAAGGTATGTTTGGGCCCTATATGGTCACACTTGGTCTTCTAAGGTATGTTTGGGGCCTATGGTCACACTTGGTCTTCTAAGGTATGTTTGGGCCCTATATGGTCACACTTGGTCTTCTAAGGTATGTTTGGGCCCTATATGGTCACACTTGGTCTTCTAAGGTATGTTTGGGGCCTATATGGTCACACTTGGTCTTCTAAGGTATGTTTGGGGCCTATGGTCACACTTGGTCTTCTAAGGTATGCTTGGGCCCTATATGGTCACACTTGGTCTTCTAAGGTATGTTTGGGCCCTATATGGTCACACTTGGTCTTCTGGTATGTTTGGAGCCTATATGGTCACACTTGGTCTTCTAAGGTATGTTTGGGGCCTATATGATTCCACTTGGTCTTTTAATGTTTTTTAAGTATGGTTTTGTTCTTGAATGGTCTGATTGATTAGCTTGTTTTCTTTCAACCCCAGGTGCAAACCCTATGTGGCAGCAGATTTGTTTGTTCTCGTTGGTCAACTTACTGAACGTGAATACCCTGAGAAGAAGAGCCGACTAATGGTAGGTGTCACTGCTTTAATTTTTCTGTTAATGCATATAGGTGCAATTATGATATTGCTGTAGTCTTGTCACATGAGTTTTTTTCAATCTATATTGTATACCAATGAATTTAACACATTGTTACTTTACTTCTTGACATTTCTGCATTGCTGATCATGTATTTCAATGGGCTTTACAAGTATAAGGTCATTGGGCGGGGCTTATAAAGGTCATTATGACATCAAGGGGAGGAGTTATAAAAATGGGTGTGGTTTGAAAAAAGGGGAGTGGCTATGTTTCGCCCTGGCGCCCCTCCAACTTGAAAAGTCACCAGCCGCCACTGCTATTGGGACTCCCCCGGCAAGGGTTAATTCTGGGAGGCTGCAGGGATGCCGATCGGGACCCCTGCAGCATGGGGATGTATTGAAAGAGCAGGGGTGAGCTTTAGGGACCATAGGGAAGTTCGGTGGCCAGAGTAGGGTCTCTTCTGCTGTTTACGCAGCAAACGTCAGGGCTTTTGCAGCCTTTGCGAGTCCTCCCCAGCACTCGCTGGGCTTTGGGCTCCATTGGGGTGTTACGGGCTAGCTCGCGGGGGTCTTTGTGGCAATTTAATAGCATGATTGGACAAAAAACGTAGGCAGTTTTCGGCTTTTCTGTGTTGTGATCACTGTTTCCCAAAGGTTGCCCTATTTCAACATTTGATACTATATAGATATTATTTGTGATAACTAAATCCAAGACAGCTTATTTTCTAGTAGGCTCTTGTATAACCTGGGCCAGATTAGTTATAATCTCCCATTATTCGAACCCTGCCCATGCCTAACTGCATTTCCAATCTGTAACAATAATTGCATTTCCTCATTTTTAATTATATTTGGGGGTTTATAGCATACTCCAACCAATATTCTTTTGGAATTTGCTGCTCTGCTATTTAACTCTACCCACAAACATTCAATATTATCACTAGTTCCAGCATAAATATCTTGTCTAACTATAGGCTTACATTCAGGCTTAACATACAGACAACTCCCTCCTCCCCTTTTACCATTGTCCCAATCTTTCATAAATGGGTTATAACCATCCAGATTAACAGTCCAGTCATGAGAGTCATCCCACCATGTTTCAGTAACGCCTATTAACTCCCATTACTCATTAACTGCTAATAATTCTAACTCTCCCATTTTTCGCGGACAGCTTCTCACATTAGCAAGCATACACATTATGTTATGAGTCTGTAAGTCTAGAGTGCCACTATACTTGAGTTACTTAACAATACCTCCCTATTGACTATACTAACCCTCCCCCATCTCCTCCAGCATGACTAGTTAATTCATTCCTTACCCCCTCTACACTTACTACCCCATTATTTCTATCTAGTCCCTCACCCCCACTTATTAGTTTAAAAACTCCTCCAGCCTTTCTACCATTCTTTCCCGTAGCACAGTAGCTCCCTTATCATTAAGGGGCAATCTATCCCTGCTATAGAGATTGTATATAAGTGAGAAGTCAGCCCAGTGCTCTTTAAACCCAAACCCCTCCTTAGTGCACCACTTTTTTAACCATGCATTAACCTCCCTAAGCTCCATCTGTCTCCCTGGGCTAGCACGTTGCACTGGTAGTATCTCAGAAAATACTACCTTGGAGTTCCTTGCCTTAAGCTTATTCCCTAATTCTCTAAAATCATTCTTCTGGACACACCATCTTCCATGAACTTTGTCATTGGTACCAATACGTACCAAGACCGCCGGTTCATTTTCAGCCCCTCCCAATAATTTATCTACCCGATCCACAACATGCCGAACCCGAGCACCCGAGAGACAGCAAACTGTTCAACTGCTGGGATCTCTGTGACATATCACCCTGTCTACCTTCCTAATAATAGAGTCCCCTACCACTAAAACCTGTTTGTTGCTCTTGCCTATTCTGCCCTCCCACTCTTCCAGTAGAACTGTTCTCCCGGCTGTTAGAGGGAACAGCTCTATCTGGCATTGCCATTCCTGAATGGACATCCCCAACAGCTTCACTCAATCTGACAAATCTGTTGGTGCTTGCCAACTCAGAACTGGCCTGCCTCCTCCTAGTGCTACCCCTTGTAACTGTAACCCAGCTATATCCCTGGACATCCTCGCTAGCCCCAACTCCACCTTCCACTCTAGGCCCTGCTAAACTGTGCTCCGTTTGCACCAACTCCCTTTCCAGTGGAGCAATATAACTAAGTGCTGCAACTCTCCTCTCCAGTTCTTCAATTTGAGCTTCCAGAGAGGCAACATGCTCACACCTCTCACAGAGGTATGGACTCTGGATCATCTGTTCCAGTAGTTCATACATGTGGCAGGATGTACAGAGTGAGGTTGCCACTGAACTGACTCATAATTACAAATTAGAAAAAATACTACAATTTGACCCTTTTCTTTGGACTCCCTCCAGCAAACAGTCAGACACAAGGTCCAAACTTATATGCAAGTTTAAACCCGGCAACACTTCCCTCTCACCTGTACCAAATCACTGCACACATGAAATAAACACACTTTACTTGTCTGAGTAAATCAGATGCAAGTAAAGTGTTTGTATGAAGGTGAAATAAATAAATGTTAACACTTTAAAGCAGACCTGCATATTTCCTCATACCTGTGTCTATCATACACATTTTTAACTCTTTTTTTTTTTGCTGGACTAGAAATAAAGCCTGACCAGACTATGGTACTGCTTCAGAAGGAGCATGCTCACTAAATAGTGGCTGGGCTTTGATGATCCATGCACTGTGGTCTACAGGGCAGCTGCAAAGATGTTACAACAGAGCTGTTACCTTTGTTTAGGCAGTGGGAGTAGAACTAATGGTGTTATGGGGCATTGCCAGTGACATCAGCTCAGCATGGTTCCAAGATCCATGTTAGTCTAGCACACAGGCAGAGCTGGCCATGCCTATGACAGACATGGATAAGAGGAGATATGCAGCACTCCATGAGTAGAAAAAAAAACAGTTTGAAACTAATACACATTTTTAACTGTTCTTTATTTTAAACTGCATACTGTTTTTAGCCGCCTGTGCCCATCAAACGTACAAGCTGTACTAAATGCGCTAGTGTCATCCTTTAAATGACCACTGCAGTCCTATTTTTACAATATATTCTTTGATGGAGTTCATGATTTCTAAATCTGTTTGAGATTTGGTTTCAACTCCAGCCTGTACCTACACTACCCTCTTTTCAGAGTAGCCTACATTATGACACTCCTGATTAGTCGTTCCCTGGTCTAGGTATAGAAAGTACAATCTTTCTGTGCCTTCACGTTGACCACACAAGAAACAAATGGATAGCCACATAATAGCAGGAGATATAGACAGAAAGAAAATATACACATCAAATTCTCCAGTTCACTGGTCATAGTAAACACCCTCTTTCAACAGCCTCAAATACAACTCTACACACGGACATCACCAGATGCATAATATACTTTATAGCCTAAGATGAAGGAGCTCCATACTGTCAGTAAATACAAGCACTGGGACTGACTGTGGCTCAGATCATGAGCTTCTTTTTGCAAAGTTCACAATTAAGCAAAAGAAAAGAGGGAAATCATCAGACCAAGCATATACAAAGTAAAAAATATCCCATGTGAATATGCAGTGGAGGTAAAGAATAGATTTAAGGGACAAGACATGGTTCATATAATGCCTGAAGAACTTTGACAATGTCCAGAAAATAGAAACAAAGAATATCCCTAAAGAGAAAAAACTAAGAAGGCAAATGAACTGTCTAATTAGGCTTTGAAGGAGCTGGACCATAAAGAATTCTGAGCACTGTATAATTGACGGATTTGTATTGTGGTGTTGGAGCAAACTTCTTAGAGTTCCTTCAACTGCAAGAAGATCCAGTCAACCGATACTGCAGAAAATCCAGCCTAACTGTTCACTGGAAGGCATGATCATGAGGTTAAAACTCAAATATTTTGGCCATATCCTGAGAAGACAGGATTCCTTGATGCTGGGAAAAAAAGGCACATGAAGAAGAGGACAGCAAAGGCACATATGGATAGATGCAGTCAATGAAGCAATAAATATGAGCTTGATCGATCTCAGAGGGGCAGTAGCTGACAGATGCGCCTGGTGTACTGTAGTCCATAAAGTCACAGAGAATCTGTCCGACTGAATGACTGAACATAACACAACTCCAAGCTCAAATTTCATTTCCTGACACTGCCATCTCATCTATACCTTGAGTTATAAAATAGGACACACCTATACAAGCTGATTACCAATATATCCCAGGATAAAATAAATGCAGAAGGAGAGAAGGGGGCATCATGCTTTATTTAGGCAAGGAAAGCCACTTTGCTTGCTTCTGCCCAAGTTAGGAAGCATCAAGGCATATAGGCTAGCAGGAAGATTTATCTGTGAAGCAAGCATACTCCCAAATTCCCTCTACACCAAAGCTTTCATAAGCTTTCACTCCCTTGCCAATGAACATTGAGTTACCATTCCAACCATGATAGTACCATTGGCTGTCAGCTCTGTTGATGTAAAGCCGCTGGGTGCTGAAATTATTTTGGAGACACATTTTTAAAGAACTACTGCAATCATTTTTTTTTATTTACTACTATGAAGAATATACAGCCTGTTTTTAGAAACTATATATATATATATATATATATATATATATATATATATATATATATATATATATATATATATACAGCCATATCAGAGGACGAAATGCACGTCTGGGGTTTGCTGTTTCTCCTGTTCAGGGTAGAATTGCCTGGTATTTCGGGTCTGGATCACTCTTTTGAGTGAGACCAGACTGATATACTACAGAATATTTTTCCCTGTGAAGTGAGCTAGAAGAAGTTGCTCTCTGAGTAGGTAAGCAGATCTATAGAGCAACTCCAGTGGAGTCTGCCATATTGCTTTTAGTAGACCACTTTTTGAGGTAGGAGAAGACTTTGAATTTACAAGGAGTTTGTGTCAGCACAATGGTAATGTGAAGCACTGCCAAAATTTCCAGCAAGACTTAGGGAGATGCATTACTTTACAAGGACACACCCATCTCAGGAAGTAATAGCCACCAGCAGGAAAAACACAATATAAATGACTCAAGCAAAAGAAGTTTGTAAATGTTGTATTTAGTCATTTTGATTTGTAATAACTTTTTGTCCATTATCCTGTTAAGTTAAAAGACAGCCTGTTGTAATTCTGCTGTTTTGGAGATGGAGTGCATCTGTTCTGCATAGTTTTATTAGTGATTCAAGAGCAGAGTAAGGAGGATTTTTGACTGGTTGGCTGATTTAGATAATATATCAGCATTGAACAAATTCGCCTTCCCTCCAATAGGTCTAGTAGAGGTAGGCTGTGAGTATACTTGCTTGCCTCTGCTCTATCACTACATCTTCATGCCTTGAAAAGGAAGTATTACTGTTATGGCAGCTTTCATGCGTCCACTGAAACCAATATTTTCATTGAAAATGCCTTAATGCCTGTGGCTTACATAGATGCTAGCGTTTGCGGTAGCTAATCCCTGTGGTCCTTTAAACTATACACCAAAACAGCTCTTATAGTTCCTGGTTTACAAAGCAGTGAAACAGTTATACATTGACTATAATAGTGTATAGCCATCCAGAATACTGAAGCTTCACCACATTGTGAGAGTTGACAATTGCATCCTCCAACAATTTAACCAACAGAGCTACATTAGGTGTTATATATAATTGAAGGAAGCATGTAGATTTAACCTTCAAAATTGTTATTTTCATTCCCTCCACACTAACATTTTCCTTACCTGAGTTCTTTTCTAACAAATTATTTTTCTGGTAATAGAGCCATCCCTAATGTCCAAGATATTGCCTTTTCTTTACGTATTACCCTGAATCATTTTTGATAACACTATCTTACAGGCAAACACATTTATATCTAATATTCATATTTATATCTATATATTCTTCAAAACCCCAGAGCAAAGATTCTCTTTTCTTATTAAGACAAAAGATCATCATTTATTGGTGCATCTGTGCTAAAACTTAATATTTAGAAAGGTGTTAAGTTCTATGATATTTTCAAGATAATGATAGTAAGAGAAAACCACTTAAAGAACACCTTTTTAAAAAAAAATTATTATATTAGCCACAAACCAAACTTTAAAAATTTAAATTTTATTACTTTATTAAAATCATCTTTGTTAAAAATCGTTCACTTAAAAAACTGAATAAAGTAATACTCAGTATGGATGTCACTTCTGGGACTTTATTTAGAATTTAATTTTTTATTTGTTTCGAGAAGTTTTGCTGTGCCACTTTGAATATATTTGTCTCTTGATTTTATCTTGTACTTACTCTCTTGTGAATTGTTAAAGTGCAACGTGAAAAGTTAAATAATATTATGATATTACCAATATTGGATGTGAATCATTCAGGTGTTCTGATTCCAAGCTATAACACAGCTTGTAAAAAGTGCATCAAGTGCTAAATAAATCTGCTTAAAGTGATCAAAAATTGTGCATCAAAATACTGCGATTGTAGTTTAGAGACAGAAATTGGCCTTTGCATTAGTGATATTTTGTAACAAATTTCTTAAGTCTTTTACAATTGCACACATGTCCAGACCATTATTATTATATTGCACCATATAAATGTTCAATTATTATTAAAGAGACTTTGTCGCTATTACTCTTAATAAAAATTATAAGAATATGCTTATAATTTAGTTGTGTCAGTTTGTATATAGTTGCTTAATTGTTATAATTTTTGGTGAGTTATCCCACTAAGTTCTCCTTTATTTTGTTAGTAAAATATATGGTTCTTAATTCTGTGTCTCTCACTTGTGACTCACTTATTTTTTTAAATGCCACTGGATATATTAGCTGCGCTCTTGCAAAGGCTTAATATTAGTGTTAGTGCTGCTGTGCATTAGTGAGCCTGCACTTCAATATCACAAGTGGTACTGTCTATGTATAGAGATCCCCTACATTAGTGTGTCTTACTATGTCTCTGTGGAGACTGTATAGTGTTTGGGCTAATTAATTTTAACCTCTTGCATCCCTGTATTGAAATGCACTAAATAACTTAATAATTAGTATATTACAATGTATTTGTTATCATTAGAGATGACGACATAGCTTTCTTCAATGCTGTTATTGATCACTATAAGTCTATTACTGGACTTATAGGATAGTATTTGAGGTTGAATAAAGACTGTTAGTCCATCAAGTTCAACCTTTTTAGATCTCTTTGATTTTTTAATATGTGGACTATTTGTTATTAATTGTTAATTGATCCAGAGGAAGGCAAACAGAAAAAAAAAAAACCATCGAAATCTTTCCAATTGTCTCATAAGGGGAAAAAAAGCTAAATTCCTTCCTGACCCCAGAAACTGTCGATCAAATTTCTCCCTGTATCGATATTCCTTCGCTAGTTATCTAGGATAACCTTGAATGCCCTCTTTATGTAAAAATATATCTAACCCCTTTTTAAAGTTATCTATCGAATTAGCTGTTACCACCTCCTTTGGTAGAGAATTCCACAGTTTAACCACTCTAACTGTGAAGAACCCTTTTCTTTCTTTAAGGTGAAATCTTTTCTCCTCTAACCTCAAGGGGTGTCCTCTTGTCAGTTGAAATCTCTTGCTACAAAAAGTTCACTTGACAAAGCCTTATATTGACCCTGGATGTATTTAAATAAGGTAATCATATCCCCTCGTAGACGCCTTTTTTCTAGCGAAAATATGTTTAATTTGGTTAGTCTTTCTTCATAACTTAGCCCCTCCATTCCCCGTATTAGTTTTGTTGTCCTTCTCTGTACTTTTTCCAGCTCTAAAATGTCCTTTTTATGAAGTGGTGCCCAAAATTGTACTCCAAATTCCAAATGAGGGTGTACTAGGTATGTAAACAAACGGGCTTGAGGCTTCGGCTCGTAACTCGCACCCTTGCTCAATTGAATAACATCGCAATCGGAGACGAAAGGGAATATGGCTCTAAGTTGCTTGGTGGAATATTATTTATAGCATGGCAAAATATCTGCATTGAAGGCAAACTAGTAGACATGTTAGAAGTAGTAATGGTATCACATATAATAATTGTCGTAATTGCGAGTTTGTCGGTAACGCTATGTTAAAAGTTACAGGCTTGCTCATGCACAATGAGCGCCGAAGGGCTGCACAACTTAGAAAAAGGCTTGCAATGAGCGCCGGAGGAGCTCATTATGAGCCCTGCGATGAGCACCAAAGGCCGTAGGTGTTTGGCACTCATCGCAAGGCACGCACCACTTAGAAAAAGGCTTGCAATGAGCGCCTCGGTGCTCATTGCGAGGCCAGCGATGAGTGCTCATCGTGAGGCCCGCAGAACTTGGAAAAAGGCAAGACTTTCAAAAAATTACGGATTTAATAGCAGACATTTTTTTCAAGCCTTAACTCGAAAAGGCGCCAATTGATGAAAAAATTAACTGACAACCTCACACACAGCACAGGGGGAGAGGAAGGGAGCATGTAAGTGAGGTTGAAAGCTAATTTGTTCTTCAATTGGCATTTTTGGAGGTCTAAAAACGGTTAAGCAAAAAAATAAATGGAGGCAGTAAAGACATAAATTATTTTCAAGGCCGCAAATCAGAAGAGCGTTTTGGGCTTGGGGAAAATGTATCAATTTCCCAAACCCAAAAATGGTTTCAGACCCGTACAGCACAGAGCAGGAAAGGGTAGGAAAAAGACACAGGGGAGGGAGTTGGGGGAAAAGAGACAAAGGGGTGAGAGAAGGGGGAACAGTAGAGGGGGGGAGGGTTGCAATTAGCGCACAGGGTGCTCATTGCGAAGCATGAAAGTGGTGGGTTGGCCGATGCCGGCAATGATTGGTGAAGTCTGTAAAGTAGAGGCTCACGATGAGCGCCAAAGGCGCTCATCGAGAGGCACGCAAGTTAAAGCGGGGAGAGCCTCGCATTGTTTGGCAAACAGCATTGGCAGGCTAAACATTTTATTGAAGTCATCTTTGATGGGCAATTCCCTAGTATTACTATATAAGATATCATTTGTTTAACAAGTTACTGTGTGAGAGCAGTGGATTTGGTCTATTTTCATTCTGGTGATACCTTGTTTATTTGTAGATATCATCAGTTGATACTGACCTTCAGAAGGAGGATGCTTCTAGAATATCAGATTCTTCAAAACTTGACTAGCTCTAAAAGCATAGCTAAAGCAGGACATAAGATGCCAAGTTGTATTATTTATCACAATGAATTAATGGAGGGATGCACCAAGATGGAGCATGAAGATTGCATTAAAGAATCACTGGTCTGTATCACAACTCCATCTCTGGAAGTGCAATAATTTTTGGTATTAATGTTAGGTCTGAACTGCTGCAGATGCAGCTCAGAAGCTACACCCGTGGGATTCACCAGAGACTCATACTGATGGATTTTCCAGAAGTGCTGTGTCTGGAGGGGGGAGTCTCATCTTCTGAAAGGAGGAACTGCAGGATAACATGATATCCTAGAATCCAGAAGAACACATCTGCTCTAGGATTCCACTTCTGGGAAGATATTCTGTGCCAAGTGTTGTGGAAGACCTCTGTGAGAGCAGCATGTTGTGTTGCCTACTGTACATATTTTGTTAAAAATCCTGCAAATTGCCTAAGTGCAATGCCATCCAAGTCATCTTATCTCTTTGGCTCAAAACTTGATGTCTTGATAGAAAAGCTCACCAAAAACAAGGGTCCTTTATTTTGCAGAAAAATGTCCAAAGTTTACTTTGGGTTCTGCATATGGTATGGTTTGGATACAGCTTACTACATAGAGATTTCCTCCACAAAACTTTGCAAATTCGTCTGTTCTTTTGTTGGAAGACTTCTTAGGAAAGAAGGACTGTAGTTCAGAGTCTTCAACAAGTTAATCCAAAGTGAGTTCAAGATGGAATCCAGAAACACACCTTGACACATAATTGAACTCTACAATGGCCAATGCTTACTTGCAACACATAAATCAGGCACATAAATCAGGCAAGGCACCCGAGAAGAAGACCTGAAGTGTCTAAAAGATGTATGTCCTCTTTGATTCCAGCGATCCTCTAGGCCAAAACCCATATGCGGGTGCTTCAAAGCAACATCATGCATAACTGTAATCAAAGTCTGCTGTCTTTAGATCATCTAATTCATCTATCTCAGGAAACAAAACTGTATTTGAGCTACTGGCCATTAAATATTGATCTTATAGAGGAGGTTGATTGGGAGAACCAGTAGTGGAAAATAGTAACAATGGATGGCAGCAGTACAGGCTGGGGAGCCAATTGTCATAGAAAATATGTGAAAGGCCATTGCCTGTAGCTAGAGATGTATTTTTCCTTTAATCTATGGGACCTGCAAGCAGTAAGACTGGACCTACAATCTTTTCAAACATAACTGAATGGCCACAAAATAAAGATTCAGCTGGACAATGCAACAGTGGAGGTGTTCATCAACCATCAAATGAAACCAGAAGCAGTCCTTGCAAAGATCGACGGCATGGATAACTAAATGGGCAGAAATAGAGGCTGACAATGCAGTATATATAACAGGCTCCATCATCTCATTAGCAGACTTTCTCAGCTGGAAAGAAGAGTGTGAATTAGCTTAAGATTTTTTTTTACCAGATTTTTTACCAGACTGCAATTGGACATTCCACAGCCGAATTGATGACCACTTACGGAAACAGGAAAGTACCAAACTTCATGTACCATGAGAGAATGCCCTAGGATTCAACTTTTCCTTTGTTTACCTCCCTTTCTGCTCACTTGTTGAAGAGCGAAGATTTGGAAAGACTAAGTGCAAATGATCGTTATAGCACTTTTCTGGGCCAGAAGGGTTGGCTATCAGAATTCAAAAGACTGTCAATTGCACAACCGTTACCTCCACCAGACCTCTTTTGTACCTCAATGTAGAAACACTTTGTCTGATGGCTGGAACGTGAAGGATTGGATGAGGAGTAGGGAATAGTCAAAGTAATTAAAATGTTACTGCACAGAAAGAAGCACGTCTCCTCAATTATCTGCTTGGGAGGTTGGAAAGATTTTCTGTAGCGTTCTATCAACAATAACACAATACTATGGTCTTCAAATATTACAAATATTCTGAAATATCTACAGACAGGCTTTGACAAAGGTCTAAGGCTGTGTGCTTTAAAGGTGCAGGTGGCAGCACAAGGTGCTTTTCTGCAACAGCATAATAGAGAGCATATATTAGTGATAAGATTTCTGTGGGCTTCATGGAATCTACTCCCTGTGGTGTGCTGCGCTTTTTTCTCACAGAACTGACTAGGAAGCCTTCACTGGACAACCCTTTAAACTACTGGAAGATTGCTCATTGAAATGCTTACTATAAAAAAAATATATATATTTCTTGTGGGAATCACAACAGATCGTTAAGGTTCAAAAACCTATGATTTCCAGGTGGATAAGAACAACAATCATTAAACCATAACAGTTACTGCAGAAGTAAATTCTGAATCTACAAAGTCATGTTCTAATAGATCAGTAGCCAGATCTTGGGCCAAAACACCCACGTTTTCCCTTGACCAAATCTGCCAAATCTGCTGCAGTATGCATACATTATATAAACATTAAAGAATTGACATCAATGAGGACTCTACTTTTGTATGCAGGATGTTGGAAGCTGTTTATTTTCATTTTTCCTCCATAGGTCATGTATAGCTTTGGTTTAGCTCATGTTCAGTGCTGCCTAGAAGATGTTGAGGAAATACAAATTTCCTGCAATTTCCAAAATTATGTTTCCTTGAAGCCTTTGACTGCAACACAGGGACTTCCCTCCTATTAAAAACAGTAAAAATGTGATATTTGTACAATGTCTGTATTTCAACCGATAGCTTTATAACAACACCAAGGGTGGAAAGGAGGAGGGGTGTGTATTCTGTCTTGCCTCAGGTTGAGTGGTCTCCCTCTCATATGATCTATGCTGTGTCAAATAATTTACCAGTAGGTAACGAAATTCTCTATTTAATTGATTAGAAATAATTATATGCAGTGCTACATAGAACAGACCATTGCTACACAAGAGACAGATAGATAATTTGGTGGTGCACAAAGGCATTCAGAAAAATCCAGGTGGTCCACTAATTTTCTCGGTAGTGCTTTGAATTTTTTTTTTGTAACTACTAGATTAAAATATAATAACCTGAGTCAAATGTTATTTTAGGAAACGTTATTCTTCCATACCAAATATTTCAAAAGTTTCTCCAGTCAAAGCTATTTATATTGGTCGTATTATATTTACCAGTTAAGATGAAACTTCCTATTTTTTTATTTTGTACCCAGTGATCAATATCCTAAGTGATCAATATCCTGTAGCAAATTGGGCAGAGAAAAGAGAAAGTGATAGCTAATAGCACATAGTCTGCATACAGAGAGATCTTGTATTTACTCAGACTGTCAGGGTGGGTTCTGACAAGAGTAGCACATGGTTAGACAGACAAGACAAAACATAAAGCAGAAATGGGAAATACAATTCATCTCCACTTCACTTGGCAACTTAAATACCTTTGGAGTCACCTAAAATGCCAGTCTGAGACTATAATAGTTGTCATCTTAGGTTTTTGTCCGTCATGCCATGTTAAACGAGGCTCGCACCGCTTTGCTGCAATGAGCGCCGAGGGTGGTCATTGCAGGGCTTGCAAAATATTACGGCTTTAACAGGCTTTAATATTTCACGAGCGTAACTCTGAAAACCATCCAAAAAAGCCAATTAATTAAACAAATTAACTTAAAAACTCACACATAGCACAGGGGGAGACCCAGGGTGCCTGTGAGTGAGTTTGGTAGCTCATTTTAGGTTTAAGTGCCGTTTTTCAGCAATCGAAAATCAGCTAATCCAGGAAAAAAATGGAGGATGAAAATACGTACATTTTCTCAAACGGGATCAAAACGATGCCGAAGCCAGTAATACTTAGCAAGAACAACGCGAGGCACGCAGGACTTTGAAAATAAACAATGCCGAAGCCAGTAACACCTAGCAGAACAACGCAAGACACACAGGACTTTGAAAATAAAAGCAACGGCACTCATCGCAAGCCACCAAAACTTGACCAGAGACACAGAGGAGAAAGACACAGGGGAGGGAGAGGGGGGACAGGGTGGAACAAGACACAGTGCTGAAAGACGAAAAAAAGAGACACAGGGGAGGGAAATAAGGAAAAACAAAAGATGCAGGGCAGGGAGAGGAGGGGGAGGGAGAGAGGGGGAAACAGACACAGGGGTCAGAGAGTGGGGCAAGGTTCACAATGAGCGCCAAAGGTGCTCATTGCGGACCTTGTGATGGGAGTGAGGCATGAAAGAGGCGGGTTGCACGATGTCTGCAATGAGCGCTCATGGAAGGGCTTGCAATGAGCGCCAAAGGCACTCATCGCGAGGCCCATAAACTAGACGGGGGAGAGGCTTGCAATGAGCGACGAAGGTGCTCAGAGGGGCCAGAGCCTCGCATAGTGTGGCAAACAGCATTGCCACGCTTAAGATTGTATTGCAGTAATTTTTGACGGGCAAGTCTCTAGTTAGATTATAGAACCATGGTTATCAATTTATCAAAATCGCTTACTTTTAATGCCATGGATGTTTTTTCATATCTAATGTTTTTTTAACAAGCTGGCACTAGCTAGGGAATCTAATATCACAGAAGTGATGGGATATAATGTGATGCAAGTGAAGTGTATTTAGCAAGGATTTTTGTATAACTTGCAGCTTATGTTCAGTATCTGGGATCCAGCTTCACACTCAGTGCATATATTATTTTGCTCTGATGATTTAAATATAGCTCAAGTCATATAACACCCATGCAGCAACAACTTTTACATTTCATTCAATTTGCAAGTGAAGGAGAAAGACCACTTGAGAATTGAAGATCCATTGGTCTGGTAACAACTAAGAAAATGCAGTTTTCAAATCAATATTTTTTGCTCTGGATATCCGTTTTGGCAATAACCATACATTTCTAATTTACCTATTATAATATGTTATTTGTGTTACTACTTCAATTCAAACCAAACCGGTTCCCTTTAGTAAACTTTGTTTAAATCTTCATCCAGCATAATAGCACTCATCACAACATGTAATCCAGACACTACATACAGTACACATATCCACACAATAATGACAATGTTATTATCATACTAGGAAATTGCTCTTCAAAAATGATGTAATTTAAATTGTAAGGCTGGCAATGCTGTTTGCCGCACAATATGAGGATTTTGCTCCTCTTTGGCGCTCATCGCATGGCTCACAATGTGCACCTTCGGCGCTCATTGCGAGCCTCTTCCCCCATGTACTTCAACTGTTCTGCTTTGCACTGAGGCGATCATCGCGAGCCCCAGGCTGAGCAAGTTTTGTGCTTGGAAAATCCCAGGTGTCTCTTTCCACCATCTCCCCCTGTCCCTTTCCTGTGTCTTTCTCCTCTGTGTGTCTGCTGAATTTTTGTGTGTTACACTCTGACTGCCGTTGGTTTTATTTTCAAAGTCCCACGTGCATTGTTGGTGTAAGTGTTACTGTCTTTGCTGTTGTGTATTTTATAAGTCCTGCGTGCCTGGCTTTGCTCAGCCTCGTTTCAGAGTTTTTATGTTCTTCGCCGTTGCGAGGCGAGCAATGCAATGAGCGCCTTTAGGCTCTCATTGCAGCCTAAGTCCCACGTGCCAAAACTGCTCGCCTCGCTTTGCGAGGCGAGCAGTGCAATAAGCGCCTTTGGGGCTCATTGCAGCCTAAGTCCTGCGTGGGCGAAGGCTCACCTCTCTTCGTGAGGCTCGCAAAGTGTGACCAACATCGTAAGTGTTCCCAACACTGACAACTATATTTGTGATTAGTTAACCAGTAGGATTTGGCCACTAATATGAAAAACTCAGGCCACTTTTGCCCTAATTAATATTCTACTCATATTAATAAATAAGCCACCTTTATCTGACAAAAAGTACATTGGTTCAAGTGCCACATGTCATTGTGATGTGGGACAGTATTTTTTTCACAAAGACAGATCTCTACTCAACCGTGACAGACAAGCAGATTAAAGATCTCAATCTCTCAGTCAGAGCAAGGTTTATTTTCATGTCCCTAAGGTATTCTCAGGTGAATAATTCAAGAGACATCTTGTGTTCCAGGAATACATGCTATGGGAGTGCCCTCCGGTGGCTATAGAGAAGAAGTAAGGAGGAAGAAGAGAGGAGGGGGAAAAGGATGGCACGGACAAAGAGAACAGAGAGTGGATCAAGAACAGGGAAGGCAGCAGACGATGAAAGGAAACGAAGAAGAGGTTAAGTACGTTGTAGTAAATGGGAACAATTAAGAATAAAGGAAATAAAGTAGAGGGTAGGCAGAAGAAAATGAAAGATAAACTGGGAGAGAAGAAAGGCAGTAGACACAAGAAAGGAAGAGTAAGTAGGTGCTGTGCAGGAACAAAAGGCTATAGTTATTTTAATAAGATATTATTTTTTATTGATAGAAACTTTCCTATACCTGTTTTTTCTATTGACGACTTTTTCAAGTTAAGAAGATATAGATTTAAAGAATAAGGTCGATAGAATCACATTGGCATTGAAGATATTTCAGTAGAGAGAAGGATTTCACATTTGCATATGCAGCCCTTAGATATTAGAGTAGAAAGCTGGCGAAGACAAGGGTATAGGTGACAGGCTGAATCTTCTCTGACTGATTCATAGCAGCTGCTGAATACCATAACATGAATCCTCCCCCTGTCACTACTTGTGGGATATTTCACCCCCTCCTATCTCTTCCTTTCTGACAGGTCACCCTTCTATATAGCAACAACATGTCCTAGGGACAAGCACCTGATTTGCGAGGGGGGAGAGGCTGAGTCTGTCAGGAAGCAGTTATCTCTCACGGTAAACAATGTGGGGCTTGACATTTAAAGTGTTGTTCCATTTACTGTTTACATCTAGTATCGCAAATAGCTAATTTGACCTCAGATGAGACTGATTAAACAAAAGGAAAACGTGCAAAATGATTTGAATTGTGTAATGTTAATGTAGTGAAGAAGCACATAAATAGAGTTTAAAGCCTTTCAATGCAGATGTCTTTTTCATACTGATTATGTGGTGCAGACGATAACGACTAGATGTCCTCTGCAGAGCAATGTGATATTGTATATTTGTGAGATGATGCTACCTGGAAATCTCCAGAACATTTTGAATGCTAGGGTCACTCCTTTCCAATGAATAAGCCATATACTGAAATGCACGTTATCTTGTCATGCTGTCATACCTTCACTTTACAGATAACTATATGAAGCTGAGGTTGAGCTAGGGAATAGGGGGCCCGGTGCAAAATAGTTTGGGTCCTCCCTTGCAACTTCCCTATTTACCCCTTGGGGTTAATTAAAAAAATCAAGCATATTAGTAGATGGTCAGCTCACCCCTACAATGATCAGTCCACCTTTCTATTATGTAATTACTGTGTTGTAAGCTTTTGTGCTTTGCATCTACTGTACTAGCAGTAGCTCCTCCACTGATATGAAGCAATCTGACACCAATTTAAAGTAATTGATCTAATTTATCTGACAATACCTCTTTTAGATGTAATCCATTGATTTTTCAAGCTCTGTAAGTTCTAACATCATTGTTGGCTTGCAATGCTGACATAGTTGTTGATGACACAGTTGCTACATGTGGATATTTACAGAGCCATGTTTGAAGCTAGAGACATTTGAAGACCACTGTTGTAGCATATTGGAGTATTAAAATTGCCATTTAAAAGACTAATTAGTGCTTCCTGCCTTATGAATATACAGTGAGAGCCCTATTAAATTGTCCATGTTATGTTAGGGAACTTCCTTTTTAATGTTGGAGAAATCTTGATCTCTTCAGCTTGAAAATGAGATGCCACAGAATATCACTAAAGTGAAAGCTCTCATCGTAGAGATCTATGGCCAAATTTCCAAGCTTATAAAAAAAAAAATATCCAGTTCTTAACAACGTAAGTATTTTAGAATGAGAAATAAAAATAGGGATTTTATTGAAATATAATCATTTTGGAGAGCAAAGCCACTTTATGAAATAAAAAATATACCTAGCGGGGTTAATACCCAAGGGTAAGTTTGCCATCAACAATTAATTTGCACATTTAAAAAATTGGATCTAATGTGTATTAAACATCTTTATTTCCTTATTTCAAACAATATAATTATTAGTCATCCACACACGACCTATGACCGCTGGGGGATCCTCGTCACTAAAGGACTGATCACAATCCAAAAAAGCAAACTTTAAGCCCTCAGTAAATTATGACCACCACAGGTGATCCATCCATTCCAATGTGATCAAGCATACAATTAAAACAAAACATGTAACCAATCATTCTCCCTGCTTTTTTCCGATATTCAGTACATAATCTTTAATATTCGTTCATGACTCGAAACTGTACCTCTGTAGTGCAGAATGTAGTAGGCAAGCTTTGTTCTATAAGTCTTTAGCTCATCTAGGAAAGTGACTGAGTCAGTTTGTCACATAATTTGTGTACAGTGGTGTATTTCTGCCTAGACCAACAAGGTTGGGACCTAGGACTGCACATATTTAGGTGGCACCATGATTCCTGAAGTTACTATTTCAGTGTGTGTATAAACACAGAAATATCCACAGAAATATCTATATGTAGTTCTCTCTGTGAGTATACCTGACACTTTCTGACACACTGTAGTACATACACACCTTACAAAAAAAAAAAATATATATATATATATATATATATATATATATGTGTGTGTGTGATGACAGTCCTGTAGAGGAGAAGTCTGTAATAAAGTGCTGTGGTACCTGCTTCTCTTTCTTTCCCAAAGCCTAGTGATGACACCCTTGGGCTTTTTGTTCCCATTTCGGGTCTACCCCTGTGATAATCATTTGTACTGTCTAGGGTCTGGAGATCCTCATCTCCTGTGAATACCCATTGTATCTGTATATTTTAGACATTTTGTGGCTAACCACTTTTACATGTAGTTTTCTTTAGTTTTGTAAAACATATATTGTGGTGCCATTATTGTTTGCAAATACAGGTCTAAGAGGCACGTTGTGAAATTAACACAATGGGGCATCCTGATGAGTCATCAAGTTGACTGCTCTTCCTATTTTTAATTATTTGACCTTTTGTTACTTTATCCAGACTAATTGAATTAACAAGACCTTTTTGTTCTACAATTTATATAAATCATTGTACGCATTACTCCTTTTGAAAGTATGCAAGAGTATCAGCTGTATTTCTGAAGGGTGTGATAGAGTTTTTTAATCACTTTGGTCCAGTCTATTTTCAAAGAAACCCTGCATCTAGAACTGCTTCCCTGTTCTCCACAGATCCTGAAGCAAGTCTTCCAGAAGCAGCTTACTGTTGGATTCCATTTACTGGCCGTGCCAGCTGGTTCCTCCTTGTGACTATATATATATATATATATATATATATATATAGAGAGAGAGAGAGATTATTTGGAGCAGATAGGTGTACAAATATAAAACATATTCAGAGTTGCATCTTTGCAATTTTATTAATTACACATAATACGTTTTTCATGAACTGTTGTGCATATTTATTTGCCAGATTTGTTCTTTTATATTTAGAATGTAACAGCACTTTTTTTATGTTAGTCATCAGAAGCAGATTTTAATTGGCTGATCAGCAATGAAAAGTTTTAATTGGTTGGCCATTAAAACTTGTTTGCTTGCTGCTTTGGCCTGTTATCACCCAGATGGTGTTTCCTAAAGGCAGAGGGTGTCCTCACATGGCAAGCTGGCACAAGATACAAAGTCTGTCAATGTGACAGCAACACAATACTATTCGTGTCCTGCCATTCCCTTAGTCAGCTGGAGACACCACAAATGAATGTTTATTAAGAGTGACTCCTTGCCCTGACTCACCCACCAAAATAACACTAATAAGAGACTCATGGAATATGCCACAGCTTTTACTCTAAAATATGTTACTATTGTAGCATACAATATACTCAGGATACATGTATTAAAATGTTTTCTACTACAGATCTTCAGCTAAATCTCTAATTGTGTTACCTTTTCAGTGCTTTTTATTTTTTCTGAAAGATACTTTTAAAGTGCATATGTAGAAAATTGTATAGGAAACCAGCATGTGTATATGTTATCAGCACTCATTTTATTTTATGATTAGACAATACACTAAAGTACAGTAAAAATACAAAATGATTGACATTTACAGTACATACAATTTCAATCAATTTTAATTCAATAAAACCACTTGCTCTTAATGATAGCAGTCCGTTTAGTAGTTTTTCTTCGGATAACAAAGCATATGAAAAGGTTTGAAGGCTTGCAGCTTTGTGGGCTTTATTAACTAAGGTGAGGGATGAGATTTATTACGTTTCTCTAGCATTCTATGGCGAAGAGTGAATACACCTATCCAATTTAAAAAGGGACTTCATTTAATAATATTGGAATAGAAGTGGTTTTAGCTTATTAGCGAGCAAGTTCTCAACTTAATGAATATAGTCCTGTGTCTCTTGTTCCTGCCTCGGATGAGATCCAGCACTTTTCTGAGTGAAGAGAAGGAGCATTATAAGCCAGAGAACAGACAAGCTGTGTCATTTCCAGAGAGGTAGAGTGCATAACAATATGTAAAAATGTGTAACAATAACACATGGTGACACCTCTTCCTTCTTGTTGCCCCCACACAAACACTTAGTTCATATCTAAACTTGAAATCAGCTTTGAGACTCTGGCACCTTTGTGAGCATCATAACTTGCCATTTGCCAAATATAATGTGTTAACATATTCCTTCAGTGCCACAAGGTCTTGGATAATACAATAAATTCTCCTAAGCAAGGTCCTTCACTTAGATGATAATGAACACATAGCATCAGAAAATTACTGCAGCAGCCTAGTTCTGTAGAAATACCTGGGTGAGCAGTGTAAAAGAACACTAAGCTTCAATATTTGTAGAATGCTCTTTTGAATAAATAACTAGATTATATAATTTACAAAGAATGTTTTTTACAAAGTA
The DNA here is from genome assembly GCA_027410445.1 of Discoglossus pictus. Lineage (NCBI taxonomy): Eukaryota > Metazoa > Chordata > Amphibia > Anura > Alytidae > Discoglossus > Discoglossus pictus. The sequence goes on along the minus strand of CM050164.1, from coordinate 194,555,949 downwards.
AAGCTTGGACCAGCATTTAATTTGTTATTTATCACATGATGTGCTGAGCAGCTCCATTGTGGCTTTGTAAACTCTTCTGCAGTCTGTTACAAGAAGTTAACATATAAGAAGTTGACATATAAGACCTACAGCATTAATGGAAAGAGGCAATGTGGTAATCTTAATAGTTGTATGTCTAAAGAATACCACTGTTATTTTTGTGGATATTTTAAAGGCTAAAGACAATTAGACATATGTACCCCATTTGCTCTTAACCAAAACTTTGCATATTTCCTCTTCCATTTAAAATAGTTGAAGCACTGCATGCCTGGCTATTGAAATGTAATTGCAAAGGTTCCTGGATATCTTCTCTATGCACAGCAGTAAACTTTTATTTCTTTCATTAAATTGTTAAGTGACTTGAATTTGTATGGCAAATATACAGAATATAATCAATTAATGAAAGCATATTGTACATACAATCAATTACAGTATATACTTGAGTATAAGCCGACCCGAGTATAAGCCGAGGCACCTATTTTACCACAAAATACTGGGTATAATGAGTGACTCGAGTATAAGCCGAGGGTGGGAAATGTGCTGCCCCCCTGTGTCCCTCTTGTGCCCTCTGTGTCCCCCTCTTGTGTCCCCTCTCTCTCCTGTGTCTCTTCTCCCCTCTCCCTTCCCTGTGTCTTTTCCCCCCCTCCTCGTTCTCAAACTCCCTCCTCAACCCCACTCCTCATGCTCAACCTCCCTCCTCATCATCCCTCCTCATCCTCAACCTCCCTCCTCAAACCCTTCATCCTCAACCCCCTCCACCTCAACCCCCCTCCTCAACCTCCCTAATCAACCCCCATCCTCATCCTCAACCCCCTCCTCAACCTCAACCCCCCTCATTATCCTCAACACCCTCCTCAACCTCCCTCCTCAACCTCCCTCCTCATTCTCAACCTCCCCCCTCATCCTCAGCCCCCTCCTCATCCTCAGCCCCCCTCCTCAACCTCCCTCCTCAACCTCAACACCCCTCCTCATCCTCAACCCCCTAATCAACCTCCCTCCTCAACCTCCCTCCTCATCCTCAACCTCCCTCCACATCCTCAGCCCCCTCCTCCTCCTTAACCCACTCCTCAACCTCCCTCCTCAACCTCCCTTCTCATCCTCAACCTCCCACCTCATCCGCTGCCGCATCCCCATCCTCAACCCCCTCCTCAACCTCCCTCCTCAACCTCAACCCCCCATCCACCTCCCTCCTCATCGTCAACCCCCCCCTCATTCTAACCCCCCTCCTCATTCTAACCCCCCTCATTCTACCCCTCACTTACCTGCATCTAAAGCTCCTGCTCCGGCCTCCACTCCTTACGGCGTGCATGTGACATGGCGCGCATGTGACGTCACGGCATTAGTATATACCGGGTGCCGGCACCTGGTATATGCTAATGAAGTGGCGTGCATGTGACATCACGTCAATAGCATATACCGGGTGCTTAGCATATACCGTCACATGCACGCCACAACACAACACATGCGCGCCGGAAGGAGCGGAGGCCAGAGCAGGAGCTTCAGATGCAGGTAAGTGAGGGGTAGAATGAGAGGGGTTTTAGAATGGGGGGGGGGGGTTAGAATGAGGGGGGTTTAGAAAGAGGGGGGCTTAGAATGAGGATGGGGCTTGAGGATGAGGAGGGAAAGAGACACAGGGGGGTTAGGGAGACATGGGGGGGGGGTTAGTGAGACACGGGGGGGAGAGTGACTTGAGTATAAGCCGAGGGGGCCCTTTTTAGCCTTAAAAAATGGGCTGAAAAACTCGGCTTATATTTGAGTATACACAGTAAGTTGATTTTCCATATATTTTTTCACCTTCTTCCCTCCCCATCATTCCCTCCCCCACTAAAAAAAATAGATTTTTTATTTTCTAATTATTTTGTTTTTTAAGTCCAACCTATTGCTATAAAATACTTCAATATTTTAACCAACTTAACTTAAGCTAACTTTGTAAGCTAACACTATTGTTCATAAATAAAGTTAATTTTACAGCTATATATTTGTATTTCTCCATAATTTTTTTTACAAGAATTATATAACAATAGTAGAACCCTTATTTACATACTGCAGTAAACTTTTAACCACTATGGGCCATATTCTATTAGCTACTTGCAAATTGCCTTGAACTCATAAATTTGGCTTCAGGTGTTTCTTTATAAAGGTTGATATGCATTCTATTGACTTAAGCATTCATTAGTGCCAATAAGTAATATTTGCTGAATATTAAGTAATATTCGCTGAATGTAACAATATTAAGAGTGATTTTAAGTGTGTATAAATTTACGAATTGGGCAATAGAATAGGGCCCTATGTCTGGGAGCTTCCAGAGCCCAGAATCTATGATTTCAAGTTTCAGATTTTTTGTTATATATTTTTTATTAATGAGAATGGAGAGTGTCAATTGTCTATGAAAAAAAGATTCATTTTTTACAGTAATTTTGTTAAATAAATAGTTTTCAAACTATATAATGTTAAGTTTCATTACGTTTTATGAATGCATATGATAAAGAAAAATTAGAGTATGAAAACATTTTTGCATGAAAAAATCCCCAAATAAACATTAATAAACTTACCCAGTCGTTTGCAAATACTAGCTTTATTAGAATACAATTTAGAATTTGTTTTGGTCAATCACAGGCAGCTATAACATTGTTGCAATGTCTGCGAAGTCAGTCTATGCAAAGCATCATAGAATGTGTAGTATTTTTTCCACCATTGCAAGAGGGGACGGAGGAGCTCCGACATTGCTGCTGTGGATTCCTGCATTTTGTGCTGTTGGCTTGAAGATTAATATAGGGTAAAAAAAACATACTTGAATGCAGTGTTTCTGTTGGTTAGCACCAGGGGCCTATGTAGGCACCTCAGGGAATGTGGAAACCATGTTTTTTTGTAAATCAAATAAGTCTGTATGTGTACAGAATGAATGAATGTAATTTATGTTTCTGATATAAGCAGTATGTGTTAAGTTCAAAACAGGGATACTTCCATATATCTTTACGCATATTCCACATTAAACTAAAATATACATTCCTCTCTCGGGAACAAAAAAGGAAAAGAAAAAGGAGGTGTGGGGAAGATGTTGGGTTTTGAGCTATTGGAAGAGCTAAATATAAAAAGGTTTCTTATGGTAGCTGGTCATAACTCAACATCTAGGATGAACACTTTTTAGTCAGTTCTGTGAGCAGTTGCGGCTGGTGCATTGGGGCAACTGGGCAACCGCCCTCCCAAATTGGAGTCCATAAAAGTATATTTTATTCTATAATTTGTTTTATTCTTTCTTCCTTCCATTCTAACAGACAGTGATTATCTTTTTCCCTTGCCTCTTTAATTCTCCTCCCCCAAAAAAACAAACATTTTCTTTTTTTTTTTAAACACTGTCTGCGTAATGCATTTACACAGTGACTGTAATGTAATGAGGTACCTAAAGGTGGAGCCACTGAGTTACTGGGACAGAGACCTAACCCTTTGGTAGGGCTCTGCTATGCAAAAGAGAGCCTCAGCACAGCTCCCTGTGCAGCCTGTTTAAGAGCTGTTGGGGCATCTGACTGCCACTAGAGGCACTGCAGAGCACATACAGTACCTTATAGAGACGTGTAGCAGTCTTTGAGGGAGAAGAGAGAGAGGCAGCATGGAGCAACATGGATGCCATAAGCTGTGTTGTTTTTATTCTTCACTTCAATAAATGTAAGTATTGAAGGCAGGATCTTATGTATTTATCATTCCATAGAACTTGCCACTACATTGTGTTATTCTCCTCAGCATCCCAAGTCACTCTCAAATTGGAGATATTTGTTAGTTCTGGCTAGGTGTGATTGTTTCTGTGTAAATGCATGACAGTGTGTACTGTATCTCTCTCCCTCTCTCTCTCTATATATATCCTTCTCTCCCTCTCTCTGTTTATCCCTCTGTCCCTCCCTCTATCTATTCCTCTCTCCCTAGCTATCCCTCTATCTATCCCTCTATCTATCTCTCTATCTATCCCTAAATCTATCCCTAAATCTATCCCTCTCTATCTACCCTCTCTCTACCCCTCTCGTCCTCTCTCTATCCCCCTCTCTCTCCCTCTTTTACTAGTAGATAGATTGTGTTTTACCTTCAAAGCAATAATAACATTATTGTTTTCATAACTTTGCAGGATTATATACAGCAGACCCTATTTTTGCATAATATATACTGATCTGGTCAGGCCATTGGTACCTTTGGATGATTATCTATCTATCTATCTATCTATCTATCTATCTATCTATCTGTCTGTCTGTCTGTCTGTCTATCTATCTATCTATCTATCTATCTATCTATCTATCTATCTATCTATCTATCTATCTATCTTTAACTAGCCCTCTCTATATCTATCCCTCTCTATATATCCCCCTCTCTCCCTCTTTTCCTCTATCTATCCTTCTCTTTATCTATCTATCTATCTATCTATCTATCTATCTATCTATCTATCTATATATCCCTCTCTATATATTCATTTCTCACTCTATCTATCTATCTATCTATCTATCTATCTATCTATCTATCTCTGTCTCTCTACAGTATACCTCTCTCTATCTATCCATCTTTCCCTCTCTCTGTCTCTCTATCCATATCTCTATCTATCTTTATCTACAGTCAGGTCCATAAATATTGGGACATCGACACAATTCTAATCTTTTTGGCTCTATACACCACCACAATGGATTTAAAATTAAACGAACAAGATGTGCTTTAACTGCAGACTTTCAGCTTTAATTTGAGGGTATTTACATCCAAATCAGGTGAACGGTGTAGGAATTACAACAGTTTGTATATGTGCCTCCCCCTTTTTAAGGGACCAAAAGTAATGGGACAATTGGCTGCTCAGCTGTTCCATGGCCAGGTGTGTGTTATTCCCTCATTATCCCATTTACAAGGAGCAGATAAAAGGTCCAGAGTTAATTTCAAGTGTGCTATTTACATTTAGAATCTGTTGCTGTCAACCCTCAATATGAGATCCAAAGAGCTGTCACTATCAGTGAAGCAAGCCATCATTAGGCTGAAAAAACAAAACAAACCCATCAGAGAGATAGCAAAAACATTAAATGTGGCCAAATCAACTGTTTGGAACATCCTTAAAAAGAAATAACACACCAGTGAGCTCAGCAACACCAAAAGACCCGGGAGACCACTAAAAACAACAGTGGTGGATGACCGAAGAATTCTTACCCTGGTGAATAAAACACCCTTCACAACAGTTGGCCAGATCAAGAACACTCTCCAGGAGGTAGGTGTATGTGTGTCAAAGTCAACAATCAAGAGAAGACTTCACCAGAGTGAATACAGAGGGTTTACCACAAGATGTAAACCATTGGTGAGCCTCAAAAATAGGAAGGTAAGATTAGAGTTTGCCAAACAACATCTAAAAAAGCCTTCACAGTTCTGGAACAACGTCCTATGGACAGATGAGACTAAGATCAACTTGTACCAGAGTGATGGGAAGAGAAGAGTATGGAGAAGGAAAGGAACTGCTCATGATCCAAGGCATACCACCTCATCAGTGAAGCATGGTGGTGGTAGTGTCATGGCGTGGGCATGTATGGCTGCCAATGGAACTGGTTCTCTTGTATTTATTGATGATGTGACTGCTGACAATAGCAGCAGGATGAATTCTGAAGTGTTTCGGGCAATATTATCTGCTCATATTCAGCCAAATGCTTCAGAACTCACTGGACGGCGCTTCACAGTGCAGATGGATAATGACCCGAAGCATACTGCAAAAGCAACCAAAGAGTTTTTTAAGGGAAAGAAGTGGAATGTTATGTAATGGCCAAGTCAATCTCCTGACCTGAATCCGATTGAGCATGCATTTCACTTGCTGAAGACAAAACTGAAGGGAAAATGAAGACAGTTGCAATAGAGGTTTGGCAGAGCATCACCAGGGATGAAACCCAGCGCCTGGTGATGTCTATGCGTTCCAGACTTCAGGCTGTAATTGACTGCAAAGGATTTGCAACCAAGTATTACAAAGTGAAAATTTTATTTATGACTGTTAATCTGTCCCATTACTTTTGGTCCCTTAAAAAGTGGGAGGCACATATACAAACTGTTGTAATTCCTACACCGTTCACCTGATTTGGATATAAATACCCTCAAATTAAAGCTGAAAGTCTGCCGTTAAAGCACATCTTGTTCGTTTAATTTTAAATCCATTGTGGTGGTGTATAGAGCCAAAAAGATTAGAATTGTGTCGATGTCCCAATATTTATGGACCTGACTGTATGTCTATCCCTCTCTATATCCCTATCACTATCCCTCTTACCTTTTATATATCCCTCTCTCTATCTATCTATCTATCTATCTATCTATCCCTCTCCGAGTCCGAGTATACACATATTTACATATGGTTATATGCATATGAAAACAGAAATTGTATATATTTACACACATACAAACATTATGTCATGAGAATTTACATCTATTTACACACATACACACATAGCATGCAATATATTTACACACAGATGTACACAAAGCAAGTTGTATATACACCTATTTACAAACCCAACATACAGTATATACAAATATGTTCACACATAAACACAGTATGCAGTAAATATACATATAATTACACACATACACACAGCCTGCAGTATACCAATATATTTAAATACAACATACCAAATATTCATATATTTACACACAAACACAGCAAGCAGTATATACATATAAATACACACATACACAAATGCAGTTATACACATATTTGCACGCATACACCACGCATACATATGCATATATGAATTTACATATATTGGCACATACAAACAGAACATGCAGTATACACATACCTTGACACACAGCATGCCATATACGTAGAGGGACAGCTATAGATAGAGGGACTGATATTAAGAGGTGAAGGGATAGAGGGATGGATAGATAGGAATGGAGGGATAGATAGAGGGAGGGATAGAGGATTGAAAAAGAGAGAGGGAGAGAGGAAAAGATATATATAGAGAGGACAAGAGATAGAGGGACAGATAATAAAAAGTAAAAAAGTAATTTGACAACTCATGCCCAATGACACAATGTTGTAATTGTGATAAAAGATAAATTAGTTCCCCTTTGTTGTTGTTTAGTCATTCAGTCATGTCCAACTCTCTATGACATTAGGTACTGCAGCACACCATGCACATCTTTTAGCCCCTGCCCCTCTGAGCTTCGTCAAGCTCATGTTCATCGCTTCCTTTACCTCATCTATCCATCTCCGCTTTTGTCGCTTCCTTTGTGGAATCCGTCTTGCATATCTGGTAGTTCCCAATCCATATATCGTTGGGGTCGAGCTTGTAGGATCTTAAGCATTATCTTGCTTGCATGTGAAATGAGTGCAATTGTTTTGATAAATGGAGCATTCTTTGGCACTGTCTTTTTTTTTTGGATTGGTATGTAGGCTGACTTTTTCAGTCTATTGGCCACAGTTGAGTTATTAAATTTTTTGGCATAAAGCAAGCAACACTTTTCACATCATCATCTTGTAGGATTTTAAATAGTTCAAGTGGGATTTTATAACTCCGGCAGCCTTGTTATCAACAAGGCATCCTAGGGCCTGTCTCACTTCACTGGCTCCAGCTCCTTGGACATACTATTGAGGTCATCACTGCTGCTAAGATCCTTCCTGTATAGATCTTCAGTGTATTCCTGCCACTTCTTCTTTATCTGATCTGCTTCTGTTAAGTCCCTACCATTTTTATCTTTTATCACGCCGCCTTTGCAATGAAATGTTCCTTTGAGATCCACAATGTACCTGTAGAGATCTCTTGACTTTCCCATTCTGTTATCTTCTTCTATCTCTTTACATCACCCATTGTAGAAAGCCTACTTGTCTCTTCTCACTATCCTCTGCAATTCTGCTTTCAGTTGGACAAATATTTTCTTATCTCCACTACCTTTTGCTTTCCTTCTTTCCTGGACTATTTTCAAAGCCTTGCCAGACAGACAGTTTTCTTTGGGGATATTCTTTGTTGCTGTTTCTTGAATATTGTAGCAATTTGGTCCAAAGTACTTCAGACATTCTATCTTCCATGTCTAGTCCCTTAAATCTATGTTTTACCCTCACTGTATATTCACAGGGGATATTGATTTTTCATCTTTTCTTCAGTTTATTATGAACTTTACAATAGGAAGCTGGTCTGAGCTGCAGTCAGCTAAAGGTCTTGTTTTTGCCATCTTTGATTGCAAAGTATATAGTCAGTCTGATTTCTATGTTGTCCATTTGGTGATATCCATATGAGTCATCTCGGAGGCTGTTGGAAGAGGGTGTTTGCTATGGCCAGAGAATTATTTTGACAGAATTCTACTAATGTCTGACCTCCTTAATTTTATACTTCACTAGCGAATTGCCCGTCAAAAAATGACGGCAATGAAATTGTAAGTGAGCTAATGCTATTTGGTGTATAATAATAAAATAACTAATAGATTAATAAATTAATATACTTTACCTATTTTGAAGCATTGTGTTGAAGAGCTGCAATCTGTTTTGATGTTGCTGCAGCATTAGTGGTGTGGAGCTGCTGTGTAAGCATGGTGAATTTGTGCAGTGTAATAGTGTGCGTGCGCGAGACGAAACCGTTAGCGTAGTTGTGTAGTTCCGCATTGTTCTAAAATGGCGGCTAATGTGTGGTATGCGTCTGTAGCGGAATATCCGTAGGTGTTTTGTGGTGTTTTGCGTGTTTCTTGTGGTGTTTTGCGTGTTTAGAGTGCTGTAGCCTCGTTTTCGTTTTGTTCGGCGGCCATTTTTTCTCTTGCTTAGAGAATTCTTTAGTGTTTAAACTCTTTAATTATGAGTTAAATGAAGGTATAACTTCATTTTTTGAGGTCCTGGATGCTCCCTCTTGCTGTAGGTAAGCATTTTATGTATGTGTTGTGTGTATTTATTTTGTTTTTCATTTTTTCATGTCCGCGGGTATACACACACATTATATATATATATATATATATATATATTGTAACGGTACCCCCCCAGACATAGAAGGGGGCGCCCAGGCCGTTTTAGCCGATCCGCCCGTCCAGTGATATAGGGACAGCTACTGCAAGACACCCTGTCCCCCAAGAACTGGATCCAAGGGGAAAATACTCCAAGCCTGCAACTGGAACCTCACGAATAGCCGCTAGCAGCTGAACAGGAAAAGCACCCCCAAAGATGCCCACACTCCTGGCAGTCAGTCTGCAACAGCATCCCATGAATTCCCCCAAGCACGAGACACACGCTCTGTGGTTGAGGGTCAAGCAGTGAACTCACTTCTTTATTAAAACCAAAAGACATATATAAAAAAACATTTCCACATACACCGTAGGGGCAGTGACTACCTTTGGTCAACCCCTAATTACCTATGGCCAATCAGACAGGGTAGGAACCATGAGACTCCTCCCATGGGCCACCCCCAGGCATGGCTACTATGCTCATTCTCACCCAGACTGTCCCCGTGGAAACTTCCTGTTCCCTCCTGGACTATGCCCCTGGGGAAACCCCATACACTGGCCCTTTGTTCAAGTCCTGGTGACACCCTGTGTTTACCTAATGGGGGATGGTCAGAATCTGTACCACATTTCTACACATTTTTCATAACTTTAAAAGTATGATATCACATTCACATAAAACATACATTTTCAGAATCAGCATACTCCAAATACAAACATGTGTCAAAATGATACAAATTGGTCCAGTGGTTCAAAAGTTAGATCACAGTCCTTTCTGACAAAATGGAGTATGGCTTCTATGTCTTTGTAGGAGGAAGTCAACATGGGCCGTAGTCAAACGGCAGAATGTGTGCAACCAGACTTCTCCAATTCGCAGTGACGAGACTGATCTCGTCACATATATATATACACACACACACACACACACACACATTATACATACACACACACACAATATATACACACACACAATACACACACACACAATATACACACAATATATATACACACACACACAATACAATACACACACACACAATATGCACACACACATTATATACATACACATGGTGTTAATGATCAGTGTATAAGTAAGACAATTAGTTTTTATGGCAGCTCTCAGTGATTGCACATCTTCCTCAGACCACATTATCTCCCTGTCACTCACATTCAGCTACCCAGGCCCGGCTCCTCCAGCTCTGAGGCCTGCTCCAGTCCGCTGATCCCCGGGGTTTCCTGTTCCCCAGGCCGGCCTAGCCCTGCCTCCCCAAGGTAGCCGCACTGATCAGAGCTCGGAGCTCCGTGCGCGGCCTGAACCTCCGCCACTACCCGCGCTCTCACCACATTCCCGCGGGATTGCCGGGCTCCGGGATGGTTCGGCTAGTGGCAGTGGCGGCGTCTGGCTCCCCCTCCGGAACCCCGAACCGGGGACTGGGCGGCCCTGCGCAGGGCATTGTGGGGAGGAGGTGGCTGCTCCATCCCAACAACTGAGGCCCTTGCCCGCAGCCCTTGCTACGCGAGGGACGCGGGCTCATTACGCGAGCCCGCAAGCGTAAGCAACGGCCCGTACGCTCACAACTATATATGTGATGGCCAAATTTGACAGTTATTCTAGGTGTCCTTTGATTCCCTACTTTAGCATTCCAATCTCCTATGATGATAGTAACATCTTTTCTTGGTGTTGTATCTGTGACGTGTTGAAAATGTTTGTAGGACTGGACATCTTCAGCCTCTTCAGCATCCATGGTTGGAGCATAGACTTGGATCACTGTGATGTTAAATGGCTAGCCTTGAACTCAAATTGAAATAATTCTGTAATTTTTTTGGTTGTAACCAAGCCCTGCTTTGGCCACCATTTGATTGACTATGAGGGCTACTCCATTTCTTCTGTGAGATTCTTGACCACAGTAGAAGATCTTGTGGTTGTCTAATGTGAAATGCCCCATTCCAGTCCATTTACATACATTAATTCCCAGGATATCAATGTTTAACCTTGTCATCTCATTCTTGACCACATCTAGTTTGCCTTGGTTCATATTTCTAACATTCCAGGTTCCTATGCTGAATTGTTTTTTGCAGCAGCAGACTTTGCTTTCACCTCCAAACACCTCTGCAGTTGGGTGTTCTTTTAGCTTTGGCCCACCCACAATTTTAGATCTGGTACTATTTGTTCTTGTCCTTTACTCTACCTAATGAGGTAAGCACCTTTTGACATTAGTTCTATGGACACGATAACTCACTCTGAAAGCAAACTCTTTTAGCTCACTTGTACCCTTCACAAGAAGAAATATCCTGTAGTATATCATTCTGGTCCAACTGACTAGCATGATGCAGCCTTGAAATACCAGGCCTGAACAAGAAACAGCAAACCCCAGACTTATGTTTCGGCCTTCATTGCACCTCATCAGTGAGGTGTAACTTAACTCCCATATGTATATATATATATATATATATATATATATATATATAGTAAATAAAAAGTACATCTGTGTTCACATTTGAATGTCTAAAGCAACTTAAAAAACCTGATCCAGCTCAGAGTTCAGAGAAAAACAGTTATTACACTGCATTCTGGGAAGTTGAGCTGGGACACACAAATATGCTCACAAGTGCCTCACTCTTCATTCCGTAGCCATCAACAAACATGGCTTCCTTTAAGCTTATGCATGCTGTATTACACAGCTTTAATGCAAAGCCAAGGTTGGAATAAACACAGGCTGAGTATCCAATCCATGTACAGCTGTTTCAAGCTTACTGGCTATCATTAGCATGGAGTGGGATCTCAGCCTGTGTTGTGGAAATTATGAGTAGGTAGTTCACCACAACAATCATTTATAATATGGTGGGCAAAAGAGCGATAGAAGCCCTCCACCGTACAGTAGTACAGTAAATAAAAAGTACATCTGTGTTCATATTTGAATGTCTAAAGCAAGTTAAAAAAGCTGCTTCCAGCTCAGAGTTCCGAGAAAAACAGTTATTACACTGCATTCTGGGAAGTTGAGCTGGGACACACAAATATGCCCACAAGTGCCTATATATATATATATATATATATATATATATATATATATATATATATATATATATATATATTTATATAGGAACCTGGGCAGGGACATGCTAATGTGCCCACAAAAGCTTTGCTCTTTTAGGCATATGCCGGCTGTATTACACCACTTTAAGCAAAGCCAAGGATGGATTATGCACAAACATGGAAACCTACCAATGGGCAGCTGTTTTGAGGTTACTGCCTCTGATCAGCATGGGGCTGGTTAGTAGCCTGTGTAGTAGCTTTTATGGGGAGGTAGCTTACCACAACAATCATTTAATTAATGGTGGGCAAAAGAGCAATATAAGCCCTCCACTGTACAGAAGTACAGTAAATGCAGTGCCTTGCAAAAGTATTCACCCCCCTTGGCATTTTTCGTGTTTTGTTGCCTCTTAACCTGGAATTAACATGGATTGTTTGAGGATTTGCATCATTTAATTAACAAAACATGCCCGCAACTTTGAAGATGTTTTTTTTTTTTTTTTTTTATTGTGAAGCAAACAACAAATAGGACAAAATAACAGAAAAAGTCAATGCGCATAAGTATTCCCCCCCCCCCTAAAGTCAATACTTTTGTGGCATTCACAGCTCCAAGTCGCTTTGGATAAGTCTTTATGAGCTTGCCTCATCTTACCACTGGGATTTTTGCCCATTCCTCCTTGCAAAAGTGCTTTAGCTCCTTCAAGTTGGATGGTTTGCGCTTGTGAACAACGATCTTTAAGTCTAACCACAGATTTTCTATTGGATTGAGGTCTGGGCTTTGACTAGGCCATTCCAACACATTTACATGTTACCCCTTAAACCACTCAAGTCTTGCTTTAGCAGTGTGTTTGCCGTTATTGTCCTGTGTTTTGGTGGGTGGCCGTCTCTTGGCAGGTTTGCAGTTGTGCCATGTTCTTTCCATTTGGTTATGATAGATTTGATGGTGCTCCTGGGGATCATCAAATATTTGGATCTTTTTTTTATAACCTAACTCTGACTTGTACTTCTCAACAAAATTTTCCCTTACTTGTTTGGAGAATTCCTTGGTCTTCATGGAAGTGTTTAGCTAGTGGTGCCTCTTGCTTAGTTGTTGCAGCCTCTGGGGCCTTTCAAAAAAGGTGTGTATATGTAATGACAGATCATGTGACACTTAGATTGCACACAGGTGGACATCACTTCACTAATTATGTGACTTCTGAAGGTAATCGGTTGCATCAGAGCTTTTTATGGGCTTCATAATAAAGGGGGTGAATACATACGCACATGCCAATTTTCTGTTTTCTATTTCTAAAAAATAGTTTTATGTATATATTTTTCTCATTTCACTTCACCAACTTAAACTATTGTGTTCTGATCCATCACATACAATTCAGATTAACAAAACATTGACCTTAAGGCTGTAATGTAACGAGGGCGCGTGACAGGAAATGGAGTCGTGCTAGCTCACAGCTAGCTTCAGGGTGGTAGGGAGACTGCAGCACTGCTGAGATGAGGAGATGAGGAGCTGAGCCGACAAGCAGAGAGGGGGAGACCGCGCTAGTGTTACCAGAATGACGCTACTGTCTCCATAATTGAGGGTAGGACCCCCGGCAATGCTGCCAGTGATGATGGGGGAGCGGTAGCCATACAGAGTGTAACATAGTGTGTGGTGCTCGCAGGCCCTGGAGAAGGGGGAGGAGACGTCAAGAGAAGCGGGGAGGCTCATAGAGCTCTGGAGCCCTGAAAAAACGTGCCATTTTCAAACACACGAGTCAGAGGGCTCCGGAGACAGGTTCCAGGACCACGCTGACGACCTGAGCTCTCCCTGGCGACCGTTACAAGTCCCAAGATAGCCTAAGATCTGGTGAGAAGTCCCTGGGCTCCTACTGACGTTTATAACAGGCAGCTGGAGACAACCTGAGAGGGCAGGAGAAACTGGAGGTCTCTGAAGATGCTTTTGTGGATAATGCCTGACCTTCGAGGTGCTTCACTTACACTGGATCAGTGATAAAATGAACATGGAGGGAGTTGTTGTTTCTGTACATATTGCCCTAGTGGAATTCGGAATATAGTTGGGAACGGTCAGTCTGGACGCTGGAGGGTAAGGTGAAGAAATTGGAAAACAGGAAACGATCTGGACATTTAAGAGGTATGTTAAATTTATATAAAGTAATTTCCAGACTCCTTGAGACACTTTGGGGCCTGCATCAGTGAGGTAATAATAACTCATGTCTTCATTTTATTGGTGAATTGGTCAACTCCATATCTAGAGCGAAATACATAATGATATGGACCAAAGGCCATACAGACTAGATAAAAGAGGGAGAAAAAGAGAAACGAGAAAGGCTAAAAGGAGTATGGACAAATAAGTAGAAGCTTTTCCAAATCTTAAAGTCCTTAAACCTCCAGCAATGTCTTAAAATTTGGACATTATAAATAAGACAAGTTTCCCAAACTAAAAAGAATTAATAAAGGGCGGAGTTTTACAAACAACAATAGTTCTATCAGCTCCACAGTGGCAAAGATATAAAGCCCCCTCCCGCTCTTAGTTATGTAGGCTAACAGTTATGCCCATGGAAAGTAGTTTCTAAGGGGAACATTAGCCAATAGTCATTTTCATAGCAGAGTATAACTGCTGACGGGAAAGGCAGGGTGCTGCAGCTGAGTTCTGGAAATTGAAGTCTCCCCAGTGAATTCTCAGTTAATGTGTTTACTCAAAATTCTGATGGAAATTTATCCTGACATACGCAGGCCTACATTTAAAGGCAAACTCGCAAAGATGCCGTCTAAAATGAAAGCAAGAGACAAAAAAGCTGAAATCTTAAAAACACAGAACATTTTTTCTCCCAGGAGCAAGGGCGCTAATACCTCTAATACTGAGGAAGAAACTCACCCTAATGAGGAGGCTAATCGCTCGCCAGAAAAAGCCTCACAAACTGTGAGTGCGGGGAGCTCCTTTTCTGATGAAGAAGAAATCCTGACATGCTCAAAAATGAGAGAACTATTTCAAAACTTTCAAACTAGCCTTGTGGCAGACCTGACCCAAAAAATCACTGAAAATACACAACTCATTAAAGAAGTTAAGTTAAGTCTGTGGCAAACTAATTTCAGATAATAACAGTTTACTAAAATACACTTCGATTCTGAAAAACAAATTAGAGGACCTGCAGCTAAAAATTACTTCAATTGAAGACCGCAGTAGGATAAATAATCTGAGTTTAAGAGGCATATCGGAGATGATACCAGAGAACAATTTGAAGACTTATGTGGAGAACTTATTGGGGAACTTGGTCCCAAATACTTCAAAATCAGAAAATACTAATGACAGTATCCATAGGCTGCCTCTAGCCAGACACTTAGGGCCTCATTCTATTAGCGGCCGCAGCCGCTGCGGGGCCGCAAGGACCGGCCGCAAGCTATTCGGCTATTCTATTCCCTTACGGCCGGGGATTCCGGCAGGCTTGCGGCCGGTGCCTTGCTATCTCTTGCGGCCGCTCGCGCCGGAGGAAAGCCTTTGATCTTAAACGGCCGCAAGAGATTTGCAATTCAATTGCTCCGGGAAACCTCTCTGCAAGGCTAAAAGCGAGCCGCAGTTACTTGCAGGAAAAAGGTCTCGCTAGCACCAATTAAGCACATAAAATAGCTCAAATAAAGCCATCCTGCACTTTGAGAAGACTATAAAGGGATTTTAGGTGTTAGAAAAAATAGCACATAATTATCCTGTACTTAAATCCGTAAAATATTTTATTTTTAATATCCGTAAAATATCCATGTAAAAAGTCCAGAGTGCTTGGAGCACCTCAGACACGCCCACGCCGCATCCGGAAAATAAACAGTTAATTTGAACTCGGGTTTGGGCAGATGTGCAAGCTTGAGAGTGGGTTTCTTTTAATCCTCATGTCCCCCAATATGATCCCTAGCATTTACAGAGCTGTACAGTGCAGGCTTGAATTTATTTTTCAGTTTTTATATTTCACAGATTACGGCCGGTTCCAAGATATGCGGCCGGCCGTAAAAGGAGATCCTTGCGGGGCCGTATAATAGAATCGCGAGTTAACTGAACCCTCGCAAGGAATCGCAGCCTTACGGCCGATTTACGGCCGATAATAGAATGAGGCCCTTAGATAAGTCCTTACCCAGAGATCTTATCCTGAGATTGCACTTTAGATCATACAAAGAAACAATAGTAAGGGTATCATATGAAAAGAAAGGTCTACCCTCCCCATATGAACATATTAAAATATTTACAGATTTATCAGCTCAAACACTAGCTAGGAGGAGAGAATTTTCAAAAAAAATTCAGAAATATCTCAGATATTAAGACAGAGAGAAATTAAGTATAAATGGATCTCTCCAATTGTTTTTTTTAGTATATAAGGACTTTAATTGGTATAGTATTAAAACAGTCCAGGAAGGTATACAATTGCTGAAAGAATGGCAGATGGATATAGTTAAGGAAGTTAAAGGGGTTGAAAAAGTGACACTGTCTGCCAGCAACTTGACCTGGCATACAAGGATAAGTTAAAAAGTGTATATGTACCCATATATAGAAGGGGACAATGTTTCTAGACTTGCCAGGAAATATTGATAGTTCACTAGATAGATGAGAAGAAGATTTTTATAGTGTATAAAGTTGAAAAAGGATCTCCTCCCATATGTAATTTCTCTGTTTCCCACCTCTTACGCCTTTCCTCTCTTCTCTCCAGATCCGTCCACCCTCTCTCTCACCACTTCCCTTCACTATATAATTGAGAATTCCCTTATAGGATTATATGATATAAGGACCTGTTTTTTCCCTTTCCTTAGTCACTTTGGTTCCCCAACTTAAAGGGGAATACCTCATAATAATTTCTATAGCACATATCTGAATTTTGTATATAATATGTAGTTTCACATTTAGAGGTTAATACTCATTCATTAGAAGTAGGATGTCTTACACTTTCACTTCCCTCTGGGAGGGGATACTTTCTTAATACAATATTACGGCACCTAAAGAGGATAGGGAAGTGGTGAGATGGGGGAGAGGGGGTGGGGTGGGGGGGGGAGGAGGGGGTGTACAACGGAGGCAGGGCTGGAAAAGAGAGTTATGCATTCTGCCCCCCTTACGGGAGGAGTGCTAAGGGTTAATATATTCTACTAGAAGTTTATACCCATCTACATTGGTTTTGCAAGGGCATACATACTTGCTTACCCCGTTACTTAACAAGCAATTTCTTTAATGGTATCTTTTCTCCTCTATTTTTATTTTCCTTTCTCTTCTCATTTTTTTTTTTGTTCTTTCTTTTGCTTATCTGCAGGTCTCCCTACCAAAGGTGGAGAGCCACCCCTGACATTTCCCTCTATCAGGCTATCGCCCTGTTAACCAGAGGCTAGGATGTTGGTTGACTGTGGTTTAATATGTATGAATGTTTATGTTGAAAGATTGATGAATGTATTTTGGAATTATCTGAGGCAATGCAAAGTGGTAATTTTATTACTTATGACATGGGAGGAATCTAAAAACCTTGTCAATGGGTAAAGGATTAAAAATCATCTTGCATAATGTAAATGGTCTGAACTCAGCAACAAAGAGGAAAATAGCCTTTTTGAATTATAATAAGATTCAGGTGGATATTCTCTGCCTTCAAGAAACCCATCTAAAGAGGCAGTCAGTGCAATATATGTCCAATAAATCTTACCCAACTCCAATTGACTCCACATATAACAACAAATCAAAAGGAGTCTCTATCTTCTTTAACAAAAGGTTAGTGGTGGCTGAAGAATTTAACAAAATAGATCCCTTGGGGAGATATATAATATGGATTGGCCATATAAACAATAGATTGATAACCTTGGTTAATGTTTATCTGTTAAATAGAAACCAAAATAGATATCTTAAAAATCTACTAAGAGATATTTTTAAATTCAAAAAGGGATTGATTATGTTATGTGGGGACTTTAATCTGGTAACTAACGTGCTAATGGATAAACAGAGGTCTTATAAAGTCAAGTCGGAAGCCCATATCAGTAAAGCCGCGTCTGAGTTCTCTAGCTTGATTAAGAGCTATGAACTACTAGACTCCTGGAGGGTGTTCCATCCAGACCAAAAATAATTCACCTTTTTCTCTAATCGCTACCAATCTTACTCTCGTATATACTATATTTTTGCAGATGCAAGCACAGTGCGAATGATAGAACATTCTGAAATAATTTTGGCACCTTGGTCAGACCATTCTATCAACAGCATTATCTTGGTAGAGACAAATAAGGTGATGTCTAAGAACAGTTGGAAAATCAACCCATTGCTACATTAAAAAAATGAATCTTTTTCCGCTATCAAAAGAGAGATACAGGAATTTTTTTAAATAAATGAGGACTCGGTAAAGTCAGCAAAGACATTATGGTGCGCCTTCAAGTCGTTTATTCAAGGGATACTAATCGTTCGAAATCAGGGCAAGTCACTAAATCTCCTTTATATAGAATTAGAAAAGCTACATCAGGATAATATGACGAACTCAAGTAAAGAACTAAGAGGTAAAATTAAGGAGATACACAATCGACTCAAAAAAATTCTCCAGTTACAAGCTGATAATCTCCTTTGGAGATATCAGCAATCCCACTTTCTATACGGCAATAAATACGATAAATATCTTGCTAACAGACTAAAGAAGCAACGCAGTCAGAATAGGATTTAAAAAATCCGAGATAAAGAGGGTAAAATTCATCTACACCCAGATAAAATTAGCGTGATCTTCCAGGACTATTATACCGAATTGTACAACCTAGGAAATGATAAGCGGTTTAAAAATCCAGCCGAAGAAGAAATTGAAACCTTCCTATGTAAGAACAAGTTCCCTAGGGTTTCAGAAAAGGATAGTGAATATTTAGACAGTGAGATAACCATCGAGGAAATCACTGAAATAATTAATAGCAGCAAATCCAACAAATCCCCGGGGGTAGATGGATATGACTCTCTGTTTTACAAATCTTTTGTGTCTGAACTAAAGAGTCATTTATGCAAACTATCTAACAAAATGAAACAAACAGGGGATATCCCCCCTGAGATGTCAGAGACTAAAATAATCAACATTTTGAAAGAAGGTAAAAATCCGGAGCAGTGCGGATCCGACCGACCAATATCTCGGATTAATTTAGATATAAAAATCTACACCAAAATTTTGGCTAATAGACTGAAAACTATAATTAATCAGTTGATTCATAGAGACCAAACAGGCTTCATTCCTGGTCGCCAAGCATCTGATAATTCTAGACGAATGATTGATATTTTAAACTATGTGGTAGAACAGGATATACCCTTATTGGCTCTGTCTTTTTATGCGGAAAAGGCATTCGACAGGGTCAATTGGGATTTTCTTCAGGCGTTCCTGATGAAATTCGGATTTAACAATTTTGCCTCGAGATCCGTTAAAGCCCTGTATGCCAATTCTACGGCATATATAGCAAATCCAGACTTCGAGTCAAAAAAGTTTAAAATTGGAAATGGCACTCGGCAGGGATGTCCCCTATCCCCATTTATTGTTCATCCTTTTTATAGAACCTTTAGCTATCTATATTCGAGAGTGTAAAGCTATAGAGGGTGTCATTATTAATAAGGATGAATTTAAATTTATGGGTTTTGCAGACGATATTGTCATTACTATGACCAACCCCGAGGAGGCATGCCCAAAATTACAAGAAATTCTGGAAAAATTCGGAAGACTATCATATTTCAAGATAAATAATTTAAAATCTAATACCTTAATGAGAGGCTTTAAACCGGAAGTTAAAAATAGATCGGAAAAATTATCCTTGTATAATTGGAAATCCGAATATATCGTCCATTTGGGCATAAAAATGTCATTTGGAGTCAAGGATATTCTTAAAGCTAACTTGGAAGGTGTTATGAAACAAATCAGACCTATTCTATGTAATTGGAGATCTCTTAACCTGCCCTGGTCGGCTAGAATCGCTGCAACCAACATGAGTATTGTCCCAAAAATTACCTGTTGTTTAAGATCTATACCTGACAGAATATCAAACAATTATCTGAAAACCATCCAGGATATTTTGGATAAATACATATATGGTGGGAAAAAAAGTAGAATCATGAAAAGCGTGGTTAGTAAGAAATATGAAAAAGGAGGCTTAAATGCCCCGAGTATAAAAGACATATATCATAAAATTATCATCGCGCAACTTATAAATTGGAACACCCTCCAGGAGAAACCTAGATGGCTTGCCCTTGAAGAGGCTATTCTTTGTGACTTCTATAAAGAACCTATTATGGTTACCGTACTACAATAAAAATTCACTTGGTAAACTACCAAAAAATCTACAATTTCTAGTAAAATTTTGGTATAAGAATAAAGAGAGAATGCAGATAACACATTATCCATCTTTAGCCACCCCTATTGAATTGGTCTATTCCAGAGACCTCTCCGTAAACCTTTATCTTTTGTATAGAGGAGGCATTTTCTTGGTATCAGAATTATCACATATATAGTTATGAGCGTACGGGCCGTTGCTCACGCTTGCGGGCTTGCGCAGCGAGCCCGCAAGAACTGCGTCCCTCGCGAAGCGAGGGACGCATTTCCCCGCAAATGCGGGTCCTCGGTGGTGGGAGCACGACTTTTTAACAAAATAAACCCAACCTCCCAGCCAACAGAAACCCAACAACGTCCCCGCAAATGCGGATCCTCGCGAAGCGAGGGTCCGCATTTGCGGTGGTGGGAGCATCCCAACGTCGGCTGTGTTAACACACGCCTACACACACACAACTTTTTAACAAAAAAAACTCAAAGGCCCCTCACACCCGCTTACACCCAGACACACACAAGCAAGACTTAAAAAAAAAACAGCAAAAAAGGCCCTTCACACGCTCTTAACAAACATACGCATGACTTAGAAACAAATACACTGCGTCATACACGTAAAAGCTAACTGCGTATATCTCAAAAAATACGGCAGCATCGCAACAAAATACGGCCGCATCGGGGAAAAAAAACGGCCGCGAAAGACCCATTCCAAACGCTGTGCATCAAAACATGACAAACACAAGAAATAAACACAACGAACACATAAAAAGCTTACTTACAGCAAGGGGGGGCATCCGGCACCTCCAAAAGTTAATTTACACATCCATTTAAGTTAAAAAAATTAGTTTAAACTGCCGAAAATCGGCTAAGCGAGAGAAAAAATGGCCGCCAAACAAAACGAAAACGAGGCTTCAGACGTAACTACACTGCAGTAACTCGGAAGAATGAAACACATACTATGCGGAACGTACCACAGTCACAGTTAAACACCATTTTGAACACTACTACGCACAAAATGGCGGATGGAATGCAAATTGTAAGCTGGAACGCAAATAGCGCATGCGTATTGCGTTCTAACGTTCTGAGGCACTTGAAAGTTTAAAAAAAATACTGCCTACTTTCCAGAAATTTCTACAAGGTTATAAATACTGCCTACTTTCCAGAAATTTCTACATTTCTACTCAGGTGATGAACAGAGTGACTTCAGAGTTAACTGCTGCTCTTACTTCAGAAGAGAATTGTTTCCTAATTTACTACTTTACATTGTGCAAATTACAACTGAGAGGTAAGCTATAATATATTAAATTTTATTATAAAGACACCACAAAAAAAAAAAAATGAACTATGAAAATGTGATTTAAGGAGTGACATGTCACACACACATTTATGTGTGTAGGCCCACAAAAAAAATAAGGTTCATTTAACAAAAAAAAAAAAACAACATTTCAATATCAAAAAGGGGTTTATGTATAGTGACATGTGACATGCACATTTATGTGTATTGCCCCTGCAACAAAATGATCTTAAAACAAACTAATTAAATAACTACATTTAAATGATATTAGAAAAAAAAGAAATTGTAATATTAAAATATGAGTCATGTATACTGATATGTGACACGCACATATATGTGTATCATCTATAATTACATGTCACACACACATTTATGTGTGTTGGCAAAAACAAAAAATAAGGTTCATTTAACAATTAAAATATGATTCATGTGATATGTCACACGCACACACAAAAATTACATTGACATTTGCTTCATGTATGTGACATTTATGTGTGTAGCCCCCCCCAAAAAATAATGTTAATTGAAAATAATTACAGAACTATATTTAAATGACATTAATTTATTGAAATTCAATATATTACCTAAAACTCAATCTTTCTACTTCTTTTAATATTCAAACAGACTCTGCATCAACAGCGTCACTCAACAATTTGCACCGTGCATTGTGAAGCACAATCCCTTTTAAAGAACACCAACAAAGAAGAACAGGTAAGATAGAAAAATACATTACATGCTGAAAAGGCCATGCTTTGCTAAATCAAAAAGAAGAAATATACAATTAACCATTTCACTTTCTTTTTCAAACGGACACTGCAAGAAGAACGGCGGATTAAGATTGCCAGGAGGGGACCCTCTGTCATTCGACACTTCAATCAAGGTAAAGTAATAAGTATAAAAAAAGAAACAAACTATGAGCCTCATTCAATTGCGAGTTGGCCAATTGAATAGGGCTCTATATAAACACATAACATATTTTTTATACAGAACTTTTTAGTTACTGAACTTCTATCCAAAATCAAGGGCCCTCATTCAATTGCGATTTGGCCAATTGAATAAGGGTCTAAATAAGCACATAACATATTTTTTTAAAAGAAGTTTTTAGTTAGTAAGGCCCTCATTCTATTGCTATTTGGCCAATTGAATAGGGCTCTAAATAAGCACATAACATATATTTTTTAAAGAAGTTTTTAGTTAAAAAGCATCTATCCAGAAGCAAGGTTTTCACTAACTAAAAACTTCTTTAAAAAATATATGTTATGTGCTTATTTAGAGCCCTATTCAATTGGCCAAATCGCAATAGAATGAGGCCCTAAGCATCTAACCAAAAGCAAGGTTTTTACTAACTAAAAACTTATTTAAAAAAAATATGCTATGTGCTTATTTAGACCCCTATTCAATTGGCCAAATCGCAATTGAATGAGGGCCTAAGCATCTATCCAAAAGCAAGGTTTTCACTAACTAAAAACGTATTTAGAAAAAATATGCTATGTGCTTATTTAGAGCCTTATTCAATTGGCCAAATCGCAATTGAATGAGGCCCAAGGTCTTCACTAAGGCCCTCATTCAATTGCGATTTTGCCAATTGAATATGGCTCTAAATAAGCACATAATATATATTTTTTAAAGAAGTTTTTAGTTAGTGAAAACCGTGCTTTTGGATAGATGCTTAATAACTAAAAACTTTTTAAAAAAATATATGTGATGTGCTTATTTAGACCCCTATTCAATTGGCAAAATTGCAATTGAATGAGGGCCTAAGTAAAAACTTCGGTCAAAAAATATGTTATGTGCTTATATAGAGCCCTCTTCAATTGGCAAAATTGCAATTGAATGAGGACCTATATATGTTTAATGGCCAAGGACCTCATTTAAATGTGATTTGCCATTTCAATAGGGCTCTATATAAGCACAGAGCATATTTTTTTACTGAACTTTTTAGTTAGGGAAGACCTTGCTTTTGGATACAAGTTCACTAACTACAAACTTCTGTAAAAAAAGGTGCTCTGTGGTCATATTGAGCCCTATTCGATTGACCAAAACGCTATTGAATGAGGCCCCGACAATATAACAAATGCAGCAACCAAAGGCCCTCATTCAATTGCTATGTTGGCCAATTGAATAGAGCTCTAAATAAGCACATTTAGGCCCTCATTCAATTGCAATTTTGCCAATTGAATAGGGCCCTCATTCAATTGCTATTTTGCCAATTGAATAAGGCTCTAAATATGCACATAACATATTTTTTTAAAGATGTTTTTGGTTAGTAAACATCTATCCAAAAGCAAGGTCTTCACTAACTAAAAACTTCTTTAAAAAAATATGCTATGTGCTTATTTAGAGCACTATTCAATTGGCCAAATCGCAATCGAATGAGGCCCTAGGGGTCTAAATAAGCACATCACATATATTTTTTAAAGAAGTTTTTAGTTATTAAGCATCTATCCAAAAGCACGGTTTTCACTAACTAAAAACTTCTTGAAAAAATATATATTATGTGCTTATTTAGAGCCGTATTCAATTGGCAAAATCGCAATTGAATGAGGGCCTTAGAGCCATAGGGCCTCATTCAATTGCGATTTGGCCAATTGAATAGGGGTCTAAATAAGCACATAGCATATATTTTTTAAAGAAGTTTTTAGTTATTGAAAATCTTGCTTTTGGATAGATATTTACTAACTAAAAACTTCTTTAAAAAAAATATGTTATGTGCTTATTTAGACCCCTATTCAATTGGCCAAGTTGCAATTGAATGAGGGCCTTAGGGCCTCATTCAATTGCGATTTGGCCAATTGAATAGGGGTCTAAATAAGCACAAAGAAGTTTTTAGTTCGTGAAAACCTTGCTTTTGGATAGATGCTTACTAACTAAAAACTTCTTTAAAAAAAATATGTTATGTGCTTATTTAGAGGCCTATTGAATTGGCCAAATTTCAATTGAATGAGGCCCCTATTGAATTGGCCAAACTTCAATTGAATGAGGGCCAAAGTATGCAACATATTGAATGAGGCCCCGACAATATAAAAAATGCAGCAACCAAAGGCCAATTGCTATTTTGGCCAATTGAATAGGGCTCTAAATAAGCACATTTAGGCCCTCATTCAATTGCCATTTGGCCAATTGAATAGGGGTCTAAATAAGCACATAACATCTTTTTTTTAAAGAAGTTTTTAGTTAGTAAAAACCTTGCTTTTGGATAGATTATTACTAACTGAAAACTTCTTTAAAAAAAATATGTTATGTGCTTATTTAGACCCCTATTCAATTGGCCAAATCGCAATTGAATGAGGGCCTTAGAGCCCTGTTCAATTGGCCAAACTGCAATTGAATGAGGGTCAAAGTATGCAACATATTGTACATTCAAAGTGGTACACACAAAATAGGATTGTAACAAACTCACACAAACACATAGCCAACTAAATTAACTTTCTTATTCAATGTTTAACAACCTATAAGCCTTACAAAGAAGCCTAAATAAGCATTCCAAAAGTGGTGTGCACCAAACAGGATTGTACAAAAACTCGCACAAACACATAGCAAACTACATTTATATTCTTATTTAATGTTTAACAACCTATAAGCCTTAGAAAAAAGCCTAAATAAGCATACCAAAAGTGGTGCGCACCAAACAGGATTGTAGAAAAACTCTCACAAACACATAGCAAAGTAAATTAATATTCTTATTTAATGTTCAACAACCTAAAAGCCTCAGAAAAAAGCCTAAATAAGCATACCAAAAGTGGTGTGCACCAAACAGGATTGTAGAAAAACTCACACAAACACATAGCAAACTAAATTAATATTCTTATTTAATGTTTAAGAACGTATAAGCCTTACAAAGAAGCCTAAATAAGCATACCACTTTTGGTGCGCACCAAACAGGATTTTAGAAAAACTCACACAAACACATAGCAAACTAAATTAATATTCTTCTTTAATATTTAAGAATCTTTAACAACCTATAAGCCTTACAAAGAAGCCTAAATAAGCATACCACTTTTGGTGCGTACCAAACAGGATTTTAGAAAAACTCACACAAACACATAGCAAACTAAATTAATATTCTTCTTTAATATTTAAGAATCTTTAACAACCTATAAGCCTTACAAAGAAGCCTAAATAAGTATAACAAAAGTGCTGGACAGAAAATAGGATAATGCTAAAACCAGTGCAATCATATACAAAAGAATTCACAAAAGAATTATTACAGTATAAAAAAATTATGTATGCAATATAAAAATACATTGAAAGTATTTTTCAGAAAAAATTCACCATAACACATACAATACACAGAAATAATGTCATTTTTTAGTTAATACAAATACATTTAAATCAAATAACATTTTCATTTTTATTTTACAACAGATACTGCGTCAAGACCATCGGACCAGGAGTTTCAACTGAGGACCAGACCAGCGGGCGAGGACTTTCAACAGAGGACTACACCATTGGACGAGGACTTTCAACACAGGACTACACCATCGGACGAGGACTTTCAACACAGGACCAGACCATCGGACGAGGACTTTCAACAGAGGACTACACCATCGGACGAGGACTTTCAACACAGGACTACACCATCAGACGAGGACTTTCAACAGAGGACCAGACGATTGGACGAGGACTTTCAACACAGGACCAGACCATCGGACGAAGGCTTTCAGCACAGGACCAACAAAGATTCTGCTTGAAATCAAACTTCAACCAAGGTAAAGTATAACGAGTTAAAAAATAGAAAAATAAATAAATATCTTAGCTTTGTATCGATGTCAACAGAAAATAAAATAAAAAAAAAAACACCAGTAACTATAACTTTGAAAAAAATATAACTAACACATTTTTCATCTATCTCTTATTTGTCTTTTAGGGCCAATAATCTTTAACAGTAAATACAAACTCCAATGTAGCCAGAAAAAAAAAATGCATACTCCAAAAAAGGCTCACAACACACACTCTATACAATTTCTCATTGGACATTTCCAGTCCTAGACCCTCATTGAATTGCCATTTGACAAATTGAATAGTGCTGTAAATAAGCACATAACATATTTTTTCAAATAACTTTTTCATTAGTGAAAAACTTGCTTTTGGATAAATGTTTACTAAATAAAAACCCTCTTGGAAAAATTATATGATGGCCTTATTTAGACCTCTATTCAATTGACCAAATTGAAATTGATTAAGTATAAAATGTAAACACACTGTTGATAACAATTTTTGCTGAAAACAAATTTAACATCTCAAAATAAACTAAAGATAGATTATGTTATTTTTACAGATTAACATGGCTGATAACGAGAGTAAACAAGAAAAGAAAAGACGCCAAGCTAGAGAACGACGACAGAGAGCAGACAGTCAGCAGACACCGGAGAAGAAGGAACTTCGACGAGAAAAAGAACGCAAAAGAATTGCAAGCAAAAGACTGTCACCTGCAGAAATTAAAGATATGACAAAAAAAACGAACAAGCAAATAAAGCATTTACAACCTGTTGCTGAAACATCAGATGACGTTTTACCTGAAAAAATACAAGACATAAAAAAAAAACAACGAAAAAAACAAAGCATCTAGAACCGGTTCATGAAACATTACATGACATTTTACCTCAAACAAAACAACATATACCAAGAAAAGCCACGAAAAAAACTAAGCATTTAGAACCTGTTGTTGAAACATTATATGACATTTCACCTGATGAATATGAAAGTCAAAATCCTATATGCTTTGCAAATTGTCCTTTACTCAAGTCTTTAGCAGTAGAGGTTCATAGTTGTGGGGACATGACTACTTAATGTCAGTTTTGTGAGGCTTATTATTTTAAACAGGAGAGACCCAGAGATGGCCAATTTATTAGTTGCTGTCAAAAAGGCAAGTTCAAACTTCCAAAAAGGAAAGAAGTTCCTATCTTTTTACAAAACATTATGACTGAACCTACTTTTCCAAACTACAAAAATTTTAAAACAAACATAAGATCCTACAATAGTGCCATATCCTTTGCATCTATGGGGGCAACATTAGCTGCTAATGTACCAGAACATGGTCCTTACTGTTTTAAAGTCCAAGGACACATTTTTCATCGCACTTCCCATTTACATCCAGAGGAAGGAGATCAAAGAAAATTCGCTCAACTATATGTCCTAGATACAATGGAAGCTGTTGACCAACGTATGCAGATGGAAGAAAATAAAAAATGCTTACACAGTGTTTTTATAGAGCTAAATAACATTATGGACAATAATCCCTACAGTAAAGCTTATAAAAAATTGGCAAAAGTAGAAAATGAACAACTACTTCATGCACAAAGACATCAATTACCAATGCCAAAGGTTAATATGGTGCTTAAAAGAGACAGACATACTGATAAACGTCATTATAACTTGCCAACATCAAATGAGGTTGCAATGGTGTTTCAAAATGATGAAGGAGAACCACCATTTCAAAGAGACATTAGAATATATCCCAGAAATGAGGAGCAACCATTCATTAATATGAGTATCTTAAGTCCAAATTTAGATCCAATGACATATCCCATCTTTTTCCCACACGGAGAAGCTGGTTGGCAACCAAAATTAACACTTCCCAGTTACCCAAATGCTAAAGACAGAATCCGAAATAATGTTTCTATGCTTGAATTTAAAGTAGCTCAAATTGCCATTCACAATGTATTTAATCCAATTTTATGTGGTGGAAAACTAACCCAACAATGGATTATTGATTCTTATTTGCAAGTTGAGGCAAATAATTTAAACTTTATCAAATATCAACAAGATAAACTCCGTGTAGAACAATATTCTGGACTAATGGACTATGTTACTGACGTGGCTACAAGCAGAGACATGACAGCTGGCAAAGCCATCATTTTACCATCTTCCTTTCAAGGATCTCCTCGAAATATGAGAGAAAGATACAATGATGCTATGGCTATTGTCACCAAATTTGGCAAACCCGATTTATTTCTGACACTTACATGTAATCCACAATGGCCAGAAATTACACAAAATCTACTTCTTGGACAAAGTGCTTCTGATAGACCAGATTTAGTAGCCAGAGTTTTTAAGATTAAATTAAATGAATTAATACGTGACTTCACTATAAATCAGTTATTTGGCAAATGTCTTGCTTATGTATATACCATTGAATTTCAAAAAAGAGGCCTTCCACATGCACATCTTCTAATAATACTTCAAGAAAAAGATAAATTAGATACTTCGGACAAAGTGGATGCAGTCATTGTTGCTGAACTACCAGATCCAGAACTATATGGTAGACTATATGAGATTGTTACTCATCGCATGATTCATGGACCCTGTGGTGACCTTAATCCACAATCACCATGTATGGAAAATAATAAATGTTCCAAAGAATTTCCAAAAGATTATAGAGACAAAACCTATGCCAATTGTGATGGATATCCACTTTATAAAAGAAGAGAAGGAGATAGTGCCATTATTCGTGGAAAAAAAGTGGACAATAGATATGTAGTACCCTACAATCCACATTTACTCATGAAGTACAACACCCACATCAAAGTAGAAGCCTGCACTTCCATCAAATCCATTAAATATGTCTACAAATATATTTACAAAGGCTATGATGCAGCTACTGTAGTCGTCAAAAGTGCAGACAACCCTGAATGTAGTGAGTTAGTACATGATGAACTTGCATCTCATGTAGATGCTCGCTATGTCAGTGCGCCAGAAGCTATGTGGTGGCTTTTAAAATTTGAAATGCATGATAGATCACATGCAGTACATAGGTTAGCAGTACATTTGCCACAACGACATTTAGTCTATTTCCATGCTGGAAATGAAATGAATGCATTGGCCCAAAGTGAAGATCGTCACACTACACTAACTGCATGGTTTGAATTAAATTACACTGATTCAGAAGCAACACAATACTTATATATTGAAATTCCATATCACTATGTTTTTGTGAATGGATTATGGAGACCAAGAAAAAGCAGAGGCAATAAAATTATTCCAAGAATGTGCACAGTCAGTCCAAGAGATGTTGAACGTTTTTGCTTACGGATATTACTTTTAAATTTTCCTGGAGCACAAAGTTTTGAACACTTAAGAACTGTTAATGACATTGTATATGAATCCTTCCATTTAGCTGCAAGACATAGAAACTTACTATCTGATGATACAGAATGGGAAAGATGTTTAGAAGAAGCAGCACAATGTCAAATGCCACGACAGATGAGAGAACAATTTGCTTTTATTTGTATCTTTTCAAATGCTCCAAATGCATTAGCTTTGTGGGAGACTTTTAAAAGTAATATGGCTGAAGACTTTATGCGACGATACAATGAACCCATTGCACACTTAAAAGCCTTAATGGAAATCCAAGAAGTATTTTTAACTCATGGATTAAGTTGTGCAAGTTTTAATTTGCCTGATCCAGGTCTTATAGATGACATAAACTTTGAAGACTATGACATTCAACTACAAGCAGAAAGAACTGAAGAAAGACTTGCAACTTTAAATACGTTACAATTGCAAGCATTTAATGCCATTAAAAATGCAATAGATGATGACATGGTGACAGAGCGTTATTTCTATCTTGATGGACCTGGCGGATCAGGAAAAATCTGTATAATTTATTAATGAGTTCAGTACGAGCACAAGGTCAAATAGCAATGGCGTTTGCCACTACTGGAATTGCTGCACTTTTGTTAGAAGATGGAAGAACTGTTCATAGTGGATTTAAACTGCCAGTGCCTATTTTAGAAACTTCTGTGTCAGATATTCGCATGACATCATTACAAGCAAAGAAATTGAACAAATGTAAATTAATTATAATAGATGAGGCCACAATGATGTCATGCTATGCCCTCCAATGTATAGACCGTTTGCTTTGTGAAGTCATGGATAATACTTTTCCATTTGGTGGAAAGGTAATGTTGTTAGGTGGCGATTTTAGACAAACATTACCTGTCGTTGTACATGGAAATCGAACTGACATTATTGAAACATGTATAAAGTCAAGTACACTATGGAAACATTTTACCCATCTTCAACTGAAACAAAATATGAGATCAGAAGGCCAAACTGATTTCAATGATTGGCGTATTAAAATTGGAGAAGGCAGAACAGAAAAAATACCACATTTACCTGACAACACTGTAGAGATCCCACCTCATATGATTTGTCAACAAGATATTATATCCGCTATATTTGAAGGGAGCATAAATAACCAGGAATATTCCGAGCTTGCCAACCAAGTCATACTAAAGTGTAAAAATAAGGATGCATTAATCCTCAATAATGAAATCTTTAAAAAAATTAATGCACCACAAAGAAATTATCACAGTGCTGATTCTGTACTTGCTGATGACAATGAAAGTCAGGCCAACTTTTCGACTGAATTCATAAACTCACTAAATCCTTCTGGAATGCCACCACATATTTTGCAGCTAAAGAAAGGTGCAATTATTATGTTACTGCGAAATATGAACCCCAAAAAAGGCCTATGCAATGGGACAAGATTAATTGTTCAACAATTAAAGGACCATTTTATAGATGCTGAAATTTTAACTGGGACCCATAAAGGAGAGAGAGTTTTCATACCAAGAATAGATTTAGCACCAAGTGAAAGTAGTCTCACTTTTATACTTCAAAGAAGACAATTTCCCATTATTATGGCATTTGCCATGACCATCAATAAATCACAAGGTCAAACTTTCAAATCTATGGGTATTTTCCTGGAAGAAACAGTATTTGTACATGGTCAATTGTACGTTGCGTTGTCACGGTGCAAAAATCCACAGGCTATTAAAGTTTACATTGAAAAGAATGAAAGTCAAGGTGATTTATTAGAAGATGGACGTATTTTTACTAAAAACATTGTCTACTATGAAGTACTATAACTTTTCAGTAAAGAAAGAAAACACAAGGAAAACAAATTAAAAAACATTCAAAAATACTAAACAAGAAACAATTTTAGTCATAATTTATGGAAAGACTCTTTATGGATGATTCGCCTCACAAAACACTTGCCTTGCAAATATATATGTGATAATTATGTTAAAATGTTAATTAACTATGTTACTGTTTCTAATGTTACAAGTTTGAAAACAATATTTTAACGGTCTTTACTTCAACATATTAAAAAGTTCATGTTAACAGCTCAACCATGTTTTAAGACACAATGTAAATATTGTCTGTTATGTTAAGATTACTCCCTGTATTAAGGTTTATCGACAGTTCATGTGGTCAGGAAGGAATTTATTTCATTGGGTACATTTTAAAGAGAGTTTTTACTGTTTGCCTTCCTCTGCATTCAATGTATATTGAAGTTAACAATTATTCAGATAGAAATTGCATGTTAAAAAAACATTGCCTCAAGTTTAAAATATTGATTACTTTAAAGTTAAACTGTTTTTACATTCAAATGTTAATACTTTCAATACAAATTTATGTTAAAATATTTACTCACTATGTTACTGTTTATACTGTTTCAAGTTTAAATTTTTTTTGCACAGTTGAAAATGTACACAGATAAGAAATTTGAAGTTTAAAAATATATTATGTCAAGTTTCTTACTTAAATATATTACAAAGTTCATGTTAAAATTGGGTAAGTTTCAAGCTGGGTTTTTACTGTTTGTTTTCATCGGGATTAAATGTAAAATATGGAAGTTAATAATTCTTCAGAAAATTGCATGTTAAAAAACCATTACCTCAAGTTTACAATACTGATTAGTTTAAAGTTAAACTGTTTTTACATTCAAATGTTAATACTTTTAATACAAAATTATGTTAAAAAATGTATTCACTATGTTACTGTTTATAATGTTCAAAGTTATACAAATGTTTTCTCAAGTTCCAAAGTTACACAAATAATAAAGTTAAAGTTTAAAAAAATATACTTTCAAGTTTCTTACTTACATATATTACAAAGTTCAGGTTAAAATTGTGTACGTTTCAACAAGGGTTTTTACTGTTTGCTTTCCTCGGGATTTCATGTATATTGAAGTTAACAATTCTTCACATACAAATTGCATGTTAACAAACCATTGCCTAAAGTTTACAATAATGATTAATTTCAAGTTCCACTATTATTACATTCAAATGTTAATACAAAATGCTTTACAAATTATTGTTCACCAAGAGATCATTTTACAAAACTAAACATCTTTTAATATCACAATACAACTGTCACATATATATATTAATAACTAAACAACGTTCCTAACATACACATCTCATTGCCTTCATTTTTTGACGGGCAAGTCGCTAGTATAATAATAATAATCTTCTGACATATTCAGAGTTAATGAAAAAATATAACCTGGAAAAACTTTCATGGCTAAATTACAAAAGCTTAAAACAAGCCTTAATGTCCTGGGGATTTAAAATCCTAGAAATACATTCACCTACTAAAATAGAAGAACTAATTATAAAGAGAAGGAATCATCATATTATTTTAAACTGCAATAAGATATAAGCAAGATTATTCCATTTATTAAAAGTAAGGGAATCATAGGCTGGGAACTAGATCTTAATATGGCTCTTGATGAAGACAATTGGAGGGATATTATACTGTTGATTAAGAAATCCGCCATAAATCCAGCTTATCTGGAACTCTTTTTTAAAATCTTACACAGATAACATCTAACCCCGGTTAGAATGTCAAAATTTAATACAAAAGGGGACGCCCTTTGCTGGAAACAGTGCGGTTTTCTAGGAGATGACTCCCATGTCTGGTGGAAGTGTAAAAAGATCTCAGATATGTGGTTAGAAATTTGTCAACTTCTAGCTAGAGTTTTAGATAAACATATTCCTTGTACCCCTCAAGTGGCCATCCTCCACAGGGGTTTGGAGTTTCTCTCCCCAGTGGAAAGGAACTTGGTTTCGCATGTCTCTTGGGGGCCAAATGGTTGTTAGTAAAATACTGGAAAACCCCAGATATTCCTACAATTAGAGAGTTAATCAACACTATTTGTTATAACAGAGACCTAACTTTCAACGCTTATAGTCTGGCTAATGCAAAAAATAGAAATATGATAAATTGGTCTAAATGGGACAACTACATTAAACATAGTACATTTTAGCCAGAGGGCAGGGGGAAATATTATTTACCTTACTATTTCTCGGGTGTAACTCCAATCGGCCCCAATCCTCCTCATTGGCCTACGTGTTTAAACATGTTACCTGCCTCGAATCTGAGTGAATGCCAGTATGGATGTACATTGTACCTTTTCACTGTATAATATAATCTAGAAAACTGCTCTACTTTTGGAGAATATTGTTGGTACAATGTTTTGTTTGTTATTTCTATGCTTGTTTATGTGTACTGTTTGTTTATTCATTCTTTGTTCCGATGATGTAATATATTTGTTAAAAAAATAATTAAAAAAAGGCGGTAATGTAACAAACTAGGTAAAAAGTCAAGGGGGGTGAATACTTTTGCAAGGCACTGTAAATAGTACATTTGTGCTCACATTGTAACGTCTAAAATACTGTAAGTTCAAAGACTTATTTCCTGCTCAGAATTTCAGGAAATACAGTTATTGCAGTGCATTCTGGAAACATGGGCAGGGACATGCAAATGTGCCCACAAAGGCTTCACTCTTTAATCCAAAACCATTTCAAACATGGCTCCTTTTAGGCATATGCCTGCTGTATTACACAGCTTTAAACAAAGCTCAGGGCGGATTATGCACAAGCCAGGAAACGTAAATATATTGTAACATAGAACCACATTCAATTGCCCGTTTTTGAGGTCCAGTAGCCCGTAAGTGAGGTCGCAAGCAAATTTGCTATTCAATTGGCGTCTTTTTGTGGCTTTTGATCGGGTTACGAGTTACGGCCTTGAAAAACTTGCGTCTGTCAAAGTCGTAACTTACACCCTCCAGAAGCCTTTTATCTGTCACTATTGCAAGGCTAAAACCACAAACCGCTATTCAATTGCTCCGATTCCCCCTTCCTAACCATTCCGTGAAGCCCCCAAATGGCAAAAATCTAACCACAAGTAACTGGTACCAAGGAGGACTCGCAACTAAACCCCCATGATGCAGGGGTCCCGATTGGGACTCAGCAGGCCCCCACATTAACCCCATGATGCCGGGGTCCCGATTGGGGCCCCTACAGGGTCCCCACATAAACCCCATGATGCAGAATTTAAAAATCTCCGCCGCGAGTCCTTAAATGCTCAACCCTGCGGCACCTAACATTTTCCGCTCTTGTTTCTGAAAGGGCTTTGAAAGTCCTAAAAGGACCCGCGCTACAATTCTAATTAACCCCATCACTCACGAAGCTCAATACAGGCCCCCATGAGCCTCTAATTAACCCCAACAGTTACATTACGGGTCTATAAAGACCCTTATGGGACAATAATTAATACCCACATTAACACTATAAGTGCCATGAGGGTTATCCAGGACACTCATGAGACTAAGTCTAAGCACTACCCTACACTAAACTATTAGCCACCCCAAAAAACTAACACATCTAAATGAACCCCCTCTAAGTATTTATCCCCCTCTAAGTAATTAACCCCCCTCTATGTAATTAACTCCTCCCTTAAAGTAATTAACCCTATTTAACCCTCACCATACCTAATTAACCCTATCACTAAAAAAACAAAAAAAACAAAGCAAATCTTTGCCACTTGTCTCAACAGGGAAAAAAATATAAAACTCCTTCCTGACCCCAGATACTGGAGGTCGGATTCATCCCTGGATCAATACTCCCTCTCTGTTTATACAGGATAGTCCTTAATGCCCTTTTTATTTAAAAAAAAACATCCAATCCCTTTTTAAAGTTATCTATCAAATCCGCTGTCACCACCTCCTTTGGCAGAGAATTCCTCAGATTAACCACCCTTACTGTGAAGAACCCTTTTCTTTCTTTAAGGTGAAATCTTTTTACTTCTAATCTCAAAGGATGCCCCCTTGTCAGTTGAAAACCTCTTGGCACAAAAAGTTCCCTTGAAAAAGCCTTGTATTGACCCTGGATATATTTATGTAAGCTAATCATATCCACTCTTAGACGCCTTTTTTCTAGAGTAAATAAGTTTAATTTTGTTAGTCTTTCTTCATAACTTAGCACCTCCCTTTATTAGCTTTGTTGCCCTTCTCCATACTTTTCCCAGCTCTTAAATGTTCTTTTTATGTAGTGGTGCCCAAAATTGTACTCCATATTCCAAATGAGGGCGTACTAGGGATTTGTATAGTGGGAGAATTATATTTGCTTCCCTTTCTTCTATACCCTTCTTAATACATGCTAATATTTTACTTGCCTTTGCAGATACTGCTTGGCGTTGCGCACTGTTACCTTGTCCACAAGTTCTCCCAAATCCCTTTCAATATCTGATACCCCTAGATTTGCTCCATTAAGATTATTAATTGCACAGCTATTTTCCCTTGCCAGATGCATAACTTTCCTTGTATTCATAATAAATCTCATCTACCACTTAGATGCCCATTCCTCTAATTTATGCAGCTCCCTTTGGAAGGAAAGTACATCATTTTCTGATTTGCACAACTTTGTGTCATCAGCAAAAATGGAAACACCACACTTCAATCCCACTTCCAAGTTATTAATAAATATGTTAAAAAGGAGGGGACCTAATACTGAACCCTGAGGAACCCCACTTACCACAATAGTCCAATCCGAGTATGTTCTATTTACCACAACTCTTTGCTTCCTGTCTTTTAGCCAGCAAAGCAAATATTTTTGGCATTTCCTGTATCCTTTAGTTTGCTCAATAGTCTCCCATGTGGCACTGTATCAAAAGCCTTTGCAAAATTCAAATAGACTACATCCACCGAGTTGCCTTGATCCAAGTTCCTACTAACCTCTTCATAGAAACAAATTAGATTTGTTTGACATGACCTATCCTTCATAAATCCATGTTGGCTCCTGCTTATAATCCGGTTTGAATAGACATATTCCTGTGTATGATCACTTATTAACCCTTCTAAAAGCTTTCCTACTACCGAAGTGACACTAACTGGTCTATAATTCCCCAGATTTGCTCTTGCTCCCTTCTTAAATATAGTTATCACTTCTGCATTTTTCCAGTCATCTGGTAGAGACCCTGTGGTGACTGTATCTTGAAAAATTAGATATAATGGTTCTGCTATTACAAAGCCCAGTTCCTTCAGTACCATTGGATGTTTTCCTTTAGGACCTGGGGCTTTAATATTTTGATCCAAGTTCCTACTAACCTCTTCATAGAAACAAATTAGATTTGTTTGACATGACCTATCTTTCATAAATCCATGTTGGCTCCTGCTTATAATCCGGTTTGAAAAGACATATTCCTGTGTATGATCCCTTATTAACCCTTCTAAAAGCTTTCCTACTACCAAAGTGACACTCACTGGTCTATAATTCCCCGGATTTGCTCTTGCTCCCTTCTTAAATATAGTTATCACTTCTGCATTTTTCCAGCCATCTGGTAGAGACCCTGTGTTGAGTGAATCTTGAAAAATTAGATATAATGGTTCTGCTATTACAAAGCCCAGTTCCTTCAGTACCATTGGATGTATTCCATCAGAACCTGGGGCTTTATTATTTTTTCCAACCTCTTTTGGATTTTTTCCTGCGTTAACCAGTTATTTGGTACCTCACTTGTGTATACCGAAGAAAATAACCTATTTAGCTCATCTGCTTCTTCTAATTATTAGTCAGCCTGTGTCACATTGTAATGTTCCTATAGCTTCCTCCCTGGCCTTCTTGCCATTAATATTTGTAAAAAATATTTTAGGGTTAGTCTTACTCTCCTTTGCAACCAACTTTTAATTTTAAATTTTAGCCAGTCTTTTAGCCCTTTTGCAAGCTTTGTTGATTTCTTTGTAATTACGTAAAGCGGTCTCTGTCCCCTCTTGTTTGTATAATTTAAATGCTTGTTTTTTTACTCCTCATGGGTTGTGATTTACTCCTACTATTATTTCCACATTGTATATGGTGATAAGTATGTTTATTTAGTAAGGATTTGAACGTTGTCCATTTATGTTCAGTATTTTTACCTGTCAGTTCTCTGTCCCAGTCTATACGTTGTATCACTGCCCTTAGATCGTTAAAAACTGCCTCTTTAATTGAATTCAATCCCAAATGAGACTTTGTTGTGATCACTGTTTCCCAAAGGTTGCCCTATTACAACATTTGATAATATACTATTTGATAGCCTAATTTCTAGTATGTTCTTGTATAACCTGGGCCAGATAATGATCCCTGAGTGTACTCAAGAACCTGCTCCCCTTAGATGAACTGCTGGTCTCATTTATCCAGTTTATTTCAGGGTAATTAAAATCTCCAATTATTAGAACTTGCCCATGCTTAGCTGCATTTTCAATCTGTAACAATAATTGTATTTCCTCACTTTCAGCTATATTTGGGGGGTTATAGCATACTCCTACTAATATTCTTTTGGAATTTGCTGCTCTGCTATTTAACTCTACCCACAAACATTCAACATTACCGCTAGTTTCACCATAAATATCTTCTCTGACTATAGGCTTAAATTCAGGCTTAACATACAGACAAATCCCTCCTCCTCTTTTACCATTGCCCCTTTCTTTCCTAAATAGATTATAATCATCCAGATTAACAGTCTAGTCATGAGATTCATCCTACCCCTTTTTAGTAATGTCTATTAAATCCCATTTCACATTAACTGCTAATAATTCTAACTCTCCCATTTTTCCTAACAAGCTTCTGGCATTAGCAAGCCAACACCTTATGTTATGAGTCTGTAGTTCTGAAGTGCCTGCCACTGTAGTTAAGTTACTTAGCAATACCTCCCTATTGACTGTACTAACCCTCCCCATCTCCTCTCCCATGACTAGTTAATACGTTTCTTACCCCCTCTACACTTTCTACTCCATTACTTCAATCTTATCCCTCCCCCACCTACTAGTTTAAAAACTCCCTGAGCCGTTCTATCATCATATCCCCTAGCACAAAAGCTCCCTCATCATTAAGGTGCAATCTATCCCTGCTATATAGATTGTACCTGTCATGATTCCCCTGAACCCCCTTTGGGGTCAGTATAAGTTTAGTTGTTTAATATGCTTTTATGTTAATTTGATTATCCTATATGTGTTATGTCATGTTACTTAATATGTAAAATGTTAAGCTATGTTATGTTATGTTGATGACTATACGATTAATTGTGCCCAGTGTGTAAGGAGTTAAATGGTTTAGAATGTTGTGTGCTCGGTGGCAACTGTCAGAGAGGGGAGAGAGTAGTTGGCAGTTGAGTTTTTTCTGACAGAGAGAGAGATATATTGGTGTCTCTGAGGGCAGTTGAGATAATGCTGGGTTGAATGTCTTAAAGTATATATATATATATATATATATATATATATATATATATATATATATATATATATATATATATATATATATATATATATGTTCCTAAGCCAAGGGAAGAAGACATATATTGAAGACAGATATGCTCCTATCTAAAAAGGGAGGTAAAAATATAACCGCAATCACTGTATGAATGAAGTTGCTGTTATGATGCCTTATAGATGAGCCCTTGTCCACAGAGATAAAAACAGTTTCTGATTTCTTATAATGCTGAGCCTGCATTCATATTCTTAAAGACTACATCTAATTTAAGAGACATCAGCTGTCTTAGTGAAGAGATCAAAAGAATCTGGTAGATCTGCTGGGTAGGTTTGGCAATAACAGCCTTATCAAGCCCGACTGAGAAGCAGTAGATCGTGACAGCTTGTGGCAAGCGGTGGAATCTCTTCATCAATAAGCTAAGACAAGCAGCATGTCCAGATATGACAGCATGTCCATTGAAGTCCTCAGGGACCTGTACCGGGAGAGAGGGCTCCACAGAACAGCGACCACCAAAAAGGCAGAGATGATCCAGGAACTCCTACTGAATGATGAGCTCCGTCAGGTGGAGGAAAGACAGGAGACAGAGGAGGAAGGTGCAATAGTCACTCCAGATCCAGCCCTTGCTCTGGAGATACCCTCTAATGAAGAGGAAGAAATTTGTAAGAGATTTAAAATGTGGAGGGCTATGATGCCGGCGAGTCTGTCCGGTGATCAGCTAATGGCCCTTGGGACCCAAATCAGCCAAGAGGTCCAGCGAGAGAAACCCCAGAGAGTTACCTGTCTGTCATCCGGTCCAACTGAAGTAAGGGATCCAACAGCAGCCAGGATAAAGACAGCGTATAATAGCTTTAAAAACTTCTGTGATGAAAAGGATGACATAGATGGGTTCCTCCAGGACTTTGAGCAGGAATGTGAGCTACAACAAATACCCAAAGACGAGTGGATTAGGGCTTCTGGGCAGCCGACTAAGTGGAAGGGCAAGTGAAGCATTCAGAGCTATCCCTAATGGTCAGCAGATGTATGAGGAGGTGAAAAAGGTGCTGTTGGCCAGATATGCGGTGACCCCAGAAACCTATATGAAAGAATTTCGAACCTTGACCAGGGGTGCTGGTGACACTTATACTGAAGTTATCTTTCAGATGAGGCATGCCTGTCACAGTTGGTGGAAGGGGAAGGAGGTAACTACCCTGGAGAAAGCAATGGACTTAATACTGCTGGAGCAATTTTACTCAATTTGTCCTGAGAGGTTAAAGGTTTGGGTACAGGATCGAAAACCCACTACAGGGGAGGAGGCTGCTCGTCTAGCAGATCATTTTGAGGCTACTAGAGGTGAGACAGGAGTTAAGGGCCCCAGCAATGCTACTAAAGTGGGACCTCCAACTCCAGCACCTGTAATGTATTGCCCTATAGCCACCCGACCTAGCCCTGCAGCTCCACAAAGTGATAGTCGCCCTGGGGGAACCACAAGAGTGGCCCCTCGACCCACAGTACTTACCAGCTCTCGTCATGTCACTCGGAACACAAGGGGTTTGGAGTGCTATGGTTGTCACCAACCAGGGCATATGAAAAGAGAATGCCCCAATGTGCCTCGCAGGGTGGACAGTTACCCCCCTAAGCCAGTCTACTATCTGGGGGAGTGGAATGAGGACATCCAGAGAGGTGGGCTTCTATCACCCCATCCATGCTGTGCAGACTGGTTCAGGAGGCAACAGGAACCAGCATTTCCAAAAGGTTTTGGTCCAGGGAAAGGAGGCAAGGGGATTTCGAGATACAGGAGCTGCAGTGACCGTGGTCCATCCGTAAATTATACCACGTACAGCCATTCTTCCTAAGACCATGGAGGTCATGGTGGCTGGAGGCCAAAAAATTTCCATCCCAATCACCCGTTTGCAGTTGGATTGGGGCACTGGGAAAGGAGTTTGTGAAGTCGGAGTTATGCAAGTGCTCCCAGCTGAGGTTTTGTTGGGCAATGATTTGGAGCATCTAGAGAGCCGATATGTCACTGCTGTGACCAGATCGCAAGCTGCCAAGGTTACCAGGGATGGTCCAAGCGACGAGGTTAAGGCCGGTCACCTGGAAACTGGGGTAAGTCCATTACCTGCTGGGGAACCGGGTTTGGGTTGGGCTACTGTAAGGGAAGTGAAGGTAGCATTATGGGAGGATGGGACCTTGGCTGGGGTTAGGCAAAGGGCTGACAAGCGAGAGAAGGGTCCTGAAGGAGATGAGTATGTGTGGGAAGAAGGATTGCTGTACAGAATTACCTCCGAACCTGAGGGAAATGGGATGAGAGAGGTTAAGAAGCAGATGGTAGTTCCCCAAAAGTTTAGAGGGAGGTTGCTAGAGATAGCCCACGAGGTACCCTTAGCTGGACACATGGGGGAGAAGAAGACACGGCATCGCCTTACTAGGGTGTTCTACTGGCCGGGGTTGAACAGGGATGTATCTAATTACTGTAATTCCTGTGATGCCTGCCAGCGATATGGCCGCCCAGGAGGGGGTACCCGCGTCCCTCTTCAACCATTAAAAGTAATGGATACCCCATTTCAGAGAGTGGCTATTGACCTGATAGGACCCTTGGCTAGAAGCAGCAGGACTGGGAAGCAGTTCATTTTGACCATAGTAGACTATGCCACCCGATATCCTGAAGCTGTTCCCTTGTCTATGATTTCAGCTACGAAGGTAGCAGAGGCTTTATTGGGGGTGTTCTCACGAATGGGGTTCCCTAAAGACATCTTGTCTGACCGAGGTACCCAGTTTATGGCTAAAGTAACCCAACAGTTATGGAAGTTATGTGGGATCAAACACCTGAGTTCTTCCCCATATCATCCTCAGACCAACAGTCTTTGTGAGAGGTTTAATGGTACCCTTAAGAAAATGCTCTGTACTTTCACAGAACAAGAGAAGGATTGGGAGCGTCTAGTTCCCTACCTTCTCTTTGCCTACCGGGAAGTACCACAGGAGTCCACGGGGTTCTCTCCCTTTGAACTCCTGTATGGTAGACAGATAAGGGGACCTTTGAAAGTGATCAGAGAAGCATGGGAAGGTGACTATGGGCAAAACCAGGTTTCGGTGGCCTCATACGTCCTGGCTAGCCATGTTAACTGGGTTGGTTAGAGACCACATGGAAGAGGCTCAAGCCAAAGCCAAGAAATACTATGATAGGGGAACCAAGGAGAGGGAACTGGAGGTAGGACAAGAGATTTTGATGTTAGTCCCTCATCCACAGGATAAGCTCAAAGTAATCTGGGGAGGGCCCTACCCCATTACTAAGAAATTGAACCCTCATACATATGTGGTAATTGTAGACCCTGAAAGAAAGGTCACAAGGGTGGCCCACTTAAACAGGCTGAAAGAATACCAGAGGCGATGCCAACATTTGCTAGCTATTTGTCTGCCTACCGGCAGTGACCCAAAAGAAGGAGTCCTACCTGACCTGTTAGCCCCAGCTGGGCTCAA
Source organism: Discoglossus pictus (assembly GCA_027410445.1). Classification (NCBI taxonomy): domain Eukaryota; kingdom Metazoa; phylum Chordata; class Amphibia; order Anura; family Alytidae; genus Discoglossus; species Discoglossus pictus. The sequence continues at coordinate 194,513,631 of CM050164.1, read as the reverse complement.
CAATCAGAGGGAGGTGGTAGGACAGTCCGTGAATTTAAGTGCAGACTACCAAAGGCAGCTGATTGAAACCCTGGGCCCCTACCATGCCCTATTCTCTACTAGCCTGGGGTGTACCCCTCAAGCAGTACAAGGTTGCCCCCCCATTAAAACAGCCCTCCTACCGGGTACCAGAGACAGTGAGGGCTAGTATATTTGATGAGCTGCGGGAGATGCTAACATTAGGGGTGATTGAATGTTCCAATAGCCCGTGGGCTTCCCCAGTGGTACTGGTGCCTAAAAAAGATGGGACCACTCGTTTCTGTGTGGACTATAGTAAGCTAAATGACAGGACCAAGACTGATGCTTACCCTATTCCACGCATGGACGAGTTGTTGGACCGTCTAGGTACTGCCAAGTACCTCACCACTCTGGATCTCTCCAAGGGGTACTTGCAAATTCCCTTTGCTGAGACAGCCAAAGAGAGGTCGGCCTTCATCACCCCCTTTGGTCTTTACCAATTCAAGGTGATGCCATTTGGGATGAAGAATGCCCCTTCAACTTTTCAGAGGTTAATAGATCAATTATTACAGGGGCACCAAGGGTATGCTCAGGCTTACTTGGATGACATCGTCGCCATATTCAGTAATACTTGGGAGGATCACCTTCAGCATATCAAAAGTATACTGGATACTATAAAGGAGGCCAGATTGACTATTCGCCCAGACAAATGTCAGTGGGCCAGGGCTGAAGTATAGTATTTAGGCCACTGGGTGGGCAGTGGGCAGATTAGGCCAGAACCAGCCAAGGTTGAGGGGATAGCTGCATGGCACACCCCCCAAACTAAGAAGCAGGTAATGGCTTTCCTGGGGACCACAGGATATTATAGAAAGTGTGTTCCTTTGTACAGTGCCATGGCCAAGCCTCTGACCGACTTGACAAAGAAGAGGATGCCCAAGTTGGTGGACGGGACCTCTGCTTGTGAAGTTGCCTTCCAGGCCTTGAAGGATGCTCTCACCTGCTCCCCTGTATTAGCTGCTCCAGACTATCAACAACCCTTTATTGTACAAACGGATGCTTCCACATATGGACTGGGGGCTGTGTTGTGTCAGAAGGATGAGCCGGGATGTGAGCACCCCATTGCCTACCTCAGCCGAAAGCTGCTACCCAGGGAGGTGGCATATGCAGCAGTTGAAAAAAAGTGTTTGGCTGTGTTATGGCCCCTTAAGAAGCTACAACACTACTTGTATGGAAGGGAATTTACTGTGGTTACAGACCATAATCCCCTATGTTGGTTATCTAAGGTGGCTGGGGATAATGGCCATTTACTGAGGTGGAGCTTGGCCTTACAGACTTATAATTTTACTATCCAACATAGACGAGGAAAAGTCCATCAGAATGCGGACGGACTTTCTAGACAGGAGGACAAGTAAAAACAGTGTAGCTAGAGAATTATCCATCAGGATGATCCTGTAGGCTACACTAATAAAAGGGGAAGTAGTTGTCATGATTCCCCTGAACCCCCTTTGGGGTCAGTAAAAGTTTAGTTGTTTAATATGTTAATTTGATTATCCTATATGTGTTATGTCATGTTAATTAATATGTAAAATGTTATGCTATGTTATGTTATGTTGATGACTATATGATTAATTGTGTCCAGTGTGTAAGGAGTTAAATGGTTTAGAATGTTGTGTGGTCGGTGGTAACTGTCAGAGAGGGGAGAGAGCAGTTGGCAGTTGAGTTTTTTCTGACAGAGAGAGAGATGTATTGGTGTCTCTGAGGGCAGTTGAGATAATGCTTGGTTGAATGTCTTAAAGTATATATATATATGTTCCTAAGCCAAGGGAAGAAGACATATATTGAAGACAGATATGCTCCTATCTAAAAAGGGAGGTAAGAAGATAACCGCAATGACTTTATGAATGAAGTTGCTGTTATGATGCCTTATAGATGAGCCCTTGTCCACAGAAATAAAAACAGTTTCTGATTTCTTATAATACTGAGCCTGCATTCATATTCTTAAAGACTACATCTAATTTAAAAGACATCAGCTGTCTTAGTGAAGAAATCAAAAGAATCTGGTAGATCTGCTGGGTAGGTTTGGCAATAACAGCCATATCAAGCCCGACTGAGAAGCAGTAGATTGTGACAGTACCCAAGTGAGAAGTCATCCCAGTGCTCTAAAAGCCGAAACCCATTCTTAGTGTGCCACATCTTTAGCCATGCATTAACCTCCCTAAGCTCCTTCTGCCTCCCTGGGCTAGCACGTGGCAAATACTACCTTGGAGGTAGAATACTACCTTGGAGGTCCTTGGAGGCCCTTGCCTTCAGCTTATTACCTGGTTCTATAAAATAATTTTTTAGGACACGCCGTCTTCCACTAACTTTGTCATTGGTACCAATATGTACCAAGACCACCGGTTTATTTCCAGCACCTCTCAATAATATATCTACCTGATCCACAACATGCCGAACCTGAGCACCCGGGAGACAGAAAACTGTTTGATTGCTGGGATCTGGGTGACAAATCACCCTGTCTAATTTCCTAATAATAGAGTCCCCAACTACCAAAACCTGTCTGTTGCTCTGCCTATTCTACCCACCCACTCCTTCAGCAGAACTTACTGTAAGAAGGAACAGCTCTATCTGGCATTGCCATTCCTAAATGGACATCTCCAACAGTTTCACTCAATCTGGCAAATCTGTTTGTGATTGACAACTCAGAACTGCCCTTCCCCTCCTCCTATTCCCCCTGCTTCCCCTTCTAACTGTTACCCAGCTACCTCCCTTGAAAGCTTTACTAGCCCCAGCTCCACCCTCCATGCTAGGTCAAGCTAAACTGTGCTCCGGGAGCACCAACCCCCCTTTCAGTGGAGCAATATCACGTGTGTTGCAATTTTCCTCTCCAGTTTGAGTTTCAAGATAGGCAACATGCTCACACCTCTCACAGAGGTATGGACCCTGGATGATCTGTTTCAGTAGTTCATACATATGACAGGATGTACACTGAGTGAGGTTGCCACTGGACTGACTCACAATTACAGTGGGTAAAAAAAATGTATAAAGCACTACAATGTTCTCCCCCTTTGCACTCCCTCCTTTTATTTAAACTCCTACACTTATAATAGAACTGCCGTTATGCTAGAAGTGTTCGCACCTTCCCCTGTTTATATTAGGTTCTTACTACTCACCTGCCCACTACTCACTGCACAAGTACACAACACACTTACTGTTCAGCGGAAATCACAGACCAGATGCAAGCAGACCTCAAAAAGTCACACATGGATATAGCTTTACACAGGCAAAACCACACCATTACTACTCACCTGCCCACTACTCACTGCACAAGTACACAACACACTTACTGTTCAGCGGAAATCACAGACCAGATGCAAGCAGACCTCAAAAAGTCACACACTGATATAGCTTTACATAGGCAAGACCACCCCCCCTCTCAGCTGCCCACTTATCACTGCACAAGTAAACACACACTTACTGTTTAACCCTAACTGGACATATTGAACCCTAACTGAGACTATTTAACTCTAACTGTATCTAATTAAACCTAACAGTACCTAATTAACCCATAACTGGACCTATTTAACCCTAACTGCTTCTGGTAATCCCCTATTCTATTAACCCACCTCTCTCCTATCCTATTAACCCCTACACTACGTAGCTAATCCCCTATTAAACTCCCCAACACCCCACTAATTACAAAAATTAAAAACACCCACATTACAGAAAATAAAAAAAAACACTAATTACAAAAAATAACAAAATGGCAGATGAGATTTATTATGAATAAATGTAAAGTTATGCATCTGGGAAGGAAAAATAGCCATGCAATTTATAATCTTAATGGAGCAAATATAGGGATATCAGATATTGAAATGGATTTGGGAGTGCTTGTGGACAACCACCTAGGTAACAGTGCTCAAAGCCAAGCAGCAGCTGCAAAGGCAAATAAACTATTAGCATGTATTAAGAAGCAGGTATAGAAGCAAGGGAAGCAAATATAATTCTGCCACTATACAAATCTCTAGTACGCCCTCATTTGGAATATGGAGTACAATTTTGGGCACCACTTCATAAAAAGGACATTTTAGAGCTGCAAAAGGTACAGAGGAGGGCAACAAAACTAATAAGGGGAATGGAGGGGCTAAGTTATGAAGAAAGACTAACCAAATTACACTTATTTCCCCTAGAAAAAAGGCGTCTAAGAGGAGATATGATTACATTATATAAATACATCCAGGGTCAGTATAAAGATTTGTCAAGGGAGTTTGTGTGCCAAGAGGTTTTCAACTGACAAGAGGACACCCCTTGAGATTAGAAGTAAAAAGATTCCACCTTAAAGAAAGAAAAGGGTTCTTCACAGTAAGGGTGGTTAATCTGTGGAATTCTCTACCTGAGGAAGTGGTGACAGCGGATTCGATAGATAAGTTTAAAAGGGGACTGGATTTATTTTTAGTTTAAAAGAGAATTTAGGGTTATCCTAGATAATTAGAGAGAGTATTGATCCAGGGAGAAATACAATCGCCAGTATCTTGGGTCAGGAAGGAATTACTGTATATACTCGAGTATGAGCCGACCCGAGTATAAGGCACCCAATTTTACCACAAAAAACTGTATTGACTCGAGTATAAGCCAAGGGTGGAAAAGAGGGTCCTTCCACCCTGATCCATCTCCTCTTCCCCCCTGATCCTCCTCCTCCTCCCCCCCATTATAATCCTTCTCCTCCCCCTTATTATCCTTCTCCTTCCCTCCCTTATCATCATCCTCCTCCTTCTTCCCACCCTTATCATCATCCTCCTCCTCCCCCCTTATCATCATCTTCTTTCCCCCATAACCTCCTCCTTACTGCACCCTCTCCAATCCTTATCCCCTTCTCTCCTTACTTGCTACTATGCTTTGATGAGCTGATGTTGATCCTGACGCCGCAACACTTCTTCCGTACCGGCATATGCTAATGTGATATGCTGCGGCATCAGGATCAGCATCAACTCATCAAAGCATAGTAGCAAGTAAGGAGAGAAGGGGATAGGGATTGGAGAGGGTGCAGTAAGGAGGAGGTTATGGGGGAAAGAAGATGATGATAAGGGGGGAAGGAGGAGGATGATGATAAGGGGGGGAGAAGGAGGAGGATGATGATAAGGGGGGAAAGGAGGAGGATGATAAGGGGGGAAGAAGGAGGATAAGGGTGGGGAAGGAGGAATATTTATATGTTTTTGTCTCGAGAGGGGCTTTTTCAGCATAAAAAAATGTGCTGTAAAAGTCGGCTTATACTCGAGTATATACAGTATAAAAAAAATTCCCTCTGAGACCATTGGCTTCACTTGTTCTTTTTTTCTGTTTGCCTTCCTCTGGATTAATTAATAATTAAATTAATTAAATAAAAAATACAAATAAATAGTTGATTAATAATTAATTAACAACTAATTAATTAATAACTAATCTGCATATTGCAGATCAGAGGAGATCTTAAAAGTTTGAACTTGATGGACTGAAAGTCTTTTTTCAACCTTAATTACTATGTAACTATGTAACTACCGGATATACACGAGTATAAGCCGAGTTTTTCAGCCCTTTTTTTAAGGCTAAAAAGGGCCCACTCGGCTTATACTCGAGTCACTCCCCCTCGTGTCTCTCTAACCCCCCGTGTGTCTCTACCCCCCTGTGTCTCTCCAACCCCCCCGTGTCTCTTTCCCTCCCCCCTCCTCATCCTCAACCCCCCCTCCTCATCCTCAACCCCCCTCCTCACTTTCTCCCCTCTAAATACCTCCCCCTTAATTACCTGTTTCATCTCCGGCATCTGCTCCTTCCACCTTGACCCCGGCTCGCATGTGACGTCACATGCGCGCGCGTCATTAGCATATACCTGGTGCCGGCACCCGGTATATGCTAATGACGCGGCGCGCATGTGACGTCACATTCGCGCTGGGGTCAAGACGGAAGGAGCAGAGACCGGAGAAGAAGCAGATAAGAGAGGGGAAATGTAGATGGGGGTTTAGAATGAGGAGGGGGTTGAGGATGGGGGGGTTGAGGAGGGGGGTTGAGGAGGGGGTTGATGAGGAGGAGGGAGGTTGAGGAGGGAGGTTTAGGGGGGGTGAGGATGGGGTTGATGGGGAGGGAGGTTGAGGAGGGGGGTTGAGGTTGAGGAGGGGGTGAGGAGGGGGTTGAGGATGGGGGGTTGAGGATGAGGATGGGGGGTTGAGGATAAGGATGGGGGGTTGAGGATGAGGATGGGGGGGTTGAGGATGAGGATGGGGGGTTGAGGAGTGAGGTTGAGGGGGGGTAGAGGAGGGGGTTGAAGATGGGGGGGTTGAGGAGGGGGGTGAGGATATGGTTTGAGGATGGGGGTTGAGGAGGGGGTTGATGAGGAGGAGAGAGGTTGAGGTTGAGGAGGGGGTTGAGGTTGAGGGGGGGTGAGGAGGGGGTTGAGCATGAGGGGGTTGAGGATGAGGATGGGGGGTTGAGGATGAGGATGGGGGGTTGAGGGGGGAGGATGGGGGGTTGAGGAGTGAGGTTGAGGGGGGTTGAGGAGGGAGGATGAGGAGGGAGGTTGAGGAGGGGGTTGAGGATGAGGAGGGAGGTTGAGGAGGGGGTTGAGGATGAGGAGGGAGGTTGAGGCTGAGGAGGGAGGTTGAGGTTATGGAAGGGAGTTGAGGTTGAGGAGGGGGTTGGGGATGGGGGGGTTGAGGATGAGGGGGTAGTGGAGGGAGGTTGAGGATGAGGAGGGAGGTTGAGGATGAGGAGTGGGGTTGAGGAGGGAGGTTGAGAATGAGGAGGGGGGTTGAGAAGGGTGATAAGGGAGGGTGGAAGAGACACAGGGAAGGGAGAGGGGAGAAGAGACACAGGAGAGAGAGGGGGGACACAGAGGGCAGCACATTTCCCACCCTCAGCTTATACTCGAGTCACTCATTTTACCCAGTATTTTGTGGTAAAATAGGTGCCTCGGCTTATACTCGGGTCAGCTTATACTCGAGTATATACGGTATGTAACAAATGACAAACTACAGAAAATGAAAAATCATTACAGAAAATAAAAATTACACATAAAAAAAACCCTATTAAAAGAAAAAAATAAACTTATGACCTGTTAAAAAGAAACGGTTAATTAGTCCACTGACCTGGCCGAAATTCCCCTCAACCAGTGTCCATGCCCTGGTGATGTATGGGTGAGCCTGACAAGAGAGGGACAAATATAGGATGACGGTAAAGATCACCCCTAAGTATTCAAAAGGTAATCTCTTGGTGAGAAGAATATTCAAAGCACTATTAGCTTCCTTCTGAGATTCCTTCTGAGATTTAGTGGTAAGAGAGTGGTAAAAAAAGCATAAAGGACAAGATTGTATCAATAGCCTACTGGAGGTTGGAATTAACAGATGCTACGTATACTTAATGCTGATATTCTGAATTGATAAAATTATTTAAAAGGATCAGAAACATAATAGGTTTGCATATCATATCTTAAAAACCAAGTATGAAAGTGACTGAGCATTCTAGAATATTATTCAAAGGATTAGCAAATATAATGATGAAACGCATCTATATAGATAATAGAGATAATGGGAGGCTGAATTAAATTATAAAATGTATCAACAAAAAAAAACCAAATGGAGAAGTGTCTAATATAGATTTCATGACAATGAATGAAACTAAGATTGTATGTAATGTTGCATGTATAAATAATGAAGGCACACTTGATGAATTCCAGCATACAGATGGAATACTAGTGCATTAAGGTCTGTCAGTGATTTGAGAGCATGAATTATGTTTTGTGTGCATATGAAATTAAGTATACATAATTGGCTGGTGAAGATTGCATATAATAGTTGTCGTAGTTACAAATGTTGGTCACCCAATGTTAAAAGTTAAGGGCTTGCGCAGGCGCAATAAGTGGTGAAAGCACTCATCGCAAGGCTTGCATGATGTTAAAATGAGGGGGGCTTCAATGAGCCCCAAAGGCGCTCATTGCGGACCTTGCAATGAGCGCCAAAGTTGCTCAGTGCTAGGCCCGAAAGTGGCGGGTTGGACGACGCATGAAATGAGTGGTGAAGGGGGGAGAGGCTCGCAATTGGAGATGAAGGCGTTCATTTTGAGGCATAAAAAGGCCGCTTTGAGGTCTGCAATGAGCGGTGAAGCCACTCATTGAGGGGCTTGCAATGAGCGCCAAAGGCGCTCATCATGAGGCCCATAATGTAGACAGTGGGAGAGGCTTGCAATGAGCACCTCATCGCAAGGCCCGCAAGTTAGAAGGGGGGAGCCTCGCATTGTGTGGCAAATAGAATTGCCAGGCTTCAAATTTTATTTCTGTCATTTTTGACGGGCAAGTCGCTAGTATAAAATAGTAGTGAACTGAGGTGTGCTGGTGTTTTGGAGTATGACTGTATAATAATGTTATTTGCATATGTAGTTCACTATGCAAATAACGTTATATACTCAATGGTCTCTGGTGGAGAGACAAAAATTGTGAATTTAAGTGTGCTAGTGCTTTGAGAGTATGATTGTGTATGTCATTAAGGTACTGTATATACTTGATAATAATAGTGAATTGAGGTGTGCTGTTGAATCTGCTTGTTGTTCTCTGGTTAAGATGCTTTGAATTACTGAAACTGAGTGTATTTGTAAGTCTGTGGTGTAGAAGTTATGCACTAATGAGGCTGGATGTATCTGATGTTTCCTGGGGAAGAGATTATGAGCTAATGAAGATGAAAATATTGATTTGGAAAATGAGTAGTGTATAAATGATGGAAATGAACCGAATGTTATTATTGACATAGGGCTTGATTGCATAGTTGCCTTAGGAAGCCTTGTGATTTAAAAGTTCATGTTAGCCCTAAGGTAACTACCGGTATTAGAAGCCCTTACATGTATACACTTATGAGTGATCACTACGTATGAAATGTTACCTTCTCTATGTGTTCTCTGAAGGCTCAGTGGTGTATTGTAGTAAGCCAAAACCTTCTTCAAGAGCAGCTATATACTTTACAAGAACACTAAAAATAAATACATACAGGTTCAGTATAAAGATTTGCCAAGGGAGCTTTTTGTGCCAAGAGGTTTTCAATTGACACAAGGACATCTTTTGAAGTTAGAAGTAAAAAGAATCCACCTTAAAGAAAGAAAAGGGGTCTTCACAGTAAGGGTGGTTAATCTGTGGAATTCTCTACCAAAGGAGGCAGTGATAGCAGATTCGATAGATAACATTAAAAAGGGACTGGATGTATTTTTAATTAAAAAGGGCATTCAGGGTTATCCTGGTTAATTAGAGACAGAGTATTGATCCAGGGAGGAATCTGAATCTGGTTTCTGAGGTCAGGAAGTAATTTATTTTTTTTCCTTTTGAGACGATTGACAATCTTTCAATGTTTTTTTTTTCTGTTTGTTTTCCTCTGGATTAATTAACAACTAATATGTATATTGCAGCTCAGAGGAGATCTTAAAAGGTTGAACTTGATGGACTTATAGTCTTTTTTCAGTCTAAATCACTATGTAACTATGTAACTAATCTGCATATTGCAGCTCAGAGGAGATCGTAAAAGGTTGTTGAACTTGATGAACTATAAATCTTTTTTCAACCTCAAATACTATGTAACTATGTAATTTAAAAAAACACATTAACAACCTAGTACCAGGAAAAAATTGTGAAACAATTGTGCTAATGAAGAATGTTTCAGAATCCTAATAAAATATTTTTAAGCACAAAAGAAGCCTTTCAAATTATCATGGATCACAGCCAACTGGACCAGCAATGCTCAGCAAATCCTACCAGATTTGTGCAGAGCACGTAGCACCCAGGCTCTTCCCTCCTTTTCCTCACACAATCCCTCCTTTTCCTCACACAATACCTTTAGGTTGTACGTTTGCGAGTTTCAATCCCACAAGGTGCTTTAGGGAAAGCACCATGGACACTGGATTCAAAGCTCAAAGACAGGGTCCTCCTTGCTTTGCTACATTTAATTTGTATGTATCTTTGTCTTGAACTTATCTTATGAATAGCGCCACGGAATATGTTGGCGCGTTATAAATAAACGATCATAATTATAATAATAATAATTATAGTCTGAAAGCTAGAAGGCACATATACAGTATTTCATAAGGAAGAAGACAGTGTTTCCCCAATTAAGAACATCTCTCAAGCTTGTTTTCTTCAAATGGACTATATCTTTATTCACAAGGCACATATTTTTATATATAACTGAATAAGGAACCTAAACATATTATCTCGAAGTAACCCTTTCCCAACTTGAATTCCCATTCCCTGTGAGTGGGGGGTGTAGAGACCTCTTTATTCTGACTGCCCAGAGCAGGTTATGTGAGGAGCGTTGGGTAGATAATTGTATGCAACCAGGACTGATTTCACCTGCACAAAGTATGTTAAGTGATTTGGGGCAGTCAGTGGTTAACCCTGCCCTCTACAACAAGAATTACTAAAGAACAATCAATTAAATGACAATGTCAAATACAAATACCTGCTCACAAGTTTAAACACAGACACCCAACTAATGTTAAATCACGCTTGGTTAATACAGATCCCAAGGGGTGTAATGCCTACAAATACATTTACTACTTCCCTCAGCTGTAATTCTGCCTTCTAATTCTATGTGTATTCCTTTAAGTCCATGTAATATCCTTGAAATTAACATACAATGCAATGTGATGCATAATGGTAAAGAAAAGGAAAGAAAATCCCTTTGTAGTGGTGCACTCCTAGGAACCTACTATAATCAATAGTAGCCAATAAAACTTAGCTTTTAATAATTATTATAAAACCAATGAAAGTAATAAAAAACTAAACACATGACGCTACAGCTGCCAAATAATTAATTTATTAATACCTCTACTGGCTAAACTGCATTAATCATAACAACAACCAGATGATTGGATACAAGAATGAAGAGAAAATAGGCAAAAAGTGTGAAGTGCTAGAACTAATACTAAAGTGAATTAGGACCCAAAAGAGTCCTATTGTACAAATAAACTGTGAATTGATCAGTGTAAAGTGACTAAGTGTTACAATGATAAGGTGCTAAAAGTGCTTGATATTGAACTATTGATGATTTATAGGAAATTAAGGTCCATACACATGATTGTTGTTTATATAAAAAGCCAAAAATTGAGGGAGTCACAAGGATAGTACTAATGCTAATATAAAGTTTGCTGTTCCATGAATCTCTCCCTCTCTAATAAGTATTTCATAGATGGGTATTAGCAAAGTTGGATGCAGATAATCACAATAAAGCTATCCTAATGGAACTTGGCATTCCCATGTGCTGCCTAGACGCTCTGTAATGACGTCATCTGCCAGCGACTAAGCGAGCGATGGCAGCGTAGTGTCAACCCGACGCACGTTTCCTGGATTTCATCAGGGGTTACCGCCTGACCCTCCAGGGGCTCTCTTATATCAAGGTGGTTGTCATGGTAACAGAAAATAAGTAAAATTTGTTTCATAAAGGTTTAAAAATAATCGATATTTAAAAGTCAGGCATATATTGTACAGATCAATGGTGGGACAATATAATGAAAGTGAAAAAAGGAAAATGTAATAGAGTGGCATATATTAATAAGAATGGTATATTTAAAAGGGAAAGTAATTGTATATTAACTTGCTATAATGTATGTAGTCATCCTAAAGAATTAAGAATACACATATACTCTGGAGAATTTATTTGTTTCCAGTGATCACAATACATCACTATACACAAATTGTGTCTAATATATCAAATTAGACAATATTGTAAGTTGGAACTATTACCTTAATATAACTCCATAGTTATCTCTAGGTATGAATATGTGCATATACTTGAAGTATTCCAACTATTGTACCCTAAATGGTCCATTTTATCCCCAAAATTATAGGGCACAAGATGCCTATTTAATTATAGTTATTATAATAATTATATGAAGGTAGCAGCAGTAAGATGACATTTATCTTCCTACCTTTACACTATGCAAATGGTTTCCATATTGGGAGGGACTAAAGAGGTATATATTTTATTCCTGCTATTGCTTAATGATATACTATATTGTCACTAAGATGACATCCAATGAAAAGATAGTAATCATGATGTCTTCACAGGAAGATACCTGGTTTCCACATTTAATAAAATCTTCAAAACTCCACTAGAGTATGATTTTCTATCATTTAATGAAAAATGTAAGAATCATGTTTATTAATACTTATTTTTTCTCAATGTGATAACAATACATCTTATTGATTTCCAGTATGGAGACAAAGAATACTGGTATAAAATAGAGTATGGACACAAAAACTAAAAAACAATAATCATAATTAATATCATAGCCATCCACCAGTCTATTAAATGAGGTTTAGATAAAGGGAGAGAAGGTGAAACCTTCATTAAACCCATTGGGCTTCTTGGTCTTTAAAGTGTATATCCACTGTGCCTTTGTCATGATCTCCCGTCCGAATTGTTTTTTAAATATTATCAATTGCTATGAATGATTTTTTTGGAAGCTGTAGTGTCGTGTGTTTAGTTTTTTATTACTTTCATCAAAAAAGCTAAGTTTTATTGGCTACTACTGATTATAGTAGGTTCCTAGGAGTGCACCACTACAAAGGGATTTTCTTTCCTTTTCTTTACCATTATGCATTACATTATGGATCCCTGGTAGAACCCTATCTTATTAAAAGTTCCTGGACTCAATGCTTAGAGCCACCTTACTTGTCCTTTTTTTATACAATGCAATGTGTCTGACTTAATATGCTCATGTGCAATGACAATAAAAATCATCAATGAGTTGTCAATCAATATGTGATTCCTAACACCTTAACATATGATATAACGCTGGTGGTGAAGAGAGTACAATGTCAGTTACTCACCTGGGCTCAGTCAAAGAGAACATGAATACACAAGCAGAAACATACTACACTTCTGGACTGTTGGCAGTGCTCACTGGACAGACTTTGTCACCACTGGTCTACTGTATATGCACATAACAATTACCCATTACGAAATAAACACCCAGACACAGTGAAGTTTCAAAACTTTACTGAAAAATTAGCAATTAACATAAAACATAGTTAATAAAGTAACATGACAATGTACTACTATCATATAGCTATCTAACCTCTAACACTGTAAAAAATCTATAGAACTTACAGTCATATTTGGTCAGTGCGCCATAATAGGTATACATTTAGAGAAGGCATTCTCCAAGAACTGAATAGCTAAAATGGAACTAACAGTAATAGAGCACAGCACCTATTTATTTCTTCATCTGGTCAGTACAACAGAATGACTATCACCTGTGAGAATGGAGTCCCGTTCATCTGCACACAGCCAGTGTCATTGGGGAACATAAAAATAATCTGACATAGCTCTGGGATGCTCTGTGTGAAAAGAGACAAAATATGGATGGATATGACCAGTTTTGTACAGTTTACATTTTAGTGTTCCAATAAGAAACCCTACCTGCTGTCGATGTCCAAGAAGTGTTACCAATACTGTATTATCTGACAACCTGTGAAGAAATATAATACAGTGCATATTGTTTATTACTGATCAGTGATATCACAATGATACATTGGGTAGACACTCTAAAGAAGAATACTTGCTCTATACAAATATCTATCTGCAATGTATATTATATAGGACTTCCTGTAAATAGATATGGCTATGAGAGATCAAAAAAATTGAATTCTTACAATAATGCATCAAACAATCTGTAAATGACCCATGAACATTGGCATGTGCATCTATTTCATTACTTGCTGTAATGTATCTTTATTATCTGAAACATTATTCTTGCAAGCATTAAGTCATTGTGACTTCAACTGCTGTTAAAAGCTAAACCTATGTAAAATGTGTTCATATATCCCTCTTTAAAATCCCTCTTAACTGAGTTCAGGCGCAATGGCTTGATTGAGCTACAGCTCAATTAACCCTTTTCGATGTAACCTGGACATACACCTCTGCGCAGTCTCAGACTCACATAAACTTCTTGCTTGTCTTTGTCACAATATATGTTACGATATGGGACCAGCACACTGCCACCAGGTAGGTCCTTGTATAGGCCGAGTACATCTATTTTACCCTGTGGCAGAGTATAGGTATTGCCATAAACTAGAGTAACTGTTGCTCAACGTAACTCCCTGAATTACTGAAATACAGCTCTCTTGCTTGTTATCGTTTACAAGAACCACAACCTTTATTTGGGGACTGGCAAGCATTTTATAGATTACAGAACAATAGGAAGCTAAAACATTAAACAAAAAGTCCAATACGCCAAACTTGAAGCTCCCTCCCCTTGTTTGAATCCCAATCTGAAAGCCGCCTACTTTACATAGAGAATGCAAGGGTGTGACCATGCCAACAGTAAGTCTGGTCCACTTACCTTTATTCACTCAGCACATAGGCACATCTCCCACCTGGGGTATTAGCAAGGGTTGATGGTGCCAGGAGATTGAAGAGTGGGAAACTGCAAGACTGGAAGCAAAGGCATAGAAAGTGTGGAACTCAGGCAAGGGACAAAGTAAGAGGAACCAATACCCGAAATAGGTGAACATTTCCTGGGAGGCAGTGCTCCTTAGTTTTGTATCTGGCTCCTAAAGATGTTTCCAAGTGTAATATCTCTATGAAGGTCTTCCTTCAAGCTCTTAGAAGCAGCCTGTCTATCTCCTATAAAACCTTCCTTGCTCTTACTTATTGTATGTGTTAGATGTTTTGTCCACCTTTATATTTATCATACTGCATGCAAAAAAAATAAAAAAATCATAGTATTCAGTTTAAATTCAAATAAGACAATGTAGAAACAAATTTTTGTCGCTTCTGAGAAAATTAGACCATTATGTTATGGAGGAATGATTAAGTTTTCAGTGTTTTCTTAAGTAAACTTAATCCTGTACATGAGAGTACAATGTGAGTGAAATACTGTCAGATAGAAGCACCTCAGACCAAAATAGATATTTAAAAACATATTTTATTAGAAATTGCTTTATTGTTGACTGGTTAAAGACACATCTTTAAACTAACAAGTGGAGGGCTAAGTGCTCATTGCCTATTTTCCTGGCACCTACAATGTTGCTTTAAATTGAGGTATGCTAAGTCATGACGTGCTATATATGCATTTGTGTTATATGAAGGTGTAGTAATGCACTCAATACAGGGGGGTACTATAATATATGAAATGTTGTGTTATATGGAGGTAACACACTTAGCCTTATAGCAGACATGCAACGTTAAGTTCTATTTCAGATCATGATCTCACACAGGACCCTGCACTGTCCATTCCAGGAGCTGCAGCCAGCAGAGCCAAAATAACCAGCCTAATTTCATCGAAGCGAGAGTTGAGATTGAGAGAAAGCTGTTATCCAGATGTCTGTATTCAGCTGCACACTGATGAGTTCAGTCAAGCACTGGTAATAACTCCCTTTTCTTTCATCAGAGGATAAAGTGTCAGCAGACGGTCTTAGGCTCTTCTCCTTACACTCTGAAGAAAGGCTGCCCAGCTTCAACTCTCTATGATATTTCACATAATAACACAGTTAATCTTGAATCATTTGTAGTTAATGGTTGTGTAGCACTTCCCATACTTGTTCGCTCCATTGAAAAACTGTCAACCTGTTCCTTTGCAATCTTTAGACATTTAAATCTCAAAGGCAAAAGGAAATATTAGATGTAGCTTGTATTTCATGGTACATTCAGCACCTGAGAGAATGTGTATATAAGCTCCATGATTTGTGCTTTGTAATCGCTCCTGGTTAGACTTAGGTTAAATAAACAGTTTTAGTTCTATAAAAACTAACATGGTAGCTATTTAAAACAATTATCACATATTATAATTGTCAAACTGCGATTTGTCATCATGCTTGCGAGCCTCGACCCATTGAGGCATTGAAGCCTTCCGAGCTCACAGCCCTGTGAGCCTTGCTAAGCGAAGCGAGCAGTTGAGGCAATGAAGCACCGAGGACTTAGGCTGAAATGAGCGCTGAAGGCGATCCTGCGGGCCTCATGAAGCGGGTAGTTGAGGTATTGAAGCACGCAGGACTTGGCTGAAATATGCAATTAAGAAGCGGTGCAGCACTAAGGATGCAATGAGTGCCAAAGGCGCAATGAGCACCAAAGGGACGCAGGACTTAAAAAATACACAATGGGAAAGACACTAACACTTACACCAACAACGCCAGACACGCGGGCTTGGAAAATAAAACAAACCACAGGCAGTGCCCCCACACAAACAGTCAGCAGACAGAGAGAAGAGAAACACACAGGGAAGGCACTGGGGGGAGATGCTGGAAAGAGACACATGGCATTCCCAAGCACAAAACTTTCAGGTTAATGAACCCTGCAATGAGCGCCCCATACAGTAGGCGGGTGGAAAGGTTCGCAATGAACGCCAAATGGCACTCATAGCGTGCAACGCGATGAGCGCCGAAGGTGCTCAGAGAAGCAAAAGCCTCACATTGTGTGGCAAACAGCATTGCCTAGCTTAAAATTTTATGCCATTAATTCGGGCAATTCGCTAGAACAATTATAAAATTGTGAAAAGTGCTTCAAATGAAAAAAACTACAGATAAATTCTACTTGATGGTTTAAATTACTTTAAGAATTCTTTAATAAACCACTGAACTCTCGCTATTTTTTACTTTGAATTAAAATAAATCTCTTTTATACTTTTAATAAACATTTTAAGTGAAATCCATCAAATATTTTGTGCTTACTGGCTTTATTTTGCTATTCAGTATAAAATCTGCCACTTTGCCTCTCACATTCTCCCTTACTGTTATATTCCCCCAACTTGTTTAGCTGAAGAGATGATATTACTGGAGATGACATGGGAAGCTGTTAGTGTAACACATCCCCAAGCACGAAAGCAGAATTATTAAACAAATAGTGTAATACATATCATTGCACAGCACACAACACTCTTCCAAGAAAACAAAATGAATTTTACTTACATAAGTGAAATAATATACATGGTATAGAGGTGTGTGCTATACAATGATATATATTACACTTTGTTTAATAAAGAAAACTTTTCTTGCTAGGTGATAAATCCTACTAATGATGGTAGAGAGTTTCCCTTGTCATTTTGTAAATTAAGCTTCCTCAGTTGTGCAGATGGCACCACACCCACCAGTGACATCATCTGTGCATAATCTGTGGCAAAACAAGATGGAAGAATAAAACAGTGAGGGAGAATGTGAGGGGCAATATGGCAGCACTTATACTTATAATATGAGGAAAGAAAGCAAGTAAGCCCAAAATATTTTATATACTTGTATCATTAATTAAAATGTTTATAAAATGTCTTGAAAAGATTAATTTTGGTTTAATGGAAAACTTTTTCCCCCCAGAATTCAATGTTTTATGTATATAATTTTTATGTATAATTTATGTGTGTGTATATATATATATATATATATATATATATATATATATATATATATATATATATATATATATATATATATATATATATATATATATATATATATATATATATATATTGTTGTTGTTCAGCTCTTTGTGTCTGACTCTCTGTGACCATGTGGCACATCCATCTGTGTTTCTGGTTGTGCTTATTTATCCTTTTCTTGGCAAAGGTACTGGAGTGGGTTGCCAGCTCCTTCTCCAGTGGACCTCAATTTGTCTGATCTCTTAATGAGGTACACAAGCACCTTCACCGGCAGGGCAGTGATCCTCTATTAACTCTTAATAAGGGGGTTCACACCATCAGTATACTGTTTGTTAGATGGCAAGCAGACAGTGACATACTGTGCATTACATGATGCAGAAACAATATTTTTTAATCAGAATCATTGTAAATAATGATTTATAAAAGCACATTCCTGATATAGAATTTGAAAATGTGTAAATGTAAATCCTGTCAGTTTAATGTTTACACATCATCTCACTGTCTGTTTGCTGATTAACAGCAAGTGGCAGTGTACAAGATGGCAACCTGCAGGATAAAATACATAAAGTAAGGGTGATGTTCCAAAACCTGCTACTGTTGGTGTCTTCAAAGTAAGTGAGTATACATTTGATGTGAACTTTACATGGAGGAGGATCAAATTGATTAATTATTATTATTTCCTTTATTTGTAAAATGCCAACATATTCTGTAGCAATACACATAAGTAAGTACATGTCAAAACAATACTAACACAATGAAAAACACAATGAAAAATGAAAAAAAAAAGGTGGGCACATAGCCAGAATGAAAACTTGCGAACTTACAATTTAATTAAATGTACTGCACCTCTAATTGAATTATTCTTTTGCCTTTTACAACATTATTTTTTCTCTATCTTTAAATGTAGCTCCCTTGTCTCCTATTCTTTTTGAAGTTTGTTTACATGTTGTTCGTTTTGTCTCTGTATCTTGATCCCAACATCATGTGTTTCTCTGAAGCAATACCCTCACATCCACCCCCTAGCTCTCTCTGGCTCTTTCTGTATGTGCATTTCTGTGAATTTATGTACCTATGGCAGTGACTCAGCTGGAACATCATGAGACCCTGTTACAACATGTAATTCAAGATAGGGGAGCCCAGCATAGGAGGGGGATATCCTTCCTTGCAAACAACATATATTAGACACAATATAAACTCTTCCAATTGTTTTTATTTCCAGTTGGTTAAAGGTAAATAGGAAGGTACAACAGCTTTTTAAAGTGTTAATTATATGAACTTGAGCATTAAAGGTATATGAACAGGATGCATTCATAACCCACCTCACTTTCATACTGTACATCTTTAAGAGCATGCAGAAGCCAATGCTCCACCTCTGCTCTGCAAAATTAATAAATAGCCAAAAAATATCTTGTTTTTGTATGCATAAACAAAGGAATTTGGCAAAACAATATTTTTTTAAGTATAATTATTATGTTTAATGTTCTAAATTATTTAAAAAAAATATAAAAAAGGCTAGTGTTTTGTATCTTTTTTTTTCTAAACTAAACCATTCTTTACATATTTATCCGATCCTCTTCTCTCTGGATGCTAATTGGTGGAACTATGTTTATTACTGCCACAAGATGGTTACTATGATAATGACATAGGGCCTTATTTAATTGCAAGGCCCATCTGGCGGTATACAGGCCGTATGTCTGCAGGCTTGAACTCTGCTACAATTACGGAGCAATTTAATTGAACAAGGTCGCAAGTTACGGGCCGAAGCCTCAACACCGTAAACTGTGATTTCATATGTAACGCTTCTGAGTATCCGATCCGATGAAGGGCGACAAAATAAAGCAACGACGTAATTTGTGATCTTGTCACAGGTCAATTAGCCAATAGGAACCCTGGATCCCAAATTAGGGCGCAGAAAGGGGTTTAAAAGGCTGCGAAAAGCAAAAGTCCTTGACTATGCTGTAGCTGAGAAAGTCACAGGTCTAGGCGTTGGTGGGTTTTTAAGCGAGATATAGAGATGGAGAGAGACAGAGAGTGAGACAGAGAAAGAAATAGAGAGCGAGTGAGAGATGGAGAGAGTGAGAGAGAGATAGAGACAGAGAGATAGAGCGAGAGCTAGAGAGAGCGAGTGAGAGACAGAGAGATGGAGAGAGAGAAACATTGACGAAAGAGGAGAGTGAGCAGAGATAGGGGAACACTGTAGTAGGAGGAGGAGAGTGAGGAGAGTGAGGAGAGGAAGAGGTATGGAGAAAGGAAGAGGAGGACGAGGCAGGTCAGGGAGGGAAGGTAGAGGTGTAGGAGAACAGGAGGGGGGACACAAGGAATAGGAGCAGAGGGTCAGGGGCCCGATCCAAGGGGGGAAAGGTTAAGGAGCAGGCCCCAGGGAGAGTACAGGGAGGCCAGGTTCCCCATGATACATGGTGGGAGGGACGTGAGGCCTAGTCACAAGACACATGCTTGAAGTGAGGTTGCTGCAGCTGTTGCATTATTAGGAGGTTGCAAACAGGGATGTGAAGTCTGTCAAACAACTATATGATGACTGCCGGATGAAGTTCAAGGGGATGATGGCAGTGGAGGTCAGAGCAGCCCGTGCAACCGGTGGTGGACCCCCAGCCAACATCACATTCATCAGATGGGAGCAGACTCTGAAGGAGTGGATGAAGCCAGCGGCAGTAGTGGGCCTTCCAGGACAGCAGGACTCAGGTTTTCAGGCCACCCTGTAATGTGAGTTTCATATACACCATCACACCCTCATATGCACACACATGAACCCCACACACATAGATAACTGACATACAATAGCAAAGTAAGATCTCTGATTATGACTACAGATCAGTGGCGAAGGTACCGCTGGTGCAAACGGTGCAAGGAACCAAGGCCACTGGCCTCTGAGGGGACCCTGTGGACCTCCTGAGGGTCCTCTGTGGACGTCCACAGGTGCTCTGTGACCCCGCTGCGGCCCCCACAGCCCCTCGGTGGCCTCAATAGGTCTTCTGTTTGCCACAGCCCCCTGTTGGCCTTACAGATCACTTGTACCACCTTGGATTCTCTGTGCCCCCCACAGTCCCCTGTGGCCCCTGTGGCTCACAGGGCTCCATTTGCGGTCCCTGTGGCCCTGAGGGCCCGCTGTAGTCCTTACAGCCCCTTATGGTTCTGTGAACTTCCCTGAATTCCCTGTGGCCCCTTCAGTCACATATGGCCCACTGTGAGGCCCCCCCCCCCCAAGGCCCCAGGGGCCCACTGCACCTGTGTTAATGTATATATATATATATATATATATATATAAAAATATATATATAGATACAGACCCACATATATATATAGATATAAGTAATGGGATAAAAAGTGTAGAGGGCATAAGGGTTGAATTAACAGCTCATAGGGGAGGAGAAGCAGAGAGTGGTAGTATAGTCAATAGGGAGGTATTACTAATTAACTAAAGTATAGTGGCAGGCACCACCAAACTACAAACTCATAACATAAGATGTATGCTTGCTAATGCCAGAAGCTTGTCAGGAAAAATGGGAGAGTTAGAATTATTAGCAATTAATGAAAAATGGGATTTAATAGGCATTACAGAAATGTGGTGGGATGAATCTCATGACTGGACTGTTAATCTGGATGATTATTACCCATTTAGGAAAGATAGGGGCAATGGTAAAATAGGAGGAGGAATTTGTCTGTATGTTAAGCCTGAATTTAAGCCTATAGTCAGAGAAGATATTTATGGTGGAACTAGCGGTAATGTTGAATGTGTGTGGGTAGAGTTAAATAGCGTGGCAGCAAATTCCCAAAAAATATTAGTTGGAGTATGCTATAAACACCCAAATATAGCTGATAGTGAGGAAATACAATTATTGTTACAGATTAAAAATGCAGCTAAGCATGAGCAAGTTCTAATAATGGGAGATTGTAATTACCCTGAAATAAACTGGGTAAATGAGATCAGAAGTTCAGCTAAGGGTAGCAGGTGCTTGAGTACACTCAGAAATCATTATATGGCCCAGGTTATACAACAGCCTACTAGAAATGATGCTATCTTGGATTTAGTTATCACAAATAATATCTATATAGTATAAAATGTTGAAATAGGACAACCTTTGGGAAACAGTGATCACAACACAGTCTCATTTAAGATTGAATTACAAAAACAAAATTTTAAGGGTCCTACAAAAACTCTTAATTTTAAAAGGGCAGATTTTAACGGTCTAAGGGCAGCAATACAAAGTATAGACTGGGACAGAGAACTGGCAGGTAAAAATTCTAAACAAAAATAGACAACATTTAAATCCTTACTAAATAAAAATACTTTTCACCATATATTATGTGGGAATAAAAGTAAAAGGAGTAAATCACATCCAATGTGGCTTAACAATGATTTAAAGATTAAGATACAGAGTAAAAAACAAGCATTTAAATTATACTAACAAGAGGGGACAGAGACTGCTTTACGGGAGTACAAGGAAATCAACAAGACCTGCAAAAGGGTTATTAGACTGGCTAAAATAGAAAATGAAAAATGAATTGCAAAAGAGAGTAAGACTAACCCTAAAATATTTTTTAAGTATATTAATGGGAAGAATGCGAGGATGGAAGGTATAGGAACATTACAATGTGACACAGGCCGTCTGAAAAAAATAGGTTCTTTTCTTCGGTATAAACAAGGGAGGTACCAGTGGTTGGGACACTGCAACATAATGGGGCTACACTACCTTTTTCCAAATAACTTGAGGTTGGAAATATTAAATGTTAATAAAGCCCCGGGTCCTGATGGAATACATCCAAGGATACTGAGGGAACTGGGTTCTGAAATAGCCAAACCGATATATTTACATTTTCAAGATTCACTCAACACAGGGTTTCTACCAGATGAATGCAGAAAAGAGGATGTGATACCTATATTTAAAAAAAAGAGAGCAAGAGCAAATCCGGGGAATTATAGATCAGTGAGCCTTACTTCTGTGGTGGGAAAGCTTTTAGAAGTGTTAATAAGGGATGATATACAAGAATATGTCTATTTGAACAGGATTATAAGTAGGAGTCAACATGGATTTATGAGGGATAGGTCATGTCCAACAAATCTAATTAGTTTCTATGAGGAGGTTAGTAGGAACTTAGATCAAGGCAACTCAGTGGATGTAGTCTATTTGGATTTTGCAAGGCATTTAATACAGTGCCACATGGGAGACTATTGTGCAAACTAATGGATACAGGAATTGCAGTAAATATCTGCTCATGGATTGAGAGCTGGCTAAAAGACAGGAAGCAAAGGGTTGTTGTAAATGGAACATGCTCCAATTGGACTAATGCGGTAAGTGGGGTTCCTCAGGGTTCAATATTAGGTCCTCTGCTTTTTAACATATTTATTAATGACTTAGAGGTTAGACTGGAAAGTAGTGTCTCCATTTTTGCTGATAACACAAAGTTGTGCAAGTCAGATAATGATGTGCTTTCCCTTCAAAGGGATTTACATAAAATTGAGGAATGGGTGGCTAAATGGCAGATGAGATTTAATTCGAATACATGTAAAGTTATGCATCTGGGAAGGAAAAATAACCATGCAATTTATAATCTTAATGGAGCAAATATAGGGGTATCAGATATTGAAAGGGATTTGGGAGTACTTGTGGACAACCACCTAGGTAATAGTGCCCAAAGCTAAGAAGCAGCTGCAAAGGCAAATAAAATATTAGCATGCATTAGGAAGGGTATAGAAGCAAGGGAAGCAAATATATTTCTGCCACTATACAAATCTCTAGTACGCCCTCATTTTGGGCACCACTTCATAAAAAGGACCTCTTTAGAGCCTGAAAAGGTATAGAGGAGGGCAACAAAACTAATTAGGGGAATGGAGGGGCTAAGTTATGAAGAAAGACTAACCAAATTAACCTTATTTTTTTTTATTACATTATATAAATACATCCAGGGTCAGTATAAAGAATTGTCAAGGGAGCTTTTGTGCCAAGAGGCTTTCAACTGACAAGAGAACACCCCTTGAGGTTAGAAGTAAAAAGATTCCACCTTAAAGAAAGAAAAGGGTTCTTCACAGTAAGGGTGGTTAATCTGTGGAATTCTCTACTACAGGAGGTGGTGACAGCGAATTTGATAGATAACTTTAAAAGGGGACTGGATTTATTGCTAATTAAGAAGGGAATTCAGGGTTATCCTGGACTATTAGCGAGAGTGTATTGATCCAAGGAGAAATCCAATCTCCAGTATCTGGTGTCAGGAAGGAATTCATTTTTTCCCCCTTTGAAATGATTGGCTTCACTTGTTTTTTTTTTCTTTTTGCCTTCCTCTGGAATAATTAATAGTAAAAAAAAAAAAAAAAAAAAAATAGTTGATTCATACTAGTTGATAACTTTAAAAGGGTATTGGATATATTTTTAAACAAAGAGGGCATTCAGGGTTAACCTAGATAATTAGAAAGGGAGTATTGATCCAGGGAGTAATCTGATTGCCAGTATCTTTTGAGATAATTGGCAAAGTTTCAATGTTTTTTTTTTTTCTGTTTGCCTTCCTCTGGATCAATTGACAATGACTCTGCATATTGCAGATCAGAGGAGATCTAAAAAGGTTGAACTTGATGGACTAAAATTACCTTTTTAACCACAATTATTTCCTAACTATGTATTGGACAGACATTTAATTGATAACAATTATGATAATGATCTGTTTGGTTCCTGGATGTACATGGTTCTTGCTGACCCATATATCTGTAGCAGTGGCAGAGCTAGTGAATGGGGGGTGGGCCTGGTGCAAAAAGAATATTTGGTCCGCACAATAAAAAAAATTTGCACTTCCCGAGCCTCCTCCAACATCATCTCGCACAGTACATATGTAAAATGCACAAATTTTCTATATAAAAAATAAATATATAAATATATCACATATTATAATTGTCTAACTGCGATTCGTCGTCACGCTTCAGACGAATCGCAGTTAGACAATTACAAACTGCTGCGCATTGCGCAGAGCGCGGCGCGAGCCGCGCATGCGCAGAGCGCGGCGCGAGCCGCGCTTGCGCGCAGCGCGGGCCAGTGGGGAAGAGGCACAGAGGGAGAGTAAACTGCTGCGCATTGCGCAGAGCGCGGCGCGAGCCGCGCATGCGCAGAGCGCGGCGCGAGCCGCGCATGCGCAGAGCGCGGCGCAAGCCGCGCTCTGCGCATTACACAGAGCGCGGCCCGAGCCCAGTGGGTAAGAGGCACCGAGGGAGAGTAAACTGCTGCGCATTGCGCAGAGCGCGGCGCGAGCCGCGCATGCGCAGAGCGCGGCGCAAGCCGCGCTTGCGCGCAGCGCGGCACAATGGGGAAGAGGGGGGGTAGAGGCACAGAGGGAGAGTGGGGAAGAGGGGAGGGAGAGTGGGGAAGAGGGGGGGGGGGAGAGGCACAGAGGGAGAGTGGGGAAGAGGGGGGGGAGAGGCACGGCACAGAGGGAGAGTGGGGAAGAGACACAGAGGGAGGGGGGAGAGACACAGAGGGATAGGTGGGAAAGAGACACAGGGGAGGTAGAGGAGGGGGAAAAGACACACGGGAGGGAGAACAGGGGGAAGATACACATGGGAGGGAAATGGGGGGGGGGAGAGGGGAACAGACACAGGGGGAAGGGGGAAAGAGACACAGGCCAGGGGGGAACAGGCACAGAGGGAGAGGGGGGAAGAGGCACAGAGGGAGAGGGGGGAAGAGACACAGGGGGGAGAGATACAGCGGGTGAGGGAGGAAGAGACACAGAGGGAAGGGGGGGGAAGAGGTACAGAGAGAGGGGGAAAGAGGCACAGAGGGGGGGGGGAACAGAGGAAGGGGTGAAGAGACACAGTGGTGAGACACACAGAGAGAGGCGGGGGAAGAGGCACAGAGGGAGAGGGTGGAAGACACAGAGTGGGGAGAGACACAGAGGGTGAGGGGGAAGAGACAGGGAGGAAGAGGCACAGAAAGAGGAGGGGGAAGAGACACAGGGGAGTGAGAGGAGGGGGAAGAGACACAGGGGAGAGAGTGCAGGGGGGAAGATACACAAGGGAGGGAAATGGAGACACGAGGAAGGCCGTAACAGACACAGGGGGAGGGGGAAAGAGACACAGGCCAGGGGGGAACAGACACAGGGGAGGGTTGGGGGAGACACAGGGGGGGGGAAGAGATGCATGGGAGGGAGAAGGGGGAAAGAGACACAGGGGAGGGGTTTAGAGACACGGGAGGGAGAGGGAGGTAAAAACACAGGGGGGCAGGAGATGCAAAGGAGGTAGACGAGGTGGAAGGAGACACAAGGGAGGGAGAGGAGGGGGGAAATAAGACACGAGGGAGGAAGTAGACAGAGGGAGAGACTCGCAATGAGCTCCAAAGGGGCTCATTGCAAGGCCTGTGATGAGCGCCAAAGGCGCTCATCACAAGGCCAGTAAAGTAGAGGGGGAGAGGCTTACATTGTGTGGCAAACAGCATTGCCAGGCTTCAGTTTTTATTGCCGTCATTTTTGACGGGCAAGTCGCTAGTATATATATATATAGTTACACAGGGCCTCATTCTATTAGCGGCCGCAGCCGCTGCGGGGCCGCAAGGACCGGCCGCAAGCTATTCGGCTATTCTATTCCCTTACGGCCGGGGGCTCCGGCAGGCTTGCGGTCGGTGCCTTGCTATCTCTTGCGGCCGCTCGCGCCAGAGGAAAGCCTTTGATCTAAAACGGCCGCAAGAGTTTCGGCCGTAAGAAATTCCTATTTGCAATTCAATTGCTCCGGGAAACCTCTCTGCAAGGCTAAAAGCGAGCCGCAGCTTACTTGCAGGAAAGAGGTCCCGCTAGCACCAATTAAGCACATAAAATAGCTCAAATAAAGCCATCCTGCACTTTGAGGAGACTATAAAGGGATTTTAGGTGTTAGAAAAAATAGCACATAATTATCCTGTACTCAAATCCGTAAAATATTTTATTTTTAATATCCGTAAAATATCCATGTAAAAAGTCCAGAGTGCTTGGAGCACTTCAGACCCGCCCACGCCGCAGCCGGAAAATAAACAGTTAATTTGAACTCGGGTTTGGGCTGATGTGCAAGCTTGAGAGTGGGTTACTTTTAATCCTCATGTCCCCCAATATGATCCCTAGCATTTACAGAGCTGTACAGTGCATGCTTGAATTTTTTTTTGCGTTTTTAGATTTCACAGCTTACGGCCGGTTCCAAGATATGCGGCCGGCCGTAAGAGGAGATCCTTGCGGGGCCGTATAATAGAATCGCGAGTTAACAGAACCCCCGCAAGGAATCGCAGCCTTACGGCCGATTTACGGCCGGTAATAGAATGAGGCCCATAGTAATTACATTTGAAAAAAGACTCTCAGTCTATTAAGTTCAACCTTTTAAGATCTCCTCTGATCTGCAATATGCGGAGTAGTTATTAATTAATTAGTTGTTAATTAATTATTAATAGTATAGTATTTAAGGATGAATAAAGAGTTAGTCCACGAAGTTCAACCTTTTTAGATCTCTATTGATCTTTTTATTATGTGGACTATTTGTTATTAATTGTTAATTGATCCAGAGGAAGGCAAACAGAAAAAAACAAAACATTGAAACTTTGCCAATTGTCTCATTATAAAAAAAAAAAAGCAAAATTCCTTCCTTCCTGACCCCAGAAACTGTCGATTACATTTCTCCCTCGATCAATATTCCTTTGCTAGTTATCTATGATAACCTTGAATGCCCTATTTATTAAAAAATACATCTAACCCCTTTTTGAAGTTACCTATCGAATTTGCTGTCACCACCTCCTTTGGTAGAGAATTCCACAGTTTAACCACCGTAACTGTGAAGAACCCTTTTCTTTGTTTAAGGTGAAATCTTTTTTCCTTTAACCTCAAAGGATGTCCTCTTGTCAGTTGAAAATCTCTTGCTACAAAAAGTTCACTTGACAAAGCCTTATATTGACCCTGGATGTATTTAAGTAAGGTGATCTAATCCCCTTGTAGACGCCTTTTTTCTAGCGAAAATAAGTTTAATTTGGTTAGACTTTCTTCAAAACTTAGCCCCTCCCTTCCCCTTACTAGTTTTTTTGCCCTTCTCAGTACTTTTTCCAGCTCTAAAATGTACTTTTTATGAAGTGGTGGCCAAAATTGTACTCCACATTCCAAATGAGGGCATACTAGGGATTTGTATAGTGGTAGAATTATATTTGCCTATCTTGCTTCTCAATACCTGCTAATATTTTACTCGCCTTTGCAGCTGCTGCTTGGCATTGAGCACTGCTACCTAGGTGGTTGTCCACTAGTACTCCCAAATCCCTTTCAATATCTGATACCCCTAGCTTTGCTCCAATAAGATTATAAATTGCATGGCTATTTTTCCTTCCCAAATGCATAACCTTACATTTATTTGTATTAAATCTCATCTGCCATTTAGCCGCCCATTTCTCTGATTTATGCAAATCTCTCTGTAGGGAAAGTACATCATTATCTGATTTAATTACCTTGCACAACTTAGTGTCATCAGCATAAATGGAAACACTACTTTTGAGTCCCACTTCTACGTCATTAATAAATATGTTAAGAAGGAGAGGACCTAATACTGAACCTTGAGGAACCCCACTTACCACATTAGTCCAATCGGAGTATGTTTCATTTACAACAACCCTTTGCTTCCTGTCTTTTAGCCAGCTCTCGATCCATGAGCAGATATTTACTGCAATTCCTATATCCCTTAGTTTGCGCAAAAGTCTCCCATGAGGCACTGTATCAAAAGACTTTGCAAAATCCAAAAAGACTACATCCACTGAGTTGCCCTGAGCCAAGTTCCTACTAACCTCCTCATAGAAACTAATTAGATTGGTCTGACATGACCTATCCTTCATAAATCCTTGTTGACTGCTACCTATGATCTTGTTCAAATAGAGATATTCTTGTATTCTGTCCCTTATTAACCATTTTAAAAGCTTCCCAACTACAGATGTGAGGCTCACTGGTCTATAATTTCCGGGATTTGCTCTTGCTCCCTTCTTAAATATAGGTATCACCTCTGCTTTTCTCCAGTCATCTGGTATGGACCCTGTGGTGAGAGAGTCTTGAAAGATTAGATATAATTGTTTGGCTATTACATAACCCAGCTCCCTCAGTACCCTTGGATGTATTCCATCAGGACCCAGGGCTTTATTAACATGTATCCAATCTCTTTTGGGTTTCCTCCTGCGTTAACCAATTATTTAGTGATGGTAGTGTAGCCCCATTATGATTCAGTATCCCAACCACTGGTACCTCCCTTGTGTATACCGACGAAAAGAACCTATTTAGCTCATCTGCCTTTTCCTGGTCACTAATTACCATATGGCCTGTGTCACATTGTAATGTTCCTATAGCTTCCTTCCTCGCCTTCTTCACATTTATATATTTAAAAAATATTTTAGGGTTAGTCTTATAGCCAGTCTAATAGCCCTTTTGCAAGCCTTGTTGATTTCCTTTTAGTCACATAAAGCTGCCTCTGTTCCCTCCTTCTTGTATAATTTAAATGCATGTTTCTTTTTCCTTATCATGATATTTAAGTCATTGTTAAGCCACATGGGATGTGATTTACTCCTATTCATTTTTTTCCACATGGTACATGCCGATGAGTATGTTTATTTAGTAAGGATTTGAATGTTGTCCATTTATTTTCAGTATTTTTCCCGGTAAGTTGTTTGTCCCAGTCTATATGTAGTATTGCTGCCCTTGCTGCCCTTAGCCCTTTTAAAATTTAGAGTTTTTGTTGGTCCCTTGTATTCAATCTCAAATGAGACTGTGTTGTGATCATTGTTCCCCAAGGTTCCCCGTATTTTAACATTTGATATTACCGTATTTATCAGCGTATATCACGCACTTTTTCTCCCTGAAAATAGGGGGGAAATGATAGGTGCATGTTATACGCCGATATTCCCTCCCCCCTCCTCATCCTCAACCTCCCTCTTCATTCTAAACCCCCCTCCACATTCTAACCCCCTCCTCATTCTAACCCCCCCCTCCTCAACCTAAACCCCTCTCCTCAACCTAAACCCCCCTAAATACCTCCCCCTCACTTACCTGTTTCTGCTCCGGCCTCTGCTCCTTGACCCGGCACGCATGTGATTTCACATGCTCGCCACGTCATTAGCATATACCGGGTGCCGCACTGTATTTGCGGCCCTTATTAATACCTACTGTCTATTGTAACCCTCCCCCCTTCTCCTCCCCAATGGGTAACTAATTCATCCCGTTCCCTCTCTACCCTTTTTACCCCAATACTTCTATATAGTCTCTCCCCCCACCTAAAAGTTTAAAAACTCCCACAGCCGTTCTACCATCCTAGCACAAAAGCTCCCTCATCATTAAGGTGAAATCCATCCCTGCTATAGAGATTGTACCCAAGTGAGAAGTAAGCCCAGTGCTCAAAAAACCCAAAACCCTCTGCACTGCACCACTCTTTTAGCCACGCATTAACCTCCCTAAGCTCCTTCTGTCATCCTGGGCTAGCACGTGGCACTGGTAGTATCTCAGAAAATACTACCTTGGAGGTCCTTGCTTTAAGCTTATTCCCTAGTTCTCTAAAATCATTCTTTAGGACACTCCATCTTCCACTAAGTTTGTCATTGGTACCAATGTGTACCAAGACCGCCGGTTCATTACCAGCCCCTCCCAATAATTCATCCCCCGATCCACAACATGCGGATCCCGAGCACCCGGGAGACAGCAAACTATTCGATTGCTTTGATCTGGGTGACAAATCACCTTCCTAATAATAGAGTCCCCTACCACCAAAACCTGTCTGTTGCTCTGCTTATGCTGCCCTCTCACTCCTCCAGTAGAACTGTTCTCCCGGCTGTTAGAGGGAACAGCTCTATCTGGCATTGTCATTCCTGAATGGACATCCCCAACAGTTTCACTTAATCTGGCAAATCTGTTGGTGTTTGCCAACTCAGAACTGGCCTGCCTCCTCCTGTTCCCCCTGATTCCCCTTCTAACTGTAACCCAGCTACCTCCCTGGACATCCTCACTAGTCCCAGCTCCTCCCTCCATGCTAGGCCCAGCTAAACTGCAAGTGCTGCAATTCTCCTCTCTAGTTCTTTAATTTGAGCTTCCAGAGAGGCAACATGCTCACACCTGTCACAGAGGTATGGACCCTGGATCATCTGTTCCAGCAGTGCATACATGTGGCAGGATGTACACTGAGTGAGGTTGCCACTTGACTGACTCATGATTATCAGTTACAAAAATACAGTGAGAAAACAAATCAATGTATTTGTATAAAGATTGCTTTTCTACACCTTAACCCAAACAAAACAGAAAAAAAAATATTTGTTTGTTTTCAGTTTTTTCTTATAATACCCCTTTTCTTTGAATTCCCTCCTATTATTCAATCTCCTACACACTAACTATACTTACAGTAGAAATGATTGCAAGCTCCCAAGCTCCCTCTTCCCTTGTTAAAATAGACCCTGCCTACTCACCTGTACAATGATAAATGAGTACAGGACAGAAAACACTGCCCTGCCTCACAGAACTGATTCAAACAGAACACGACAAAATGCACACAGATAAACCTTTACACAGGCCAAACAACACCCACTGTCACCTGGACCCTGATTACAGAGCACAGGGAAGAAAACACTGCACTGATTTACAGAGCTGAATCAACAGAACCTCACACAAATGCACACAGATTTACCTTTACACAGTCCAAGCCACACCCACTCTCACCTGAACACTGATTACAGCCCACAGGAAACAAAACACTGGCCTGATTTACGGAACTGATTTAAAAATATTCATCTTTAAATCATTGTTAAGCCACATGGGTTACTCCTGTATTCTATACAATCAAGGCAGTGCCATCTAGCAGCCTCTTGCTGCAACTGCTGCTGCCAGCAGTCGCGGTCACATAACAGAAAAGATCTGAGCCCTGATCCACAATGCTCATAATACAGGTAATTGTTTATCTGCATAAAACAATCACTACAGCCAATAACCATGATGTCAGGGATATGGAAGTACACAGCAAACAATTGTTTAGAGAATCAATACTTAAATACTATTGTCCTCTCATTTTAGTACCCAGAAGGCATACCCCACCCACAGAGACACAGGCGGGTGGCTCCACAAGAGGAGGAACACCATTCACCCACAAGTGGTGGTGGAGGAAGCTGATGGCCTGGGACCATCACAGGAAGCTGGCCCATCAGCAGCAAAGCTGACACCAACACCACCATTGTGGGGAACACCTCAAGGGCCCTTACACGCATCATGGGTATGTTCCCAGCCCTTTCAACCACTTCATATGTCATGGAGCCAGCAACCACCTCCAGAGATGTCATGGTCCTAGAGAATAGATGTGTTGGCCGGACCCCTCTGCTCTTTCACTCCCAACTGGGCCCCAACCGACCTGGCCCCAACAGTCTGGGCTCCAACAGAGCATCAGATCGCTTTATAGTGTGGTAAAGAGGCACAATTGAAGGATGGAGAGGTATGAGCGAAAGCTCATAGGGACAAACAAGTCCAGACACATATCATCATGGCTAGGGCAGTTAGCGGAAGGCCAGGTCAATACTCTCCAGCCTTTGGTTCCACAGGCTCCACCACAATCAGAGAAAGTGGCCTCCTTATCTCTCCCTTACTGCCAACGTCAGCTGCTGCACAGCCACCCCAGGTGGACGCACTCCTCAATCCAACACCTCCTCGCAGTGGTAGAGGGAAGAAGGGCGCGGGAACAGAAGGTGGGGGCCCGTTGCTCAGAAAGAGGAAGTAGTTGAGAATATCCCCTATGTCAGTGGTTGTCAAACCTCTCCTCAGGACCCACAAGAAAGACCATGATTTAGGTGAAACATTGTGTGATTACACAGGTGAAGCAATTTGAGGCTCCACCACCTGTTCAATACTAGTTGCCTCCCCTTTAATTACAGAGTTTCACATAAAGCATGGCCTGTCTGATGGCTCCTGAGGAGAGGATTGAGAACCACTACCCTAAGTCGTCCTCAACCATACTCTACAATGAATATTATTTTGTATTAATGTTGACATACTATTGGCTTGCTACAGAGTGTGTACACGTATGGTTATGATGTTCAATGTGGATTGCCATTGAGATAAGGCGTTGAAGTCAATCCAAATAGTGTTCTGATTGATATATTGTTCTTTTCTCTGTAAGTTTTAATAGCCCAATCTCACAACCATGAAAGCATGTTCCTCAACCTCCTCTTTCTGTGTCACAGATTCTGTTCATCCATTTCGGATTACTCCTAAATATCTGAAAACACACTGTGTGTAGTATAGATTTGTATGACATTATCCATGATTTTTGGCATTTGTTTCATTGAGCAGATATAGACAAGTTGTAGGTGCTATGCACATTACTGGTTTCTTCAATTAAATGCAGTGATTTCTGATGATCCCTTTATTCATCAGATTATGGTTGCAGTGATGTTGTGACCACATGTAACCCTGGTAAGTGCTATGCATCATGATTATTATAGACTATGACATTACCTCCTTTTTTGCACAAAAACGCCTCTTGCCCTTCCAGGATACGTCCACACCACACCCATCATATTAATGTGCAGTCTTGTACATTTCTGAGTGTGCTCTGTGTATGAAATAAAGCTTTGCTATAACGTTATCATGGTGTCAGTGTGTTTTTTATGGTTGGGGTTATGGGACATCCACATACATCACATTTGTATCACATTCCTATATCAGTAAACTAATGAGCCCTAGTTCCTATGCAATAGATTAATACATATAATAACAATAATAATAATATCATAATATATAATTTTTAAATATATATCATGTATCATAATAAAGGGTTAATACACATGCAAAGTCCAATTTGTAATACTGTGGAGTATCAACATTCCCCTGAAGGCTTGATAAGAATATGACAGGTGATCATGTAAATTGATTGATAGCAAAACACCTAATGGGATGTCACTAAATGATAATGGGTATGCATCTTGGCTCATGACCATCAGCAAGGGTGATGGGACTTTCCAGGATAAGTGTAGCAGAGATTGTCCATGATGGCTGTTGCTCCACGTGCCTCTGCACATCCTCCATGTTTGTTTGCAGCCCTTCCTGATGGGCTAGAATAGATTTGTGTGGTGTATGTTCCCCCGGTTCCCTTCTGGATCGCGACCTTTTGGTGGTGAAGGGGTCTGTATACTTCAATGAAGCTGTGAGCTATACAATGTAGGGTCACTCTAGGTGGGAAGGTCATAGCAGAGAGGTCAAACAAATCAAAGTCCACTGGAGAAAGAACTGGCCACCCACTTCAGTATGTTTGCCATGCAAACCTTGTGGAAAGTCACAGGCAGAGACATAAGTAAGTGAGCTGCAGACCATAGGGTCACAGAGAGTCTGACCCAACTGAGGGACTGAACAGCCAAAAATAAAATGTTCCCCTGGTACTTGATATATGTTATGTGGCGGTGTAATTGGCCGCTATCTGTTTTCCAAATGTAGATGTGGTGAGTGAGATGTATATAAGATGTGAGTGAGGGATAACATGGCAGTCGGTTTCATGTATTTGTGTTGCAATTCAATCAGGTAGTGTCTCTTTAATTGCTTTCAGCATCTTGCAGCATGAGTTTTCATATTGGCATATGTACGACCATTCCTACATATGGAAAAATAAGGGCTATTTGTTAATTGGGATATGTTGTGAAATGAATTCTGATGCCTTCCATTGCTTTCCTCATATTTTAAAGTCCATTGGTGTGTTTTTATTGTTTTTGCAGTATTGCAAGCTAGTCTATAAACCTTTTGTGGGTCCTCTTTGGAACGCGTAAGATTCTGGCCGACATTTTCCTGTTTGCGGCTTGAATGCGTTTGAGGTCTTGAGGAATTGTAGCAATTGAATAGTGATTTGCAATTTTAGCAATTGTAACTCACATACACAAACTACACTACTTTACACTCTGAACTTGCAAATCACAACATTACGCATCTACAGTAGCGCTTTACACAAATAAACCAATGGTTTGCCCTTGCGCACGCAGCCTATTTCTAATGCAGTTTGGACATTCATAAAACTATCTCCACAGGCCAGCAACAGTCCAACTGGACATTATATGCTGCTGGAAAATGAAAAAAAGATTGTTAGCTCTTCAGTCTATTGATTGATGGATATATTAATTACAAATAGGTAAAGTATATTAATTCATTAAATAACTAATTAATTGATTATTATTTACAAAAATATAAACATATGTATCTGTCTTTGTGATGAGCGCAGAGCCTACTCAGAGGAGCAGAAGTACACCAGAGGAGAGGCTCGCATCAAAGATCCTCACATTTTTTGACGGGCAAGTCGCTAGTAGTTATTATATTCTTCTCTTTACATCCATCCAGGTTTGATACTTAAAATATGTCTGTCTCCTAAGCAATGTCTCTCCACTGCCCCCTCACTCCATTTATGTTACTGCACAGCTTACAATGATTTATTCACACCCCTTCATCTACCTTCACATGTACCTAATATATTAAATTCATCTGCCATGTTTATATATATCTGGCCCAACACTACTAATTGTTATATGTCACTATTCTTCGCCACTGCGTCACTCCTTGTTATCTCATAGATATAGTACTATGCTGTCACGAAGTTAGACGAAAGTTTTATTTAAAAATGTTTTCCCTCAAGTCAGTGCCTTGCCACATATGATATATATGTCCATGAACTAGACACTTACCCTAGTTAAGTCACATCAGCACCTACAGTATGACTATCATGTTTTATTTCTAGTCGAATCCGTCACATGTTAAACCGCGCCTATCAAAGAGGCTTTATACCATACCCGTGGTAACTGTATACATTTTCAAGTTGCTTGCTAACCCTGTCATTAAGGTTTTGCTTCAGCAACAATCAACCAGATATGTAAGAACCCCTCCCTGAACTTGACATAATTACTCCAGCTCTCAATAGTCATCTAATCCAATTGTCACAGCTCCCACAAGCAATTACTAATTATTTATTTTTTATAAGCTCTCATGTAAGATCATTTTAGTTTCTCTTCCCGCAAATTTTTCTTGCAAGTTGCCCAGTCTTTCCTTCTCTTGCTAAATATCTACATCATCAGGTAATTTGAAGTCGGAATCTATGGGCATACAGCTTTTAAAGTCGCTACATCAGGCTCTAAAATGTTACCAATCACTAAATCACACATATACTAACTTATCATTTTCTGTCAGTTATTCATTATCGTTGCTGCTATGGCAGACCAAAACCTATTGCATGCAGAAAGCATACCTTCGCAAGAGCTCCTTCTATGGCTGGTAACCAAACTTCTTTACACCTCTGGACCATTACAAGGGTTATTCGAGAGCTTAATTAATTTGAGATTCCATACCCGGCTTCAGGAAGAAAGATGGAGTTATTTAGGCTCCTCTACACTGGAAGACCTGACCAGTCTCCTGTTCAAGAAAAATCCTAATGAGCACATGAATCAAATGCAAAGGATGCTGGCTGACATAGATTCATTAATTACAACCTTGGAGAATCACATGCTCCTGTTAGAAAATCCTACCACTTCTTCTGCTAATGTGTCCCAGCCTAATCCTCACTTAGGACCAGGTTAGCCATCATAAACTCTTCCCACAATCCTGCCCACGCATTTCATCCCTGTATATCTACGGAAAGACATTATTGAGGGAAAAGATGTTAAACTTGTGTCTCTCCTCATCGCTTAACAGAACGTTTTGGATAACAAAACAATATCCCAGGGCAAGGTATTGCTGATCGTTAAATCTAGAGTCCCATAACTCAATTGCAAATTCTTTGGCTTCAGTATGTATCTTTATGTCCTCTGCTCCGCCTTCCCCAGTGAAGACAGGAACTGGATGACTATTTATACGTAATAATGGACTTGTCTTACAGATATGGCGGCTTTATCTACTTTGATTACCACCATTCATATTCTGCTAAAGCAGCTGCCGCGTTGAGCCTATTCAACTACACAATCAATGGGTCAACACTCGACCACGACCTGTTCTGTCGACATTTTACTCATCCCGTTGAAGGATCATCTTGGGGCATTTCTGATATGTAATTATTTTTATTCAAAGTGATGCAATTTCAGTGGTTGTCGCCTTTTGCATGTTTGTGCAATATGTCATTAGGCCCATGCAAAGATTATATGTCCCATGATAATGCACTGTAAATGATAATCAGCCATTAACCTGCCAAGACTTTCCAAATATCTAGTCCGTTTTCTTATCACTGAGTTTTATGTTGGTTCCACACTGGGGTTGTAACATTGCCTCAGGTTTCCTTCTCTAGTGAAAATCTACTTACATCTATGAAGGAGCCTGAGGTAGTAGAAAAACTTCTCACATCGGATGTCCCAAACAACTACCTATTAGGAGCATTCATGGCTCCTCCATTACCAGTAGGAAGGATCAATCCTATCAGCATCTCACAACGTTGCTATCCCCAGAATAAATTCTTTGATTTCTTCTTTGCAATATTCACTTGTTTATGATGCTATTTCCATCATAGATAGATTGGGTCCATGCTGCTGACTTTCAAACTTGGATATCATGCATGCCGTCAAGCAGCAACCCATAGACTCTAATTTCTAGAACACCTACATGGTTATAAATGGAACAATGCAAATTATTTTGCCACCTTTGCTAAGTCACTATGCTGGATATTAAGAGATGCCCCAACATCATTCATTATTGTGACAATTCTCTGTTTATTAAATCAACCAATTCACAACTCCAAAGTCAAGAAAATTAGTTGAACTCTTTAAAAACTCCACATTCATTAAGCTCCTGACAAGACCGAAATGTCCTTTCCATATCATAGATTTCAGGGGGTTGTGGGGCTGAATGAGACTGCTGGGGGGGGGGGGTTGTCGGACTGAATGGGTCTGCTGGGGGGAGGGGGTTGTGAGGCTGAATGGGTCTGCTGGGGGGGGGGTTAGGGCTGAATGTGTCTGCTGGGGCTGAATGGTTCTGCTGGGGTTGTGTGGGGCTGAATGGGGCTGCTGGAGGCTTGTGGGGCTGCTGGTGGGTGAAAGGAGCTGCTAGGGGTTATGGGGCTGCTGGGGGGGTGGGGGCTGAATGGGGCTGCTGAGGAGGTTCTGGGCTGAATGGGACTGCTGGGGGACTGAATGGGGCTGCTGCGGACTGAATGGGACTGCTGGGGGTTTGTGAGGCTGAATGGAGGTGCTGGTGGGGTTGGGGGTGAATGGGACTGCTGAAGTGGTGTGTGGCTGAATGGTGCTGCTGGGGGGTGAATGGTGCTGCTGGATGGGAGTGAATGGGGCTGCTGGGAGCTGAATGGTGTTGCTGGGGGGGTTGTTTTGGATCTGGGTGGTGCTGCTGGGGGTTGAATGGTGCTGCTGGGGTGACACTCCCCAATGCAACAGTACACTACCCAATAAAATTAACCTTCCCAATAAACTAAACAAAGAATTCAGAGATGCTCATCTGAGCACCAACAATAACTAAGTAGGTTCGTTCTCTAGGTCCCTTTGACTCATCTTATCATTTAAATCAGTGATTCTTAAACTGTGTCTCAAAATAGCCTGGGCGTATTTGTTCCTTCCTAAGAGCACCAAGAGTGTTTGGGACCTTATTGATAAGTTTTGGGTTTGGGGATACATTTTTGGGAGTGAGTAGATATTCCTACCAATCCAACCTAGCATTGTGCTGTTTTTTTTCTAACTGTTGTGCTGCACTGCTTTTAACAAATTACTTGTATATACTTCTGTAGATGATGTTATCAATATTGTGTCTTCGGCCTTTGTATTTTTTTCACTGTATTTGAATGTTTATATCAAACTCTGGGATACTTTTACTTTATGGAGCGCTGAGACTTTAATTCATTACATTAGAGTGTTAAGATAGCCCATAGATACTTATAGCATGTTAAAAGCAGATGGACATGTTTAATGCCAACAAGTGACAAGATGATAATCTTGGTTCTAGAATCTTGATATTTCCTGGAACTGTGTTTGTTTTGATGCTTTTTACAGTTGCCATGAAAAGACCACATAATTCCAAAGTGAGAGCGAGCATTTCAAAAGATGTGCACACAGTGTTCCCCTATTTACAGAAATTGCTCCCAGAGATTACTCATTGCATCATGTGACAGCTCTGCGGACTTTCAGGGACCGCAGGAAACCTGAGACTTCAGGACAGACAGAAGAATGTGTGACACGTCCGACCCAGCAGATGCATGTGACCAGCACACAAGTTATATATAGGATGGTTTAAAGGGTTGCAGAGAAAACAAGATTTATTCTAAGAGAGACACAGATAAGACTGGGGAAGAGAGAAGCTCACATAGGACTGGCAGACAGAAACATTCACAGGACTAGTGAAGAAACTGCTAGAGAATTACAGGCCTACTGGAATCAGTAAAGGACTGGTACATTGAGTGATTTGGGGACACTATGGATTACAATACAGACATTATTCGGGATACTAATCCCATGGACAGCCTAGAAAAACAGCTTATCTGCCCTATATGTCTGGAGATGTTCAACAAGCCTGTGGTTATCCTGCCATGCCAACATAACTTGTGCCGGAAGTGTGCCAATGATGTGTTCCAGGTAAGAGCACCTAGATCCAATGCTCTATTCTATTCACTTTTACTTTACTATCTTCCCAAAGTCCCTGTGTCATGTATATTTTACCTTGAACACAATAGACATATTTGTGTCCTTTGATGCATGATAGGTATGTTTTATATTTTCCCATACCATCTGCTATTTGCCAACTTTATGTCACATGTGGTTATGTATGACAATATATATATATATTCTGCCAGATGTTTACTAGTTATCAAGACATTCAGAGTTAGGCTAGATGTTATCTATTATTATTATTATTATTAATATTATTATTAAAACTACATTGTGCTTTTTCCTGATCTCCAATACTCTTAAACCTGCTAATGTATTTATTGAGCATGTTGTATCATGACTGAGATATGAAGCATACCACTTACATTAGCAGAAGGGGCCTTATATGGAAGCACTCTTCTCAGTGTATGTTATTAGTAGGTTCTGACTCTTTCCCCCTAGCTGTCGTTTATAGACAGTTTATGACCCAGTGTGTCATTTTGGACTCAATGTTGTATTCTGGTTCTGACCAAATCTACGCTCATAAAAACGTTGTATATAGAAATTATGAAATGTTATTCTCCAGTTTGGTGTTATAAGGAAGTTGCAATCATTTTCACAGTGTGTGTTTTATGTAGATTGGAACATAGGTAGAAACTGTGGTATTACACTCTGATTAGGATTATTCCTCAGTACTGTGTAGGTTCTTATCCTCTCTTTCCCCTTCAGGCAGGTAACCCATACTGGCCCACAAGGAGTACAGTATCAGGTGGTCGGTTTCGGTGCCCAACCTGCCGTCATGAAGTAATCCTGGACCGTCATGGAGTGTATGGGCTGCAGAGGAACCTCCTTGTGGAAAACATTATAGACATTTACAAACAAGACTGCACTAGGTGAGTTTTGCAGTCCCTGCATAAAGAAAGGTCATGTGGCCTGTACAGTGTGGCATCTCAGAACCCTTTAAAATGGCCATGAGGTTATTAAGTGAGGCATATAATGCGGTCACTATCACTTTCTGATTTCCTTCCTATATCTATATCCTTGCTTTTAGCCGTCCAGAAAAGAAAGGGAACCATCCAATGTGTGATAAACATGAAGATGAGAAGATAAACATTTACTGCATTAGCTGCCAGGTACCAACATGCTCCATGTGCAAAGTGTTTGGTGCTCACAAGGACTGTGAAGTGTCCCCTCTACAGAACATCTACCAGAGTCAGAAGGTAAGCGTGACACACACAGGGGCCCTCACACATGCATACACTGCCACATATCAAGCAAACTAACTGTAGTTTCCATTGAGCTTATCATAGCCATCACAAAATCACTCATCAATAAACTACTGAAGTTCAATATTTCTTACTGTGAAAAACTAGAAATAATAATGGATAAAATATTAAAATATGATTATCCGTCCTGTCAAGTGGGAGTTAACATTTAATACTGAAACAAACCAGGTGTGTTGCACAACCTACCTATCTATGCACTTTAAGATTATTTAAATTGCTTACCTGTCAAGTAGGAAGTTGAATAGAATTTGAAACAGAATATAAAAGGTCTGATTTTGCCAATTAAAAATTGTAATTCTTCAACATTGTGCAACTATAAGAATTTAACGTGTCCGTTCACTACATTTTCTTACACAGTTAAAAGGTTGAAGTGACACCCACTGTCCAACATGCACAGATACACAGTTAACATAGTTACATTGTGTGTCCTTATTGCCAGTTTCCAATTACTGGGGTTTCACAGCTTTAGTTATTGTGCATTCTCAGTTAACCAATACTAACTGCAGGTGTCTTAATTCTGATGTGCTGTGACTCAGTATTAATGTACCAGCACTCCAAGCATCTCCGTAGCTCTGTCTATTTATATGTAGTGCTCAGTCAGGCCATCTGATATATTTAGAATGAGTTCATGCTGCAGTGCGGTCTCTCAGGACACAGCTGTGTGTGGATGTAAAAGGGCAGCAAATGCCTATGGAGGACATCTGAGATGAACACACTTAAAGGATTTTCAGATTTATTCTGCATCAAGTTGAAGCACTTCTGAATTTCACTCCACTGTCACAGCTGTCTTGTTTTCACCTGTCTAATTTGTGAAACATATACTTCCTTGAAAAAAAAATTGTGCTTCTACAATAGAGTTGTTATTCCTGCCACCCACACTACCAATGCTGCCTTCTAGGTTTTAATCTTATAGGGCTATTACAGTGGTCCAGCTTTATATTAACAGACAACTCTGGTCACTTTTTCTGTATGGTATTTTAAATAACTAAGCTTTACAATGGAGAAAACTATTTAGTAATGAAAAACCAAACAAAAAAACCTCACAAACTTTACATTTTTACAAGTTAATTTATTTATGTGTAGTACTTTTTTTATTATTCCTATTGAAATCACTGGTGGTTTTACTTGCCACATCTCTATTGTGCAGTCAAAGTCTCAAATGACATCAAAATATTGATCAGCGGAAAACAAAATGATAGATTACAATGCAGCATATTTTTTTACAAAAGGTAAAACAGGGTTCAGTATTAGATCCTCTGCTTTTCAACATATTTA
Source organism: Discoglossus pictus (assembly GCA_027410445.1). Lineage (NCBI taxonomy): Eukaryota > Metazoa > Chordata > Amphibia > Anura > Alytidae > Discoglossus > Discoglossus pictus. The sequence goes on along the minus strand of CM050164.1, from coordinate 194,472,167 downwards.
ATATCGACTTAGAGGTGGGACTGGGAAGTAGTGTCTCCACTTTTGCTGATGACACAAAGTTGTGCAAGGTAATTAAATCAGAAAACAATATACTTTCCCTCCAAAGGGATTTGCATAAATTAGAGAAATGGGCAACTAAATGGCAGATGAGAGTTAATACGAAAAAATTTAAGGTTATGCATCTGGGAAGGAAAAATAGCCATGCAATTTATAAACTTAATGAAACAAATCTAGGGGTATCAGATATTGAAAGGGATTTGGGAGTGCTTGTGGACAACCAACTAGGTAACAGTGCTCAATGCCAAGAAGCAGCTGCAAAGGCAAATAAAATATTAGCATGCATTAAGAAGGGTATAGAAGCAAGGGAAGCAAATATAATTCTGCCAATATACAAATCCCTAATGCGTCCTCATTTGGAACATAGAGTACAGTTTTGGGCACCACTTCATACAAAGGACATTTTAAAACTGGAAAAAGTACAGAGAAGGACAACAAAACTAATAAAGGGAATGGAGGGGCTAAGTTATGAAGAAAGACCAACCACATTAAACTTATTTTCTCTAGAAAAAAGGTGTCTAAGAGGGAATATGATTACCCTATATAAATACATCCGGGGTCAGTATAAAGATTTGTCAAGGGAGCTTTTTGTGCCAAGAGGTTTTCAACTGACAAGAGGACATCCTTTGAGGTTAGAAGTAAAAAGATTCCACCTCAAAGAAAGAAAAGTGTTCTTCACAGTAAGGGTGGTTAATCTGTGGAATTCTTTACCAGAGGAGCTAGTGACAGCGGATTCAAAAGATAACTATAAAAAGGGGTTAGATATATTTTTAAATAAAGAGGGCATTCAAGGTTATCCTAGATAACTAGCAAAGGAATATTGATCCAGGGAGAAATTTGATTGCCAGTTTCTGGGGTCAGGAAGGAATTTTGCTTTTTTCCCCCCTTATAAGACAATTGGCAAAGTTTCAATGGTTTTTTTTTTCTGTTTGCCTTCCTCTGGATCAATTAACAATTAATAACAAATAGTCCACATATTAAAAAGATCAAAAGAGATCTAAAATGGTTGAACTTAATGGACTAACAGTCTTTATCCAACCTCAAATACTATACTATACTATTAGAGAGGAAGTATTGATCCAGGGAGAAATCCAATCGCCAGTATCTGGGGACAGGAAGCAATAATTTTTTTTTCCGTTTTAAGACAATTGGCAAAGTTTCACTTGGGCTTTTTGTGTTTGCCTTCCTCTGGATCAATTAACAACTAATCCGCATATTGCAGATCAGAGGAGATCGTAAAAGGTTGAACTTGATGGGCTTAAAGTCTTTTTTTCAACCTCAATTACTATGTAACTATATAGGCTGTACTATTTATCTGTACAGTCTAAGACAGTTAGCCTATTTTTATGTGTTTTAAAATCTACAATAATGTATATTTTAAATGTAGGAATATACTAGTCCTTTAAAGTTGGAACCCCTTCCATATTTAACAATTTGCTTAGAACTGGGGACAGAGTATACTACCACTTGCCTGAAGCCGCTGCCTCGTCACTGTTCAGTGCAGCACTGTCAAAGTTAATTATGCCCAGATGCCAAAGCTAAGCAATTAGTAAAAGACAGAGGAACTTCACTTTAAAGAGAGGACATACTGCTAGGACCATTCCTTTATGTTCCTGCCAGCGTAGTGGCGTCTAGCAGGTTGCACAACTGTGAAGAACCTAGATTTTGTTGAATTTGTTTTTATGGTTAGGGTTTAGTGTTTGGGTTTAGGGTTAGGGTAACCCCTAACCCTAACTTTAAGAACAAATTCAACAAAGTCTCTGCATGCCACCATTATGCCACAACTGCGCTGGCAGGAGCATAAAGGAAAGATCCGCCAGCTATTTCCACTGTAAGTTTTCTCACAAAACAACTTTTTTTAATTCTAATAAATTTAAATACTGTTTATATTATGCAAGCTGGATGATTATATATATATATATATATATATATATATATATATATATATACACAGTATATCATCATTTGTTTTCCCCATTGGTAATCTCCACTCACCTGCCCTTTCTCCCCTTGCCTCCTCATACTACATTGCATGTAGTTTTTATTATATCCAGACAATACCTCCTTCTTAAATTTACTCTTGTTTGCAGTCAATAGTTTAACCTCTTCATCTTTAGATCTTGTTCTTGTCCTTGTGTCTTTTCTTTTCAGGTCCTGTCCTGAATACACCTTCTAAATAATATCTCCTACTGTGAATTTCACTGTGAATTTCAGTCTCCTTTTTATCAGTCTGTTTCTCTTAAACTTTCTATCTCTTTCACAATTCTTCTCTGACTCTTTTATCCCCATCTACTTACAGACAGAGCTCAGTAGTTGTATATCGATGCTGGTGGCTGGTAATGATCGAATTCAATGCATTCTCAGCCAATTGGAGGATTCCTGCAAAACCATCAAGGTGAGAAATCACATCTAGAGACTTCACTTACAGATAGATACCTGATGTCATAACAAAGTACAGACAGTAATAAATGTTTACCAGACAACACTAACAACATGAGGTAAAATAAAAACCCTGACATATGTTTGCACAAGAGATAGTGACTTAGAAGCAAAATGTGACCTGTGATTTCTGGGCTGTATCATGTACAGGAGAGTAGCCAGCAGAAGAAGGATGCTATGAACAAAATGTTTGAGGCTCTATGTACACTTCTGGAGGAAAAGAAGACATATCTTGTGGAGAGGATCTCACAGGCAGAGGAGGAAAAGCTAAACTTTGTGCATTCCCTCATACTCAAGTACCAGCAGCATCTCCAGTCCTCTTCCACTTTGCTTCAGAATGCCTTTCAGGAGATGGAACAACCTGGACCGGCCGCCTTCCTGCAGGTGAGAAACTTTAGGACTTCTGAAATATGATTATAACCACAAACACATTCAGTGCTTTTGGACACCAAATTAAACTTCTTCAAGCTGGAATTAATGTAAGCATTACATTATTATTAAAGCATATGGAAATGTACACATTTGTGGTTAGTAACAAAAAAACATACTATTTCATTACAAGTGTTGAAGGCAGATATTTGTTCAGTGGTTTCATAATGCACACCAAACTTAGGGCCACTTAGAAACTTTGCTTGTTTACAAAATAACCTGTAATTTGAAAGTCTAAAACTCCAAAATATAAATTACAGTGTCAAAACCAGCAGTGCCCCTCTGCAAATTATTACTGCATTTTATGTGTGCTATTTTCTTTTATTGGGAGAATAATAACAGCTATCTGTGTCTACTAATAGAATCGATTTTGCAAGTTACAGCTATTGCCAGAATATGCTTTAAGTGATTATGTTCCTGTGCTGGACTACGTGGTCGTGTTTTACCTATCTTGGAACAAAGATACAAGGGGGTTAATGTTATATTATTGGTATTGCTAGTGACCCAAGCAATCTAAATATATATGGCACAATAGAAAATAGCAATCATAGCTCTGTCAAGGGAATCTAGGATATTGGCAAACAATAAGTAGTCCACAGAGGCTTTCTATACAACTCCAGCCTATTATCTGGTGTGGGCAAGCATGATTCTCTTCAGCAGCAGTCCATTGTCTCTAGCATAAGGCTACCTTAACAAGCTTTTTAGGTAGATAGAATGAGAAGGCAATGTTGACAGTGTCATTCTTATCTGCTGTCTATGTTTCCCACTATATATACATCTAAACAATAAATCTGATTATATAATTTTATATAATATGATTTTATATAATATAATGTTTCTTTCATTGAAAAAAAAGGGTTAAATTAGCTGTGCTGGCCCTAATGATTTCATATGAAATAGGCTGGGGAATAATCTCTTGAGTTGTAATCCTCAGATATTAGACTAATTCACAATGGAGCATTGTAATGACATTGCATGATTATTATACTGTTAATAATAATTTACATGTCCAGTACTTTGTTCTTTTTAACATTTCTTCAATCTCTCTGTCTCTTATGCTTCCTTTCCATTATTCAGAAGTCCAAGCAGCTCATTAAAACGTAAGTAACATTCCTGATTAAAGCATGAACATCATATGATTGTAATATAATCACTGGGTTTCAACTTCACTGATTGTAGACAAAGAGTAATTTATTTGGTTAGTAGAAAAAGCAGGGGTTGGGCAAGACTGGGTGCAAAAGATGAACATGGGATGCAGTGGGGATAGATTGCAGCACAGCAGCAAATAGCTTTGGGCTCTGCAGTGGATACTATGTTTGAAACATGGAGTGGAATAACAAGAGAATTAAAGGAAAAAATATGTTGAAGGCTAATGTAGCAGCTAGTGTTTATGAGGATGGTGGGAATAACAGTGAGTTGAGGCTGTCCTGATTCTATGCTGGTCTGGTGAAAGGACAGTAAGAATAAATGCAGTGTATAATTAAGTGCACTGGTTGTTAGCTCAGACCCAGGCCCCTTAGTATAGCTCTACAGATTGTGTATGAGGGACATAAATCCTAATCTGTAATCTCCTGGTTTCAGGATCATGGATGCATCTAAAGGCTGCCATCTGGAGAAGACAGATCCTGGGTATGAAAACATGGACCAGTTCACTTTGGACATGGATCAAATCAGTGAATGCCTAAGGAACATTGACTTTAGTCCAAGTAAGAGTGGGAACAATAGGTGTGGGTTATGAACTAGGCATGCAAAGAGTTGTTTTGTAGAAAAGTTGTGATAAATCTGACATACAAGATTGCATTTTCCTAACTGATCACTGTAGACTGTGAAGAGGAAGAAGAAGAAGAAGAGGATGCAGAGGAATATGAAGATTCAGAGGATGGGATAATTGATGGTAAGAAGATAACGTACCCCTTGCAGAATAAGAATCAACTGGATATAGGTAAAAGAATGATACTAAGAGAAAAGTGGAATTAATTAATTACTAAGCAAAATGTAAATTACTGAACAGAGAATATGAACTCACTCATCAAATAATCCAATAATATGTGAGGACACAAAAATTACACTAAACTCCATACTGCTGGCAATATAACCTATGGATAAAAAATGGTAAACCTGAACTCAGAGGTCAAGTAATAAACAGAAAAGCAATGGACCACTGAGTCAAAATGTTAGTTTAGTCAATATTCTGCTTTAGAAAATATTTTCCTTTTATTACTACAGTATTAAAACAATTGGATAAAGCTAAGTACTCATGATTTATGCTTACTATTTTCGACTGTGGGTGCAGCCATTTTGATGTTCACAGTTCTTCCTTGACAGCAATATCTCCATCTTGTTAATGCTTCAGTTGCATATTTTATGGACCCACACAGGCTTTATTTTCTGTATTTGATTTGGTTGTGCAATATTACCAATAAAGATTTAGTCACTGGTGACTTTGTAAAACAAAGTTAAATACAGAGATACTGTGTTGATATGTGTTGCATATAAATATTCTACTGAAGCATTAACAAGATGAAGGTCAGGCTATCAAGGTAGGACTTTGAATATAAAATGGCTGAACCCATAGTGGAAAATAGTAAGCTTAAAAATGAGTAATTAGTGTTATCCAATTATTTTAAAAGTCTAGTAATACAAGAAATATGTCAAAACTGAGAATTAATTAGACAGGTATGTTTTTTCCCAAAATTCAGTGGTCTTTTAATCTCAAAGGGACTCAACACAGGACATTAAACAATCACCTATATGGAAAAGTTAATTCAGAAATTGAACAAAAATAATGTAAATTGTTCTTAAAACTTGACTGTACAATAAGTAATTTAATTATGTTGCCTACCTTCATCTAGGGATGCAGTCCTAAATCACCATAACGTTGTTTATATTACACGCACGCGCTCTGTTAGCTCCCATGTTATGTCTCTAGTGAAATAAAATCAGACGTAATGCTACTTGAACAAAGAATAGTTGTTGGGACAAAGCCATAGTAGGATTTTAATTAACTAAATTAAAATCCCTTGTTTATGTAAGGCTGTTTTGAAGAACTAGACTTGATAATGGCTAAAAAAGTAAAAACATTTAATCTGCCCCCCACAAGTTTTTAAATAAGCTTCACTAGAGGCAGCCATTGCTTTGATTGTTTATTTGCTTACACAACAGGTAGGAGACTTTGGATACTGAACAATTTATATTATTCTACTAAAAGCTTGTGTTTATTGCAAATAGAATTAAGTAAACCTGCAGTGATAATAGAAATACATTGAGCTGCTGTATTTTAGTCTGGTTTTTGGTATTTATGCTTTTGTCTAGAAAACTTGTGTTGTAGATGATTAGTGTAGCGTGTGCATATGCCAAGCTCATCCCACCATTCTGTTTTCACAGGGCAGCAAGAATTTCAAGACCAGGAGAGCGTGTGAAAACTGAAGTGAGAGGAGGGAGCAGACCGTGTGCCAAACTCTTCATGGAGAGCATCACATGAGGCCATAAGGAAGTGAGCCTGCGGGCAATGACTCAGGACTGTTAATAATGATAATAGGACTTCTATGTCACTGTGATCGTGGTGTATATAATTGTACAGATATTTTTTTAACTAGGCGGGTTTCACTCCCGTTCCTGTGTGCTGTGACTTTTTCTGTTGACCAACACATTCTTGTGTTTCTCAAAAAAACTGAAGACTGGAATGGAGGAGAACAGGAACGTTGGGTCTCCCCGTTTGTGATATCAATTCACTGACTTTCTGTTGCACTTGAATAAAAACCTTTTGATGTTGGTTATATTTATTTACAGATGTAATGGTGTTATGTCATGCTGACTGAGAGACAGTTGTGGTGTCTTTGCAATGCTCTCATGCTGAATGTTTTACTATGGAGTATGTGAACTATGTATGTTAACTTCTTCTTCGCTTTTTCTGCCCTTTTGCTGGCCAAACTTTCTTTTACTGTTCCCTATTCCGTCGCACTTAGTCTATGGGCTATATTCACTAAGGTGACCTCTCTATTCAATAGATTCAATAGTGTTTAGTGATCTCAAAAACCTAAAAAGGAAGATCCACAGGACTGGATAGATCTTATTTTGCTAGTAAGAAATCACTCACATATGTGAATATTTAAAGCCAGTCTTAGGTTATGTCATTATTAACTAAAATTAAAGGTTTAACTTTTAAAAGTATCAGTATAATAAATCAATGCATACAGTTGCATTTGCCTATGCTACGGAACAGCCTGTGCTCCAACTGTCTATAATTCTATGTACACTGTGCGTTGTTTGTAAAATCTTCAGGGCAGGTATCATGCCCCTGTCTCTTACACTTGCTGAACTTATTATACACTTGGTAGACACACTGAGTAGAGCATTGCCTTGTTTTAGCTGCTTCAACAAACAGCTTCCTTATGGAGATAAAATATACACATATTGTAATATGCCAAAGGTGCTTTGTCTTAAGACTGAGTGAGGTCAAGCTGGAATAGTGAAGTAAGTGGGTGTGATGTCATGCCGGAAGAGATTTGAAGGACCTCTATGGTCAAATATTGTGTATGTGGTCTTTTGAATATCAAAACTTTATATTCTGCTCAAAATTTTTAGAAAGCAAAATAAATAAACATAGCCTTAAATATTTTATTTTTCTGGGATTTTTTTGGCAAAATTACTTTATTGAATCTGCTGCAATCTAAACTACATGTTCTTTTGTGTGTCACAACAGAAGCAGAAAGGAGGCTAGCTGTACTGCCATTGGAAAGCACCATTGAGAATGGCAGCACTCCTTAACATATATTTTAATGCTTTATAGGTCATTTTCAGGATTTATTTTATTGTTAGAGACATAGTGAGTTTTAGGGGTGATACCTTTTGCCAACCCTCCCAATTAAGATATACCCCTTCAGCAGTCATAGGTGTCTTACACGTGATTTCCCTTTTCTTATAAAGATTGGTCTCAAAATGTATATATATGTTGTATACTGGATATTAGACAGCACTGAATTTAATGGAAGTAGTTTGTACCACAATTTCCTAAACTTAAATATCTAAAGTTACATGAGAGATTTATTTAATATTGATAGGTCATTGATAATAACTATTTTTACATAGTTACATAGTATCTAAGGTTGAAAAAAGACTTTCAGTCCATCAAGTTCAACCTTTTAAGATCTCCTCTGATCTGCAATATGCCGATTAATTATTACGGTAATCAAATATATATATATATTTTTTAATTTTTTAATTTTTTTTAATTATGAATTAATCCAAAGGATGGCAAACAGAAAAAAAAAGTGAGACTTAGCCTATCGCCTCAAAGGGAATGATTGATGCTTATTTTCACAAGGCCCATTTTATTAATTTCCCCCTATAAACATATTCATTTTGGGACTACAATTTTGACTATTTCCTGGTTTTATGAAAGTACTACTGACTATTGATTTTGGAAATCAACAGACTAATATTAAAATCAACAAGAGTCACATGCCCATTATTTTCTTTCTTTCTTTCATTTTCCTGTTTAGTTTTAGTTGTTAATATCTTCATTAAAGGAACTAAATAGTTTGCATTCCAGAGACTTATGGTTCACCTTCGTCCTTAATTACTTTAACCATTATACATTTTATGCAACTAAATTTACTGGGGGAAGCCATTGCCTTATTTGAGCTACTTCATTGAGAGGTATGTTGTTTTATTGGTCTTTTACTGATAGACACTTTCTAAAATTATTTGTCAAGTGCAGTTCTTCAAAAGAGCATACTGGAAATATTGGGCTTCATTGGTTCTTTAAGAATTAATTCCTCTCCTTCAGCCTCAGCTATGTCCCTATTTTTCTGTTGTTTACTCTTAGAATACAGTAAACAGAGAGAGGTCTCTATTGTGCTATATATACCAGTGTACTGTGAAGTATATATATTCCTTGCATATATCTTAAAAATCTGGACTGTTTGTTCATAAAGAATTGTGGTAAATCTATATTTTTCAAAGATCTCAATATTTATCTTTGATCACTTTATTGTCAATAGTTAGTAATCATAGGATACATGTTACAAATGCTTAGGCCTACAAACTGGTAAATAGAACAGAATAAATTATGCAAAATTAATGCAAATGTGTTTAGAGTGAGGGACAATAGTGAGGTTCATAATAGGTCAAACAGTCAAACTAAAGGAACTAGAAATAAGAATGTACCGAAACACTGTACATGCCCAATGAAAAAACAACACTTTGAGTCTCACTCAAGAGCATAAAAGACATACAGCTAGTTTTTAATTGAAAACACAAATTGATGCCTATGTTGGGCCTTTGTGGAATCCATGATACATAAGTGGAAGTTGTGTGTGAGAAGGGAATTTACATTTTGGAGAGATAAGGTTGTATTTCCTGAATCAATAAGTCTACTTCTGGGCAAATGAAGGGGTGTCAATTTCAACTGTATCTATTTATCTTAACAAAGGCTCTCTCTTCCCTAATTCCACACCATCTTCTCAACTGAAAATACACCCCCATCCCATCATTCAGCTCTCAGGATATGATGTAATAAACACAAAATGGATGCTTATTTTCATAAACTGAGTCTTCAAAACAGATTTTCCCAAAAAATGTTTTATGTCCACACAGCTTGCACAACTGCTGATAGTTTGGTACAAACAAGTGTCATTTTCCTTGAACTGCAATAGTCCTTTTTGGGAACAAATTCATAAATGTAAAGGTTATCTATTATGGAGTATATTTAGTGGGGGAAGAGAAGTAGTAGGATGGAAGTTGAAGGTATGCAAAATATATAAACACAATTAAAGGAGTAATGCAGTTTGGAAAGAACTTGACAGGTTTGTGAAGTTTGTAACAACATTAGCTGCTGGGTAGGCCATAAGCATATATGTTTTTTGAGAAAATCTTATATGTAGCTGATCACAGAAATTATATAAAAAGAAAATACTCTTTTAGGTTTTATTACTCCATGTAGGTGCACAAATAGTGCAAAGTCACAATTTCCATTACACTTTTATGAGCATACTATGCTACACCTTTTCCACATCTACTCATGGAGAGTTGAACATGACTGATCAACTAACAACAACCAACTGTTCATATAAGGGAGAGAGTGTCTAAGTTTTTCAAAAGTTTTTTTTTTAGTAATGTGAAAGGGTTTACAAATGTCAGATCACTTGCACGTCATTCAAAAACATAACTGTAATAAAACTTGAACATAGGGATTTATATACCACATCTGCCTGTAGCTTTAGTGCACTGATCATCATCCTACTGGCAATTGCACTTTTATTTACCTCTATTGCCAAGTGTGTTATTTAGAGTGATATGCTTCAACAGAACTAAATAGTCACCTATTCTGGATACACTGTCCCTCTCATTCCTCTTAGATGCCTAATCATTTTATCAACATATCTGTAATTATTAAAGCAACCTTAAAATAGCTAACAAAATAAAGACTGTATTCATTTAAGTAAAACACTAAAACATTTTGCACATTACAAAGTCAAGAGGATTTAACTGGTAATTCTACTATGTAGCTTATGCATGGGCTGTGATGGTATAAATGTATTGGGATGTGGTGGGTCCACGAGTACTGTGAGCATTTTATATATTTATATAGTGTTGAACAGGCAAATTATAGGATATCTCTCTCTATATTAATATATATATGTGTGTGTATAGATAGATAGGAATATCTATCTATCTATCTATCTATCTATCTATCTATCTATCTATCTATCTATCTATCTATCTATCTATCTATCTATCTATCTAACAGTAGCTGCAATTTATAAGCAGTTCGTTTGGGGTCCAGGGGTCGTAAGGTCTTATTCAAGGGGAGGGGTCCTTTGGGATTTTGGAAAGTTTTGCAGTCGGCTCTTTGCACCCGGCGCAAAATTCACACGGAGCAGAGGAGATAAAAGAGTCAGACTGACCGTCTGGGGAGGTGTGCACAGGGGGTATTCTGCACACAGCGCTGGGTATACGGGCAGAGTGAGCAGGTCTGGTACAAATATCACCAGAAACCCAACCAGAAGATATATAGCATTGGAGATTCCATCTGTGGGTAAAGAGAGAGGGGCAGAGATCTGTAATTAAGGAAGTCTGAAAAACTCACAGATGGATGGAAACGATGAGAAGTTGCAGCTGCTGCAGGAGAATACACGGTAAGAGCTTCACCTTCCTAATTATATATTTCTCTATATCTATGTATATATGTATGTATATGTGTTCGTGTGTGTGTGTGTGTATATATATATATATATATATATATATATATATATATATATATATATATATTCACTGCTCTAAAATGTCATACCTGTAAAGATTCTCACACTCTCTATGTATCTGTGCAATACTTTAATGTGTACACTTTAAGGTATACCCTCATATATTACAAAGTTCTCCACACATTTGCTGCCCTTAGCAACCACACTGTCATGTACACGTGCATGTAACCTGTGCATATGTTCCTCTCCCTACCCCCCTGTCTCCATATAGATGTAAATGCACTTGTACCCTGTGTATCCAATACACTCGACCCTCACTTCGTGTGTATATCTAATCTGGGTTCACATTGAGTTTATATTAATCTGTAGTTAACAAACTATTTTTTTCAGGTACAATTGTTGTTGTGTCTGGTAATCCATTAGAAGTTTTCAATCTGATTTTAGTGAAGAACCTTTATTTCTATGCTTTGGTTTATATATCGAGGGAAGTAAGTTTAAGGCAATTAATCTTATGGATCCACCTGTTAATGAATAGAGCTATGTGGTGAAAGGGTTATTTACTTTTTTTTTTATGCTGCCCTAGGCCCTTCACATTTGTGCAATCCCCACTTGCAAGTCCTCGTATTCCCTTTCTAGGTTCAAAATTATGTTTGTGCATATTGTGTGTGTGTGTGTGTATATATATATTAGATCTCAACATGCCAAGTATACTTTGATAGAAATATCACTACCTATAGACATTTATGTTCATATACAAACAATATTTCAATGTGTTACTGCACTACATCTTTAGGATGCCTGCTGCCTTAGACGTGGGCCTAGGCAGAAACACACACCTGTTTGTTAGACTTTAATCTAAAAGCTTTATTCTCAGGTAGAAAAACCTCTAAAGAGAAATATAGGAATTTAAGAGGTCGCCTCTAACTAGCATGATTAACGATTTGGTAAGTCATTTACACATAAACTAATTATATTCTGAGGAACACATCATCAGTTGTGTTTAAAAGCTACAGGAATAATAACACATACTGTCTTAAGATTTAGTTTGCTCTGTTTGTGCACCTAAGTGTGGTAAAGTCAAACATTATATTTTATCAGTCTGGTAGGCTATACCTTCCCTACATTTGTCTTCGTCAAAGGTTTATATAAGATGGGAAGAATATGTTTTTCATAAACTGCACTGTGGATAAGCTTCCAAATGTAAGAACTTCTTATTCATGCAAAAAATGCTTGTCACAAAATTTAAAATTTAGTGGATGCAAAAATCCCAGCATTCTATTATGCAGTTGAGTAGGTTCATGGAAAAAATAGAAATATGAATTTTATTTTGATTAATCAGGACTCACAAGCTGCAAATTAAGTGGGAGTGAGCCTTTTGTGTGCCCAATTTGTTAATGAACCTAACTGCTGTTTATTTCACGTAACATGACTGGAGAAACTCACATCAATCTGTAGTTTTTATGTTTGTAGAGTTATTTTAATTTTAATACAAAAAGAGTAGTTGGTACTTGTTAAAAACCTGCCATTACTAAATACATACAGTCTAAATGATGCATTTATCTATCCCCAGCAAGAAACCTTTGCCTGTGATTGGCCAAAAAAAGCCAATATGGGATTTTTACTCAAGTGAGAACTGGTAGGGGCAGAAAGTAGTATATGGATGTAACTTTTGTAGCAGAGATTTGAGTGGAGTTTTTAACCTTTTTATTTCTGATACTTGGACACTCACACTATTTTGGAGGCTTTTGAGGATTCCATGTTGAACAAAAGTACAGATTTGCTTGTTTTCAACCCTTTATAACTCTTCACCTCTTGTGTCCATGAATAGGTCGTACTCCGGGATACCGAACACAGAAATTGTTGGTCCAGTGTTCACTTATGTGTCTGATATGAATAGCATTGAACTGGGACAGAATGGGAACAAGCACTGCCACTCTGTTGGCTCAATAGATGACTGGCACAGCAAAGAGAAGCAGCGGGCACGCAGGAAACTCTACGTGGCATCTGTGATCTGCTTGTTGTTCATGATTGGAGAGGTGATAGGTAATAAGCATTATGAGGAAATTTACATAAGAAACAGCTGCTTTTGTTCCTGGATAGAAACCAAACTGACCAGATAAGAACTACAAGGCAGCCTTATGTGACCTGTGAATCTATTTTTTTTTTTTATTGAAGTATACTGGTCATGGAAGTCTCATTCACAAGAAGATCTTGCTAATCTTTTGTATTGGGGGGGGGGGGGGGGGGCGGTGGGTAGATTCTAATTTATGGACTATATGCAGTTAAAGGACCATTGTGGTAATTTTTTCTTAACAAAAATAAAAATGAGTAAATTCTTGTTTTTAAAAAGTAATGTACCCTTCACATTTATCTTACCAAATTATTGGATCTATTTACTTTTATCAGCCCATCCGATCTGTTTTACAGGAAGGTGTGTGCTTTCCATTAAACCTAACAAATGCATGCAGTTGTAAATACTACATTGCCTTTGTGCAGTTTGGAGCTTCCTGTGTACTCCCGCATAAGGATTTTAAGTAGTAAAAACCAAAATGGTAGATGCCAATGCATCAGAATTGCCTATAATATATTAAAGGCTGTAGTAATTCATTTTCTATTTTAAAAAGAAAGAAAAAAACATTTTCAGTATTGCTATGTGTGGTACTTCAAAACAATTTATTTTAAATGGATGTAGCAATCCTTTAATCTTTGCAGAAAGCAGAGTTTACTGTAGTTATCTCAACGGGTAATAGTGAAGGGACACGGTTACTGATATGGTGTATTGTTTTTTTCTTATCAAACCTTGTACCTTCTTTTAATAGCAGCAATAGAAATCTTATAATTATCCTACTGGGCCTGCCACATATAGGTAGACACGTCTTAGCGGGAAGTTAATAAAATACATGCATGGCTGTGACTTGATCTGTAAGCAAAAGAACAGCTCCACATAGTATGGGAACATTGATTCAAAGATTTTCAGCTAAGAAAACATTAATGAATATAAGTAATCAGGAATCTGACATGTGATTAGTTAAATTCCTAATTTTAAAGCTCCAAATTATAATTTAATAAAGTGCCCGGATAATCTGTTTTTGCATTAACTAGTTAAAAGGCTAGTCATGTCAGCAATTCATGTTCTAGAACAAGATATGGATGTTGGGTCTCTAATCAATTTTTTCTTTGATCCTCATTTAGTAGGCCATTTATTGTTTTCTGCATTTATCAGTGGAGATGAATTGAAGCCTAGTTCCTCTGCTGAACCAGCCACCATTTAACTTCAGAACTTGCAAATATCGTTTGAGATCAGTCTTGGCTTGCAAAGTTCTTCCTTGTGTATGCTGATTTGAGGAGAATCTATTTCAGTATGGAGTTTCAGAAGTACACATTGCAATAAAATGGCAATAAAGGAAAAAAACATTTTAAGTGACTGACAATTTTAACTTTTTAAATCTTTTGAAAGAATCCGTAAAGTCCTTTTGGTGAACTAGAAATGAGACAACAATTTAGACTGTAAAAAGGCAAAATAAAAAAACCTTCAATGCACTGCCTACTAGAGGTAGTTGTACTATATATATATATTTAAGACCATGCTATAGTTATGGCTCTTCACTGTCCCCTTTAATTAATTTTTGTCACACATTATAACGGTCAATCTATTTCTCCTTCTATGCATTTACATAGGGGGCCCCCCAAGACACCGCACTACTATATTAATTATTCACGAACCTATCTTTTATTCCTTAGGAGGGTACTTGGCTCACAGTCTTGCAATTATGACAGATGCTGCTCACCTTCTGACAGACTTTGCCAGCATGATGATCAGCTTATTTGCTCTCTGGGTGTCCTCCCGTCCAGCTACAAAAACAATGAACTTTGGCTGGCACAGAGCAGGTAGGATTGTGTTTGGGGACTGGGTTGCCACATAGTGTAGTTTTGCTTCTATGCTTTTTCTTATTGAATTAGATAAATCAGCCATACAACGACAAATTTAATCTTTGATGTTCTCGAATCACTCCTTTTCTAGTGTAATACTTCTTTACATAAACTATACATTCAATAGGATATTCAGTTTTACTTTGCTGTCTGGTAGATGTTAGCAAAGGTAACTCAATCTCCTGATTTGCCTTGTATTAATTTCTTGTCTCCCTGCCTTTTACTTAATATTTACTTTCCTAAACACTTCATTTTTGAGATGACGTAACCTTCTTTTAGGAAGAACATAAACATCTTTATATTTTTGTTTTTGTCAAAGTTAATTGGCTTCTATTTTCATCATGTTTTGTCTTCCACAGAGATTTTAGGAGCGCTCCTATCAGTGTTGTCCATTTGGGTGGTGACAGGGGTCTTGGTATACCTGGCTGTGGAACGTTTGATTTCAGACAATTATGAGATTGAAGGTGAAGCAATGCTGATCACCTCTGCCTGCGCTGTTGCAGTTAATATCATGTTAGTACCACCTTCTGTCATCCGGATCACACTTTCAAAGAATTTAAATTGCCCACTAGTGTAATTTTTAAAATCATATTTAAGTCTGACCCAAGAAATGTATTTGAAGTTTAAAAATATTAACTCTTTTTATCCAGTCTAGCCATTCTTGCTCGGTTCTAGGAGATGTTTCTGAAAGGTTTTTTTCTGATAGTGTCTTTTGGGTCTTGCAGAATGGGCTTGAATCTCCACCAGACAGAGCATGGACACAGTCATGGATCTCAAGGCTTTCACAGCCATGATTCGCACAAAAATCCAAATGTCCGTGCAGCATTTATACACGTTTTAGGAGATTTGCTTCAGAGTCTTGGGGTGCTTATCGCTGCATATATAATTTATTTTAAGGTAAGGCATATGTTAAATGTGCATACATTAACTGTATAGGCTTACCACAATCTACAAATCTTTGTTATCCAGTTGCTTCATATTCACCTTATTGTACTTTGTCTCTCTTGATCCTGACACTTTATTTTTTTGCTTTCTTTGCAGCCTGAATACAAAATGATAGATCCAATCTGCACCTTCCTGTTCTCGGTGTTGGTTCTGGTGACTACAATATCTATTCTTAGGGATGTTCTACTTGTATTGATGGAGGGTGAGTAAGAGTAACTACTTTGGTGTATGAGAACTGGGCAGTTAACTGAAGGATTTCTCTGTTGGAGGTATTCCTATTCTTGAATTGTTTTGAAAGGTGAGCATATGTTGAAAGATATAAAAACCTCAAACTGTGTTCTGTTTACAGGGACTCCAAAAGGGGTAGACTTTAACATGGTGAAGGATACACTGCTTTCTATTCATGGCGTGAAGGCTCTTCACAGCCTCCATATATGGGCTCTGACAGTATCTCAGCCTGTGCTCTCTGTCCACATAGCAGTCAGTAAGTGTCTTATTTTTGTTTTCTAAATTCTTTTTAACCACTTCATAGTGTCATACGTTATATACAGACCTGTGATGGACAGTCTATTTAGCCCAGTGGATCTAAATCTGGCTTTTCTATTGCAGATGAGGATGCAGATGCTCAGTTGGTGCTGAAGGAGGCCAGCTCTTTGCTACAGAATAAGTTCCACTTTCATACAACGACAATCCAGGTAGAAAATTATTCAGAGGACATGAAGGACTGCCAGAAGTGTCGGGACCCCAGTGATTAATGGACACTCAGTAGAATGCTTAAGACCACCAGAGACTTTTTACACTCTAGGTTGTAAGTCTCATCACTACCTCCACCCTTACATCTATGGAGTACAGCTTCTGCTGAAGGAATAACAAATCTTGATATTCTCTCTCCAGTCTTTATCTGTGCTGCTAACTTTATTTTCTTATGCTGGTTGAGGGGAGCAACTGCTGGCAGTTCTAAAAAAAATCTGCACATTGTAAAAAACGTCTCCTTCACAGGCACAATAAAATATTTTATGAAATACAGTGAATTTTACCTGATATCCCTTAAATAAAATAATTTTAAAATGTTGGTTAGATACCACGGTGCTGCCTTTTTCACACATAAGAAAGGGTATATGTAGTTAGAATCATAGATGGAAATAATCACCAGTGATGACACTAGGTACAGTGCAGTAAGTTAGGGGCCCTCTGCCTGGAGTAGTGACTTCATTTATTAGGAGGGAAGGGTAGATAATTATTTAGTCTGATCAGATCACTGTTCTATATCTACACATCTTTGACTCTAGACATGTACAGGCACCTACCTTGTACAGAGAAGTTTCAATGAGGCCCTCAACATTTTATTATATTGGCTTCATTACTTAATCGTCAAATGCTTCCCACACTTTTATACATGTTATAGGTGATAGACCAGGAATAAACAATTATACTTCTGCAGACCAATGTATGTGGCTAGTATAAAGCAATTTAGTCTGCCGGCAATCGGGTCTTTAACCTTTTTGTTAAGACCCCTTGAATGACTAAGCCTGTATCTTCACTGTGAAGTGATTTTAGCTATTGCAGAAATGAATACTGCACATATAAATTGCAAATGATTATCAAAAAAGAATGGAAATGTTAGAGAATTAGGGTGCAATGTTAGGTAATCATTAACGGAAAATATCTAATCTGTTACATAGTTATTAAGGTTGAAAAAAGACTTTCAGTCCATAAAGTTGAACCTTTTAAGATCTTGGATCTGCAATATGCAGATTAAATATTAACGAATTAGTTTAATTAATAAATTATAAAAAAAATAATATATATATATATAAAAACATTTTTTTTTTTTTTTAATTATTAATTAACCAGAGGAAGGCAAACAGAAAAAAAAAGTGGGACCAAGCCAATCGTCCCAGAAGGAAAAAAAAATAATTCCTTCCTGACCCCAGACACTGGTGATCGGAATTCTCCCTGGATCAATATTGTTTCTCTAACTATCAGTTCTGTGAGGCAGTGCAGTGTTTTCTGTCCTGTGCTCATTTATCATTGTACAGGTGAGTAGGCAGGGTCTATTTTAACAAGGGAAGAGCGAGCTTGGAAGCTTGCAATTATTTCTAAGTGTAGTTAGTGTGTAGGAGATTGAATAAGAGGAAATCCAAAGGAAAAGGGTATTAACCCAAAGAAAAAATATATATACGTTTGTTTTCTGTTTTTTTTTTTTTCTTATAAGGTGTGGAAAAGCAATCTTTATACAAATACATTGATTTGTTTTCTCACTGTATTTTTGTAACTGATAATCATGAGTCACTCGATGTACATCCTGCCAAATCTATGCACTACTGGAACAGATGATCTAGGGTCCATACCTCTGTGACAGGTGTGAGCATGTTGCCTCTCTGGAAGCTCAAATTGGAGATCTGGAGAGAATTGCAGCACTTAGTGATACTGCTCCACTGGAAAGGGAGGTGGTGCTCACGGAGCACAGTTTAGCTGGGCCTAGTATGGAGGGAGGAGCTGGAGCTAGTGAGGATGTCCAGGGAGGTAGCTGGGTTACAGTTAGAAGGGGAATAAGGGGGAACCGGAGGAGGCAGGCCAGTTCTGAGTTGGCAAACACCAACAGATTTGCCAGATTAAGTGAAACTGTTGGGGATGTCCATTCAGGAATGACAATGCCAGATAGAGCTGTTCCCTCTAACAGCAGGGAGAACAGTTCTACTGGAGGGAGAGGGAGGGCAGAATATGCAGAGCAACAGACATGTTTTGGTGGTAGGGGGCTCTATTATTTGCAGTTTGCTGTCTACCTGGTGCTCGGGTTCGGCATGTGGATAAGTTATTGGGAGGGGCTGGTAATGAACCGGCGGTCTTGGTACACATGACAAAGTTAGTGGAAGATGAAGCGTCCTACAAAATGATTTTAGAGAACTAGGGAATAAGCTTAAAGCAAGGACCTCAAGGTAGTATTTTCTGAGATAATACCAGTGCCCCATGCTAGCACTGGGAGGCAGAAGGAGCTTAGGGAGGTTAATGTGTGGCTAAAAAAGTGGTGAAGTGAAGAGGGTTTTGGGCTGACTTCTCACTTGGGTACAATCTTTATAGCAGGGATGGATTGCACCTTAATGATGAGGGAGCTTTTGTGCTAGGGGATAGGATGGTAGAATGGCTGAGGGAGTTTATAAACTTGTAGGTGGTGGGGAGGGACTATATAGAAGTATTGTGGTAAAAAGGGTAGAGAGGGAAAGGGATGAATTTGTGACCCATGGGGGAGAAGGGGGAGGGTTACAATAGAAAGTAGGGAGGTATTAATAGGGGCCTCAAATACAGTGGCAAGTACTTCACAACGGCAGAGCCATAGCAACATAAAGTGTATGCTTGCTAACGCAAGAAGTTTGCCTGGGAAAATGGATGAGCTAGAAATATTAGCGGTACAACAAAAATGGGGCTTAATAGACATTACTGAAACATGGTGGGATGAATTTCATGACTGGACTGTAAGTGGGAGATTTTATTTACCCAGAAATAAACTGGATAAATGTGTCCAGCAGCTCAGCTAAGGGGAGCAGGTTCTTTAGTACACTCTGATCATTATCTGGCCCAGGTAATACAAGAGCCTACTAGAAATGGGGCCTTCTTGGATTTAGTCATCACAAGTAATATTGATATAATATCAATTTAAAATCGGCGAACCCTTGCGGAAAGGTGATCACAACACAGTATCATTTGAGATTGAATGCAAAAAACAGTTGTAAGGGGCCAACAAAAACTCAAAATTTTAAAAGTGCTAACTTTAATGGGCTACGGGCAGCAATACTACATATAGACTGGGACAAAGAACTTACAGGGAAAAATACTGAAAATAAATGGACAACATTCAAATCCTTACTAAACATACTCATCGGCATGTACCATGTGGAAATAAAATGAATAGGAGTAAATCATATCCCGTGTGGCTTAACAATGATTTAAAGATCATGATGAGGAAAAAGAAACATGCATTTAGAACATACAAGAAGGAGGGAACAGAGGCAGCTTTATGTGACTATAAGGAAATCAACAAGGCTTACAAAAGGGCTATTACACTGGCTAAAATAGAAAATGAGAAATCATTTGCAATGGAAAGTAAGACTAACCCTAAAATATTTTTTGAATATGTTAATGGGAAGAAGGCGAGGAAGGAACCTATAGGAACATTACAATGTGACACAGGTCATCTAATAATTTGTGACCAGGAAAAGGCAGATGAGCTAAATAGGTTCCTTTTGTCGGTATACACAAGGGAGGTACCAGTGTTTGGGACACCGCAACATAATGTGGCTACACTACCATCACTAAATAATTAGTTAACGCAGGAAGAAATCCAAAAGAGATTGGAGAAAATAAATGTTAATAAAGCCCCAGGTCCTGATGGAATACATCCAAGGGTACTGAGGGAGCTAGGTTCTGTAATAGCCAAACCATTATATCTAATCTTTCAAGACTCACTCACTACAGGGTCTCTACCGGATGACTGGAGAAAAGCAGAGGTGATACCTATATTTAAGAAGGGATCTAGAGCAAAACCTGGGGAATTATAGACCAGTGAGCCTCACATCTCTATTTGGGAAGTTTTTAGAAGGGTTAAGAAGGGACAGAATACAAGAATATGTCTATTTGAACAAGATCATAGGTAGCAGTCAACACGGATTTATGAAGGATAGGTCGTGTCAGCCCAATCTAATTAGTTTTTATGAGGAGGTTAGTAGGAACGTGGATCAGGGCAACTCAGTGGATGTAGTCTTTTCAGATTTTTCAAAGGCATTTGATACAGTGCCACATGGAAGATTAGAGAGCAAACTAAGGGATACAGGAATTGCAGTAAATATCTGATCATGGATCGAGAGCTGGCTAAAAGACAGGAAGGAAAAGGTTGTTGTAAATGGAACATACTCCGATTGGTCTAATGTAATAAGTGGGGTTCCTCAAGGTTCAGTATTAGGTCCTCTCCTGTTTAACATATTTATTAATGACATAGAAGGAGGACTCAAAAGTAGTGTCTCCATTTTTGCTAATGACACTAAGTTATGCAAGGTAAGAAAATCAGATAATGAGATAAGGGATTTGCTTAAATTAGAGAAATGGCAGATGAGATTTAATACAAATAAAGCAAGGTTATGCATTTGGGAAGGAAAAATAGCCATGCAATTTATAATCTTAATGGAGCAAATCTAGGGGTATCAGATATTGAAAAGGATTTAGGAGTACTAGTGGACAACCACCTAGGTAGCAGTGCTCAATGCCAAGCAGCAGCTGCAAAGGCAAGTAAAATATTAGCATGTATTAAGAAGGGTATAGAAGCAAGGGGAGCAAATATAATTCTACCACTATACAAATCCTTAGTACGCCCTCATTTGGAATATGGAGTACAATTTTGGGCCCCACTTCATAAAAAGGACATTTTAGAGCTGGAAAAAGTACAGAGAAGGGCTACAAAACTAATTAGGGGAATGGAGGGGCTAAGTAATGAAGTAAGGCTAACCAAACTAAACTTATTTTCGCTAGAAAAAAAGCGTCTACGAGGGGATATGATTACCTTATTTAAATACATCCAGGGTCAATATAAGGCTTTGTCAAGTGAACTTTTTGTAGCAAGAGATTTTCAACTGACAAGAGGACACCCTTTGAGGTCAGAGGAAAAAAGATTTCACCTTAAACAAAGAAAAGGGTTCTTCACAGTTAGGGTGGTTAAACTGTGGAATTCTCTACCAAAGGAGGTGGTAACTGCGAATTCGATAGACAACTTCAAAAAGGGGTTAGATATATTTTTTAATAAAGAGGGCATTCAAGGCTATCCTAGATAACTAGCAAAGGAATATTGATCTAGGGAGAAATTTGATCGCCAGTTTCTGGGGTCAGGAAGGAATTTTGCTTTTTTCCCCTTATGAGACAATTGGCAAAGTTTCAATAATTTTTTTTTCTGTTTGCCTTCCTCTGGATCAATTAACAATTAATAATAAATAGTCCACATATTAAAAAGATCAATACAGATCTAAAAAGGTTGAACATGATGGACTAACTCTTAATTCATCCTCCAATACTATACTATTAATAATTATTTAACAATGAATTAATAACTAATCCGCATATTGCAGATCAGAGTAGATCTTAACAGGTTGAACTTGATGGACTGAAAGTCTTTTTTCAACCTAAATTACTATGTAACTATGTAACTATTATCCATGATAACCCTGAATTCCCTTGTTAATCAGAAATAAATCCAGTCCCCTTTTAAAGTTATCTATCAAATCCGCTGTCACCACCTTCTCTGGTAGAGAATTCCACAGATCAACCACCCTTACTGTGAAGAACCCTTTTCTTTCTTTAAGGTGAAATCTTTTTGCTTCTAACCTCAAAGGGAAAACCTCTTGGCACAAAAAGCTCCTTTGACATATCTTTATACTGACCCTCGATGTATTTATACAAGGTAATCATATCTCCTCTGTACCTTTTCTAGCTCTAAAATTTCCTTTTTATGAAGTGGTGCCCAAAATTGTACTCCATATTCCAAATGAGGGCGTACTAGAGATTTGTATAGTGGCAGAATTATGTTTGCTTCCCTTGCTTCTATACTCTTCTTAATACATGCTAATATTTTACTTGCCTTTCCAGCTGCTGCTTCACTTTGAGCACTGTTACCTAGGTGGTTGTCCACAAGCACTCTCAAATTCCTTTCAATATCTGATACACCGAGATTTGCTCCATTAAGATTATAAATTGCATGGCTGTTTTCCCTTCCCAGATGCATAATTTTACATTTATTGGTATTAAATCTCATCTGCCATTTAGATGCACATTCCTCAATTTTATGTAAATCCCTTTGAAGGGAAAGCACATCATTATCTGATTGAATTACCTTGCACAATTTCGTGTCATAAGCGAAAATGGAGACACCACACTCCAATCCTACCTATAAGTCCCTAATAAATATGTTAAAAAGTAGAGGACCTAATACTGAACACTGAAGAATCCAACTTACCACAATAGTCCAATTGGAGTATGTTCCATTTACAACAACCCTTTGCTTCCTTTTTTTAGTCATCTCTCAATCCATGAGCAGATATTTACTGCAATTCCTGTATCCCTTAGTTTATACAATAGTCTTCCATGTGGCACTGTTTCAAAAGCCTTTGCAAGATCCAAAAAGACTACATCCACTGAGTTGCCTTGATCCAGGTTCCTACTAACCTCCTCATAGAAACAAATTAGAATAGTTTGACATGACCTATCCCTCATAAATCCATGTTGATTCCTACTTATAATCCTGTTCAAATAGACATATTCTTGTATATTATCCCTTATTAACCCTTCTAAAAGCTTCCCCACTACACAAGTGAGGGTCACTGGTCTATAATTCCCCGGATTTGCTCTTGCTCCTTTTTTTAAATATAGGTATCATATCTGCTTTTCTCCAGTCATCTGGTAGAGACCCTGTGTTGAGTGAATCTTAAAAAATTAAATATAATGGTTTGGCTATTACAGAACCCAGTTCCCTCAGTACCCGTGGATGTATTCCATCAGGACCCGGGGCTTTATAAACATTTATTTTTTGCAACCTCTTTTGGATTTCTTCCTGTGTTAACCAATTAGTTGGCAAAGGGAGTGTAGCCCCATTATGTTGCAGTATCCCAACCACTGGTACCTCCCTTGTGTATACCGAAGAAAATAACCTATTTAGCTCATCTGCCTTTCCCTGGTCTCTGATTTTCAGACAGCCTGTTTCAAATTCTAATGTTCCTATAGCTTCCTTCCTCGCCTTCTTCCCATTTAATATACCTAAATATTTTAGGGTTAGTCTTACTCTTTTCCATTTTTTCATTTTCTATTTTAGCCAGTCTAATAGCGCTTTTGCAAGCCTTGTTGATTTCCTTCTACTCCCGTAAAGCAGCCTGTCCCCTCTTGTTTGTATAATTGAAATTCCTGTTTTTTACTCCATATGTTGATCTTGAAATCATTGTTAAGCCACATTGGATGGGATTTACTCCTTTTACTCTTATTCCCACATGGTATATGCTGATGTGTATGTATATTTAGTAAGGATTTAAATGTAGTCCATTTATGTTCAGTGTTTTTTACCTGCCAGTTCTCTGTCCCAGTCTATACTTTGTATTGCTGCCCTTAGACCGTTAAAATCTGCCCTTTTAAAAGTAAGAGTTTTTGTTGGCCCCTTAAAATGTTTTTTTTTTAATTCAATCTCAAATGAGACTGTGTTGTGATCACTGTTTCCCAAAGGTTGCCCTATTCCAACATTTTATACAATATCAATATTATTTGTGATGAGTAAATCTAAGATAGCTTAATTTTTAGTAGGCTCTTGTATAACCTGGACCAGATAATGATCCCTGAGTGTACTCAAGAACCTGCTCCCCTTAGCTGAACTGCTGGTTTCATTTATATAGTTTATTTCAGGGTAATTAAAATCTCCCATTATTAGAACTTGCCCTTGCTTAGCTGCATTTCCAATCTGTATAATAACTGTATTTCCTCACTCTCAGCTATATTTGGGGGGTTATAGCATACTCCTACTAATATTCTTTTGGAATTTGCTGCTACCCACAAACATTCAGCTTTATCACTAGGTCGACCATAAATATCTTCTCTGACTATAGGCTTAAATTCAGGCTTAACATACAGACAAATCATAAATAAATTATTATAAGTACTAGAGCATGTCCAATTGGTTAAATCAATGTGGTTGAATTTTTTTTTTTGCAAGGGAAAAACTTTATATATTTTTAATTTTATATCGAGTTTATCAAAGTCCATGCTATAGTTTCATTTATACAGTAACTGGGACCTTTGATATGACTTTATTTTTTCTTTATAAACTTTTTTTATTTTCAACTTTCTGGTTCACTTTTGTGCTCTGTGTGGATGCCTGCTGAGATAGGTGCATGTTTGTAGGAAGCTTATCCAGCTTCAATTATTTAGGGTAAGTTGGGTGAGTCACCCTCTTTGCTGTGGCAATATATTTGAGCACTTTGAGCAGTGCCTTTCTGTGAGCATGAACAGGTAAAATGACCAACATGTTAAACTTTTTCTGTCTGATCTTTTGAATAACAACCTTATAATGTCAAACAAATCATAGCCTTCATCTTTTTCACTCTTCACTTCTTCTTCTTTACTTCAGGCTTGTACTTTATGAAGACTGCTTCTGCTGAACATGTGTAAACTAATGTGCTTTGCATTAAAATTGAAATTACTAGCAGATGAATATTCCATCATACAGATACAAACTCTGTGCTCAGTCTCTTCCCACCTCCAGAAGTATCCTTTGTAGAGAAGTTGGTTAAGTTTATATGTTGATACACTGTTTATTCTATCAAAGCATAAAATACATTTGCCTTTATCCTCTTAGACAGTCTATAAAGCTGTTAAGCTCCAGTTAGAAAATTATATAATTTACCTGTAAATCTAAAAGGCTACACATCACTGCAAGCCATAATTTTTTCATTAACTGTGTTTTTGCTTGGCACCAAAAAGGTGTGGCTCAGGCATGGTGATATGTTACCACAAAGTGTCCACTGGGTTGTGCACATTGCCTTATTTATAAAAAGATGAATCTGCTTTTTTTTTTTTACATTACTGCCTAAGACTGACTGCCCAATGCTTAGCTTTGTGTATACTCTATTTCAAATAGAAAATAATGTGTTTTCATGCAAAGGAAAGTCAAATATTAGCATATATTAAGGGAATAGAAGCCATGGAAGCAAATATAATTCTGCCACTATACAAATCGCTAGTACGCCCTAATTTGGAATATGGAGTACAATTTTGGGCACCACTACATAAAAAGGACATTTTAGTAGCTGGAAAAAGTAGAGAAGGGCAACCAAGCTAATAAGGAGAATGGAGGGGCTAATTTATGAAGAAAGACTAACCAAATGAAACTTTTTTTCTCTAGAAAAAAGGAGTCTACGAGGGGATATGTTTAACTTATTTAAATACAACCACGGTGAATATATGGCTTTGTCAAGTGAACGGTTTTCAACTGACAAGAGGACATTCCTTGAGGTTAAAGGAAAAAAATATTTCACCTTAAAGAAAGAAAATGGTTCTTCAAAGTTAGGGTGTGTGGAATTTTCTACCAAAGGAGGTAATGACAGCGAATTCAATAGAGAACTTTAAAAAGGCATTAGATATATTTTTGAATAGAGGGCATTCAAGATTATCTAAGATAACCAGCGAAGGAATATTGATTCAGGGAGAAATGTGATCATCAGCCTCTGGGGTCAGGAAGGCATTTTGCTTTTTTCCCTATTGTGAGACAATTAGCAAAGCTTAAATTTTGTTTTGCCTTCCTCTGGATCAATTAACAATTAACAAATAGTCCACATATTAAAACGATCAGAAGAGATCTAAAAGGGTTGAACTTGATGGACTAACAATTTTTATTCAACCTTTAAATACTATGGGCCTCATTCTATTAGCGGCCGCAGCCGTTGCAGGGCCGCAAGGACCGGCCGCAAGCTATTCGGCTATTCTATTCCCTTACGGCCGGGGGCTCCGGCAGGCTTGCAGCCGGCGCCTTGCTATCTCTTGCGGCCGCTCGCGCCAGAGGAAATCCTTTGATCTAAAACGGCCGCAAGAGTTTCGGCCGTAAGAAATTCCTATTTGCAATTCAATTGCTCCGGGAAACCTCTCTGCAAGGCTAAAAACTAACCGCAGCTTACTTGCAGGAAAGAGGTCCCGCTAGCACCAATTAAGCACATAAAATAGCTCAAATAAAGCCATCCTGCACTTTGCGAAGACTATAAAGGGATTTTAGGTGTTAGAAAAAATAGCACATAATTATCCTATACTCAAATCCGTAAAATATTTTATTTTTAATATCCGTAAAATATCCATGTAAAAAGTCCAGAGGGCTTGGAGCACTTCAGACCCGCCCACGCCGCAGCCGGAAAATAAACAGTTAATTTGAACTCGGGTTTGGGCTGATGTGCAAGCTTGAGAGTGGGTTACTTTTAATCCTCATGTCCCCCAATATGATCCCTAGCATTTACAGAGCTGTACAGTGCAGGCTTGAATTTATTTTTGCGTTTTTAGATTTCTGAGATTACGGCCGGTTCCAAGATATGCGGCCTGCCGTAAGAGGAGATCCTTGCGGGGCCGTATAATAGAATCGCGAGTTAACTGAACCCCTGCAAGGAATCGCAGCCTTACGGCCGATTTACGGCCGGTAATAGAATGAGGCCCTATGTAACTATATGTACTACTGCAGTTTGGCTTCAAAAAGTCTTGAAACCAGACTCTTTGTGCTTACAGTAATTTAACAAAAACATGTAAAGTAAGCATCTTAGATGCGACTCTTAAAGGGCCATTGAAGGAATTTTTTTCTTTGCGTCTGAAAAGGGGCATTTGATCATTTTAAACAGTGTTTCTATTTTTATATGAAGATCCTACAGCAGAATATACTGCTTTTAATGTACAACGCTTTTGGGGCATTGTCTCGTACAGCTTTATTGATGCACATTGGCTGACAGTCATAAGTGTCTGCCAATGGGATCTAGAGTTTGACATACTCTCCTCATACAAAGGTATTTCCTGTTTGTTTTTCAGTAAGTTTAAAGTTTGATAAAATATATTTGCATGGAAAGTCACTTGTATAAGGGTTAAAACATGCTCCTTTAAGTAAAAGGGGTTGAGGATAATTGACTGACAGACTTTTCAAGGTGATTCTTATGTAAAACACTAAATGCATCTTTGTTGCCATAAGAAACCTTTTGCTGTTAGAGCCTGGGTGTCTGTTACACCATATATTGATATTCAAATACTTTATCCCAGCTTCAGAAATGCCAATGTTTACCCAGGTTCTACATAGTGGTGGTTTGTCTATAAAATCCATGTAGGAATGGGGTGGTTGTTCATTGTTTCCTAGGCAACCTTATTCATCACACCATTCCATCTGCTGGAGGCACAATATCCCTCTTTCCCTCCTACACCTGCTCACATCCCACTCCCCCCCCCCCCCCCATTTATCCTGTTTTCTGTTCATTAAAAGGACATGAAATAAATCTATTTTTCCCAGTCATTTAAAAGATCGTGTTTTTAAGCATTAGATTTTTTTTTTGTATTCATAAAAAGCAGAAATCCTACTTTAGTAGATTTCATTGGCTGCCAGAGGGAAAGCCCCAAGAACAGTAAAACTTCAGAATACGTTTTTGGCCTTTTTTTTATTTTTTAAAAAGCTCATTGCAACAGATTATCAAATCTCTATCTGATGCAACAAATCAATCAATATTTCCACTGTCATGTGAGCATGCTTGGGTACATGCAAAATAACTCAATATGTAACTTTTTAATCAAACCCATTTTAGCATGGCCCCTTTATCAGTGGCAGAGTTTGTGGGTGAAGGGCCCCTTGCAACTTCTCTATACAAAATAGGTGCCTGGCATGGCATGGTCAATTAAAAGCGAAAGATATAGGTAAATGGTAACATAACTCTTAAGATGACAAATATAAATTTAGGACCCTTTAACCAAGGTAGCAGGGAGCCCCTACCCTAGTGTGGGCCCCACTGCTTTGTATCTGCTTCGCCAGCGGTAACTCAGCCACAGTCCTTTATAGCATACTAGCCACTTGCCCGTCAAAAATGACGGCAATAAAATTTGAAGCCTGGCAATGGTGTTTGCCACAAATTGCAAGCCTCTCCCTCTCTACTTAACTGGCCTTGCGATGAGTGCCTTTGGCGATCATTGCGAGCCTCTCCCCCTCTACCTTTTCCCCCCTCTACTTGACGGTAGGCTCTCAATGAGAGCCACTCCCCCTCTACTTTACTAAGCACCTTTGAAGCTCATCATGGGCTCATCATGGGCCTCATCATGGGCCTCGCAATGAGCGCCAAAGGCGCTCATTGCGAGCCTCTCCCCCATGTGTCTCTTCCCCCATCTCCACCCCTGTATCTCTTCCCCCCTCCCCCTCCTATGTGTCCCCTTTCCCCTCTCTCCCTCCCGTGTCTCTTCAACCTCTCTCCCTTGTGTCTCTTCCCTCCCTCCCGTTTCTTTTCCCTCCCTCCCGTTTCTTTTCCCTTCTCTTCCTCCCTGTGTCTCTTCCCCCATTTCCCTTTCCTGTGTCTCTTCCACCCCTCTCCCTACCCTGTCTCTTCTACCCTGCTTTCCCTCCCCTGTCACTTCCACTCCACTTTTCTCATCTCTCTGTTCCTCCTTCCTGTCTCTCTCTCTATCCCTCCCTCCTGTCTGTCTCTCTGTCACTCCTTCCTGTCTGTCTCTCTCATGTCTCTCTCTCTGTGTGTCTGTGTCCCTCCTGTCTCTCTCTGTGTCCCTCCTGCCTCTCTCTGTGTCCCTCCTGCCTCTCTCGCTCTCTGTCCCTCCTGTCTCTCTCGCTCTCTGTCCCTCCTGTCTCTCTCGCTCTCTGTCCCTCCTGTCTCTCTCTCTCTCTCTGTCCCTCCTGTCTCTCTCTCTCTGTCTGTGTCCCTCCTGACTCTCTCTGTGTCCCTCCTGTCTCTCTCTCTCTGTCTGTGTCCCTCCTGTCTCTCTATCTGTATCCCTCCTGACTCTCTCTGTGTTACTCCTGTCAATCTCTCCCTCTGTGTCTATCTGTGTTACTCCTGTCACTCTCTCTTTGTGTCCCTCCTGTCTCTCTGTGTCTGTGTCCCTTCTGACTCTCCCTGTCTGTGTCCCTTCTGACTCTCCCTGTCTGTGTCCCTTCTGACTCTCCCTGTCTGTGTCCCTCCTGTCTCTCTCTATCTGTGTCCCTCCTGTCTCTCTCTATCTGTGTCCCTCCTGTCTCTCTCTATCTGTGTCCCTCCTGTCTCTCTCTATCTGTGTCCCTCCTGTCTCGCTCTCTCTGTGTCCCTCCTGTCTCTCTCTATCTGTGTCCCTCCTGTCTCCCTCTCTCTGTGTCCCTTCTGTCTCTCTCCCTGTCTGTGTCCCTCCTGTCTCTCCCTGTCTGTGTCCCTCCTGTCTCTCTCTATCTGTGTCCCTCATGTCTCTCTCTATCTGTGTCCCTCCTGTCTCTCTCTATCTGTGTCCCTCCTGTCTCTCTCTGTCTGTGTCCCTTCTGACTCTCCCTGTCTGTGTCCCTTCTGACTCTCCCTGTCTTTGTCCCTTCTGACTCTCCCTGTCTGTGTCCCTCCTGTCTCTCTCTATCTGTGTCTCTCCTGTCTCTCTCTATCTGTGTCCCTCCTGTCTCTCTCTGTCTGTGTCCCTCCTGTCTCCCTCTCTCTGTGTCCCTTCTGTCTCTCTCCCTGTCTGTGTCCCTCCTGACTCTCCCTGTCTGTGTCCCTCCTGTCTCTCTCTATCTGTGTCCCTCGTGTCTCTCTCTATCTGTGTCCCTCCTGTCTCTTTCTATCTGTGTCCCTCCTGTCTCTCTCTATCTGTGTCCCTCCTGTCTCTCTCTGTCTGTGTCCCTCCTGTCTCTCTCTGTCTGTGTCCCTCCTGTCTCTCTCTCTCTGTGTCCCTTCTGTCTCTCTCCCTGTCTGTGTCCCTCCTGACTCTCTCTATCTGTGTCCCTCCTGTCTCTCTCTATCTGTGTCCCTCCTGTCTCTCTCTATCTGTGTCCCTTCTGTCTCTCTCCCTGTCTGTGTCCCTCCTGACTCTCCCTGTCTGTGTCCCTCCTGACTCTCCCTGTCTGTGTCCCTCCTGTCTCTCTCTATCTGTGTGCCTCCTGTCTCTCTCTATCTGTGTCCCTCCTGTCTCTCTCTATCTGTGTCCCTCCTGTCTCTCTCTCTCTGTGTCCCTTCTGTCTCTCTCCCTGTCTGTGTCCCTCCTGACTCTCGCTGTCTGTGTCCCTCCTGTCTCTCTCTATCTGTGTCTCTCCTGTCTCTCTCTATCTGTGTCCCTCCTGTCTCTCTCTGTCTGTGTCCCTCCTGTCTCCCTCTCTCTGTGTCCCTTCTGTCTCTCTCCCTGTCTGTGTCCCTCCTGACTCTCCCTGTCTGTGTCCCTCCTGTCTCTCCCTGTCTGTGTCCCTCCTGTCTCTCTCTATCTGTGTCCCTCCTGTCTCTCTCTGTCTGTGTGCCTCCGGTCTCTCTCTATCTGTGTCCCTCCTGTCTCTCTCTGTCTGTGTGCCTCCGGTCTCCCTCTCTCTGTGTCCCTTCTGTCTCTCTCCCTGTCTGTGTCCCTCCTGTCTCTCTCCCTGTCTGTGTCCCTTCTGTCTCTCTCCCTGTCTGTGTCCCTCCTGACTCTCCCTGTCTGTGTCCCTCCTGTCTCTCTCTATCTGTGTCCCTACTGTCTCTCTCTGTCTGTGTCCCTTCTGACTATCCCTGTCTGTGTCCCTTCTGACTCTCCCTGTCTGTGTCCCTTCTGACTCTCCCTGTCTGTGTCCCTCCTGTCTCTCTCTATCTGTGTCCCTCCTGTCTCTCTCTATCTGTGTCCCTCCTGTGTCTCTATCTGTGTCCCTCCTGTCTCTCCCTGTCTGTGTCCCTTCTGACTCTCCCTGTCTGTGTCCCTTCTGACTCTCCCTGTCTGTGTCCCTTCTGACTCTCCCTGTCTGTGTCCCTCCTGTCTCTCCCTGTCTGTGTCCCTCCTGTCTCTCTCTATCTGTGTCCCTCCTGTCTCTCTCTATCTGTGTCCCTCCTGTCTCTCTCTATCTGTGTCCCTCCTGTCTCTCTCTGTCTGTGTCCCTTCTGACTCTCCCTGTCTGTGTCCCTTCTGACTCTCCCTGTCTGTGTCCCTCCTGTCTCTCTCTATCTGTGTCCCTCCTGTCTCTCTCTCTCTCTGTGTCCCTTCTGTCTCTCTCCCTGTCTGTGTCCCTTCTGTCTCTCTCCCTGTCTGTGTCCCTCCTGACTCTCGCTGTCTGTGTCCCTCCTGTCTCTCTCTATCTGTGTCCCTCCTGTCTCTCTCTATCTGTGTCCCTCCTGTCTCTCTCTATCTGTGTCCCTCCTGTCTCTCTCTGTCTGTGTCCCTTCTGACTCTCCCTGTCTGTGTCCCTTCTGACTCTCCCTGTCTGTGTCCCTCCTGTCTCTCTCTATCTGTGTCCCTCCTGTCTCTCTCTGTCTGTGTGCCTCCGGTCTCCCTCTCTCTGTGTCCCTTCTGTCTCTCTCCCTGTCTGTGTCCCTCCTGTCTCTCTCCCTGTCTGTGTCCCTTCTGTCTCTCTCCCTGTCTGTGTCCCTCCTGACTCTCCCTGTCTGTGTCCCTCCTGTCTCTCTCTATCTGTGTCCCTTCTGTCTCTCTCCCTGTCTGTGTCCCTCCTGACTCTCCCTGTCTGTGTCCCTCCTGTCTCTCTCTATCTGTGTCCCTACTGTCTCTCTCTGTCTGTGTCCCTTCTGACTCTCCCTGTCTGTGTCCCTTCTGACTCTCCCTGTCTGTGTCCCTTCTGACTCTCCCTGTCTGTGTCCCTCCTGTCTCTCTCTATCTGTGTCCCTCCTGTCTCTCTCTGTCTGTGTGCCTCCGGTCTCCCTCTCTCTGTGTCCCTTCTGTCTCTCTCCCTGTCTGTGTCCCTCCTGACTTTCCCTGTCTGTGTCCATCCTGTCTCTCTCTATCTGTATCCCTCCTGTCACTCTCTCTCTCTCTGTGTCTGTGTCCCTCCTGTCTCTCCCTTTCTGTGTCCCTCCTGTCTCTCTCTATCTGTATCCCTCCTGTCACTCTCTCTCTCTCTGTGTTTGTGTCCCTCCTGTCTCTCTCCCTGTCTGTGTCCCTCCTGACTCTCCCTGTCTGTGTCCCTCCTGTCTCTCTCTATCTGTGTCCCTACTGTCTCTCTCTGTCTGTGTCCCTTCTGACTCTCCCTGTCTGTGTCCCTTCTGACTCTCCCTGTCTGTGTCCCTTCTGACTCTCCCTGTCTGTGTCCCTCCTGTCTCTCTCTATCTGTGTGCCTCTGGTCTCCCTCTCTCTGTGTCCCTTCTGTCTCTCTCCCTGTCTGTGTCCCTCCTGTCTCTCTCCCTGTCTGTGTCCCTTCTGACTCTCCCTGTCTGTGTCCCTTCTGACTCTCTCTATCTGTGTCCCTCCTGTCTCTCTCTATCTGTGTGCCTCCGGTCTCCCTCTCTCTGTGTCCCTTCTGTCTCTCTCCCTGTCTGTGTCCCTCCTGTCTCTCTCCCTGTCTGTGTCCCTTCTGACACTCCCTGTCTGTGTCCCTTCTGACTCTCCCTGTCTGTGTCCCTCCTGTCTCTCTCTATCTGTGTCCCTCCTGTCTCTCTCTATCTGTGTCCCTCCTGTCTCTCTCTATCTGTGTCCCTCCTGTCTCTCTCTGTCTGTGTCCCTTCTGACTCTCCCTGTCTGTGTCCCTTCTGACTCTCCCTGTCTGTGTCCCTCCTGTCTCTCTCTATCTGTGTCCCTCCTGTCTCTCTCTCTCTGTGTCCCTTCTGTCTCTTTCCCTGTCTGTGTCCCTTCTGTCTCTCTCCCTGTCTGTGTCCCTCCTGACTCTCGCTGTCTGTGTCCCTCCTGTCTCTCTCTATCTGTGTCCCTCCTGTCTCTCTCTATCTGTGTCCCTCCTGTCTCTCTCTATCTGTGTCCCTCCTGTCTCTCTCTGTCTGTGTCCCTTCTGACTCTCCCTGTCTGTGTCCCTTCTGACTCTCCCTGTCTGTGTCCCTCCTGTCTCTCTCTATCTGTGTCCCTCCTGTCTCTCTCTGTCTGTGTGCCTCCGGTCTCCCTCTCTCTGTGTCCCTTCTGTCTCTCTCCCTGTCTGTGTCCCTCCTGTCTGTCTCCCTCTCTGTGTCCCTTCTGTCTCTCTCCCTGTCTGTGTCCCTCCTGACTCTCCCTGTCTGTGTCCCTCCTGTCTCTCTCTATCTGTGTCCCTTCTGTCTCTCTCCCTGTCTGTGTCCCTCCTGACTCTCCCTGTCTGTGTCCCTCCTGTCTCTCTCTATCTGTGTCCCTACTGTCTCTCTCTGTCTGTGTCCCTTCTGACTCTCCCTGTCTGTGTCCCTTCTGACTCTCCCTGTCTGTGTCCCTTCTGACTCTCCCTGTCTGTGTCCCTCCTGTCTCTCTCTATCTGTGTCCCTCCTGTCTCTCTCTGTCTGTGTGCCTCCGGTCTCCCTCTCTCTGTGTCCCTTCTGTCTCTCTCCCTGTCTGTGTCCCTCCTGACTCTCCCTGTCTGTGTCCCTCCTGTCTCTCTCTATCTGTATCCCTCCTGTCACTCTCTCTCTCTCTGTGTCTGTGTCCCTCCTGTCTCTCCCTTTCTGTGTCCCTCCTGTCTCTCTCTATCTGTGTCCCTTCTGTCTCTCTCTCTGTGTCTGTGTCCCTCCTGTCTCTCTCCCTGTCTGTGTCCCTCCTGACTCTCCCTGTCTGTGTCCCTCCTGTCTCTCTCTATCTGTGTCCCTACTGTCTCTCTCTGTCTGTGTCCCTTCTGACTCTCCCTGTCTGTGTCCCTTCTGACTCTCCCTGTCTGTGTCCCTTCTGACTCTCCCTGTCTGTGTCCCTCCTGTCTCTCTCTATCTGTGTGCCTCCGGTCTCCCTCTCTCTGTGTCCCTTCTGTCTCTCTCCCTGTCTGTGTCCCTCCTGTCTCTCTCCCTGTCTGTGTCCCTTCTGACTCTCCCTGTCTGTGTCCCTTCTGACTCTCTCTATCTGTGTCCCTCCTGTCTCTCTCTATCTGTGTCCCTCCTGTCTCTCTCTGTGTCCCTCCTGTCTCTCTCTGTCTGTGTCCCTCCTGTCTCTCTCCCTGTCTGTGTCCCTTCTGTCTCTCTCCCGGTCTGTGTCCCTCCTGACTCTCCCTGTCTGTGTCCCTCCTGTCTCTCTCTGTCTGTGTCCCTCCTGTCTCTCTCTGTCTGTGTGCCTCCGGTCTCTCTCTATCTGTGTCCCTCCTGTCTCTCTCTGTCTGTGTGCCTCCGGTCTCCCTCTCTCTGTGTCCCTTCTGTCTCTCTCCCTGTCTGTGTCCCTCCTGTCTCTCTCCCTGTCTGTGTCCCTTCTGTCTCTCTCCCTGTCTGTGTCCCTCCTGACTCTCCCTGTCTGTGTCCCTCCTGTCTCTCTCTATCTGTGTCCCTACTGTCTCTCTCTGTCTGTGTCCCTTCTGACTCTCCCTGTCTGTGTCCCTTCTGACTCTCCCTGTCTGTGTCCCTCCTGTCTCTCTCTATCTGTGTCCCTCCTGTCTCTCTCTATCTGTGTCCCTCCTGTCTCTCTATCTGTGTCCCTCCTGTCTCTCCCTGTCTGTGTCCCTTCTGACTCTCCCTGTCTGTGTCCCTTCTGACTCTCCCTGTCTGTGTCCCTTCTGACTCTCCCTGTCTGTGTCCCTCCTGTCTCTCCCTGTCTGTGTCCCTCCTATCTCTCTCTCTATCTGTGTCCCTCCTGTCTCTCTCTATCTGTGTCCCTCCTGTCTCTCTCTATCTGTGTCCCTCCTGTCTCTCTCTGTCTGTGTCCCTTCTGACTCTCCCTGTCTGTGTCCCTTCTGACTCTCCCTGTCTGTGTCCCTCCTGTCTCTCTCTATCTGTGTCCCTCCTCTCTCTCTCTCTCTCTGTCCCTTCTGTCTCTCTCCCTGTCTGTGTCCCTTCTGTCTCTCTCCCTGTCTGTGTCCCTCCTGACTCTCGCTGTCTGTGTCCCTCCTGTCTCTCTCTATCTGTGTCCCTCCTGTCTCTCTCTATCTGTGTCCCTCCTGTCTCTCTCTGTGTCCCTCCTGTCTCTCTCTGTCTGTGTCCCTCCTGTCTCTCTCCCTGTCTGTGTCCCTTCTGTCTCTCTCCCGGTCTGTGTCCCTCCTGACTCTCCCTGTCTGTGTCCCTCCTGTCTCTCTCTGTCTGTGTCCCTCCTGTCTCTCTCTGTCTGTGTGCCTCCGGTCTCTCTCTATCTGTGTCCCTCCTGTCTCTCTCTGTCTGTGTGCCTCCGGTCTCCCTCTCTCTGTGTCCCTTCTGTCTCTCTCCCTGTCTGTGTCCCTCCTGTCTCTCTCCCTGTCTGTGTCCCTTCTGTCTCTCTCCCTGTCTGTGTCCCTCCTGACTCTCCCTGTCTGTGTCCCTCCTGTCTCTCTCTATCTGTGTCCCTACTGTCTCTCTCTGTCTGTGTCCCTTCTGACTCTCCCTGTCTGTGTCCCTTCTGACTCTCCCTGTCTGTGTCCCTCCTGTCTCTCTCTATCTGTGTCCCTCCTGTCTCTCTCTATCTGTGTCCCTCCTGTCTCTCTATCTGTGTCCCTCCTGTCTCTCCCTGTCTGTGTCCCTTCTGACTCTCCCTGTCTGTGTCCCTTCTGACTCTCCCTGTCTGTGTCCCTTCTGACTCTCCCTGTCTGTGTCCCTCCTGTCTCTCCCTGTCTGTGTCCCTCCTATCTCTCTCTCTATCTGTGTCCCTCCTGTCTCTCTCTATCTGTGTCCCTCCTGTCTCTCTCTATCTGTGTCCCTCCTGTCTCTCTCTGTCTGTGTCCCTTCTGACTCTCCCTGTCTGTGTCCCTTCTGACTCTCCCTGTCTGTGTCCCTCCTGTCTCTCTCTATCTGTGTCCCTCCTCTCTCTCTCTCTCTCTGTCCCTTCTGTCTCTCTCCCTGTCTGTGTCCCTTCTGTCTCTCTCCCTGTCTGTGTCCCTCCTGACTCTCGCTGTCTGTGTCCCTCCTGTCTCTCTCTATCTGTGTCCCTCCTGTCTCTCTCTATCTGTGTCCCTCCTGTCTCTCTCTATCTGTGTCCCTCCTGTCTCTCTCTGTCTGTGTCCCTTCTGACTCTCCCTGTCTGTGTCCCTTCTGACTCTCCCTGTCTGTGTCCCTCCTGTCTCTCTCTATATGTGTCCCTCCTGTCTCTCTCTGTCTGTGTGCCTCCGGTCTCCCTCTCTCTGTGTCCCTTCTGTCTCTCTCCCTGTCTGTGTCCCTCCTGTCTCTCTCCCTGTCTGTGTCCCTTCTGTCTCTCTCCCTGTCTGTGTCCCTCCTGACTCTCCCTGTCTGTGTCCCTCCTGTCTCTCTCTATCTGTGTCCCTTCTGTCTCTCTCCCTGTCTGTGTCCCTCCTGACTCTCCCTGTCTGTGTCCCTCCTGTCTCTCTCTATCTGTGTCCCTACTGTCTCTCTCTGTCTGTGTCGCTTCTGACTCTCCCTGTCTGTGTCCCTTCTGACTCTCCCTGTCTGTGTCCCTTCTGACTCTCCCTGTCTGTGTCCCTCCTGTCTCTCTCTATCTGTGTCCCTCCTGTCTCTCTCTGTCTGTGTGCCTCCGGTCTCCCTCTCTCTGTGTCCCTTCTGTCTCTCTCCCTGTCTGTGTCCCTCCTGACTCTCCCTGTCTGTGTCCCTCCTGTCTCTCTCTATCTGTATCCCTCCTGTCACTCTCTCTCTCTCTGTGTCTGTGTCCCTCCTGTCTCTCCCTGTCTGTGTCCCTCCTGTCTCTCTATCTGTATCCCTCCTGTCACTCTCTCTCTCTCTGTGTCTGTGTCCCTCCTGTCTCTCTCCCTGTCTGTGTCCCTCCTGACTCTCCCTGTCTGTGTCCCTCCTGTCTCTCTCTATCTGTGTCACTACTGTCTCTCTCTGTCGGTGTCCCTTCTGACTCTCCCTGTCTGTGTCCCTTCTGTCTCTCTTCCTGTCTGTGTCCCTCCTGACTCTCCCTGTCTGTGTCCCTCCTGTCTCTCTCTATCTGTGTGCCTCCGGTCTCCCTCTCTCTGTGTCCCTTCTGTCTCTCTCCCTGTCTGTGTCCCTCCTGTCTCTCTCTCTATCTGTGTCCCTCCTGTCTCTCTCTATCTGTGTCCCTCCTGTCTCTCTCTGTGTCCCTCCTGTCTCTCTCTGTCTGTGTCCCTCCTGTCTCTCCCTGTCTGTGTCCCTTCTGTCTCTCTCCCTGTCTGTGTCCCTCCTGACTCTCCCTGTCTGTGTCCCTCCTGTCTCTCTCTATCTGTGTCCCTCCTGTCTCTCTCTGTCTGTGTGCCTCCGGTCTCTCTCTATCTGTGTCCCTCCTGTCTCTCTCTGTCTGTGTGCCTCCGGTCTCCCTCTCTCTGTGTCCCTTCTGTCTCTCTCCCTGTCTGTGTCCCTCCTGTCTCTCTCCCTGTCTGTGTCCCTTCTGTCTCTCTCCCTGTCTGTGTCCCTCCTGACTCTCCCTGTCTGTGTCCCTCCTGTCTCTCTCTATCTGTGTCCCTACTGTCTCTCTCTGTCTGTGTCCCTTCTGACTCTCCCTGTCTGTGTCCCTTCTGATTCTCCCTGTCTGTGTCCCTTCTGACTCTCCCTGTCTGTGTCCCTCCTGTCTCTCTCTATCTGTGTCCCTCCTGTCTCTCTCTGTCTGTGTGCCTCCGGTCTCCCTCTCTCTGTGTCCCTTCTGTCTCTCTCCCTGTCTGTGTCCCTCCTGACTCTCCCTGTCTGTGTCCCTTCTGACTCTCCCTGTCTGTGTCCCTTCTGACTCTCTCTATCTGTGTCCCTCCTGTCTCTCTCTATCTGTGTGCCTCCGGTCTCCCTCTCTCTGTGTCCCTTCTGTCTCTCTCCCTGTCTGTGTCCCTCCTGTCTCTCTCTCTATCTGTGTCCCTCCTGTCTCTCTCTATCTGTGTCCCTCCTGTCTCTCTCTGTGTCCCTCCTGTCTCTCTCTGTCTGTGTCCCTCCTGTCTCTCCCTGTCTGTGTCCCTTCTGTCTCTCTCCCTGTCTGTGTCCCTCCTGACTCTCCCTGTCTGTGTCCCTCCTGTCTCTCTCTATCTGTGTCCCTCCTGTCTCTCTCTGTCTGTGTGCCTCCGGTCTCTCTCTATCTGTGTCCCTCCTGTCTCTCTCTGTCTGTGTGCCTCCGGTCTCCCTCTCTCTGTGTCCCTTCTGTCTCTCTCCCTGTCTGTGTCCCTCCTGTCTCTCTCCCTGTCTGTGTCCCTTCTGTCTCTCTCCCTGTCTGTGTCCCTCCTGACTCTCCCTGTCTGTGTCCCTCCTGTCTCTCTCTATCTGTGTCCCTACTGTCTCTCTCTGTCTGTGTCCCTTCTGACTCTCCCTGTCTGTGTCCCTCCTGTCTCTCTCTATCTGTGTCCCTCCTGTCTCTCTCTATCTGTGTCCCTCCTGTCTCTCTCTATCTGTGTCCCTCCTGTCTCTCTCTGTCTGTGTCCCTTCTGACTCTCCCTGTCTGTGTCCCTTCTGACTCTCCCTGTCTGTGTCCCTCCTGTCTCTCTCTATCTGTGTCCCTCCTGTCTCTCTCTCTCTCTGTGTCCCTTCTGTCTCTCTCCCTGTCTGTGTCCCTTCTGTCTCTCTCCCTGTCTGTGTCCCTCCTGACTCTCGCTGTCTGTGTCCCTCCTGTCTCTCTCTATCTGTGTCCCTCCTGTCTCTCTCTATCTGTGTCCCTCCTGTCTCTCTCTATCTGTGTCCCTCCTGTCTCTCTCTGTCTGTGTCCCTTCTGACTCTCCCTGTCTGTGTCCCTTCTGACTCTCCCTGTCTGTGTCCCTCCTGTCTCTCTCTATCTGTGTCCCTCCTGTCTCTCTCTGTCTGTGTGCCTCCGGTCTCCCTCTCTCTGTGTCCCTTCTGTCTCTCTCCCTGTCTGTGTCCCTCCTGTCTCTCTCCCTGTCTGTGTCCCTTCTGTCTCTCTCCCTGTCTGTGTCCCTCCTGACTCTCCCTGTCTGTGTCCCTCCTGTCTCTCTCTATCTGTGTCCCTTCTGTCTCTCTCCCTGTCTGTGTCCCTCCTGACTCTCCCTGTCTGTGTCCCTCCTGTCTCTCTCTATCTGTGTCCCTACTGTCTCTCTCTGTCTGTGTCCCTTCTGACTCTCCCTGTCTGTGTCCCTTCTGACTCTCCCTGTCTGTGTCCCTTCTGACTCTCCCTGTCTGTGTCCCTCCTGTCTCTCTCTATCTGTGTCCCTCCTGTCTCTCTCTGTCTGTGTGCCTCCGGTCTCCCTCTCTCTGTGTCCCTTCTGTCTCTCTCCCTGTCTGTGTCCCTCCTGACTTTCCCTGTCTGTGTCCATCCTGTCTCTCTCTATCTGTATCCCTCCTGTCACTCTCTCTCTCTCTGTGTCTGTGTCCCTCCTGTCTCTCCCTGTCTGTGTCCCTCCTGTCTCTCTCTATCTGTATCCCTCCTGTCACTCTCTCTCTCTCTGTGTTTGTGTCCCTCCTGTCTCTCTCCCTGTCTGTGTCCCTCCTGACTCTCCCTGTCTGTGTCCCTCCTGTCTCTCTCTATCTGTGTCCCTACTGTCTCTCTCTGTCTGTGTCCCTTCTGACTCTCCCTGTCTGTGTCCCTTCTGACTCTCCCTGTCTGTGTCCCTTCTGACTCTCCCTGTCTGTGTCCCTCCTGTCTCTCTCTATCTGTGTGCCTCCGGTCTCCCTCTCTCTGTGTCCCTTCTGTCTCTCTCCCTGTCTGTGTCCCTCCTGTCTCTCTCCCTGTCTGTGTCCCTTCTGACTCTCCCTGTCTGTGTCCCTTCTGACTCTCTCTATCTGTGTCCCTCCTGTCTCTCTCTATCTGTGTGCCTCCGGTCTCCCTCTCTCTGTGTCCCTTCTGTCTCTCTCCCTGTCTGTGTCCCTCCTGTCTCTCTCCCTGTCTGTGTCCCTTCTGACACTCCCTGTCTGTGTCCCTTCTGACTCTCCCTGTCTGTGTCCCTCCTGTCTCTCTCTATCTGTGTCCCTCCTGTCTCTCTCTATCTGTGTCCCTCCTGTCTCTCTCTATCTGTGTCCCTCCTGTCTCTCTCTGTCTGTGTCCCTTCTGACTCTCCCTGTCTGTGTCCCTTCTGACTCTCCCTGTCTGTGTCCCTCCTGTCTCTCTCTATCTGTGTCCCTCCTGTCTCTCTCTCTCTGTGTCCCTTCTGTCTCTTTCCCTGTCTGTGTCCCTTCTGTCTCTCTCCCTGTCTGTGTCCCTCCTGACTCTCGCTGTCTGTGTCCCTCCTGTCTCTCTCTATCTGTGTCCCTCCTGTCTCTCTCTATCTGTGTCCCTCCTGTCTCTCTCTATCTGTGTCCCTGCTGTCTCTCTCTGTCTGTGTCCCTTCTGACTCTCCCTGTCTGTGTCCCTTCTGACTCTCCCTGTCTGTGTCCCTCCTGTCTCTCTCTATCTGTGTCCCTCCTGTCTCTCTCTGTCTGTGTGCCTCCGGTCTCCCTCTCTCTGTGTCCCTTCTGTCTCTCTCCCTGTCTGTGTCCCTCCTGTCTCTCTCCCTCTCTGTGTCCCTTCTGTCTCTCTCCCTGTCTGTGTCCCTCCTGACTCTCCCTGTCTGTGTCCCTCCTGTCTCTCTCTATCTGTGTCCCTTCTGTCTCTCTCCCTGTCTGTGTCCCTCCTGACTCTCCCTGTCTGTGTCCCTCCTGTCTCTCTCTATCTGTGTCCCTACTGTCTCTCTCTGTCTGTGTCCCTTCTGACTCTCCCTGTCTGTGTCCCTTCTGACTCTCCCTGTCTGTGTCCCTTCTGACTCTCCCTGTCTGTGTCCCTCCTGTCTCTCTCTATCTGTGTCCCTCCTGTCTCTCTCTGTCTGTGTGCCTCCGGTCTCCCTCTCTCTGTGTCCCTTCTGTCTCTCTCCCTGTCTGTGTCCCTCCTGACTCTCCCTGTCTGTGTCCCTCCTGTCTCTCTCTATCTGTATCCCTCCTGTCACTCTCTCTCTCTCTGTGTCTGTGTCCCTCCTGTCTCTCTCCCTGTCTGTGTCCCTCCTGACTCTCCCTGTCTGTGTCCCTCCTGTCTCTCTCTATCTGTGTCCCTACTGTCTCTCTCTGTCTGTGTCCCTTCTGACTCTCCCTGTCTGTGTCCCTTCTGACTCTCCCTGTCTGTGTCCCTTCTGACTCTCCCTGTCTGTGTCCCTCCTGTCTCTCTCTATCTGTGTGCCTCCGGTCTCCCTCTCTCTGTGTCCCTTCTGTCTCTCTCCCTGTCTGTGTCCCTCCTGTCTCTCTCCCTGTCTGTGTCCCTTCTGACTCTCCCTGTCTGTGTCCCTTCTGACTCTCTCTATCTGTGTCCCTCCTGTCTCTCTCTATCTGTGTCCCTCCTGTCTCTCTCTGTGTCCCTCCTGTCTCTCTCTGTCTGTGTCCCTCCTGTCTCTCTCCCTGTCTGTGTCCCTTCTGTCTCTCTCCCGGTCTGTGTCCCTCCTGACTCTCCCTGTCTGTGTCCCTCCTGTCTCTCTCTGTCTGTGTCCCTCCTGTCTCTCTCTGTCTGTGTGCCTCCGGTCTCTCTCTATCTGTGTCCCTCCTGTCTCTCTCTGTCTGTGTGCCTCCGGTCTCCCTCTCTCTGTGTCCCTTCTGTCTCTCTCCCTGTCTGTGTCCCTCCTGTCTCTCTCCCTGTCTGTGTCCCTTCTGTCTCTCTCCCTGTCTGTGTCCCTCCTGACTCTCCCTGTCTGTGTCCCTCCTGTCTCTCTCTATCTGTGTCCCTACTGTCTCTCTCTGTCTGTGTCCCTTCTGACTCTCCCTGTCTGTGTCCCTTCTGACTCTCCCTGTCTGTGTCCCTCCTGTCTCTCTCTATCTGTGTCCCTCCTGTCTCTCTCTATCTGTGTCCCTCCTGTCTCTCTATCTGTGTCCCTCCTGTCTCTCCCTGTCTGTGTCCCTTCTGACTCTCCCTGTCTGTGTCCCTTCTGACTCTCCCTGTCTGTGTCCCTTCTGACTCTCCCTGTCTGTGTCCCTCCTGTCTCTCCCTGTCTGTGTCCCTCCTATCTCTCTCTCTATCTGTGTCCCTCCTGTCTCTCTCTATCTGTGTCCCTCCTGTCTCTCTCTATCTGTGTCCCTCCTGTCTCTCTCTGTCTGTGTCCCTTCTGACTCTCCCTGTCTGTGTCCCTTCTGACTCTCCCTGTCTGTGTCCCTCCTGTCTCTCTCTATCTGTGTCCCTCCTGTCTCTCTCTCTCTCTCTGTCCCTTCTGTCTCTCTCCCTGTCTGTGTCCCTTCTGTCTCTCTCCCTGTCTGTGTCCCTCCTGACTCTCGCTGTCTGTGTCCCTCCTGTCTCTCTCTATCTGTGTCCCTCCTGTCTCTCTCTATCTGTGTCCCTCCTGTCTCTCTCTATCTGTGTCCCTCCTGTCTCTCTCTGTCTGTGTCCCTT
Organism: Discoglossus pictus; assembly: GCA_027410445.1. Classification (NCBI taxonomy): domain Eukaryota; kingdom Metazoa; phylum Chordata; class Amphibia; order Anura; family Alytidae; genus Discoglossus; species Discoglossus pictus. The sequence goes on along the minus strand of CM050164.1, from coordinate 194,429,451 downwards.
CTGACTCTCCCTGTCTGTGTCCCTTCTGACTCTCCCTGTCTGTGTCCCTCCTGTCTCTCTCTATATGTGTCCCTCCTGTCTCTCTCTGTCTGTGTGCCTCCGGTCTCCCTCTCTCTGTGTCCCTTCTGTCTCTCTCCCTGTCTGTGTCCCTCCTGTCTCTCTCCCTGTCTGTGTCCCTTCTGTCTCTCTCCCTGTCTGTGTCCCTCCTGACTCTCCCTGTCTGTGTCCCTCCTGTCTCTCTCTATCTGTGTCCCTTCTGTCTCTCTCCCTGTCTGTGTCCCTCCTGACTCTCCCTGTCTGTGTCCCTCCTGTCTCTCTCTATCTGTGTCCCTACTGTCTCTCTCTGTCTGTGTCGCTTCTGACTCTCCCTGTCTGTGTCCCTTCTGACTCTCCCTGTCTGTGTCCCTTCTGACTCTCCCTGTCTGTGTCCCTCCTGTCTCTCTCTATCTGTGTCCCTCCTGTCTCTCTCTGTCTGTGTGCCTCCGGTCTCCCTCTCTCTGTGTCCCTTCTGTCTCTCTCCCTGTCTGTGTCCCTCCTGACTCTCCCTGTCTGTGTCCCTCCTGTCTCTCTCTATCTGTATCCCTCCTGTCACTCTCTCTCTCTCTGTGTCTGTGTCCCTCCTGTCTCTCCCTGTCTGTGTCCCTCCTGTCTCTCTATCTGTATCCCTCCTGTCACTCTCTCTCTCTCTGTGTCTGTGTCCCTCCTGTCTCTCTCCCTGTCTGTGTCCCTCCTGACTCTCCCTGTCTGTGTCCCTCCTGTCTCTCTCTATCTGTGTCACTACTGTCTCTCTCTGTCGGTGTCCCTTCTGACTCTCCCTGTCTGTGTCCCTTCTGTCTCTCTTCCTGTCTGTGTCCCTCCTGACTCTCCCTGTCTGTGTCCCTCCTGTCTCTCTCTATCTGTGTGCCTCCGGTCTCCCTCTCTCTGTGTCCCTTCTGTCTCTCTCCCTGTCTGTGTCCCTCCTGTCTCTCTCTCTATCTGTGTCCCTCCTGTCTCTCTCTATCTGTGTCCCTCCTGTCTCTCTCTGTGTCCCTCCTGTCTCTCTCTGTCTGTGTCCCTCCTGTCTCTCCCTGTCTGTGTCCCTTCTGTCTCTCTCCCTGTCTGTGTCCCTCCTGACTCTCCCTGTCTGTGTCCCTCCTGTCTCTCTCTATCTGTGTCCCTCCTGTCTCTCTCTGTCTGTGTGCCTCCGGTCTCTCTCTATCTGTGTCCCTCCTGTCTCTCTCTGTCTGTGTGCCTCCGGTCTCCCTCTCTCTGTGTCCCTTCTGTCTCTCTCCCTGTCTGTGTCCCTCCTGTCTCTCTCCCTGTCTGTGTCCCTTCTGTCTCTCTCCCTGTCTGTGTCCCTCCTGACTCTCCCTGTCTGTGTCCCTCCTGTCTCTCTCTATCTGTGTCCCTACTGTCTCTCTCTGTCTGTGTCCCTTCTGACTCTCCCTGTCTGTGTCCCTTCTGACTCTCCCTGTCTGTGTCCCTTCTGACTCTCCCTGTCTGTGTCCCTCCTGTCTCTCTCTATCTGTGTCCCTCCTGTCTCTCTCTGTCTGTGTGCCTCCGGTCTCCCTCTCTCTGTGTCCCTTCTGTCTCTCTCCCTGTCTGTGTCCCTCCTGACTCTCCCTGTCTGTGTCCCTTCTGACTCTCCCTGTCTGTGTCCCTTCTGACTCTCTCTATCTGTGTCCCTCCTGTCTCTCTCTATCTGTGTGCCTCCGGTCTCCCTCTCTCTGTGTCCCTTCTGTCTCTCTCCCTGTCTGTGTCCCTCCTGTCTCTCTCTCTATCTGTGTCCCTCCTGTCTCTCTCTATCTGTGTCCCTCCTGTCTCTCTCTGTGTCCCTCCTGTCTCTCTCTGTCTGTGTCCCTCCTGTCTCTCCCTGTCTGTGTCCCTTCTGTCTCTCTCCCTGTCTGTGTCCCTCCTGACTCTCCCTGTCTGTGTCCCTCCTGTCTCTCTCTATCTGTGTCCCTCCTGTCTCTCTCTGTCTGTGTGCCTCCGGTCTCTCTCTATCTGTGTCCCTCCTGTCTCTCTCTGTCTGTGTGCCTCCGGTCTCCCTCTCTCTGTGTCCCTTCTGTCTCTCTCCCTGTCTGTGTCCCTCCTGTCTCTCTCCCTGTCTGTGTCCCTTCTGTCTCTCTCCCTGTCTGTGTCCCTCCTGACTCTCCCTGTCTGTGTCCCTCCTGTCTCTCTCTATCTGTGTCCCTACTGTCTCTCTCTGTCTGTGTCCCTTCTGACTCTCCCTGTCTGTGTCCCTTCTGACTCTCCCTGTCTGTGTCCCTTCTGACTCTCCCTGTCTGTGTCCCTCCTGTCTCTCTCTATCTGTGTCCCTCCTGTCTCTCTCTGTCTGTGTGCCTCCGGTCTCCCTCTCTCTGTGTCCCTTCTGTCTCTCTCCCTGTCTGTGTCCCTCCTGACTCTCCCTGTCTGTGTCCCTCCTGACTCTCCCTGTCTGTGTCCCTCCTGTCTCTCTCTATCTGTATCCCTCCTGTCACTCTCTCTCTCTCTGTGTCTGTGTCACTCCTGTCTCTCTTTCCCTCCAGGCTGTCTCTCTCACCTCAGTCCCCAGCATGTCTGCCGGTCCCTCCCCAGGGAAGTGTTGAGAGCAGCCGGGGAGGATTTAAGACCGGCAGGGGAGGAGTTAAGAGTGGCGGGGGAGTTGTTAAGAGTGGCAGGGGAGGAGTTAAGAGTGGCGGGGGAGGAGTTAAGAGCGGCGAGCGTGCAGGAGGAGTTGTGAGTTGTGCGAGCCCGCAAGCGTGAGCAACGGCTCGAGCGGGCTCGTATGCTCACAACTATATATGTGACTAGCGACTTGCCCGTCAAAAAATGACGGCAATGTGATGTATATGTTTGTCAAGTTGTTTAGTTATTAACATATATTTTTGACACTTGTAAGTATTTTAATATGAACGTGTATTTTTGTAAAATGTTGATGTAATGGTTTTTTTAAATGTAATTAGTATCTGAAGAATTGTTAACTTTAATATACATTGAATGAATAGGAAAGCAAAAAGTAAAAAGCCTTCTTTAAACGTCGCGAATTTTAACATGAAGTTTAAACTATATGTAAGCAATAACCATCAAAGTATATATTTTTAAACTTGAACTTTATTTTTTATGTAAGTTTAGAAGTTAACAAAACATTGGTATAATTTTGAACATTATAAACAGGAACATAGTGAATACATTTTGTAACCTAATTTTTTATTAAAAGTATTAACATTTGAATGTAAAAACAATTGACATTTAAATTAATCAGTATTAAAATTCAATTTCTATCAGAATAATTGTTAACTTGAATATACATTGAATGTAGAGTAAGGCATACAGTAAAACTCTTCTTAAAACGTACGTAATTAAAGTAATTTATTACTGAGCACATAAACTGGCGATAAACATTAATGTAGGTAGTAATCTTAAGATAACAGACAATATTTACATTGTGACTTAAAAGGTGCTTGACCTCTTAACATCCACTTTGTAATCTGTTGAATGAAATAACTTGAAAATATATTTTTTAAACTTGTAACATTAGAAACATTAACATAGTGACTTAACATTTTAACATAATTTTTACTAACAATGCAAGGCAAGTATTTTGTGAGGCAAATCATTCATAAACATGACTTCCATTAATTATGACTGAATTAAACAACCAATTGTTATGTATTTTGCAATGCTTTAAAAAAATCTTGGCATCGTTAATTTGTATCCTTCAAAGTTATAGTACTTCATAGTAGACAATGTTTTTAGTAAAAATACGTCCATCTTCTAATAAATCACCTTGACTTTCATTGTTTTCAATGTAAACTTTAATAGCCTGTGGATTTTTGCACCGTGACAACGCAACGTACAATTGACCATGTGCAAAAACTGGTTCTTCCAAGAAAATACCCACAGATTTGAAAGTTTGACCTTGTGATTTATTAATGGTCATGGCAAATGCCATAATAATGGGAAATTGTCTTCTTTGAAGTATAAAAGGGAGACTACTTTCACTTGGTGCTAAATCTATTCTTGGTATGAAAACTCTCTCTCCTTTATGGGTCCCAGTTAAAATTTCAGCATCTATAAAATGGTCCTTTAATTGTTGAACAATTAATCTTGTGCCATTGCATAGGCCTTTTTTGGGGTTCATATTTCGCAGTAACATGATAATTGCACCTTTCTTTAGCTGCAAAATATGTGGTGGCATTCCAGAAGGAGTTAAAGAGTTTATGAATTCAGTCGAAAAGTTAGCCTGACTTTCATTGTCATCAGCAAGTACAGAATCAGCACTGTGATAATTTCTTTGTGGTGCATACATTTTTTTTAAGATTTCATTATTGAGGATTAATGCATCTTTATTTTTACACGTCAGTATGACTTGGTTGGCAAGCTCGGAATATTCTTCGTTATTTATGCTCCCTTCAAATATAGCCGATATAATATCTTGTTGACAAATCATATGAGGTGGGATCTCTACAGTGTCATCAGGTAAATGTAGTATTTTTTCTGTTCTGCCTTCTCCAATTTTAATAAGCCAATCATTGAAATCAGTTTGGCCTTCTGATCTCATATTTTGTTGCAGTTGAAGATGGGTAAAATGTTTCCATACTATACTTGACTTTATACATGTTTCGATAATGTCAGTTCGATTTCCATGTACAACGACAGGTAATGTTTGTCTGAAATCGCCACCCAACAACATTACCTTTCCACCAAATGGAAAAGTATTCTCCATGACTTCACGAAGCAAACGGTCAATACATTGGAGGGCATAGCATGACATCATTGTGGCCTCATCTATTATAATTAATTTACATTTCTTCAATTTCTTTGCTTGTAAGGATGTCATGCGAATATCTGACACAGAATTTTCTAAAATAGGCACTGGCAGTTTAAATCCACTATGAACAGTTCTTCCACCTTCTAATAAAAGTGCAGCAATTCCAGTAGTGGCAAACGCCATTGCTATTTTTCCTTGGGCTCGTACTGAACTCATTAATAAATTGTACAAATATGTTTTTCCTGATCCGCCAGGTCCATCAAGATAGAAATAACGCTCTGTCACCATGTCATCATCTATAGCATTTTTAATGGCATGAAATGCTTGCAATTGTAGTGTATTTAAAGTTGCAAGTCTTTCTTCTGTTCTTTCTGCTTGTAGTTGAATGTCATAGTCTTCAAAGTTAATGTCATCTATAAGACCTGGATCAGGCAAATTAAAACTTGCACAACTTAATCCATGAGTTAAAAAGACTTCTTGGATTTCCATTAACGCTTTTAAGTGTGCAATGGGTTCATTGTATCGTCGCATAAAGTCTTCAGCCATATTACTTTTAAAAGTCTCCCACAAAGCTAATGCATTTGGAGCATTTGAGAAGATACAAATAAAAGCAAATTGTTCTCTCATCTGTCGTGGCATTTGACATTGTGCTGCTTCTTCTAAACATCTTTCCCACTCTGTATCATCAGCGAGTAAGTTTCTATGTCTTGCAGCTAAATGGAAGGATTCATATACAATGTCATTAACAGTTCTTAAGTGTTCAAAACTTTGTGCTCCAGGAACATTTAAAAGTAATATCCGTAAGCAAAAACGTTCCACATCTCTTGGACTGACTGTGTAAATTCTTGGAATAATTTTATTGCCTCTGGTTTTTCTTGGTCTCCATAATCCATTCACAAAAACATAGTGATATGGAATTTCAATATATAAGTATTGTGTTGCTTCAGCATCAGTGGAATTTAATGCAAACCATGCAGTTAGTGTAGTGTGACGATCTTCACTTTGGGCCAATGCATTCATTTCATTTCCAGCATGGAAATAGACTAAATGTCGTTGTGGCAAATGTACTGCTAACCTATATACTGCATGTGATCTATCATGCATTTCAAATTTTAAAAGCCGCCACATAGCTTCTGGCGCACTGACATAGCGAGCATCTACATGAGATGCAAGTTCATCATGTACTAACTCACTACTTTCAGGGTTGTCTGCACTTTTGACGACTACAGTAGCTGCATCGTAACCTTTGTAAATATATTTGTAGACATATTTAATGGATTTGATGGAAGTGCAGGCTTCTACGTTGATGTGGGCGTTGTACTTCATGAGTAAATGTGGATTGTAGGGTACTACATATCTATTGTCCACTTTTTTTCCACGAATAATGGCACTATCTCCTTCTCTTCTTTTATAAAGTGGATATCCATCACAATTGGCATAGGTTTTGTCTCTATAATCTTTTGGAAATTCTTTGGAACATTTATTATTTTCCATACATGGTGATTGTGGATTAAGGTCACCACAGGGTCCATGAATCATGCGATGAGTAACAATCTCATATAGTCTACCATATAGTTCTGGATCTGGTAGTTCAGCAACAATGACTGCATCCACTTTGTCTGAAGTATCTAATTTATCTTTTTCTTGAAGTATTATTAGAAGATGTGCATGTGGAAGGCCTCTTTTTTGAAATTCAATGGTATATACATAAGCAAGACATTTGCCAAATAACTGATTTATAGTGAAGTCACGTATTAATTCATTTAATTTAATCTTAAAAACTCTGGCTACTAAATCTGGTCGATCTGAAGCAGTTTGTCCAAGAAGTAGATTTAGTGTAATTTCTGGCCATTGTGGATTACATGTAAATGTCACAAATAGATCGGGTTTGCCAAATTTTGTCACAATAGCCATAGCATCATTGTATCTTTCTCTCATATTCCGAGGAGATCCTTGAAAGGAAGATGGTAAAATGATGGCTTTGCCAGCTGTCATGTCTCTGCTTGTAGCCACGTCAGCAACATAGTCCATGAGTCCAGAATATTGTTCTACACGGAGTTTATCTTGTTGATATTTGATAAAGTTTAAATTATTTGCCTCAACTTGCAAATATGAATCAATAATCCATTGTTGTGTTAGTTTCCCACCACATAAAATTGGATTAAATACATTGCGAATGGCAATTTGAGCTACTTTAAATTCAAGCATAGAAACATTATTTCGGATTCTGGCTTTAGCATTTGGGTAACTGGGAAGAGTTAATTTTGGTTGCCAACCTGCTTCTCCGTGTGGGAAAAAGATGGGATATGTCATTGGATCTAAATTTGGACTTAAGATACTCATATTAATAAACGGTTGGTCCTCATTTCTAGGATATATTCGAATGTCTCTTTGAAATGGTGGTTCTCCTTCATCATTCTGAAACACCATTGCAACCTCATTTGTTGTTGGCAAGTTATAACGACGTTTATCAGTATGTCTGTCTCTTTTAAGCACCATATTAACCTTCGGCATTGGTAATTGATGTGTTTGTGAATGAAGTAGTTGTTCATTTTCTACTTCTGCCAATTTTTTATAAGCTTTACTGTAGGGATTGTTGTCCATAATGTTTTTTAGCTCTATGAAAACAGTGGGTAAGCATTTTTTATTTTCTTCCATCTGCATACGTTGGTCAACAGCTTCCATTGTATCTAGGACATATAGTTGAGCGAATTTTCTTTTATTTCCTTCCTCTGGATGTAAATGGGAAGTGCGATGATAAATTTGTCCTTGGACTTTAAAACAGTAAGGACCATGTCCTGGTACATTAGCAGCTAATGTTGCCCCCATGGATGCAAAGGATATGGCACTATTGTAGGATCTTATGTTTGTCTTAAAATTTTTGTAGTTTTGAAAAGTAGGTTCAGTCATAATATTTTGTAAATAAATTGGAAATTCTTTCCTTTCTGGAAGTTTGAACTTGCCTTTTTGACAACAACTAATAAATTGTCCATCTCTGGGTCTCTCCTGTTTAAAATAATAAGCCTCACAAAACTGACATTGAGTAGTCATGTCCCCACAACTATGAACCTCTACTGCTAAAGACTTGAGTAGAGGACAATTTGCAAAGCATATAGGATTTTGACTTTTATATTCATCAGGTGAAATGTCATATAATATTTCAACAACAGGTTCTAAATGTTTTGTTTTTTTCGTTGCTTTTCTTGGTATATGTTGTATTGTTTGAGGTAAAATGTCATGTAATGTTTCATGAAACGGTTCTAAATGCTTTGTTTTCTTTGTTGCTTTTTTTGACAGTCTTTTGCTTGCAATTCTTTTGCGTTCTTTTTCTCGTCGAATTTCCTTCTTCTCCGGTGTCTGCTGGCTGTCTGCTCTCTGTCGTCGTTCTCTAGCTTGGCGTCTTTTCTTTTCTTGTTTACTCTCGTTATCAGCCATGTTAATCTGTAAAAATAAAACAATGTACCATTAGTTTATTTTGAGATGTTAAGTTGTTTTTCATGACAAATAGTTATCAATAGTGTGTTAACATTTTATACTTAATCAATTTCAATGCGGTCAATTGAATAAAAGTCTAAATAAGGCCATCAGATAATTATTTAAAGAAATTTTTATTTATTAAACATGTATCCAAAAGCAAGTGTTTCAGTAACTAAAAAGGTATTTTCAAAAATATGTTATGTCCTTATTTACAGCACTATTCAATTTGTCAAATGGCAATTAAATTAGGGTTTAGGACTGGAATGTTACAATGACAAATTGTATAGATTCTGTGTTTTTAGACTTTTTTGGACTATGCCAATTTATTTTTTAAGTTTACATTGAAGTTTGTATTTAGTGTTAAAGATTATTGGCCCTAAAAGACAAATAAGAGATAGATGATAGATATTACTTTTTATACTGTACCTTGGTTGAAGTTTGATTTGAAGCAGAATCTTTGTTGGTCCTGTGTTGAAAGCCTTCGTCTGATGGTCTGGTCCTGTGTTGAAAGTCCTCGTCCAATCGTCTGGTCCTCTGTTGAAAGTCCTCGTCCGATGGTGTAGTCCTCTGTTGAAAGTCCTCGTCCAATGGTCTGGTCCTCTGTTGAAAGTCCTCGTCCACTGGTGTGGTCCTCAGTTGAAACTCCTGTTGAAACGATGTTCTTGACGCAGTATCTGATATAAAATAAAAATGAAAATGTAATTTTATTTGAATGTATTTGTATGAACTAAAAAATGACATTATTTCTTTGTTTTTCTACAATCCCGTTTGGTGTCCACCACTTTTGGTATGCTTATTTAGGCTTTTTTCTAAGGCTTATAGATTGTTAAACATTAAATAAGAATATAAATGTAGTTTGCTATGTGTTTGTGTGAGTTTTCATACAATCCTGTTTGGTGGGCACCAATGTTGGTATGCTTATTTAGGCTTCTTTCTAAGGCTTATAGGTTGTTAAACATTAAATAAGAATCTAAATGTAGTTTGCTATGTGTTTGTGTGAGTTTTCATACAATCCTGTTTGATGCGCACCACTGTTGGTATGCTTATTAATGTAGTTTTGTAATGCTAATAGGTTGTTAAACATAAAATAAGAATCTAAATGTAGTTTGCTATGTGTTTGTGTGAGTTTTCATACAATCCTGTTTGGTGGGCACCAATGTTGGTATGCTTATTTAGGCTTCTTTCTAAGGCTTATAGGTTGTTAAACATTAAAATAAGAATTTAAATGTAGTTTGCTATGTGTTTGTGTGAGTTTTCGTACAATCCTATTTGATGGGCACCACTTTTGTTATACTTATGTAGTGTTTTTTCTAATGGTTATAGGTTGTTAAACAAAAAAATATAAATTTAGTTTGCTATGTGTTTGTTACAATCCTGTTTTGTGTGTACCAGTTTGTGTGTACCATATGTTGCATACTTTGGCCCTCATTCAATTGCAGTTTGGCCAATTCAATAGGGTTCTAAATGTGCTTATTTGGAGCCCTATTGAATTGTCCAAAATATCAATTGAATGAGGGCCTTTGTTTGCTGGATTTGTTATATTGTGAGGGCCTCATTGAATTTGGTTTTTCAATAGGGCTCTATATAAGCACAGAGCATATTTTTGAACAGAAGTTTTTAGTTAAATTGAGCCAAATGTGCTTATATAGAGCCCTATTGAAATGGGCAAATCACATTTGAATGAGGCCCTCGGCCATTAAACATATTTAGGTCCTGAATCAATTGCGTTTTGACCAATTGAATAGGGCTCTATATAAGCACATAAAATATTTTTTGACCGAAGTTTTTAGTTAGTGAAGACCTATTATGTGCTTATATAAAGCCCTATTCAATTAGCCAACTCACAATTGAATAAGGCTCATGGTTCGGTTCTTTTTTATACTTAATACTTTACCTTGATTGAAGTGTGGAATGACAGAGGGTCCCCTCCTGCCAATCTTAATCCGCCGGTCTTCTTGTAGTGTCTGTTTGAAAAATAAAGTGAAATAGTGAATTATAGAATTTTTTATTTGTATTTAACAAACCATGGCCTTTTCAGCATTTAAAGTATTTTTGTATCTTACCTCTTCTTCTTTGTTGGTGTTCTTTAAAAGGGATTGTGCTTCACAGTGCACGGTGCAAATTGTTGAGAGACGCTGTTGATGCAGAGTCTGTTTGAATATTAAAAAAAGTAGAAAGATTGAGTTTTAGGTGATCTATTAAATTGCAGTAAATTAATTTCATTGAAATATACTTCTGTAATTAATTTGAATTAACATTATTTTTTGGTGGGGTCTACACACATATGTCACATACATGAAGCACATTTCCATAGTTGAAAGTAATTTTTTTGTGTGCGTGTGACATATCACTATACATGAATCATATTTTAATTGTTAAATTAACCTTATTTTTATTTTTGGCCAACATACATAAATGTGTGTGTGACATGTGACTATAGATGATACACATATATGTGCGTGTCACATATCAGTATACATGACTCATATTTTAATAGTATTTTAATAGTCCCAACTTATTTTTTTCTAATGTAATTTAAATGTAGTTGTTTAATTAGTTTGTTGCAGGGGCAATACACATAAATGTGCATGTGACATGTCACTATACATTATACACATAAATGTGCGTGTCACATGTCACTATACATTATACACATAAATGTGCGTGTCACATGTCACTATACATTATACGCATAAATGTGCGTGTCACTTGTCACTATACATTATACGCATATATGTGCGTGTCACTTGTCAGTATACATTATACGCATATATGTGCGTGTCACATGTCAGTATACATAAACCTCTTTGTCTTTAATTTGTTTTTTTGATGTCCTGTCTTGATAATAAAATGTAATATATTATAGCTTACCTCTCAGTTGTAATTTGCACAATGCAAAGTAGGAAATTAGGAAAGAATTATCTTCTCAAGTTTTAGCAGCAGTTATCTCAGAAGTCACTCTGTTCATCACCTGAGGAGAAATGTATTTTTCTCTGTCAAATAGGCAGTATTTATAAACTTGTAGAACATTGTGGAAAGTTAGACCGTTAGAACGCAATACGCATGCGCTATTTGCGTTCCAGCTTCCAATTTGCGTTCCATCCGCCATTTTGTGCGTAGTAGTGGTTAAAATGGTGTTTAATATGAGTGTGATCCGTTCCGCATAGTATGTGTTTCATTATTGCGAGTAAGTGTAGTGTAGTTACGTCTGAAGCCTCGTTTTCGTTTTGTTCGGCGGCCATTTTTTCTCTCGCTTAGCTGATTTTCGGTCGTTTAAACTCTTTGTTTTGACTTAAATGGACGTGTAAATGAACTTTTGGAGGTGCCGGATGCCCCCCCGTGCTGTAAGTAACCTTTTTATGTGTTTGTTGTGTTTATTTCTTGTGTTTGTGATGTTTTGATGCACGGCGGTTGGAATGGGTGTTTCGCGGCCGTATTTTTTTCCGATGCGGCCGTATTTTGTTGCGATGTTGCCGTATTTTTTTGCGATATACGCAGTTAGCTTTTACGTGTACGACGCAGTGTATTTGTTTCTAAGTCGTGCGTATGTGTGTTAAGAGCGTGTGAGGGGCCTTTTTTACTGTTTTTTTGTTAAGTCTTGCGTCTGTGTGTCTGGGTGTAAGCGGGTGTGAGGCGACTTTGAGTTTTTTTTTGTTATGAAGTTGTGTGTGTGTGTGTTAACACAGCCGATGTTGGGATGCTCCCACCACCGCAAATGCGGACCCTCGCTTCGCGAGGATCCGCATTTGCGGGGACGTTGTTGGGTTTTTGTTGGCTGGGCGGTTGGGTTTATTCTGTTAAAAAGTCGTGTGTGTGTATGTGTGTGTTAACACAGCCGACGTTGAGCCTCCACCACCGCAAATGCGGGCCCTCGCTTCGCGTGGACCAGCATTTGCGGGGAACTGCGTCCCTCGCTTCGCGAGGGACGCAGTTCTTGCGGGCTCGCTACGGGAGCCCGCAAGCGTGAGCAACGACTCGTACGCTCACAACTATATATGTGACTAGCGAATTGCCCGTCAAAAAATGACGGCAATGAAATTGTAAGGTAGCTAAATTAGTAAATGAATATAGTGTACCTATTTTGAAGCATTGTGATGAAGAGCTGGCAATCTGTGTTGATGTTGCTGCAGCATTAGTGGTGTGGAGCTGCTGTATAAGCATGCTGAATGTGTGCAGTGTAACACTGTGCGTGCGCGAGACCAAACCGTTAGCGTAGTCGTGTACTTCCGCATTGGTGTAAAATGGCGAGTAATGTGTGGTATAGGTCTGTATCGGAATATCCGTAGGTGTTTTGTGGTGTTTTGCGAGTTTAGAGTGCTGTAGCCTCGTTTTCGTTTTGTTCGGCGGCCATTTTTTCTCTCGCTTAGATTTTTTTTTAGTCTCTAAACTGTTTTATTTCGAGTAAAATCGAGGTGTAAGTTGCATTTTTGAGGTCCTGGGTGCTCCCTCTTGGTGTAGGTAAGTTTTTTATGTATGTGCTGTGTGTATGTATTGTGTTTTAAATGTTTGTATGTCGGCGTGTTGCGTCCGATGTTTGCGAGGTCGTAATGTGTGGTAACGTGTTTCGTACGTTGTTTGCGTTCCTCGTAAAATTTAGCGAGTGTCGTAATTTGTGTGTCGTGTTTTTTGAGTAGCGACGTGAATTTTGCGAGGGTTTGAGGCCCTTGCCCAGTGACCTCGCCAGCAACTGAGTCCCTCGCTTCGCGAGGGGCCTCAGTTGCTGGCATGGAGCGCCTTCGGCGCTCCATGCCAGCAACTGAGGCCCTTGCCCAGTGACCTCGCCAGCAACTGAGGCCCTCGCTTCGCGAGGGGCCTCAGTTGCTGGCATGGAGCGCCTTCGGTTGCCTCGCCAGTGACCTCGCCAGCAACTGAGGCCGCCTTCGGTTGCCTCGCCAGCAACTGAGGCCGCCTTCGCCGCCTTCGGTTGCCTCGCCAGTGACCTCGCCAGCAACTGAGGCCCTCGCTTCGCGAGGGGCCTCAGTTGCTGACATGGAGCGCCTTCGGCGCTCCATGCCAGCAACTGAGGCCCGTGCCCAGTGACCTCGCCAGCAACTGAGGCCCTCGCTTCGCGAGGGGCCTCAGTTGCTGGCATGGAGCGCCTTCGGTTGCCTCGCCAGTGACCTCGCCAGCAACTGAGGCCGCCTTCGGTTGCCTCGCCAGCAACTGAGGCCGCCTTCGCCGCCTTCGGTTGCCTCGCCAGTGACCTCGCCAGCAACTGAGGCCCTCGCTTCGCGAGGGGCCTCAGTTGCTGGCATGGAGCGCCTTCGGCGCTCCATGCCAGCAACTGAGGCCCTTGCCCAGTGACCTCGCTACGCGAGGGCCACGGCTCGCTGCGCGAGCCGCGGCCCTCGCTTCGCGAGGCCCGCGGCTCGCTACGCGAGGGCCGCGGGCTCGCTACGCGAGCCCCCAAGCGTGAGCAACGACTCGTACGCTCACAACTATATATGTGAATACCTGTTGCAATGCAGCATACCACAGGAGGGATATACACACATTTGGTAACATTTTCATATAGTAAGGGTACATTAAAGTTAGCAGTTTTTACTTGGCAGTCAGTCTTTCTAATTCACTCATTAGTGACAGATTATTACAAATTAATACAATGGGGTTCTGAATCTATTGTCTAATGTGTAAAGCCATATGAAAAGACTTGCATGCTCAGGCCCCATAGAGTAAATGAGCAGATTAGATAAAGCACTTGGGTCTGAGCAAGGCCAGATTATTATTTTTTTAACAAGACCGTGAAGACCGTAGATTCAGAGCTCGGCAAATGCAATTTTATTAAATTATATTCAAATAAAGTACCGGCTATTGATTGGTTTTTAAACTATACTCTATGTGAAATTTCATCACTTTGTCTGACTTTTCTAATTTTAGCAAATTCTGATAACAATAGCATACATTCTTTTAATAATGTTTAACAGATTTATATTTGTAGTAATTTAATACAGCCCCTGTAGGTCTTAATGTCAAAGATATAAAATATGCAATAGTGAGGGGTAACCACTGAAAAAGGGCATGTTAAGTAGACTGTAACGAAACCTGATTGAAGTTCTCTAGGACTGGAGTGACCAAAGCCAATGAGTATTAGACAGGCTTGGAAAGAAAAGTTTTTATTTAAAACTGCACAGTTTTAAAGAGGAATTGCATCCAAATTCTGATAAATTCTTTGTTACAAAGCAGTGGGTTTTATACCCCAGAATACAAAAACTGTAAATTGCTTTTTAAATGTTAATTAGCTAGTTCATCTCTGCAATAAGACATGAATATAACCATTTGGTGTTAAGTATTAAAATTAATACTTGCGTTCTTAGTAAAAACATAATTATCTTCAATCACCTCAAAACTTGCTTTTTTGCACTGTATGTCAGAGCCTTACACACTTGCAAGATTATCAAAAACAACATTTTCTAATATGTTTTTTTTTTTACCTGAAAGTATCTCAAATTGTAATGAGTTCTATTAAGTTTCTGAAGATTTAACTATTTACAGACGTAATTTTATTTCATTGTCCTATTATGCCTCTCTTTTTTTTCTTTTTCTTTTTTTTTCTTCCTGATTCTCCATAAACTCAAACTTTGACAATATCTGAACTATCTACAAGTTTTCTTATCCCATCCTCCAAAAGTCAATAGTATGATGCAAAACAGGGTGACAATGATAACCACAGTTCCCCCCGATAGTCTTCTCCCCCCCCCCCCCACCCCACTGTCAGGGGACTCTTGTCTGACTCCTTTCCTTCTGGTAATCTAGAGCTTTAGGTGATTGTCTTGTGGACTTGCTTTCCAAAAAACTTTTAGATTTATTGAGTTGGGTGTAATGGATCTAGACAGCCACTCCACTTACACGGACAGCTGTAGGCATGGTTATGAGCACTTGCATGGGACCTATCCATTTGGGCCTAAGTCTTCTTTTTTTTCTCTCCATGCACTAGTTCTGTCAGTGATATGGGTGTTCTCTCCAGCATCCACCGGTGGAGAGAAAACAAAACATGGGACAGAGCACGTACCGTATATACTCGAGTATAAGCCGAGTTTTTCAGCCCTTTTTTTAAGGCTAAAAAGGGCCCCCTTGGCTTATACTCCAGTCACTCCCCCTAGTGTCTCTCTAACCCCCCCTGTGTCTCTCTACCCCCCTGTGTCTCTCTAACCCCCCCGTGTCTCTCTACCCCCCTGTGTCTCTCTAACCCCCCGTGTCTCTCTAACCCCCCGTGTCTCTCTAACCCCCCGTGTCTTTCTAACCCCACCGTGTCTCTCTACCCCCCTGTGTCTCTTTCCCTCCCCCCTCCTCATCCTCAACCCCCCTCCTCCTCCTCAACCCCCCTCCTCCTCATCAACCCCCTCCTCCTCATCAACCCCCTCCTCAACCCCCTCCTCACTTTCTCCCCTCCTAATACCTCCCCCTCGCTTACCTGCATTTTCTCCGGTCTCTGCTCCGTCTTGACCCCGGCGCGCATGTGACGTCACATGCGCGCCGCGTCATTAGCATATACCGGGTGCCGGTATATGCTAATGGTATATGCTAATGATGCGGCGCGCATGTGACGTCACATGCGCGCCGGGGTCATGATGGAGCAGAGACCGGAGAAGAAGCAGATAAGTGAGGGGGAGGTATTTAGAGGGGAGAAAGTAAGGAGGGGGTTGAGGAGGGGGTTGATGAGGAGGAGGGAGGTTGAGGATGAGGGGGGGTGAGGAGGGGGTTGATGAGGAGGAGGGAGGTTGAGAAGGGGGGTTGAGGTTGAGGGGGGTGAGGAGGGGGGGTTGAGGATGAGGATGGGGGTTGAGGATGGGGGTTGAGGATGGCGTGTTGAGGAGGGGGTTGATGAGGAGGGAGGTGGAGGTTGGGGAGGGGGGTTGAGGTTGAGGGGGGGTGAGAAGGGGGTTGATGAGGAGGAGGGAGGTTGAGGTTGAGGAGGGGGGTTGAGGTTGAGGGGGGTGAGGAGGGGGTGAGGATGGGGGGTTGAGGAGGGGGTTGATGAGGAGGAGGGGGTTGAGGTTGAGGGGGGGTGAGGAGGGGGTCAATGAGGAGGAGGGAGGTTGAGGTTGAGGAGGGGGGTTGAGGTTAAGGGGGGGTGAGGAGGGGGATGAGGATGGGGGTTGAGGATGAGGATGGGGGTAGAGGATGGGGGTTGAGGATGGGGGGTTGAGGAGGGGGTTGATGAGGAGAAGGGGGGTTGAGGTTGGGGGGGTTAGGAGGGGTTGATGAGTAGGAGGGTGGTTGAGGTTGAGGAGGGGAGTTGTGTTTGAGGGGGGTGAGGAGGGGGATGAGGATGGGGGTTGAGGATGCGGATGGGAAGGGTTGAGGAGGGCGGTTGAGGATGGGGGGTTGAGGAGGGGGTTGATGTTGAGGAGGGGGGTTGAGGCTGAAGGGGGTGAGGAGGGGGTTGAGGATGAGGAGGGGGTTGAGGATGGGGGGGTTGAGGATAAGGAGGGAGGTTGAGGATGAGGAGGGAGGTTGAGGATGAGGAGTGGGGTTGAGGAGGGAGGTTGAGAATGAGGAGGGGGTTGAGGAGGGGGATAAGGGAGGGGGGAAGAGACACAGGAAAGGGAGAGGGGAGAAGTGACACGGGGGAGAGAGGGGGACACAAGGGGCAGCACATTTCCCACCCTCGGCTTATACTCGAGTTACTCATTTTACCCAGTATTTTGTGGTAAAATAGGCTTATGCTCGAGTATATACGGTATTTCATTTGACTCAAACATCCTACATAGTAACATAGTAATTAAGGTTGAAAAAAGACTTTCAGTCCATCAAGTTAAACCTGTTAAGATCTCCTCTGATCTGCAATATGCGGATTAGTTATTTATTAATTTGTTGATTAAATAATTAATAATAGTATAGTATTGGAGGATGAATAAAGAATTAGTCCATCAGGTTCAACCTTCTTAGATCTCTATTGATCTTTTTAATGTGGAAAAATATATCTAACCCCTTTTTGAAGTTGTCTATCGAATTCACTGTTACCACCTCCTTTGGTAGATAATTCCACAGTTTAACCACCCTAACTGTGAAGAACCCTTTTCTTTGTTTAAGGTGAAATCTTTTTTCCTCTGAACTCAAAGGGTGTCCTCTTGTGAGTTGAAAATCTCTTGCTACAAAAAGTTCACTTGACAAAGCCTTATATTGACCCTGGATGTATTTAAATAAGGTAATCATATCCCCTCGTAGGCGCTTTTTTCTAGCGAAAATAAGTTTAGTTTGGTTAGCCTTACTTCATTACTTAGCCCCTCCATTCCCCTAATTAGTTTTGTAGCCCTTCTCTGTACTTTTTCCAGCTCTAAAATGTCCTTTTTATGAAGTGGGGCCCAAAATTGTACTCTATATTCCAAATGAGGGCGCACTAGGGCTTTGGATAGTGGCAGAATTATATTTGCTTACCTTGCTTCTATACCCTTCCTAATACATGCTAATATTTTACTTGCCTTTGCAGCTGCTGCTTGGCTTTGAGTGCTGTTACCTAGGTGGTTGTCCACTAGTACTCCTAAATCCCTTTCAATATCTGATACCCCTAGATTTGCTCCATTAAGATTATAGATTGCATGGCTATTTTTCCTTCCCAAATGCATAACCTTGCATTTATTTGTATTAAATCTCATCTGCCATTTAGCTGCCCATTTCTCTAATTTATGCAAATCCCTTTGTAGGGAAAGTACATCATTCTCTGATTTTATTACCTTGCACAACTTAGTGTCATCAGCAAAAATGGAGACACTACTTTCGAGTCCTACTTCTATGTCATTAATAAATATGTTAAAAAGGGGAGGACCTAATACTGAACCTTGAGGAACCCCACTTATCACATTAGACCAATCGGAGTATGTTCCATTCACAACAACCCTTTGCTTCTTGTCTTTTAGCCAGTTCTCGATCCATGAGCAGATATTTACTGCAATTACTGTATCCCTTAGTTTGCTCACTAGTCTTCCATGTGGCACTGTATCAAATGCCTTTGAAAAATCTAAAAAGACTACATCCACTGAGTTGCCCTGATCCAAGTTCCTACTAACCTCCTCATAAAAACTAATTTGATTGATCTGACATGACCTATCCTTCATAAATCCGTGTTGACTGCTACCTTTGATCTTGTTCAAATAGACATATTCTGTATTTGCTCTAGATCCCTTCTTAAATATAGGTATCACCTCTGCTTTTCTCCAGTCATCCGGTAGAGACCCTGTAGTGAGTGAGTCTTGAAAGATTAGATATAATAGTTTGGCTATTACAGAACCCAGCTCCCTCAGTACCCTTGGATGTATTCCATCAGGACCTGGGGCTTTATTAACATTTATTTTCTCCAATCTCTTTTGGATTTCTTCCTGTGTTAACCAATTATTTAGTGATGGTAGTGTAGCCCCATTATGTTGCTGTGTCCCAACCTTTTTACCTCACTGTTCCCCAAGGGTTCCCCTATTTTAACATTTGATATTATATCAATATTACTTGTGATGACTAAATCCAAGATGGACCTATTTCTAGTAGGCTCTTGTATTACCTGGGCCAGATAATGATCCCCGAGTGTAATCAAGAACCGGCTCCCCTTAGCTGTGCTGCTGGTCTCATTTATCCAGTTTATTTAAGGGTAATTAAAGTCTCCCATTATTAGAAATTGCCCATGCTTAGCTGCATTTCCAATCTGTAACAATAATTGTATTTCCTCACTTTCAGCTATATTTGTGGGTTTATAGCATACTCCAACCAATATACTTTTAGAATTAGCTCCTCCACTATTTAGATCAACCCACAAAGATTCAATGATGCCGTTCGTGCCAGCATAAATATCTTCTCTGACTATAGGCTTAAATTCAGGCTTAACATACAGACAGATCCCTCCTCCTCTTTTACCATTTCCCCTATCTTTCCTAAATAGATTATAACCATCCAGATTAACAGTCCAGTCATGAGATTTATCCCACCATGTTTCAGTAATGCCTATTAAGCCCCATTTTTCTTGTACTGCTAATATTTCTAGCTCGTCCATTTTCCCAGGCAAACTTCTTTCGTTAGCAAGTGTACATTTTATGTTGCTATGGCTCTGCCGTTGTGAAGTGCTTGCCACTGTATTTGAGGCCCCTATTAATACCTCCCTACTGTCTATTGGAACCCTCCCCCCTTTTCCTCCCCCATGGGTAACTAATTCATCCCTTTCCCTCTCTACCCTATTTACCCCAATACTTCTATATAGTCCCCTCCCCCCACCTACAAGTTTAAAAACTCCCCCAGCCGTTCTACCATCCAATCCCCTAGCACAAAAGCTCCCTCATCATTAAGGTGCAATTCATCCATGCTATAGAGATTGTACCTGTAACGGGACTTGAATATTAAATCCCCAGATTTCCGCTGGTATAGAAGGTAATATCCCACATCCCCCAGTAACCCGACGAAACACCGTTCAGGGAGTCAACTGAACTTTTTTTAATCCCCGCTCCAGCAGTAAACTGCCAACTGTCAACTTTTTAAAAAAAATGTTCTGCAATGCATTACACACACATACCCTTGGTTCTTAATGTGGTACATACGTATTGAACCGAACAGATACAGGTATTTAAACAGCAAGGAGAAGGTTTAACTGAGGGCCCACAGGCAAATACATGAAAAATCCTTCACAGTACCCCAATGAAAAGTCAGCCCAGTGCTCTAAAAACCCCAAACCCTCTTCACTGCACCACTTTTTTAGCCACGCATTAACCTCCCTAAGCTCCTTCTGCCTCCCTGGCTAGCACGTGGCACTGGTAGTATCTCAGAAAATACTACCTTGGAGGTCCTTGCTTTAAGCCTATTCCCTAGTTCTCTAAAATTATTCTTTAGGACGCTCCATCTTCCACTAACTTTGTAATTGGTACCAATGTGTACCAAGACCACCGGTTCATTACCAGCCCCTCCCAATAATTTATCCACCCGATCCACAACATGCCGAACCCGAGCACCAGGGAGACAGCAAACTGTTCGATTGCTGGCATCTGGGTGACAAATTACCCTATCTACCTACCTAATAATAGAGCCCCCTACCACCAAAACATGTCTGTTGCTCTGCCTATTCTGCCCTCTCTCTCCTCCAGTAGAACTGTTCTCCCTGCTGTTAGAGGGAACAGCTCTATCTGGCATTGCCATTCCTGGATGGACATCCCCAACAGTTTCACTCAATCTGGCAAATCTGTTGGTGTTTGCCAACTCAGAACTGGCCTGCCTCCTCCTGTTCCCCCTGATTTCCCTTCTAACTGTGACCCAGCTACCTCCCTGGACATCCTCACTAGCTCCAGCTCCTCCCTCCATACTAGGCCCAGCTAAACTGTGCTCCGTGAGCCCCACCTCCCTTTCCAGTGGAGCAGTATCACTAAGTGCTGCAATTCTCCTCTCCAGATCTTCAATTTGAGCTTCCAGAGAGGCAACATGCTCACACCTGTCACAGAGGTATGGACCCTGGATCATCTCTTCCTGTAGTGCATACATTTAGCAGGATGTACTATATGATCTATGTCCAACAGAAACCTTTTCCTGAGATATGCCGGGGTCTACAGTATACAAGGTCAAATGGGGGCAGCCATATGGTTTTTTGGGGACAATATAGATACAGAACTGGACAAGCAGCAGTAGGTTCCTCCCTCTCTGAGTCTCTTGTCACATTAGCCAGATGAGTCTTCAGGATATGGCTAATTCTTTCTACCTTCCCACAAGAATACAGTATGTGTGTCAAAGACTGTTGCTGTTTTCTTGACCACGCCTAAAATGAAGGCCAGTCCATTATCACTTCAAATTCCCATGGGTATACCATCTACAGGGATGATGTCCTGTAACAGGTGCTTGACCACTAATCTAGCCTTCTCTGTTCTGCTGATATACACCTGTATCCATCCTAAAAAGTTATCCAGAAAGACCAGGGGGTATCTGTTTCCATTGCATTTTGGCATCTCTGTGAAGTCCAGGGATGATGCCTTTTGTTTGTACTCCAGGTGGTTTACTCAGGTAGAATTTGGCATGGTTCTTTACACTGGTAAAACATGTTGTTCTACAGTTCTCTTGGCATATTGGGTAGGACCAGGAATTATCAGATGTCTCCTAGAAAGTTCAATTGTGCCTGAATGAGAAGATCTATGTGAGGCTTCTAGAATCAAGTGTTCTGGCACCTTTTCCATGGAAGTAACATAACAGTTTTCCTGAAAGACTGCTTCTTTATCTTTGGCCATCTGCTGTTCCTCATTCAAGTATATTGGAGGCAAGGCATCGATTCCATAAGCTGCATGACTCGGCTTTTTTTGGCTGCTAGGTCAGCTCTTCCCTCTCCGTTATCTGGGAGTCTCTTTGATGTGATAGTTCCCTTTGACTGGGTTTTACCATGAAAATTAAATATTTGAGTTGAGGCTGAAATTTCTGATTCTTTTTGTTAGACACATAATGTCCACTCTTTCCAAGGCGATTCAACAGTGCTATAGTCTTACTTACACATTCTTCCTCAGTGCTGCAGATCATCCAGTTACTGCAGTAATATTAATACTCTGCTTCCAGGAACACTAGGATATCCTTCTTGAATCCTTGGAGTAACACTGTCCAACAGAGCTGCGGCTTTAGTCCGGTATATGGGTCGTGCCACTCAAAGGGGAAAATCTTTTGACTCTAGCGAAAACAAAAGACAGTGTCTTTTAAATTCAACAGTTTACCACTTGGCATGTTTTTCTGTCAGGCCACTGTTTTGTCTGTCTTCTCCTTGCCCCATAGTGTGTTCCCCTGAGTGTGTGGAGAAAAAACAAATTCACAATACCATCCCCTGTCCCTGCACAATGGTGACCTTCCTTTTCTCTAGTCTGTTCCTTTGACTGAACAGTCAGACAAGTATTACACAAATATCACTGAAAACCAATCATTTTACTTGTAACTAATAAACAGTTAACTCTATTTCTTTCTTTAGTGAAAATGATGGAACACATTGTGTTATTTTACAGAAAAGACAAGAGATACGCAAGAAAATATTTAGCAAGACTTCAGCTTTACTTAGTTCTTGCTTATTAGACCCTATCAACAATTCCAGATAAAATCTTATGTATTAATCTTGTTACTCAACAACAATTTCCTTAAATGGGACAACAATCTAAATATGATCCCACTTCGGGTTTATACATGCACAATATGCTTTTCGACAACTTTACTCATTCTTTCTTCACAACTTCCTTTTACAGGGCAAATTACCATCTGTCCAGTTTTGTACTACTTAGAAATGTCAATAAATAATACACCTCCTCTGATCTGACCTACTTTCCCAGATACAATCCATTTTCTCTTACTTGCTTAGTCTCTCTCTGTTTTCTTATTACCTACCATTATAATCTTAAAATCATACGGGGGTCCTTAATAATCCAGAGTCATAGATTTACTATCTGCAATTCTATAACCCTGATTAATTAATTTTGCAATCCCTTAAGTACTCAAACCTATTCCATTAAAATACATTGATATTCAGTTAATCTGATGAATCTCAGTATTACTCATTAGTAGTTTATTCCACAACATAATATTTTCTCTGACCAATTTAGTAGCTTTTGCAGGATTTTTTTGTGTGCCTGTAAATACATTTGCGACTGGACAAAAAAACAAATTAATTTTGTAAATGCTAAAGTGATCTAATCATTGTATTAGACATAGCAACAAAATGACATCCCAGGAGCAGGATAATGACAGTATAATCAAGATGTTCTGCTATAAAATATGTATACCTTTTCAAAGCTTACAAATATGGGCCTGTCAGAAATTCAGTTTAAAAATGCTGCAATTTGAAAGCAGGGAAAATTCCATAATCTTACTGCTAGCTCTTAGTGTAACTTCAAGGTCAGCTTTCTAAATAAAACAAACTGCTTAGTACAACAGGAATAGACAAAAGATGAGTGATACAAAGTCAAAGAATAACTCTTACATTTTATTTCCCCAACCCAAATTAGTAACAAAGTAAACATAGGGCCTCATTCATTCAAGAAATTGTAGCTTACAGGAGCCCATAATATAAACTAATTTGCTATTCAATTGGCGTCTTTTTGCGAGCCGCAAACTATCTACGGGCTATGGGCTGAAAATCCCTGCCTTTATTACAACTGTAACTTATACCCCGTCTAAGCCTTTTTTTTTCCACGTCTGCAAGAGTTACGATCGCCAAAATCGCAAATCGCTATTCAATTGCTACAATTCCACTAGCCCACAAATGTTTTCACACCCGTAAATGGCAAATATAGAAAGAAATCCTTTGGGTATCAGATGGGACCGGCAAAGTGGTTAAAGACATGTCTGTAGCACTGTAAATGCAAATAAAAAATCAATACTGCACTGTAAATGACGGAGAAAGCAATGAAAGACATTAGAATTAATTGCACAACAGACTCAAGCTCGCAAATCGGCAATAAAAATTTATTTTTATTTTTCATTTCAGGGTTATATTGAAATCAATTAGTTAATACATATCAGGCTACCCACATGAACTAGAACAGTATTGGCATTCATCTTTATTATTTTGTATTCTGCAATTTTGCGAGTCCGATCGCATATCGGACCTCAAAACGCTAATTGATTGACATGTAACCTCCATCTTATACTGCCGTAATGACGACGGTCTCTTTTCTTTTGTCTTGCTTAAAAGAATAGTTATCTCACCATTAGTGCTCCTCCTGGTATGAAAGCGCACACAATTCTATGTTAAAATGATCTAGTGCTTTTTTTATTTATTTTTATTACACTAATAACAGCCTGAATATTTAAGGTTTTTGGTCTGTTTACAGACTCTTGACTGCCCCATCATTAACAACATATTAACAACATATGCCGATAGTAAGTGGTAGAAAATGCTGCGCACATAGATTTATAGCTTTTCCTTGGGTTCAGGAATGCATTCAGCTACTGGTTAACTCCCAAGTCACATATTTAGCAGTTTCAAGCAGTCATTTCTCTGCACAGATGAATTTGGGAAGGATTAAATGACTCTCTGTTTATGCTCTCTGCACAAACTTTTGCTGCCAGTCTGCCTGTGGTACTTGAAAACAGGTATCCACCAGCTGCAATCCCCCCTGAACGATGCTCATGTAAGCATACACTTCATTTAGGATTCTTTGTGAAAAATGCAAATATTTCAAAGATTCAAAAAGTATTTCAACATGTTTCTTATGAGTATGTTACAGTGGTTTGCTCAAAGTTGTGCTGAATTAACTGCCCCTTTAATTGATCATGTTCATGCTCTGAAATGCTACGATTGCATGGTTTTGGCTTTCGGCCCGTGAGCTTGTTCAATTGAATTCACTCTGTAATTGTAGCAGAGTTCAAGCCCGCAGCAAGCCCACAGACATACAGCCTGTATAACATGAGTTGCGGCCTTGCAATTGAATGAGGCCTATCACTAATATAGTTGCCGTACTGCGAGTTGTCGTCCTGTTGCGGGGCTCGCATAGCGAGCCGTGCAACTGCTAGCCTCGCAAAGGCGAGCCGTTACGGGCCGTAATTGCGAGGCACGCAGGACTTAGGCTGCAATGAGCGAGGAAGGCGCTCATTGCCCAGCGAGCTTCAGGAAGCGAGGCGAACAGTTGAGGCACACGAACCTAAGCTGCAATGAGCACCGTGAAGCGAGGCGAGCAGTTGTGGCATGCAGGACGCTCATTGCAGGCCTCGCGATTAGCCTCTCATCGCTCATCACCAGCGGGGAAGACCACCAAAAAAACTCAAATATGTCTCCAATTAACTCTTCACTTGGGTACAATCTCTCTAGTAGGGATGGATTGCACTTTAATGATGAGGGAGCTTTTGTATTAGGGGATAGAATGGTAGAACGGCTGGGGGAGTTTTAAACTAGAAGGTGGGGGGAGGGACGAGATAGAAGTAATGGGGTAATAAGTGTAGAGGGGGTAAGAAACTTATTAACTAGTCATGGGAGAGGAGATGGGGGGAGGGGAAGTGCAGTCAAGAGGAAGATATTGCTAAGTAACTCAAGTTCAGTGGCAGGCACTTCAGAACTACAGACTCATAACATAAGGTGTATGCTTGCTAATAGCAGAAACTTGCCAGGAAAAATTTTAGAGTTAGAATTATTAGCAGTTAATGAGAAATGGGATTTAATAGGCATTACTGAAATGTGGTGGGATGAATCTTATGACTGGACTGTTAATGTGGATGGTTATAACCTAATTGGGAAAAATAGAGGCAATGGTAATAGAGGAGGAGGGATTTGTCTGTATGTTAAGCCTGAATTTAAGCCTATAGTCAGAGAAGATATTTATGCTGGAATTAGCGGTAATGTTGAATGTTTGTGGATAGAGTTAAATAGCGGAGGAGCAAATTCTACAAGAAAATTGGTAGGAGTATGCTATAAACCTCCAAATATAATTGAAAGTGAGGAAATGCAATTATTGTTACAGATTGGAAATGCAGCTAAGCATGGGCAAGTTCTAATAATGGGAGATTGTAATTACCCTCAAATAAACTGGATAAATGAAACCAGCAGTTCAGCTAAGGGGAGCAGGTTTTTGAGTACGAGAAGAGATCATTATCTGGCACCAGTTATACAAGAACCTACTAGAAATGAGGCTATCTTAGATTTAGTTATCACAAATAGTATTGATATAGTATCAAATGTGGAAATAGGGCAACCTTTGGGAAACAGTGATTACAACACAGTCTCATTTGAGATTGAATTAAAAAAACATAACTGTAAGGGGCTAATGAAAACTCTTAATTTTAAAAGGGCAGATTTTAACGGTCTAAGGGCAGTGATATAATGTATAGACTGGGACAGAGAACTGATAGGTAAAAATACTGAACATAGATGGACAACATTCAAATCCTTACTAAATAAACATACTTGTCACAATATACCAAGTGGGAATAAAAGTAGAAAAAGTAAATCACAACCCATGTGGCTTAGCAATGAATTAAAGATGAAGATGAGGAGTAAAAAACAAGCTTTTAAATTATACAAACAAGAGGGTACAGAGACTGCTCTACGCAAGTACAAGGAACTCAACAAGGCTTGAAAAAGGGCTATTAGACTGGCTAAAATCGAAAATGAAAAGTTAGTTGCAAAGGAGAGTAAGACTAACCCTAAAATGTTTTTTTAAATATATTAATGGAAAGAAGGGCAGGAAGGAAGCTGTAGGAGCATTACAATGTGACACACTCTCTGATAACTAGAGACCAGGAAAAAGCGTATGAGCTAAATAGGTTCTTTTCTTCGGTATACACAAGGGAAATACCAGTGGTTGGGTCACTGCAACGTAATGGGGCTACACTACCTTCACCAAATAATTGGTTAACACAGATAGAAATCCAAATGAGGATGGAGGAAATAAATGTTATTAAAGCACCCAGGTCCTTATGGAATACATCCAAGGGTACTGAAGGAACTGAGTTCTGTAATAGCTAAACTATTATATCTAATTTTTCAAGACACACTCACCACAGGGTCTCTACCAGATGACTGGAGAAAGGCAGAGGTGATACCTATATTTAAGAAGAGAGCAAGAGAAAATACAGGGAACTTTAGACCTGTAAGCCTCACATCTGTAGTGGGAAAGCTTTTAGAAGGGTTAATTAGGGATAATATACAGGAATATGTCTATTCAAACAGGATTATATGTAGGACCCAACATGGATTTATGAAGAATAGGTCATGTCAAACAAACCAAATTAGTTTCTATGAGGAGGTTAGTAGGAACTTGGATCAAGGCAACTCAGTGGATGTAGTATATTTGGATTTTGCAAAGGCTTTTGATACAGTGCCACATGGGAGACGATTGAGCAAACTAAGGGATACAGGAATTGCTATAAATATTTGCTTATGGGTTGAGAGCTGGCTAAAAGACAGGAAGCAAAGGGTTGTTGTAAATGGAACATACTCCAGTTGGACTAATGTTGTAAGTGGGGTTCCTCAGGGCTCAGTATTAGGTCCCCTCCTTTTTAACATATTTATTAATGACTTGGAAATGGGATTGGAGTGTGGTGTCTCCATCTTTGCTGATGACACAAAGTTGTGCAAGGTAATTCAATCAGAAAATGATGTACTTTTCTTCTAGAGGGATTTGCATAAATTAGAAGAATAGGCATCAAAGTGGCAGATGAGATTTAATAAATGTAAAGTTATGCATCTGGGAAGGAAAAATATCCATGTAATTTATAATCTTAATGGAGCAAATCTAGGGGATTCAGATATGGAAAGGGATTTAGGATTTCTTGTGGACAACCTCCTAGGTAACAGTGCTCCATGCCAAGCAGCCTCTGCAAAACCAAGTAAAATATTAGCATGTATTAAGAAAGGTGTCAAAGCAAGGTAAGACTATATAATTCTACCACTATACAAATCCCTAGTACGCCCTCATTTGGAATATGCAGTACAATTTTGGGCACCACTACATAAAAATGACATTTTAGAGCAGGAAAAAGTACAGAGAAGGGCAACGAAGATAATAAAGGAAATGGAGGTGCTAAGTTATGAAGAAAGACTAACAAAATGAAACGTATTTACTCTAGAAAAAAGGCGTCTATGAGTGGATATGATTATCTTATATAATTATATCCAAGGTCAATACAAGGCTTTGTCAAGGGAACTTTTTGTGCCAAGAGGTTTTCAACTGACAAGGGGACATCCTTTGAGATTAGAAGTAAAAATATTTCACCTTAAAGAAAGAAAAGGGTTCTTCACAGTAAGGGTGGTTAATCTGTGGAATTCTCTACCAAAGGAGGTGGTGATAGCGGATTCGATAGATAACTTAAAAAAGGGATTGGATATATTTTTAAATAAAAAGGACATTAAGGGCTATCCTGGATAAATAGAGAGGAAGTATTGATCCAGGGATCAATCCGATCGACAGTATTTGGGGTCAGGAAGGAATTTTATATTTTTTTTCCTGTTGAGACACTTGACAAAGTTTCTCTGTTTTTTTTTTTTTTCTGTTTGCCTTCCTCTGGATCAATTAACAATAAATCCATATATTGCAGATCAGAGGAGATCTAAAAAGGTTGAACTTGATGGACTAAAGTCTTTTTTCAACCTAAATTACTATGTAACCATGTAATTAATTTACGCACTCACACACAGCACAGGGGGAGAGCCAAGGAGCCTGTGAGTGAGGTTGCAAGTTAATTTGAGGCATATTTTGCCTTTCTCTCACAATCAAAAATCGCCTAAGCGAGAAAAAAAAATGGCTGCCTAAAAAACGTAAACAAGACGAAAACAAAGACATAAATATGAGCCCTAAGCCCTAAAACTTAACGCAAACTAGTAACACTTAATACGAGGCAGTAACATTTAACTCAAGCCAGTAACACTTAACCGAAGGCAGTAATACTTAATCCAAGGCACTAACTCTTAACCCAAGGTAGTACACGGGGGAAGAGTTTCGCAATGAGCGCCGGGCTTGCGATAAGCCCCGAAGGTGCTCAGAGGGCCCATATCCTTGTTGTGTGGCAAACCGCATTTTCAGGCTTACTGCCGTCATTTTTGATGGGCAAGTCGCTAGTAGAATATAAGGCTAAACAACAATTTATATCACCAGGTTGGCACTAACCACCTGGCCTGAGCAACTGAGTGCTGGTGTGCAGTTCCTCTTTTCTGTGGTTTCACATAGGTGAACAAATATACCTATACCATTTCCCATTACATCGCAAACACAGCAGTAATTTTAACATCACAACATAATGAAAGGGTCTCAATTCTAGCCATTTCTCTTAGTTAATAAACTGATATTCAGGCCACTCTTGCCTAGATAATTCAACCAGTCTGGACCTTTTTCAGACAACTGCCCTTCCCTGCTAGGGTACGAGACAACACAAACTCTAAAAGCGAACCATCGGGAATCTTAGACTGAACCCCTCCCATGGTAAGTTACTACGTTCGTGCCTGCAGTACCTTTCCTTTTGTCAACAAGCCCTTATGGGATGGTTTCTGTAAAAGCTGACTTTATTCTATTCCCCAACTTACCACTTCTTTGTTTAAAATAATGACATTGGATTTATGAGGAAAATGGAAGTTTTATTTCGCCACCCCATAACAGTGGGCCTGGATTTAAGTGGAAAATAGTCAATTCCCCAAGCCCTGCTTCTCTGTAAGCGGCCTTTATGAGGAAAATAAATAGTTTCTTACTGGGTTGCCGTGGAGACTGTTAACTAGTGTGACCCTGCAATCAGTTCAGACATTAAGGTTTCATTCCACTGTGTAAGTCCACTGGACTGTGAATCCAGGAATGTACTGGTGACTGACCTAGTGACGGAATACTCCACTGCTTGCTGAGATATTGTAATCTGCTCTACCCAAGGCCTCTCAGCACAAAGAGTCAACCAAGGGTTAGTGTTGCGACCCAGAGTTGAGGAGCCACATGCACCTCAATTTTCTTCCCCTAGGTTGTGCCTTTTGTGTTCAATATCTCAGCACGCAGCAAACACCTCTTAGGGGAACTCTGAAAGTCACTGATCGTAAGCTCAGCCCTAAGGTTACAGATAGAAGAAAGACACATGCAGACATTCCTTTAGTTAGAATGTCAAACTCAAACTCACATCTATTTTTGCTTCAGACACATTTAAAAACCGAACCAATAAAAATCACATGACCCTTTCCTCCCCGTTACCAACCCCCTCCTTCATTCCTTCCTCTGAGATATATCTGATATGGTATTTTCTGCTGGCATTTAGGGGGGGGGGGGGGGCAACAAATTAACTTCAAAGGTGATGACTATCTTTTATCACATTGGGTATACTGGGGGATACTAGGGTTTTTTTATTACATGTGGGGCTATATACACATTCAAATTCCTTAGTTGTCACACTACAAACATGGTGCAAACGTGTATGTTAGTTACAGGTAACATAACACTACTTCAGCGCACATAACACCATATAACAACCACAACATTAATTATTGTGGACCACACTACACTACACATAAAAACAGTCCTTACAACAAGTCTCATGTCCAATTTAATAACCTTGGATATTAGTAACCCAATGTGCCAGAATCCAAAATAGCAGTGTTGTTTGTGGGCTCAGGAGAGTCCCAAAATCAGTCACACAGTCCCATGTGGGAGGCCAAGAAATGTTAAGGTTAATCAAAGTCGTCTAGAACTAAAGTAACCAAAGCCAATGAGTTATGGCCATGAGTAGAAAAAAAAAAGTTATTCAAAACTGCACAGTCTTAAGGCACAGAGGAGTTACATTGAAATTCTGAGCAATTCTTTCTTACAATGCAGTGGGTTTTATACCCAGTATTTATACACTTGTTAAATGTTCATTGGCAAGTTTGACATGTATTCTTAGTAAAAACATTATTATCTCAAAAACTTACCAATTCAACTCAAAACTAACTTTTTGGTCTGTATGTCAGAGCCTTATAGTGTTACACAGTAACAAAGTTATCAAAAAGTACATTTTGTAATGTTCTTTTCTCTTTTGATTGGAAGTACGGTATCTCAAATACAGTAATACCCTGTTTAGCACGGTATATGCATTCCTGCATGCAGGACCGCTATACAAAAAATGTGCTAAATGGGGCATTTTATATTAATAGCGCTGTTCACAGTGCTCTAAGCTGGGATTTATATGCCAGCAACGCAATTTTAATTACATTTTTAATTAATTCCAATTTGAATTACATTTGGTTCTCCTATCAAACCTTTGAGTCATCAAGAGTCGCATTTATCACTGTGAGAAAATACTTAATGAAAGTGACCACACAGTTAGATCTCAGTATTAATCACTTCTACCCTCACGTCATTTATATATTTAAAATACAAGTTATATTTGACTTTAAAAACCTATCATATGACACTATATATCACATATTATAATTGTCTAACTACGAGACGTCGTCACGCTCCGTTGCGCAGTGCGTACGACTTTGCGATGAGCGCCGCAGGCGCTCATCGCCCGGCGAGCCTGGCGTAGAGTGGCGAGCCGTTAAACTGCTCTGTTGCGTAGTGCGTACGACTTAGCGATGAGCGCCGCAGGTGCGCATCGCCCGGCGAGCCTCGCGTAGCGAGGCGAGCCGTTACTTCGTAGCACTTTGGCAATGAGCGCCGCAGGCGCTCATTGCAGGCGAGCCTCGCATAGCGAGGCGAGCCGTTACTTCGTAGCACTTTGGCAATGAGCGCCGCAGGCGCTCATTGCAGGCGAGCCGTAACTTCGTAGCACTTACAAAAAAAATACGAGCTGAAAAAAATTACGACATAAGCGGCGGAAACAAAACACTAAAAAAAACACTAAATACACACTAAAAAATTAAATAAAGGTCACTTACAGCATGGGGAAGCAGGCAGGACGTCTGGAAGTGAGTTGGAACTCCAATTTACAGCGATTTTGCCGAGTTACAAAGATCGAAAATCGGCTAAGCGAGAAAAAAATGGCCGCCGAAAAAAATGAAAACGAGGCTATACTACTACGAACTGCGTAAAACACAGCCATAGACGTAGGTGTTAGAAAAAATACGAGATAAAGGATGCGGATTAACCGCGCAATGAGTAAAAAGACAGTAGCGACTACATTTTACGATCAGAAATTACAGATTTACGCATTAACACAGATTTAACGACTTTGTCTCGCGCAACATCGGATTTCCCGCCTAAACCAACGCATTTAATGAAATATAAGTTGCAAATTACAAAAATATTAATTTTATACAAAAATTTTTTTATTTATTTGAAGAAAAAAAAAAAGGGACAAATGTAGTGTCATGTTGTGTGGCAAACAAATTTAATGTTAAACCGTAGTTCTTTAGCGGGCTTAGCGATGAGTGCCGCAGGCGTTCATTGCCTGGCGAGCCTCGCGCAGCGAGGCGAGCCGTTAAACCTTAGTACTTTGGCAATGAGCGACACAGAAAAAATGACGGACGAACAAAACGAAAACCAGGCTACAGCACTATAACCACGCAAAACACGTACCGATAATCTGCGAAGACGCATAAAACACATTATCCGCCATTTTAGGATAATGCGGAAGTACACAGCTACGTTAACGGTTTCGGCTCGCGCACGCACACTATTACACTGCACACGTTCATCACGCTTACACAGCACCTCCACACCACTAATGCTGCTGCAACATCAACTCAGATTGCCAGCTCTTCAACACAATGCATAAAAATATGTAAATTCATTTATTAATTTGAATTCTATATTTCAGTAGTACACACAAAACAACATTAGCTACCTTACAATTCCATATGTATATTAATAACTAAACAACTTTTAAAACATACACATCTGATTGCCGTCATTTTTTGACGGGCAATACGCTAGTATATATATATATATATATATATATATATATATAGCTTACATTATATGAAGTAATACAATTATTTGAAAGCTGACCAAACAGGCATAGGCTTATGTTATTGAATTTAAAGGGCCAGTTTAAGTTCCTATAAAGTTAAATCTACTTCAGTTCATTAAAAAGACATATGCAGACATCAGCAAAAAAGGCTGTAGCTAGAACAGGGCTGTTCAACTGGTGACATGCAGACTGATTTTGCCCACCACGGTCTGCAAGTGAAATTCTCACAAACAGAAATATTAAAATAAAGTACTTGGAACAATTTAAACAAGTGGGATATTATATGTAATAAATTTTAAAATGATCCTCTCATTTGTATTCTCATTTGCATGTCCCTGCCCAGTATCCCAGAGTACAGGGCAAATATTGTATTTCTGAGAAGCCTGAGACATGCAAATAGGATTAAAATGTACAATTTATGTTCTGTACTCTGTACAGCGGAGAGCTTCTATCACTACATCCCCACAAAATCTACTGCACAAACCAGGAACCAGCCCCACATTGATTAGATGCATTAACATGAAAACACTGACTTAACTTTGGCGTTTCTGTCTTTTGGCTATAATCAAGTGTAGCACCTTGGTAGTACCTGTCTGGTGGAATCTAGAAGGAGGGCTCCATCAGGATGTGGGAACAGGGAAACACTTGGTCCTCTGGTCAGAAGGTCAAATTGCATTAAATGCCCAAGGCTTACTGAGGAGATTGCACCTGCTCCTAATCGAAAGTACAGATCTTTAATGTATCAAAGCACTTTTTGGGCCCCCTGGCCAAAACCTTTTGGTCCATGGGGGTCCTGTATTTTTATATCCACCCCTAGCCAAGTCACATGCACCCCTTCACCTAGTCAGAGGGATTGGTGAGAGCTCTCCCGCTCACCTCACCTTAAGTCAAATGGGGTATGTGGCAGACCACTTTTGATTTTGACTTTTACCTCACAGACTGGGACACGAGTATGGTTTTTGATTTGTTACTACCAGGACTGCAGTGATTGGTGGTGAGTTCAACTGCCTGATTGAGGAAGGAGGTAGGAGTACAGATAGCTCTGGGAAACTGGACGCTAGCTCCAGACAGCTAGGGGAGATGATTGGGGAGGCATCCTTGCAGGACGCAGTGGGTTCCATGGGGGCAGGCTGTGTAAACTGTAATTGGAGCAGTCCTGATTACTTAGTGTGTTCTTGGATTGACTTTATTTTCACTTCCAAGGCAGTGAAGCCCAGAGCTGTTTGGTTGTAGGGAACCTTAGGCAAGGGGTTCAACTCTAGTCCAGTCTCTTAGAAAATGAACAGAGAACTGTTGGAAAGGGAGAAGATAGTAGAGGAATTAAAAGGTTTGTATGCAGAGTGGCAGGATGAGAAGTGTCTGTTCCTCACTGTAGCTCATTGGTTGGAGTTAAGATGAAGTTACAAAATAGTTTTTTCCAGGCATTTGGCAGGTGCCTGGCAAGAGGCAGTAACTTCAAAGGGCTGCAGAATCACCTGCAGTCCCTAAAATTTCTGGAACTCTGTGGCTGGGATGTAAGAGAGGAGATGAGGAGGCCAAAGAGCATCTGAAAAAGTACTAGGAGGAGGAACCCAAACATCTTATCTTCCATTCTAAGGCGGAGCACCTGGAAAAGGGTGAGAAATGTAACACTTTCTTTTTCAGGAAGTTCCACTCAGCGCACACAC
The DNA here is from genome assembly GCA_027410445.1 of Discoglossus pictus. NCBI lineage: Eukaryota > Metazoa > Chordata > Amphibia > Anura > Alytidae > Discoglossus > Discoglossus pictus. Next base: position 194,395,302 of record CM050164.1, on the reverse strand, counting down.
ACCCCTGTCAAAGCTATGTTAAGCTCATTGATTAAGAGAAGGGAAAGAGGAGGTTGTCACAGACGTCTACATTGATTTCTACTCTCCCAAAGAGATGGACAATGATGCTACAGAGAGGTTTCTGTCAGGTATCACTAACTTGATTCTGCAGGTGCTGCAACCATGGATGCCCCCTGCACTGCATTCTGCTGCCAAATCCTTTAAGACCAGTAAGACTCCTAGCATTGATGGCCCACCAGGTGAATTGTATGTAACACTGGGAGACCGCATTGGCCAGGACTTGCTGGAGATGGTAGTGGTGGGCAGGATGTCACTGACGCTGTGAGGGGGATGCTGACGCTTATGTATAAGCAGAAGGAGTAGCGGTCTGACCTCAAGAACTGGAGGCCCATCTCTCTCCTTAATGTAAGAGCAGCGGGGGAGGAGTTAAGAGCGACGGGGGAGGAGTTAAGAGCGGCAGGGGAGGATTTAAGATTAGCAGGGAGGAGTTAAGAGATGTGGGGGAGGAGTTAAGAGCTGTGGGGGAGGACTTGTGCGGGGCAAAGGACTACTGGCATGCGTTTTGGTCCGAGCAGTATTAAAACAAATCATTGCGAGCCCCGGCAACCCGCAGTGCATTTTCCCCCAAACAACTGATATGTGCGGGCCGCTCATTGCAGCAGGGTCCCTCCTGTCTCTCTCTCTCTGTCCCTCCAGGCTGTCTCTCTCTGTCCCCAGGCTGTCTCACACCTCAGTCCCCATCATGTGTCCCAGTGTCCCCAGGCTCTCTCGGTGCAGGATGGAACTGTGCATGGTGCAGGCTGGGAAGGTAGTACGGGCTCCTGAAGGGTGACTTCCGGCCCGAGCAGGAATACAATCCTGGCAGGCTGTGTGTGAGGGGGCGGTGCTGGGACAATAGAAGGGAGGAGTTGAGAGCAGCCGTGGGTGGTTTGTTGGTAACGCTGGACCAACTGCGAGGTCCGCAATTTTAACATTGCGTTAGCAACAACTTTTGGCAAGCCCGCACTGCTCACAACTATATATGTGATACCCTCCATTACATCCAAGACTGCCACATACATGTGGCCCTAGTCTGCCTAGATCAGGAAAAGGCCTTTGACTGTGTGTCTCACTCCTTCATAGGCAAGATGCTGCAGAGGTTTGGACTGCGGGAGGTGTTCTGTTCCTATGTTAGCCTCAGGTATAAGGATACTGTCAGCACAGTGCTGGTAAATGGTTAGAAGAAGGACCCCTTCCTGTCCTCATCAAGAAAAAAGAGAAAGACACTCAATTGAACCACTAGACAGTCCTATATTAGAGAATCAACAACACATGGGAAATTAGTCCAGAGCCAGGCAGGGCTGCCCTCTTTCAACTCTTCTCTTTGTTTTTTGTATAGAGCTTCAAGTACAGCAGAAGGAGTCCAGAGATCAGAGGGATTACCACACCAGGTCCAGGGAGATGACCTGGTGTCATCATCTTTTGCTCAGATGAACAGTCGGTGGGGACACTGGTCCACTGGTGAGGACTTTGGCAGAGGTTCATGTGCAAGAGTCAACTGCCAGAAATCAGAGACTGTTCTGTTTGGTGAATGGCACTTGACTTCTACCCCACTACCTTTCCCCATCAAAGCGGAGTCTGATTTGGTGGAGATGGAGTGGCCATGAAATGCTGGGAGGAGAGACTGGCCAGAGTACAGCAAAAAGGTTGCACTGTGGAGCCTCAGGGGCCTTTGTGTGGAGGGTAAAGTACCTGTGCTGTGAAATGAGATCCTTCCTGGTCTTCAGTATGTTGCCCAAGCCTGGCCTTCTTTGTCACCTGTTTGCTGGGCCTTTTCCAAGGCCATATTTTATTTAATCTGGGGCTCAAAAAGGTCAGAGTAAAGTGCACAGTGATGTGCAAGGAGCTGCAAAAAGGGCCAAAGGAGTGCTGAACTTGTTTGGACAATGCTTAATCAAAAATACTGACCTACAGACACAAGGATACAGCATGGATGGCTATTCAGGGGGTTCTTCCTCTGAGACAGTTCAAGACCTCCATGGCATATATTTTATAACCAGATGACATGAAAGTCCTGTAATGACCTTTGTGGCATATAGTTTTTTTTAGATGGGGGAGGGAATCCCAGGGGTTCCCTGGGCTCATAGGGGGCAATCAGCTGTTTAGTCATAAACACCCATCCTATGCATTTAAGTTATTAACCGCTTCCCTGCCATGGGAAGACATACCAGATACTGGCGATCGGATTTCTCCCTGGATCAATACTCCCTTTGTAGTTTTCCAGGAAAACCCTGTTTTCCCTTTTTATTTAAAAACTAGCGACTTGCCCGTCAAAAAATGACGTCAATGAGATGTGTATGTTAGGAAAGTTGTTTAGTTATTAATATATATATGTGACAGTTGTATTGTGATATTAAAAGATGTTTAGTTTTGTAAAATGTTCTCTTGGTGAACAATAATTTGTAAAGCATTTTGTATTAACATTTGAATGTAATAATAGTGGAACTTGAAATTAATCATTATTGCAAACTTTAGGCAATGGTTTTTTAACATGCAATTTGTATATGAAGAATTGTTAACTTCAATATACATGAAAATTCGGAGGAAAGCAAACAGTAAAAACCCTTGTTGAAACGTACATAATTTTAACCTGAACTTTGTAATATATGTAAGTAAGAAACTTGACATTTTTTTAAACTTTAACTTTATTATTTGTGTAACTTTAAAACATTTGTATAACTTAGAACATTATAAACAGTAACATAGTGAATACATTTTTTAACATAATTTTGTATTAAAAGTATTAAAATTTGAATGTAAAAACATTTTAACTTTAAAGTAATCAATATTTTAAACTTGAGGCAATGTTTTTTTAACATGCAATTTCTATCCGAATAATTGTTAACTTCAATATACATTGAATGCAGAGGAAGGCAAACAGTAAAAACTCTCTTTAAAATGTACCCAATGAAATAAATTCCTTCCTGACCACATGAACTGTCGATAAACATTAATACAGGGAGTAATCTTAACATAACAGACAATATTAACATTGTGTCTTAAAACGTGGTTGAGCTGTTAACATGAACTTTGTAATATGTTGAAGTAAAGACCGGTAAAATATTGTTTTCCCAACTTGTAACATTAGAAACAGTAACATAGTTAATTAACATTTTAATATAATTATCACATATGTAGTTGCAAGGCAAGTGTTTTGTGAAGTGAATCATCCATAAAGAGTCTTTCCATAAATTATGACTGAAATTGTTTCTTGTTTATTATTTTTGAATGTTATTTAATTTGTTTTCCTTGTGTTTTCTTTCTTTACTGAAAAGTTATAGTACTTCATAGTAGACAATGTTTTTAGTAAAAATACGTCCATCTTCTAATAAATCACCTTGACTTTCATTCTTTTCAATGTAAACTTTAATAGCCTGTGGATTTTTGCACCGTGACAACGCAACGTACAATTGACCATGTGCAAATACTGTTTCTTCCATGAAAATACCCACAGATTTGAAAGTTTGACCTTGTGATTTATTGATGGTCATGGCAAATGCCATAATAATGGGAAATTGTCTTCTTTGAAGTATAAAAGGGAGACTACTTTCACTTGGTGCTAAATCTATTCTTGGTATGAAAACTCTCTCTCCTTTATGGGTCCCAGTTAAAATTTCAGCATCTATAAAATGGTCCTTTAATTGTTGAACAATTAATCTTGTCCCATTACATAGGCCTTTTTTGGGGTTCATATTTCGCAGTAACATAATAATTGCACCTTTCTTTAGCTGCAAAATATGTGGTGGCATTCCAGAAGGAGTTAGTGAGTTTATGAATTCAGTCAAAAAGTTGGCCTGACTTTCATTGTCATCAGCAAGTACAGAATCAGCACTGTGATAATTTCTTTGTGGTGCATTAATTTTTTTAAAGATTTCATTATTGAGGATTAATGCATCCTTATTTTTACACGTTAGTATGACTTGGTTGGCAAGCTCGGAATATTCCTGGTTATTTATGCTCCCTTCAAATATAGCGGATATAATATCTTGTTGACAAATCATATGAGGTGGGATCTCTACAGTGTCGTCAGGTAAATGTGGTATTTTTTCTGTTCTGCCTTCTCCAATTTTAATAAGCCAATCATTGAAATCAGTTTGGCCTTCTGATCTCATATTTTGTTTCAGTTGAAGATGGGTAAAATGTTTCCATAGTGTACTTGACTTTATACATGTTTCAATAATGTCAGTTCAATTTCCACCGACAGGTAATGTTTGTGTAAAATCGCCACCTAACAACATTACCTTTCCACCAAATGGAAAAGTATTATCCATGACTTCACGAAGCAAATGGTCAATACATTGGAGGGTATAGCATGACATCATTGTGGCCTCATCTATTATAATTATTTTACATTTGTTCAATTTCTTTGCTTGTAATGATGTCATGCGAATATCTGACACAGACGTTTCTAAAATAGGCACTGGCAGTTTAAATCCACTATGAACAGTTCTTCCACCTTCTAACAAAAGTGCAGCAATTCCAGTAGTGGCAAACGCCATTGCTATTTGACCTTGTGCTCGTACTGAACTCATTAATAAATTATACAGATAGGTTTTTCCTGATCCGCCAGGTCCATCAAGATAGAAATAACGCTCTGTCACCATGTCATCATCTATTGCATTTTTAATGGCATTAAATGCTTGCAATTGTAATGTATTTAAAGTTGCAAGTCTTTCTTGTGTTCTTTCTGCTTGTAGTTGAATGTCATAGTCTTCAAAGTTTATGTCATCTATAAGACCTGGATCAGGCAAATTAAAACTTGCACAACTTAATCCATGAGTTAAAAATACTTCTTGGATTTTCATTAACGCTTTTAAGTGTGCAATGGGTTCATTGTATCGTCGCATAAAGTCTTCAGCCATATTACTTTTAAAAGTCTCCCACAAAGCTAATGCATTTGGAGCATTTGAGAAGATACAAATAAAAGCAAATTGTTCTCTCATTTGACATTGTGCTGCTTCTTCTAAACATCTTTCCCATTCTGTATCATTCGCTAGTAAGTTTCTATGTCTTGCAGCTAAATGGAAGGATTCATATACAATGTCATTAACAGTTCTTAAGTGTTCAAAACTTTGTGCTCCAGGAACATTTAAAAGTAATATCCGTAAGCAAAAACGTTCAACATCTCTTGGACTGACTGTGTAAATTTTTGGAATTATTTTATTTCCTCTGCTTTTTCTTGTTCTCCATAATCCATTCACAAAAACATAGTGATATGGAATTTCAATATATAAGTATTGTGTTGCTTCAGAATCAGTGGAATTTAATTCAAACCATGCAGTTAGTGTAGTGTGACGATCTTCACTTTCGGCCAATGCATTCATATAATTTCCAGCATGGAAATAGACTAAATGTCGTTGTGGCAAATGTACTGCTAACCTATATACTGCATGTGATCTATCATGCATTTCAAATTTTAAAACCAGCCACATAGCTTCTGGCGCACTGACATAGCGAGCATCTACATGAGATGCAAGTTCATCATGTACTAACTCACTACATTCAGGGTTGTCTGCACTTTTGACGACTACAGTAGCTGCATCGTAGCCTTTGTAAATATATTTGTAGACATATTTAATGAATTTGATGGAAGTGCAGGCTTCTACGTTGATGTGGGCATTGTACTTCGTGAGTAAATGTGGATTGTAGGGTACTACATATCTATTGTCCAGTTTTTTTCCACGAATAATGGCACTATCTCCTTCTCTTCTTTTATAAAGTGGATATCCATCACAATTGGCATAGGTTTTGTCTCTATAATCTTTTGGAAATTCTTTGGAACATTTATTATTTTCCATACATGGTGATTGTGGATTAAGGTCACCACAGGGTCCATGAATCATGCGATGAGTAACAATCTCATATAGTCTACCATATAGTTCTGGATCTGGTAGTTCAGCAACAATGACTGCATCCACTTTGTCCGAAGTATCTAATTTATCTTTTTCTTGAAGTATTATTAGAAGATGTGCATGTGGAAGGCCTCTTTTTTTAAATTCAAGGGTATATAAATAAGCAAGACATTTGCCAAATAACTGATTTATAGTGAAGTCACGTATTAATTCATTTAATTTAATCTTAAAAACTCTGGCTACTAAATCTGGTCGATCTGAAGCACTTTGTCCAAGAAGTAGATTTTGTGTAATTTCTGGCCATTGTGGATTACATGTAAATGTCAGAAATAAATCGGGTTTGCCAAATTTGGTGACAATAGCCATAGCATCATTGTATCTTTCTCTCATATTTCGAGGAGATTCTTGAAAGGAAGATGGTAAAATTATGGCTTTGCCAGCTGTCATGTCTCTGCTTGTAGCCACGTCAGCAACATAGTCCATGAGTCCAGAATATTGTTCTACACAGAGTTTATCTTGTTGATATTTGATAAACTTTAAATTATTTGCCTCAACTTGCAAATAAGAATCAATAATCCATTGTTGGGTTAGTTTTCCACCACATAAAATTGGATTAAATGTATTTCGAATGGCAATTTTAGCTACTTTAAATTCAAGCATAGAAACATTATATTGTATTCTGGCTTTAGTATTTGGGTAACTGGGAAGTGTTAATTTTGGTTGCCAACCTGCTTCTCCGTGTGGGAAAAAGATGGGATATGTCATTGGATCTAAATTTGGACTTAAGATACTCATATTAATGAACGGTTGCTCCTCATTTCTGGGATATATTCTAATGTCTCTAATGTCTTTAAATGGTGGTTCTCCTTCATCATTCTGAAACACCATTGCAACCTCATTTGATGTTGGCAAGTTATAATGACGTATATCAGTATGTCTGTCTCTTTTAAGCACCATATTAACCTTGGGCATTGACGTCTTTGTGCATGAAGTAGTTGTTCATTTTCTACTTCTGCCATTTTTTTATAAGCTTTACTGTAGGGATTGTTGTCCATAATGTTATTTAGCTCTATAAAAACACTGTGTAAGCATTTTTTATTTTCTTCCATCTGCATACGTTGGTCAACAGCTTCCATTGTATCTAGGACATATAGTTGAGCAAATTTTCTTTGATCTCCTTCCTCTGGATGTAAATGGGAAGTGCGATGATAAATTTGTCCTTGGACTTTAAAACAGTAAGGACCATGTCCTGGTATATTAGCAGCTAATGTTGCCCCCATAGATGCAAAGGATATGGCACTATTGTAGGATCTTATGTTTGTTTTAAAGTTTTTGTAGTTTGGAAAAGTAGGTTCAGTCATAATGTTTTGTAAATAGATAGGAAATTCTTTCCTTTCTGGAAGTTTGAACTTGCCTTTTTGACAGCAACTAATAAATTGGCCATCTCTGGGTCTTTCTTGTTTAAAATAATAAGCCTCACAAAACTGACATTGAGTAGTCATGTCCCCACAACTATGAACCTCTACTGCTAAAGACTTGAGTAAAGGACAATTTGCAAAGCATATTGGATTTTGACTTTCATATTCATCAGGTGAAATGTCATATAATGTTTCAACAGGTTCTGAATGTTTAGTTTTTTTCGTGGCTTTTCTTGGTATATGTTGTATTGTTTGAGGTAAAATGTCATGTAATGTTTCATGAACCGGTTCTAAATGCTTTGTTTTTTTCGTTGCTTTTTTTTGTATTCCTTGTATTTTTTCAGCTAAAATGTCATTTGATGTTTCAGCAACAGGTTGTAAATGCTTTATTTGCTTGTTGTTGTTTTTTTGACATATCTTTAATTTCTGCAGGTGACAGTCTTTTGCTTGCAATTCATTTACGTTCTTTTTCTCGTCAAATTTCCTTCTTCTCCGGTGTCTGCTGTCTGTCTGCTCTCTGTCGTCGTTCTCTAGCTTGGCGTCTTTTCTTTTCTTGTTTACTCTCGTTATCAGCCATGTTAATCTGTAAAAATAAAATAATGTATTTTTTGTTTATTTTGAGATGTTAAGTTTGTTTTCATCAAAAATTGTTATCAACAGTGTGTTTACATTTTATACTTAATCAATTTCAATTTGGTCAATTGAATAGAGATCTAAATAAGGTCATCATGTAATTTTTTAAAGAATTTTTTATTTAGTAAACATGTATCCAAAAGCAAGGTTTTCACTAACAAAAAAGTTTTTTGAAAATAAATGTTATGGTTTTATTTACAGCACTATTCAATTTGCCAAATGGCAATTCAATGAGGGTGTGGGACTGGAAATGTCCAATGAGAAATTGTATAGACTCTGGGCCTCATTCTATTATCGGCCGTAAATCGGCCGCAAAGCTGCGATTCCTTGCGGCCGTCTTACGGCCCCGTGTAGAGCTACTTTTACCTTGCAATTCAATTATACGGCGCCGCAAGGATATCCCCTTCCGGCCGGCCGCATATCATGCAAACGGCCGGAAGCTTTTTCCCAGCGCCCGTAAAGCTTGTTTTCCGGCCGCAAAGTCCGAAAACTGAAAATGCAAATATAGAATCGAGAATGCACTGTAAAGCTCCGTAAATGCTAGGCATCATAATGGGGGACACGAGGATTAATAGCAACACCCTCTCAAGCTTGCACATCAGCCCAAATCTGATATATTATTTACGGATTACTTTACGTCCCGTAGTTCCGCGGGCTGGTCCTTGTTCAAACCCGTACGGGTTTGGAGATGGAGGGCCGCAAACCAAGCATTGTAATAGCCAATATATATTCAATCCAGCACTGCAAAGCACTGTAAATGATGGGGAACATAACGGGGGGCATGAGGATTACTAGCCAAACATTCTCAAGCTTGCACATCGCCAAATTGTACTTTGATTTTAAAATCCGTACAAGTCCAACGGACTTCACTGACCAAGGCCGTAGCTCCGTATTCAAGCCCGTGAGGGCTGTCCTCCAAGCCCGCAGCTCGTTTTTAAAGGCCGTACGTGCTTGGAGGTTAAAGGTATCCATTTTGTTACGGTTTTTGCAGTCTGCATGGTTTAAGCCTGTAACCCTAAAATGGAGGCCCAAGCATTACAGCCTCCAAATTAACAATACTTCAAATTAGTTTAATATTCCTCATATGTTTGATTGGTCAGCACACATACAGGTTCCATTGTAGCCTCTAAAACAGCCCCATAATAGAATATGTCACCCCAATATTGGCGCGCACAGCAAATGTGTTTTGACAACATGTAGCTGACATGAGCGGTCCCACATCATTGCGCAGTTCTAATATTTTTGACTGTTGCGCGTCGATGAAAGGGCGCAAGTGATATGACCTAATGCCATAAACCCTTCTAACCCTTGTAGCCGCAGCCTAATCCTAACCCTTACACCCCACCGCCTAATCCTAATCATGAGATCCGCTAGCCTCCTGTCGGGCCTGCTGTTGTTGATGCGTGCATGTGTCGGTGCGCAGATGACAGCGCACATTCGATGCACGCTATATGGTTGATCAACGATAGAATACACATCTCGCTCATCACATCTACATTAGAGAATACAAATAGTGGCCAAATCAGACCGCCACTTGGCATATATCAAGTACCAGGGGAATATTTCATTATATGTGCTTAAGTTCTTCAGTTGTGTCCGACTCTCCGTGACCCTATGGACTGCAGCACATTCAGCTAGGTCTCTGCCTGTGCTGTTCTCCAAAGTTTGAAGGCCAAAGAGATTGGAGTGGGTTGTCAGTTCCTCCTCTAGTGGATTGGGATTTGTCTGATCTCTCTGCTATGACCTGCCCACCTACAGTAGCTCACAGCTTCATTCAGGTACACAAGCTGCTTCACCACCACCACCACTTAGCAAGCCTCACCCATGTAAATTGATAAATAGCAGAACAGTTTGGAAGTTCACCAAATGGGAATAACTAGACACCTGGCACATGGCTCCCACCAGGATGGGCGTAGCAGAGATTATGCCTGATGGCGGTGAGTTTGCTGTCGATCCCAGAGCTTGCGGCCCTTCCTGATGGGTCAGAGTAGATATGTGTGGTGCATGTTACCCTGGTCCCCTTCAGCATTGCTAAGTGGTGTGAAGGGGCTTGTGTACCTGAATGAAGCTGGGAGCTACTGTAGGTGGGCAGGTCATAGCAGAGAGATCAGACAAGGTCCAATCCACTTGAGAAGGAACTGACAACCCACTCCAATCTCTTTGGCCTTCAAACTTTGGAGAACAGCACAGGCAGAGACCTAGCTGAATGTGCTGCAGTCCATAGGGTCACGGAGAGTCGGACACAACTGAAGAACTTAAGCACATATAATGAAATATTCCCCTGGTACTTGATATATGCCAAGTGGCGGTCTGATTTGGCCACTATTTGTATTCTCTAATGTAGATGTGATGAGCTAGATGTATATGCAATTAGAGATTTAAGGGATCCCAATAGAGCTCATGTGCGTGGCAAAGGGTTCATATGACCTGACTCATGTTTTACTCTTGCTATTGAATTGGGTAGTGTGGCTTTAATCATATTATGCATGTTGCAGCATGGTTTGTCAGATTGGCATGTGCATGACCATTACAACATATGATAACCAAAGGATATTTAGCCAATGCATGTTCATTATTGGGCAACTAACTGTATTCACACATATGCTAACTGATGTGGGTGAAGGAGTTTGTGTACTTCAATGAAGCTGTGAGCTAGCCTACATCAGGCCAGTGTAGGGGGGTACGTCTTATCAGAGAGGTCAGACTAATCCCAATCAACTAGAGAAGGAACTGGAAAAGCACTCCAGTGTCACCTGTCCTATTCATTGTAGGCCCTCAGGGGAATGTTCCTACTCCACAGTATCGCTAATCAGACTTGTCATGGGTATTAAGCCTATATTAGTAGTAGATATGATATTTGGGATCAGATGATATCTCAAGCTATTCTGACTCCTCAACAGTTTTACATGTATTGATCTATTGCATGTTAACTATGGCTCATCAGTTTACATTTAGAGGAATGTGACACTAATGTAATGCATGTGGATTTCCCTGAACCAAACATATTCATAACACATGGACGCAGTCAGAAAGGTCTAACAAAGCTTTATTTTTTACACAGACCACAATCAGCAGTGGTCAAGATTGTGCATTCACATAACAGTATAACAAAGCTTTATTTGATAGACAGACCACAATCAGCAGTGGTCAAGATTGTGCATTCACATAACAATATAACAAAGCTTTATTTGATACACAGACCACAATCAGCAGTGGTCAAGATTGTGCATTCACATAACAGTATAACAAAGCTTTATTTGATACACAGACCACAATCAGCAGTGGTCAAAACTGCATTAATATCATGGGTGTGGTGTGGGCGGGTCCTTGAAGAGCAAGAGGCTGGAAAAAAGGGGAAACCTACAGGGGTCAATCTAATAGTCTAGAATAAGCATGATGCATAGCACCTACCAGGGTCACATGCTGCAACCGGAACCAGAAATCTCTTCATTTAACTGAAGAAACCATTTATGTGCATAGCACTTACAACTTGTAACTAGATCTGCTCAATTAAACAGATGATTCAACCTTTGGACTGTGTAATCCAATCCAGTTTCACACATACAGTGTGTTGAACAAACAAAAATCTGAAATAAGTGTTCAAATCAAAAAATGCGGAGGAGGATCAAAAACAATTTAGAATCACGATGTATGTACAGTACAGTTCTAAATACTGTACCAATATACCAACTCACCTGATTCCCATCTGCAAGCTTTACTAACCATTAGCTAGGTCTGTGGATAATCAGAAATATGGGCAAATAGCCATTATTATGGAGAGGACACAAAGGTCAGCAGCCAGATTCACTGTTTCTTACATCAGACCCAAAGATCTGTTCTCAGACTGCTATTGAGGTCAGGATCACATGCGTCACTAGTGCATATATTAATGCTGGCTGTTATTAACATGCCATTGTGAGACTTTGCAAGTCCACCGCCATAGCGGTATTAGTCTACATTTAAGCTACCAACAATCATGTTGTTGATATCTGGCTATATGATAGCTTTAAGATTGTGGGAGCTACATGTTAAGGGGGCTGCCATTGAAGGCATGTCTACCTGAGAGGCACTGGGAAAACCCTCCACCTCATAATTCCTCCACAATGCTTGCAGATGTAGGAGATGCCTTCATGGACCTAAAATAAAAAACTAAAAAAAAAGACAAAACCTAAGAAATAAGGCCTGAAAACATCATAGGGCCTGCAGCATCTCTTCTCAACAGCACTCCTTAGTGACAATGTATTGGTCACACTACTAATTAACAGCCTCATTAAATTGCTATGTAACAAATTGAATAGGGCTCTATATAAGCACACAGCATCTTTTTGAAAGCAAGTTTTTAGTTAGGGAACTTCTATGCAAAAGCCAGGTCTTCACTAACTAAAAACTTCTGTAAAACCAATATGCTATGTGCTTATATAGAGCCCTATTCAATTGCCCAAATCACATTTGAATGAGCCCCTTTGTGTTCTGTTTAACCTGTGACCAATTGATGGTCACTGAGGAGTGCTGTTGAGAAGGCTAAAACATGTCTGCAGACCCTATGGGCGTCATTCAATTGCAATATGGCCGATTGAAAAGGGCTCTATATAAGCACAGAGCATATATTTATTTACAGACGTTTGTAGTTAGTGAAGACCTTGCTTTTGGAGAGAAGTTCACTAACTACAAACATCTGTAGAAAATATGCTCTGTGCTCAAATTGATCCCTTAGCAATCGGCCACATTGCAATTGAATGAGGCCCTATGTCCTCCTCCGCTTGGGGCCAGGACCCACATCACCTGTGCCCATCCTCCGTCTCCCCTCTGGTGGTGATGGTGGGGGGGGAGGGCGGGGGGCAGGCGGTGCCAGGCAGCGGTGGTCTGGGCGGTGGCGGACACATGGGAGGAGAGGAGGGGCCAGGCTGCTCTTGGCTGGGGGATTGGGAGATCCCCGTTGATGCTGGGCTGGGGACCATGGCCTGTCTGAGCAGCCTGACCTAAAGGTGTTCGATGGTCATGTGGTGCCTCTTCACCTCCCTGGACAGCCTGGCCAGGCTGTGGGTCATCTGTGACCTGAGGGCAGACATGCTGGCATCCATCCGGAGCTGGTTGGCCTCGATCCTCTGGCTGCTGGCCAGCAGCTCCTACAGGACGGCCAGTGTCTCCACCTGCACAGCCTGGCTCTGCGGCGATGACACCGCTGGGTGGGCGTGGTGAGGTGATGCAGGGAGGTCCACAGCTGGAGCCGGTGGGGAGAATGTGCCCGGTGGTGACCAGGCCAGCACACTTTGTGGGGAAGGAGGTGCTGTCCCTTGGGGGGATGAGGGCCCCAGAGCAAGCCTTTCGAGGATGGGCATAGGCCCAGGGCTTGTGGCAGGTGACCCCGCAAGGTCAATGACCAGCCCATCCTCTGACCCAGAGCCCTCTGATCCTCTTTCCTCCTCCCCCTGTGCTGGAGGATCCTGGTACGGGGCTGATGGCCCCGCCTCCTCGCTATGGTCACAGGACCCAGAGCTCCTCCTGGATGCTGAGAGATAGAGAAGAAAGGTACATGTCATTAGTATGTTGATTAGCGCATTGATGTGTTCATTTCTAATTATCTGACATCTAGCCTTGAATATGGATGATTCTCTGATTAGCTATCTTATACTAGCTGTTATCTATTCTTAGGTTTCTGTTCTGGATGGTTCTCGGCTCACAACTCTATCTGTATTACGGCTGCTGTCTGTAACTGCATAGGCTGAACGGGCACACCAATACATGGACTCTGTATTACAGGGGTGTCCAACCTCTTTCCCGGATTGGAAGATATCCTTTCTGTGCACTGTTGAGTCAATCAGGATGAATGAAGAAGCGATTGACTCACCTGTGCGCAGCAGGGTTATCAAATTCAGCCATGTGTGTGGCCCACCAGGACCGAGTTTGGACACACCTGCTTTATTGCTTGATTACTGTTGTGGTGACATGGAATGACAGTGATTTGTCAGCTTCATGAATTTAAGGATGCATCCATCTATCCCTTGTTATTTCATGGAGCTGACATGTCATTGTCATGGCCATGTGTAGTGTGTGTGATGCACATGTGGTGGCATGTTGCTGTATGTCATATTCACCTGCCATGGAGGCTGGGTCCTGCTGCTCCACCGGGCCTGATGCTCCAGCTGCGTCGGAGGGTGCAAGCATGGCCCTTGCAATCCCTTCATGGGCAAGGTACTTGACCCTCCCCCCCTCGGCCTCCTGCACCATCTTCTTCCTCACCGCGACTCTGATGTCGTCAAACCGGTGCTTAATGGACCGCAGACTCCGTCCACGGCCCGCCACACCGTTGACCAGATCCACCACCTGCTGCCAAGCAGTAGCACGGGGCCCAGCCTTTACTTCCCTACCCCCCGAGGTGATGACAGGGCGGGCACGGATGGCCTCCAGGAGGACCCTGTTCTCCTCACGGCTATAATTGTGGGCCCTGGACCTGCCGCCAGCCTCTTGCTCTTCTGCCTGGGGATGAGGACCCTCTCCACTCTCCCTCCTCCTCCTCCTTCCTCCTCCTACTCTCCTCTCCTCCCTCCTTCCTCTCCTCTCCTCTCTCCCTCCTCCTCCTCTCCTCTCCTCCCTCCTTCCTCTACTCTCCTCTCTCCCTCCTCCTCCTCTCCTCTCCTCCCTCCTTCCTCTACTCTCCTCTCTCCCTCCTCCTCCTCTCCTCTCCTCCCTCCTTCCTCTACTCTCCTCCCTTCTCCCTCCTCCTCTCCTCCCTCCTTCCTCTACTCTCCTCCCTTCTCCCTCCTCTCCTCTCCTCCCTCCTTCTCATCCTCTCCTCCCTCCTGCTCCTCCTCTACTCCCTCCTCCTCTCCTCCCTCCTCCTCTCCTCCCTCCTTCCTCCTCCTTCCTCCTCCTCTCCTCCCTCCTCCTCTCCTCCCTCCTCCACTACCTCCTCCTCCACTACCTCCTCCTCCACTACCTCCCCCTCCTCAACTATTACCTCCTCCTCCTCACTCCTCCCCTCTCCCTCCATCACCACCTGAAAAGAAAAGAAAGAGAAATAAAGAAATGTTTTAGTGGGTTTGCCTGCTCCATGCTCGTCCCCCATTCTGATCGCCTCTAACACTATTTCTGCTTGGATATCAATGTTGGAACTAACTGCAGTAATCAACCTTAAGTGGACAGAGCCTGTGACAGCAGTGGGAGGGGTGTACAGCACCTCTCACTCTGGACCTGAGAGGCGCTGATGAAACACGCTAGATCAATACTTTCATAAACAATGTGGAAGGGTCAGTTACAGTTTGCATATATACAAGGCATGCGGCTATTTACTGTGTGCTTCTATCATGTGTGGGGAGTGGACCATGTCTGAGGCCACTAATATCCTATCTGCATTATATTCTGCACATATTCATGGTACCTATCCTGAAGCCATCCTCTGTACCAGAGGTAGTAGGAACTACATGGTCCTGCTGTTCTAGGCTGAAAAAAATTCTTGTCAAGCCCCATTGAAGAAGCAGTTTAGAACACCTATGTGTATTGCAAATATGTGTAGAAATATCACTCAAACTCAATCTACAACTCAATCAATCTCAAAATCAAACTCAAAATCAAACTCAAACTCAAAATCATACTCAAACTCAAAATCAAACTCAAACTCAAAATCAAACTCAATCAAACTTAAACTCAATCAAACTCAAACTCAATCAAACTCAATCTCAAACTCAATCAAACTCAATCAAACTCAATCTCAAACTCAATCTCAAACTCAATCTCAAACTCAATCTCAAACTCAATCTCAAACTCAATCAAACTCAAACTCAAAATCAAACTCAATCAAACTCAAACTCAAACTCAAAATCAAACTCAATCAAACTCAAACTCAATCAAACTCAAACTCAATCAAACTCAATCTCAAACTCAATCTCAAACTCAATCTCAAACTCAATCAAACTCAAACTCAAAATCAAAATCAAACTCAATCAAACTCAAAATCAAACTCAAAATCAAACTCAATCAAACTCAAACTCAGAATCAAACTCAATCAAACTCAAACTCAATCAAACTCAAACTCAATCAAACTCAATCTCAAACTCAAACTCAATCAAACTCAAACTCAAAATCAAACTCAATCAAACTCAAACTCAAAATCAAACTCAATCAAACTCAAACTCAAAATCAAACTCAAAATCAAACTCAATCAAACTCAAAATCAAACTCAAAATCAAACTCAATCAAACTCAAACTCAGAATCAAACTCAGAATCAAACTCAAACTCAATCAAACTCAAACTCAAAATCAAACTCAATCAAACTCAAACTCAAAATCAAACTCAATCAAACTCAAACTCAATCAAACTCAAACTCAATCAAACTCAAACTCAATCTCAAACTCAATCTCAAACTCAATCAAACTCAAACTCAAAATCAAACTCAATCAAACTCAAAATCAAACTCAAAATCAAACTCAATCAAACTCAAACTCAGAATCAAACTCAAACTCAATCAAACTCAAACTCAATCAAACTCAATCTCAAACTCAATCTCAAACTCAATCTCAAACTCAATCTCAAACTCAATCAAACTCAAACTCAAAATCAAACTCAATCAAACTTAAAATCAAACTCAAAATCAAACTCAATCAAACTCAAACTCAGAATCAAACTCAAAATCAAACTCAATCAAACTCAATCAAACTCAAACTCAAACTCAATCTCATAATCAATCTCTCTCTCTATATATATATATATATAGAGAGAGAGATAGAGAGAGATTTTGAGAGAGAGAGATCCAGATCTAATATTAAACAGAAAAATATAAATAACTTACCTCCCTCCACAAAACTCCTCTCCCCACAAAAACAAACTCGCCAAACCTATAGGCCAACAGCAAAAAAAACACAATTGTACTTCTCGCCAGTGTATTCAGTAAATATAGAAATTGGCAAAACATACAAATAAAAGACAGCTTGATAGGATGAAAAGCATGTACAATGCAACTTACCTCCCTCCAAACCCCTAAGTGCCGGATCAAAGATCCCAAATCCTCCAAACACCTATAAACAAGCAAATAAATCAATTTTACTTCTCGCCAGTGTATTCAGTAAATATAGAAATTGGCAAAACATACAAATAAAAGACAGCTTGATAGGATGAAAAGCATGTACAATGCAACTTACCTCCCTCCAAACTCCTATGGGCCGGATCCAAACTCCCACACAACCAAAAATACTCAAAACACCTATAAAGAAGCAAAAAACACAATTGTACCTCTAACCAGTGTATTCAGTAAATATAGAAATTGGCAAAACATACAAATAAAAGACAGCTTAATAGGATGAAAAGCATGTACAATGCAACTTACCTCCCTCCAAACTCCTATGGGCCGGATATAAACTCCCAAACTCTCCAAACTACCTCCAAACACCTATAAACAAGCCAAAAACACAATTGTACTTCTTTACATCGGCATCCGTAAATGTAGTAACGGATTCCCGTAAAAAGAACTTAAACCGCGACTTGATAATAAAGCAACTTACCTACTCTCAACCACCTAGCTCCTGGAACCGCGTGCTACTTCGTCCGAAATCACATCACAGTCGAGGCATGGGTGCGTGTCATTCCTATTTATTCACTCCCACTGTCAATCAAATGCTCTATCCCGTAAGTGATTGGCTGTGCAACCTGTGGCGCGATGCGTGATTCCGCTATTGGATGGTTCGTGCCGTGCGCGGCTAGTCCGTCCCCCTTCCAGCTTGCGTGCGCGCCTAAACGTCACGGCCTTCCTACATTCGGAAGGCCGCGATTCACGCCTGGCTAGATTTAATTTACGGCCGCATCCGTTGAAGTCCACACGATGCACTTACGGCATTGTAATGAAACAGGGCTAAAAGGGCCCTAAAAGTGTAAAGGAAGCAATAAAAGGCATTCGAATTACTGTAAAAACAATCCACAATGATCAAATATGTTAATAAAAGAGATTTTTTTGGTGTCATGTACATCCTCAAAATGGCGGCCAAATTAACCCTTTAGCACTCAGAAAGGATAGAATGTGTCCCCTAAACATATCAACATTATCTGATTTACATCTCTTTTATCACATCTAGATTTTTGAACACAAATATTGTATATATTTCCACGCCACATTACATAGATCATGGAGCATGGGCCCAAATTCAAATGTGGGCCAGAATATTAGGGGTTACTAATTAAAATGGCTCAACAAATCCATAATCAGGGAACTTCATAACATGATGAAGCTTAGATACACCAGTGAGCTTTTCCATTTGTGAAATCAACCAGGATAATCACAGCTGGGGTAATTAGCAAGCTATATAACCACACCATCATCCATGAATTAGCAAGTCTGAACCATCATGGATAGCAGCAACCTGAGTACAGCGTATAGGTATGTGAGGAGAGCTCAGCGTCGTAGGAATGGATATTTGTTTCGAATGTTGCAGAGTGGAAACTGGGATGTCAGGCGTGCGACTGTGGAGTGGCTGAGGCGTGACAGAGAGGGGCGGCTGGGAGTGAATGTGGGTGAGCGTGCTGATGCAATCCATGGTGGTCTGGAACCAAGCCAGGCAAGTGGCTCATCACAGGGCATGCCTAGGGTCATGGTGGGGGGTCAGTTAGGGGAGAGAGCTCCAGTGGCACAGGGACAGGGGGATATGAGGGCACCTGCAGACAGGGAGGAGGACCTTGATGTGGGTGATCAGCTGATGGGGGGGCCAGATGAGAGACCCCTAGAGGATGTGGCACATGAAGTAGGAGCTCCTGCACAGCCAGACCCACAGGGGGGTGAGCAGGCCCAGGAGCCTGCCAGGAGGCTTCATGCACCCAGGGTGTACAGGGAGAGAGTCACATTAGAGGGGTTAACTGATGTGGAAGTGTATGAGCGTTTTAGGCTAACCCGTGCCAGCCTGGAGGAGCTCTATGCGGTCCTGAGGGAGGACATGGAGCCTTCCTCACGGACCAATAGAGCCATCCCAGGCATGACACGGATATTAGCCGCCATACACATCCTATCATCTGGTAGTTTTCAGAACACTGCTAGCATAGTAGGAGGAATGTCTCAAGCAAGCCTTTCAAGGTGCCTGAGCACATTCCTCCATGCTATAGTTCCGAAAGCTGCCAGATACATCAGTTTTCCCCACACTGGGGAAGAGATCTTGAAGGTGAATGCAGATTTATTTCGAATGGGAGGTATCCCCAATGTGCTCGGTGCTATAGATTGTACACTTGTAGCATTGATACCTCCTAGAGAGCAAGAAGCCATGTTCCGAAATCGCAAACACTATCATTCCATCAATGTACAGGCTGTTTGTGATGCAGACATGCGCATACAAAATGTGGTTTCCGGCTTCCCGGGAAGTACTCATGATGCCCATATCCTGCGTCAGTCATCCACCCATCGTTATTTTGAGTCTGGAGAAGCTCCACCTGGGTGGCTACTGGGTGAGTACCCATAAAGGATCCCCTAAAATATACATAATGTTCCACTGTAATGTTATTCCATTGTTGCGCCATAAAGAAGGTGTGCCGACTCAGCCATTGCATCGTAGCTTGTTGCTGTGCCTAACCCGATGTGACGTGGTCATAGGAGTATGAAGTTCCAAGCCAGAGATCCCTAAACTAACGTCACATTAATCATTGCGTATATTTACAGATGCTTTAACGAGCAGCACAAACTCCCATTCATATCTACATCTCCAATTTTTGTTTCCTTCAGGTGATGCAGGATATAGGTGTTTGCCGTGGTTGTTGACCCCTGTGAACAATCCACGCACAGAGGGGGAGGAGAGGTACAATGCAGCCCATGCCAGAACCCGGAATGTAATAGAGCGCACCTTTGGCCTCCTGAAGATGCGCTTCAGATGTTTACATTCCACTGGCGGGGCGCTACAGTATACACCAGGGAAGGTTTGTCACATCATCATGGCCTGCTGTATTCTGCACAATATAGCAGTACAGGCAAACTGTCTGGGGAACATTGATGATGCTCCGCTTGAACTGGCGGAGCGTCCAGTACCTCCCGATGGTGGGGATAACGTTCAGGGGTCACAACTACGTGCCCACGTAATTCGTGAGTACTTTGCATGTAAGTCTAAAACTAATTACAACCAACTCAAATGTACATGGCTTATGGTTACTAATACATCTCTTTTCTCCTTCCCCATTGTCTTCCAGAATATCCAACAGTCCACAGTAGAGGATAGCTTTGTGATGTAACATATGTCTCGTGACGCATTCTTCATACTGGATCAAATACAGCCTGCTCTGATATCTGTTACTGGTAAGTATGCGCACATTCCCATACACCTCATATATATTGATATCTGCCAACCTCAAGAAGCTAAGCTAAATGGATGGTCTGATGTATTCCACAATGTCAATGTATATAGGCCTCACAATCGTATTTGAAAACATCTGCCCAGAACAGTAATGTTCACATTGTCTGATCATGCTATTCCACATCCCATGGAGGTCAATGCAATTCCTAGCAATCTGGATATATGAACATAACAGCATACTGTAAACCATAAGAAATGTACCTCATGTGATGCAAAGAGGGGATGTCCCCTGTTCTTTGTCAGCGAATGCTGGTAAAAGCATTCTCAGTCAGATAACAGGAATAGTCTCAAGGATGTGTTAACTAGGAATCATTGTGCAATATATCATATGGATTGTGTGACTCATCTCATCATATTGCCATTACAGAACTGTTGCCGTGTGTCAACACATTGTTTACCCACACAGACATGGGAAACGACCTTGCCAGCAACAGAACATCAGCTACATCAATGGCGTCTACATTGTAAGTGAGTATTTGCGGGAAACATGTGCATGAATGCATGAGAGGAAATGACTAATAACTACATTAATGTAGGCCTAACTTTCTTTTTCCCCAAGACATCCCCTATGTATTGCTGAAGCGGTCCGAAATGTTTATCGGACCATGCAGACGTGTCCTGGAGAACAGATCTCTTCGTTGAATACTCCACTTGATCTATCCAAGGTAGAGAACCACATGTAGATGTCCGAACATGTATCAATGTGTGATAGTTGTGATCTTCCCTTTCTATTACAGGATGCACTGGTGTCTCTCTCTCTCTTTCTCTCTCTCTCTCTCTCTCTCTCCACCCCTGTTTACCCTTAATTTATTGAGTCACACAAGTCTTCTGCTTACTATCCCAATTAACCCTTTCCACTATGTTTTCTCTTGTCTTCTTCCTCACATCCCCTGCCTTTTCCTCAGACTCTTCTTTACTTCTACCCTTTTTGTCTGCATCATTTTCATTTCAACTCTCATGCTCACCTCTCTCCTTTTATTCGCCCATCACCTAATCCTACTCAAGCTGTGGTTAAACTATGTGTCTCCTGACTGTCCCATCTGCAGATTACATTATCTGTCCACATGGGGCAGATACCTTATTACAAAATAGTGCATCGCACTTTACATCTGATCCCTTTCCTCTCCGACTAATGCATATCTTTCTACTTGACACAACCTCCTTCCTATGTATCTCTCACTTACTTATTAATCTTGCTATTCCTTATCTACTCTTCCCCATGTCCATTACCTTTAACTTGGAAGTGGTGATTTTCGAATCTTGTGTGGGCCTTTGTGAACAAATCATTTATCAACAGACTTTACGCTCCAAACAGGGCCCTCCATTTTCTTGCGTTGTCAATATTACATACTGTATATGTCCGGGTTCTTCTCTCCTGTACAGCGTTACGGAATATGTTTGCACAATACAAATAAATGAGAATTTGACTAATCATAATATTCCCACATCAGGACAAATTAGTATGGGCCATCATTATCATCGTACAGATGGTTAGCTTGTACAAGATCCCAATGCCTAACATGTGTGCCGACATACTCTGTTGGTGGCTGCTTATATGGCATATGTAAGGTTTCCACTAATATATTATTTGTGTGTTTGTATTCCAGATCCCGGTCAGAACAAGGCATGACGATAAACATCCTGACATTCCGTGGCCATGTCAATGTCCTCATGTATGTGCATGTGTCCGTTTCATTGCTTTGTTGGATCCAGTTTGATATCTGATGACCTTGACTGAATAGCCGATATGTGTCACGAGACAATTTCAATATACGATGCAGATGTGATGTGACATCTGTCAGCTGATGTTCCTGGTATATCCACAGCATGTGTATGCTCATATAGTCTATCTCGATTCATAGGTACCTATTGGTTTAGACATTCTATCCTCTCCTCTACTTGGACTGTTGTGAAGCCTGCAGCACCAACCCTTCAAGATCTTTTCTTCAGTGCTGATGTGACCCTCCCTGTGCATATGGGGAAGAGTAAATCCAGGCTTGGGACTTAACAGTTAAGGAGGTTACGTTAATCTTCAGTTATGCATATTCAACAACAGTGAGTATAGATGCTCAATCAGAGAACAAACTATCACTGATATTGCCTGGTTTGTTGTGAGTTCTCTGCAATAAGTAACATCTGACTGATATGGTCCTGGTCAGGTCACCATCTTTTTGACCAAGGTTATCTATGTGCTGCTTATTGTTGCGTGAGAACTGACGTTATGGGCTCATAGCATTCACTGATTGAGCACTTATACTTCTGATGTGGCATCAGAGTGTCCGTTTAACACCCAAGCATACATTTTGCTCTCCCCATATGTATATCACCTTATTCTGGATTATTATGGTGTTTCCTTATTGACTGTTATATATATGTCGGAACAATAATGAGATCTATTATATTGCCTAATGTTGGTTGATATGCTGTACATCCCCTGATCATCCATATCAATGTAATTTTCCATGCCTGCATTCTGCTCTCATATCCCTATTTCCCTGTGTTACTTGGATTTTGTATCCTACCCCCCTTCACCATGATCATTTGCATACCTGTGTTGATTAGTCAACCTGTGGCTTTGTGGCAAGCTTGCCTTGTTAATTTCGGGAAATATTAAATATGATTTATCTGCGATGTTGTTTGTGTCTGCCTCGTCAATGTTGATACCATAGCATTTCCGGAACATCAATAAAAGGACCTTCAGACTCCACATCTGTGCTCTGCACCATCAGTTAGGGGTGTCAATAGAATTCTCACAGTGTGTTTGCATTACTGATTTCAAACATAAGGGAAGGTTGGTATTAACACTCTATATGACGCAGAAACAGACAAATGAGACAGGTTTCTGTAAGTGGCTCACATCCTAATAGTGAACATACAGGGCCTCATTCAATTGCGATTTTGCCAATTGAATGGGGCTCAAAATAAGCACAGAACATATATTGTGTCAAACAGATTTTAGTTAGTGAAAACCTTGATTTGGGAGAGATGTTTACTAACTCAACTATTTTTCAGAGAATATATGTTATGTGCTTATTTCAAGCCCTATTCAATTGGCCAAATTGCAATTAAATGAGGGCCACAGTATCTAACACATTGAGTACACCCGTCACATTGTTGTTAACATTTTAGTATATCTTTTCATGTGACAACACTGAAGAAATGACACTCTGCTACAATGTAAAGTAATTTTTCGGACCCATCAATAACTCAATACCCAGCCATTAATGTCTAAACCATTGTCACCAAAAGTGAGTACACCCTTAATTTGAAATGTCAAAATTGACATGAAATGTCAATTATGTGTGGCCACCATTATTTGCCAGAACTGCATTAACCCTCATGGCCAGGGAGTTCACCCGAGCTTCCCAGGTTGCCACTGGAGTCCTCTTCCACTCCTTAATGATACATCAGAGCTGGTTGATGCTAGAGACCTTGCACTCCCCCACCGTCAGTTTGAGGATGCCCCACAGATGCTCAATATGGTTTTGGTCTGTCGACAAGCTTGGCCAGTCCATCACCTTTACCTTCTTTAGCAAGGCAGTGTCGTCTTGGCGGTGTGTTTAGGGTCGTTATGTTATGTTGCCCTGCAGCCCAGTCTCCCAAGGGAGGGGATCATGTTCTGCTTCAGTATGTCACAGTACATGTTTTCATTCATGGTTCCCTCAATGGACTGTAGCTCCCCAGTGCCAGAGATAAATGGAAAAGTCACAACGAACACAAAAACATTGATATGAGATGAACCCATCATTTTGAACCAAAACAGTGATGCAGAGAGAGGGGAGGCAGCATCTGACATCATTAGGTAAATGCATATAGTGGGAATCCACACAACATATTAGCGAAAACATCTATACACATGCATATATGTTTGGTCTGGGCCTGCATGCATGCTGCCAGCACTGAGGAGCTACAGTTCTTTGAGGGAACCCATGAATGCCAACATGTACTGTGACAAACTGAGAAAGAGCATGATCCCTCACATAGGAGAACAGGCCGCAGGGCAGTATTCCAACATGATAACGACCACAAACACACCTCCAAGCCGACCACTGCCTGGCTAAAGAAGCTGAAGGTCAAAAGTTGATGAACTGGCCAAGTAGGTCACCAGACCTAAACCCTATTGAGCATCTGTGGGGTACTCCTCAAATGGAAGGTGTGGAGTGTAACGGAACCCATCACTGTTTTACCCTGTTTTATGGTTATGGTTAAAATATGATCATACTGTTATACTGTATGTATGTTGGTTTCTGCTCGGCAAAATCTTAGCCCAGACTATTGCAGACCTTGGCATAATAGATAATCCTAGTACAGAGACTCATCATAGGATAAGGAAGTCTATTGTATAAAGTGTTTTCATTATCAGACATAACAAAGAAGGATGATCTAAGCAATGTCTGATTGTATCAAAGTAGCCAGGTAGTCTCCCCGAGGTGTGACCCACCTGTTGTCCCTCAATGTGTATTGTGTGGCCAACTATGGGGGATGTGTGTATTGCCTGTGGGAAGAGATGTGTATATATATATTTCTGGGCAACAAAATAAAGTCAGTATTCATTTGACTCCCAATTGAGTGTGGGCAAATATTGGAGGTTGGGAATGGTGAGACTGTAGTGCTTCTTGGATATTGTACCGTATACCAGCGGAGATATTGGACTGCGTGTTCCAACTCTGTTACAGGGAGTGCAAGGTCTCTAACATCCACCAGCTCCATGATATCATCATGAAGGAGTGGAAGAGGACTCCAGTTGCAACCTGTGAAACTCTGGGGAACTCCATCCCCATGAGGGTTAAGTCAGGGAAGGAAAATAATGGTGGCCACACAAAATAATCACAGAAAGGAGAAGAAAAAAATACACCTTTAATTCCCAAGACAGCCACCTCCCCCAAAGGAACATCCATGTAAATATCTACAGACAAAAGTCATAACTCAAACCCATATAGTATAAAATATAACTTTTATTAAATATATAAACATGAAATATTAAAATATTCTGCACGTTTGAGTTATGACTTTTGTCTGTAGATATTTACATGGATGTTCCTTTGTGGGAGGTGGCTGTCTTGGGAATTAAAGGTGTACTTTTTTCTTCTCCTTTCTGTACTTAATACTTACACTGCCTAAGACAATCATATGCTGTTGTTCTGTTATAATTTTTTATGTATTCTTACTATATCACTACTTACAACTAGTATTACCCCATTTTTTGATTTATTGGCCTCTTTTTGTAAATGATATTTTTGGCTATTAGATAGCCGTATCAATAAATCAATTCTTATAAGGAATATCATTCATAACATTTTTTATCATGGCTGAAATAGATTTGGATTCAGATTATAAAACCAGAACTAGTAAACGTTTGGAAGGTGCTAATAAAGCGTTTGATAAATGTACATCAGATACAATTAATGGCGATTGGCAATTGGGTCTCAAGAACTTAGAAGGGCTATTGAGAAAACAACTTAATTCTTTTTGGAATAAAGTAAGTCATGAAAAATATTTAGCTAAACACCTTATCCCGAGAGGACTAAGAGTTAAGATTTTTCCATCCTTCACTTTCCATCTTGAGTCTTATAAAGAAACATGGGAATCAGCCCTTACAAGCTGTTCTGAGACACTAATAGCCATACTGGCAGATTATGAACAAGAGATTTTGGAGGAATTAGATAAAGAAATCAACTCACTTAACAAAACTTTAAAACAATTTGAATCCCTGGAGGATTTTAAAAAAACGTATAAACGAATACAACATGATCTTGATAAAAGAGAAAATGAGATCTTATCTCTTAAAAAACATAAGTATAATCGAGATCTATTAGATTTTGAAAATGGCAATGTGTTCCATTGGACACATAGAAATAATAGTAGGAGGAAATTGCGACCTTGTGTAGACCCTGGTAGACGATATTATAACTCAGATACTGAGTTAGATTCCTCAATTACAGATGAGGAAGATATGAGAACCAATTCTGGTAATTATCAAAGTAGAAGACAGGTTTCTTTTTTAGACCAGGGTCAGCCTTTTATGACAGAGAGGAACCGGACCTCGTTCCAAGAGAACAACTGGGAATCGACCAGGAATCTGCGAGATCGCAAACAATGGGGATACAAGGGGGCAGTCAATCCGCAGAAGGAAACCTGGACGAAAGGGGTCAGAAGGTAAAAGAAGATATGATGCAAATTCTGAATTTATCATCTAAGATACTTACTAACCCACAAATAAATGTTTTGAAAAAAGGATTGTCCTTTTCACCTAGCAACAACTACCAATTTTTTGATGTATTTAAAGATCTTAATTTGTTTGCAAGCAAATTGATTCTAAAATTTTTTTTTCTGATAGAACTTCAAATACAGAATTACCTCTACCATTGGTAACAACACCGGAGACCAATATGACCAATGATAAGATCAAAGTTAAATCTTGTTTCAATCCACCTCTTTCCAGATGCTCTGCAGTAGAAGTATATGTCAAGGCTGTGACCCAAGATATCATCAAGTTACAACCTACCAAAATCAGTAATTTGAGCCGTGATGAAAATCAAGCGTTACAAGAGTTGAAAGAATGGACCGATGTCATCATCAAACCGTCAGATAAAGGTGGTAACATTGTTATCTGGCCAACAGAAATGTATATTCAAGAGGCATTAAGACAACTTAGTGATAAGGCTTGTTATGAACGCCTATTAGGTGATCCAACAACTGACTTTGTGGTAAGCTATAACAATATCATTGATGAAGCTAAAAATGATCTTATCATTAATGATAAAGAGTATACATTCTTGCTATCTGACAAACCCAGAATAGCCACTCTTTATCTATTACCTAAGGTTCACAAAAATGATAAGATTCCTCCCGGTAGACCAATTATTTCGGGCAATGGTAGTCTATGTGAGAATGGTAGCAAATTTATTGATTTGCAACTCCGTCCACATGTATTGAGTCTGTCCTCATATGTGAGAGATACTATAAACGTCCTGAAACGACTCAATGACATTAATGTGAATCATGAAACACTATTAGTGACCTGTGATGTAGAGAGCCTGTACACTTCAATTCAACATGAAGCAGGATGCCAGGCAGTACAATATTTTCTCACCATGGCTACAAATGCTGATCAGAATATAAACACCTTTGTTCTAAGATTGTTAAAATACACGCTTACTCACAATTATTTTGTGTTTAATGATGTTTTTTATTTACAGAAAAGAGGCACAGCAATGGGGTCTTCATGCGCACCCACCTATGCTAACATCTATCTAGGGTGGTGGGAAAGAGAACGAGTATTTATTGATGATAATTCTGAATTTACTGATCATGTTACCATCTGGCTGAGATATATCGATGATATTTTGATCATTTGGGATGGTACACAGGAATGTCTAGATACATTCATTAACAAACTAAATACAAATGATCTTAATTTGAAACTTACTCATGCCTATGATGAAAAACATATTAATTTTTTGGATATTACGATCAGTAAAGATGAAGAGGGCAGGATTATCACTGACCTTTATCGGAAACCAACCTCTACGAATAGCACTTTACATCATTCTAGCTCACATTTCCCTCCGACTCTTCGTGCCATACCTGTAGAGGAATTTCTGTGTGTAAGACGTAACTGCTCCAATACAGAACTGTTCAAAGTTAGAGCAGATGAGTTGAGGAATCGATTGAAAAATAGAGGGTATAGCAATTCCTCTATAAAAAAAGCCTATCATAGAGCTCTTCACACCGAAAGAGACAATTTATTGTCTCCCAGGTTGAGAACCAATACAAAAGAGACGGTTAGATTTATTTCAACTTTTAATGAGGATTGGCGCAAAATAGAGGATATCTTGAATAGACATATTAATGTCTTAAAAACGGATACCCACATAGCAACTCTGATTGGAGCTAAAATTGACACAGGATGGAGACGATCTAAAAACATCCGTGATATCCTTGTTCAGAGTCACTTCTGTAAAAAGAAGAAAAATATTAGACCTTTGCCAGATGGCACTTTTGGATGTGGACATTGCAAATTTTGTCCTTTTATGTGCAAAATCAACAGCATTACTGATAGAACTGGAAAAATAAGATACCTAAAAGGTTTTTTCAATTGCGGTACTTCTGCTGTTATATATTGTTTGCAATGTCCTTGCCAACAGAAATATGTTGGTATTACTAGTAGAGAGCTTAGAAAAAGGCTTGGCGAACATCTTTGCAATATACGTAATAGTATTACTGATGTTGCTAAAGGTAAGACTCTTACTTCAGTAGCGAAACATTTTTTTGAAAAACACCACTCAAAACCCATACTTAAATGTTGAGTATTGGAAAAAATTAGTTTGGGGATAAGAAAAGGTAATCTTGAATCAGAACTACTCAAGGCAGAAAGCAAATGGATAGCTTTACTTAACACTGTAGTCCCAGGTGGACTCAATGAATATAACAACTTCAGCATATTTTTGTAAAGGCTGTATGTATGCCAGTAGTCTATCTAAGTGACTATAATAATATATTTTTTTATCTTACTTACGTGTTGTAACAAGATTCTATTCAATCCTATATTGAACAGTTAGAGATGTTATTCATAATCAATGTAGTTGATCATGACAAGTTATCTCCTCCCTTTTTCACCGAGGACTCATTTGAGCCTCTGATTTATCCCCCTGCTTTGGTAAATCCATGTTTCTTTGATATAACAATTACTGCTGTATATAACCACACTCAAATATCTTTAGCGGTATTGTAGCAACATCATTTTGTATCTGATGCAATTGTATCTTTATATATGCAGTGTCTATATGTGAGCAATTTAGGATTGTTTTTTTTAGGACACTTTATTTATCTCATCTTATATTTCCATCCTAAGCGCTTCATTAAGCATTTTCAACTTTGACCATTAAAAGTTATTTCCCTTTTATTGATTGAGGAATTTATTGAACCGCTGATCTATCCCCTTGTTTTGAAACCTATTTCTCCTAGATATATTTAATAATGCCATATACAATTGGGACAAGTAACATTATACTAAATATCTTTTGTGATACTTTGGTAATATTACATTATATCTGATACAATTGTATCTTCATTTATGTAGACTTTATTTGTGTCTAATTTAAGATTGTGTTTGAGGACACTTTATTTTGTCTATTTCAGTTTTATATATCCACCTTAAGCGCTTATTCAAGCATTTCCACCTTTAGTTCTAACTTCCTTTTGTTTCCATAGCCCTGGTCACAAGACAGTTGATTGCAAACAACATACAGATGAGAGATCTTATTGAACCGTCCTACTCACGCTATATAAACCTAAGGGCCCTCTTCAGTTCTTATGATCCCTGTGGAATCTGGCGCGAAACGTGCGCGTCGGATCCGAGCTGCGTGTCTCCCGATGATGACATCACTCCTTAGAGAGTAACAGATCTGCACTGTAGTGTTTGTACCTCTGGCTATGGTATTCACCTATTATTCATTGGAGAGTAGGTAAGTGCACCAGTGGTGTGAATAGTCCCAGATAGGGAGTATAGATTAGCCTTTCATAGGCAGATTAGTGGGTAAATAGTGGGCCCTTATCTGCCTAATCCACTATTTGTATGTAAATAGGGCCACAGTGGTACATTATTCCATCACCTACTGGTTGCATACTTCCTACTCTTCAATGAAACTGGTTCAGATAGCCCATTGATTATTTTGTGTGCTTTATTTATAACTTTGCATATTGAATATATTTATTATAGGTATTTGGACCTTGTATTAAGCACAAATTAAGAAGAGGGAAAGAAAAAGTATCCTTTTATGTTGAAGTGCACACCCTCTGCCCTAATAACAATATAGAACAGCAAATACATAAAACTTAACTTTTATTATATAAGGATTAAAATGAATAGTTAAAATCCAGAAATACTGACGAGATCCGATCAGTAGTGATAACTGAAATAATTGTAAGGGCTTCCTTGATTTAAGGATAGAATTAGGAATCTGTGGGAATAAACACTAGATCCTCATATATATAATGACTAGTGACTATAAAGTGCAAAGTGATAATAGGTTGAATACTGATATACAGCAGAAATGCAGGTCCAAGCTATAGGGCCTATATGTTTGCTATATGTGTGTACCATATAACCAAAGTGACTAGTGCTAGTGGTAATAGTATCAGTGATGTCACTTATAAATATTGCACCTTCATGTAGCTTATAATATATATTATAAAGTGCCTAGTGCCAGTAACAATTAAATAAATTTAATATAATGGTGGGTACAATATAAATAAAGTGCTGGTGCTTGCTGAGGATGTGGTAAGTTCCACAGTACAACTTTATTAAGGAAAGGCCTATATTATGACATATTATAAATGGACAGTATCACTACACGAACTTGGGAGCTGGATAGAGATCTATATAATACCCCATTAGCTTGATGATTAGTATAACATATAAATTGAAAGTTTAGAGTATGTGGGAATCATATTGTTCGATCGTGTTTACTTTAAATAGTATTTCTATAGTTTTTGCACAGCTCCTAAGTCCCTAAACTACCCGCGCATTGTCTAGGCGTCGGCGTGTGACGTCATAGCGCAACGTCGCGGCGTAGAACGTGCAACCCGACGCACGTTTCTGAATATTTCATTAGGGGTTACCGGAGGAGTCTCTTAAGGAGCTATTTATGCTCAATGGTTGCCATAGCAACCTCTGGGACTAGTAAAATCAAATAGTTAAAGGGGAATTAATAATAATTAAAATATTGCTGATAATATGATGGGATTTTGGCACAATAAAGTAATATTGGTACTAATACAAAATTATGGAGAGCAGACTAATATTTAATGCAGAAAATAGAAATGGGACAGTGTCCTTTATGTAATACAGCTTTAACATTGATAGGTATATATTCTATATTGGTATAAAATATTTATATTCATGTCCTTGAAAAAGGAGATGTTATATGACTCAACAATTGGCCTAACATATATGTGGGGCAATGGTATTATAAACAAATATATATGGATGGTTATTCACTATTCCATTATTATGTGATGTTCAACCCCAAAAATAGACTTACTATTAGTCATTTGTAGATATAAAATATATTGGATAGAATGACACTTCTCTACAATGATTACCTCCTTATTTATTTTCCTTATTACCTTTACGGTTATTATACAGGGAATATGGAGGCAAAAATGTATAATGCCCTTGTGGCATAATTGTTCACATTCATCAAATGTAGTAGTATATCAGGAATATCTGGGTGTCCTGAATGTTAAATGGAGGCCCTAAATAAATGGTGTGAAAGTGAATCCATCATTTAGGCCCCACGGTTTTTTGGTCTTAAGTGTAAAGATCCAATAGGCCTCCTTTTTTAGTAGTTCCCTATCAATGTTACCTCTTCTAATGTTATGTTTGACACCGTCAATGGCTGTAAAAGATATATACCTAAGGTCTCCATTATGCTGAGAATTAACATGATTGGCCACTGGTGTGTCATATTCTTTGGTAATGCTGTATACATGTTCTAAGATTCTGCGTCTTAGTTCTCTACCAGTTTTTCCTACATAATTCATACCACATTTACAAAGCATGAGATATATTACCCCTTCAGTTTTGCATGTTATTAACTGTTGGATCTTAAATTTGTCTTTTCCATCTTTTGAGGGGAATGTTTTAGTAGTATTTACATATTTACAGGCTTTGCAAGATAAGCATTTGGAGCAGCCCTTTGTTCTGTTGAGCCAGGTATTGTTTCTAGCACCCTCTAGATGGCTTCTAGTTAGCATATCTCTCAGGTTAGTTGATCTTCTGCTAGTGATTTGAGCCTGGTTACTTAAAAATGGTCTTAAGTCATCATCATCTAGTAAGATCTTCCAATGGTCACTGAATATTTTCCTAATTTCATGCCATTTTCCGTTAAAAGTTCCTATACATCTAACCACATCATCTTGATCTTTATTTTTAGTAGACAGCAGTAGTTCTCTGTCTACTGCTTGTGCTCTTTGATATGCTCTTTTTAGGGGTTTATTTTTATACCCTCTCTCTTTAAAACGGTGCTGTAACTCTCTGGCTTCCATCTCAAAATTAATTTGACTGGAGCAATTTCTTTTGATTCTTAAATATTGCCCCACTGGTATCCCTTCAATCAGGGATTTAGGGTGACTGCTGTCTGCTTGTAGTAGGCTATTTGTCGCTGTAGGTTTTCTATATGTAGTTGTTTGAAGTTTTCCATTATCTGACTTTGCAATTTTCAAATCCAAAAAGGTTATTTCATTTTCACTCATTTCTGAGGTTAGGTACAGTGCCATATTGTTGGAATTGAGTATTTCTATAAAGATTTTTAAATCATTTTGATTCCCATTCCATACCATCAAGATATCGTCGATAAATCTTATCCATAATTCGACATATTGACTATATTGATCCAATTGGTCAGTAAATACTATTTGTTCTTCCCACCAACCTAAATATAGGTTGGCGTATGTGGGGGCACATGCTGTGCCCATGGCTGTACCACATATTTGTTGAAAAAACTTGTTGAGAAAAACAAAATAGTTGTGTGTTAATGCAAACTCTAGTAGTTCTAATATGAATTTGTTATGATTGGAATATTGAGTGCCTCTTTTTGATAGAAAATAGTTTACTGCTTCTATACCTCTTTGGTGTTGTATATTGGTATAGAGTGACTCAACATCTAAGGACACTAGCAGTGCTCCCTTACTAACTGAAATGTCATTCAATTTCAGTAGGACATCTTTTGTGTCTTTCACATGTGAGGCCAGTGTAGTAACAAATTCTTGTAGCATAGAGTCTACATATTTACTAGGATTCTCTGTTATACTTTCGATACCTGACCCAATTGGTCTACCCGGAGGTTTTTTAGGATTCTTGTGTATTTTTGGAATGGTATAAAACGTAGCTATCTTTGGGTTCGGATTTAGGAGGAAGTCAAATTCATTTTTACATATAACCTTGGTATATAGACCCCTGGTTAAGATATCTTTGAGTTCCTCTATGAACATATCAGTTGGATCTTTTTCTAATTTCTTATAACTTTTCTTATCTTTAAGGAGTCTTTCACATTCTGAGATGTAATCAGTTTTATCAAGTATGACAATATTCCCTCCTTTATCAGAATTTCTTATGATGATGTTGTTGTCTTGTTGTAATTGTTTTAATGCCAACCTTTCAGTTTTAGTCAAGTTATAGTTGACATTGTCTTTATTAGAGATCTTTGTCATATCACGAACCACATTATTGACAAATAGCTCTATATTGGGACTTATACTAAGAGGTGGTGTATACTTGCTTTTCGGTTTGAAGGCCGAGTATGGGCCTATAGACTGGAATTCTTCATTATCTGCTAGTAAACTTTCAAGACTTCTCAAAGTCTTAGAATGCATGGGTTCTATTGGGGATAAGTTTTTTCTTTTGGAGTAGAACTTTTTTAAAGCCAATTTTCTGGCGAATAAATGAGTATCCTTTACCCATTCAAAGAGGTTGAAATCCCCTGTAGGAGAGAAATTTAGGCCTTTTTTGAGAACTGCTAGATGATCTTTTGAGAGTTCTTTGGTTGACAGGTTAAATATTTGTAAAGAATCTAGTTCTTCCGTGTTCTTTTTTGTTGAGGTTTTTGAATATCTTGATTTTTTCTTATTTTTACCCCTCCTGATCTTTGTCTTAGATCTAAAAAAGTTTGTGTTGAGTTTTTTGTCATTAAAGGGTTGGTTGTTCCCAATGTTTCATTTGTTTCTAGATCAGACCATTCTGATTCAGATGTAGTGTTGTCTGCATGTATTTTTGGGGTAAATTGTTTTCTGGATCTTCTGAAAATATTTCCACTTTGGAAATCATTTAAGTCCCTCTGGAATTTCTTTTGTTTCCTATCAACCAATATCTTTTTGAAATTGTCTATATCTTTTTGCAGTTTATTCTCTAATTCTATAAAGTTGGGATCTGTATGGTGTTCTCTTATTTTTTCCACTTCTTTCTTCAATTGTGGATCTATTTCTTTTAGTTGTGATTGTTCCCACTCTAGAATTAAATTCATGAGTTCCTTGGAACATCTCAACAGTGTTGAGTCCCATTTCTTTATAAATTCATCTGGTAGGCCTTGAATTGTGGGGAATAGATTGATACGTAAACCTCTGGGTACTAAGTTATTAGCCAGATAGTTCTCCAAACTAGCTATCTCCCACCATATTCTATATTGTTGTTTGTATAACTTGTTTAATTCAAAAAACTGATTCCTTAGTATGGGCTCTTTATGTGTACCCAGATTTATGTCTTTATTAAATATAGTTTTGGCTTCATTTAGCCAGCTTTCTTGATTCCAATTTTGGAATAGGAACCCTGTTGTAGGTTCCATATTATCTTTTGGAGTATAAAGAAATACCGAGCTTAGCACCTTAGATAGAACTTAGTTCATAGGTATTAGTAGATACAAAATAGAGATAATAGGTGGCTCAAGGTATAAAGGAAATCTGGGATATGCACAAGGGGTGCTCCTTAAGGATATAAATAACTAAGTGACAAATTAAGAAGAGGGAAAGAAAAAGTATCCTTTTATGTTGAAGTGCACACCCTCTGCCCTAATAACAATATAGAACAGCAAATACATAAAACTTAACTTTTATTAATAAGGATTAAAATGAATAGTTAAAATCCAGAAATACTGACGAGATCCGATCAGTAGTGATAACTGAAATAATTGTAAGGGCTTCCTTGATTTAAGGATAGAATTAGGAATCTGTGGGAATAAACACTAGATCCTCATATATATAATGACTAGTGACTATAAAGTGCAAAGTGATAATAGGTTGAATACTGATATACAGCAGAAATGCAGGTCCAAGCTATAGGGCCTATATGTTTGCTATATGTGTGTACCATATAACCAAAGTGACTAGTGCTAGTGGTAATAGTATCAGTGATGTCACTTATAAATATTGCACCTTCATGTAGCTTATAATATATATTATAAAGTGCCTAGTGCCAGTAACAATTAAATAAATATAATATAATGGTGGGTACAATATAAATAAAGTGCTGGTGCTTGCTGAGGATGTGGTAAGTTCCACAGTACAACTTTATTAAGAAAAGGCCTATATTATGACATATTATAAATGGACAGTATCACTACACGAACTTGGGACTTTAAAGAGAGAGGGTATAAAAATAAACCCCTAAAAAGAGCATATCAAAGAGCACAAGCAGTAGACAGAGAACTACTGCTGTCTACTAAAAATAAAGATCAAGATGATGTGGTTAGATGTATAGGAACTTTTAACGGAAAATGGCATGAAATTAGGAAAATATTCAGTGACCATTGGAAGATCTTACTAGATGATGATGACTTAAGACCATTTTTAAGTAACCAGGCTCAAATCACTAGCAGAAGATCAACTAACCTGAGAGATATGCTAACTAGAAGCCATCTAGAGGGTGCTAGAAACAATACCTGGCTCAACAGAACAAAGGGCTGCTTCAAATGCTTATCTTACAAAGCCTGTAAATATGTAAATACTACTAAAACATTCCCCTCAAAAGATGGAAAAGACAAATTTAAGATCCAACAGTTAATAATATGCAAAACTGAAGGGGTAATATATCTCATGCTTTGTAAATGTGGTATGAATTATGTAGGAAAAACTGGTAGAGAACTAAGACGCAGAATCTTAGAACATGTATACAGCATTACCAAAGAATATGACACACCAGTGGCCAATCATGTTAATTCTCAGCATAATGGAGACCTTAGGTATATATCTTTTACAGCCATTGACGGTGTCAAACATAACATTAGAAGAGGTAACATTGATAGGGAACTACTAAAAAAGGAGGCCTATTGGATCTTTACACT
Source organism: Discoglossus pictus (assembly GCA_027410445.1). Classification (NCBI taxonomy): domain Eukaryota; kingdom Metazoa; phylum Chordata; class Amphibia; order Anura; family Alytidae; genus Discoglossus; species Discoglossus pictus. The sequence goes on along the minus strand of CM050164.1, from coordinate 194,359,212 downwards.
TAAGACCAAAAAACCGTGGGGCCTAAATGATGGATTCACTTTCACACCATTTATTTAGGGCCTCCATTTAACATTCAGGACACCCAGATATTCCTGATATACTACTACATTTGATGAATGTGAACAATTATGCCACAAGGGCATTATACATTTTTGCCTCCATATTCCCTGTATAATAACCGTAAAGGTAATAAGGAAAATAAATAAGGAGGTAATCATTGTAGAGAAGTGTCATTCTATCCAATATATTTTATATCTACAAATGACTAATAGTAAGTCTATTTTTGGGGTTGAACATCACATAATAATGGAATAGTGAATAACCATCCATATATATTTGTTTATAATACCATTGCCCCACATATATGTTAGGCCAATTGTTGAGTCATATAACATCTCCTTTTTCAAGGACATGAATATAAATATTTTATACCAATATAGAATATATACCTATCAATGTTAAAGCTGTATTACATAAAGGACACTGTCCCATTTCTATTTTCTGCATTAAATATTAGTCTGCTCTCCATAATTTTGTATTAGTACCAATATTACTTTATTGTGCCAAAATCCCATCATATTATCAGCAATATTTTAATTATTATTAATTCCCCTTTAACTATTTGATTTTACTAGTCCCAGAGGTTGCTATGGCAACCATTGAGCATAAATAGCTCCTTAAGAGACTCCTCCGGTAACCCCTAATGAAATATTCAGAAACGTGCGTCGGGTTGCACGTTCTACGCCGCGACGTTGCGCTATTACGTCACACGCCGACGCCTAGACAATGCGCGGGTAGTTTAGGGACTTAGGAGCTGTGCAAAAACTATAGAAATACTATTTAAAGTAAACACGATCGAACAATATGATTCCCACATACTCTAAACTTTCAATTTATATGTTATACTAATCATCAAGCTAATGGGGTATTATATAGATCTCTATCCAGCTCCCAAGTTCGTGTAGTGATACTGTCCATTTATAATATGTCATAATATAGGCCTTTCCTTAATAAAGTTGTACTGTGGAACTTACCACATCCTCAGCAAGCACCAGCACTTTATTTATATTGTACCCACCATTATATTATACTAGAATATTGCCCGTCAAAAAATGACGGCAATGAAATTGTAAGGTAGCTAATGCTGTTTGGTGTATAATACTGAAATATGTAATAGATTACTAAATGAATATACTTTACCTATTTTGAAGCATTGTGTTGAAGAGCTGGCAATCTGTTTTGATGTTGCTGGAGCATTAGTGGTGTGGAGCTGCTGTGTAAGCGTGCTGAATGTGTGCACTGTGTGGTATGAATATCTGTAGGTCGTTTGTGGCGTTTTGCGAGTTTCTTGTGGTGTTTTGCGAGTTTAGAGTGCTGTAGCCTCGTTTTCGTTTTGTTCGGCGGCCATTTTTTCTCTCGCTTACAGTTTTTTAATCTCTAAACTCTTTTATTTCGAGTAAAATGAAGGTCTAAGTGGCATTTTTGAGGTCCTGGGTGCTCCCTCTTGGTGTAGGTAAGGTTTTTATGTATGTGCTGTGTGTATGTATTGTGTTTTACATTTTGTAATGTTCGCGAGTTGCGTCCGAGTGTTGCGAGGCCGTAATGTGTGTGAACGTGTGTCGTATGTTGTTTGCGAGTGTCGTAATGTGTGTGTCGTGCTCTTTGGGTTGCGACGTGAACTTTGCGAGGGTCGCAGTTGCTGGCATGGAGCGCCTTCGGCGCTCCATGCCAGCAACTGCGGCCCTCGCTTTGCGAGGTCCTCAGGTGCTGGCATGGAGCGCCTACGGCACTCCATGCCAGCAACTGAGACCCTCGCCCAGTGCCCTCGCTTTGCGAGGGCCTTGGCTTGCTGCGCGAGCCCGCAGCATTAGCAACAACTCGTACGCTCACAACTATATATGTGATTACTATATAATGTGTAGATGTACCGGCTGGGCATGCTCTTGTGCATTATTATTATTATTATTACTATACAATGTGTAGATGTACCGGCTGGGCATGCTCTCTGCGTGTGCGCTTTCTCTATCTGCACCCTATGTGCACTGCTGTCTGTGTGCAATCTCTGTCTCTGTACCCCTCACTCTCTTTGTCAATCTCTCTGCACTCTCTCTCTGTGCGCTCTATCTGTGAACTCTCTCTGCGCTGTCTTTGTGCTCCCTCACTGTCTGTGTGTGCTCTTGCTTTGTAATTCTCTTTATGTCTCCCTCTCTCTCTGTACCTGTCTCCCTCTCTCCCTGTACCTGTCTCCCTCTCTCTCTGTACCTGTCTCCCTCTCTCTCTGTACCTGTCTCCCTCTCTCTCTGTACCTGTCTCTCTCCCTCTCTGTACCTGTCTCCCTCTCTCTCTGTACCTGTCTCCCTCTCTCTCTGTACCTGTCTCCCTCTCTCTCTGTACCTGTCTCCTTCTCTCTCTGTAGCTGTCTCCCTCTCTCTCTATACCTGTCTCCCTCTCTCTCTGTACCTGTCTCCTTCTCTCTCTGTAGCTGTCTCCCTCTCTCTCTGTACCTGTCTCTCTCCCTCTCTGTAGCTGTCTCCCTCTCTCTCTGTACCTGTCTCCCTCTCTCTCTGTACCTGTCTCCCTCTCTCTCTGTACCTATCTCCTTCTCTCTCTGTAGCTGTCTCCCTCTCTCTCTGTACCTGTCTCCCTCTCTCTCTGTACCTGTCTCCCTCTCTCTCTGTACCTGTCTCCTTCTCTCTCTGTACCTGTCTTCTTCTCTCTCTGTAGCTGTCTCCCTCTCTCTCTGTACCTGTCTCCTTCTCTGTCTGTAGCTGTCTCCCTCTCTCTCTGTACCTGTCTCCCTCTCTCTCTGTACCTGTCTCCCTCTCTCTCTGTACCTGTCTCCTTCTCTCTCTGTACCTGTCTTCTTCTCTCTCTGTAGCTGTCTCTCTCTCTCTCTGTACCTGTCTCCCTCTCTCACTTTGCTGTCTTTCTCTGAAATGCAAATGGCCGCCACGCTTCTGTTAAGATCAGGTGTTAGGCCCACCCCCACTTACATCATAGCCACGCCCCCTTTATGATGTCAGCGTTAGCAACATTTTCTGCTGCTCACAACTATATATGTGATTTATTTAATTGTTACTGGCACTAGGCACTTTATAATATATATTATAAGCTACATGAAGGTGCAATATTTATAAGTGACATCACTGATACTATTACCACTAGCACTAGTCACTTTGGTTATATGGTACACACATATAGCAAACATATAGGCCCTATAGCTTGGACCTGCATTTCTGCTGTATATCAGTATTCAACCTATTATCACTTTGCACTTTATAGTCACTAGTCATTATATATATGAGGATCTAGTGTTTATTCCCACAGATTCCTAATTCTATCCTTAAATCAAGGAAGCCCTTACAATTATTTCAGTTATCACTACTGATCGGATCTCGTCAGTATTTCTGGATTTTAACTATTCATTTTAATCCTTATTAATAAAAGTTAAGTTTTATGTATTTGCTGTTCTATATTGTTATTAGGGCAGAGGGTGTGCACTTCAACATAAAAGGGTACTTTTTCTTTCCCTCTTCTTAATTTGTCACTTAGTTATTTATATCCTTAAGGAGCACCCCTTGTGCATATCCCAGATTTCCTTTATACCTTGAGCCACCTATTATCTCTATTTTGTATCTACTAATACCTATGAACTAAGTTCTATCTAAGGTGCTAAGCTCGGTATTTCTTTATACTCCAAAAGATAATATGGAACCTACAACAGGGTTCCTATTCCAAAATTGGAATCAAGAAAGCTGGCTAAATGAAGCCAAAACTATATTTAATAAAGACATAAATCTGGGTACACATAAAGAGCCCATACTAAGGAATCAGTTTTTTGAATTAAACAAGTTATACAAACAACAATATAGAATATGGTGGGAGATAGCTAGTTTGGAGAACTATCTGGCTAATAACTTAGGGCCTCATTAAATTCCAGCCTCGTAAATAAGAGGCTTCTACTTAAGCCCTACGTACTGCAAAGTTTCTCTAACTTACAATGCTATTAAATTAGCCCTGCTGCGAGCAACGTATGAGCTACGCAGCAGGCCCGTACGTATCTACACTGCGTAAATGTACATGAGGAGTGACAGCCTGCGAGATGATATCGCAGGCTCCCACTCCTCATCAAGTGCTGCGGGGGTCCTAAAAGGGACCTCCGCGGCAGTCCCCCACATAAGCCCTGCCGTGGGGGGTACTCCAAACCCCCCCCTAGGCACCTAAAATGAACCCCCCCTCAATGCGGGGGTCCCTGTCGGGACCCCCGAAGTGTCCTCACATGAACACCTTGCTGCAGGGGTCCATAGGAACCCCCGCAGCCCCCACACATTAACCCCTTGCAGCGGGGGTCCCCGATCGGCAACCCCCCTCTATGCTGGGGGTCCCCATCGGGACCCCCGAAGTGTCCCCACATAAACCCCCTGCAGCGGGGGGCCCCGATCGGCACCGATCGTGACCCTGCTGCAATTCAATTTTAAATTTCCCGCCTCGCGGGTCCTCAAAGGACCGTAAAGGTCCTGAAAGGACTCGCACTAAAAATATTAACCCCAGGCAACTATAATTACCCCATTAACTCATGGTGGTCAATCCAGACCACCATAAGGCTCTATTTAACCCATTAACTCATGGTGGTCAATCCAGACCACCATAAGGCTCTAATTAACCCATTAACTCATGGTGGTCAATACAGACCACCATAAGGCTCTAATTAACCCATTAACTCATGGTGGTCAATCCAGACCACCATAAGGCTCTAATTAACCCATTAACTCATGGTGGTCAATCCAGACCACCATAAGGCCTAAATTAACCCATTAACTCATGGTGGTCAATACAGACCACCATAAGGCTCTAATTAACCCATTAACTCATGGTGGTCAATACAGACCACCATAAGGCTCTAATTAACCCATTAACTCATGGTGGTCAATCCAGACCACCATAAGGCTCTAATTAACCCATTAACTCATGGTGGTCAATACAGACCACCATAAGGCTCTAATTAACCCATTAACTCATGGTGGTCAATCCAGACCACCATAAGGCTCTAATTAACCCATTAACTCATGGTGGTCAATCCAGACCACCATAAGGCCTAAATTAACCCATTAACTCATGGTGGTCAATACAGACCACCATAAGGCTCTAATTAACCCATTAACTCATGGTGGTCAATCCAGACCACCATAAGGCCTAAATTAACCCATTAACTCATGGTGGTCAATACAGACCACCATAAGGCTCTAATTAACCCATTAACTCATGGTGGTCAATACAGACCACCATAAGGCTCTAATTAACCCATTAACTCATGGTGGTCAATCCAGACCACCATAAGGCTCTAATTAACCCATTAACTCATGGTGGTCAATCCAGACCACCATAAGGCCTAAATTAACCCATTAACTCATGGTGGTCAATACAGACCACCATAAGGCTCTAATTAACCCATTAACTCATGGTGGTCAATACAGACCACCATAAGGCTCTAATTAACCCATTAACTCATGATGGTCAATCCAGACCACCATAAGGCCTAAATTAACCCATTAACTCATGGTGGTCAATACAGACCACCATAAGGCTCTAATTAACCCATTAACTCATGGTGGTCAATACAGACCACCATAAGGCTCTAATTAACCCATTAACTCATGATGGTCAATCCAGACCACCATAAGGCCTAAATTAACCCATTAACTCATGGTGGTCAATACAGACCACCATAAGGCTCTAATTAACCCATTAACTCATGATGGTCAATCCAGACCACCATAAGGCCTAAATTAACCCATTAACTCATGGTGGTCAATACAGACCACCATAAGGCTCTAATTAACCCCATCAGTCCCATAAGGGTATATTATTACCATTATGGGCCTGTTACAACCCAACATTAACCACATAAGTGCCATGATGGTCCTCAAGGACCATCATGACACTAACTACAAACACTACACTATAACCCCCAATAAACCATTTAATCTAAACTAACCCCCCTCTACACTAATCTATTAACACTTACACTACCTACCTACACTACCTACCCCCTAATAAACCTTCCCACCACTCTAATTACAAAAAATAAAAAACCTACAGCACAGAAAACAAAAAACCTACAGTACAAAAAACAAAAAAACCTACAGTACAGAAAACAAAAAACAATTACAACCCCACCCCCCACTACAGAAAACAAAAAAATACATTACAACCCCACCCCCCACTACAGAAAATAAAAAAAATACACACCTGAAAAGGAAAGACAGATAAACACAATACAATACATACATATAATACATTACATACATTACATACAATACATGACATTACATATAATATATTACATATAATATATTACATATAATACATTACATACATTACATACAATACATGACATTACATACATTAAATATAATATATTACATATAATATATTACATATAATATATTACATATAGTCCTAATCAAATACCCCCTATCTATCTAACATACAATCTATTTAATTTAAAAAAAATCCTAACTATATCAAATACATCTCCCTATCTATCTAATATACAACAAATCCTAACTACATACACAGACCCTAATTTTAAAATAAAATAAAATAATTACAGTCCTAACTACATACACAGACCCTTATTCTAAAATAAAATAAAATAATTACAGTCCTAACTACACAGACCCTAATTCTAAGCTAAAATCAATAAATTAAGACCACTTACCTTTAAGATGTTGCTTCAGATCACTAACCTATGGGTCAAACAAAAAAAAAAAAATTAGTACAAAACATTAACATCAAATAAATAAACATTATATACATTCTAAATATTCAACTCACCTTTACAGCATGTCCAGTCACTGTTTAGCTCTTCCGGCGCGGCCCTGTTAAAAAAAAAACACAATACATGAATACATGAATACAATATATAAACAATAAATAAAATACACAAATAAACATCTAAATATACATTGAACTTACCTCCCCGCGATGTCCCCGGCCTTCTCTCCTTCAGCCCCGGCTGGGCCGCGGAACCATCCGCGCTCTAAAAAAAAAAAAAAAAAAAACTAACGGAGGTCTGCACTGGCAGACCTCCCCGACGCTACTGAACCTCCCGGAGTCGTTTCCGGGAGGAAATTGGCATTGTCGGCTTGTGATTGGCTGAAAAAGCTGTCAGCCAATCAAAAGTCGTCAATGTAGGAGCCAATCAGGATGCGCAGATGTCTTCTACCAATCACTCCGTGGGGGTGTATCCCATAGTGATTGGCTGAAGGCATCTGAGCGTTGTGATTGGTTCCCAGAAAGATAGACAAGTGTTTAAGCCAATCAGGGTGGGATATTGGGGTGTATCCCATCCTGATTGGCTCACACATTGACGACTTTTGATTGGCTGAAATTGATAGACAGCTTTTTCAGCCAATCACAAGCCGCCAATGCCAATTTCCTCCCGGAAACGACTCCGGGAGGTTCAGTAGCTTCGGGGAGGTCTGCCAGTGCAGACCTCCGTTAGTTTTTTTTCTTTTTTTTTTTTAGAGCGCGAATGGTTCCGCGGCCCAGCCGGGGCTGAAGGAGAGAAGGCCGGGGACATCGCGGGTAGGTAAGTGAAATGTATATTTAGATGTTTATTTGTGTATTTTATTTATTGTTTATATATTGTATTCATGTATTCATGTATTGTGTTTTTTTTTTAACAGGGCCGCGCCGGAAGAGCTAAACAGTGACTGGACATGCTGTAAAGGTGAGTTGAATATTTAGAATGTATAGAATGTTTATTTATTTGATGTTAATGTTTTGTACTAATTTTTATTTTTTATTTGACCCATAGGTTAGTGATCTGAAGCAACATCTTAAAGGTAAGTGGTCTTAATTTATTGATTTTAGCTTAGAATTAGGGTCTGTGTATGTAGTTAGGACTGTAATTATTTTATTTTACTTTAGAATAATGGTCTGTGTATGTAGTTAGGATTTTTTGTATATTAGATAGATAGGGGGATGTATTTGATATAGTTAGGATTTATTTTAAATTAAATAGATTGTATGTTAGATAGATAGGGGGTATTTGATTAGGACTATATGTAATATATTATATGTAATATATTATATTTAATATATTATATGTAATGTATGTAATGTCATGTATTGTATGTAATGTATGTAATGTATTATATGTAATATATTATATGTAATATATTATATTTAATATATTATATGTAATGTCATGTATTGTATGTAATGTATGTAATGTATTATATGTAATATATTATATGTAATATATTATATTTAATATATTATATGTAATGTCATGTATTGTATGTAATGTATGTAATGTATTATATGTAATATATTATATGTAATATATTATATTTAATATATTATATGTAATGTCATGTATTGTATGTAATGTATGTAATGTATTATATGTATGTATTGTATTGTGTTTATCTGTCTTTCCTTTTCAGGTGTGTAATTTTTTTATTTTCTGTAGTGGGGGGTGGGGTTGTAATGTATTTTTTTGTTTTCTGTAGTGGGGGGTGGGGTTGTAATTGTTTTTTGTTTTCTGTACTGTAGGTTTTTTTGTTTTTTGTACTGTAGGTTTTTTGTTTTCTGTGCTGTAGGTTTTTTATTTTTTGTAATTAGAGTGGTGGGAAGGTTTATTAGGGGGTAGGTAGTGTAGGTAGGTAGTGTAAGTGTTAATAGATTAGTGTAGAGGGGGGTTAGTTTAGATTAAATGGTTTATTGGGGGTTATAGTGTAGTGTTTGTAGTTAGTGTCATGATGGTCCTTGAGGACCATCATGGCACTTATGTGGTTAATGTTGGGTTGTAACAGGCCCATAATGGTAATAATATACCCTTATGGGACTGATGGGGTTAAATAGAGCCTTATGGTGGTCTGGATTGACCATCATGAGTTAATGGGTTAATTTAGGCCTTATGGTGGTCTGTATTGACCACCATGAGTTAATGGGTTAAATAGAGCCTTATGGTGGTCTGGATTGACCATCATGAGTTAATGGGTTAATTTAGGCCTTATGGTGGTCTGTATTGACCACCATGAGTTAATGGGTTAATTAGAGCCTTATGGTGGTCTGGATTGACCATCATGAGTTAATGGGTTAATTAGAGCCTTATGGTGGTCTGGATTGACCATCATGAGTTAATGGGTTAATTTAGGCCTTATGGTGGTCTGTATTGACCACCATGAGTTAATGGGTTAAATAGAGCCTTATGGTGGTCTGGATTGACCATCATGAGTTAATGGGGTAATTTAGGTCTTATGGTGGTCTGGATTGACCATCATGAGTTAATGGGGTAATTATAGTTGCCTGGGGTTATTATTTTTAGTGCGAGTCCTTTCAGGACCTTTACGGTCCTTTGAGGACCCGCGAGGCGGGAAATTTAAAATTGAATTGCAGCAGGGTCACGATCGGTGCCGATCGGGGCCCCCCGCTGCAGGGGGTTTATATGGGGACACTTCGGGGGTCCCGATGGGGACCCCCAGCATAGAGGGGGGTTAATTTTAAGTGCCGCGGCCGGGATTGGGTAATAGTGTGCCGCGGTCCCTTTAAGGAGCCGCGGCGGGGAATTTAAAAGTTTTAAATGCTGCGGGGGGCCTGATCTATGCAGATCGGGGCCCCCCCCTGCAATGGGTTTATGTGGGGACACTTCGGGGGTCCCGATGGGGACCCCCAGCATAGAGGGGGGTTAATTTTAAGTGCCGCGGCTGGGATTGGGTAATAGTGTGCCGCGGTCCCTTTAAGGAGCCGCGGCGGGGAATTTAAAAGTTTTAAATGCTGCGGGGGGCCTGATCTATGCAGATCGGGCCCCCCCCCTGCAATGGGTTTATGTGGGGACACTTCGGGGGTCCCGATGGGGACCCCCAGCATAGAGGGGGGTTAATTTTAAGTGCCGCGGCCGGGATTGGGTAATAGTGTGCCGCGGTCCCTTTAAGGAGCCGCGGCGGGGAATTTAAAAGTTTTAAATGCAGCGGGGGGCCTGATCTATGCAGATCGGGGACCCCCGCTGCAAGGGGTTAATGTGGGGGTGCTGCAGGGGTCCTGATAGAGACCCCTGCAGCATGGGGATGTGTATAGGGTGCAGGGGGGAGCCTCACGCTGCTGTCTCGGGCTGTTCCGAGGCAGCACGTAGAGGCTTTCGGATCCCTTGCGTGGACTTTTTGTCCACGTAGGGATTCTTACGATATGCGAGACTCGTGCATGGATTTAAGGCTACGTAGCTCTCTCGGAGCCTATTCTCGGCCATTTTCTCGCAGTCATATCGTAAAGCAGGCTGCGAGAGATTCGGTTCTCGCAAACAGCAGGAAAACTGCCTTTTGCGAGCACCGAGAGAACTACGAGGGAGAATTTAATAGGGCCCTAAGTACCCAGAGGTTTACGTATCAATCTATTCCCCACAATTCAAGGCCTACCAGATGAATTTATAAAGAAATGGGACTCAACACTGTTGAGATGTTCCAAGGAACTCATGAATTTAATTCTAGAGTGGGAACAATCACAACTAAAAGAAATAGATCCACAATTGAAGAAAGAAGTGGAAAAAATAAGAGAACACCATACAGATCTCAACTTTATAGAATTAGAGAATAAATTGCAAAAAGATATAGACAATTTCAAAAATATATTGGTTGATAGGAAACAAAAGAAATTCCAGAGGGACTTAAATGATTTCCAAAGTGGAAATATTTTCAGAAGATCCAGAAAACAATTTACCCCAAAAATACATGCAGACAACACTACATCTGAATCAGAATGGTCTGATCTAGAAACAAATGAAACATTGGGAACAACCAACCCTTTAATGACAAAAAACTCAACACAAACTTTTTTAGATCTAAGACAAAGATCAGGAGGGGTAAAAATAAGAAAAAATCAAGATATTCAAAAACCTCAACAAAAAAGAACACGGAAGAACTAGATTCTTTACAAATATTTAACCTGTCAACCAAAGAACTCTCAAAAGATCATCTAGCAGTTCTCAAAAAGGGCCTAAATTTCTCTCCTACAGGGGATTTCAACCTCTTTGAATGGGTAAAGGATACTCATTTATTCGCCAGAAAATTGGCTTTAAAAAAGTTCTACTCCAAAAGAAAAAACATATCCCCAATAGAACCCATGCATTCTAAGACTTTGAGAAGTCTTGAAAGTTTACTAGCAGATAATGAAGAATTCCAGTCTATAGGCCCATACTCGGCCTTCAAACCGAAAAGCAAGTATACACCACCTCTTAGTATAAGTCCCAATATAGAGCTATTTGTCAATAATGTGGTTCGTGATATGACAAAGATCTCTAATAAAGACAATGTCAACTATAACTTGACTAAAACTGAAAGGTTGGCATTAAAACAATTACAACAAGACAACAACATCATCATAAGAAATTCTGATAAAGGAGGGAATATTGTCATACTTGATAAAACTGATTACATCTCAGAATGTGAAAGACTCCTTAAAGATAAGAAGAGTTATAAGAAATTAGAAAAAGATCCAACTGATATGTTCATAGAGGAACTCAAAGATATCTTAACCAGGCGTCTATATACCAAGGTTATATGTAAAAATGAATTTGACTTCCTCCTAAATCCGAACCCAAAGATAGCTACGTTTTATACCATTCCAAAAATACACAAGAATCCTAAAAAACCTCCGGGTAGACCAATTGGGTCAGGTATCGAAAGTATAACAGAGAATCCTAGTAAATATGTAGACTCTATGCTACAAGAATTTGTTACTACACTGGCCTCACATGTGAAAGACACAAAAGATGTCCTACTGAAATTGAATGACATTTCAGTTAGTAAGGGAGCACTGCTAGTGTCCTTAGATGTTGAGTCACTCTATACCAATATACAACACCAAAGAGGTATAGAAGCAGTAAACTATTTTCTATCAAAAAGAGGCACTCAATATTCCAATCATAACAAATTCATATTAGAACTACTAGAGTTTGCATTAACACACAACTATTTTGTTTTTCTCAACAAGTTTTTTCAACAAATATGTGGTACAGCCATGGGCACAGCATGTGCCCCCACATACGCCAACCTATATTTAGGTTGGTGGGAAGAACAAATAGTATTTACTGACCAATTGGATCAATATAGTCAATATGTCGAATTATGGATAAGATTTATCGACGATATCTTGATGGTATGGAATGGGAATCAAAATGATTTAAAAATCTTTATAGAAATACTCAATTCCAACAATATGGGACTGTACCTAACCTCAGAAATGAGTAAAAATGAAATAACCTTTTTGGATTTGAAAATTGCAAAGTCAGATAATGGAAAACTTCAAACAACTACATATCGAAAACCTACAGCGACAAATAGCCTACTACAAGCAGACAGCAGTCACCCTAAATCCCTGATTGAAGGGATACCAGTGGGGCAATCACATATATAGTTGTGAGCGTACGAGTTGTTGCTAACGCTGCGGGCTCGCGTAGCGAGTCGCGGGCCGCGCGTAGCGAGGGCACTGTGCCAGGTTCTCAGTTGCTGGCATGGAGCGCCGCAGGCGCTCCTTGCCAGCAACTGAGGACCCTCGCGAAGCGAGGGCCTCAGTTGCTGGCTTGGAGCGCCGCAGGCGCTCCATGCCAGCACCTGAGGACCTCGCAAAGCGAGGTCTTCAGTTGCAGCAACTGCGACCCTTGCAAAAAAAAATTTACGTCGCAACACATTACGACACTCGCAAACAACATACGACACACGTTCACACACATTACGACACTCGCAAACAACATACGACACACGTTCATACACATTACGGCCTCGCAACACTCGGACGCAACTCGCGAACATTACAAAATTACAAACACAATACATACACACAGCACATACATAAAAAACTTACCTACACAAACAGGAAGCACCCAGGACCTCAAAAATGCAACTTACAACTTAATTGCACTCAAAATAAAAGAGTTTAGACACTAAATACTTTGTTAAGCGACACAAAAAATGGCCGACGAATAAAACGAAAACGAGGCTACACACGCAAACACCATACGAGACACGTTACTACACATTACGACTTCGCAAACATCGGACGCAACACGCCGACATACAAACATTTAAAACTTAACAAAGACACACAACAAACACATAAAAAGCTTACCTACAGCAAGAGGAACCAGCCAGCACCTCAAAAAAACAAGTTACACCTACATTTAAATCAAAATAAACACTTTAAACACTAATACCATCGCTAAGCGAGAGAAAAAATGGCCGACGAACAAAACGAAAACGAGGCTTCAGACGTAACTACACTACACTTACTCGCAATAATGAAACACATACTATGCGGAACGTATCACAATCATATTAAACACCATTTTGAACAGTAATACGCCTAAAATGGCGGATGGAACGCAAATTGTAAGCTGGAACGCAAATAGCGCATGCGTATTGCGTTCTAACGGTCTCACTTTCCAGAACTTTCTACAAGTTTATAAATACTGCCTATTTCCAACTAAAAAATACATTTCTCCTCAGGTGATCAACGGAGTGACTTCTGCTTTTACTTGAGAAGACAATTCTTTAATAATTTACTACTTTACATTGTGCAAATTACAACTGACAGGTAAGCTATAATATATTACATTTTATTATCAGGTCAGGTCAAACAAATAAAAAAATAAACTAGGATTTATGTAGTCATCATGTATTGCACATTTATGTGTATAGGCTCACAAAAAAAATTAAACTGAGCTTTATGTATAGTGACCTCTGACACGCACATATATGTCTATAATGTATAGTCACATGTGACACGCACATATATGTCTATAATGTATAGTGACATCTGACACGCACATTTCTGTGTATTGCCCCTTCATAGTGACATGTGACACGCACGTATATGTCTATAATGTATAGTGACATCTGACACGCACATTTCTGTGTATTGCCCCTTCATAGTGACATGTGACACGCACGTATATGTGTATAATGTATAGTGACATGTGAGACGCACATATATGTCTATAATGTATAGTGACATCTGACACGCACATTTCTGTGTATTGCCCCTTCATAGTGACATCTGACACCGACATATATGTCTATAATGTATAGTGACATGTGACACGCACATTTATGTGTATTGCCAATGCAACAAAATTAGCTTACAACAAAATCAGTAAACAACTACATTTAAATGACATTATATCTCATGTATACTGATATGTCACACGCACATATATGTGTATCATCTATAGTTACATCTCACACACACACATTTATGTGTGTTAGAAAAAAATTAAAAATAAGGTTAATTTAACCATTTAAATTTGACTCATGTATACTGATATGTCACATGTACACTTCATGTATGTGACATATGTGTGTAGACACCAACAAAAAATAAGGTTAATTGAATTCATTTACTGCAATTCAATAGATCATATAAAGCTGAATCTTTCTATTTCTTTTAATATTCAAACAGACTCTGCATCAACAGCGTCTCTCAACAATTTGCACCGTGCACTGTGAAGCACAATCCCTTTTAAAGAACACCAACAAATTTGAAGAGGTAAGATACAACAAGACATTACATGCTCAAAAGGCCATGCTTTGCTAGATGAAAAATTATAAATATACAAATAACTATTTCACTTTCTTTTTCAAACAGACACTACAAGAAGACCGGCGGATTAAGATTGCCAGGAAGGCACCGTCTGTCATTCAAAACTTCTATCAAGGTAAAGTATTAAGTATAAACAAGAAATAACCATGAGCCTTATTCAATTGCAACTTTCTCAATTGAATAGAGCTCTATATAAGCACATAATATTTTTTTATACAGAACTTTTTAGTTACTGAACTTCTAACCACAATCAAGGTTTTCAATAACTAAAAAGTTTGCTCAAGAAATATGTTATGTGATTATATAGAGCCCTCTTCAATTGGCAAAATTGCAATTCAATGAGGACCTATATATCTTTAATGGCCAAGTGCCTCACTCAAATGTGATTTGCCCATTTCAATAGGGCTCTATATAAGCACAGAGCATATTTTTTAAAGGAAATTTTTCTTTTGTGAACACGTTCCTTTTGGATACAAGTTCACTAAATACAAAATTCCGTATAAAAATATGCTCTGTGCTGATATTGAGCTCTATTCCATTGGTCAAAACACAATTGAATGAGGAGCTCACAATATAACAAATGCAGTAACCAAAGGCCCTCATTCAATTGCTATTTTGGACAATTAAATATGCCTATAAATAAGAACTTTTAGGCCCTTACTCTATTTTAACAAATACATGTCATGTGCTTATTTACAACCCTATTCAAATTTATACATTGCAATTCAATTACGGCCTTAGAGTACTATTACATTGTAAAATATGCAATTGAATGAGGGCCAAACTATGCAACATATGGTACACACAAAGGCCCTCATTCAATTGCAATTTGCCCAATTGAATAGGGCTCTAAATAACAACGTAACAATTGCTTAAAACTAAGGTTTTAGTTAATAAAAAAATATAAAAAATACAGTTTTTCAATGACTACAAAATTATTTTAAATAATATGCTATGTGCTTATTTAGGGCACAATTCAATTAGCCAAATCGCAATTCAATAACACACAAACTGCTACACACAAAACAGAATTTCTTATTAAATGTTTAACAACCTATAAGACTTACAAAGAAGAAAAAATAAGAATAACAAAAGTGTTGTGCACCTAATAGCATTGTATAAAAAAGCACACAAACTCATAGCAAACTATATTAACATTCTTCTTTAATGTTTAACAACCTATAACCTGTACAATCAAGAAGAAATAAGTTTGGCACAAGTGATGCCCACCAAACAGGATTGTCAAAAACTAACACAAACACATAGCAAACTACATTAATTATACTATTTCATGTTTCACTAACTATAACCATCCCAATAAAGGTTAAATAAGTATACCACAAGTGGTGCGCACAAAACAGGATTGTACAAAAACTAACAGAAAAACATAGCAAAATAAATTCATATTCTTATTTAATATATCACAACCCACAAGTCTTACTAAGAACCTTAAATAAGAATAACAAAAGTCGTGGGATTGTACAGAAAGTTACAAAAAAAATTTTTGAAAAAAATAACCATAAATGATACAATACAGCCTAATTCATACATTTTTTACTTATTTAAAAGACATTTCACTCAAACAACATTTTCTATTTTACATTACAACAGATACTGCGTGAAGACAATCGGACGAGGACTTTTTCCACAGGACCGGACCATCGGACGAGGACTCGGACCAGACCAGCAGACGAGGAATTTCAACACAGGACCAGACCAGCAGACGAGGAATTTCAACACAGGACCAGACCATCGGACGAGGACTTTCACCAACGGACCACAACATCGGACGAGGGATATCGCCACAGGACCACAATATCGGACGGGGGCTATCGCCACAGGACCACACCATCGGGCGAGGACTTCCAACAGAGGACCACACCATTGGACAACGATTTTGAAACGAGGACCAACAAACATTCGGATTTAAATCACACTTCAACCAAGGTAAACTATAATAAGTACTAAAGTATAAAACTAAAGAAACTGCTTTCAGTTGCATCCGTGTCAACAGAAAAATAAAATAATTAATTTACTATCTCCCTTATTTTATTTCAATTGCTACTATGCAATACATAGCTCAATAACCACATCACTTTTTTTTTCAGCAAAGAAGTTTTGCAGTCGTAAATATGTATCCACAAACAAAGTTTTTAATAAATAAAACCATTATTTTAAATAAATATGTTACATGCTTATTTACAGCAGTATTCCATTGCCCAAATTCTGAGCCACTGAAGACAGGAATTATAAATTTAACTAAATATCAATGATACATTCATGATTTGCCTTTTATTTCAACAATTGTGCACAATAATCTTTAACAGGAATTACAAATTTAAATATACACAATTACATTTATTTGTTTCCGTTTACAGATTAATATGGCTGATAACGAGACCAAAGAAGAGAAGAAAAGACGTCAAACTAGAGAAAGACAAGAGAGATGGGCCGCCCAGCAGACACCGGAGGAGAAAGAAATTCGAAGAGAAAAAGAACGCAAAAGACTTGCAAATAAAAGAATATCAGCTGCAAAAATGAAAGATACAACCAAAATAAATAAAAAAATAATAAAGCATTTACAAACTGTTCCTAAAACATCAGATGACATTTTACAACATACCAGTCAAGACAGACCAAAAAAAACAACTACAAAAAAAAAGCATTTACAAACTCTTACTAAAAACTTACAGGAAATTTCAACCGAACAAGTCCAACATATACCAAGAAAAGCTACGAAAAAAACTAAACATTTAGAACCTGTTGTTGAAACATTTCATGACTTTTCATCTGATGAATATCAAAGTCAACATCCAATATGCGTTGCAAATTGTCCTTTACTGAAGTCTTTAGCAGTAGAGATTCATAGTTGTGGGGACATGACTACTCAATGTCAATTTTGTGAGGCTTATTATTTTAAACAGGAGAGACCTCGAGATGGACAATTTATTAGTTGTTGTCAAAAAGGAAAGTTCAAACTTCCACAAAGGAAACAATTTCCAACCTATTTACTAAATATTATGACTCAACCTACTTTTCCAAATTACAACAATTTTAAGACAAACATAAGATCCTACAATAGTGCCATATCATTTGCATCTATGGGGGCAACATTGGCTGCTAATGTACCAGGACATGGTCCTTACTGTTTTAAAGTCCAAGGACAAATTTATCATCAGACTTCACATTTACATCCAGAGGAAGGAGAGCAAAGAAAATTCGCTCAACTATATGTCCTAGATACAATGGAAGCTGTTGACCAACGTATGCAGATGGAAGAAAATAAAAAATGCTTACCCAGTGTTTTTATAGAGCTAAATAACATTATGGACAACAATCCCTACAGTAAAGCTTACAAAAAATTGGCAGAAGTAGAAAATGAACAACTACTTCATGCACAAAGACATCAATTACCCATGCCAAAGGTTAATATGGTGCTTAAAAGAGACAGACATACTGATAAACGTCGTTATAACTTGCCAACATCAAATGAGGTTGCAATGGTCTTTCACAATGATGAAGGAGAACCACCATTTCAAAGAGACATTAGAGTATATCCCAGAAATGAGGACCAACCATTTATTAATATTAATATCTTAAGTCCAAATTTAGATCCAATGACATATCCCATCTTTTTCCCACACGGAGAAGCAGGTTGGCAACCAAAATTAACCCTTCCCAGTTACCCAAATGCTAAAGCCAGAATCCGAAATAATGTTTCTATGCTTGAATTTAAAGTTGCTCAAATTGCCATTAGAGATGATTTTAATCCCATTTTATGTGGTGGAAAACTAACACAACAATGGATTATTGATTCATATTTGCAAGTTGAGGCAAATAATTTAAACTTTATAAAATATCAACAAGATAAACTACGTGTAGAACAATATTGTGGACTCATGGACTATGTTGCTGACGTGGCTACAAGCAGAGACATGACAGCTGGCAAAGCCATCATTTTACCATCTTCCTTTCAAGGATCTCCTCGAAATATGAGAGAAAGATACAATGATGCTATGGCTATTGTGACAAAATTTGGAAAACCAGATTTATTTGTGACATTTACATGTAATCCACAATGGCCAGAAATTAATCAAAATCTACTTCTTGGACAAAGTGCTTCAGATCGACCAGATTTAGTAGCCAGAGTTT
Source organism: Discoglossus pictus (assembly GCA_027410445.1). Classification (NCBI taxonomy): domain Eukaryota; kingdom Metazoa; phylum Chordata; class Amphibia; order Anura; family Alytidae; genus Discoglossus; species Discoglossus pictus. The sequence goes on along the minus strand of CM050164.1, from coordinate 194,340,458 downwards.
TTAAGATAAAATTAAATGAATTAATACGTGACTTTACTATAAATCAGTTATTTGGCAAATGTCTTGCTTATGTATATACCATTGAATTTCAAAAAAGAGGCCTTCCACATGCACATCTTCTCATAATACTTCAAGAGAAAGATAAATTAGATACTTCGGCCAAAGTGGATGCAGTCATAGTTGCTGAACTACCGGATCCAGAACTATATGGTAGACTATATGAGATTGTTACTCATCGCATGATTCATGGACCCTGTGGAGACCTTAATCCACAATCACCATGTATGGAAAATAATCAATGTTCAAAAGATTTTCCAAAAGATTATAGAGACAAAACATATGCCAATTGTGATGGATATCCACTTTATAAAAGAAGAGAAGGAGATAGTGCCATTATTCGTGGAAAAAAAGTGGACAATAGATATGTAGTACCCTACAATCCACATTTACTCATGAAGTACAACGCCCACATCAACGTAGAAGCCTGCACTTCCATCAAATCCATTAAATATGTCTACAAATATATTTACAAAGGTTACGATGCAGCTACTGTAGTCGTCAAAAGTGCAGACAACCCTGAAAGTAGTGAGTTAGTACATGATGAACTTGCATCTCATGTAGATGCTCGCTATGTCAGTGCGCCAGAAGCTATGTGGCGGCTTTTAAAATTTGAAATGCATGATAGATCACATGCAGTATATAGGTTAGCAGTACATTTGCCACAACGACATTTAGTCTATTTCCATTCTGGAAATGAAATGAATGCATTGGCCCAAAGTGAAGATCGTCACACTACACTAACTGCATGGTTTGCATTAAATTCCACTGATGCTCAAGCAACACAATACTTATATATTGAAATTCCATATCACTATGTTTTTGTGAATGGATTATGGAGAGCAAGAAAAACCAGAGGCAATAAAATAATTCCACGAATTTACACAGTCAGTCCAAGAGATGTTGAACGATTTTGCTTACGGATATTACTTTTAAATGTTCCAGGAGCACAAAGTTTTGAACAATTAAGAACTGTTAATGACATTGTATATGAATCCTTCCATTTAGCTGCAAGAAATAGAAACTTACTCGCTGATGATACAGAGTGGGAAAGATGTTTAGAAGAAGCAGCACAATGTCAAATGCCACGACAGATGAGAGAACAATTTGCTTTTATTTGTATCTTCTCAAATGCTCCAAATGCATTAGCTTTGTGGGAGACTTTTAAAAGTAATATGGCTGAAGACTTTATGCGACGATACAATGAACCCATTGCACACTTAAAAGCCTTAATGGAAATTCAAGAAGTCTTTTTAACTCATGGATTAAGTTGTGCAAGTTTTAATTTGCCTGATCCAGGTCTAATAGATGACATTAACTTTGAAGACTATGACATTCAACTACAAGCAGAAAGAACACAAGAAAGACTTGCAACTTTAAATACACTACAATTGCAAGCATTTCATGCCATTAAAAATGCTATAGATGATGACATGGTGACAGAGCGTTATTTCTATCTTGATGGACCTGGCGGATCAGGGAAAACATATTTGTACAATTTATTAATGAGTTCAGTACGAGCACAAGGACAAATAGCAATGGCGTTTGCCACTACTGGAATTGCTGCACTTTTATTAGAAGGTGGAAGAACTGTTCATAGTGGATTCAAACTGCCAGTGCCTATTTTGGAAAATTCAGTGTCAGATATTCGCATGACATCCTTACAAGCAAAGAAATTAAAGAAATGTAAATTAATTATAATAGATGAGGCCACAATGATGTCATGCTATGCCCTCCAATGTATTGACCGTTTGCTTCGTGAAGTCATGGATAATATTTTTCCATTTGGTGGAAAGGTAATTTTGTTGGGTGGCGATTTTAGACAAACATTACCTGTCGTTGTACATGGAAATCGAACAGACATTATTGAAACATGTATAAAGTCAAGTACAGTATGGAAACATTTTACCCATCTTCAACTGCAACAAAATATGAGATCAGAAGGCCAAACTGATTTCAATGATTGGCTTATTAAAATTGGAGAAGGAAGAACAGAAAAAATACTACATTTACCTGACGACACTGTAGAGATCCCACCTCATATGATTTGTCAACAAGATATTATATCGGCTATATTTGAAGGGAGCATAAATAACGAAGAATATTCTGAGCTTGCCAACCAAGTCATACTGACGTGTAAAAATAAAGATGCATTAATACTCAATAATGAAATCTTAAAAAAAAATAATGCACCACAAAGAAATTATCACAGTGCTGATTCTGTACTTGCTGATGACAATGAAAGTCAGGCAAACTTTTCAACTGAATTCATTAACTCTTTAACTCCTTCTGGAATGCCACCACATATTTTGCAGCTAAAGAAAGGTGCAATTATCATGTTACTGCGAAATATGAACCCCAAAAAAGGCCTATGCAATGGCACAAGATTAATTGTTCAACAATTAAAGGACCATTTTATAGATGCTGAAATTTTAACTGGGACCCATAAAGGAGAGAGAGTTTTCATACCAAGAATAGATTTAGCACCAAGTGAAAGTAGTCTCCCTTTTATACTTCAAAGAAGACAATTTCCCATTATTATGGCATTTGCCATGACCATTAATAAATCACAAGGTCAGACTTTCAAATCTGTGGGTATTTACTTGGAAGAACCAGTTTTTGCACATGGTCAATTGTACGTTGCGTTGTCACGGTGCAAAAATCCACAGGCTATTAAAGTTTACATTGAAAACAATGAAAGTCAAGGTGATTTATTAGAAGATGGACGTATTTTTACTAAAAACATTGTCTACTATGAAGTACTATAACTTTGCAGGATACAAACTAAAGCCATGCAAACATTTTGGAAAAACATTCAAAAATACAAAACAATTGGTTGTTTAATTCAGTCATAATTAATGTAAGTCATGTTTATGGATAATTCGCCTCACAAAATACTTGCCTTGCATTTCTATGAAAAATTATGTTAAAATGTTAAGTCACTATGTTAATGTTTCATTCATGTTTATCGCCAGTTTATGTGCTCAGTAATGAATTACTTTAATTACGTACGGTTTAAGGAGAGTTTTTACTGTATGCCTTCCTCTACATTCAATGTATATTAAACTTAACAATTATTCTGATACAAATTGCATGTTAATACTGATTAATTTAAAGTTAAACTGTTTTTACATTCAAATGTTAATACTTTTAATTCAAAATTATGTTACAAAATGTATTTACTATGTTCCTGTTTATAATGTTCACAATTACACAAATGTTTTGCAAAAATTCCAAAGTTACATAAAAAATAAAGTTCAATTTTAAAAATATATACTTTCAAGGTTATTCCTTACATATATTTTAAACTTCATGTTAAAATTCGGCACGTTGCAAAAAGTCTTTTTACTTTTTACTTTCCTCTGGATTCTATGTATATTAAAGTGAACAATTCTTCAGATACAAAATTCATTTTTAAAAACCATTACATCAACGTTTTACAAAAATACATGTTCATATCACAATACTTACAAGGGTCAAAAATATATTTAAATAACTAAACAACTTCACAAACATATACATCACATTGCCGTCATTTTTTGACGGGCAAGTCGCTAGTATTTAAGAATCAAAAGAAATTGCTCCAGTCAAATTAATTTTGAGATGGAAGCCAGAGAGTTACAGCACCGTTTTAAAGAGAGAGGGTATAAAAATAAACCCCTAAAAAGAGCATATCAAAGAGCACAAGCAGTAGACAGAGAACTACTGCTGTCTACTAAAAATAAAGATCAAGATGATGTGGTTAGATGTATAGGAACTTTTAACGGAAAATGGCATGAAATTAGGAAAATATTCAGTGACCATTGGAAGATCTTACTAGATGATGATGACTTAAGAACATTTTTAAGTAACCAGGCTCAAATCACTAGCAGAAGATCAACTAACCTGAGAGATATGCTAACTAGAAGCCATCTAGAGGGTGCTAGAAACAATACCTGGCTCAACAGAACAAAGGGCTGCTTCAAATGCTTATCTTGCAAAGCCTGTAAATATGTAAATACTACTAAAACATTCCCCTCAAAAGATGGAAAAGACAAATTTAAGATCCAACAGTTAATAACATGCAAAACTGAAGGGGTAATATATCTCATGCTTTGTAAATGTGGTATGAATTATGTAGGAAAAACTGGTAGAGAACTAAGACGCAGAATCTTAGAACATGTATACAGCATTACCAAAGAATATGACACACCAGTGGCCAATCATGTTAATTCTCAGCATAATGGAGACCTTAGGTATATATCTTTTACAGCCATTGACGGTGTCAAACATAACATTAGAAGAGGTAACATTGATAGGGAACTACTAAAAAAGGAGGCCTATTGGATCTTTACACTTAAGACCAAAAAACCGTGGGGCCTAAATGATGGATTCACTTTCACACCATTTATTTAGGGCCTCCATTTAACATTCAGGACACCCAGATAGTCCTGATATACTACTACATTTGATGAATGTGAACAATTATGCCACAAGGGCATTAAACATTTTTGCCTCCATATTCCCTGTATAATAACCGTAAAGGTAATAAGGAAAATAAATAAGGAGGTAATCATTGTAGAGAAGTGTCATTCTATCCAATATATTTTATATCTACAAATGACTAATAGTAAGTCTATTTTTGGGGTTGAACATCACATAATAATGGAATAGTGAATAACCATCCATATATATTTGTTTATAATACCATTGCCCCACATATATGTTAGGCCAATTGTTGAGTCATATAACATCTCCTTTTTCAAGGACATGAATATAAATATTTTATACCAATATAGAATATATACCTATCAATGTTAAAGCTGTATTACATAAAGGACACTGTCCCATTTCTATTTTCTGCATTAAATATTAGTCTGCTCTCCATAATTTTGTATTAGTACCAATATTACTTTATTGTGCCAAAATCCCATCATATTATCAGCAATATTTTAATTATTATTAATTCCCCTTTAACTATTTGATTTTACTAGTCCCAGAGGTTGCTATGGCAACCATTGAGCATAAATAGCTCCTTAAGAGACTCCTCCGGTAACCCCTGATGAAATATTCAGAAACGTGCGTCGGGTTGCACGTTCTACGCCGCGATGTTGCGCTATGACGTCACACGCCGACGCCTAGACAACGCGCGGGTATTTTAGGGACTTAGGAGCTGTGCAAAAACTATAGAAATACTATTTAAAGTAAACACGATCGAACAATATGATTCCCACATACTCTAAACTTTCAATTTATATTTTATACTAATCATCAAGCTAATGGGGTATTATATAGATCTCTATCCAGCTCCCAAGTTCGTGTAGTGATACTGTCCATTTATAATATGTCATAATATAGGCCTTTCCTTAATAAAGTTGTACTGTGGAACTTACCACATCCTCAGCAAGCACCAGCACTTTATTTATATTGTACCCACCATTATATTATATTTATTTAATTGTTACTGGCACTAGGCACTTTATAATATATATTATAAGCTACATGAAGGTGCAATATTTATAAGTGACATCACTGATACTATTACCACTAGCACTAGTCACTTTGGTTATATGGTACACACATATAGCAAACATATAGGTCCTATAGCTTGGACCTGCATTTCTGCTGTATATCAGTATTCAACCTATTATCACTTTGCACTTTATAGTCACTAGTCATTATATATATGAGGATCTAGTGTTTATTCCCACAGATTCCTAATTCTATCCTTAAATCAAGGAAGCCCTTACAATTATTTCAGTTATCACTACTGATCGGATCTCGTCAGTATTTCTGGATTTTAACTATTCATTTTAATCCTTATTAATAAAAGTTAAGTTTTATGTATTTGCTGTTCTATATTGTTATTATGGCAGAGGGTGTGCACTTCAACATAAAAGGATACTTTTTCTTTCCCTCTTCTTAATTTGTCACTTAGTTATTTATATCCTTAAGGAGCACCCCTTGTGCATATCCCAGATTTCCTTTATACCTTGAGCCACCTATTATCTCTATTTTGTATCTACTAATACCTATGAACTAAGTTCTATCTAAGGTGCTAAGCTCAGGTATTTCTTTATACTCCAAAAGATAATATGGAACCTACAACAGGGTTCCTATTCCAAAATTGGAATCAAGAAAGCTGGCTAAATGAAGCCAAAATTATATTTAATAAAGACATAAATCTGGGTACACATAAAGAGCCCATACTAAGGAATCAGTTTTTTGAATTAAACAAGTTATACAAACAACAATATAGAATATGGTGGGAGATAGCTAGTTTGGAGAACTATCTGGCTAATAACTTAGTACCCAGAGGTTTACGTATCAATCTATTCCCCACAATTCAAGGCCTACCAGATGAATTTATAAAGAAATGGGACTCAACACTGTTGAGATGTTCCAAGGAACTCATGAATTTATTCCAGAGTGGGAACAATCACAACTAAAAGAAATAGATCCACAATTGAAGAAAGAAGTGGAAAAAATAAGAGAACACCATACAGATCCCAACTTTATAGAATTAGAGAATAAACTGCAAAAAGATATAGACAATTTCAAAAAGATATTGGTTGATAGGAAACAAAAGAAATTCCAGAGGGACTTAAATAATTTCCAAAGTGGAAATATTTTCAGAAGATCCAGAAAACAATTTACCCCAAAAATACATGCAGACAACACTACATCTGAATCAGAATGGTCTGATCTAGAAACAAATGAAACATTGGGAACAACCAACCCTTTAATGACAAAAAACTCAACACAAACTTTTTTAGATCTAAGACAAAGATCAGGAGGGGTAAAAATAAGAAAAAATCAAGATATTCAAAAACCTCAACAAAAAAGAACACGGAAGAACTAGATTCTTTACAAATATTTAACCTGTCAACCAAAGAACTCTCAAAAGATCATCTAGCAGTTCTCAAAAAAGGCCTAAATTTCTCTCCTACAGGGGATTTCAACCTCTTTGAATGGGTAAAGGATACTCATTTATTCGCCAGAAAATTGGCTTTAAAAAAGTTCTACTCCAAAAGAAAAAACATATCCCCAATAGAACCCATGCATTCTAAGACTTTGAGAAGTCTTGAAAGTTTACTAGCAGATAATGAAGAATTCCAGTCTATAGGCCCATACTCGGCCTTCAAACCGAAAAGCAAGTATACACCACCTCTTAGTATAAGTCCCAATATAGAGCTATTTGTCAATAATGTGGTTCGTGATATGACAAAGATCTCTAATAAAGACAATGTCAACTATAACTTGACTAAAACTGAAAGGTTGGCATTAAAACAATTACAACAAGACAACAACATCATCATAAGAAATTCTGATAAAGGAGGGAATATTGTCATACTTGATAAAACTGATTACATCTCAGAATGTGAAAGACTCCTTAAAGATAAGAAAAGTTATAAGAAATTAGAAAAAGATCCAACTGATATGTTCATAGAGGAACTCAAAGATATCTTAACCAGGCGTCTATATACCAAGGTTATATGTAAAAATGAATTTGACTTCCTCCTAAATCCGAACCCAAAGATAGCTACGTTTTATACCATTCCAAAAATACACAAGAATCCTAAAAAACCTCCGGGTAGACCAATTGTGTCAGGTATCGAAAGTATACCAGAGAATCCTAGTAAATATGTAGACTCTATGCTACAAGAATTTGTTACTACACTGGCCTCACATGTGAAAGACACAAAAGATGTCCTACTGAAATTGAATGACATTTCAGTTAGTAAGGGAGCACTGCTAGTGTCCTTAGATGTTGAGTCACTCTATACCAATATACAACACCAAAGAGGTATAGAAGCAGTAAACTATTTTCTATCAAAAAGAGGCACTCAATATTCCAATCATAACAAATTCATATTAGAACTACTAGAGTTTGCATTAACACACAACTATTTTGTTTTTCTCAACAAGTTTTTTCAACAAATATGTGGTACAGCCATGGGCACAGCATGTGCCCCCACTTACGCCAACCTATATTTAGGTTGGTGGGAAGAACAAATAGTATTTACTGACCAATTGGATCAATATAGTCAATATGTCGAATTATGGATAAGATTTATCGACGATATCTTGATGGTATGGAATGGGAATCAAAATGATTTAAAAATCTTTATAGAAATACTCAATTCCAACAATATGGGACTGTACCTAACCTCAGAAATGAGTGAAAATGAAATAACCTTTTTGGATTTGAAAATTGCAAAGTCAGATAATGGAAAACTTCAAACAACTACATATAGAAAACCTACAGCGACAAATAGCCTACTACAAGCAGACAGCAGTCACCCTAAATCCCTGATTGAAGGGATACCAGTGGGGCAATATTTAAGAATCAAAAGAAATTGCTCCAGTCAAATTAATTTTGAGATGGAAGCCAGAGAGTTACAGCACCGTTTTAAAGAGAGAGGGTATAAAAATAAACCCCTAAAAAGAGCATATCAAAGAGCACAAGCAGTAGACAGAGAACTACTGCTGTCTACTAAAAATAAAGATCAAGATGATGTGGTTAGATGTATAGGAACTTTTAACGGAAAATGGCATGAAATTAGGAAAATATTCAGTGACCATTGGAAGATCTTACTAGATGATGATGACTTAAGACCATTTTTAAGTAACCAGGCTCAAATCACTAGCAGAAGATCAACTAAACTGAGAGATATGCTAACTAGAAGCCATCTAGAGGGTGCTAGAAACAATACCTGGCTCAACAGAACAAAGGGCTGCTTCAAATGCTTATCTTGCAAAGCCTGTAAATATGTAAATACTACTAAAACATTCCCCTCAAAAGATGGAAAAGACAAATTTAAGATCCAACAGTTAATAACATGCAAAACTGAAGGGGTAATATATCTCATGCTTTGTAAATGTGGTATGAATTATGTAGGAAAAACTGGTAGAGAACTAAGACGCAGAATCTTAGAACATGTATACAGCATTACCAAAGAATATGACACACCAGTGGCCAATCATGTTAATTCTCAGCATAATGGAGACCTTAGGTATATATCTTTTACAGCCATTGACGGTGTCAAACATAACATTAGAAGAGGTAACATTGATAGGGAACTACTAAAAAAGGAGGCCTATTGGATCTTTACACTTAAGACCAAAAAACCGTGGGGCCTAAATGATGGATTCACTTTCACACCATTTATTTAGGGCCTCCATTTAACATTCAGGACACCCAGATATTCCTGATATACTACTACATTTGATGAATGTGAACAATTATGCCACAAGGGCATTATACATTTTTGCCTCCAAATTCCCTGTATAATAACCGTAAAGGTAATAAGGAAAATAAATAAGGAGGTAATCATTGTAGAGAAGTGTCATTCTATCCAATATATTTTATATCTACAAATGACTAATAGTAAGTCTATTTTTGGGGTTGAACATCACATAATAATGGAATAGTGAATAACCATCCATATATATTTGTTTATAATACCATTGCCCCACATATATGTTAGGCCAATTGTTGAGTCATATAACATCTCCTTTTTCAAGGACATGAATATAAATATTTTATACCAATATAGAATATATACCTATCAATGTTAAAGCTGTATTACATAAAGGACACTCCCATTTCTATTTTCTGCATTAAATATTAGTCTGCTCTCCATAATTTTGTATTAGTACCAATATTACTTTATTGTGCCAAAATCCCATCATATTATCAGCAATATTTTAATTATTATTAATTCCCCTTTAACTATTTGATTTTACTAGTCCCAGAGGTTGCTATGGCAACCATTGAGCATAAATAGCTCCTTAAGAGACTCCTCCGGTAACCCCTGATGAAATATTCAGAAACGTGCGTCGGGTTGCACGTTCTACGCCACGATGTTGCGCTATGACGTCACACCCCGACTTCTAGACAACGCGCGGGTAGTTTAGGGACTTAGGAGCTGTGCAAAAACTATAGAAATACTATTTAAAGTAAACACGATCGAACAATATGATTCCCACATACTCTAAACTTTCAATTTATATGTTATACTAATCATCAAGCTAATGGGGTATTATATAGATCTCTATCCAGCTCCCAAGTTCGTGTAGTGATACTGTCCATTTATAATATGTCATAATATAGGCCTTTCCTTAATAAAGTTGTACTGTGGAACTTACCACATCCTCAGCAAGCACCAGCACTTTATTTATATTGTACCCACCATTATATTATATTTATTTAATTGTTACTGGCACTAGGCACTTTATAATATATATTATAAGCTACATGAAGGTGCAATATTTATAAGTGACATCACTGATACTATTACCACTAGCACTAGTCACTTTGGTTATATGGTACACACATATAGCAAACATATAGGCCCTATAGCTTGGACCTGCATTTCTGCTGTATATCAGTATTCAACCTATTATCACTTTGCACTTTATAGTCACTAGTCATTATATATATAAGGATCTAGTGTTTATTCCCACAGATTCCTAATTCTATCCTTAAATCAAGGAAGCCCTTACAATTATTTCAGTTATCACTACTGATCGGATCTCGTCAGTATTTCTGGATTTTAACTATTCATTTTAATCCTTATTAATACAAGTTAAGTTTTATGTATTTGCTGTTCTATATTGTTATTAGGGCAGAGGGTGTGCACTTCAACATAAAAGGATACTTTTTCTTTCCCTCTTCTTAATTTGTCACTTAGTTATTTATATCCTTAAGGAGCACCCCTTGTGCATATCCCAGATTTCCTTTATACCTTGAGCCACCTATTATCTCTATTTTGTATCTTGTATTAAGCACACTTAACTTTATATATATTATCTTGTGTACAAGTGAGGTTGATATATGACACTACTTTGTGCTATTTGGGAGACGTGCAGAATATTTTTATATTTTATGTTTATATATTTAATAAAAGTTATATTTTATACTATATGGGTTTAAGTTATGACTTTTGTCTGTAGATATTTACATGGATGTTCCTTTGGGGGAGGTGGCTGTCTTGGGAATTAAAGATGTACTTTTTTCTTCTCCTTTCTGTACTTAATACTTACACTGCCTAAGACAATCATATGCTGTTGTTCTGTTATAATTTTTTATGTATTCTTACTATATCACTACTTACAACTAGTATTACCCCATTTTTTGATTTATTGGCCTCTTTTTGTAAATCACACAAAATAATCGCCAATTTCACTTAGGGGTGGACTCACTTTTGATATTTCCCCTGAATTAATCTATCCATGTGTCATGAACATGAATATCGTGCATCACCGTTACTGTAATCAAACTCATGAATATTACCTCCACCCTCAGCTGCACTAGTGGCTGTTACCCCAACCCTACATTAACACAGGGCTGGTATATTGAAGGAAGATGTATGTACTAATCCAATAACGTTGGTGTGTAGCATTCATGTGGTGTTTACCAATCATGGTACAGTACAAACGAAAACAAACAATGATAATGTGAGCATAATGTTTAATCTTATGCTTTAAAATTATTTACAAAAAAAAAAAAAAAACGGGAGGCAGAAAATCAGGAACATCAATAAATTGGAACCTAAAGAGATAAGAACAAGACATCAATTAGAACAATATACGCATTGACTGCAACACCTCAACGTCAATACATCTTGGACATCAATTGCTTCTATATGCAACATGAACATGTTCTCACCTATTTACGCTTCCGCTTGTGTGTTTCTTGGCTCTCCTGGCCTTTTGAAGATGTTCCCCTAGGCCGGCCCCGACCTCTTCTAATGTTTGGAGGGTCTTCCGGCCTGGATGCTGGGGACAGGGTCTGGGATGTGGAAGGTGGGGAGTTGGAAGGGGTAGCCCGGTCTTGGTGCTGGCCTTCTCGGGCCATTTCAGGCCTTGGGGCGTACTCCTCCATTAACTGATTATGACGCCTCGCCTCCTGGAACATCCGCTGATTTTGAAGTGTCATTTCAGCAAAGACTCTGTCATTCTGGCGTCTCCTCTCCTGGAAGTTCCGGTCGTTGTTGCGTCTCCTCTCCTGGAAGTTCCGGGCGTTGTTGCGTCTCCTCTCCTCGAGCTTCCTGGCATCATGGCGTCTCATCTCCAGCATGAACTGTTGATTTTGCTCACGCTCATGCTGGAGATGAGCCAGGAAATCCTGGCACTGGGCCGCTGACAGCGCAGGACTAACTGGCAGCAACCCAGACCACTGTGTCCTCTGGGTGGAGGCACTGCTGACTGGTGTGTCCTGCCTGGGAGACGCCTGCTGGGCCTGCGGGGCCGGAGTGGCTGGCTGGGCCTGCTGGTCCTGCGGGGCCTGTTGGTCCGGAGTGGCCACAGTGGTTGTCTGACGCCTGCGGGGCCTGTTGGTCCTGAGTGGCCACAGTGGCTGTCTGTGCCTGCGGGGCCTGTTGGGCCGGAGTGGCCACAGCGGTTGTCTGTGCCTGCGGGGCCTGTTGGTCTTGAGTGGCCACAGCGGCTGTCTGTGCCTGAGGGGGCCTGTTGGTCCTGAGTGGCCACAGCGGCTGTCTGTGCCTGCGGGGCCTGTTGGTCCTGAGTGGCCACAGCGGCTGTCTGTGCCTGCGGGGCCTGTTGGGCCGGAGTGGCCACAGCGGCTGTCTGTGCCTGCGGGGCCTGTTGGGCCGGAGTGGCCACAGCGGCTGTCTGTGCCTGCGGGGCCTGTTGGGCCGGAGTGGCCACAGCGGCTGTCTGTGCCTGCGGGGCCTGTTGGTCCTGAGTGGCCACAGCGGCTGTCTGTGCCTGCGGGGCCTGTTGGTCCTGAGTGGCCACAGTGGCTGTCTGTGCCTGCGGGGCCTGTTGGGCCGGAGTGGCCACAGCGGCTGTCTGGGCCTGCGGGGCCTGTTGGGCCGGAGTGGCCACAGTGGCCTGCTGGTCCTGCGGGGGCCACATGCCCTGCCGGGGGCCCATGCTCCAGGGCAGCATTGTTTGGGAATCCATATTGGGGGCCCAACCGGAATGGGACCACATTGGGTGGCCCCACATTTGGCCAGCCCACATTGGCTGGGAGCCAGGCGGTGCCATTATCCTGGCTGGAGGGAATTGCTGGCACCTTGTGGATGGCCCAGGCGGACTTCGATAGGAGGGCCCTGCTACAGGTGAAGTTGACGCAGGTGGTCCTGCATCTTAAGAAGGTGCAGGAACCTGCGGAGGCAGGGGACGCCTGGATGGTACTGAAATGAGACAAGATTTTGATTTGAGTATTGTTGTTTCCATATCTCTGAGATCAGAGTGACTTGTAATTGGCTGTGAATGTTTGACGCCAATCAAAATTGATCTGCATCATTAGTATTGTGGATCCTGGCTGGGATCTTTCCTGTTATGTGACACCGACTACTGGCAGCAGCAGTTGGACCAAGGGGCTGATAGATGGCGCTGCCGCTGTTATATACATCATTTTCAACTTACACAGAAGCCCAAAAGCACTAGCCCTCACACTTATCCGAACCCCTTACCTTAACAACACCATAACCCACTAAATATGCATGATTATAAAATCTCCAGGAAAATGCTGTGACATGTAGAGGCTGCTCACTGCTGCTACCAGCAGTCACGGTCAGATAACAGGAAAGGGCCCATGGCTACATGTAATGCTGGTGCGGTGTGCCAACTGCAGTTAATTAGGACACGTGCTCATCTGAATCTGTTGGCCAGTGTGTGAGACAGACCAATCTGTGACCAATCCTCAGCAATGTGAGTTAACATGTTAATGTAACATGGTCCAGATTATGCTGTTACACGACACAAACTTGCAGTCCATCAGAGTCTGTATCCGCATATGCTGCAGTGTGCACATCCATACATGTAGTCTCATGGGGATGTACCAGCTATACCGGACCTATCCTGTTGTATGTGCGCATCTCTGGAAGTGCCCCGCCAACGACTCTAGCTACGCCAGCCCAGCAGGCCAGGTAAGTGGTTTGGGTTTCAGGTTCTGGCTACAGTTAGGGGGGATGGGTTAGAGTTAGAAAGTGGGGTTTAGGGGGTTAGGGTTAGAGGGTTAGGGGCTTTGGGTGTACCAACTATTTTTGACGGCTACATGGGGACGCAAGCGCAGCCGCATCCCTAGAGTCGGCGGCGGCACTCTTCCAGCACATACTGAAATGCCCACATAAAACAGGATACATCCGCTATACCTATAATCAAAATATACATGAATTCTAAGCAGTAGTAGGGTTAAGCCAAACATCTAGGGATGGGCCAGTTAACATGGAGTAGAGTGTGACAGGGTAACTCATGACAATATACAAACAATTGCAATGGAGTTGTCATGTATGCTTTATATGCACTGGGAACCAACAGCAAACATAACAGTAACATCAATAGATTTGCAAAACGGTATCATAATCAGTTGTGGGAGGAGGTATTGGACATATATTTCATTGCTAACAATTCTGACAAGTATATTTCTTTACACTGGATTTACATGATTTTTGCAGCCTCATATATCTGTAGTCACAACCAGATATCTTACAGTGAAATTCAACGTCAGTTATCTATCTGTGTGGGGTACATGTGCGTACATATGAGGGTGTTAATGTGTACATGGTACTCACATTGCAGGGTTTTAGGCCGACCGGAGTCCACCAGGCCAGGGAGGCCCACGACTGACGCTGGCCGGATCATGTCGCGGACTGTGGCCTCCCAATCGGGGTATGTGAACGTTTGTGGCGGCCCACCACCGGTTCCACGTGCTGCTTTGGCCTCATCAGCCATCTTCGTTTTTACAGCAATACGGCAGTCTTGAAACCGGTGCTGGACAGACTGCCAGGGACGATTCGCATACCCCAGCGAGGAGACCTCAGCCACGATCTCCTTCCAGGCATCTGTCCTCTGCCTGGGCCTCACTTCACTCCCACCGGTTAGGATGGAGTGTCGGGCTTGCACTCCTCTAACCAGTGTTTCGATCTCCTGGCTGGTAAAGTTTGCTGCCCTTTTGCGTGCAGCAGCAGCTTGCTGGCCAGCCTGTGGCTGGGGGCCCTGCTCTCCCTGACCTCTCCCTTCGCTGCCTTCTCCCTCCATCTCTCCTCCTCTCTCTTGCTCTCACAAAACCTCAAACTCCAAGACCTGTGTGTCCACTTGCACAGCATACAACACAGTCACAGATTACCGAATTTCACTCCCTTTTAAACTATTTGTGCCCTTGATTGTCATCTTCCTATTGGTTAATTGATTTCAGGTTTGATTTTAGGATTACGGGCTTGAGACTTGGCCGTAGCTTCTTAGTGAAGCACGTACGGGTTTGGCGGATGATTGCCCTCCAAGCCCGTAGCTCGTTATTCAAACCCGTGCGGGCTTGCATGATAGATGAAGTTAAATATCTTTATTTGCGCATTTGAGAGTAGGGGAATGTTGAGCTATTAATTCTGAAACCAAACATCACTTTCACTTTTAATAAAAGTACAGGATGGCTTTTCTATGCTACGACTTGTAAGTTAGCCCTTTACGACCCGTAGGTCTATTTTACCCATTTACGGACTTGACGGAGGCTAATCCCGCAGCCTTTGCGGGTCTGAGGTGCTCCAAGCCCTCGGGACTTTGTACACGGATATTTGACAAGAATTTGAAAATAGAAAAATTACGGATTTGAGTATAGGGGAATGTTGTGCTATTTTTGCTAACACCTACAATCACTTTATAGTCTGCTCAGAGTGCAGGATGGCTTTATTTGGGCTTTATTATGTGCTTAATTGGTGCTAGCAAGTAAGCTGCGGCTCGCTTTTAGCCTTGCAGAGAGGTTTCCCGTAGCAATTGAATAGCAACCGGGGCTTTCTTGCGGCCGAAACTCTTGCGGCCGTTTTAGATCAAAGGCTTTCCTCCGGCGCGAGCGGCCGCAAAGGATAGCAAGGCGCCGGCCGCAAGCCTGCCGGAGCCCCCGGCCGTAAGGGAATAGAATAGCCGAATAGCTTGCGGCCGGTCCTTGCGGCCCCGCAACGGCTGCGGCCGCTAATAGAATGAGGCCTTCTGTGTTTAGAGCCTTTTTTGGAGTATGCATTATTTTTTTCTGGCTACATTGAAGTTTGTATTTACTGTTAAAGATTATTGGCCCTAAAAGACAAAGAAGAGATAGCAGAAAAATGTGTTAGTTATATTTTTTTCAAAGTTATAGTTACTGGTGTTTTTTTTGAAATTTTATTTTCTGTTGATATCGATACAAAGCTAAGATATTTATTTATTTTTCTCTTTTTTTACTTGTTGTACTGTACCTTGGTTGAAGTTTGATTTCAAGCAGAATCTTTGTTGGTCCTGTGTTGAAAGCCTTCGTCCGATGGTCTGGTCCTGTGTTGAAAGTCCTCGTCCAATCGTCTGGTCCTCTGTGGATAGTCCTCGTCCGATGTTGTAGTCCTCTGTTGAAAGTCCTCGTCCGATGGTCTGGTCCTGTGTTGAAAGTCCTCGTCCGATGGTGTAGTCCTGTGTTGAAAGTCCTGGTCTGATGGTGTAGTCCTCTGTTGAAAGTCCTCGCCCGCTGGTCTGGTCCACAGTTGAAACTCCTGGTCCGATGTTCTTCACGCAGTATCTGTTATAAAATAAAAAATAAAATGTTATTTGATTTGAATGTATTTGTATTAACAAAAAAATGACATTATTTCTGTGTACTGTATCTGTTATGGTGAATTTTTCTACTATTTATTTGTTTGTGCAACCTTTTCAAAATACTTTAAATGTATTTTTATATTGCATAGATAATTTTTTTATACTGTAATTAATTTTTTGTGAATTATTTTGTATATGATTGCACTGGTTTTAGCATTATCCTATTTTCTGTTCCGCACTTTTGGTATACTTATTTAGGCTTCTTTGTAAGGCTTATAGGTTGTTAAAGATTCTTAAATATTAAAGAAGAATATTAATTTAGTTTGCTATGTGTTTGTGTGAGTTTTTTTTAAATCCTGTTTGGTGCGCACCAAAAGTGGTATGCTTATTTATGCTTCTTTCTAAGGCTTATACGTTCTTAAACATTAAATAAGAATCTTAATTTAGTTTCCTATGTGTTTGTGTGAGTTTTTCGACAATCCTGTTTAGTACACACCACTTTTGCTATGCTTATTTAGGCTTCTTTCTGAGGCTTATAGGTAGTTAAACATGAAATAAGAATATCAATGTAGTTTGCTATGTGTTTGTGAGAGTTTTTCTACAATCCTGTTTGGTGCGCACCACTTTTGGTATGCTTATTTAGGCTTTTTTCTAAGGCTTATAGGTTGTTAAACATGAAATAAGAATATTAATTTACTTTGCTATGTGTTTGTGTGACTTTTTGTACAATCCTCTTTGGTGCGCACCACTTGTAGTATGCTTCTTTAGGCTTTTTTCTAAGGCTTATAGGTAGTTAAACATGAAATAAGAATATCAATTTAGTTTGCTATGTGTTTGTGAGAGTTTTTCTACAATCCTCTTTGGTGCGCACCACTTTTGGTATGCTTATTTAGGCTTCTTTGTAAGGCTTATAGGTTGTTAAATATGAAATAAGAATATTAATTTACTTTGCTATGTGTTTGTATGAGTTTTTGTACAATCCTCTTTGGTGCGCACCACTTTTGATATGCTTCTTTAGGCTTTTTTCTAAGGCTTATAGGTTGTTAAACATGAAATAAGAATATTAATTTACTTTGCTATGCGTTTGTGTGAGTTTTTGTCCAATCCTGTTTGGTGCGCACCACTTGTGGTATGCTTATTTAGGCTTTTTTCTAAGGCTTATAGGTAGTTAAACATGAAATAAGAATATCAATTTAGTTTGCTATGTGTTTGTGAGAGTTTTTCTACAATCCTGTTTGGTGCGCACCACTTTTGGTATGCTTATTTAGGCTTCTTTGTAAGTCTTATAAGTTGTTAAACATTAAATAAGAATATTAATTTACTTTGCTATGTGTTTGTGTGAGTTTTTGTACAATCCTGTTTGGTGCGCACCACTTGTGGTATGCTTATTTAGGCTTTTTTCTAATGCTTATAGGTTGTTAAACATTGAATAAGAAAGTTAATTTAGTTTGCTATGTGTTTGTCTGAGTTTGTTACAATCCTGTTTGGGTGTACCACTTTGTGTGTACCATATGTTGCATACTTTGGGCCTCATTCAATTGCAGTTTGGCCAATTCAATAGGGTCCTCATTCAATTAGAAGTTTGTCAATTGAATAGGTCTCTATATAAGCACATAACATTTTTTTTTGACAGAAGTTTTTAGTTAGTGAAAAGCTTGGTTTTGGATAGAGGTTCAGTAACTAAAAAGTTTGTTTAAATGTTTTTGTATGTGCTTATATAGAGCCCTATTCAATTGGGCAACTCAGAATTGAATGAGGCTTTAGGGGTCTAAATAAGCACATAACATATTTTTTTTTAAAGAAGTTTTTAGTCAACATCTATCCAAAATCAAGGTTTTCACTAACTAAAAACTTCTTTAAACAAAATATGCTATGTGCTTATTTAGACCGCTATTCAATTGGTCAAATAGCAATTGAATGAGGGCCTTTGGTTGCTGCATTTGTTATATTGTCGGGGCCTGATTCAATTGCGTTTTGGGCTATCAAATAGGGCTGAATATGACCACAGAGCATATTTTTTACAGAAGTTTTTAGTTAGTGAACTTGTATCCAAAAGCAAGGTCTTCACTAACTAAAATGTTCAGTAAAAAAATATGCTCTGTGCTTATATAGAGCCCTATTGAAATGGGCCAATCACATTTAAATGAGGCCCTCGGCCATTAAAGATATATAGGTCCTCATTCAATTGCAGTTTTGCCAATTGAAGAGGGCTCTATATAAGCACATAACATATTTTTTGACGGAAGTTTTTAGTTAGTGAAGACCTTGATTTTGGATAGAAGTTCAGTAACTAAAAAAGTTCTGTATAAAAAATATGTTATGTGCTTATATAGAGCCCTATTCAATTGGCCAACTCACAATTGAATGAGGCTCATAGTTTGTTTCTTTGTTTTATACTTAATACTTTACCTTGATTGAAGTGTCGAATGACAGAGGGTCCCCTCCTGCCAATGTTAATCCGCCGGTCTTCTTGTAGTGTCTGTTTGAAAAAGAAAGTGAAATGGTTAATTGTATATTTCTTATTTTTTATTTAGCAAAGCATGGCCTTTTCAGCATGTAATGTCTTGTTCTATCTTACCTGTTCTTCTTTGTTGGTGTTCTTTAAAAGGGATTGTGCTTCACAATGCACGGTGCAAATTGTTGAGAGACGCTGTTGATGCAGAGTCTGTTTGAATATTAAAAGAAGTAGAAAGATTGAGTTTTAGGTAATATATTGAATTGCACTAAATTAATGTCATTTAAATATACTTCTGTAATTATTTTCAATTAACATTATTTTTTTGGGGGGGCTACACACATATGTCACATACATGAAGCACATTTTCAGAGTTCAATGTAATTTTTTTCTGTGCGTGTGACATATCACTATACATGAATCCTATTTTAATTGTTAAATGAACCTTATTTTTTGTTTTTGCCAACACACATAAATGTGTGTGTGACATGTAATTATAGATGATACACATATATGTGCGTGTCACATATCAGTATACATGACTCATATTTTAATATTACTATTTTTTTTTTTTGTAATGTCATTTAAATGTAGTTGTTTAATTAGTTTGTTTTAAGATCATTTTGTTGCAGGGGCAATACACATAAATGTGCGTGTCACATGTCACTACATAAATCACATTTTCATAGTTCTTTTTTTATTTTTTGTGGTGTCTTTATAATAAAATGTAATATAATATAGCTTACCTCTCAGTTGTAATTTGCAAAATGTAAAGTAGTAAATTAGGAAACAATTCTCTTCTGAAGTAAGAGCAGCAGTTAACTCTGAAGTCACTCTGTTCATCACCTGAGTAGAAATGTAGAAATTTCTGGAAAGTAGGCAGTATTTATAACCTTGTAGAAATTTCTGGAAAGTAGGCAGTATGTTTTTAAACTTTCAAGTGCCTCAGAACGTTATAACGCAATACGCATGCGCTATTTGCGTTGCAGCTTACAATTTGCGTTCCATCCGCCATTTTGTGCGTAGTAGTGTTCAAAATGGTGTTTAACTGTGACTGTGGTACGTTCCGCATAGTATGTGTTTCATTTTTCCGAGTTACTGCAGTGTAGTTACGTCTGAAGCCTCGTTTTCGTTTTGTTTGTCGGCCATTTTTCTCTCGCTTAGCCGATTTTCGGCCGTTTAAACTCATTTTTTTTAACTTAAATGGACGTGTAAATGAACTTTTCGAGGTGCCTGATGCCCCCCCTTGCTGTAAGTAAGCTTTTTATGTGTTCGTTGTGTTTATTTCTTGTGTTTGTGATGTTTTGATGCGCAGTGTTTGTAATGGGTCTTTCGCGGACGTATTTGTTTTCCGATGCGGCCGTATTTTGTTGCGATGTTGCCGTATTTTTTTGCGATATACGCAGTTAGCTTTTATGTGTACGACGCAGTGTATTTGTTTCTAAGTCGTGCGTATGTGTGTTAAGAGCGTGTGAAGGGCCTTTTTTGCTGTTTTTTTGTTAAGTCTTGCTTGTGTGTGTCTGGGTGTAAGCGGGTGTGAGGGGCCTTTGAGTTTTTTTTGTTATAAAGTCGTGTATGTGTGTGAACACAGCCGACGTTGGGATGCTCCCACCACCGCAAATGCGGACCCTCGCTTCGCGAGGATCCGCATTTGCGGGGACGTTGTTGGGTTTTTGTTGGGTTTATTTTGTTAAAAAGTCGTGTGTGTGTATGTGTGTGTTAACACAGCCGACGTTGAGCCTCCACCTTTTTCCAGCTCTAAAATGTCATGGTGGCCAAAATTGTACTTCATATTCCAAAAGAGGACATACTAGGGATTGTATAGTGGCAGAATTATATTTGCTTCCCTGTCTACACTCTTCTTAATACATAATAATATTCTATTTGCCTTAGCAGCTGCTGCTTGGCATTAAGCACTGTTACCTAGGTGGTTGTCCACAAGCACTCCCAAATCCCTTTCAATATCTGATACCCCTAGATTTGCTCCATTTCTGTTACAAATTGCATGGTTAATTTTCCTTCCCAGATGCATAACTTTACATTTATTCATATTAAATCTCACCTGCCATTTAGATGCCCATTTCCCTAATTTATGCAAATCCCTCTGGAGGGAAAGTACATCATTTTCTAATTTAATTGCCTTACACAACTTACTGTCATCAGCAAAAATGGAGACAATGCTTTCCAGTCCTACTTCTCAGTCATTAATAAATATGTTAAAAAGCAGAGGACCTATCACTGAAGTCAAGGAGCAGATATTTCCTGCAATTTATGCATCCCTTAATTTGCACAGTAGTCTTCTATGTGGCACTGTATCAAAAGCTTTTGCAAAATACAAAAAGACTACATCCAGTGAGTTGCCCTGATCCAGGTTCCTGCAAAACTCCTCATAGAAACTAATTAGATTTGTTTGACATGACCTATCCCTCATAAATCCATATTGACTCCTTCTTATGATCTTGTTCAAATAGACGTATCACATATATAGTTGGCGCTCATTGCAGGAGTCGACGCGTGGGACTTAGCTGGAGCTCATCCCGAAACACGCAGGACTTAGATGCAATGAGGCCTATCGCGAGGGCCCTGGACTTTGCGACAGAGGGAAAATTACGGCCCGTATGACTTAGGACACGAAGCACATAGATGAACTGTGGGGCTTGCAAACGGCTGAACCACCAAACTGGAAAGACCTGCAAAAACAGACAAATATGCCTCAAATGAATTTCCAGACTCACGCACAGCACGGGAGAGAGCCAGGGAGTCTGTGAGTGAGGTTGCAAGTTTATTTGAGACATATTTTGCCTTTTTTCCCGATCGAAAATCAACAAAGCGAGAAAAATATGGATGCCAAAAAAATGGAAACAAGACGAAAACGAGGCCGAAGGACGTAAAACGAGGCCAAAGGACGTAAATACGACCCCTAAGCACTAACACAAAAACATTTAACTCATCCAGTAACACTTACACCAAGGCAGTAACACTTAACCCAAGGTAGTAGGCCCCTAAACTACAGAGGTTTGCAATGAGCGCCAAAGGCGCTCAACGTGGGGGTCGCAATCGACGGCATCACATTTTATTGCCGTCATTTTTGACGGGCAAGTTGCTAGTTCTTGTATATTAGCCCTTATTGACCCTTCTAAAAGCTTTCCCATTACAGATTTCCCTCACAGGTCTATAATTCCTCCCTTCTTAAAGGTATATTAAAGTGAGGTGGGTTATGAATGCATCCAGTAGAATGCATCATAAACCACCTAGCGGTTTCGTAATAAAATAAAAAATGTGCTGGGGGTGAAGTTGACAATTGGCAATTCCCTCGGGGGCTGAGGGGCAATTCTCTGAGGAGGGGGAGGTCACGGAGCAAATCTCTGGGGCTGGGGGAAATTTACTGGGACTGGGTGAGGTGATGGAGCAATTCTCTGAGGCTTGGGGGCAATTCTCTGGGGCTGGGGGAGGTCACAGGGCTGTTCTCTGGGGCAATTCTCTGGGGTTGGGGTATGTCACAGGGCAATTCTCTGGGGCTGGGGGTAATTCTCTGGGGCTGGGGGAGGTCACAGGGAAATTCTCTGGGGCTGGGGGGAGTATTACCTGGGATGTAGATAAAACAATCAGTGAATGAAGGGACAGAAATATAAAGGAAAGGAAAGTGTCTGACATTATGTGACTTCCCACAGTAGGGCAGACTTCAGGTGCTAACTGAGCATGTCTGCACAATCTGCAGGCAAAAAATAAACAATTTATAAGATATTCCTAATTATCCCTGGGAATTTCAGGGGGTGTCAACATTGAGAGAAAATTGTTTTCAAAAGCAAGGAATTCAGCAAAATTACGGTTTAACTGTTTACTTTGGATTTTTTTCAGGCAAACAATTCTCCTCTATCAGATGCATTAAAAACCCAGCACACTTGAATATACCTTTAAATATAGCTATCACATCTGCTTTTCTCCAGTAATCTGGTAGCAACCCTTTGTTGAGTGAATCTTGAAAAATTAGATACAGTGCCTTGCAAAAGTATTCACCCCCCCTTGGCATTTTTCAGGTTTTGTTACCTTACAACCTGGAATTAACATGGAGGATTGTTTGAGGATTTGCATCATTTAATTTACAGAACATGCCCACAACTTTGAAAATGTTTTTTTTTTCCTTTTATTGTGAAGCAAACTACATATAGGACAAAATAACAGAAAAACTCAATGTGCATTACTATTCACCCCCATAAAGTCAATACTTTGTTGAGTCACTTTTTGTGGCATTCAAAGCTCCAAGTCGCTTTGGATAAGTCTCTATGAGCTTGCCACATCTTACCAATGGGATTTTTGCCCATTCCTACTTGCAAAACTGCTCCAGCTCCTTCAAGTTGGATGGTTTGTGCTTGTGAACAGCAATCTTTAAGTCTGACCACAGATTTTCTATTGGATTGAGGTCTGGGCTTTCACTAAGCCATTTCAACAAATTTACATGTTCCCCTTAAACCACTCAAGTGTTGCTTTAGCAGTGTGTTTGGGGTCATTGTCCTGCTGGAAGGTGAACCTCCCTCCTAGCCTCAAATTACACAAAGAGTAGTACAGGTTTTACTCAAGAATATCCCTGTTTTTAGCACCATCCATCTTTCCCTCAACTCTGACCAGTTTCCCTGTCACGGCTGCTGAAAAAACATCCCCACAGCATGATGCTGCCACCACCATGTTTCACTGTAGGGATGGCGTTCTTTGGGTGATGTGATGGGTTGGGTTTGCGCCAGACATAGCGTTTACTTTGATGGCCGAAAAGTTCAATTTTAGTCTCATCAGACCAGAGCACCTTCCTGCATACATTTTGGGAGTCTCACACATGCCTTTACACAAACTCAAAACGTGCCATTTTGTTTTTTGCTGAAAGTAATGGCTTTCTTCTGGCCACTCTGCCATAAAGTCCAACTCTATGGAGCGTACGACTTATTTTCATCCTATGTACAGATACTCCAGTTGAATACATACGCACATGACAATTTTCTGTTTTTTATTTCTAAAAAATAGTTTTATGTATATATTTTTCTAATTTCACTTCACCAACTTAGACTATTGTGTTCTGATCCATCACATACAATTCAGATTAACAAAACATTGAAGTTAAGGCTGTTATGTAACAGAATAGATAAATAAATTATTTATTCCTTTTACTTTTATTCCCACATGGTATATTGTGCTAAGTTTGTATGTTTAGTAAGGATTTAAATGTTGCCTAGTTACATACTGTAGTTACATATTAAAAAAAAATACTTTTAGCCCATCAAGTTCAACTTTTTAAGATCTCCTCTGATCTGAATACAGATCAGGGTACATGTGAGAATAAAAAAAAAAAGGCAAAATGCTGTCTATTCCCAAACTGTGCACTAACTGATAGAGCTGAGCCTGTCTGTCAATCGCAGCATCACCCAATCAGAATGGCTGGGAGGCAAAAAGTCCCTGATCCTGCAGGGACAGCAACTCTCACAATCCTCCGGAAGTGAATGCATTGGTGCAATCTCAATAAAGTTTATTGAAAAAAAACACTCCCAGCTTACAGTGCATGCAGATAGAAGGAGTTGAGTGTAAAACTTCAGTTTTCTTAATACTCTGGTGGTCTTATTGATTCTGACTACCCTGCTCCACACACCAAGCTTGTGACCTGTCTGTCACCACCCTGGCCTATACCAGACAGAAGCAGCTGCAGAGCACATGTGCGTCCATATTCCGCTCTGTGTCTTGTTGTTGTTTTGTCCTTCAGTCGTGTCTGACTCTCAGTTACCATATGGATGCAGCACACCAGGTACATCTGTCTGTGTTTCTGGTTGTGCTTATCCATATGGTTTTCATGGCAAAGATACTGGAGTGGGTTGCCAGTTCCTACTCCAGGGGACTGCATTTTGTCTGACCTCTCTAAAATGACCTGCCCATCTTGGGTGACCCTTCATTATATAACTCACAGCTTCATTGAGGTAACAAGCCCCTTCACCATGACAAAGTAGGGCTCCTGTGTCTTAGTCTCTCTTTATGTCCATATGCATTTATAAGGACAGGGTATATGTATTCTTGGGGGAGATCTCTTATTGTATGTGTGAAATATATATAATGTGTGTGTATAAATGTGCAGTTGTGTATGTGTATATATATATATATATATATATATATATATATTCGTGTGTATACAGTATCTCAAAAAAGTGAGTACACCCCTCACATTTTTGTAAATATTTTATTATATCTTTTCATATGACAACACTGAATAAATGACACTCTACTACAAAATAAAGTAGTAAGTGTACAGCCTGTGTAGCAGTGTAAATTTGCTGTCCCCTCAAAATAACTCCACATAGCCCTTAATGTCTAAACCGTTGGCAACAAAAGTGAGTACACTCCTAAGTGGAAATGTCCAAATTGGGCCCAAAGTGTCAATATTTTGAGGGGCCACCATTATTTTCTAGCACTGCCATAACCCCCATGGGCATGGAGTTCACCAGAGCTTCACAGGTTGCCACTGGAGTCCTTTTCCACTCCTCCATAATGACATCACGGGGCTGGTGTATGTTAGAGACCTTTCACTCCCCCACCGTTTGAGGATGCCCACAGATGCTCAATAGGGTTTAGGTCTGGTGACATGCTTTGCCAGTCTATCACCTTTACCTTCAGCTTCTTTAGCAAGTCAGTGGTCATTTTAGAGGTGTGTTTGGGGTCATTATCATGTTGGAATACAGCCCTGCAGCCCAGTCTTCGAGGGGAGGAGATCATGCTCTGCTTTAGTATGGTGTTCATGGTTCACTCAATGAATGTATGCACTACTGGAACAGATGATCCAGGGTGCATACCTCTGTGACAGGCGTGAGTATATTGCCTCTCTGGAAGCTCAAATTGAAGAACTGGAGAGGAGAGTTGCAGCACTTAGTGATATTGCTCGACTGGTAAGGGAGCAGAGTTTAGCTGGGTATAGCATGGAGGGTGGAGATGGGGCTAGTGAGAATGTTCAGGAAGGTAGCTGGGTTACAGTTAGAAGGGGAAGCAGGGGGAACAGGAGGAGGCAGGCCAGTTATGAGTTGGCAAACACCAACAGAGTTGCCAGATTAAATGAAACTGTTGGGGATGTCCATTTAGGAATGGCAATGCCAGATAGAACTGTTCCCTCTAACAGCCAGGAGAACAATTCTCCTGGAGGAGGGGGAGGGAAGCATAGGCAAAGCAACAGACAGGTTTTGGTGGTAGGGGACTCTATTATTAGGAAGGTAGACAGGGTGATTTGTCACCCTGGGTGCTGGGGTTCGGCGTGTTGTGAATCGGGTAGATAAATTATTATGAGGGTCTGGAAATGAACCGGCGGTCTTGGTTCATATTGGTACCAATGGTTAGTGGAAAATGGAGTGTCCTAAAGAACGATTTTAGAGAACTAGGGAATAAGCTTAAAGCAAGGACCTCCAAGGTATTATTTTCTGAGATACTACCTGTGCCACGTGCTAGCCCAGGGAGACAGAAGGAGCTTAGGGAGATAAATGCATGGCTAAAATGTGGGGCACTAAGGAGGAGATTGGGTTTTTAGAGCACTGGGCTGACTTCTCACTTGGGTAAATCTCTATAGCAGTGATGGATTGCACCTTAATGATGAGGGAGCTTTTGTGCTAGGGGATAGAATGGTAGAAAGGCTGGAGGAGTTTTTAAACTAGTAGGTGGGGGGAGGGACTAGATGAATGTATTGGGGTAGAAAGTGTAGAGGGGATAAGGGATGAATTAACAACTCATTGGGAAGGAGATGGGAAAGGTTAGTATGGTCAATAGGGAGGTATTACTAAGTAACTCAAGTACAGAGGCAGGCACCTCAAACCTACAATCTCATAATATAAGATGTATGCTTCCTAATGCCAGAAGCTTATAACCTATTTAGGAAAGATAGGAGCAATGGTAAAAGAGGAGGAAGGATTTGTCTGTATGTTAAGCCTGAATTTAAGCCTATAGTCAGAGAAGATATTTATGCTGTAACTAGCGGTAATATTGAATGTTTGCGGGTAGAGTTAAATAGCAGAGCAGCAAATTGAAAAAGAATATTAGTAGGAGTATGCCATAAACCCCCATACATAACTGAAAGCGAGGAAATACAATTATTGTTACAGATTGGAAATGCAGCTAAGCATGGGCAAGTTCTAATAATGGGAGATTTTAACCTTGAAATACACTAGATACAGTGCCTTGCAAAAGTATTCACCCCCTTGACTGTATTTTGTTACATTACAGCCTTAAGTTCAATGTTTTGTTAATCTGAAATTTTTGTGATGGAGCAGAATACAATAGTCTAGGGTTGTGTAGTGAAATGAGAAATATATATATACATGAAACTATTTTTTAGAAATAGAAAACGGAAAATTGGCATGTGCGTATGTATTCACCCCCTTTGTTATGAAGCCCATAAAAAGCTCTTTTGCAACCAATTACCTCCAGAAGTCACATAATTAGTGAAATGATGTCCACCTATGTGCAATCTAAGTGACACATGATCTGTCATTACATATACACACTCCAGGAGCACCAACAAATTTATCATAACTAAAAAGAAAGAACATGGCACAATAGCAAACCTGCCAAGAGATGGACGCTCACCAAAACTCACAGACCGGGCAAGGAGGGCATTAATCAGAGAGGCAGCACAGAGACGTAAGGTAACCCTGGAGGAGCTGCAGAGTGGCACAGCAGAGACTGGAGTATAGGATGACAATAAGCCGTACGCTCCATACGGCTGGGCTTTATGGCCAGAAGAAAGCCATTACTTTCAGCAAAAAACAAAATGGCACATTTTGAGTTTGCGAAAAGGCATGTGGGAAACTCCCACAATGTATGGAGGAAGGTGCTCAAATTGAACTTTTCGGCCATCAAAGAAAACGCCACCCCCACAGTGAAACATGGTGGTGGCAGCAGCATGCTGTGGGGATGTTTTTCAGCAGCCCGGACTGGGAAACTGGTTAGAGTTGAGGGAAAGATGGATGGTGCTAAAAACAGGGATATTCTTGAGTAAAACCTGTACTACTCTTTGTGTAATTTGAGGCTAGGAGGGAGGTTCACCTTCCAGCAGGACAATGACCCCAAACACACTGCTAAAGCAACACTTGAGTGGTTTAAGGGGAACATGTAAATTTGTTGAAATGGCTTAGTGAAAGCCCAGACCTCAATCCAATAGAAAATCTGTGGTCAGACTTAAAGATTGCTGTTCACAAGCACAAACCATACAACTTGAAGGAGCTGAAGCAGTTTTGCAAGGAGGAATGGGCAAAAATCCCAGTGGTAAGATGTGGCAAGCTCATAGAGACTTATCCAAAGCGACTTTTAGCTGTGATTGCAGCAAAAGGTGGCTCTACAAAGTATTGACTAGGTGGGTGAATGGTTATGCACATTGACTTTTTCTGTTATTTTGTTTAATTTGTTGTTTGCTTCACAATAAAAATAAAAACATTTTCAAAGTTTTGTAAATTAAATGATGAAAATCCTTAAACAATCCATGTTAATTCCAGGTTGTGAGGCAACAAAAAATGCAAGGCATTGTAAATGACACCAGCAGTTCAGCTAAGGGGAGCAGGATCTTGAGTACACCCAGGGATCATTATCTGGCCAAGGTACAACAGCAATTAAGCTATTTTGGATTTAGTTATCACAAATAATATTGATATGATATCAAATGTTGAAATAGGCAACCTTTGGGAAACAGTGATGACAACACAGTCTCATTTGAGATTGAAGTAAAAAAAACAAAACTTTAAGGGGCTAACAAAAACTCCTAATTTTAAAACGGCTGGGACAAAGAAAATACTGAATATAATTTAAAGCCTTACTAAATAAACATACACATCGCATATACCAACTGGGAATAAAAGTAAAAGGAATAAATCACATCCAATGTGGCTTAACAATGATTTGAAGATCAAGATACGGAATAAAAAATAGACATTTAAATTATACAAAAAAAGGGGACAGAGACTGCTTTACGGGAATACAAGGAAATCAACAAGACTTGCAAAAGAGCTATTAGACTGGCTAAAATTAAAAATTTGTTGCAAAGAGAGTAAGACTAACCCTAAAATATTTTTTAAAGATATTAATGGAAAGAAGGCCAGGAATGAAACTATATGAACATTACAATGTGACACAGGCCATCTGCTAATTAGTGATCAGGAAAAGGCAGATGAGCTAAGAGGGCTACACTACCTTCATCGAATAATTGGTTAACGCAGGAAGAAATCCATAAGAGGTTGGAAAACATAAATGTTAATAAATCCCCAGTTCCTGATGGAATACTTCCAAGGGTACTGAGGGAAGTGGGTTCTGTAATAGCCAAACTATTATATTTAATTTTTCAAGATTCACTCAACACTGGGTCGCTAAAAGCAGAGGTTATACCTATATTTAAGAAGGGAGCAAGAGCAAATCTGGGGAATTATAAACCAGTGAGTCTCACTTCTGTAGTGAGAACGCTTTTAGAGGTTTAAGAAGGGACAATATACCAGAATATGTCTATTTGAAGAGCATTGTATGTAGGAGTCAACATGGATTTATGAGAGATAGGTCATGTAAAAAAAATCTAATTAGTTTATATGAGGAGGTAAGTAGGAACCTGGATCAAGACAACTCAGTGGATATAGTCTTTTTGGATCTTGCAAAGGCTTTTGATACAGTGCCAAATGGAAGACTATTGTGCAAACTAAGGCATATAGGCATTGGAGTAAATCTCTGCGCATGGACAAAGAGCTGGCTAAAAGACAGGAAGCAAAGGGTTGTTGTAAATGGGACATACTCCGATTGGTCTAATGTGGTTGGTGGTGTTCCCCTGGGTTCAGTATTAGGTCCTCTCCTTTTTAACATATTTATTAATGACTTTGCAGTAGGATTGGAAAGTAGTTCCTCCATTTTTGCTGATGACACTAAGTTATGCAAGGTAATTAAATCAGATAAAGATATACTTTCCCTCCAAAGGGATTTATATAAAATAGACGAATGGGCATCTAAATGGTAGATGAGATGTAAAGTTATGCATCTGGGAAGGAAAAATAACCATGCAATTTATAATCTTAATGGAGTAAATATAGGGGTATCAGATATTGAAAGGGATTTGGGAGTACTTGTGGACAACCACCTAGGTAACAGTGCTCAAAGCTAAGAAGCAGCTGCAAAGGCAAGTAAAATATTAGCATGTAATAAGAAGGGTATAGAAGCAAAGGAAGCAAATATAATTCTGCCACTATACAAATCCCTAGTAGGCCCTCATTTGGAATATGGAGTACAATTTTGGGTACCACTTCATAAAAAGTACAGAGAAGGGCAACAAAACGAATAAGTGGAATAGAGGGCTTAAGTTATGAAGAAAGACTAACCAAATTAAGCTTATTTTCTCTAGAAGGTGATATGATTACCCTATATAAATACATCCAGGGTCAGTATAAAGATTTGTCAAGTGCCTTTTTTGTGCCAAGAGATTGCCATCTGACACGAGGACATCCTTAGAAGTAAAAAAATACCACCTTAAAGAAAGAAAATGGTTCTTCACAGTAAGGGTGGTTAATCTGTGGAATTATCTACCAAAGGTGGTGGTGACAGCAGATTTGATGGATAACTTTAAAAGGGGACTGGATTTATTTCTAATCAAAAAGGGTATTCAGGGTTATCCTGGATAATTAGAGAGAGAGTATTGATCCAGGGAGGAATTTAATTGCCAGTATCTGGGATCAGGAAGGAATTAATCTTTTTTCCCTTTGAGACAATTGGCAAATTTTCACTTGGTTTTTTTTCTGTTTGCCTTCCTCTGGATTCAATTAATTACCAACTAATCCGCATATTGCAGATCAGAGGAGATCTTAAAAGGTTGAACTTAATGGACTGAAATTTTTTTTTTCTACCTCAATTACTAATAACTATGGGCCTCATTCTATTATCGGCTGTAAACCGGCCGGCCGTAAATCTTGCTACCGGCCGTAAGCTCTGAAAACTTAAAACTCAAAAATAAATTCAAGCCTGCACTGTACAGCTCTGTAAATGCTAGGGATCATATTGGGGGACATGAGGATTAAAAGTAACCCACTCTCAAGCTTGCACATCAGCCCAAACCCGAGTTCAAATTAACTGTTTATTTTCCGGCTGCAGCGTGGGCTGGTCTGAGGTGCTCCAAGCACTCTGGACTTTTTACATGGATATTTGACGTATATTAAAAAATATATATTTTACCGATTTGAGTATAGGGGAATTTTGTGCTATTTTTGCTAACACCGAAAATCCCTTTATAGTCTTCACAAAGTGCAGGATGGCTTTATTTGGGCTATATTTCGTGCTTAATTGGTGCTAGCGGGACCTCTTTCCTGCAAGTAAGCTGCGGCTCGCTTTTAGCCTTGGAGACAGGGTTCCCGGAGCAATTGAATTGCAAATAGGAATTTCTTACGGCCGATTTCCTTGCGGCCGTTTTAGATCAAAGGATTTCCTCCGGCGCAAGCGGCCGCAAGAGATAGCAAGGCACCGGCCGCAAGCCTGCCGGAATCCCCGGCCGGAGCGGAATAGAATAGCAGAATAGCTTGTGGCCGGTCCTTGCGGCCCCGCAACGGCTGCGGCCGCTAATAGAACGAGGCCCTATGTAACTATGTCCTTAGTCTGCTTGACTTCAGCAAACTGTTTGTGGGCTTTCTTTTGAATCATTTTTAGAAGAGGCTTCCTCCTGGGACGACCAATTTGATGTCGTGGGAAGCGTATGGTCTGAGCACTAACAGGCTGACCGCCCACCTCTTTAACCTCTGCAGCGATGCTGGCAGCACTCGTACGTTTACTTCCCAAAGACAACCTCTGGATATGACGCACAAGCACGAGCACTCAACTTCTTTGGTCGACCATGGGGAGGCCTGTTCTGAGAGGAACCTGTCCTGTGTAACCGCTGTATGTTCTTGCCCACCATGCTGCAGCTCAGTTTCAGGGTTTTGGCAATCTTATTATAGCCTATGCCATCTTTATGTAGAGCCACCATAATTTTTTTTTTCTTTTTTTTTTCCAGGTCCTCAGAGAGTTCTTTGCCATGAGGTGCCATGTTGAACGTCCAGTGACCAGTATGAGAGAGTGTGAGAGAGATAACACTAAATTTAACACATCTGCTCCCCATTCACACCTAAGACCTTGTAACACTAACAAGTTACATGACACTGGGGAGGGAAAATGGCTAATTGGCCCAATTTGAACATTTCCACTTAGGGGTGTACTCACTTTTGTTGCCACCGGTTTAAACATTAATGACTGTGTGTTGAGTTATTTTGAGGGGACAGCAAATTTACACTGTTATACATGCTGTACACTTACTAATTTACATCGTAGCAGTGTCATTTTTTTCAGTTTTGTCACATGAAAAGATATAATAAAATATTTACAAAAATGTGAGGGGTGTACTCACTTTTGTGAGATACTATATATATGTGTGTGTGAAGGAGTAGAATTAGAAATATATGCTAATTCACCACTCAAATATGTTTTTTTGCAACTTAATATTAATTATGCACAGGCAGCCTATAAACTGATGAAATATATATATATTTTTTTTAATACACATCGATTTATTCAAATGTATTGTTTAATGATAATAATGTTTCAAATGGTGGAAGAAACAAAACAGTACCAAATCATGCAGAACCAACTTGGGGTACAACATTCTTGTTCTGGTCTGTTGTTGGTGAATTATCACCCTGTCCTTCTGTAGATGCAAGATGTTCCTCCCACGGAGAGGGAGAGAGGATTAGAAGAGGCAAATAATCTCCCTCTCTCTCTCTCTTTCCCTTCCTCTCTCTATTCCTTCCTCTCTATATCCCTCTCTCTTTCTATCACTCTCTCTCACTCTATCCCTCTCTCTCTCTCTATCCCTCTCTTTAACTCTGTATCCACCTCTCTCACTAATTAACTGCTGGGTTTTGAACCCTGGTCCCCAGGCTGCTGATCCTCTTCCCTACCACTGCACCAGCCTGCCTTTGTGAAATTCCTGGAGATCTGATAACCTTGACTCTGCTAGCAATAGCATCAGTGACTAAGTCTCTTCAGCTGTGTCTGGTCAGGTGTCTGGTCCTTGGCCTATATAAGGCACTTCCTGTCAATATACCTTGCCGGATTATTGTGGTTCCTGATCGCTTCAATAAAGCTTGTTCCTGTTTCACCTACAAAGTTGCTGAATTGGATTATTGCTGACCTAGGCTGCTAGTCTCCAAAACCTTGTGATACCTATATCATTACAGAATAATCTGGCCCATTCATGGAGACCGCCGGGTCAGATTCTGCATTGGTCCAGCAGGTTGCTTTATTTGCAAGAACTGTGCAGACCCAGGCACAGACCATTCAAGTGCTGCAGGACCAGGTAGCTGAACTGCAAAATAAAGTTCAGTCAATGCACAGTGAGTATACCAGCTACAGGGCACGTGATGTTGTGGCTGCTACTGTTACACCTGCACAAGATGCCCGCTTGCCCCTACCAGAAAAGTTTGGAGGAGATCGCAAAAGATTTAGGGGTTTCCTAAATCAATGCCGTTTGCACTTCATGATGTTACCTCACCGATTTCCATCTGAAAGAGAGAAGGTGGGATTTATTTTCTCCCTATTCAAAGATGAAGCCATGGCTTGGGGCTCCCCTCTTCTGGAACAGGACAGTCCAGTCTTGGGTAATCTAAATTACTTTCTTGAGGCCATGTGCCTAGTTTTTGATGACCCCAATCAATGTGCTACAGCAGAAGCCACTCTCCTTCATTTGCATCAAGAGAGGCGCTCTGTGGCTGAATATGCTGCTGAATTCAGACAGTGGGTTGCTGATACTACCTGGAACCAATCAGCCCAGAGGTTCCACTTCAGAAAAGGTCTCTCAGAAGCTATAAAAGATGAGCTAGCTCGTGTTGATCTTCCTGCTGACTTTGATGCATTTGTGCGTTTGGCTATCCGTATTGATCGGAGACTGTCTGAAAGAAGATTGGAAAGACAGGGCTCTTTAAGACCAAGTGCTACTCCTATTTCCTATTCGAGAATTTCTACTCCGACCCCACAAACACCTACAGACTCTGAGCCTGAGGCTATGCAGGTAAATCTAATAAAAGGGCCATTATCCAATGAAGAAAAACAGTGGAGACACACTCACAATTTATGCCTGTATTGTGGTAGTGCAGGGCACTATGCCATCAATTGCCCTAGCAAATCCAAAAGAACAATAGCTATGGCTTCTGAGGGTGCACAGATTCAACACCAATCCCAGATTTCAGATCAACTGGATTCTGTCACACAACCTTTGTTTTCTCTGGCTCATGGTGAAGAGGGTATGTTGACTCAACATCCTCATTTTGTGGTGCCTATCACTTTGCAATGTGGTGATAGTAAAATTTCAACTACAGCTATGATAGATTCTGGAGCAGGTGGAAACTTTATGGACATCAAATTTGCAGCAGGAAATAGAATTCAGTCTATCGCTAATTCTTCACCTTTGTTAATGGAGACAGTAGACGGTTCTCCACTTACGTCTGGACCGGTTACACATAAGACTGTGCCCTTAAAGTTGACTCTGGAAGTGAATCACCATGAGACTATATCTTTCCACCTAATTTCCTCAACACAGTTTCCAGTGATTTTGGGTGTACCTTGGCTTGCTCTGCATAACCCACAGATTGATTGGAAAATCAGAACTTTGTCCTATCCTTCAGAACACTGCTTAATGAATTGTCAACCCTTTAAGGTAACACCTGTTGCCACAACAATTAATGAAATGGTTGCTACAAACTTAACTAAGCTTCCTCTACAATATCAGGATTTTGCAGATGTCTGTGATAAGGAGAATGCTGATCAGCTTCCACCACACAGGCCTTATGATTGCCCAATAGAGCTGTTACCTGGGGCTGCTATCCCATTTGGCCGTAAATATTCCCTTTCTGAGCCTGAATTGAAAGCTCTTCGTGAATACATAGAAGAAAATCTTGCCAAAGGCTTTATTCAACCATCTACTTCTCCAGCAGGAGCTCCTATATTCTTTGTAGAAAAGAAAGATGGCAGCCTACGGCCATGCGTTGACTACAGGGACATTAAAAACATCACTGTTAAAAACCGCTACCCCTTGCCTCTCATTCCTGAACTTTTGGAGAGACTTCGCTCAGCTAAAATATTTACGAAGCTTGATCTTCGGGGGGCATATAATCTGGTTCGCATAAGACCAAATGATGAATGGAAAACAGCTTTCAGAAACAGGTACGGGCATTACGAATATCTAGTAATGCCATTTGAGCTTTGTAATGCCCCTGCAACTTTCCAGCATCTTATCAATGATGTACTACGAGATCTCCTGGTTTGTTGTGGCATATTTGGATGATATCTTAATATTTTCTGATAATCTTGAAAACCACAGAAAACAGGTCCGTATAGTTCTGGAGTGCCTTCGTACCCACCACCTATACATTAAACTGGAAAAATGTGAGTTTACCAAACAGAAATTCAATTCCTGGGGTATGTAATAACTCCTAAAGGTTTAAGTATGGACGCAAGTAAAATTAAAGCTGTGCTGGACTGGCCCATCCCCAAGAATGAAAAAGATAATCAGAGATTTGTGAGGCTTGCCAATTTTTACAGGCGTTTCATTAAGAATTTGCCGTTTATTACACCGATCACTGAACTTACACGTAAAGGGACTCCTTTTCAGTGGTCCGATAAGGCTGATACCGCATTTTCCCGATTAAAGACTCTGTTTACATCTGCCCCCGTCCTGGTACATCCTCAGCCGGAATTACCATTTATTGTGGAAGTTGATGCTTCTGATTCAGCTGTTGGTGCTATACTGTCTCAAAGGACTGGACCTAAGATGCTGTTACATCCGTGTGCCTTCTATTCTCGCCAGATGGTGCCAGCAGAAAGAAACTATGACATAGGGAATAAAGAACTATTGGCTATAAAAGCTGCCTTCAACGAATGGAGACATCTCTTGGAGGGAGCTACCCATCCAATTACTGTCCTCACAGATCACAAAAATCTGGAATGTATTCGATCAGCTAAGAGACTGTCAGCCAGACAAGCACGCTGGTCCCTATTCTTCTTGAGGTTTAATTTTTTGGTTACATACCGTCCTGGCTCCAAGAATGGTAAGGCGGATGCCTTGTCTAGAATAGCTGACCCCGTCCATACTACCATAACCAAGACCACCATCTTGCCGGAGGATATATTTATAGCAGTTACATTTCCTTCTGATCTGATGTCTCGCATTAAAAAGGGCTACACTGAAGACCCAGTTCTTCGTGATCCTCCTCGTGATCTCCACATGACGATGCTTAATGGGTTTTGGATTTTTCAACAAAGTCTGTTTGCTCCGGAGTCAGTGCGACTGGATCTTTTACGTCTCTACCATGACTCAAAACCAGCAGGTCATCCAGGAATCCGAAAGACACAAGAGCAACTTGCCCCATCCTTTTGGTGGCCCAAGTATTATGAGGATTTTAAGAAGTATGTGTCCTATTGTGATGTATGTGCCAGACATAAGACTCCTCGCTCATCCCCTGTTGGCTTGCTTCAGCCTCTTCCGATGACTCATCGTCCCTGGGGATCTATATCCATGGACTTTATTGTGGAACTACCTCCCTCTAAGGAACACACTACCATTCTTGTTGTTGTGGACAGGTTAACTAAGATGGGTCATTTCATACCAGCTCGTGGTCTCCCTTCAGCTAAACAGATGGCTGACCTGGTTATTCAGGAAATATTTTGATTGCATGGAGTGCCTGATGAAGTAGTTTCTGACAGGGGAGTGCAGTTTACATCTCATTTTTGGAAACATTTTTGTTCTAATCTAGGTATTAATGTAAATCTGTCATCAGCTTTTCCTCCACAAAGTAATGGAAAGACTGAGTGAACCAACCAGACTTCAGGGCAATATTTTCGGTGCTATATTAGTTACCTGCAGGATGACTGGCTGGATTTTCTACCCACGGCGGAGTTTGCCTATAACAATGCCCAACACTGCTCCACTTCTTTGAGCCCATTTTTTGCAAACTATGGTTACCATCCAACCTTTCTAGTGAGTCTCCCAATTACTACTTCCATTCCTGCAGTCACTGATCGGCTAACTACCTTACGAGATTCCCAAGACCTGTTGAAGGAGACTCTTTCGAAGGTTTAGGAATGTTACAAGAGAGCTGCTCATAGAACGGAGGCCCCGGTTTATCATGTTGGTGACAAGTAGAGATGTCGCGAATAGTTCGCCGGCGGACTGTTCCCGGCGAACATAGCATGTTCGCGTTCGCGGGAAGTGCGAACATATGCGATGTTCGATCCGCCCCCTATACTTTATCATTGAGCAAACTTTGACCCTGCAACTCACAGTCAGCAGACACATTCCAGCCAATCAGCATCATACCCTGCCTTCCAGACACTTTAACCTCATGGACAGCAGCCATTTTGGAATCATAACTAACTTGCAGTCTTACTGAGAGGAGGCTGAGTGAAGGTAATACTGCATCAATAGGGAAAACCATAGCTAGGCTACTGTACACAGTTTGCAATACAGTCCTGAAGGACTCTTTTGATCTCTGCTGCAAGGACACCCTTGTGTCTCTTTTCCCCCCCTTATCATCATCCTTCCCTCACCTTAGCACCCAACCCTAACACCCCTCACACTTATCCATAACACCCATCAACCTAACACCTAACCCCAACACCCCTCACACTTATCCCTAAGACCTAACACCCCTCACACTTATTCCTAACATGCCTCAACCTAACACCCCTTACACTTATCCTTAACACACCTCACCCTAACACCTAACCCTAATACCCCCTCACACTTATCCCTAACACCCCTTACCCTAACACCTAACCCTAACATCCCTTACCCTAACACCCATCACACTTATCCCTAACACCCCTCACCCTAACACCTATCCCTAACACCCCTCACACTTATCCCTAACACCCCTCACCCTAACCCTAACACCCCTCACACTTATCCCTAACACCCCTTACCCTAACACCCCTCACATTTATCCCTAGCACCCCTTACCATAACCCTAACACCCCTCACACTTATCCCTAACACCTAACCCTAACATCCCTCACCCTAACACCCCCCACACTTATCCCTAACATCCCTCACCCTAACACCTAACCCTAATACCCCCTCACACTTATCACTAACAGCCCTTACCCTAACACCTAACCCTAACATCCCTTACCCTAACACCCATCACACTTATCCCTAACACCCCCTTACCCTAACACTTAACACCCCTCACACTTATCCCTAACACCCCTTACCCTAACCCTAACACCCCTCACACTTATCACTAACACCTAAACCTAACATCCCCCACCCTAACACCCCCCACACTTATCCCTAACACCCCTCACCCTAACACCTAACCCTAATACCCCCTTACACTTATCCCTAACACACCTCACCCTAACACCTAACCCTAATAACCCCTCAAACTTATCACTAACAGCCCTTACCCTAACACCTAACCCTAACATCCCTTACCCTAACACCCATCACACTTATCCCTAACACCCCCTTACCCTAACACCTAACCCTAACACCCCTCACACTTATCCCTAACACCCCTTACCCTAACCCTAACACCCCTCACACTTATCCCTAACACCTGACCCTAACATCCCTCACCCTAACACCCCTCACACTTATCCCTAATACCCCTCACCCTAACACCTAACCCTAACAACCCTCACACTTATCCCTAACACCCCTTACCCTAACACCCCTCACACTTATCCCTAACACCTAACCCTAACATCCCTCACCCTAACACCCCCCACAATTATCCCTAACACCCCTCACCCTAACACCTAACCCTAATACCCCCTTACACTTATCCCTAACACCCCTCACCCTAACACCTAACCCTAATAACCCCTCACACTTATCACTAACAGCCCTTACCCTAACACCTAACCCTAACATCCCTTACCCTAACACCCCCCACACTTATCCCTAACACCCCTCACCCTAACACCTAACCCTAACACCCCTCACACTTATCCCTAACACCTAACCCTAACATCCCTCACCCTAACACCCCCCGCACTTATCCCTAACACCCCTCACCCTAACACCTAACCCTAATACCCCCTCACACTTATCACTAACAGCCCTTACCCTAACACCTAACCCTAACATCCCTTACCCTAACACACATCACACTTATCCCTAACACCCCCTTACCCTAACACCTAACCCTAACACCCCTCACACTTATCCCTAACACCTAACCCTAACATCCCTCACCCTAACACCCCCCGCACTTATCCCTAACACCCCTCACCCTAACACCTAACCCTAATACCCCTCACCCTAACACCTAACCCTAACACCCCTCACACTTATCCCTAACACCCCTTACCCTAACCCTAACACCCCTCACACTTATCCCTAACACCTAACCCTAACATGCCTCACCCTAACACCCCCACACACTTATCCCTAACACCCCTCACCCTAACTACTAACCCTAATACCCCCTTACACTTATCCCTAACACCGCTCACCCTAACACCTAACCCTAACACCCCTCACACTTATCCCTAACACCCCTCACCCTAACACCCCTCACACTTATCCCTAACACCCCTCATACTTATCCCTAACACCCCTTACACTTATCCATAACACCAAACCCTAACATCCCTCACCCTAACACCCCCCACACTTATCCCTAACACCCCTCACCCTAACACCTAACCCTAATACCCCCTCACACTTATCACTAACAGCCCTTACCCTAACACCTAACCCTAACATCCCTTACCCTAACACCCATCACACTTATCCCTAACACCCCTCACCCTAACACCTAACCCTAACACCCCTCACACTTATCCCTAACACCCCTTACCCTAACACCCCTCACACTTATCCCTAACACCTAACCCTAACATCCCTCACCCTAACACCCCCCACACTTATCCCTAACACCCCTCACCCTAACACCTAACCCTAACACCCCTCACACTTATCCCTAACACCCCTTACCCTAACACCCCTCACACTTATCCCTAACACCTAACCCTAACATCCCTCACCCTAACACCCCCTACACTTATCCCTAACACCCCTTACCCTAACCCTAACACCCCTCACACTTATCCATAACACCCATAAACCTAACACCTAACCATAACATTCTCACACTTATCCCTAAGACCTAACACCCCTCACACTTATTCCTAACATGCCTCACCCTAACACCCCTTACACTTATCCCTAACACCCCTCACCCTAACACCCCTCACACTTAGCCCTAGCACCCCTCACCCTAACACCTAACCCCCTCACCCTTATCCCTAACACCCCTTACCCTAACACCCCTCACACTTATCCCTGTGTCTCTTCCCCCCCCCCCTTATCATCAAGGAAGAGGGGAGGATGATGAGGGAGGGGGGAAACAGACACAGGGGAGGATGATGAGGGAGGGGGTAAAGAGATACAGGGGAGGGTGATGAGGAAGGGGGGAAAGAGACACAAGGGAGGATGATGAGGGAGGGGGGAAGAGACACATGGTAGGATGATGAGGGAGGGGGGAAGAGACACAGGGGAGGATGATGAGGGAGGGGGTAAAGAGATACAGGGGAGGATGATGAGGGAGGTGGGAGGATGATGAGGGAGGGGGGATGAGACACAGGGGAGGGTGATGAGGAAGGGGGGAAAGAGTCACAGGGGAGGATGATGAGGGAGGGGGTAAAGAGATACAGGGGAGGATGATGATGGAGGGGGATGTTAGTTTATTTATGCCCTTTATGGATTAAAACCAGACTCTGCATCAACTATTTAATTTTCCGTGGGAGTTTTGCCATGGATCCCCCTCCGGCATGCCACAGTCCAGGTGTTAGTCCCCTTAAAACAACTTTTCCATCACTATTGTGGCCAGAAAGAGTCCGTGTGGGTTTTAAAAACCGCCTGCCCATTGAAGTCTATGGCGGTTCGCGAACATTTGCGGCGGTTCGCGACATCACTAGTGACAAGGTTTGGCTGTTAACAAGGAATCTTAAGCTTAGGGTTCCTTCTCATAAATTGGGTCAGAGGTTCATGGGACCTTTTGAGATCATCGCTCAAATCAATGCTGTCACTTTTCGTTTGCAACTTCCAGATTCCATGAAAATACATCCGGTGTTTCACGTTGCACTGCTGAAACCTTTCCTTGCAAACACTTTCCCTGGCCGAGCCCTGCCTGCCCTACCTCCAGTCCTCGGGGATGGTGAGGATGAATACGAGGTGGAGAAAATTCTGGACTCCAGGATCTTCCGCAACAATCTTCAGTATCTGGTGCGTTGGAAAGGCTATGGTGAGGAGGATAGTTCGTGGGAACCAGCGGACAATATTCACGCTCCTGACCTTCTTCGGTCTTTCCATGTGCAGTACCCTTCTAAACCGGGTAATAGGGCATCCAGAGGCTGCACCTATAAAGGCGGGGGTAATGTGAGGAATTAACTCTGCTAGGTTTTGAACCCTGGTCCCCAGGCTGCTGATCCTCTTCCCTACCACTGCGCCAGCTTGCCTTTGTGAAATTCCTGGAGATCCGATAACCTTGACTCTGCTAGCAATAGCATCAGTGACTAAGTCTCTTCAGCTGTGTCTGATCAGGTGTCTGGCCCTTGGCCTATATAAGGCACTTCCTGTCAATGTACCTTGCCAGATTATTGTGGTTCCTGATCCCTTCAATAAAGCTTGTTCCTGTTTCACCTACAAAGTTGCTGAATTGGATTATTGCTGACCTATGCGGCTGGTCTCCGAAACCTTGTGATACCTATATCATTACAGGTACTCTATTATTAGGAAGTTAGACAGGGTGATTTGTCACCCAGATCCCAGCAATCAAACATGCTGCTGTCTCCCAGGTGCTGGTGTTCGGCATGTTGTGGATTGCGTAGATAAATTATTGGGAGGGGCTGAGAATTGCACTGGAGGTCTTGGTACATATTGGTACCAATGACAAAGTATATGGAAGATGGAGTGTCCTAAATAATGATTTTAAAGATCTAGGGAATAAGCTTAAAGCAAGGGCCTCCAAGGTAGTATTTTCCGAGATACTACCTGTGCCATGCTCTAGCCCAGGGAGACAAATAGAGCTTAGGGAGATTAATGCATGGCTAAAAAAAGTGGTGCAGGACAGAGGGTTTGGGGTTTTTAGAGCACTGAATTGACTTCTCACTTGGGTACAATCTCTATAGCAGTGATGGATTGCACCTTAATGATTAGGGAACTGCTGTGCTAGGGAGAAGGATGGTAGAATGGCTGGGGGAGTTTTTAAACTAGTAGGTGGGGGGGGAGAGATTAGATAGAAGTATTGGGGTAGAAAGAGTAGAGGGTGAAAGCGATTAATTATCTACCCATGAAGGAGGAGAAGGGGGAGGGTTACAACAGACAGTAGGGAGGTATTACTAGGTGACTCAAAAACAGCACTTCACAACGGCAGAGCCATAGCAACATAAAGTGTATGCTTGCTAATGCAAGAAGTTTTCCTGGGAAAATGGGTGAGCAAGAATTATTAGCAGTACAAGAAAAATGGGGCTTAATAGGCATTACTGAAACTTGGTGGATGGTTATAATTTATTTAGGAAATATAGGGGAAATGGTAGAAGAGGAGGAGGGATTTGTCTGTATGTTTGTATTTAGTCATCACAAATAATATCAATATAATATCAAATGTTAAAATAGGGGAACCCTTGGGGAACAGTGATCACAACACAGTCTCATTTGAGATTGAATTTGATATAAGGGGTCAACAAAAACATTTTTTTTTTTTAAATGGGCTAAGGACATCAATACAACATATAGACTGGGATAAAGAACTTACAGGGGAAAATACTGAATAGAAATGGACAACATTCAAATCCTTACTAAATATACATACACATTGGCATGTACCATGTGGAAATACAATGAATTGGAGTAAATCACATCCCATGTGGCTTAACAATGACTTAAAGATCATGATAAGGAAAAAGAAACATGCATTTAAATTATACAAGAAGGCGCGAACAGAGACAGGTTTATGTAAATATAAGGAAATAAACAAGGCTTGCAAAGGGTCTATTAGACTGGCTAAAATCGAAAATGAAAAGTCAGTTGCAAGGGAGAGTAAGACTAACCCTAAAATATTTTTTAAATACTGTATCACATATATAGTTGTGAGCATGCGAGCCAGCCAGAGCCGTAGCGAGGGCCGTGGGCGAGGGCCTCAGTTGCTGGAATGGAGCGCCAAAGGCGCTCCTTGCCAGCAACTGCGACCCTTGCAAACTTTACGTCGCAACGCAAACAACACAACACACCAACTGCGACCCTCGCAAACTTTACCTTGCAACGCAAAAAACATACGAGACACGTTACCACACATTACGACCTCGCAAAAATCGGCCGCAACTCGCGAACATGACAAAATTACAATAAACACAATAAATACACACAGCACATACATAAAATGCTTAACTACAGCAAGAGGAAGCATCCAGGACCTCAAAAAAACAACATACACCTTCATTTAACTAAAAATAAAAGAGAATCTGCTCTA
The DNA here is from genome assembly GCA_027410445.1 of Discoglossus pictus. Taxonomy (NCBI): domain Eukaryota; kingdom Metazoa; phylum Chordata; class Amphibia; order Anura; family Alytidae; genus Discoglossus; species Discoglossus pictus. The sequence goes on along the minus strand of CM050164.1, from coordinate 194,296,913 downwards.
AGTCAGTGCACAGTTTCTGTCTGCATTAATCAGTGTACAGGTGAGAGTGGGTGTGGCTTGGCCTGTGTAGTTATATCTGGGTGAATTTGTGTGAGGTCAGGTTTGAATCTGCTCTAAGTCAGTGCACAGTTTCTGTCTGCATTAATCAGTGTACAGGTGAGAGTGGGTGTGGCTTGGCCTGTGTAGTTATATCTGGGTGCATTTGTGTGAGGTCAGGTTTGAATCTGCTCTAAGTCATTGCAGAGTTTTCTGTCTGTTGCATTAATCAGAGTACAGGTGAGTGTGGGTGTGGCTTGGGCTGTGTAAGTTATATCTGTGTGTATTTGTTGTTTTCTGTTGAATCGGTTCTGTGGGGCAGGACCGTGTTTTCTATCCTGTGCTCTTTTATCATTGTACAGGCAAGTAGGCGGGGTCTATTTTAACAAGGGAAGGGAGAGCTTGGGAGCTTGCAATCATTTCTAGTGTAAGTGTAGTTGGTGTGTAGGAGATTAAATAAAAGGAGGAAATCCAAATAAGGGGTATTATAAGAAAAAACAGAAAACAAACGTACATGTTGTTTCTGTTTTGTTTGGTTTAAGGTGTGGAAAATAAATCTTTATACAAATACATTGATTTGTTTTCTCACTGTATTTTTGTAACTGATAATCATGAGTCAGTCCAGTGGAAACCTCACTCAGTGTACATCCTGCCAAATGTATGCACTACTGGAACAGATGATCCAGGGTCCATACCTCTGTGACAGGTGTGAGCATGTTGCCTCTTTGGAAGCTCAAATTGAAGATCTGGAGAGGAGAATTGCAGCACTTAGTGATATTGCTCCACTGGAAAGGGAGTTGGTGCTCACGGAGCACAGTTTAGCTGGGCCTAGTATGGAGGGAGGAGCTGGGGCTAGTGAGGATGGCCAGAGAGGTAGCTGGGTTACAGTTAGAAGGGGAATCAGGGGGTACAGGAGGAGGCAGGCCAGTTCTGAGTTGGCAAACACCAACAGATTTGCCAGATTGAGTGAAACTGTTGGCGATGTCCATTCAGGAATGGCAATGCCAGATAGAGCTGTTCCCTCTAACAGCCGGGAGAACAGTTCTACTGGAGGAGAGGGAGGGCAGAATAGGCAGAGCAACAGACATGTTTTGGTGGTAGGGGACTCTATTATTAGGAAGGTAGACAGGGTAATTTGTCACCCAGATCCCAGCAATCGAACAGTTTGCTGTCTCCCGGGTGCTCGGGTTCGGCATGTTGTAGATCGGGTGGATAAATTATTGGGAGGGGCTGGTAATGAACCGGAGGTCTTGGTACACATTGGTACCAATGACAAAGTTAGTGGAAGATGGAGCGTCCTAAAGAATGATTTTAGAGAATTAGGGAATAAGCTTAAAGCAAGGACCTCCAAGGTAGTATTTTCTGAGATACTACCAGTGCCACGTGCTAGCCCAGGGAGGCAGAAGGAGCTTAGGGAGGTTAATGCGTGGCTAAAAAAGTGGTGCAGTGCAGAGGGTTTTGGGTTTTTAGAGCACTGGGCTGACTTCTCACTTGGGTACAATCTCTATAGCAGGGATGGATTGCACCTTAATGATGAGGGCGCTTTTGTGCTAGGGAATAGGATGGTAGAACGGCTGGGGGAGTTTTTAAACTTGTAGGTGGGGGGGGGGGACTATATAGAAGTATTGGGGTAAATAGGGTAGAGAGGGAAAGGGATGAATTATTTACCCATGGGGGAGGAGAAGGGGGGAGGGTTACAATAGAAAGTAGGGAGATATTAATAGGGGCCTCAAATACAGTGGCAGGCACTTCACAACAGCAGAGCCATAGCAACATAAAGTGTATGATTGCAAACGCAAGAAGTTTGCCTGGGAAAATGGATGAGCTAGAAATATTAGCAGTACAAGAAAAATGGGGCTTAACATGGGGCTTAAAATGGGGCTTAAAATGGGGCATTACGGAAACATGGTGGGATGAATCTCATGACTGGACTGTTAATCTGGATGGTTATAACCTATTTAGGAAAGATAGGGGAAATGGTAAAAGAGGAGGAGGGATCTGTCTTTATGTTAAGCCTGAATTTAAGCCTATAGTGAGAGAAGATATTTATGCTGGCACTAACGGCATCATTGAATCCTTGTGGGTTTAGCTAAATAGTGGAGGAGCTAATTCTAAATGCATATTGGTGGGAGTATGCTATAAACCCCCAAATATAGCTGAAAGTGAGGAAATACAATTATTGTTACAGATTGGAAATGCAGCTAAGCATGGGCAAGTTCTAATAATGGGAGACTTTAATTACCCTGATATAAACTGGATAAACGAGACCAGCAGCTCAGCTAAGGGGAGCAGGTTCTTGAGTACACTCAGGGATCATTATCTAGCCCAGGTAATACAAGAACCTACTAGAAATGGGGCCATCTTGGATTTAGTCATCACAAGTAATATTGATATAATATCAAATGTAAAAATAGGGGAACCCTTGGGGAACAGTGATCACAACACAGTCTCATTTGAGATTGAATACAAAAAACAGAGTTGTAAGGGGCCAACAAAAACTCAAAATTTTAAAAGGGCTAACTTTAATGGGCTACGGGCAGCAATACAACATATAGACCGGGACAAAGAACTTACAGGGAAGAATACTGAAAATAAATGGACAACATTCAAATCCTTACTAAATAAACATACTCATCAGCATGTACCATGTGGAAATAAAATGAATAGGAGTAAATCACATCCCATGTGGCTTAACAATGACTCAAAGATCATGATGAGGAAAAAGAAATATGCATTTAAATTATACAAGAAGGAGGGAACAGAGGCAGCTTTATGTGACTATAAGGAAATCAACAAGGCTTGCAAAAGGGCTATTAGACTGACTAAAATAGAAAATGAGAAGTCAGTTGCAATGGAAAGTAAGACTAACCCTAAAATATTTTATAAATATATTAATGGGAAGAAGGCCAGGAAGGAATCGATAGGACCATTACAATGTGACACAGGCCATCTGATAATTAGTGACCAGGAAAAGGTAGATGAGCTAAATAGGTTCTTTTCGTCGGTTTACACAAGGGAGGTACCAGTGGTTGGGACACTGCAACATAATGGGGCTACACTACCTTTACTAAATAATTGGTTAACGCAGGAAGAAATACAAAAGAGGTTGGAGAAAATTAATGTTAATAAAGCCCCAGGTCCTGATGGAATACATCCAAGGGTACTGAGGGAGCTGGGTTCTGTAATAGCCAAACCATTATATCTAATCTTTAAAGACTCACTCACTACAGGGTCTCTACCAGATGACTGGAGAAAAGCAGAGGTGATACCTATATTTAAGAAGGGATCTAGAGCAAATCCGGGGAATTATAGACCAGTGAGCCTCACTTCTGTAGTTGGGAAGCTTTTAGAAGGGTTAATAAGGGACAGAATACAAGAATATGTCTATTTGAACAGGATCATAGGTAGCAGTCAACATGGATTTATGAAGGAAAGGTCGTGTCAGACCAATCTAATTAGTTTTTATGAGGAGGTTAGTAGGAACTTGGATCAGGGCAACTCAGTGGATGTAGTCTTTTTAGATTTTTCAAAGGCATTTGATACAGTGCCACATGGAAGACTAGTGAGCAAACTAAGGGATACAGGAATTGCAGTAAATATCTGCTCATGGATCAAGAGCTGGCTAAAAGACAGGAAGCAAAGGGTTGTTGTAAATGGAACATACTCCGATTGGTCTAATGTGATAAGTGGGGTTCCTCAGGGCTCAGTATTGGGTCCTCTCCTTTTTAACATATTTATTAATGACATTGAAGTAGGACTCGAATGTAGTGTCTCCATTTTTGCTGATGACACTAAGTTGTGCAAGGTAATAAAATCAGATAATGATGTACTTTCCCTACAAAAGGATTTGCATAAATTAGAGAAATGGGCGGCTAAATGGCAGATGAGATTTAATACAAATAAATGTAAGGTTATGCATTTGGGAAGGAACAATAGCCAAGCAATCTATAATCTTAATGGAGCAAATCTAGGGGTATCAGATATTGAAAGGGATTTGGGAGTACTAGTGGACACCCACCTAGGTAACAGCGCTCAAAGCCAAGCAGCGGCTGCAAAGGCAAATAAAATATTAGTATGTATTAGGAAGGGTATAGAAGCCAGGGAAGAAGATATAATTCTGCCACTATACAAATCTCTAGTACGCCCTCATTTGGAATATGGAGTACAATTTTGGGCACCACCTCATAAAAAAGACATTTTAGAGCTGGAAAAAGTACAGAGAAGGGCTACAAAACTAATAAGGGGAATGGAGGGGCTAAGTTATGAAGAAAGACTAGCAAAATTAAACTTATTTTCGCTAGAAAAAAGGCGTCTAAGAGGATATATGGTTACGTTATATAAATACATCCAGGGTCAATATAAGGCTTTGTCAAGTGAACTTTTTGTAGCAAGAGATTTTCAACTGACAAGAGGACATCCGTTGAGGTTAGAGGAAAAAAGATTTCACCTTAAACAAAGAAAAGGGTTCTTCACAGTTAGGGTGGTTAAACTGTGGAATTCTCTACCAAAGGAGGTGGTGACAGCGAATTCGATAGACAACTTCAAAAAGGGGTTAGATATATTTCTGAATAAAGAGGGCATTCAAGGCTATCCTAGATAACTAGCAAGGAATATTGATCCAGGGAGAAATTTGATCGCCAGTTTCTGGGGTCAGGAAGGAATTTTGCTTTTTTTCCCCCTTATGAGACAATTGGCAAAGTTTCAATCGTTTTTTTTTTAATGTTTGCCTTCCTCTGGATCAATTAACAATAATAATAAATAGTCCAAATTAAAAAGATCAATAGAGATCTAAAAAGGTTGAACTTGATGGACTAACTCTTTATTCATCCTCCAATACTATACTATTAATAATTATTTAATCAATAATTTAATTAATAACTAATCCGCATATTGCAGATCAGAGGAGATCTTAACAGGTTGAACTTGATGGACTGAAAGTCTTTTTTCAACCTTAATTACTATGTAACTATGTAACTATGTAACTAAGTTTAGACACTAAAAAATTCGCTAAGCGAGAGAAAAAATGGCTGCCGAACAAAACGAAAACTAGGCTACAGCACTCTAAACACGCAAAACACCACAAGAAACTCGCAAAACACCACAAACGACCTACGGATATTCCGCTAAGACGCATACAACACATTACCCGCCATTTTACGCCAATGCGGAAGTACACAACTACGCTAACGGTTTGGTCTTGCGCACGCACAGTATTACACTGCACACATTCATCACACTTACACAGCAGCTCCACACCACTAATGTTGCAGCAACATCAAAACAGATTGCAGCTCTTCAACACAATGCTTCAAAATAGGTAAAGTATATTCATTCATTAATGTATTATATATTTAATTAGTATACACCAAACATCATTAGCTTTTTTGACGGGCAATTCTCTAGTGTATATATATATATGTATATGTATATATATATATATATATATATATATATATATATATATATACCGTATATACTCGAGTATAAGCCGAGTTTTTCAACCCTTTTTTTAAGGCTAAAAAGGGCCCCCTTGGCTTATACTCGAGTCACTCTTCCCCCGTGTCTCTTTAACCACCCGTGTCTCTTTAACCACCCGTGTCTCTCTAACCCCCACGTGTCTCTCTAACCCCCCTGTGTCTCTCTAACCCCCCCGTGTCTCTCTAACCCCCCCGTGTCTCTCTAACCCCCCGTGTCTCTCTAACCCCCCGTGTCTCTCTACCCCCCCGTGTCTCTCTACCCCCCCGTGTCTCTCTATCCCCCCGTGTCTCTTTCTCTTCCCCCTCCTCATCCTCAACCCCCCCTCCTCATTCTAAACCCCCCTCCTCACTTTACCCCTCTAAATACCTCTCCCTTTCCCCTCACTTACCTTCATCTGCAGCTTCTCCTCCGGCCTCCGCTCCTTCCTGCGTCGGCACCCGGTATATGCTAATGACGTGGCGTGGAGGGGGGTTGAGGATGAGGAGGGGGGTTGAGGATGAGGAGGGGGGTTGAGGATGAGGAGGGGGGTTGAGGTTGAGGAGGGGGGTTGAGGTTGAGGAGGGGGGTTGAGGTTGAGGAGGGGGGTTGAGGAGGGGGGTTGAGGTTGACGAGGGAGGTTGAGGAGGGGGTTTAGAATGAGGAGGGGGTTGAGGAGGAAGGTTGAGGATGAGGAGGGAGGATAAGGAGGGAGGCTGAGGATGGGGGGGTTGAGGATGAGGATGGAGGTTGAGGAGGGGGTTTAGAATGAGGAAGGGGTTGAGGAGGGAGTTTGAGGAGGAGGGAGGTTGAGGATGAGGAGGGGGGTTGAGGAGGGAGGTTGGGAATGAGGAAGGGGGTTGAGGAGGGAGGTTGAGAATGAGGAGGGTGATAAGGGAGGGGGAAGAGACACAGGGAAGGGAGAGGGGGAAGAGACACAGGGAAGGGAGAGGGGTGAAGAGACACAGGGGAGGGAGAGGGGAGAAGAGACACAGGGGAGAGAGAGGGCGGACACAAGAAAAGGGCACACAAGAGGGGGACACAGAGGGCACAAGAGGGACACAGAGGGCAGCACATTTACCCCCTCGGCTTATACTCGAGTCACTCATTTTTCCCAGTATTTTGTGTTACAATAGGTGCCTCGGCTTATACTCGGGTCGGCTTATACTCGAGTATATACGGTATGTGTATGTATGTATATATATATATATATATATATATATATATATATATATATATATACACACATATATAAATATATATGTGTTACATGTATATGTACAGTTAAAACACACATTTTGTTAATGTGACAGTGTCCCTTTAAGCATGTCTTGATAAGTTATTTTATTTTATTAGAGGATCCTTTTAGGGGACCAAATGTAAAAAAAAAGAAATCTTCATAGATGAATTACAGAGCTTTCCTATCTCAAAAGGTTCGTCTAAAAGTGTTTTCTGACAGTAAAGTAAATAAAAATATTTATATTCAGAAACTGAATTCAGGCAATCTTTATATATCTGATTTATCCAAAGTCCAGATCCACAACACGGTTTTAAGGTTCTCTTGGTTGAGTACAGGTAGATCAGTCACTAAATCAATCAGTTTGATTTTCTTACCTGTGCTGACCCAAGGTTATCCCAAAAGTATGCCTAGATCCAGAACCTAAGAGCTGTGGAGCGATAGGGAAAGTGACATGCTCATTTGAGTATCCTATCGTGATTGGATTATTTAATGATTTTCGTAATGTAATATAAAATTGCTATCTTGACTGGAGGCAATTATTAACACAATCAAAAAGCGGACAGTATTTGAATACAGAAGTTTTCCTTTCCTGTATGTTAATAAAATTGCAAATGACAATGAGGTAAAGAGAAATTACACAGTAAAACGTATTTTTGTAGAAGAGGTAGGTGGTTTTAAAAGTACAGTAATCATCTACAAATATTATTTGCAGCTGATCCTCTGAAAGCTTGTCTCACAGTGCCATCTAGTGGTACATTATAAGAAAGGTAAAGGAAAAAAAGCAGAAGAAGAGAGAAAGGGGATAGGTAGAAGAAAGGAGATAAAAGGAAGGGGGTAAATCAGTTGTCACTTTTTTGTAGCACATATAGAATTACAAGTGATAAAATAAATTTATAAATACATTTAATATATTAGAAACCACATGGAAATATGTTTAATAATTGAAGCTGTTTTGATTTGAAGAATATAATAAATATGGACACCTTTTTTTTTTTTTTGTAAATTGAAGGTCAACTTTTGAGATGAAAGGTTTAAAACAATAAATGGATTTTACAAATAAATACTTTAACATAATTCTAAATAAACAACTTTAAGTAGTTAAAATGATATATGATCATATTATAAAGCCAAAATCGGATCTAGGTTAGGACTCCATTAGGCAGAATAGTTTTGATCTGACTAATTTGAGGATATGATGCAAACAGTGTCATCTTTATGTCTGTCGAACGAAATGTTGGACATTATTAATCCCTGAAATGTATGTAAATTTGTATGTTTTTTATGTTTTAAAAAGAGCTGGAGTTGGCAACTAATGAAGACAGAGTGCAAACTAGAAAATAGCAATGAAAATAGTTGGGGCTTCGGTGCAAAAAAAAAAAACATTGAACTTCCCGAACCCCCTCCAACCTCAACACAGTACATATATAAAATATATTAAAAAATATTAAATATATATAAAAAATAAATATATAGACACAGACCCACATGTCTGATCTGATTTGCTCAGACTAGTAAACTGTTTTTTTCCCCTGTGTGCCTTGATTTGGTACAGGTGAGAGGGGAGTGTTCTTGCTTGGGTTAAAATTTCATATAAGTTTAGGCCTTGTGTCTGACTGTTTGCATCTGATTTACTCAGACAAGTAAAGTGTGTTTATTTTCTGTGTGCAGTGATTTGGCACAGGTGAGAGGGGAGTGTTTTTTGCCTGGGTTAAAATTGCACATAAGTTTGGACCCTGTGTGACTTGTTTGCAGGAAGAAGTTCAAAGAAAAGGGTCAACTTGTAGTATTTCTTGTCATTTGTAATTATGACTCAGTTCAGTGGCAACCTCACTCCTGTCACATGTATGCACTTCTGGAACAACAGATCCAGGGTCCATACCCTTGTGAGAGGTGTGAGCATGTTGCCTCTCTGGAAACTCAGATTAAAGAACTGGAGCAGAGAATTGCAGCACTTAGTGATATTGCTCCACTGGAAAGGGAGCTGGTGCTCACTGAGCACAGTTTAGCTGGGCCTAGCAGGGAGGGTGGAGCTGGAGCTATTGAGGATGTCCAAGGAGGTAGCTGGGTTACAGTTAGAAGGGGAATCAGGGGGAACAGGAGGAGGAGGCAGGCCAGTTCTGAGTTGGCAAACACCAACAGATTTGCTAAATTGAGTGAAACTGTTGGGGATGTCCATTCAGGAATGGCAATGCCAGAAAGAGCTGTTCCCTCTAACAGCCGGGAGAACAGTTCTACTGGAGGAGAAGAGGGCAGAATAGGCAGAGAAACAGACAGGTTTTGGTGGTAGGGGTCTCTATTATTAAATATTATTAATAAACTAGCGACTTGAACGTCAAAAATGACGGCAATACAATTTTAAGCCTGGCACTGCTGTTTGCCACACCTTGCGAGGCTCCCACCCTCTCTAACCTGCCTTTCTCGCAATAAGCGCCTTTGGTGCTCCTAGCAAACCCCCCTCTACCTTGCTGGCCTTGTGATGAGAGCCTTTGGTGCTCCTTGCGAACCTCTCCCCTCACTACCTCCTTCCCATGTCTTACCCCCATCCCCTGTGTCTCTTTTTCCTCCCCTCTCCCTCCCCTGTGTCTCTCCCCCTCTCCCTCCCATGTCTTTGCTCCCCCTCTCCCCTGTGTCTCTCCCTCCCCTGTGTCTCTCCCTCCCCTGTGTCTCTCCCTTTCCTGTGTCTCTTTCCCTCTCTCCCTTTCCTGTGTCTCTTTCCCCCCCTCTCCCTTTCCTGTGTCTCTTTCCCCCCCTCTCCCTTTCCTGTGTCTCTTTCCCCACCTCTTCCTTTCCTGTGTCTCTTTTCCCCCCTCTCCCGGGTCTCTTTCCCCCCTCTCCCTTTCCGTTGTCTCTTTCCCCCTTCCTCCCTGTGTTTCTCCCCCCTCTCCCGCCCCTGTGTTTCTCTTTGCCCTGTGTCCCTTTCCCCCTCCTCTCCCTCCCCTGTGTCTCTCCACTCTCCTCCCCTGTGTGTCTCCCCCTCATCTGTGTCTCTCCCCCCCCTCTGGCACTTTCCCCCTCCTCTCCCTCCCTTGTGGCTCTCTCCCTCCTCTCCCTCCCTTTTTGGCTCTCCCCCTCCTCTCCCTCTCCTCTCCCTCCCTTTTGGCTCTCCCCCTCCTCTCCCTCCCTTTTGGCTCTCCCCTCCTCTCCCTCCCGTGTGGCTCTCCACCTCCTCTCCCTCCCTTGTGTCTCTGCCCCTCCTCCCCTCTGTGTGTCTCTCCCCCTCCTCCCCTCTGTGTGTCTCTCCCCCTCCTCTCTCTCCCCCTCCTCTCACTCCCCTGTGTCTCTTACCTCCTCCTTTCACTCCCCTGTGTCTCACTCCCCCGTGTCTCCTTCCCCCTCCTCTCACTCCCCTGTGTCTCCTTCCCCCTCCTCTCACTCCCCTGTGTCTCCTTCCCCCTCCTCTCACTCCCCTGTGTCTGCTTCCCCCTCCTCTCACTCCCCTGTGTCTGCTTCCCCCTCCTCTCACTCCCCTGTGTCTCCTTCCCCCTCCTCCCCTGTGTGTCTCACCCCCTCCTCTGTGTCTCTTACTCCCTTCTCTCCCTCCCTCCCCATCTGTGGCGCGCACGACCAGCGGCTCGTGCGGATGAGCGCCCATCTGGGGGAGCGCACGCGACCGACAGTTTGAGCAACCTCTTTTAGCTCACTTGTGCCTTTCACAGGGAGAAATATCCTGTAGTATATCAGTCTGGTCCCACTCACTAGAGAGGTCAAGCCCCGAAATACCAGGCAATTCTACCCTGAACAGGAGAAACCGCAAACCCCAGACGGACGTTTTGGCCTTCATTTGGGCCTCGTCAGTGAGGTGTAGCTAATAACTCCCTAAGGCACAATGAGCAATTGCCTGGTATTTCGGGGGCTGGACCACTCTAGTGAGTGGGACCAGACTTATATACTACAGGATATTTCTCTCTGTGAAGGGCACAAGTGAGCTAAAAGAGGTTGCTCTCAGAGTGGGTTATCATGTCCACAGATCTAACCTATCAAGGTTAGTTCGTTCTCTTATTGAGCACCTCTATTTTTATTTTTTTGTTTATGCAAATAACCCTTAGGGATTAGTCTCCCTAAGGGTGATAGGGGAATCCAGACGTGGACCCCTTGCTCACTGAGCCTTAGGGAGTCATCAGCTACACCTCACTGATGAAGCCCAGAGAAGGCTGAAACGTACGTCTGGGGTTTGCTGTTTCTACTGTTCAGGGAAGAATTGCCTGGTATTTCGAGGCTGGACCACTCTAGTGAGTGGGACCAGACTGATATACTACAGGATATGCCTCCCTGTGAAGGGCACAAGTGAGCTAAAAGAGGTTGCTCTCAAAGTGGGTTATCATGTCCACAGAACGTTCTCTGATTGAGCAGCTCTATTTTTGTTTTTTTGACTCTATATTATTAGGATTCAGCAATCAAACAGTTTGCTGTTAGTGGAGGATGGAGTGTCCTAAATAATGATTTTAGAGAGTTAGGGAATACGCTTAAGTGAAGGACCTCCAAGGTAGTATTTTCTGAGATACTACCAGTGCCACATGCTAACCCAGGGAGACAGATGGAGCTTAGGGAGGTTAATGCCTGGCTAAAAAAGTGGTGCACTAAGGAGGGGTTTGGGTTTTAGGAGCCCTGGGCTGGCTTCTCACTTGGGTACAATCTCTATAGCAGGGATGGATTGCACCTTAATGACGAGGGAGCTGCTGTGCTAGGGGAAAGGATAGTAGAACGGCTGGTGGAGTTTTTAAACTTATAGGTTGGGGAGAGGGACGGGATAGAAGTAATGGGGTAGTAAGTGTAGAGGGGCTAAGAAATAAATTAACTAGTCATGTGGGAGGAGATGGAGGGAGGGTTAGTATAGTCAATAGGGAGGTACTGCTAAGTAACTCAAGTACAGTGGCAGGCACTAAGGACTTATAACATAAGGTGTATGCTTGCTAATACCAGAAACTTGGCAGGAAAAATTTCAGAGTCAGAATTATTAGCAGTTAATGAGAAATGGGATTTAATAGCCATTACTGAAACATGGTGGGATGACTCTCATGACTGGACTGTTAATCTGGATGGTTATAACCTATATAGGAAAGATAGAGACAATAGTAAAAGGGGAGGAGGGATTTGTCTGTATGCCTGAATTTAAGTCTATAGTCAGAGAAGATATTTATGGTGGAACTAGCGGTAATGTTGAATGTTTGTGGATAGAGTTAAATAGCAGAGGAGCAAATTCTAAACAAATATTGGTAGGAGTATGCTATAAACCCCCAAATATAATTGAAAGTGAGGAAATGCAATTATTATTACAGACTGGAAATGCAGCTAAGCATGGGCAAGTTCTAATAATGGGAGTTTTAAGTACCCTGAAATAAACTAGATGAGTGAAACCAGCTTACGGCTAAAGGGAGTAGGTTCTTGAGTACAGTCAGGGATCATTATCTGGCCCAGTTTATACAAGAGCCTACTAGAAATGAGGCCATCTTGGATTTAGTCATCACAAATAATATTGATATAGTATCAAATGTTGAAATAGGGCAATATTTTGGGAAACAGTGATTACAGCACAGTCTCATTTGAGATTGATACTATATCAATTTTAAAAGGGCAGATTTTAATGGTCTGAGTGCAGCAATACAAAACATAGACTGGGACAAAGAACTGGCAGGTAAAAATATTTAACAAAAATGAACAACATTTCATAGAAATAACACCAAGGCAATATATTACGATCATCATAAGAGATTTGAATGCTAAAGTAGGGAACCAAAGGACACCTGGAATAACTGGCAAATTTGGCCTTGGAGTACAAAATGAAGTAGGTCAAAGATAAGTAGAATTTTGTCAAGATAATTCTCATATCAAACACCCTCTTCCAACAGCCTGTGAGATGACTCTAAACATGGACGTCACCAGATGGACAACATAGAAATCAGATTGACTATATACTTTGCAGCCAAAGATGGAGGACCTCTATACAGTCATCAAAAACTTTACCTGGAGCTGACTGGGGCTCATGAGTTTCTTATTGCAAAGTTGAAAATTAAACTGAAGAAAAGAGGGAAAATCATCAGACCAAGCAGATGCAAAATAAATAATATCCCTTGTGAATATGCAGTGGAAGGAAAGAATAGATTTTAGGAGCTAGACATGGAAGATAGAATGCCTGAAGAACTTTGGACCGAAGTTTGCAACATAATCCAACAGCAACAAAGAATATCCCTAAATGAAAGAAAAAGTAAATCTGATTTAACAATTATTCAGAGCAGATCTAAAAAGGTTGAACTTGATTAACTAAATGTCTTTTTTCAACCTCAACTACTATGTAACTTTGTAAGTCAAACTGGCTTTGAAAGTAGCCCAGGAAAGCAAAAGGTAGTGGAGATAAGAAAAGATTTGTCCAACTGAATGCAGAATTCCAGAGGATAGCGAGATGAGACAAGGAGACATTCTACAATGAGCGATGTAAAGAGATTGAAGAAGATAACCGAATGGGTAAATCAAGAGATCTCTTCACGAAAATGTGGAACTTAAAAGGCACCTCTCATGCAATAGTTGGAATAAGACAAAAATGGTTGTAACTTAACAAAAGAAGAGGTGGCAGACATACATTGAAGATCTATACAGGCAGGATCTTAGCAGCAGTGAAGACCTCAATAATGTGTACAATGAGTTGGAGCCAGACATCTTGGAGAGTGTAGTGAGATGGGCTTTAGGATGTGTTGCTGATAATAAGGCTTCAGGAGAATCCCAATTGAACTATCCCAATTGAATAGTTCAGAATCCCAATTGAACTATTCCTAATCCCAATTGAACTATTCAAAATTCTACATGATGATGCTGTGAAAGTGTTGCTTGTCTTATGCCAACACATTTGGAAAACTCAACAATGGCCAATAGACTGGAACAGATCAGTCTACATCCCAAACCCCAAAAAGGCTGTGCCAAAGAGTGCTCCAATTATCAAACAATTGCACTCATTTCACATGCCAGCAAGGTAATGCTTAAGATTCTACAAGCTCGACTCCAACAATATATGGACCAGGATCTACCAGATGTGCAAGCAGGGTTCTGCAGAGGAAGAGGCACAAGAGAAAACATTTCCAATGTCCGCTGGATAAGAGAGCAAGCATAGACTATTGCTTCATAGACTATTCTAAAGCCTTTGACTGTGTGGATCACAACAAAATGTGGCATGTCCTTAAAGAGATGGGAGTACCAGATCGTCTCATCCTCCTCCTAAAGAATTTGTATGTCGACCAAGAAGCCACGGTCAGAACCGAACATGAGACAACAAAATGGTTCAAGATCGGAAAATTAGTGTGACAAGGTTGTATATTGTCACATTATTTATTCAACTTTTATGGAGAATACATCATGTGTAAGGCTGGACTGGATGAATCCAAAGCCGGAATCAATATTGCTGGAAGAAATATCAACAACCTCAGATACGCAGATGAAACTACTCTGAGTGCAAAAAGTTGGCCTGCTGCCCAACATTAAAAAGACGAAGATCAAGGCCAAACGGCAATCTCACTTCCTGGCAAATAGACGGGGAAGAAGTGGAGGCAGTAACAGATTTTATTTTCCTTGGATCCAAGATCTCTGCAGTCATGAAATTAAAAGACGTTTGCTTCTGGGGAGGAAAGCTATGGCAAGCTTGGACAAGCTAGTAAAAAGTAAAGATATTAAAATATCAACAAAGGTCTGCATAGTTCAAAATATGGTATTCCCCGTAGTAACGTATGGATGTGAGAGCTCTACCATAAAGAAATGTGAGCGCCGTAAAATTGACGCCTTCGAATTGTGGTGTTGGCGAGGACTGCTTAGAGTCCCTTGGACTGCAACAAGATCCAATAAATAAATACTTCAGGAAATCAAGACAAACTGTTCACTAGAAGGTATGATCATGAGGCTGAAGCTCAAATATTTTGGCCATATTATGAGATGGCAGGTTTCCCTAGAAAGGCGGAGATGGATAGATGAGGTCACTGAAGCAATGAACATGAACTTGATGGAGCTCAGCGAGATGCACCTGGCATGCTGTGGTCAATAGTCACTGACAGTCTGACGCGACTGACCGACTAAACAACAACAAAAATATTGTTGTTGTAAAATACGAATATTCATACATTATTAGTGTGTGTGTATGTATGTATGTATGTATGTATGTATGTGTATGTGTATATATATATATATATATATATATATATATATATAATATATCACTTTTGCAGCAAGCTTGATATTTGGCAAAGGTGTAAGCTGTGAACCAGTAATTTTCCATTGTAAGATTTCAGGTATGAAACAGTTAAATCTGCATGTCCCAGGATTTAGCAGTTTCAGTAGATGCCATAAACAATTATTTTAGTCTAAACAAATATGTATTTCAGTAGCTCAACAAGGCCAGCTCTTCACCTATGTGCAGAGATAACAGGTGGGAGTATTTTTTGCGCATCTAGTGTGACGTACCAAGACATGCTTGATGTGTGCTAATCACATGTGTTATATCTTACATAGTTACATAGTAATGAATTTAAATTATTAATTAATGAATCCAGAGAAAGGCAAACAGAAAAAAAAAAAAAAACAAGTGAAACTTAGCCAATCATCTCAAAGGAAAAAAAAAATTAATTCCTTCCTGACTTCTGATACTGGTGATCGGATTTCTCCCTGGATCAATACTGTCTCTCTAATTATCCATGATAACCCTGAATTCCCTTTTTAATTAGAAATAAATCCAGTCCCCTTTAAAAGTTACCTATCGAATCCGCTGTCACCACCTCCTTTGGTAGAGAATTCCACAGATTAACCACCCTTACTGTGAAGAACCCTTTCTTTCTTTAAGGTGGAATCTTTTTACTTCTAATCTCAAGGGGTGTCCTCTTGTCAGTTGAAAACCTTTTGGCACAAAAAGCTCCCTTATCAATTTTTTTTTACTGACCCTGGATGTATTTATATAATGTAATCATATCTCATCTTAGATGCCTTTTTTCTAGAGAAAATGAGCTTAATTTGGTTAGTCTTTCTTCATAACTTAGATGCTCCATTCCCCTAATTACTTTTGTTGCCCTCCTCTGTACATTTTCCAGCTCTATAATGTCCTTTTTGTGAAGTGGTGCCTAAAATTGTACTCCATATTCCAAATGAGGGCGTACTAGGGATTTGTGTAGTGGCAGAATTATATTTGCTTCCCAGGATTCTATACCCTTCTTAATACATGCTAATATTGTATTTGCCTTTGCAGCTGCTGCTTGGCTTTGAGCACTATTCCCTAGGTGGTTGTCCACAAGTACTCCCAACCCCCTTTCAATATAGGATACCCCTATATTTGCTACATTAGGATTATAAATTGCATGGCTGTTTTTCCTTCCCAGATGCAAAACTTTACATTTATTTGTATTAAATCCCATCTGCCATTTAGATGCCCATTCCTCAATTTTATGTAAATCCCTTTGGAGGGAAAGCACATCATTGTCTGATTTAATTACCTTGCACAACTTTGTGTCATCAGCGAAAATGGAGACACTACTTTCCAGTCCCACCTCTAAGTCATTAATAAATATGTTAAAAAGGAGAGGACCTAATACTGAACCCTGAGGAACCCCACTTACCACATTTGTCCAATTGGCGTATGTTCCATTTACAACAACCCTTTGCTTCCTGTATTTTAGCCAGCTCTCAATCCATGAGCAGATATTTACTGCAATTCCTGTATCCCTTAGTTTGCACAATAGTCTCCCATGTGGCGCTGTATCAAAAGCCTTTGCAAAATCCAAATAGACTATATCCACTGAGTTGCCTTGATCCAAGTTCCTACTAACCTCCTCATAGAAACTAATTAGATTGGTCTGACATGACCTATCCTTCATAAATCCGTGTTGACCGTTACTTATGATCTTGTTCAAATAGACATATTCTTGTATACTGTCCCTTATTAACCCTTCTAAAAGCTTTCCAACTACGGATGTGAGGCTCACTGTTCTATAATTCCCCAGATTTGCTCTTGCTCCCTTCTTAAATAAAGGTATAACCTTTGCCTTTCTCCAGTCATTTGGTAGCAACCCAGTGTTGAGTGAATCTTGAAAAATTAGATATAATGGTTTGGCTTTACAGAACTCAGTTCACTCAGTATCCTTGGATGTATTCTATCAGGACCTGAGGCTTTATTAACATTTATTTTCTCCAATCTGTTTTCAATTTCTTACCGCGTTAACCAATTATTTAGTAATGGTAGTGTATCCCCACTGGTACCTCCCTTGTATATACCGAAGAAAAGAACATATTTAGCTCATCTGCCTTTTCCTGGTCACTAACTATCAAACGGCCTGTGTCACATTGCAATGTTCTTATAGCTTCCTTCCTTGCCTTCTTCCCATTAATATATTTTAGGGTTAGTCTTACTTTCCATTGCAACTGACTTCTCATTTTCTATTTTACCCAGTCTAATAGCCCCTTTGCAAGCCTTGTTGATTTCCTTATAGTCACATAAAGCTGCCCCTGTTCCCTCCTTCTTGTATAACTTAAATGCATGTTTCTTTTTCCTTATCATGATCTTTAAGTCTTTGTTAAGCCACATGGGATGTGATTTACTCCTATTAATTTTCAGCCTTATTAAATTGTGATTCAGCCAATTGAATAGGACTCTATATTAGCACAGAGCATAGTTTTTTACAGAAGTTTTTAGTTAGTGACCTTCTATCCAAAAGCAAGGTCTTCACTAACTAAAAACTTCTGCAAAAAAATATGCTCTGTGCTTATATAGAGCCCTATTCAATTGGCCAAATCGCAATTTAATAAGGCTGTTTATTTCCACACTAGCGACTTGCCCGTCAAAAAATGACGGCAATGAGATGTGTATGTTTGGAAAGTTGTTTAGTTATTAATATACATATTTGACACTTGTAAGTATTGTGATATTCAACATGTTTAGTTTTGTAAACTGGTCTCTTGGTGAACAATAAGTCTTAAAGCATTTTGTATTCAAAGTATTAACATTTGAATGTAAGAACAGTTGAGCTTTAAATTAATCAGTATTGTAAACTTCAGGTAATGGTTTTTTAACATGCAATTTTTATCTGAATAATTGTTAACTTCAAAATACATTGAATGCAGAGGAAGGCAAACAGTAAAAACTCTCCTTAAAACGTACCCAATTAAATTAATTCCTTCCTGACCCCATGAACTGGTGATAAACATTAATCTTAACATAACAGACAATATTTACATTGTGACTAAAAACGTGGTTGAGCTCTTAACATGAACTTTGTAATATGTTGAAGAAAAGAACTTGAAAGTATATTTTTTAAACTTGAACTTTCTTATCAGTCTAAGTAATGACTTTGAAAATGTTGTTTTCAAACTTGTAACATTAGAAACAGTAACATAGTTAATTAACATTTTAACATAATTTGTAAAAATAATGCAAGGCAAGTGTTTTGTGAGGCGAATCATCCCTAAACAGTACTTCCATTAATTAGGACTGAATTGTTTATTGTTTTGTATTTTTCAATGCTTTTAAATTTGTTTTGCATGGGTTTTATTTATTTAATGAAGTTATAGAACTTCATTGTAGACAGTGTTTTTCGTAAAAATACGTCCATCTTCTAATAAATCACCTTGACTTTAATTCTTTTCAATGTAAACTTTAATAGCCTGTGGATTTTTGCACCGTGACAACGCAACGTACAATTGACCATGTGCAAATACTGGTTCTTCCAAGAAAATACCCACAGATTTGAACATTTGACCTTGTGATTTATTAATGGTCATGGCAAATGCTATAATAATGGGAAATTGTCTTCTTTGAAGTATAAAAGGGAGACT
The DNA here is from genome assembly GCA_027410445.1 of Discoglossus pictus. NCBI lineage: Eukaryota > Metazoa > Chordata > Amphibia > Anura > Alytidae > Discoglossus > Discoglossus pictus. The sequence continues at coordinate 194,278,393 of CM050164.1, read as the reverse complement.
ACTTTCACTTGGTGCTAAATCTATTCTTGGTATGAAAACTCTCTCTCCTTTATGGGTGCCAGTTAAAATTTCAGCATCTATAAAATGGTCCTTTAATTGTTAAACAATTAATCTTGTCCCATTGCATAGGCCTTTTTTGGGGTTCATATTTCGCAGTAACACGATAATTGCACCTTTCTTTAGCTGCAAAATATGTGGTGGCCTTCCAGAAGGAGTTAGTGAGTTTATGAATTCAGTCAAAAAGTTAGCCTGACTTTCATTGTCATCAGCAAGTACAGAATCAGCACTGTGATAATTTCTTTGTGGTGCATTACATTTTTTTAAGATTTCATTATTGAGGATTAATGCATCCTTATTTTTACACGTTAGTATGACTTGGTTGGCAAGCTCGGAATATTCCTCGTTATTTATGCTACCTTCAAATATAGCCGATATAATATCTTGTTGACAAATCATATGAGGTGGGATCTCTACAGTGTCGTCAGGTAAATGTGGTATTTTTTCGGTTTTGCCTTCTCCAATTTTAATAAGCCAATCATTGAAATCAGTTTGGCCTTCTGATCTCATATTTTGTTGCAGTTGAAGATGGGTAAAATGTTTCCATAGTGTGCTTGACTTTATACAGGTTTCGATAATGTCAGTTCGATTTCCATGTACAACGACAGGTAATGTTTGTCTAAAATCGCCACCTAACAACATTACCTTTCCACCAAATGGAAAAGTATTATCCATGACTTCACGAAGCAAACGGTCAATACATTGGAGGGCATAGCATGACATCATTGTGGCCTCATCTATTATAATTAATTTACATTTTTTCAATTTCTTTGCTTGTAATGATGTCATGCGAATATCTGACACAGAAGTTTCTAAAATAGGCACTGGCAGTTTAAATCCACTATGAACAGTTCTTCCACCTTCTAACAAAAGTGCAGCAATTCCAGTAGTGGCAAACGCCATTGCTATTTGACCTTGTGCTCGTACCGAACTCAATAATAAATTATATAGATAGGTTTTTCCTGATCCGCCAGGTCCGTCAACATAGAAATAACGCTCTGTTACCATGTCATCATCTAATGCATTTTTAATGGTATAAAATGCTTGCAATCGGAACGTATTTAAAGTTGCAAGTCTTTCTTCTGTTCTTTCTACTTGTAGTAGAATGTCATAGTCTTCAAAGTTTATGTCATCTATAAGACCTGGATCAGGCAAATTAAAACTTGCACAACTTAATCCATGAGTTAAAAATACTTCTTGGATTTCCATTAACGCTTTTAAGTGTGCAATGGGTTCATTGTATCGTCGTATAAAGCCTTCAGCCATATTACTTTTAAAAGTCTCCCACAAAGCTAATGCGTTTGGAGCATTTGAGAAGATACAAATAAATGCAAATTGTTCTTCCATCTGCCGTGGCATTTGACATTGTGCTGCTTCTTCTAAACATCTTTCCCATTCTGTATCTTCAGCTAGTAAGTTTCTATGTCTTGCAGCTAAATGAAAGGATTCATATACTATGGGCCTCATTCTATTATCGGCCGCAGCCGTTGCGGGCCGCAAGGACCGGCCGCAAGCTATTCTGCTATTCTATTCCCCTCCGGCTGGGGCTTCCGGCAGGCTTGCGGCCGGCGCCTTGCTATCTCTTGCGGCTGCTCGCGCCGGAGGAAAGCCTTTGATCTAAAACGGCCGCAAGGAAATCGGCCATAAGAAAATCCAATTTGCAATTCTATTGCTCCGGGAACCCTCTCTGCAAGGCTAAAAGCGAGCCGCAGCTTACTTGCAGGAAAAATGTCCCGCTAGCACCAATTAAGCACGAAATATAGCCCAAATAAAGCCATCCTGCACTTTGAGAAGACTATAAAGTGATTTTAGGTGTTAGCAAAAATAGCACAAATTTCCCCTATACTCAAATCCGTAAAATATTTTTTTTTAAATATATGTCAAATATACATGTAAAAAGTCCAGAGTGCTTGGAGCACCTCAGACCTGGCCACGCTGCGGCCGGAAAATAAACAGTTAATGTAAACTCGGATTTGGGCTGATGTGCAAGCTTGAGAGTGGGTTACTATTAATCCTCATGTCCCCCAATATGATCCCTAGAATTTACAGAGCTGTACAGTGCTGTCTTGAATTTATTTCTGACTTTAAAAATGTTTGAGCTTACGGCCGGTTCCAAGATATGCGGCCGGCCGTAAGGGGAGATCCTTGCGGGGCCGTATAATAGAATTGCGAGTTAACAGAACCCCGTAAGGAATCGCAGCCTTACGGCCGATTTACGGCCGATAATAGAATGAGGCCCCTATGTCATTAACAGTTCTTAAGTGTTCAAAACTTTGTGCTCCAGGAACATTTAAAAGTAATATCCGTAAGCAAAAACGTTCAACATCTCTTGGACTGACTGTGTAAATTCTTGGGATTATTTTATTGCCTCTGCTTTTTCTCGGTCTCCATATCCATTCACAAAACATAGTTATATGGAATTTCAATATATAAGAATTGTGTTGCTTGTGAATCTGTGGAATTTAATTCAAACCATGCAGTTAGTGTAGTGTGACGATCTTTACTTTGGGCCAATGAATTCATTTAATTTCCAGCATGGAAATACACTAAATGTCTTTGTGGCAAATGTACTGCATGTGATCTATCATGCATTTCAAATTTTAAAAGCCGCCACATAGCTTCTGGCGCACTGACATAGCGAGCATCTACATGAGATGAAAGTTCATCATGTACTAACTCACTGCTTTCAGGGTTGTCTGCACTTTTGACGACTACAGTAGCTGCATCATAGCCTTTGTAAATATATTTGTAGACATATTTAATGGATTTGATGGAAGTGCAGGCTTCTACTTTGATGTGGGCGTTGTACTTTATGAGTAAATGTGGATTGTAGGGTACTACATATCTATTGTCCACTTTTTTTCCACGAATAATGGCACTATCTCCTTCTCTTCTTTTATAAAGTGGATAGCCATCACAATTTGCAAAGGTTTTGTCTCTATAATCTTTTGGAAGCTCTTTGGAACATTTATTATTTTCCATACATGGTGATTGTGGATTAAGCGCACCAAAGGGTCCATGAATCATGCGATGAGTAACAATCTCATATAGTCTACCATATAGTTCTGGATCTGGTAGTTGAGCAACAATGACTGCATCCACTTTGTCCGAAGTATCTAATTTATCTTTTTCTTGAAGTATTATCAGAAGATGTGCATGTGGAAGTCCTATTTTTTTAAAATTCAATGGTATATACATAAGCAAGACATTTGCCAAATAACTGACTTATAGTGATGTCACGTATTAATTAATTTAATCTTAAAAACTCTGGCTACTAAATCTGGTCTATCAGAAGCACTTTGTCCAAGAAGTAAATTTTGTGTAATTTCTGGCCATTGTGGATTACATGTAAATGTAAGAAATAAATCGGGTTTGCCAAATTTGGTGACAATAGCCATAGCATCATTGTATCTTTCTCTCATATTTCGAGGAGATCCTTGAAAGGAAGATGGTAAAATGATGGCTTTGCCAGCTGTCATGTCTCTGCTTGTAGCCACGTCAGCAACATAGTCCATTAGTCCAGAATATTGTTCTACACGTAGTTTATCTTGTTGATATTTTATAAGTTTAAATTATTGGCCTCAACTTGCAAATAGGAATCAATAATCCATTGTTGGGTTAGTTTTCCACCACATAAAATTGGATTAAATGTATTTCGAATGGCAATTTGAGCTACTTTAAATTCAAGCATAGAAACATTATTTTGTATTCTGGCTTTAGTATTTGGGTAACTGGGAAGTGTTAATTTTGGTTGCCAACCTGCTTCTCCGTGTGGAAAAAAAATGGGATATGTGATTGGATCTAAATTTGGACTTAAGATACTCATATTAATGAATGGTTGCTCCTCATTTCTGGGATATATTCTAATGTCTCTTTGAAATGGTGGTTCTTCTTCATCCTTTTGAAACACCATTGCAATCTCATTTGATGTTGGCAAGTTATAACGACGTTTATCAGTATATCTGTCTCTTTTAAGCACCATATTAACCTTTGGCATTGGTAATTGATGTCTTTGTGCATGAAGTAGTTGTTCATTTTCTACTTCTGCCAATTTTTTATAAGCTTTACTGCAGGGATTATTGTCCATAATGTTATTTAGCTCTATAAAAACACTGGGTAAGCATTTTTTATTTCCTTCCAGCTGCATATGTTGGTCAACAGCTTCCATTGTATCTAGGACATATAGTTGAGCGAATTTTATTTGCTCTGCTTCATCTGGATGTAAATGTGAAGTGCGATGATAAATTTGTCATTGGACTTTAAAACAGTAAGGACCAGAGCAAACCTGTTTATTTAGTTTTCTCATTTTTTACTTATTATTACTTATAATACTGTACCTTGGTTGAAGTGTGATTTCAATCAGAATGTTTGTTTCAACCAGCCTGCCTTTGTGAAATTCCTGGAGATCTGATAACCTTGACTCTGCTAGCAATAGCATCAGTGACTAAGTCTCTTCAGCTGTGTCTGGTCAGGTGTCTGGTCCTTGGCCTATATAAGGCACTTCCTGTCAATATACCTTGCCGGATTATTGTGGTTCCTGATCGCTTCAATAAAGCTTGTTCCTGTTTCACCTACAAAGTTGCTGAATTGGATTATTGCTGACCTAGGCTGCTAGTCTCCAAAACCTTGTGATACCTATATCATTACAGAATAATCTGGCCCATTCATGGAGACCGCCGGGTCAGATTCTGCATTGGTCCAGCAGGTTGCTTTATTTGCAAGAACTGTGCAGACCCAGGCACAGACCATTCAAGTGCTGCAGGACCAGGTAGCTGAACTGCAAAATAAAGTTCAGTCAATGCACAGTGAGTATACCAGCTACAGGGCACGTGATGTTGTGGCTGCTACTGTTACACCTGCACAAGATGCCCGCTTGCCCCTACCAGAAAAGTTTGGAGGAGATCGCAAAAGATTTAGGGGTTTCCTAAATCAATGCCGTTTGCACTTCATGATGTTACCTCACCGATTTCCATCTGAAAGAGAGAAGGTGGGATTTATTTTCTCCCTATTCAAAGATGAAGCCATGGCTTGGGGCTCCCCTCTTCTGGAACAGGACAGTCCAGTCTTGGGTAATCTAAATTACTTTCTTGAGGCCATGTGCCTAGTTTTTGATGACCCCAATCAATGTGCTACAGCAGAAGCCACTCTCCTTCATTTGCATCAAGAGAGGCGCTCTGTGGCTGAATATGCTGCTGAATTCAGACAGTGGGTTGCTGATACTACCTGGAACCAATCAGCCCAGAGGTTCCACTTCAGAAAAGGTCTCTCAGAAGCTATAAAAGATGAGCTAGCTCGTGTTGATCTTCCTGCTGACTTTGATGCATTTGTGCGTTTGGCTATCCGTATTGATCGGAGACTGTCTGAAAGAAGATTGGAAAGACAGGGCTCTTTAAGACCAAGTGCTACTCCTATTTCCTATTCGAGAATTTCTACTCCGACCCCACAAACACCTACAGACTCTGAGCCTGAGGCTATGCAGGTAAATCTAATAAAAGGGCCATTATCCAATGAAGAAAAACAGTGGAGACACACTCACAATTTATGCCTGTATTGTGGTAGTGCAGGGCACTATGCCATCAATTGCCCTAGCAAATCCAAAAGAACAATAGCTATGGCTTCTGAGGGTGCACAGATTCAACACCAATCCCAGATTTCAGATCAACTGGATTCTGTCACACAACCTTTGTTTTCTCTGGCTCATGGTGAAGAGGGTATGTTGACTCAACATCCTCATTTTGTGGTGCCTATCACTTTGCAATGTGGTGATAGTAAAATTTCAACTACAGCTATGATAGATTCTGGAGCAGGTGGAAACTTTATGGACATCAAATTTGCAGCAGGAAATAGAATTCAGTCTATCGCTAATTCTTCACCTTTGTTAATGGAGACAGTAGACGGTTCTCCACTTACGTCTGGACCGGTTACACATAAGACTGTGCCCTTAAAGTTGACTCTGGAAGTGAATCACCATGAGACTATATCTTTCCACCTAATTTCCTCAACACAGTTTCCAGTGATTTTGGGTGTACCTTGGCTTGCTCTGCATAACCCACAGATTGATTGGAAAATCAGAACTTTGTCCTATCCTTCAGAACACTGCTTAATGAATTGTCAACCCTCTAAGGTAACACCTGTTGCCACAACAATTAATGAAATGGTTGCTACAAACTTAACTAAGCTTCCTCTACAATATCAGGATTTTGCAGATGTCTGTGATAAGGAGAATGCTGATCAGCTTCCACCACACAGGCCTTATGATTGCCCAATAGAGCTGTTACCTGGGGCTGCTATCCCATTTGGCCGTAAATATTCCCTTTCTGAGCCTGAATTGAAAGCTCTTCGTGAATACATAGAAGAAAATCTTGCCAAAGGCTTTATTCAACCATCTACTTCTCCAGCAGGAGCTCCTATATTCTTTGTAGAAAAGAAAGATGGCAGCCTACGGCCATGCGTTGACTACAGGGACATTAAAAACATCACTGTTAAAAACCGCTACCCCTTGCCTCTCATTCCTGAACTTTTGGAGAGACTTCGCTCAGCTAAAATATTTACGAAGCTTGATCTTCGGGGGGCATATAATCTGGTTCGCATAAGACCAAATGATGAATGGAAAACAGCTTTCAGAAACAGGTACGGGCATTACGAATATCTAGTAATGCCATTTGAGCTTTGTAATGCCCCTGCAACTTTCCAGCATCTTATCAATGATGTACTACGAGATCTCCTGGTTTGTTGTGGCATATTTGGATGATATCTTAATATTTTCTGATAATCTTGAAAACCACAGAAAACAGGTCCGTATAGTTCTGGAGTGCCTTCGTACCCACCACCTATACATTAAACTGGAAAAATGTGAGTTTACCAAACAGAAATTCAATTCCTGGGGTATGTAATAACTCCTAAAGGTTTAAGTATGGACGCAAGTAAAATTAAAGCTGTGCTGGACTGGCCCATCCCCAAGAATGAAAAAGATAATCAGAGATTTGTGAGGCTTGCCAATTTTTACAGGCGTTTCATTAAGAATTTGCCGTTTATTACACCGATCACTGAACTTACACGTAAAGGGACTCCTTTTCAGTGGTCCGATAAGGCTGATACCGCATTTTCCCGATTAAAGACTCTGTTTACATCTGCCCCCGTCCTGGTACATCCTCAGCCGGAATTACCATTTATTGTGGAAGTTGATGCTTCTGATTCAGCTGTTGGTGCTATACTGTCTCAAAGGACTGGACCTAAGATGCTGTTACATCCGTGTGCCTTCTATTCTCGCCAGATGGTGCCAGCAGAAAGAAACTATGACATAGGGAATAAAGAACTATTGGCTATAAAAGCTGCCTTTAACGAATGGAGACATCTCTTGGAGGGAGCTACCCATCCAATTACTGTCCTCACAGATCACAAAAATCTGGAATGTATTCGATCAGCTAAGAGACTGTCAGCCAGACAAGCACGCTGGTCCCTATTCTTCTTGAGGTTTAATTTTTTGGTTACATACCGTCCTGGCTCCAAGAATGGTAAGGCGGATGCCTTGTCTAGAATAGCTGACCCCGTCCATACTACCATAACCAAGACCACCATCTTGCCGGAGGATATATTTATAGCAGTTACATTTCCTTCTGATCTGATGTCTCGCATTAAAAAGGGCTACGCTGAAGACCCAGTTCTTCGTGATCCTCCTCGTGATCTCCACATGACGATGCTTAATGGGTTTTGGATTTTTCAACAACGTCTGTTTGCTCCGGAGTCAGTGCGACTGGATCTTTTACGTCTCTACCATGACTCAAAACCAGCAGGTCATCCAGGAATCCGAAAGACACAAGAGCTACTTGCCCCATCCTTTTGGTGGCCCAAGTATTATGAGGATTTTAAGAAGTATGTGTCCTATTGTGATGTATGTGCCAGACATAAGACTCCTCGCTCATCCCCTGTTGGCTTGCTTCAGCCTCTTCCGATGACTCATCGTCCCTGGGGATCTATATCCATGGACTTTATTGTGGAACTACCTCCCTCTAAGGAACACACTACCATTCTTGTTGTTGTGGACAGGTTAACTAAGATGGGTCATTTCATACCAGCTCGTGGTCTCCCTTCAGCTAAACAGATGGCTGACCTGGTTATTCAGGAAATATTTTGATTGCATGGAGTGCCTGATGAAGTAGTTTCTGACAGGGGAGTGCAGTTTACATCTCATTTTTGGAAACATTTTTGTTCTAATCTAGGTATTAATGTAAATCTGTCATCAGCTTTTCCTCCACAAAGTAATGGAAAGACTGAGTGAACCAACCAGACTTCGGAGCAATATTTTCGGTGCTATATTAGTTACCTGCAGGATGACTGGCTGGATTTTCTACCCACGGCGGAGTTTGCCTATAACAATGCCCAACACTGCTCCACTTCTTTGAGCCCATTTTTTGCAAACTATGGTTACCATCCAACCTTTCTAGTGAGTCTCCCAATTACTACTTCCATTCCTGCAGTCACTGATCGGCTAACTACCTTACGAGATTCCCAAGACCTGTTGAAGGAGACTCTTTCGAAGGTTTAGGAATGTTACAAGAGAGCTGCTCATAGAACGGAGGCCCCGGTTTATCATGTTGGTGACAAGTAGAGATGTCGCGAATAGTTCGCCGGCGGACTGTTCCCGGCGAACATAGCATGTTCGCGTTCGCGGGAAGTGCGAACATATGCGATGTTCGATCCGCCCCCTATACTTTATCATTGAGCAAACTTTGACCCTGCAACTCACAGTCAGCAGACACATTCCAGCCAATCAGCATCATACCCTGCCTTCCAGACACTTTAACCTCATGGACAGCAGCCATTTTGGAATCATAACTAACTTGCAGTCTTACTGAGAGGAGGCTGAGTGAAGGTAATACTGCATCAATAGGGAAAACCATAGCTAGGCTACTGTACACAGTTTGCAATACAGTCCTGAAGGACTCTTTTGATCTCTGCTGCAAGGACACCCTTGTGTCTCTTTCCCCCCCCTTATCATCATCCTTCCCTCACCTTAGCACCCAACCCTAACACCCCTCACACTTATCCATAACACCCATCAACCTAACACCTAACCCCAACACCCCTCACACTTATCCCTAAGACCTAACACCCCTCACACTTATTCCTAACATGCCTCAACCTAACACCCCTTACACTTATCCTTAACACACCTCACCCTAACACCTAACCCTAATACCCCCTCACACTTATCCCTAACACCCCTTACCCTAACACCTAACCCTAACATCCCTTACCCTAACACCCATCACACTTATCCCTAACACCCCTCACCCTAACACCTATCCCTAACACCCCTCACACTTATCCCTAACACCCCTCACCCTAACCCTAACACCCCTCACACTTATCCCTAACACCCCTTACCCTAACACCCCTCACATTTATCCCTAACACCCCTTACCATAACCCTAACACCCCTCACACTTATCCCTAACACCTAACCCTAACATCCCTCACCCTAACACCCCCCACACTTCTCCCTAACATCCCTCACCCTAACACCTAACCCTAATAGCCCCTCACACTTATCACTAACAGCCCTTACCCTAACACCTAACCCTAACATCCCTTACCCTAACACCCATCACACTTATCCCTAACACCCCCTTACCCTAACACTTAACACCCCTCACACTTATCCCTAACACCCCTTACCCTAACCCTAACACCCCTCACACTTATCACTAACACCTAAACCTAACAACCCCCACCCTAACACCCCCCACACTTATCCCTAACACCCCTCACCCTAACACCTAACCCTAATACCCCCTTACACTTATCCCTAACACACCTCACCCTAACACCTAACCCTAATAACCCCTCAAACTTATCACTAACAGCCCTTACCCTAACACCTAACCCTAACATCCCTTACCCTAACACCCATCACACTTATCCCTAACACCCCCTTACCCTAACACCTAACCCTAACACCCCTCACACTTATCCCTAACACCCCTTACCCTAACCCTAACACCCCTCACACTTATCCCTAACACCTGACCCTAACATCCCTCACCCTAACACCCCTCACACTTATCCCTAATACCCCTCACCCTAACACCTAACCCTAACAACCCTCACACTTATCCCTAACACCCCTTACCCTAACACCCCTCACACTTATCCCTAACTCCTAACCCTAACATCCCTCACCCTAACACCCCCCACAATTATCCCTAACACCCCTCACCCTAACACCTAACCCTAATACCCCCTTACACTTATCCCTAACACCCCTCACCCTAACACCTAACCCTAATAACCCCTCACACTTATCACTAACAGCCCTTACCCTAACACCTAACCCTAACATCCCTTACCCTAACACCCCCCACACTTATCCCTAACACCCCTCACCCTAACACCTAACCCTAACACCCCTCACACTTATCCCTAACACCTAACCCTAACATCCCTCACCCTAACACCCCCCGCACTTATCCCTAACACCCCTCACCCTAACACCTAACCCTAATACCCCCTCACACTTATCACTAACAGCCCTTACCCTAACACCTAACCCTAACATCCCTTACCCTAACACACATCACACTTATCCCTAACACCCCCTTACCCTAACACCTAACCCTAACACCCCTCACACTTATCCCTAACACCTAACCCTAACATCCCTCACCCTAACACCCCCCGCACTTATCCCTAACACCCCTCACCCTAACACCTAACCCTAATACCCCTCACCCTAACACCTAACCCTAACACCCCTCACACTTATCCCTAACACCCCTTACCCTAACCCTAACACCCCTCACACTTATCCCTAACACCTAACCCTAACATGCCTCACCCTAACACCCCCCCACACTTATCCCTAACACCCCTCACCCTAACTACTAACCCTAATACCCCCTTACACTTATCCCTAACACCGCTCACCCTAACACCTAACCCTAACACCCCTCACACTTATCCCTAACACCCCTCACCCTAACACCCCTCACACTTATCCCTAACACCCCTCATACTTATCCCTAACACCCCTTACACTTATCCATAACACCAAACCCTAACATCCCTCACCCTAACACCCCCCACACTTATCCCTAACACCCCTCACCCTAACACCTAACCCTAATACCCCCTCACACTTATCACTAACAGCCCTTACCCTAACACCTAACCCTAACATCCCTTACCCTAACACCCATCACACTTATCCCTAACACCCCTCACCCTAACACCTAACCCTAACACCCCTCACACTTATCCCTAACACCCCTTACCCTAACACCCCTCACACTTATCCCTAACACCTAACCCTAACATCCCTCACCCTAACACCCCCCACACTTATCCCTAACACCCCTCACCCTAACACCTAACCCTAACACCCCTCACACTTATCCCTAACACCCCTTACCCTAACACCCCTCACACTTATCCCTAACACCTAACCCTAACATCCCTCACCCTAACACCCCCTACACTTATCCCTAACACCCCTTACCCTAACCCTAACACCCCTCACACTTATCCATAACACCCATAAACCTAACACCTAACCATAACATTCTCACACTTATCCCTAAGACCTAACACCCCTCACACTTATTCCTAACATGCCTCACCCTAACACCCCTTACACTTATCCCTAACACCCCTCACCCTAACACCCCTCACACTTAGCCCTAGCACCCCTCACCCTAACACCTAACCCCCTCACCCTTATCCCTAACACCCCTTACCCTAACACCCCTCACACTTATCCCTGTGTCTCTTCCCCCCCCCCTTATCATCAAGGGAGAGGGGAGGATGATGAGGGAGGGGGGAAACAGACACAGGGGAGGATGATGAGGGAGGGGGTAAAGAGATACAGGGGAGGGTGATGAGGAAGGGGGGAAAGAGACACAAGGGAGTATGATGAGGGAGGGGGGAAGAGACACATGGTAGGATGATGAGGGAGGGGGGAAGAGACACAGGGGAGGATGATGAGGGAGGGGGTAAAGAGATACAGGGGAGGATGATGAGGGAGGTGGGAGGATGATGAGGGAGGGGGGATGAGACACAGGGGAGGGTGATGAGGAAGGGGGGAAAGAGTCACAGGGGAGGATGATGAGGGAGGGGGTAAAGAGATACAGGGGAGGATGATGATGGAGGGGGATGTTAGTTTATTTATGCCCTTTATGGATTAAAACCAGACTCTGCATCAACTATTTAATTTTCCGTGGGAGTTTTGCCATGGATCCCCCTCCGGCATGCCACAGTCCAGGTGTTAGTCCCCTTAAAACAACTTTTCCATCACTATTGTGGCCAGAAAGAGTCCGTGTGGGTTTTAAAAACCGCCTGCCCATTGAAGTCTATGGCGGTTCGCGAACATTTGCGGCGGTTCGCGTTTGCGGTTCGCGAACCGAAAATTTTATGTTTGCAACATCACTAGTGACAAGGTTTGGCTGTTAACAAGGAATCTTAAGCTTAGGGTTCCTTCTCATAAATTGGGTCAGAGGTTCATGGGACCTTTTGAGATCATCGCTCAAATCAATGCTGTCACTTTTCGTTTGCAACTTCCAGATTCCATGAAAATACATCCGGTGTTTCACGTTGCACTGCTGAAACCTTTCCTTGCAAACACTTTCCCTGGCCGAGCCCTGCCTGCCCTACCTCCAGTCCTCGGGGATGGTGAGGATGAATACGAGGTGGAGAAAATTCTGGACTCCAGGATCTTCCGCAACAATCTTCAGTATCTGGTGCGTTGGAAAGGCTATGGTGAGGAGGATAGTTCGTGGGAACCAGCGGACAATATTCACGCTCCTGACCTTCTTCGGTCTTTCCATGTGCAGTACCCTTCTAAACCGGGTAATAGGGCATCCAGAGGCTGCACCTATAAAGGCGGGGGTAATGTGAGGAATTAACTCTGCTAGGTTTTGAACCCTGGTCCCCAGGCTGCTGATCCTCTTCCCTACCACTGCGCCAGCTTGCCTTTGTGAAATTCCTGGAGATCTGATAACCTTGACTCTGCTAGCAATAGCATCAGTGACTAAGTCTCTTCAGCTGTGTCTGATCAGGTGTCTGGCCCTTGGCCTATATAAGGCACTTCCTGTCAATGTACCTTGCCAGATTATTGTGGTTCCTGATCCCTTCAATAAAGCTTGTTCCTGTTTCACCTACAAAGTTGCTGAATTGGATTATTGCTGACCTATGCGGCTGGTCTCCGAAACCTTGTGATACCTATATCATTACAGGTACTCTATTATTAGGAAGTTAAACAGGGTGATTTGTCACCCAGATCCCAGCAATCAAACATGCTGCTGTCTCCCAGGTGCTGGTGTTCGGCATGTTGTGGATTGCGTAGATAAATTATTGGGAGGGGCTGAGAATTGCACTGGAGGTCTTGGTACATATTGGTACCAATGACAAAGTATATGGAAGATGGAGTGTCCTAAATAATGATTTTAAAGATCTAGGGAATAAGCTTAAAGCAAGGGCCTCCAAGGTAGTATTTTCCGAGATACTACCTGTGCCATGTTCTAGCCCAGGGAGACAAATAGAGCTTAGGGAGATTAATGCATGGCTAAAAAAAGTGGTGCAGGACAGAGGGTTTGGGGTTTTTAGAGCACTGAATTGACTTCTCACTTGGGTACAATCTCTATAGCAGTGATGGATTGCACCTTAATGATTAGGGAACTGCTGTGCTAGGGAGAAGGATGGTAGAATGGCTGGGGGAGTTTTTAAACTAGTAGGTGGGGGGGGGAGAGATTAGATAGAAGTATTGGGGTAGAAAGAGTAGAGGGTGAAAGCGATTAATTATCTACCCATGAAGGAGGAGAAGGGGGAGGGTTACAACAGACAGTAGGGAGGTATTACTAGGTGACTCAAAAACAGCACTTCACAACGGCAGAGCCATAGCAACATAAAGTGTATGCTTGCTAATGCAAGAAGTTTTCCTGGGAAAATGGGTGAGCAAGAATTATTAGCAGTACAAGAAAAATGGGGCTTAATAGGCATTACTGAAACTTGGTGGATGGTTATAATTTATTTAGGAAATATAGGGGAAATGGTAGAAGAGGAGGAGGGATTTGTCTGTATGTTTGTATTTAGTCATCACAAATAATATCAATATAATATCAAATGTTAAAATAGGGGAACCCTTGGGGAACAGTGATCACAACACAGTCTCATTTGAGATTGAATTTGATATAAGGGGTCAACAAAAACATTTTTTTTTTTTAAATGGGCTAAGGACATCAATACAACATATAGACTGGGATAAAGAACTTACAGGGGAAAATACTGAATAGAAATGGACAACATTCAAATCCTTACTAAATATACATACACATTGGCATGTACCATGTGGAAATACAATGAATTGGAGTAAATCACATCCCATGTGGCTTAACAATGACTTAAAGATCATGATAAGGAAAAAGAAACATGCATTTAAATTATACAAGAAGGCGCGAACAGAGACAGGTTTATGTAAATATAAGGAAATAAACAAGGCTTGCAAAGGGTCTATTAGACTGGCTAAAATCGAAAATGAAAAGTCAGTTGCAAGGGAGAGTAAGACTAACCCTAAAATATTTTTTAAATACTGTATCACATATATAGTTGTGAGCATGCGAGCCAGCCAGAGCCGTAGCGAGGGCCGTGGGCGAGGGCCTCAGTTGCTGGAATGGAGCGCCAAAGGCGCTCCTTGCCAGCAACTGCGACCCTTGCAAACTTTACGTCGCAACGCAAACAACACAACACACCAACTGCGACCCTCGCAAACTTTACCTTGCAACGCAAAAAACATACGAGACACGTTACCACACATTACGACCTCGCAAAAATCGGCCGCAACTCGCGAACATGACAAAATTACAATAAACACAATAAATACACACAGCACATACATAAAATGCTTAACTACAGCAAGAGGAAGCATCCAGGACCTCAAAAAAACAACATACACCTTCATTTAACTAAAAATAAAAGAGAATCTGCTCTAAGTCAGTGCACAGTTTCTGTCTGCATTAATCAGTGTACAGGTGAGAGTGGGTGTGGCTTGGCCTGTGTAGTTATATCTGGGTGAATTTGTGTGAGGTCAGGTTTGAATCTGCTCTAAGTCAGTGCACAGATTCTGTCTGCATTAATCAGTGTACAGGTGAGAGTGGGTGTGGCTTGGCCTGTGTAGTTATATCTGGGTGCATTTGTGTGAGGTCAGGTTTGAATCTGCTCTAAGTCATTGCAGAGTTTTCTGTCTGTTGCATTAATCAGAGTACAGGTGAGTGTGGGTGTGGCTTGGGCTGTGTAAGTTATATCTGTGTGTATTTGTTGTTTTCTGTTGAATCGGTTCTGTGGGGCAGGACCGTGTTTTCTATCCTGTGCTCTTTTATCATTGTACAGGCAAGTAGGCGGGGTCTATTTTAACAAGGGAAGGGAGAGCTTGGGAGCTTGCAATCATTTCTAGTGTAAGTGTAGTTGGTGTGTAGGAGATTAAATAAAAGGAGGAAATCCAAATAAGGGGTATTATAAGAAAAAACAGAAAACAAACGTACATGTTGTTTCTGTTTTGTTTGGTTTAAGGTGTGGAAAATAAATCTTTATACAAATACATTGATTTGTTTTCTCACTGTATTTTTGTAACTGATAATCATGAGTCAGTCCAGTGGAAACCTCACTCAGTGTACATCCTGCCAAATGTATGCACTACTGGAACAGATGATCCAGGGTCCATACCTCTGTGACAGGTGTGAGCATGTTGCCTCTTTGGAAGCTCAAATTGAAGATCTGGAGAGGAGAATTGCAGCACTTAGTGATATTGCTCCACTGGAAAGGGAGTTGGTGCTCACGGAGCACAGTTTAGCTGGGCCTAGTATGGAGGGAGGAGCTGGGGCTAGTGAGGATGGCCAGAGAGGTAGCTGGGTTACAGTTAGAAGGGGAATCAGGGGGTACAGGAGGAGGCAGGCCAGTTCTGAGTTGGCAAACACCAACAGATTTGCCAGATTGAGTGAAACTGTTGGCGATGTCCATTCAGGAATGGCAATGCCAGATAGAGCTGTTCCCTCTAACAGCCGGGAGAACAGTTCTACTGGAGGAGAGGGAGGGCAGAATAGGCAGAGCAACAGACATGTTTTGGTGGTAGGGGACTCTATTATTAGGAAGGTAGACAGGGTAATTTGTCACCCAGATCCCAGCAATCGAACAGTTTGCTGTCTCCCGGGTGCTCGGGTTCGGCATGTTGTAGATCGGGTGGATAAATTATTGGGAGGGGCTGGTAATGAACCGGAGGTCTTGGTACACATTGGTACCAATGACAAAGTTAGTGGAAGATGGAGCGTCCTAAAGAATGATTTTAGAGAATTAGGGAATAAGCTTAAAGCAAGGACCTCCAAGGTAGTATTTTCTGAGATACTACCAGTGCCACGTGCTAGCCCAGGGAGGCAGAAGGAGCTTAGGGAGGTTAATGCGTGGCTAAAAAAGTGGTGCAGTGCAGAGGGTTTTGGGTTTTTAGAGCACTGGGCTGACTTCTCACTTGGGTACAATCTCTATAGCAGGGATGGATTGCACCTTAATGATGAGGGCGCTTTTGTGCTAGGGAATAGGATGGTAGAACGGCTGGGGGAGTTTTTAAACTTGTAGGTGGGGGGGGGGACTATATAGAAGTATTGGGGTAAATAGGGTAGAGAGGGAAAGGGATGAATTATTTACCCATGGGGGAGGAGAAGGGGGGAGGGTTACAATAGAAAGTAGGGAGATATTAATAGGGGCCTCAAATACAGTGGCAGGCACTTCACAACAGCAGAGCCATAGCAACATAAAGTGTATGATTGCAAACGCAAGAAGTTTGCCTGGGAAAATGGATGAGCTAGAAATATTAGCAGTACAAGAAAAATGGGGCTTAACATGGGGCTTAAAATGGGGCTTAAAATGGGGCATTACGGAAACATGGTGGGATGAATCTCATGACTGGACTGTTAATCTGGATGGTTATAACCTATTTAGGAAAGATAGGGGAAATGGTAAAAGAGGAGGAGGGATCTGTCTTTATGTTAAGCCTGAATTTAAGCCTATAGTGAGAGAAGATATTTATGCTGGCACTAACGGCATCATTGAATCCTTGTGGGTTTAGCTAAATAGTGGAGGAGCTAATTCTAAATGCATATTGGTGGGAGTATGCTATAAACCCCCAAATATAGCTGAAAGTGAGGAAATACAATTATTGTTACAGATTGGAAATGCAGCTAAGCATGGGCAAGTTCTAATAATGGGAGACTTTAATTACCCTGATATAAACTGGATAAACGAGACCAGCAGCTCAGCTAAGGGGAGCAGGTTCTTGAGTACACTCAGGGATCATTATCTAGCCCAGGTAATACAAGAACCTACTAGAAATGGGGCCATCTTGGATTTAGTCATCACAAGTAATATTGATATAATATCAAATGTAAAAATAGGGGAACCCTTGGGGAACAGTGATCACAACACAGTCTCATTTGAGATTGAATACAAAAAACAGAGTTGTAAGGGGCCAACAAAAACTCAAAATTTTAAAAGGGCTAACTTTAATGGGCTACGGGCAGCAATACAACATATAGACCGGGACAAAGAACTTACAGGGAAGAATACTGAAAATAAATGGACAACATTCAAATCCTTACTAAATAAACATACTCATCAGCATGTACCATGTGGAAATAAAATGAATAGGAGTAAATCACATCCCATGTGGCTTAACAATGACTCAGATCATGATGAGGAAAAAGAAATATGCATTTAAATTATACAAGAAGGAGGGAACAGAGGCAGCTTTATGTGACTATAAGGAAATCAACAAGGCTTGCAAAAGGGCTATTAGACTGACTAAAATAGAAAATGAGAAGTCAGTTGCAATGGAAAGTAAGACTAACCCTAAAATATTTTATAAATATATTAATGGGAAGAAGGCCAGGAAGGAATCGATAGGACCATTACAATGTGACACAGGCCATCTGATAATTAGTGACCAGGAAAAGGTAGATGAGCTAAATAGGTTCTTTTCGTCGGTTTACACAAGGGAGGTACCAGTGGTTGGGACACTGCAACATAATGGGGCTACACTACCTTTACTAAATAATTGGTTAACGCAGGAAGAAATACAAAAGAGGTTGGAGAAAATTAATGTTAATAAAGCCCCAGGTCCTGATGGAATACATCCAAGGGTACTGAGGGAGCTGGGTTCTGTAATAGCCAAACCATTATATCTAATCTTTAAAGACTCACTCACTACAGGGTCTCTACCAGATGACTGGAGAAAAGCAGAGGTGATACCTATATTTAAGAAGGGATCTAGAGCAAATCCGGGGAATTATAGACCAGTGAGCCTCACTTCTGTAGTTGGGAAGCTTTTAGAAGGGTTAATAAGGGACAGAATACAAGAATATGTCTATTTGAACAGGATCATAGGTAGCAGTCAACATGGATTTATGAAGGAAAGGTCGTGTCAGACCAATCTAATTAGTTTTTATGAGGAGGTTAGTAGGAACTTGGATCAGGGCAACTCAGTGGATGTAGTCTTTTTAGATTTTTCAAAGGCATTTGATACAGTGCCACATGGAAGACTAGTGAGCAAACTAAGGGATACAGGAATTGCAGTAAATATCTGCTCATGGATCAAGAGCTGGCTAAAAGACAGGAAGCAAAGGGTTGTTGTAAATGGAACATACTCCGATTGGTCTAATGTGATAAGTGGGGTTCCTCAGGGCTCAGTATTGGGTCCTCTCCTTTTTAACATATTTATTAATGACATTGAAGTAGGACTCGAATGTAGTGTCTCCATTTTTGCTGATGACACTAAGTTGTGCAAGGTAATAAAATCAGATAATGATGTACTTTCCCTACAAAAGGATTTGCATAAATTAGAGAAATGGGCGGCTAAATGGCAGATGAGATTTAATACAAATAAATGTAAGGTTATGCATTTGGGAAGGAACAATAGCCAAGCAATCTATAATCTTAATGGAGCAAATCTAGGGGTATCAGATATTGAAAGGGATTTGGGAGTACTAGTGGACACCCACCTAGGTAACAGCGCTCAAAGCCAAGCAGCGGCTGCAAAGGCAAATAAAATATTAGTATGTATTAGGAAGGGTATAGAAGCCAGGGAAGAAGATATAATTCTGCCACTATACAAATCTCTAGTACGCCCTCATTTGGAATATGGAGTACAATTTTGGGCACCACCTCATAAAAAAGACATTTTAGAGCTGGAAAAAGTACAGAGAAGGGCTACAAAACTAATAAGGGGAATGGAGGGGCTAAGTTATGAAGAAAGACTAGCAAAATTAAACTTATTTTCGCTAGAAAAAAGGCGTCTAAGAGGAGATATGATTACGTTATATAAATACATCCAGGGTCAATATAAGGCTTTGTCAAGTGAACTTTTTGTAGCAAGAGATTTTCAACTGACAAGAGGACATCCGTTGAGGTTAGAGGAAAAAAGATTTCACCTTAAACAAAGAAAAGGGTTCTTCACAGTTAGGGTGGTTAAACTGTGGAATTCTCTACCAAAGGAGGTGGTGACAGCGAATTCGATAGACAACTTCAAAAAGGGGTTAGATATATTTCTGAATAAAGAGGGCATTCAAGGCTATCCTAGATAACTAGCAAGGAATATTGATCCAGGGAGAAATTTGATCGCCAGTTTCTGGGGTCAGGAAGGAATTTTGCTTTTTTTCCCCCTTATGAGACAATTGGCAAAGTTTCAATCGTTTTTTTTTTAATGTTTGCCTTCCTCTGGATCAATTAACAATAATAATAAATAGTCCAAATTAAAAAGATCAATAGAGATCTAAAAAGGTTGAACTTGATGGACTAACTCTTTATTCATCCTCCAATACTATACTATTAATAATTATTTAATCAATAATTTAATTAATAACTAATCCGCATATTGCAGATCAGAGGAGATCTTAACAGGTTGAACTTGATGGACTGAAAGTCTTTTTTCAACCTTAATTACTATGTAACTATGTAACTATGTAACTAAGTTTAGACACTAAAAAATTCGCTAAGCGAGAGAAAAAATGGCTGCCGAACAAAACGAAAACTAGGCTACAGCACTCTAAACACGCAAAACACCACAAGAAACTCGCAAAACACCACAAACGACCTACGGATATTCCGCTAAGACGCATACAACACATTACCCGCCATTTTACGCCAATGCGGAAGTACACAACTACGCTAACGGTTTGGTCTTGCGCACGCACAGTATTACACTGCACACATTCATCACACTTACACAGCAGCTCCACACCACTAATGTTGCAGCAACATCAAAACAGATTGCAGCTCTTCAACACAATGCTTCAAAATAGGTAAAGTATATTCATTCATTAATGTATTATATATTTAATTAGTATACACCAAACATCATTAGCTTTTTTGACGGGCAATTCTCTAGTGTATATATATATATGTATATATATATATATATATATATATATATATATATATATATATATATATATATATATACCGTATATACTCGAGTATAAGCCGAGTTTTTCAACCCTTTTTTTAAGGCTAAAAAGGGCCCCCTTGGCTTATACTCGAGTCACTCTTCCCCCGTGTCTCTTTAACCACCCGTGTCTCTTTAACCACCCGTGTCTCTCTAACCCCCACGTGTCTCTCTAACCCCCCGTGTCTCTCTAACCCCCCCGTGTCTCTCTAACCCCCCCGTGTCTCTCTAACCCCCCGTGTCTCTCTAACCCCCCGTGTCTCTCTACCCCCCCCGTGTCTCTCTACCCCCCCGTGTCTCTCTACCCCCCCGTGTCTCTCTACCCCCCCGTGTCTCTCTATCCCCCCGTGTCTCTTTCTCTTCCCCCTCCTCATCCTCAACCCCCCCTCCTCATTCTAAACCCCCCTCCTCACTTTACCCCTCTAAATACCTCTCCCTTTCCCCTCACTTACCTTCATCTGCAGCTTCTCCTCCGGCCTCCGCTCCTTCCTGCGTCGGCACCCGGTATATGCTAATGACGTGGCGTGGAGGGGGGTTGAGGATGAGGAGGGGGGTTGAGGATGAGGAGGGGGGTTGAGGTTGAGGAGGGGGGTTGAGGTTGAGGAGGGGGGTTGAGGTTGAGGAGGGGGGTTGAGGAGGGGGGTTGAGGTTGACGAGGGAGGTTGAGGAGGGGGTTTAGAATGAGGAGGGGGTTGAGGAGGAAGGTTGAGGATGAGGAGGGAGGATAAGGAGGGAGGCTGAGGATGGGGGGGTTGAGGATGAGGATGGAGGTTGAGGAGGGGGTTTAGAATGAGGAAGGGGTTGAGGAGGGAGTTTGAGGAGGAGGGAGGTTGAGGATGAGGAGGGGGGTTGAGGAGGGAGGTTGGGAATGAGGAAGGGGGTTGAGGAGGGAGGTTGAGAATGAGGAGGGTGATAAGGGAGGGGGAAGAGACACAGGGAAGGGAGAGGGGGAAGAGACACAGGGAAGGGAGAGGGGTGAAGAGACACAGGGGAGGGAGAGGGGAGAAGAGACACAGGGGAGAGAGAGGGCGGACACAAGAAAAGGGCACACAAGAGGGGGACACAGAGGGCACAAGAGGGACACAGAGGGCAGCACATTTACCCCCTCGGCTTATACTCGAGTCACTCATTTTTCCCAGTATTTTGTGTTACAATAGGTGCCTCGGCTTATACTCGGGTCGGCTTATACTCGAGTATATACGGTATGTGTATGTATGTATATATATATATATATATATATATATATATATATATATATATACACACATATATAAATATATATGTGTTACATGTATATGTACAGTTAAAACACACATTTTGTTAATGTGACAGTGTCCCTTTAAGCATGTCTTGATAAGTTATTTTATTTTATTAGAGGATCCTTTTAGGGGACCAAATGTAAAAAAAAAGAAATCTTCATAGATAAATTACAGAGCTTTCCTATCTCAAAAGGTTCGTCTAAAAGTGTTTTCTGACAGTAAAGTAAATAAAAATATTTATATTCAGAAACTGAATTCAGGCAATCTTTATATATCTGATTTATCCAAAGTCCAGATCCACAACACGGTTTTAAGGTTCTCTTGGTTGAGTACAGGTAGATCAGTCACTAAATCAATCAGTTTGATTTTCTTACCTGTGCTGACCCAAGGTTATCCCAAAAGTATGCCTAGATCCAGAACCTAAGAGCTGTGGAGCGATAGGGAAAGTGACATGCTCATTTGAGTATCCTATCGTGATTGGATTATTTAATGATTTTCGTAATGTAATATAAAATTGCTATCTTGACTGGAGGCAATTATTAACACAATCAAAAAGCGGACAGTATTTGAATACAGAAGTTTTCCTTTCCTGTATGTTAATAAAATTGCAAATGACAATGAGGTAAAGAGAAATTACACAGTAAAACGTATTTTTGTAGAAGAGGTAGGTGGTTTTAAAAGTACAGTAATCATCTACAAATATTATTTGCAGCTGATCCTCTGAAAGCTTGTCTCACAGTGCCATCTAGTGGTACATTATAAGAAAGGTAAAGGAAAAAAAGCAGAAGAAGAGAGAAAGGGGATAGGTAGAAGAAAGGAGATAAAAGGAAGGGGGTAAATCAGTTGTCACTTTTTTGTAGCACATATAGAATTACAAGTGATAAAATAAATTTATAAATACATTTAATATATTAGAAACCACATGGAAATATGTTTAATAATTGAAGCTGTTTTGATTTGAAGAATATAATAAATATGGACACCTTTTTTTTTTTTTTGTAAATTGAAGGTCAACTTTTGAGATGAAAGGTTTAAAACAATAAATGGATTTTACAAATAAATACTTTAACATAATTCTAAATAAACAACTTTAAGTAGTTAAAATGATATATGATCATATTATAAAGCCAAAATCGGATCTAGGTTAGGACTCCATTAGGCAGAATAGTTTTGATCTGACTAATTTGAGGATATGATGCAAACAGTGTCATCTTTATGTCTGTCGAACGAAATGTTGGACATTATTAATCCCTGAAATGTATGTAAATTTGTATGTTTTTTATGTTTTAAAAAGAGCTGGAGTTGGCAACTAATGAAGACAGAGTGCAAACTAGAAAATAGCAATGAAAATAGTTGGGGCTTCGGTGCAAAAAAAAAAAAACATTGAACTTCCCGAACCCCCTCCAACCTCAACACAGTACATATATAAAATATATTAAAAAATATTAAATATATATAAAAAATAAATATATAGACACAGACCCACATGTCTGATCTGATTTGCTCAGACTAGTAAACTGTTTTTTTCCCCTGTGTGCCTTGATTTGGTACAGGTGAGAGGGGAGTGTTCTTGCTTGGGTTAAAATTTCATATAAGTTTAGGCCTTGTGTCTGACTGTTTGCATCTGATTTACTCAGACAAGTAAAGTGTGTTTATTTTCTGTGTGCAGTGATTTGGCACAGGTGAGAGGGGAGTGTTTTTTGCCTGGGTTAAAATTGCACATAAGTTTGGACCCTGTGTGACTTGTTTGCAGGAAGAAGTTCAAAGAAAAGGGTCAACTTGTAGTATTTCTTGTCATTTGTAATTATGACTCAGTTCAGTGGCAACCTCACTCCTGTCACATGTATGCACTTCTGGAACAACAGATCCAGGGTCCATACCCTTGTGAGAGGTGTGAGCATGTTGCCTCTCTGGAAACTCAGATTAAAGAACTGGAGCAGAGAATTGCAGCACTTAGTGATATTGCTCCACTGGAAAGGGAGCTGGTGCTCACTGAGCACAGTTTAGCTGGGCCTAGCAGGGAGGGTGGAGCTGGAGCTATTGAGGATGTCCAAGGAGGTAGCTGGGTTACAGTTAGAAGGGGAATCAGGGGGAACAGGAGGAGGAGGCAGGCCAGTTCTGAGTTGGCAAACACCAACAGATTTGCTAAATTGAGTGAAACTGTTGGGGATGTCCATTCAGGAATGGCAATGCCAGAAAGAGCTGTTCCCTCTAACAGCCGGGAGAACAGTTCTACTGGAGGAGAAGAGGGCAGAATAGGCAGAGAAACAGACAGGTTTTGGTGGTAGGGGTCTCTATTATTAAATATTATTAATAAACTAGCGACTTGAACGTCAAAAATGACGGCAATACAATTTTAAGCCTGGCACTGCTGTTTGCCACACCTTGCGAGGCTCCCACCCTCTCTAACCTGCCTTTCTCGCAATAAGCGCCTTTGGTGCTCCTAGCAAACCCCCCTCTACCTTGCTGGCCTTGTGATGAGAGCCTTTGGTGCTCCTTGCGAACCTCTCCCCTCACTACCTCCTTCCCATGTCTTACCCCCATCCCCTGTGTCTCTTTTTCCTCCCCTCTCCCTCCCCTGTGTCTCTCCCCCTCTCCCTCCCATGTCTTTGCTCCCCCTCTCCCCTGTGTCTCTCCCTCCCCTGTGTCTCTCCCTCCCCTGTGTCTCTCCCTCCCCTGTGTCTCTCCCTTTCCTGTGTCTCTTTCCCTCTCTCCCTTTCCTGTGTCTCATTCCCCCTCTCCCTCTTCTGTGTCTCTTTGCCCCCCTCTCCCTTTCCTGTGTCTCTTTCCCCACCTCTTCCTTTCCTGTGTCTCTTTTCCCCCCTCTCCCGGGTCTCTTTCCCCCCTCTCCCTTTCCGTTGTCTCTTTCCCCCTTCCTCCCTGTGTTTCTCCCCCCTCTCCCGCCCCTGTGTTTCTCTTTGCCCTGTGTCCCTTTCCCCCTCCTCTCCCTCCCCTGTGTCTCTCCACTCTCCTCCCCTGTGTGTCTCCCCCTCATCTGTGTCTCTCCCCCCCCCCTCTGGCACTTTCCCCCTCCTCTCCCTCCCTTGTGGCTCTCCCCCTCCTCTCCCTCCCTTTTGGCTCTCCCCCTCCTCTCCCTCTCCTCTCCCTCCCTTTTGGCTCTCCCCCTCCTCTCCCTCCCTTTTGGCTCTCCCCTCCTCTCCCTCCCGTGTGGCTCTCCACCTCCTCTCCCTCCCTTGTGTCTCTGCCCCTCCTCCCCTCTGTGTGTCTCTCCCCCTCCTCCCCTCTGTGTGTCTCTCCCCCTCCTCTCTCTCCCCCTCCTCTCACTCCCCTGTGTCTCTTACCTCCTCCTTTCACTCCCCTGTGTCTCACTCCCCCGTGTCTCCTTCCCCCTCCTCTCACTCCCCTGTGTCTCCTTCCCCCTCCTCTCACTCCCCTGTGTCTGCTTCCCCCTCCTCTCACTCCCCTGTGTCTGCTTCCCCCTCCTCTCACTCCCCTGTGTCTGCTTCCCCCTCCTCTCACTCCCCTGTGTCTGCTTCCCCCTCCTCTCACTCCCCTGTGTCTGCTTCCCCCTCCTCTCACTCCCCTGTGTCTGCTTCCCCCTCCTCTCACTCCCCTGTGTCTCCTTCCCCCTCCTCCCCTGTGTGTCTCACCCCCTCCTCTGTGTCTCTTACTCCCTTCTCTCCCTCCCTCCCCATCTGTGGCGCGCACGACCAGCGGCTCGTGCGGATGAGCGCCCATCTGGGGGAGCGCACGCGACCGACAGTTTGAGCAACCTCTTTTAGCTCACTTGTGCCTTTCACAGGGAGAAATATCCTGTAGTATATCAGTCTGGTCCCACTCACTAGAGAGGTCAAGCCCCGAAATACCAGGCAATTCTACCCTGAATAGGAGAAACCGCAAACCCCAGACGGACGTTTTGGCCTTCATTTGGGCCTCGTCAGTGAGGTGTAGCTAATAACTCCCTAAGGCACAATGAGCAATTGCCTGGTATTTCGGGGGCTGGACCACTCTAGTGAGTGGGACCAGACTTATATACTACAGGATATTTCTCTCTGTGAAGGGCACAAGTGAGCTAAAAGAGGTTGCTCTCAGAGTGGGTTATCATGTCCACAGATCTAACCTATCAAGGTTAGTTCGTTCTCTTATTGAGCACCTCTATTTTTATTTTTTTGTTTATGCAAATAACCCTTAGGGATTAGTCTCCCTAAGGGTGATAGGGGAATCCAGACGTGGACCCCTTGCTCACTGAGCCTTAGGGAGTCATCAGCTACACCTCACTGATGAAGCCCAGAGAAGGCTGAAACGTACGTCTGGGGTTTGCTGTTTCTACTGTTCAGGGAAGAATTGCCTGGTATTTCGAGGCTGGACCACTCTAGTGAGTGGGACCAGACTGATATACTACAGGATATGCCTCCCTGTGAAGGGCACAAGTGAGCTAAAAGAGGTTGCTCTCAAAGTGGGTTATCATGTCCACAGAACGTTCTCTGATTGAGCAGCTCTATTTTTGTTTTTTTGACTCTATATTATTAGGATTCAGCAATCAAACAGTTTGCTGTTAGTGGAGGATGGAGTGTCCTAAATAATGATTTTAGAGAGTTAGGGAATACGCTTAAGTGAAGGACCTCCAAGGTAGTATTTTCTGAGATACTACCAGTGCCACATGCTAACCCAGGGAGACAGATGGAGCTTAGGGAGGTTAATGCCTGGCTAAAAAAGTGGTGCACTAAGGAGGGGTTTGGGTTTTAGGAGCCCTGGGCTGGCTTCTCACTTGGGTACAATCTCTATAGCAGGGATGGATTGCACCTTAATGACGAGGGAGCTGCTGTGCTAGGGGAAAGGATAGTAGAACGGCTGGTGGAGTTTTTAAACTTATAGGTTGGGGAGAGGGACGGGATAGAAGTAATGGGGTAGTAAGTGTAGAGGGGCTAAGAAATAAATTAACTAGTCATGTGGGAGGAGATGGAGGGAGGGTTAGTATAGTCAATAGGGAGGTACTGCTAAGTAACTCAAGTACAGTGGCAGGCACTAAGGACTTATAACATAAGGTGTATGCTTGCTAATACCAGAAACTTGGCAGGAAAAATTTCAGAGTCAGAATTATTAGCAGTTAATGAGAAATGGGATTTAATAGCCATTACTGAAACATGGTGGGATGACTCTCATGACTGGACTGTTAATCTGGATGGTTATAACCTATATAGGAAAGATAGAGACAATAGTAAAAGGGGAGGAGGGATTTGTCTGTATGCCTGAATTTAAGTCTATAGTCAGAGAAGATATTTATGGTGGAACTAGCGGTAATGTTGAATGTTTGTGGATAGAGTTAAATAGCAGAGGAGCAAATTCTAAACAAATATTGGTAGGAGTATGCTATAAACCCCCAAATATAATTGAAAGTGAGGAAATGCAATTATTATTACAGACTGGAAATGCAGCTAAGCATGGGCAAGTTCTAATAATGGGAGTTTTAAGTACCCTGAAATAAACTAGATGAGTGAAACCAGCTTACGGCTAAAGGGAGTAGGTTCTTGAGTACAGTCAGGGATCATTATCTGGCCCAGTTTATACAAGAGCCTACTAGAAATGAGGCCATCTTGGATTTAGTCATCACAAATAATATTGATATAGTATCAAATGTTGAAATAGGGCAATATTTTGGGAAACAGTGATTACAGCACAGTCTCATTTGAGATTGATACTATATCAATTTTAAAAGGGCAGATTTTAATGGTCTGAGTGCAGCAATACAAAACATAGACTGGGACAAAGAACTGGCAGGTAAAAATATTTAACAAAAATGAACAACATTTCATAGAAATAACACCAAGGCAATATATTACGATCATCATAAGAGATTTGAATGCTAAAGTAGGGAACCAAAGGACACCTGGAATAACTGGCAAATTTGGCCTTGGAGTACAAAATGAAGTAGGTCAAAGATAAGTAGAATTTTGTCAAGATAATTCTCATATCAAACACCCTCTTCCAACAGCCTGTGAGATGACTCTAAACATGGACGTCACCAGATGGACAACATAGAAATCAGATTGACTATATACTTTGCAGCCAAAGATGGAGGACCTCTATACAGTCATCAAAAACTTTACCTGGAGCTGACTGGGGCTCATGAGTTTCTTATTGCAAAGTTGAAAATTAAACTGAAGAAAAGAGGGAAAATCATCAGACCAAGCAGATGCAAAATAAATAATATCCCTTGTGAATATGCAGTGGAAGGAAAGAATAGATTTTAGGAGCTAGACATGGAAGATAGAATGCCTGAAGAACTTTGGACCGAAGTTTGCAACATAATCCAACAGCAACAAAGAATATCCCTAAATGAAAGAAAAAGTAAATCTGATTTAACAATTATTCAGAGCAGATCTAAAAAGGTTGAACTTGATTAACTAAATGTCTTTTTTCAACCTCAACTACTATGTAACTTTGTAAGTCAAACTGGCTTTGAAAGTAGCCCAGGAAAGCAAAAGGTAGTGGAGATAAGAAAAGATTTGTCCAACTGAATGCAGAATTCCAGAGGATAGCGAGATGAGACAAGGAGACATTCTACAATGAGCGATGTAAAGAGATTGAAGAAGATAACCGAATGGGTAAATCAAGAGATCTCTTCACGAAAATTTGGAACTTAAAAGGCACCTCTCATGCAATAGTTGGAATAAGACAAAAATGGTTGTAACTTAACAAAAGAAGAGGTGGCAGACATACATTGAAGATCTATACAGGCAGGATCTTAGCAGCAGTGAAGACCTCAATAATGTGTACAATGAGTTGGAGCCAGACATCTTGGAGAGTGTAGTGAGATGGGCTTTAGGATGTGTTGCTGATAATAAGGCTTCAGGAGAATCCCAATTGAACTATCCCAATTGAATAGTTCAGAATCCCAATTGAACTATTCCTAATCCCAATTGAACTATTCAAAATTCTACATGATGATGCTGTGAAAGTGTTGCTTGTCTTATGCCAACACATTTGGAAAACTCAACAATGGCCAATAGACTGGAACAGATCAGTCTACATCCCAAACCCCAAAAAGGCTGTGCCAAAGAGTGCTCCAATTATCAAACAATTGCACTCATTTCACATGCCAGCAAGGTAATGCTTAAGATTCTACAAGCTCGACTCCAACAATATATGGACCAGGATCTACCAGATGTGCAAGCAGGGTTCTGCAGAGGAAGAGGCACAAGAGAAAACATTTCCAATGTCCGCTGGATAAGAGAGCAAGCATAGACTATTGCTTCATAGACTATTCTAAAGCCTTTGACTGTGTGGATCACAACAAAATGTGGCATGTCCTTAAAGAGATGGGAGTACCAGATCGTCTCATCCTCCTCCTAAAGAATTTGTATGTCGACCAAGAAGCCACGGTCAGAACCGAACATGAGACAACAAAATGGTTCAAGATCGGAAAATTAGTGTGACAAGGTTGTATATTGTCACATTATTTATTCAACTTTTATGGAGAATACATCATGTGTAAGGCTGGACTGGATGAATCCAAAGCCGGAATCAATATTGCTGGAAGAAATATCAACAACCTCAGATACGCAGATGAAACTACTCTGAGTGCAAAAAGTTGGCCTGCTGCCCAACATTAAAAAGACGAAGATCAAGGCCAAACGGCAATCTCACTTCCTGGCAAATAGACGGGGAAGAAGTGGAGGCAGTAACAGATTTTATTTTCCTTGGATCCAAGATCTCTGCAGTCATGAAATTAAAAGACGTTTGCTTCTGGGGAGGAAAGCTATGGCAAGCTTGGACAAGCTAGTAAAAAGTAAAGATATTAAAATATCAACAAAGGTCTGCATAGTTCAAAATATGGTATTCCCCGTAGTAACGTATGGATGTGAGAGCTCTACCATAAAGAAATGTGAGCGCCGTAAAATTGACGCCTTCGAATTGTGGTGTTGGCGAGGACTGCTTAGAGTCCCTTGGACTGCAACAAGATCCAATAAATAAATACTTCAGGAAATCAAGACAAACTGTTCACTAGAAGGTATGATCATGAGGCTGAAGCTCAAATATTTTGGCCATATTATGAGATGGCAGGTTTCCCTAGAAAGGCGGAGATGGATAGATGAGGTCACTGAAGCAATGAACATGAACTTGATGGAGCTCAGCGAGATGCACCTGGCATGCTGTGGTCAATAGTCACTGACAGTCTGACGCGACTGACCGACTAAACAACAACAAAAATATTGTTGTTGTAAAATACGAATATTCATACATTATTAGTGTGTGTGTATGTATGTATGTATGTATGTATGTATGTATGTGTATGTGTATATATATATATATATATATATATATATATATATATATATAATATATCACTTTTGCAGCAAGCTTGATATTTGGCAAAGGTGTAAGCTGTGAACCAGTAATTTTCCATTGTAAGATTTCAGGTATGAAACAGTTAAATCTGCATGTCCCAGGATTTAGCAGTTTCAGTAGATGCCATAAACAATTATTTTAGTCTAAACAAATATGTATTTCAGTAGCTCAACAAGGCCAGCTCTTCACCTATGTGCAGAGATAACAGGTGGGAGTATTTTTTGCGCATCTAGTGTGACGTACCAAGACATGCTTGATGTGTGCTAATCACATGTGTTATATCTTACATAGTTACATAGTAATGAATTTAAATTATTAATTAATGAATCCAGAGAAAGGCAAACAGAAAAAAAAAAAAAAACAAGTGAAACTTAGCCAATCATCTCAAAGGAAAAAAAAAATTAATTCCTTCCTGACTTCTGATACTGGTGATCGGATTTCTCCCTGGATCAATACTGTCTCTCTAATTATCCATGATAACCCTGAATTCCCTTTTTAATTAGAAATAAATCCAGTCCCCTTTAAAAGTTACCTATCGAATCCGCTGTCACCACCTCCTTTGGTAGAGAATTCCACAGATTAACCACCCTTACTGTGAAGAACCTTTCTTTCTTTAAGGTGGAATCTTTTTACTTCTAATCTCAAGGGGTGTCCTCTTGTCAGTTGAAAACCTTTTGGCACAAAAAGCTCCCTTATCAATTTTTTTTTACTGACCCTGGATGTATTTATATAATGTAATCATATCTCATCTTAGATGCCTTTTTTCTAGAGAAAATGAGCTTAATTTGGTTAGTCTTTCTTCATAACTTAGATGCTCCATTCCCCTAATTACTTTTGTTGCCCTCCTCTGTACATTTTCCAGCTCTATAATGTCCTTTTTGTGAAGTGGTGCCTAAAATTGTACTCCATATTCCAAATGAGGGCGTACTAGGGATTTGTGTAGTGGCAGAATTATATTTGCTTCCCAGGATTCTATACCCTTCTTAATACATGCTAATATTGTATTTGCCTTTGCAGCTGCTGCTTGGCTTTGAGCACTATTCCCTAGGTGGTTGTCCACAAGTACTCCCAACCCCCTTTCAATATAGGATACCCCTATATTTGCTACATTAGGATTATAAATTGCATGGCTGTTTTTCCTTCCCAGATGCAAAACTTTACATTTATTTGTATTAAATCCCATCTGCCATTTAGATGCCCATTCCTCAATTTTATGTAAATCCCTTTGGAGGGAAAGCACATCATTGTCTGATTTAATTACCTTGCACAACTTTGTGTCATCAGCGAAAATGGAGACACTACTTTCCAGTCCCACCTCTAAGTCATTAATAAATATGTTAAAAAGGAGAGGACCTAATACTGAACCCTGAGGAACCCCACTTACCACATTTGTCCAATTGGCGTATGTTCCATTTACAACAACCCTTTGCTTCCTGTATTTTAGCCAGCTCTCAATCCATGAGCAGATATTTACTGCAATTCCTGTATCCCTTAGTTTGCACAATAGTCTCCCATGTGGCGCTGTATCAAAAGCCTTTGCAAAATCCAAATAGACTATATCCACTGAGTTGCCTTGATCCAAGTTCCTACTAACCTCCTCATAGAAACTAATTAGATTGGTCTGACATGACCTATCCTTCATAAATCCGTGTTGACCGTTACTTATGATCTTGTTCAAATAGACATATTCTTGTATACTGTCCCTTATTAACCCTTCTAAAAGCTTTCCAACTACGGATGTGAGGCTCACTGTTCTATAATTCCCCAGATTTGCTCTTGCTCCCTTCTTAAATAAAGGTATAACCTTTGCCTTTCTCCAGTCATTTGGTAGCAACCCAGTGTTGAGTGAATCTTGAAAAATTAGATATAATGGTTTGGCTTTACAGAACTCAGTTCACTCAGTATCCTTGGATGTATTCTATCAGGACCTGAGGCTTTATTAACATTTATTTTCTCCAATCTGTTTTCAATTTCTTACCGCGTTAACCAATTATTTAGTAATGGTAGTGTATCCCCACTGGTACCTCCCTTGTATATACCGAAGAAAAGAACATATTTAGCTCATCTGCCTTTTCCTGGTCACTAACTATCAAACGGCCTGTGTCACATTGCAATGTTCTTATAGCTTCCTTCCTTGCCTTCTTCCCATTAATATATTTTAGGGTTAGTCTTACTTTCCATTGCAACTGACTTCTCATTTTCTATTTTACCCAGTCTAATAGCCCCTTTGCAAGCCTTGTTGATTTCCTTATAGTCACATAAAGCTGCCCCTGTTCCCTCCTTCTTGTATAACTTAAATGCATGTTTCTTTTTCCTTATCATGATCTTTAAGTCTTTGTTAAGCCACATGGGATGTGATTTACTCCTATTAATTTTCAGCCTTATTAAATTGTGATTCAGCCAATTGAATAGGACTCTATATTAGCACAGAGCATAGTTTTTTACAGAAGTTTTTAGTTAGTGACCTTCTATCCAAAAGCAAGGTCTTCACTAACTAAAAACTTCTGCAAAAAAATATGCTCTGTGCTTATATAGAGCCCTATTCAATTGGCCAAATCGCAATTTAATAAGGCTGTTTATTTCCACACTAGCGACTTGCCCGTCAAAAAATGACGGCAATGAGATGTGTATGTTTGGAAAGTTGTTTAGTTATTAATATACATATTTGACACTTGTAAGTATTGTGATATTCAACATGTTTAGTTTTGTAAACTGGTCTCTTGGTGAACAATAAGTCTTAAAGCATTTTGTATTCAAAGTATTAACATTTGAATGTAAGAACAGTTGAGCTTTAAATTAATCAGTATTGTAAACTTCAGGTAATGGTTTTTTAACATGCAATTTTTATCTGAATAATTGTTAACTTCAAAATACATTGAATGCAGAGGAAGGCAAACAGTAAAAACTCTCCTTAAAACGTACCCAATTAAATTAATTCCTTCCTGACCCCATGAACTGGTGATAAACATTAATCTTAACATAACAGACAATATTTACATTGTGACTAAAAACGTGGTTGAGCTCTTAACATGAACTTTGTAATATGTTGAAGAAAAGAACTTGAAAGTATATTTTTTAAACTTGAACTTTCTTATCAGTCTAAGTAATGACTTTGAAAATGTTGTTTTCAAACTTGTAACATTAGAAACAGTAACATAGTTAATTAACATTTTAACATAATTTGTAAAAATAATGCAAGGCAAGTGTTTTGTGAGGCGAATCATCCCTAAACAGTACTTCCATTAATTAGGACTGAATTGTTTATTGTTTTGTATTTTTCAATGCTTTTAAATTTGTTTTGCATGGGTTTTATTTATTTAATGAAGTTATAGAACTTCATTGTAGACAGTGTTTTTCGTAAAAATACGTCCATCTTCTAATAAATCACCTTGACTTTAATTCTTTTCAATGTAAACTTTAATAGCCTGTGGATTTTTGCACCGTGACAACGCAACGTACAATTGACCATGTGCAAATACTGGTTCTTCCAAGAAAATACCCACAGATTTGAACGTTTGACCTTGTGATTTATTAATGGTCATGGCAAATGCTATAATAATGGGAAATTGTCTTCTTTGAAGTATAAAAGGGAGACTACTTTCACTTGGTGCTAAATCTATTCTTGGTATGAAAACTCTCTCTCCTTTATGGGTGCCAGTTAAAATTTCAGCATCTATAAAATGGTCCTTTAATTGTTAAACAATTAATCTTGTCCCATTGCATAGGCCTTTTTTGGGGTTCATATTTCGCAGTAACACGATAATTGCACCTTTCTTTAGCTGCAAAATATGTGGTGGCCTTCCAGAAGGAGTTAGTGAGTTTATGAATTCAGTCAAAAAGTTAGCCTGACTTTCATTGTCATCAGCAAGTACAGAATCAGCACTGTGATAATTTCTTTGTGGTGCATTACATTTTTTTAAGATTTCATTATTGAGGATTAATGCATCCTTATTTTTACACGTTAGTATGACTTGGTTGGCAAGCTCGGAATATTCCTCGTTATTTATGCTACCTTCAAATATAGCCGATATAATATCTTGTTGACAAATCATATGAGGTGGGATCTCTACAGTGTCGTCAGGTAAATGTGGTATTTTTTCGGTTTTGCCTTCTCCAATTTTAATAAGCCAATCATTGAAATCAGTTTGGCCTTCTGATCTCATATTTTGTTGCAGTTGAAGATGGGTAAAATGTTTCCATAGTGTGCTTGACTTTATACAGGTTTCGATAATGTCAGTTCGATTTCCATGTACAACGACAGGTAATGTTTGTCTAAAATCGCCACCTAACAACATTACCTTTCCACCAAATGGAAAAGTATTATCCATGACTTCACGAAGCAAACGGTCAATACATTGGAGGGCATAGCATGACATCATTGTGGCCTCATCTATTATAATTAATTTACATTTTTTCAATTTCTTTGCTTGTAATGATGTCATGCGAATATCTGACACAGAAGTTTCTAAAATAGGCACTGGCAGTTTAAATCCACTATGAACAGTTCTTCCACCTTCTAACAAAAGTGCAGCAATTCCAGTAGTGGCAAACGCCATTGCTATTTGACCTTGTGCTCGTACCGAACTCAATAATAAATTATATAGATAGGTTTTTCCTGATCCGCCAGGTCCGTCAACATAGAAATAACGCTCTGTTACCATGTCATCATCTAATGCATTTTTAATGGTATAAAATGCTTGCAATCGGAACGTATTTAAAGTTGCAAGTCTTTCTTCTGTTCTTTCTACTTGTAGTAGAATGTCATAGTCTTCAAAGTTTATGTCATCTATAAGACCTGGATCAGGCAAATTAAAACTTGCACAACTTAATCCATGAGTTAAAAATACTTCTTGGATTTCC
Organism: Discoglossus pictus; assembly: GCA_027410445.1. Lineage (NCBI taxonomy): Eukaryota > Metazoa > Chordata > Amphibia > Anura > Alytidae > Discoglossus > Discoglossus pictus. Next base: position 194,243,434 of record CM050164.1, on the reverse strand, counting down.
ATTAACGCTTTTAAGTGTGCAATGGGTTCATTGTATCGTCGTATAAAGCCTTCAGCCATATTACTTTTAAAAGTCTCCCACAAAGCTAATGCGTTTGGAGCATTTGAGAAGATACAAATAAATGCAAATTGTTCTTCCATCTGCCGTGGCATTTGACATTGTGCTGCTTCTTCTAAACATCTTTCCCATTCTGTATCTTCAGCTAGTAAGTTTCTATGTCTTGCAGCTAAATGAAAGGATTCATATACTATGGGCCTCATTCTATTATCGGCCGCAGCCGTTGCGGGCCGCAAGGACCGGCCGCAAGCTATTCTGCTATTCTATTCCCCTCCGGCTGGGGCTTCCGGCAGGCTTGCGGCCGGCGCCTTGCTATCTCTTGCGGCTGCTCGCGCCGGAGGAAAGCCTTTGATCTAAAACGGCCGCAAGGAAATCGGCCATAAGAAAATCCAATTTGCAATTCTATTGCTCCGGGAACCCTCTCTGCAAGGCTAAAAGCGAGCCGCAGCTTACTTGCAGGAAAAATGTCCCGCTAGCACCAATTAAGCACGAAATATAGCCCAAATAAAGCCATCCTGCACTTTGAGAAGACTATAAAGTGATTTTAGGTGTTAGCAAAAATAGCACAAATTTCCCCTATACTCAAATCCGTAAAATATTTTTTTTTAAATATATGTCAAATATACATGTAAAAAGTCCAGAGTGCTTGGAGCACCTCAGACCTGGCCACGCTGCGGCCGGAAAATAAACAGTTAATGTAAACTCGGATTTGGGCTGATGTGCAAGCTTGAGAGTGGGTTACTATTAATCCTCATGTCCACCAATATGATCCCTAGAATTTACAGAGCTGTACAGTGCTGTCTTGAATTTATTTCTGACTTTAAAAATGTTTGAGCTTACGGCCGGTTCCAAGATATGCGGCCGGCCGTAAGGGGAGATCCTTGCGGGGCCGTATAATAGAATTGCGAGTTAACAGAACCCCGCAAGGAATCGCAGCCTTACGGCCGATAATAGAATGAGGCCCCTATGTCATTAACAGTTCTTAAGTGTTCAAAACTTTGTGCTCCAGGAACATTTAAAAGTAATATCCGTAAGCAAAAACGTTCAACATCTCTTGGACTGACTGTGTAAATTCTTGGGATTATTTTATTGCCTCTGCTTTTTCTCGGTCTCCATAATCCATTCACAAAACATAGTTATATGGAATTTCAATATATAAGAATTGTGTTGCTTGTGAATCTGTGGAATTTAATTCAAACCATGCAGTTAGTGTAGTGTGACGATCTTTACTTTGGGCCAATGAATTCATTTAATTTCCAGCATGGAAATACACTAAATGTCTTTGTGGCAAATGTACTGCATGTGATCTATCATGCATTTCAAATTTTAAAAGCCGCCACATAGCTTCTGGCGCACTGACATAGCGAGCATCTACATGAGATGAAAGTTCATCATGTACTAACTCACTGCTTTCAGGGTTGTCTACAAATATATTTACAAAGGCTATGATGCAGCTACTGTAGTCGTCAAAAGTGCAGACATATTTAATGGATTTGATGGAAGTGCAGGCTTCTACTTTGATGTGGGCGTTGTACTTTATGAGTAAATGTGGATTGTAGGGTACTACATATCTATTGTCCACTTTTTTTCCACGAATAAGGGCACTATCTCCTTCTCTTCTTTTATAAAGTGGATAGCCATCACAATTTGCATAGGTTTTGTCTCTATAATCTTTTGGAAGCTCTTTGGAACATTTATTATTTTCCATACATGGTGATTGTGGATTAAGCGCACCACAGGGTCCATGAATCATGCGATGAGTAACAATCTCATATAGTCTACCATATAGTTCTGGATCTGGTAGTTGAGCAACAATGACTGCATCCACTTTGTCCGAAGTATCTAATTTATCTTTTTCTTGAAGTATTATCAGAAGATGTGCATGTGGAAGTCCTATTTTTTTAAAATTCAATGGTATATACATAAGCAAGACATTTGCCAAATAACTGACTTATAGTGATGTCACGTATTAATTAATTTAATCTTAAAAACTCTGGCTACTAAATCTGGTCTATCAGAAGCACTTTGTCCAAGAAGTAAATTTTGTGTAATTTCTGGCCATTGTGGATTACATGTAAATGTAAGAAATAAATCGGGTTTGCCAAATTTGGTGACAATAGCCATAGCATCATTGTATCTTTCTCTCATATTTCGAGGAGATCCTTGAAAGGAAGATGGTAAAATGATGGCTTTGCCAGCTGTCATGTCTCTGCTTGTAGCCACGTCAGCAACATAGTCCATTAGTCCAGAATATTGTTCTACACGTAGTTTATCTTGTTGATATTTTATAAGTTTAAATTATTGGCCTCAACTTGCAAATAGGAATCAATAATCCATTGTTGGGTTAGTTTTCCACCACATAAAATTGGATTAAATGTATTTCGAATGGCAATTTGAGCTACTTTAAATTCAAGCATAGAAACATTATTTTGTATTCTGGCTTTAGTATTTGGGTAACTGGGAAGTGTTAATTTTGGTTGCCAACCTGCTTCTCCGTGTGGAAAAAAAATGGGATATGTGATTGGATCTAAATTTGGACTTAAGATACTCATATTAATGAATGGTTGCTCCTCATTTCTGGGATATATTCTAATGTCTCTTTGAAATGGTGGTTCTTCTTCATCCTTTTGAAACACCATTGCAATCTCATTTGATGTTGGCAAGTTATAACGACGTTTATCAGTATATCTGTCTCTTTTAAGCACCATATTAACCTTTGGCATTGGTAATTGATGTCTTTGTGCATGAAGTAGTTGTTCATTTTCTACTTCTGCCAATTTTTTATAAGCTTTACTGCAGGGATTATTGTCCATAATGTTATTTAGCTCTATAAAAACACTGGGTAAGCATTTTTTATTTCCTTCCAGCTGCATATGTTGGTCAACAGCTTCCATTGTATCTAGGACATATAGTTGAGCGAATTTTATTTGCTCTGCTTCATCTGGATGTAAATGTGAAGTGCGATGATAAATTTGTCATTGGACTTTAAAACAGTAAGGACCAGAGCAAACCTGTTTATTTAGTTTTCTCATTTTTTACTTATTATTACTTATAATACTGTACCTTGGTTGAAGTGTGATTTCAATCAGAATGTTTGTTGGTCCTCTGTGTAAAGTCCTCGTCCGATGGTGTGGTCCTCTGTTGAAAGTCCTCGTCCGATGGTGTGGTCCTCTGTCCGATTGTCTCCACGCAGTATCTCTTGTAAAAGAAAACTGAAAATGTTATTTGATTTGAATGTATTTGTAATAAAGCAAAAATGTCATTATTTTGGTGTATTGTATCTGTTATGGTGAATTTTTCTGCAACCTTTTAAAAATAATTTAAATGTATTTGTATATTCCAGTTATATTTTTTTTATACTGTAATTATTAATGTTGTTCTTATTTTGAATATGATTGCAATGTTTTTTTAGCATTATCCTGTTTTGTGTCCACCAATTTTTGTATGCTTATTTACTCTTCTTTGTAAGGCTTATAGATTCTTAAACATTAAAGAAGAATATTAATTTAGTTTGCTATTTGTTTGTGTGATTCTTTTTGTACAATCCTATTTTTGTGTCTACCATATGTTGCATACTTGATTTGCTTAATTAGTGTTTTTTATGAAGCTTTAATGTTTTTCTACAGTGCAAATGAATGTTTTTTTTCTATTTTGGATGTTATGGCAATGTTTTTAGCATTATTCTATTTTGTGTTCACTACTTTTTGGTTGCTGCATTTGTTATATTGGCGGCCATTAAAAATATATAATTCCTTTATTTTTTGTACTTGTTATACTTTACCTTGATTGAAGTGTCGAATGACAGAAGGGCCCCTCCTACCAATCTTAATCTGCCGGTCTTCTTGTAGTGTCTGTTTGAAAAAGAAAGTGAAATCGTTATTTGTATATTTCTTCTTTTTGATTTAGCAAAGCATGGTCTTTTTCAGCATGTAATGTATTTTTCTATCTTACCTCTTCTTTGTTTGTGTTCTTTAAAGGGATTGTGGTTGACAATGCACGGTGCAAATTCTTGAGTGACGCTGTTGATGCAGAGTCTGTTTGAATAGTAAAAAAAAGTAGAAAGATTAAGCTTTAGGTGATATATTGAATTAAAATAAATTAATGTCATTTAAATATACTTCTTTAATTACTTTCAATTAACATTAGTTTGTTTTTGTGCCTACACACTGTGACCAGGATGGTCGTGTAAATCGGTGGTTACTTGAAGAAGAGACTGATACTTGCTTGAAATGCAGCAAATTGGTTTATTTGCAAAGCAGTAGCTACTGAAGCAGTAGCTCTGCTTAAAATAACGGAAAAAAAACATCTACGTAAACATGCTGACTAACATGCAGGAACATCCTGACTATACCCGGGCAGCTTCTCTGCGCCGGAGAAATTATAAGTTTAACAGTCTCTGCGAGGTGGGAGAGTGCCACCTTGTGGCCAGGATACAAATAGTCTCTTAGACTTGTGAGTGCCACCTTGTGGCCAGGATACAAATAGTCTCTTAGACTTGTGAGAGTGCCACCTTGTGGCCAGGATACAAATAGTCTCTTAGACTTGTGAGAGTGCCACCTTGTGGCCAGGATACAAATAGTCCCTTAGACTTGTGAGTGCCACCTTGTGGCCAGGATACAAATAGTCTTTTCCGCGTCTTTATATTTGTAGCCACGGATGAAGCATCGGCCCCGCCCGTCTCTCCCGTATGCTTCACCCCAGGGACCCTTGGATATCACAACAATAACTTGTGTCAACTTCCCTCGTTAATCTCTCAGTCTCTTCCCTGGGGCATAAAAGGTCTTGGAACCTTCATTCAGGGCCTCTGTCAGCAAACCAAACAGCCTTTTTACTCCTGACTGTAAACTTTCAGGCTCCTCTCAGCCTGGTACAATTTCTGCTTCCAGCAGACTACGTAAAAGTACTGCGTTCCTCTCAATGGCAGATAACTACAAGCATCCTTCTTAGCTTGCTTCAGACTGAGGCCTTCACTCACTGGCCTCACTCTGCTAGGCCAAACAGGGCCTAACTGCAGGGGATCTTCAATAATCCCTTCACTTACTTGGCTTCCTTGTACTTTGACCTCCTGAGTCTGTAGTCACTCTTCCAGCTCAATTCGTCCTGCGACTGCAAACAGCACACACTTCTTACTGTTGTCCAATACTCGCAGCCACAGTAAATCAGGTAAACTCTTACAGGCTTGCTTCAAAACTCACTGTAACTCCACACAGGATCAGCCTCCACTCTGTGGCTTGCCTCTGGCAGCAGCACCCAACCTGCCCAGAGTCTAGCCAGCCACACCCCCTTCCATGTCTTCTTTTCAGGCTTTTAAAGGGAAGTTGCACTAATTAGGAGTTCTTCAGAAGTTTTAACTCTGTCACTCCTGTCAAGAACTCCATACTCCACTTGCTTGTCATATCATCTAAGGGCCAAACGGTCACAACACATAAATGTGCGTGTGACATATCACTATAGATGAATCATATTTTAATAGTTAAATTCGTTTTTTTGTAATGTCATTTAAATATAGTTGTTTAATTAGTTTGGATTAAGATTAGTTTGTTGCAGGGGCTATACACATAAATGTGCGTGCCACATGTCACTATACATAAATCACATTTTCATACTTAAATTTTTTTTTTGTCCTGTCTTGATAATAAAATGTAATATATTATAGCTTACCTCTCAGTTCTAATTTGCACAATGTAAAGTAGGAAATTAGGAAACAATTCTCTTCTCAAGTAACAGCAACAGTTAACTATCCAGTCTCTCCGTTCATCACCTGAGTAGAAATGTAAAATTTTCTGGAAAGTAGGCAGTATTTATTATCAAGTGCCTGAGATAGTTATAACGCAATACGCATGCGCTATTTGCGTTCCAGCTTACAATTTGCATTCCATCTGCCATTTTGTGCGTAGTAGTTTTCAAAATGATGGTTAATATCAGTGTGGTACATTCCGCATAGTATGTATTTCAGTCTTGCTAGTCACTGTAGTATAGTTACGTCTGAAGCCTAGTTTTCGTTTTGTTCGGCGGCCATTTTTCTCTCGCTTAGGTGATTTTCGGCAGTTTAAACTCGTTTTTTTTGGATATAAATGGACGTGTAAATTAACTTTTAAAGGTGCGTTCCATCCGCCATTTTGTGCGTAGTAGTTTTCAAAATGGTGGTTAATATCAGTGTGGTACATTGCTGTAAGTAAGCTTTTTTTGTGTTCGTTGTATTTATTTGTTGTGTTTCTGATGTTTTCATGCGCTCCGTTTTCGGACGGTTTTGCGTGTTGGGAATGGGTGGTTTCGCCACCGAATTTTTTTGCGAGGCGGCCGTAATTTGTTTGCGATGGACGCAGTTGGCTTTTATGTGTACGACGCAGTGTATTTTTTCCTAAGTCGGCGTATGTGTGTTAACCGCGTGTGAGGCGCCTTTACTGTCGCGTGTGAGGCGCATTTGCAGAGACATTGGGATGCTCCACCACCGCAGTTCGTTGGGGGTTTGCTGCACGAGCCCACAAGCGTTAGCAACAACTCGTATGCTCACAACTATATATGTTATGGTACATGCCGATGTGTATGTACATTTAATAAGGATTTGAATGTTCTCCATTTATTTTCAGTATTTTTCCCTGTAAGTTCTTTATCCCAAAGGGATTTGCATAAATTAGAGAATTGTGCGACTAAAGGACAGATGAGATTTAATTCAAATACATGTAAAGTTATGCATTTGGGAAGGAAAAATATTCACACAATTTATAATCTTAATGGAGCAAATCTAAGGGTATCAAATATTGAAAGGGATTTGGGAGTGCTTGTGGACAACCAACTAGGAAACGTGCGCAATGCCAAGCAGCATCTGCAAAGGCAAATAAAATATTAGCATGTGATAAGACTGGTATAGAAGCCAGGGAAGCAAATATAATTCTGCCACTATACAAATCCCTAGTACGGCCTCATTTGGAATATGGAGTACAATTTTAGGCACCACTACATAAAAATGACATTTTAGAGCTTGAAAAAGTACAGAGAAGGGCAACAAAACTAATAAGAGGAATGGAGGGGCTAAACTTGTTTTCCCTAGAAAAAACGGTGTCTAAGAGGGAATATGATTACCTCATATAAATACATCCAGGGTCAGTATAAAGATTTGTCAAGTGAACTTTTTGTGCCAAGAGGTTTTCAACTGACAAGGGGACATCCGTTGAGATTAAAAGTAAAAAGACTTTACCTTGAAGAAAGAAAATGGTTCTTCACTGTAAGGGTGGTTAATCTGTAAAATTCCCTACCAAGGGGGGCGGTGACGGCGGATTCAATAGATAACTTTAGAAAGGGATTGAATATATTTTTAAATAAAAAGGGCATTTAGGGCTATCCTGGATAATTAGAGAGGGAGTATTGATACAGGGAGGAATCCGATCGCCTGTACCTGTGGTCAGAAAGGAATTTCATATTTTTTCCCCCTTTTGGGACAATTGACAAAGTTTCACTTGTTTTTGCTTGTGTCTGCCTTCCTGGATCAATTAACAATTAATCTGCATATTGCAGAATAGAGGAGATCTAGAAGGGTTAAACTTGATACACCTCAATTACTGTGTAACTATGTATGTAGCATTTCAGAGCGTGAACATGATCAATTAAGCAAGGCCGTAACTACCAATTTAGAAACCGCAAATAGAAAATGAGACCTTTGACATTACTTTACAGTTAGAGTGGTTAAACTGTGGAGTTCTCGACCAAAGGAGGTGGTGACAGCGACTTCGATAGATAACTTTAAAAAGGGGATAGAAATATTTTTGAATAAAGAGGGCATTCAAGGTTATCCTAGATAACTAAAGAAGGAATATTGATCCAGGGAGAAATTTGATCGCAGGCTTGAAAGATCAAAGGCTTAGATGGTGCGTAAGTTCCAGTTGTAACAACCACAGGGATTTTCAGCCCATAACCTGTAGAACGTTTGCAGATTGCAAAAAGATGTCAATTAAATAGCAAATTAATTCACGGGCTTCACGTAAGCTACAATTTCTCAATTAAATGAGGCCCTAGGTATGTCCAATTGATAAATCCAAAAGAAAAAGACACATAACAGGGAAAGAGATAAATAAAAAAAAGAGACATTGATGGTATATGAGTTTTTATAATACTTACATTTTGTTGGCATTCCAGTCGGATTTCTGGTTGTGTGCGGACAGCTCAGATGGTGTGTTTATTATAAGATTATACTTTAGTATCACAAATAATAGTTGTCAAACTGCGATCCGTCGTCACGCTTGCGACAAATCGCAGTTTGCCAACTACAATTGCCGCAAAGGGTGGGAGAGACACAGGGGAGTGAGAGGAGGGGGAGAGACACAGGGGAGTGAGAGGAGCGGGGAGAGACAAAAAGGAGTGAGAGGAGGGGGGGCGAGACACAGGGGAGTGAGAGGAGAGGGGGAGACGCAAAGGAGTGAGAGAAGAGCGAGAGACACAGGGTAGGGAGAGGAGAATGGAAGAGACACAAGGGAGGGGGGAGAGACAGAGGGGAATGAGAGGGGGAGAGACAAAGAGGAGAGGGAGAGAAACAGGGGAGTGAGAGGAGAGGGTAGAGACACAGGGGAGTGAGAGGAGGGGGAAGAGACACAGGGGAGGAGAGGGTAGACACACAAGGGGAGGGAGAGGAGGTGGAAGAGATACAGGAGTAGGAGATGAGGGGGTAGACAAACAGGGGAGGGAGAGGAGGGGGAAGAGACACAGGAGAGGGAGAGGAGTGGAAGAGACACAGGTGTAGGAGATGAGGGAGTAGACACACAGGGGAGGGAGAGGGGGGGAAGAGACACAGGGGTAGGAGATGAGGGAGTAGACACACAGGGGAGGGATAGGAGGGGGGAGAGACACAGGTGAGGGACATGGATGGAACAGACATGAGGGAGGGGGTGAAGAGACATGGGGGAAAGAGACACAGGGGAGGGAGAGGGGGGGCAAGAGACACAGGGGAGGGAGAGGTGGGGAAAGAGACTTGGGGGGACAGGGAGGAAAGACACAAGGGGGAGTAGGGGTAAAAACACAGGCAGGATAGGAGACACAAGGGAGGGAGAGGAGGGGGAAATGAGAGACAAGGGAGGAAGTAGACAGAGGGAGAGACCCGCAATGAGCACCAAAGGACAGTAAAGTAGAGTGAGAGAGGCTCACATTGTGTGGCGAACAGCATTGCCAGGATTCACATTTTATTGCCGTCATTTTTGACGGGCAAGTTGCTAGTCATTAATAATTCCAACAATGAATAGCTTTATACTGTATATTGTGCCATTAATGAAAAAGAGCAAATTTATTGTATATGTGTTGCCATAGTAACAGAGTGAAGATACGATGTGTACTTTACATTGATACTTTGATGGAGCAATAGACTGCTGATGAGAGTACATAAACTGCTAGAAAGAACCTTATAGTATCCTATAAGAGAGTGGATGGGAAGGTCTTAGCATTGATTGGGATTGCACACTGGATGGTGGAAGAACATAAAAATATTAAGACTGTGTACATGTTATCATGACAATGGAGCCATTACCTCCGTATACTCGTTACTGATTAAGTAGTAAACCATGGACATTAAACTATTAAATTGCGATTTGGTAAATTTAAAAGGGCTCTAACTAAGCACACAGCATATTTTATTTACAGAAGTTTTTAATTAGTGAACTTCTATCCAAAAGCAGGGTCTTCACTAACTAAAAACTTCTGTAAATAAAATATGCTGTGTGCTTAATTAGAGCCCTTTGAAATTTACAGAATCTCAATTTAATAAGGCTGATGGAGTCTGGTACTGAATGTTGACCCACAATGATAGCAATATAATGTTTAGGCAAAACAGTACATTTTATTCTTAGCTTGTGTAGGTTTCGCGGTGGTGGATTGAGGAAGGTCAAGTAGGTGTGTTGAAACCATATAGTCAGACTCACCACATGGATAAACCTTCTGGCATGATTATAATTTTGCATCTGTAAAAGAAAGTTAGAATGAACATACAATAATATACAATTTGACCCACAATGATCACATATATAGTTGTGAGCGTACGAGTTGTTGCTAACGCTGCGGGCTCGCGTAGCGAGTCGCGGGCCTCGCGTAGCGAGGGCCGCGGCTCGCGCAGCGAGTCGCGGGCCTCGCAAAGCGAGGGCCGCGACTCGCGCAGCGAGTCGCGGGCCTCGCGTAGCGAGGGCCGCGGCTCGCGCAGCGAGTCGCGGGCCGCGCGTAGCGAGGGCACTGTGCCAGGTTCTCAGTTGCTGGCAGGGAGCGCCGACGGCGCTCCTTGCCAGCAACTGAGGACCCTCGCGAAGCGAGGGCCTCAGTTGCTGGCATGGAGCGCCGCAGGCGCTCCTTGCCAGCAACTGAGGACCCTCGCGAAGCGAGGGCCTCAGTTGCTGGCATGGAGTGCCGCAGGCGCTCCTTGCCAGCAACTGAGGACCCTCGCGAAGCGAGGGCCTCAGTTGCTGGCTTGGAGCGCCGCAGGCGCTCCATGCCAGCACCTGAGGACCTCGCAAAGGGAGGTCTTCAGTTGCAGCAACTGCGACCCTTGCAAAAACAAATTTACGTCGCAACACATTACGACACTCGCAAACAACATACGACACACGTTCACACACATTACGACACTCGCAAACAACATACGACACACGTTCACACACATTACGGCCTCGCAACACTCGGACGCAACTCGCGAACATTACAAAATTACAAACACAATACATACACACAGCACATACATAAAAAACTTACCTACACAAACAGGAAGCACCCAGGACCTCAAAAATGCAACTTACAACTTAATTGCACTCAAAATAAAAGAGTTTAGACACTAAATACTTTGTTAAGCGACACAAAAAATGGCCGACGAATAAAACGAAAACGAGGCTACACACGCAAACACCATACGAGACACGTTACTACACATTACGACTTCGCAAACATCGGACGCAACACGCCGACATACAAACATTTAAAACTTAACAAAGACACACAACAAGCACATAAAAAGCTTACCTACAGCAAGAGGAACCAGCCAGCACCTCAAAAAAACAAGTTACACCTACATTTAAATCAAAATAAACACTTTAGACACTAATACCATCGCTAAGCGAGAGAAAAAATGGCCGACGAACAAAACGAAAACGAGGCTTCAGACGTAACTACACTACACTTACTCGCAATAATGAAACACATACTATGCGGAACGTATCACAATCATATTAAACACCATTTTAAACAGTAATACGCCTAAAATGGCGGATGGAACGCAAATTGTAAGCTGGAACGCAAATAGCGCATGCGTATTGCGTTCTAACGGTCTCACTTTCCAGAACTTTCTACAAGTTTATAAATACTGCCTATTTCCAACTAAAAAATACATTTCTCCTCAGGTGATCAACGGAGTGACTTCTGCTTTTACTTGAGAAGACAATACTAATTTACTACTTTACATTGTGCAAATTACAACTGACAGGTAAGCTATAATATATTACATTTTATTATCAGGTCAGGTCAAACAAATAAAAAAATAAACTAGGATTTATGTAGTCATCATGTATTGCACATTTATGTGTATAGGCTCACAAAAATAATTAAACTGAGCTTTATGTATAGTGACCTCTGACACGCACATATATGTCTATAATGTATAGTCACATGTGACACGCACATATATGTCTATAATGTATAGTGACATCTGACACGCACATTTCTGTGTATTGCCCGTTCATAGTGACATGTGACACGCACGTATATGTCTATAATGTATAGTGACATCTGACACGCACATTTCTGTGTATTGCCCCTTCATAGTGACATGTGACACGCACGTATATGTGTATAATGTATAGTGACATCTGACACGCACATTTCTGTGTATTGCCCCTTCATAGTGACATGTGACACGCACGTATATGTGTATAATGTATAGTGACATGTGAGACGCACATATATGTCTATAATGTATAGTGACATCTGACACGCACATTTCTGTGTATTGCCCCTTCATAGTGACATCTGACACCGACATATATGTCTATAATGTATAGTGACATGTGACACGCACATTTATGTGTATTGCCAATGCAACAAAATTAGCTTACAACAAAATCAGTAAACAACTACATTTAAATGACATTATATCTCATGTATACTGATATGTGACACGCACATATATGTGTAATCATCTATAGTTACATCTCACACACACACATTTATGTGTGTTAGAAAAAAATAAAAAATAAGGTTAATTTAACCATTTAAATTTGACTCATGTATACTAATATGTCACACGTACACTTCATGTATGTGACATATGTGTGTAGACACCAACAAAAAATAAGGTTAATTGAATTCATTTACTGCAATTCAATAGATCATATAAAGCTGAATCTTTCTATTTCTTTTAATATTCAAACAGACTCTGCATCAACAGCGTCTCTCAACAATTTGCACCGTGCACTGTGAAGCACAATCCCTTTTAAAGAACACCAACAAATTTGAAGAGGTAAGATACAACAAGACATTACATGCTCAAAAGGCCATGCTTTGCTAGATGAAAAATTATAAATATACAAATAACTATTTCACTTTCTTTTTCAAACAGACACTACAAGAACACCGGCGGATTAAGATTGCCAGGAAGGCACCGTCTGTCATTCAAAACTTCTATCAAGGTAAAGTATTAAGTATAAACAAGAAAGAACCATGAGCCTTATTCAATTGCAACTTTCTCAATTGAATAGAGCTCTATATAAGCACATAATATTTTTTTATACAGAACTTTTTAGTTACTGAACTTCTAACCACAATCAAGGTTTTCAATAACTAAAAAGTTTGCTCAAGAAATATGTTATGTGATTATATAGAGCCCTCTTCAATTGGCAAAATTGCAATTCAATGAGGACCTATATATCTTTAATGGCCAAGGGCCTCACTCAAATGTGATTTGCCCATTTCAATAGGGCTCTATATAAGCACAGAGCATATTTTTTAAAGGAAATTTTTCTTTTGTGAACACGTTCCTTTTGGATACAAGTTCACTAAATACAAAATTCTGTAAAAAATTATGCTCTGTGCTGATATTGAGCTCTATTCCATTGGTCAAAACACAATTGAATGAGGAGCTCACAATATAACAAATGCAGTAACCAAAGGCCCTCATTCAATTGCTATTTTGGACAATTAAATATGCCTATAAATAAGAACTTTTAGGCCCTTACTCTATTTTAACAAATATATGTCATGTGCTTATTTACAACCCTATTCAAATTTATACATTGCAATTCAATTACGGCCTTAGAGTACTATTACATTGTAAAATATGCAATTGAATGAGGGCCAAACTATGCAACATATGGTACACACAAAGGCCCTCATTCAATTGCAATTTGCCCAATTGAATAGGGCTCTAAATAACAACATAACAATTGCTTAAAACTAAGGTTTTACTTAATAAAAAAATATCAAAAATACAGTTTTTCAATGACTACAAAATTATTTTAAATCATATGCTATGGCCCTCATTCAATAGCAATTTGGCCAATTGAATAGGGGTCTAAATAAGCACATAACATAATTTTTTAAATAAGTTTTTAGTTAGTAAACATCTATCCAAAAGCAAGGTTTTCACTAACTAAAAACTTATTTAAAAAAAATATGTTATGTGCTTATTTAGAGCACTATTCAATTGGCCAAATCGCAATTGAATGAGGGCCTATGTGCTTATTTAGGGCACAATTCAATTAGCCAAATCGCAATTCAATAACACACAAACTGCTACACACAAAACAGATTTTCTTATTAAATGTTTAACAACCTATAAGCCTTACAAAGAAGCCAAAATAAGAATAACAAAAGTGTTGCGCACCTAATAGCATTGTACAAAAAATCCCACAAACACATAGGAAACTACATTAACATTCTTCTTTAATGTTTAACAACCTATAACCTGTACAATCAAGAAGAAATAAGTTTTGCACAAGTGATGCCCACCAAACAGGATTCTCAAAAACTAACACAAACACATAGCAAACTACATTAATTATATTATTTCATGTTTCACTAACTATAACCATCCCAATAAAGCTTAAATAAGTATACCACAAGTGGTGCGCACAAAACAGGATTGTACAAAAACTAACATAAAGACATAGCTAAATAAATTCATATTCTTATTTAATATATCACAACCCACAAGCCTTACTAAGAACCTTAAATAAGAATAACAAAAGTCGTGGGATTGTACAGAAAGTTACAAAAAATATTTTTGAAAAAAATAACCATAAATGATACAATACAGCCTAATTCATACATTTTTAACTTATTTAAAAGACATTTCACTCAAACAACATTTTCTATTTTACATTACAACAGATACTGCGTGAAGACAATCGGACGAGGACTTTTGCCACACGACCGGACCATCGGACGAGGACTCGGACCAGACCAGCAGACGAGGAATTTCAACACAGGACCAGACCAGCAGACGAGGAATTTCAACACAGGACCAGACCATCGGACGAGGACTTTCACCAACGGACCACAACATCGGACGAGGGATATCGCTACAGGACCACAATATCGGACGGGGGCTATCGCCACAGGACCACACCATCGGGCGAGGACTTCCAACAGAGGACCACACCATTGGACAACGATTTTGAAACGAGGACCAACAAACATTCGGATTTAAATCACACTTCAACCAAGGTAAACTATAATAAGTACTAAAGTATAAAACTAAAGAAACTGCTTTCAGTTGCATCCGTGTCAACAGAAAAATAAAATAATTAATTTACTATCTCCCTTATTTTATTTCAATTGCTACTATTCAATACATAGCTCAATAACCACATCACTTTTTTTTTAAGCAAAGAAGTTTTGCAGTCGTAAATATGTATCCACAAACAAAGTTTTTAATAAATAAAACCATTATTTTAAATAAATATGTTACATGCTTATTTACAGCAGTATTCCATTGCCCAAATTCTGAGCCACTGAAGACAGGAATTATAAATTTAACTAAATATCAATGATACATTCATGATTTGCCTTTTATTTCAACAATTGTGCACAATAATCTTTAACAGGAATTACAAATTTAAATATACACAATTACATTTATTTGTTTACGTTTACAGATTAATATGGCTGATAACGAGACCAAAGAAGACAAGAAAAGACGTCAAACTAGAGAAAGACAAGAGAGATGGGCCGCCCAGCAGACACCGGAGGAGAAAGAAATTCGAAGAGAAAAAGAACGCAAAAGACTTGCAAATAAAAGAATATCAGCTGCAAAAATGAAAGATAGAACCAAAAAAAATAAAAAAATAATAAAGCATTTACAAACTGTTCCTAAAACATCAGATGACATTTTACAACATACCAGTCAAGACAGACCAAAAAAAGCAACTACAAAAACAAAGCATTTACAAACTCTTACTAAAAACTTACAGGACATTTCAACCAAACAAGTACAACATATACCAAGAAAATCTACGAAAAAAACTAAACATTTAGAACCTGTTGTTGAAACATTTCAGGACTTTTCATCTGATGAATATCAAAGTCAACATCCAATATGCCTTGCAAATTGTCCTTTAATGAAGTCTTTAGCAGTAGAGGTTCATAGTTGTGGGGACATGACTACTCAATGTCAATTTTGTGAGGCTTATTATTTTAAACAGGAGAGACCTCGAGATGGACAATTTATTAGTTGTTGTCAAAAAGGAAAGTTCAAACTTCCACAAAGGAAACAATTTCCAACCTATTTACTAAATATTATGACTCAACCTACTTTTCCAAATTACAACAATTTTAAGACAAACATAAGATCCTACAATAGTGCCATATCATTTGCATCTATGGGGGCAACATTGGCTGCTAATGTACCAGGACATGGTCCTTACTGTTTTAAAGTCCAAGGACAAATTTATCATCGGACTTCACATTTACATCCAGAGGAAGGAGAGCAAAGAAAATTCGCTCAACTATATGTCCTAGATACAATGGAAGCTGTTGACCAACGTATGCAGATGGAAGAAAATAAAAAATGCTTACCCAGTGTTTTTATAGAGCTAAATAACATTATGGACAACAATCCCTACAGTAAAGCTTACAAAAAATTGGCAGAAGTAGAAAATGAACAACTACTTCATGCACAAAGACATCAATTACCCATGCCAAAGGTTAATATGGTGCTTAAAAGAGACAGACATACTGATAAACGTCGTTATAACTTGCCAACATCAAATGAGGTTGCAATGGTCTTTCACAATGATGAAGGAGAACCACCATTTCAAAGAGACATTAGAGTATATCCCAGAAATCAGGACCAACCATTTATTAATATTAATATCTTAAGTCCAAATTTAGATCCAATGACATATCCCATCTTTTTCCCACACGGAGAAGCAGGTTGGCAACCAAAATTAACCCTTCCCAGTTACCCAAATGCTAAAGCCAGAATCCGAAATAATGTTTCTATGCTTGAATTTAAAGTTGCTCAAATTGCCATTAGAGATGATTTTAATCCCATTTTATGTGGTGGAAAACTAACACAACAATGGATTATTGATTCATATTTGCAAGTTGAGGCAAATAATTTAAACTTTATAAAATATCAACAAGATAAACTACGTGTAGAACAATATTGTGGACTCATGGACTATGTTGCTGACGTGGCTACAAGCAGAGACATGACAGCTGGCAAAGCCATCATTTTACCATCTTCCTTTCAAGGATCTCCTCGAAATATGAGAGAAAGATACAATGATGCTATGGCTATTGTGACTAAATTTGGAAAACCCGATTTATTTGTGACATTTACATGTAATCCACAATGGCCAGAAATTCATCAAAATCTACTTCTTGGACAAAGTGCTTCAGATCGACCAGATTTAGTAGCCAGAGTTTTTAAGATAAAATTAAATGAATTAATACGTGACTTTACTATAAATCAGTTATTTGGCAAATGTCTTGCTTATGTATATACCATTGAATTTCAAAAAAGAGGCCTTCCACATGCACATCTTCTCATAATACTTCAAGAGAAAGATAAATTAGATACTTCGGCCAAAGTGGATGCAGTCATAGTTGCTGAACTACCGGATCCAGAACTATATGGTAGACTATATGAGATTGTTACTCATCGCATGATTCATGGACCCTGTGGAGACCTTAATCCACAATCACCATGTATGGAAAATAATCAATGTTCAAAAGATTTTCCCAAAGATTATAGAGACAAAACATATGCCAATTGTGATGGATATCCACTTTATAAAAGAAGAGAAGGAGATAGTGCCATTATTCGTGGAAAAAAAGTGGACAATAGATATGTAGTACCCTACAATCCACATTTACTCATGAAGTACAACGCCCACATCAACGTAGAAGCCTGCACTTCCATCAAATCAATTAAATATGTCTACAAATATATTTACAAAGGTTACGATGCAGCTACTGTAGTCGTCAAAAGTGCAGACAACCCTGAAAGTAGTGAGTTAGTACATGATGAACTTGCATCTCATGTAGATGCTCGCTATGTCAGTGCGCCAGAAGCTATGTGGCGGCTTTTAAAATTTGAAATGCATGATAGATCACATGCAGTATATAGGTTAGCAGTACATTTGCCACAACGACATTTAGTCTATTTCCATTCTGGAAATGAAATGAATGCATTGGCCCAAAGTGAAGATCGTCACACTACACTAACTGCATGGTTTGCATTAAATTCCACTGATGCTCAAGCAACACAATACTTATATATTGAAATTCCATATCACTATGTTTTTGTGAATGGATTATGGAGAGCAAGAAAAACCAGAGGCAATAAAATAATTCCACGAATTTACACAGTCAGTCCAAGAGATGTTGAACGATTTTGCTTACGGATATTACTTTTAAATGTTCCAGGAGCACAAAGTTTTGAACAATTAAGAACTGTTAATGACATTGTATATGAATCCTTCCATTTAGCTGCAAGAAATAGAAACTTACTCGCTGATGATACAGAGTGGGAAAGATGTTTAGAAGAAGCAGCACAATGTCAAATGCCACGACAGATGAGAGAACAATTTGCTTTTATTTGTATCTTCTCAAATGCTCCAAATGCATTAGCTTTGTGGGAGACTTTTAAAAGTAATATGGCTGAAGACTTTATGCGACGATACAATGAACCCATTGCACACTTAAAAGCCTTAATGGAAATTCAAGAAGTCTTTTTAACTCATGGATTAAGTTGTGCAAGTTTTAATTTGCCTGATCCAGGTCTAATAGATGACATTAACTTTGAAGACTATGACATTCAACTACAAGCAGAAAGAACACAAGAAAGACTTGCAACTTTAAATACACTACAATTGCAAGCATTTCATGCCATTAAAAATGCTATAGATGATGACATGGTGACAGAGCGTTATTTCTATCTTGATGGACCTGGCGGATCAGGGAAAACATATTTGTACAATTTATTAATGAGTTCAGTACGAGCACAAGGACAAATAGCAATGGCGTTTTCCACTACTGGAATTGCTGCACTTTTATTAGAAGGTGGAAGAACTGTTCATAGTGGATTCAAACTGCCAGTGCCTATTTTGGAAAATTCAGTGTCAGATATTCGCATGACATCCTTACAAGCAAAGAAATTGAAGAAATGTAAATTAATTATAATAGATGAGGCCACAATGATGTCATGCTATGCCCTCCAATGTATTGACCGTTTGCTTCGTGAAGTCATGGATAATATTTTTCCATTTGGTGGAAAGGTAATTTTGTTGGGTGGCGATTTTAGACAAACATTACCTGTCGTTGTACATGGAAATCGAACAGACATTATTGAAACATGTATAAAGTCAAGTACAGTATGGAAACATTTTACCCATCTTCAACTGCAACAAAATATGAGATCAGAAGGCCAAACTGATTTCAATGATTGGCTTATTAAAATTGGAGAAGGAAGAACAGAAAAAATACTACATTTACCTGACGACACTGTAGAGATCCCACCTCATATGATTTGTCAACAAGATATTATATCGACTATATTTGAAGGGAGCATAAATAACGAAGAATATTCTGAGCTTGCCAACCAAGTCATACTGACGTGTAAAAATAAAGATGCATTAATACTCAATAATGAAATCTTAAAAAAAATTAATGCACCACAAAGAAATTATCACAGTGCTGATTCTGTACTTGCTGATGACAATGAAAGTCAGGCAAACTTTTCAACTGAATTCATTAACTCTTTAACTCCTTCTGGAATGCCACCACATATTTTGCAGCTAAAGAAAGGTGCAATTATCATGTTACTGCGAAATATGAACCCCAAAAAAGGCCTATGCAATGGCACAAGGTTAATTGTTCAACAATTAAAGGACCATTTTATAGATGCTGAAATTTTAACTGGGACCCATAAAGGAGAGAGAGTTTTCATACCAAGAATAGATTTAGCACCAAGTGAAAGTAGTCTCCCTTTTATACTTCAAAGAAGACAATTTCCCATTATTATGGCATTTGCCATGACCATTAATAAATCACAAGGTCAGACTTTCAAATCTGTGGGTATTTACTTGGAAGAACCAGTTTTTGCACATGGTCAATTGTACGTTGCGTTGTCACGGTGCAAAAATCCACAGGCTATTAAAGTTTACATTGAAAACAATGAAAGTCAAGGTGATTTATTAGAAGATGGACGTATTTTTACTAAAAACATTGTCTACTATGAAGTACTATAACTTTGCAGGATACAAACTAAAGCCATGCAAACATTTTGAAAAAACATTCAAAAATACAAAACAATTGGTTGTTTAATTCAGTCATAATTAATGGAAGTCATGTTTATGGATAATTCGCCTCACAAAATACTTGCCTTGCATTTCTATGAAAAATTATGTTAAAATGTTAAGTCACTATGTTAAGCTTTCATTCATGTTTATCGCCAGTTTATGTGCTCAGTAATGAATTACTTTAATTACGTACGGTTTAAGGAGAGTTTTTACTGTATGCCTTCCTCTACATTCAATGTATATTAAACTTAACAATTATTCTGATACAAATTGCATGTTAATACTGATTAATTTAAAGTTAAACTGTTTTTACATTCAAATGTTAATACTTTTAATTCAAAATTATGTTACAAAATGTATTTACTATGTTCCTGTTTATAATGTTCAAAATTACACAAATGTTTTGCAAAAATTCCAAAGTTACATAAAAAATAAAGTTCAATTTTAAAAATATATACTTTCAAGGTTATTTCTTACATATATTTTAAACTTCATGTTACAATTCGGCACGTTGCAAAAAGTCTTTTTACTTTTTACTTTCCTCTGGATTCTATGTATATTAAAGTGAACAATTCTTCAGATACAAAATTCATTTTTAAAAACCATTACATCAACGTTTTACAAAAATACATCTTCATATCACAATACTTACAAGGGTCAAAAATATATTTAAATAACTAAACAACTTCACAAACATATACATCACATTGCCGTCATTTTTTGACGGGCAAGTCGCTAGTAGCAATATAATGTTTAGGCAAAACAGTACATTTTATTCTTAGCTTGTGTAGGTTTCGCGGTAGTGGATTGAGGAAGGTCAAGTAGGTGTGTTGAAACCATATAGTCAGACTCACCACATGGATAAACCTCCTGGCATGATTATAATTTTGCATCTGTAAAAGAAAGTTAGAATGAACATACAATAATATACAATAAAAAATTAATGTTAATCTGGGTTTCTAAAAACAATGAGAAACCATAAGGAGTGAATTATGTAAATGACGTATGAGCTTTCTGATTGTATGAATTGAGTTGTCATAGCAACAACAAACATTTAATTATCTGGATAGTAATGTAGATGCCCCCCCCCCCCCCCTTCCCTTTGACAAAGCTGTGTTTTGATGGTAAAACTTGTCAGGGATTAGCAAACTAAGGGATACAGGAATTTCAGTAAATATCTGTGCATGGATTGAAAGACAGGAAGCAAAATGGTAAGTGGGGTTCCTCAGGGGTCAGTATTAGGTCCTCTTCTTTTTAACATATTTATTAATGACTTGGAAGTAGGACTGGAAAGTATTGTCTCCATTTTTGCTGATGACACTAAATTGTGCAAGGTAATTAAAACAGATAATTATGTACTTTCCTTCCAAAGGGACTTGCATAAATTAGAAAAATGGGTGACTAAATGGCAGATGAGATTTAATATGAATAAATGTAAAGTTATGCATCTGGGAAGGAAAAATAGCCATGCAATTTATAATCTTAATGGAATCTAGATGTATCGGATATTGAAAGGGATTTGGGAGTGCTTGTAAACAACCACCTAGGGAAGCAAATATAATTCTGCCACTATACAAATCGCTAGTACGCCCTCATTTGGAATATGGAGTACAATTTTTGGCACCACTTCATAAAAAGGACATTTTAGAGCTGGAAAAAGTACAGAGAATGGCAACAAAACTTATAAGGGGAATGGAGGGGCTACGTTATGAAGAAAGACTAACTGAATTAAACGTATTTTCGCTACAAAAAAGGCATCTACGAGGGGATATGATTACCTTATTTAAATACATCCAGAGTCAATATAAGGCTTTGTCAAGTGAACTTTTTATAGCAAGAGATTTTCAACTGACAAGAGGACATCCTTTGAGGTTAGAGGAAAAAATATTTCACCTTTAAACAAAGAAAAGGGTGGTTAAACTGTGGAATTCTCTACCAAAGGAGGTGGTGACAGCGAATTCGATAGATAACTTCAAAAAGGGGTTAGATATATTTTTGAATAAAGAGGGCATTCAAGGTTATCCTAAATAACTAGCGAAGGAATATTGATCCGGGGAGAAATTTGTTCCCAGTTTCTGGGGTCAGGAAGGAATTTTGGAAGGGTTTCGATGTTTTTTTTTTTTTTTTTGTGCCTTCCTCTGGATCAATTAACAATTACTAACAAATAGTCCACATATTAAAAAGATCAAGAGAGAACTGAAAAGGTTGAACTTGATGGACTAACAGTCTTTATTCAACCTCAAATACTATACTATACTATACCTTAAAGAAAGAAAATGGTTCTTCACAGTAAGGGTGGTTAATCTGTGCAATTCCCTTCCAAGTGAGGTGGTGACAGAGGATTCCATAGATAACTTTAAAAAGGGATTGGATATATTTTTAAATAAAAAGGGCATTCAGGGCTATCCTGGATATTTAGAGAGGGAGTATTGATCCAGGGAGGAATCCAATCTCCTGTATATGGGGTTAGGAAGGAATTATATATTTATTTCCCCTTTTGAGACAATTGCCAAAGTTTCACTTGTTTTTTTTTTCTGTTTGCCTTCCTTTGGATGAAATAAAAAAATTAACAATAAATCTGCATATTGCAGATTAGACGAGATCTAAAAAGGTTTAACTTGATGGACTAAAAGTTTTTTTTTCAACCTCAATTATCCCTATATGTTAAGATCTTGTGGGATTAAATAGGTCATATATGCATGTAAGAAGTTATATAGAAGTTTCCTAACAAGCATTCACTGATTAGCAAAGTATGATTAGCCTGATGGACCAAGACAAATTATGAATTGTATGCTAGTTTAGCCAAAGTTTTAAGGAGTGGTTACTCTAAAATTCAACTAGCAGAAATTGGAAGACATTTTGCCAACTTAAAGGCAGTTTTTATTTTGGTATGTTTTCATGCAAACAATGTTTTCATATACTACTGATTCTTCTCTATCAGATGCATTCATAATCCAGGAAATGTAGATATGTCTTTAAGTTTATCTGTTTGAAATTCCAGTCATTGCTCATCAAACAGCATTCATGTTAAAATAAAAAGTTCTTCTGCAAATAGGAGACAATAACATACCCTGTATAGGGGATCAATATCTTGTTGATTATACCTTATAAAGAAAAGTATAATGTTTTTTTGTATAATTGATTTTTAATTGGATTTATTTTTGTCACTCTTTATATAATAAAGCTATGCTTGTGTTGCATTTTGGCCTACAAAAATAAAAGTAGTAAAATGTAAGCAAAATAAGGGAAAATAATGTTCTGGAATTTTCTTTTTTTCCTGAAATATTTAAATCAACTGAATATATTGCTAGAGTAAAAAAAAAAATACAAAAGTCAGATGTTGCGGTGCAAACATACATTTCTGAAACAGTATACTGTAGTACCTTTTTTAATTATAATGTTGTGTGTACCTTTGGGCGAATACTCTTCCTGCTCCTTCTAGCCTGACTCCCCAATGCATCCCCCCAGGTTTAAAAAAAAGGGGAAGTCAAAAGCTTTCCTGGGCCAAAGCCTTTCTGAGACATACTGCTCCATAGTGCTGCTATTGGCAATCTATGGTAATGCATCAAAAATTTTAATTTTGCTATTTTGTGTATCCCTTATTCATATAATCTGGGAGGTATTTGTCCCCACCAGTTCCTATGTTCCTGCCAGTGGGTGCTCTCACAAATGTATACAAAAAATTTAGAAGATGAGACATATACTGTTAAAATATAAACTCTTTTTAAGTCCTATTATTATACTGTAAATGTAATTTGCACGTGTTCATCAGGTGAATAAAAGTTATGCTATCATCTAAACATGTTTAATCCCCTACAATATTGTCAAGAAGTCTTCAGTGACCTTCTTAGGTCGACTGTATACAACCCTAAAGACTATGGCCACTATAACCCCTGGCCCAGATTTAAGCTCTTTTGGACCACAAGTTATATATAAACTTACTTCTCAGCTCTCTGGGAGGAGCTTTCCTGGTGTATCAGTTTTGATGTTACTAAAAGTCAAACCATATTGACCAGAGGACAATAAGATCAAAACCGGCAACATAATGGGATTGCCGTCACAGTGGAATTCTGCTTTCAAATATCTGGCTCGGTGATGGAACCTGAACAAAGTGGCAAGGAAACTAGGTAAATTCGGTGGTTAACCTAAATAAAAAAACAAATAGGTATTGGTTAACCACCACAATGCTTCAAAGCAACAAATTAGACTCCTTGACCTAGTTCTCATGGAAATTACAACACCTATCCCACCCCCAGTTGTGCTTGCTTTTATGCAAAGAGGGGAAAACCTTTAGAGACATTTTGTGATATTTCACTAAAATCTGTACTGTGCCACACAGTCACTAACGATAAATTTACCTGTTTGACACCAGGAACTAACTGGTGTACCTGTCCTGTTGGTCCCATATTGTGACATAAATTATATTAAATTTGCTCAGAACTCCATGCACATCTATACATACTATTCCCTAAAAGTAATGTAAATGAATCATGTGTTGGAACTGGGGGGATGAGGTGGTGGGGGGGGGGGGGGGGGACAAATCCCTCCCAGCTTTTTCTATGTGTGTATGTATGTATAAATAAGCTATTTTAAGGCCTGTGTATACAGTGAACTGTATCCCTCCCAGAATAATTTTGGCTCCTATTCCCCTGTAAATATAATCTATTTCTAGTTATAGAGTTCTGCAGTGTAAAAGTGAAATCCTGTGTTCCAAAAAACTTAACCAATGTACTCTTAGTTCTATTTGTTGTAATGCCCAACAATGACATTACTTTCATTATGTGTGTCATGTAATCTTGTAGTGCCAGTATGTCCCAATCTGGTCTTTAAATTCTTCTTACCTGTCTTACTTTGGGCTTAATGCTTTAGGCATCCTCTTAGTTATTATTTTCATGTTTAGCTGTTGAGTTATACTCTATGGCCCTCATTCAATTGCAATTTGGCCAATTGAATAGGGCTCTAAATAAGCACATAGCATATTTTTTTACAGAAGTTTTTAGTTAGTAAGCATCTATCCAAAAGCAAGGTTTTCACTAACTAAAAAAGTATTTAAAAATATGCTATGTGCTTATTTAGAGCCCTATTCAATTGGCCAAATTGCAATTGAATGAGGGCCTATGAATGTTGAACCCGCTTTGATGTTGAGGAACCAGTTACTTGCTGAATGGTGGTGTAACATAATTAAGATGTTTCAACATATTTTCATAAAATTTGACTCCATTATAATTATATAATGAGTCAAGCTTTTTTAATACATACATTTTATTGGAACAGCATAAAACTATACAAACAAATAACTTCTCTAAAATCAAAAACATACATTATTCAAATATATATTATTATTCAAAGTTTATGTTTTATAATCTTACCTTCTATATCCTTCACTTCTTTTTTGAATATTTCTTTATTAAACAAAACAAGTGAACATAAAAAAATAAATAACTTGCAACTTATTTACTCATATCCTCATTTTTATTATTGTACTAGACTAGCAACTTGCCCATCAAAAATGACGGGGCAATTAAAAAAAGTGTTGAAATGCTGTTTGTCACACAATGTGAGTGTACTTTGTGCCTCAACTATATAGACCCCTATAACACACTAATGAATGCATGTAATCACATATATAGTTGTGAGCGTACGGGTCGTTGCTCACGCTTGCGGGCTCGCACAGCGAGCCCGCAAGAACTGCGTCCCTCGCGAAGCGAGGGACGCAGTTCCCCGCAAATGCGGGTCCTCGCGAAGCGAGGGCCCGCATTTGCGGTGATGGAGCATCCCAACGTCCCCGCAAATGCGGATCATCGCGAAGCGAGGGTCCACATTTGCGGAGGTGGAGGCTCAACGTCGGCTGTGTTAACACACACACACACACGACTTTTTAACAAAATAAACCCAACCTCCCAGCCAACAAAAACCCAACAACGTCCCCGCAAATGCGGATCCTCGCGAAGCGAGGGTCCGCATTTGCGGTGGTGGGAGCATCCCAACATCGGCTGTGTTCACACACATACACACACACACACAACTTTCTAACAAAAAAAAACTCAAAGTCGCCTCACACCCGCTTACACCCAGACACACACAAGCAAGACTTAACAAAAAAACAGTAAAAAAGGCCCTTCACACGCTCTTAACACACATACGCACGACTTAGAAACAAAGACACTGCGTCGTACACGTAAAAGCTAACCGCGTCTATCGCAAAAAAATACGACAGCATCGCAAAAAAATACGGCTGCATTGGAAAAAAATAAGTCTGCGAAAGACTCATTCCAACCGCCGGGCATCAAAACATCACAAACACAAGAAATAAACACAACGAACACATAAAAAGCTTACTTACAGCAAGGGGGGGCATCAGGCACCTCCAAAAGTTCATTTACACGTCCATTTAAGTAAAAAAAATGAGTTTAAACGGCCAAAAATCGCCTAGGCGAGAGAAAAAATGGCTGCCGAACAAAACTTAAACGAGGCTTCAGACGTAACTACACTGCAGTAACCCGCAAGAATGAAACACATACTATGCGGAACGTACCACAGTCACACTCAAATACCATTTTGAACACTACTACGCACAAAATGGCGGATGGAACGCAAATTGTAAGCTGGAACGCAAATAGCGCATGCGTATTGCGTGCTAATGTTCTGAGGCACTTGAAAGTTACAAAAAATACTGCCCACTTTCCTGAAATTTCTACAAGGTTATAAATACTGCCTAATTTTCAGAAACTTCTACATTTCTACTCAGGTGATGAACAGAGTGACTTCATAGATAACTGCTGCTTTTACTTGAGAAGACAATTCTTTCATAATTTACTACTTTACATTGTGCAAATTACAACTGAGAGGTAAGCTATAATATATTACATTTCATTATCAAGACAGCAAAAAAAAAAAAAAATGAACTATGAAAATGTGATTTCTGTATAGTCACATGTCACACGAACATTTATGTGTGTAGGCCCACAAAAAAAATAACGTTCATTTAACAAAAAACAAACAAAACAAGTATTTTTATATAAAAAAAAACATTTATCTATAGTGACATGTCACACGCACATTTATGTGTGTTGGCCAAAACAAAAAATTAGATTCATTTAACAATTAAAATATGATTCATGTATAGTGATATGTCACACGCACACAAAAAAATTACATTCAACTCTGAAAATGTGCTTCATGTATGTGACGTGTGTAGCCACAGCAAAAAAAAAATGTTCATTGAAAATAATTACAGAAGTATATTTAAATGACATTAATTTACTGCAATTCAATAGATCATGTAAAACTCAATCTTTCTACTGTTAATATTCAAACAGACTCTGCATCAAAAGCGTCACTCAACAATTTGCACCGTGCATTGTGAAGCACAAGATTTTAACTTTCTTTACTTCAACATATTACAAAGTTCATGTTAACAGCTCCACCACGTTTTAAGACACAATGTAAATATTGTATGTTATGTTAATATTACTCCCTGTATTAAGGTTTATCGACAGTTTATGTGGTCATGAAGGAATTTATTTCATTGAGTACATTTTACAGAGAGTTTTTACTGTTTGCCTTCCTTTGCATTCAATGTATATTGAAGTTAACAATTATTCGGATACAAATTGCATGTTAAAAAACCATTGCCTTAAGTTTTAAATATTGAGTACTTTGAAGTTAAACTGTTTTTACATTCAAATGTTAATACTTTCAATACAAAATTATGTTACAATCTTTATTCACTATGTTACTGTTTATACTGTTTCAATTTGTACAAATCTTTTTTACTGTTGGAAATGTACATATATAAGAAACTTCAAGTTTAAAAATATATTATGTCAAGTTTCTTACTTAAATATATTACAAAATTCATGTTACAATTGGGTACCTTTCAAGCTGGGTTTCTACTGTTTGTTTTCATCGGGATTAAATGTAAAATATTGAAGTTAATAATTCTTCTGATACAAATTGATTAGTTTAAATACTGATTAGTTTAAAGTTAAACTGTTTTTAAATTCAAATGTTATTAATTTTTATACCAAATTATGTTACAAAATGTGTTCACTATCTTATTGTTTATAATGTTCAAAGTTAGATAAATGTTTTGTCAAGTTCCAAAGTTACACAAATAATAAAGTTAAACTTTCACTAAATACAATTTCAAGTTTATTATTTACATATATTACAAAGTTATATTTGCTTTTATTGGGATTTCATGTATATTGAAATTAACAATTCTTCAAATACAAATTGAATCTTAACAAACCATTGCCTAAAGTTTACAATAATGATTAATTTCATTTTCAACTGTTCTTACATTAAAAGGTTAATACTTTTAATAGAAAATGTTTCAACACTTATTGTTCACTAAGAGAACATTTTACTAAACTAAACATGTTTTAATATCACAATACTTACAACTGTCACATAGATATATTTATAACTAAACAACTTTCCAAACATACACATCTCATCCAGGACCCTCATGACCCAAAGTGTAAGCACAACACCATTTTAACCCGGTCTCTTATGGGGGTCTATACAGACCCTCATAACCCTCAATTTAACCCCATTAGTCCCACAATGGTATTTAAAGGCCCTCATGGGACAGTTAGAAGCCTAACATTACCCCGTAAGTGCTATGAGGGTTCTCCAGTACCCTCATGACACGAAGTATAAACACTACACTATAGCCCCCCAATAAAACATTACATCTAAACTAACCCCCCTCTACACTAACCTATTAACACCTACACTACCTACCTACACTACCTACCTACCTCCTAATAACCCCCTCACCACTCTAATTACAGAAAGTAAAAAAAAAACTAAAGTCACCAAAAATAAAAAATCTACATTACATAAGATAAAATAAAACCTAAGTCACAAAAAATAAAAAAAGGGAACATTACAGAAAATAACAAAATACATTACAACCACCCCCCCAGTACAGAAAAAAAAATTACACACCTGAAAAGGAAATACATATGGAATATATACAGTACAAATAAAATCAAATACAATACAATACATCACCCAATCTATCTAATATACAATACATCATATCTCTCTAAAATACATCACCCAATCTATCTAATATACAATCAATACTATCTATCTAAAATACACCCCCCTATGTAACACAGAATAAATGCTATCTCTATCTAAAAAACCCTAATTCTAAGCTAAAATAAAATAATTAAGACCACTTCCCTTTGCAGATGTCCTTTCAGATCAGCCACCTAGGGAAAGAAAAACAAAAAAAATTAGTACTACATTTACAGTAAATAAACATTCTAAATATTGTAAAAATTTTACTCACCTTACCAGCATGTCCCCATCCTTCTTTTCTTCTCCGGCGCGGCCTCTGTTGAAAAAAAAACATTACATGACTACAACATACATAAGCATAAAAACAAAGTAAAATAAACATAATATACATTGCACTTACCTCCCCGCGATGTCCCCGGCCTCCTCCTCTTCTGCCCCAGATGGGCCCTGGAACAATCCGCGCTCTAAAAAAAAAAAAAGGTAAAAAACTAACGAAGGTCCGCACTTGCAAACCTCCCCGACGATAATGAGCCTCCTACGGAGTGTTCCAGAATAAAATTAGCAATGGCAGCTTCTGATTGGCTAAAAATGCTGTCTATCAAATTCAGCCAATCAGAAGACGCCAATGTGTGAGCCAATGAGAAAGGGATACACCCCAAAATCCCACTCTGATTGTATAATGCACCTGTCAATCTTTATTTAAACCAATCAGAAGGCTTTATTGCCATCAGCCAATCATAATGGGATACACCCCCACGGGGTGATTGGCTGAAGACATCTGCGCCTTCTCATTGGCTGTAATACTGATTGACATTGACTACAGCCAAAGAGAAGGCGCAAATGCTTTCGGCAAATCAGTACGTGGGGGTGTATCCCATTGTGATTGGCTATTGTCAGTGCAATCAGAATGTGCAGATGCCTCCAGCCCATCACCCTGTGGGGGTGTATTCCATTGTGATTGGCTGAAGGCATCTGTGCCTTGTGATTGGATTATGCACCAGTCAATCTTTATTTAAACCAATCAGAGTGGTATTTTGGGGTGTATCCCTTACTGATTGGCTCACACATTGGCGTCTTCTGATTGGCTGAATTTGATAGACAGCATTTTCAACCAATCAGAAGGCGCCATTGGCTATTTATTTTTTTAGAGCGCAGTTCCAGGGCGGGGCAGAAGAGGAGGAGGCCGGAGACATTGCGGGAAGGTAAGTACAATGGAGATTATGTTTATTTTATTTTGTTTTATGTTTACGTTTTTTTTTTTTTTGTAATGTTATGTTTTTTTTGTTGCACTAATTTATTTATATATTTTTCTCTAGGTTGCTGATCTGAAGGGACATCTGCAAAGGTAAGTGGTATTAATTATTTTCTTTTAGCTTAGAATTAGAGTATTTTATATAGAGATAGCATTTTTTGTATGTTGGATAGAGGGATTTATTTTATATAGATAGGATGTATTTTAGATAGATATTATTTATTGTATATTACATAGATTGGGGGGTGTATATTAGATAAAATGTATAGTGCCAGGGTTATTTATTAACTTATGGGTGTCTGTATTGACCCTCATGAGTGATAGGTTTAATTATGGGTTTATGGGGGGCTGTATTGACCCCCATGAGTGACAGGGTTTTTTAGGGGTTGATGTGGCTCTGTATAGATCCCCATGCGTTATAGGGTAAATATTTTTGTTTGTATTACGAGTCCTTTAAGGACCTTTACGGTCCTTTAAAAACCTGTAAGGCGGGAATTTTGAATTTTCATTGCAGCGGGGGTCCCCGATCGCGTGCGATCTGGGACCCCCACTGCGAGGGTTAATGTGGGGTTAATGCAGTTTTCCCTGCTTATCTCGGATCCCGTGGGGTTAATGCTGGTTTCCGAGCTTATCTCGGATCCCTTCTTGGCTAAGTTGTATGTGTCTGGGCGGTCCGGGTCGTGGAGCCTTGTTTTCTTTTTTTTTCAGCGGCCAGTTTTTCTCTCATTTAGGGGATTTTCATGTGTCTAAACTCTTCAATTTGGACTTAAATTGAGGTGTAACTTCACTTACAGATGTCCTATTGTGTTTTTAATGTTTTTTTGTGCGGTTCTGCTGTTAAGATCGTATTTTTTCTGTTAAGGTCGTATTTTTGCGTCTCTTATTTTTTTTGTGTAAGTCCGTGGTAGTGCCGCTTGTGTGGGTGTTTGTAACCGCGTGTGAGGCGCCGTAGAGCCTCCACCTCAGATGCTGGCAGAGTTAGCAACGACCCGCATGCTCACAACTATATATGTGATAACTCTGTTGATCCAAGAGACCCATTTCTTGTTATAATATAATAACCTGTTTTTTCATGAGTATATCAGTCTTTCCAAGTTGGCTGCTTCATTTATTTTCCTTATGATAATGCGCCAGCAGATGTCTATTTTTTTCCATCTAGCTGCATTACATAATTTTACAATAGTATTATTATTTACTTTTATTTGTAATGCGCAGACATAGGGCCCTATTTTATTGGCCAATTCATACATTTATACACACCAAAAACCACTCTGAAAATTTCCATAGATTCTATTAGCTACTCGCATTCTGATTATGAGTTACAAGCCCACAATCACTACAGGCCAGCCAAAGACGTAAATTTGGCCTAGATTGGTTTTAGCACAACTCCATTATTACGAGCGCTAAATTATTAAAGTTACATAAAATCTATTCTATTCTATTAGACCTATAGCGCTAGATCGCAAATAAAAACTAACCCGCAATTGGAAAAATTATCACATGTCTGTCAAAAATATTGCAAGTCCTAAACATGACTCCCAAGGGCTTTTTCAAATTCTTAGTAAAGCTGTAACAGCTTTTAAACACACAATACTATACTTTAAAAGCATGGCAGCACATAGAAATACATTGGAAATAATTGCACAGCAGTTTCCAAGTAACAAATATGCCAAATTTTCTATTTTAATAATATTTTGGACTGGTCATTCATATGTTAATATTAAAAGTGTTCCTGCAAGATGCATAAAGCAATTAAAGACACAGCACATGACTAAATTGCAACAAAAATCATGTAAGTGCCTTACAAATGACACGTGACACTCACAGAGGCAAATGTGGATTTAAAAAATATATATATATATTTGTATTTATTTACATATATCAGTCATCATATGTATATTTGAACAAAAACTGCTGACAATAATACATTGCCAAATGACATATATCAATTACCAGGGGAACATGCACCACATTACGCAAGACGTAATGCAAATCTGCAAACACACAGGGATCACAACAGCTCCTCTAATGCAATGACTATTAAAGGGATAGACACTCCTTAAATAATATTTAGAAGCACTATTGATCAGCACCACTACTGACTGGGAAGGCACACAAACACACATGGAGACTGTGAAGGGGTACATGGAGCAAGCATCACCAAGAATGTTCTTCAAGCATGATGCCCAAAATGGTGAGAATAACACATAACATAGTGTTTGAAAGCATTTTGGAAACAATGCCTGTGTCATTGTAATGGGCTTGAACGTTCACATAACAATGTTATGGAGAGTAAATAGGGATAATTATTTCAGAAGGATGGCACACTTCATGCAGATTACAGATGTTAGGTGCACCAGTATGTGAAATTATGATATAAATATCACTTAACATTGAAAGTGTAAACACTTGGCCATAACAGCATTACATCTCAATTAACTGAAGATTAGTGTCATGCAAACATATCATTACAGTACTCAAATGCATGAAGGGATGAAAGTACAGGAAGATCATCTACCTATAAATATATAATCACTACAAAAATGTTATGTATGTTGATGTCCCAAAACCTTAACCTTTTATAACACACGCAAACAGTAATAATGGTATAACAAAACATTATTGTATACACAGAGCACACTCTGAAATGTGTATATATATCTCTGAATATCATGGGTGTGTTGTGGGCGGATCCTGGAAGGGCAAGAGTCTGTTTGGGAAAAAGGGGGAACCTAAAGGGATAAAGGTAATACTGTATAATTATAATGGTGCATAGCATCTACTAGAGTCACATGTGGTCATTACACTGCAGGAACCATAATCTGATAAATAGATATCTCATCATACATCATTCCATTTAAAGAAGTAACCAGTAATGCACATATCACTTACATACAGTCCTTATCTGCTCAATTAAACAGATATGTAATCCAATCCATTTACACAGTTACACACATACAGTATGTTCCAAAAAACAAAAATCTGAAAAAAGTATATTTGGAGCAATAGATTGTCACTGTGAAAGGCTCTTGAGAAGTCCCAAAAATATGTGCAGCCCCTACATTCTCCTCTGCCTTGCACCAGGCCCCAAACCTACCTGCCTGCACACCTTCTCCCTAGTTGAGATGGGTTGCAGTGGGTGACATGCCCCCAGGAGGCGGTAATGAAGGTGGTGGAGGCATTGACGGAGGTAAGGAGTGGTGAGGCTGTGGCTGTGCGGATGAGCCCTCTGAGGTGGAGGATGTAGTACTTGGATGAACACGCTCTGGTTATCCGACGATTGGAGCAGCCTCCTCACCTCCCTATAGAGCCTCCACAGGATGGAGGCTCCCAAGTAGCCTCCACTTGCTGTGGTTTCAGGACAATCTCTCCAATGCTGGCCTACACCGGTGGACCTTGTAATGTAGGTTTGCTCTGTGTGGGCATGGCTGGGTGAGAAGGTGGTGGTGGCCCAGTGGGGAGGGGCTAGGGCCTGGCTGGAACTGGGTTGGTTGTTGTGGTGGTGGGCTTGGTGGAGGTGGGAGCCAGGTTGTACTGCTGCTGGGAGGAAGAGGTAGTGGTGGCGGTGGAGGAAAACCTCTGTGGTCCATCCAGTAGGAGGGCCCAGTTAATGATTCAAGTTGTTGGAGGAGAGGGACAGTGGGGTCCTATGCCACAGGTGTGACAGAAGGTCCAACAGGTGGCCTAACTGCCCAGATGAATCATTCCTCCTCCACCTCATACCCAGAGCCCTCTGATCCTCTCCTTGTCTCCTCCTGCATCGGTTCCTGTTGGGCGAGGGCACGGTCCTGCCGATAGAGCTGACGTCCCCGCCTCTGGCTCACTAGTGGACCCAATCCTCCTGCCAGCTGAAAAAGAGAGAAGAATAGTATTAGTGCATGCATGATCAATCTATCCATTGGTAAATACAGGGAGCTGACATGTCAATGTCATTAGTGGTAATCATTTACATGAGTTTTGTGTTT
Organism: Discoglossus pictus; assembly: GCA_027410445.1. Taxonomy (NCBI): domain Eukaryota; kingdom Metazoa; phylum Chordata; class Amphibia; order Anura; family Alytidae; genus Discoglossus; species Discoglossus pictus. Next base: position 194,209,361 of record CM050164.1, on the reverse strand, counting down.
TATATGTGCGTTTGATGTATATGTGGTGGCATGTTGGTGTATCTGATATTCAAATGACAGGAGGCTGGATCCTGTTGGGCCTCCAGGCCTGGAGCTCAAGCAATGGGCACCTGGCTCAACATCTCTTTGAGCACCCTCTAACACTTGTTGAACTTGACTGTCACTCTGGGGCCACCATGGTGCTCTCGCTGCTCTGACTTCCTTTGCCATCATCCTCCTCACCTTGGCCCGGCAGTCATCAAAGCAATGCTTGACAGACTTCACATCCCTTTCTGCCAAGCCTACTGCTGTCACTATCATGAATGGCACTGAGGAAAACCATCATCTCCTCGTGCCTGTTGTTTGGGGCCCTGTGCCTGCCCCCAGCCTCTTGCCCTCCCAACTGTGGACAGGGATCCTCCCTCCTCTGACCCTGAGGCCACTCCCTCCTCTGCACTACTACCCCCTTCCCCTCTAATCCTGGGTTTGGACTGCCTATGACTATGAACGACTTCCTCCCTATACCTCACCTCCACTCCCTTCACCTCCACTCCACTCCCCTCACCTTCACTTCCCTCATCCTCATTCCTGTTACCTACACTACCTGCACTTCTACTTCCTCTATCCTCACCTACACTCCCTTACCTATTTAGGAAAGAGGCAATAATAAAAGAGGAGGATGTGTCTTTATGTTAAGCCTGAATTTAAGTCTATAGGCAGAGAAGATATTTATGCTTGAACTGGGTGTGAAGCTCGAAGCTTTATTATCACTCCCTGTCAATCACGTATCCCTTAGGCCATTTGCAATTGGCTCCAAGGGCTGTGGCACACACTGTAATTGCAGGATTGGCTTTATGTATTCATGCCCCTAAAAAGCTTGTGAGCATGGGAAGGGTTTAGGAGTGACATATTTTAGAAATGTTTTTTAGGTGAACATGACAAGCTTTAGTGATGGATTGTAAGTGGGGAAGAGAGGGAGGGATGCAAGACAATGGGTCTGAGAGGTGGGCGTGATAATAGCATTGTCAATGTCGAGAGTTATTTGAGGAGTAGAAGCTGTGGAAGAGGGTGGGAAGGTTTGGAACTCCATCTTTGACATATTGAGTTAGAGTTGATGGGCAGACATCCAGGAGGATATGCTAGGGAGGCAGTTGGCAACATGAGCTAGAAGAGAGGGGGATAGTTCTGGTGCCTAGAGGTAAATTTGGGTGTGATCTGCATATAGATGGTTTTGAAATCCAAAATATTTTATTAGGGTATCAAGTGAGGAAGTCTTTATGGAGAAAACAAGGGGACCTTGGACAGAACCTTAAGGTATGCCAACAGTCAGAGGGTAAGACAAAGAAGAAAAGCCAGAGAAAGAGACTAAATGTTCGATTTTCCAGATTTGATGTGAACCAAGAGAGAGCAGTGTCACGGATGCCAAGAGAGTGGAGAATTTGGATAAGAATAGGATGGTCAACTGTGTCAAATACAGCGGAGAAATCCAGGAGAATAAGAATAGAGAGATGACCCTTTAACCCTTTAACGGTGAGCAAGTTGTTAGTGACTTTAGTAAGAGCTTTTGCTGTGGAGTGTTGGGACTGGAAGCCAGATTGTAAGGGGTCAAGGAGCAAATAAGAGGAAATGAATTGGGAGAGGCAACTGTAGATGATAAATTCAGGGGAAGTAGAGAGAGGTAATTAGCTGGAGAAGCTGGATCAAATGAGGGTTTCTTAAGAATTGGTGTAATAACGGCATATTTTAAAGGTGACGGAAACTTGCCAGAGTTTAGGGAAAGGTTGAATAGATGTGTGAGCTGGGATAAGTGTGTTGGTGGTGGTGATGGGGGGTGGAGGGGGTCAGCTGTGATGGAATTAGATCATGTGGACAAGTTTTAAGACAAGAGGTTGATAAAAGACTAGAGACTTCACCCTCAGTTACAGGGTCAAAGGCATCCAATATGGATGAGGGAATGGGTAAGGATAAAGGGTGGGTGTTGTCGTTTGTTGAGAGGAGAGTAAATTAGGGCCACACTAAGAGGAGAATTTGTTACAGATATTTTCAATTTTATTTTACTAACAAAGGTTGGCATAGTTAAAACTATGATATTCCCAGTAGTAACATATGGATGTGAGAGTTGGACCATAAAGAAGTATGAGCGCTGTAGAATTTACACCTTTGAATTGTGATGTTGCCTTAAACTACTTTGAGTCCCTTGGGCTGCAAGAAGATCCAATAAATTTCAGTAAATGTAGACAAACTGTTCACTAGAAGGTATGTTCATGAGACTGAAGCTCAAATATTTTGGCCATATCAGGAGACAAAAGGATTCCCTAGAGAATACTGGGAGATGCTGGGAAAGATTGAAGGCACAAGAAGAAGGGGTCGACAGAGGTGGAGATGGATAGATGAGGTCACTGAAGCAATGAGACTGATGGCGCTTATAGGGGCAGTGACTGACAGATGTACCTGCTGTGCTCCTGTCTATAGGGTCACAGAGAGTCAGACGCCACTGAACAATAACAAAAAAAAACAAATATATATATTGTTACTAACCCTTATCTACTTGCAAATTGTCATTCGGTATGGAACATTCCTATTAAACAAATGTGTGGTGTAAGTATTGTTTGTATACTGTATAAAATTACTTCTATTTTTTTACATATTTTCTTATTTTCTCTTCTAAACCAATGATCTGACAATATTTTTATATTTTATGTAATTTTGTTGGTATCATATATATTCTATGAGTCGCTTTAAAACTTGTTTTGAATAAAGAATAATTTCTATAACTGTTACTTTGAAAAGCAACACTTTTATTACATTCTTTTCTGTCTATATGGATGTTCACATCATATTCCCATTTTTCTTCCTAATTTTATGAAGAGTTTTTTGTTGAGTTTATTTCCTAATCTATACATCATATTCATCCCTGTACCATTGTATTTTCTAAGTGTTTCTAAGTTGTTTCATTTTCTCAATTTGTAGATATGAATAAAATAATTCCTAGTAATTCCTAGTATTTCTTTAACATTTTCAAATGTAATCACTCTTCCATTTCTAAAAACATGTATTACCCTTGGTAAGCCAACTTAGTGCATGTTTTAAGATTTTGAGAATTCAGACCAGCATAAAATCTGATTTATTTGTGATAGGAGTGAATCGGGAATTTGGGGTTGTTATTTGGTATTTATATTCCAAGCTATATCACAATTTGAGTGAGTGAGTTGTAAATTGGTTAATATTACCATTTTTTTTAAATTATGTTGTAAGTTACACACATTATGTATTGTAATTTCCCCACTGAAATTAATGTTATTTCCAAAACTATGAATTCAGGTAAATCTGATCTTAAATTCCATGCCATCATTTGTTTTATCTGTGTTGGGTTGTAATCAGTGGCGGAGCTAGTGAATGGAGGGCCCTGGGGCCCCCATTTTTTTGTGTTGCCCCACCCATATCTGGGCCCCCCTCTGATGCAAACTCACTGTATACACTATATATATATATTTATATATATATATATATATATATATATATACACACTAGCGACTTGCCCGTCAAAAAATAACAGCAATAAAATGTGAAGCCATGGCATTGTTGTTTGCCACAGAATGTAATGCTTTTGGTCTTCTTAGTACCTTTGGTGCTCATTGTGAGCAAGGCGATGAGAGCCTTCCGCTCTCATCGCGTTTCTCACAATGAGCTCCATCAGCGCTCATTGCGAGTCTCTCCCCTCATTTACTTTTGGTAGTCTGAGCACCTTCGACGCTCATTGCAAGCCCTGTGCTGAGTGCATAAGTCGCACAGGGTCGTATGGATGAGCGCCTATGGCCCTTGAGCCCCCAGTTTTAACATTGCGTTACCAACGTTTTTTGGCAAGCCTGCACTGCTGAGAAGTATATATGTGATATATATACATATACAGTATATTGTCCTGTGTATATATATATATATATATATATATATATATATATATATATATATAGTAAATAAAAAGTATATCTGTGTTCACATTTGAATGTCTAAAGCAAGTTAAAAAACCTGCTTCCAGCTCAGAGTTCCGAGAAAAACAGTTATTGCACTGCATTCCGGGAAGTTGAGCTGGCACACACAAATCTGCCCACAAATGCCTCGCTCTTCATTCCGTAGCCATCAAAAATATGGCTTCCTTTAAGCTTATGCATGCTGTATTACACAGCTTTAATGCAAAGCCAAGGTTGGAATAAACACAGGCTGAGTATCCAATCCATGTACAGCTGTTTCCATCCTACTGGCTATCATCAGCATGGAGCAGGATCTCAGTCTGTGTTGTGGAAATTATGAGTAGGTTTTTTAACTTGCTTTAGACATTCAAATGTGAACACAGATGTACTTTTTATTTACTGTACTACTGTACGGTGGAGGGCTTCTATCGCTCTTTTGCCCACCATATTATAAATGATATATATATATATATATATATATATATATATATATATATATACAGTGTATATATATATATATACAGTGTATATATATATATATATATATATATATACAGTGTATATATATATATATATATATATATATATATATATATATATATATAAAATATTTTCTATAGACACAAACACATGTTTGATAATGGCTATAGATTGAAGAGCGAGGCATTTGTGGGCACATTTGCATGTCCCAGCTCAGCTTCCCAGAATGCAGTGTAATAACAGTTTTTCTCAGAATTCTGAGCTGGAAGCAGGTTTTTTAACTTGTTTTAGACATTCAAATGTGTACACAGATGTACTATTTATTTACTGTACTACTGTACGGTGGAGCGCTACTATAGCTCTTTTGTCCACCATATTATAAATGGTTGTTACTCAAAGAGTCCACAACACAAGCTGAGATCCTGCTCCATGCTGATGATAGCCAGTAAGCTTGAAACAGCTGTACATGGATAGGATACTCAGCCTGTGTTTAATCCAACCTTGGCTTTGCATGAAAGCTGTGTAATACAGCATGCATAAGCTTAAAGGAAGCCATGTTTAATAATGGCTATGGATTGAAGAGTGAGGCATTTGTGGGCACATTTGCATGTCCCAGCTCAACTTCCCAGAATGCAGTGTAATAACTTTAATTCTCAGAATTAAGACATTCAAATGTGAACACAGATGTACTATTTATTTACTATATATATATATATATATATATATATATATTTATATATATAATTATATACACTATACTTTTTTAATTTAATTTAACCCCCCCCCCCCCCTTACTTCTGGTCCCACTAACAGCCCCAGCCTTGGAACTCCTGACCCCAACACACCCTATCCCCTTCTGCCCCGCAGCCTGGCTGCTCCTGATCCCCTACACCCCTTTTGTCTCACTACCTCCTTCAATGCTGCCTCCACTGCCAGAGAACCTTCTCTGGAGACAGGGAATCCTGAATGAAGTGACGAAATTTGGGATTTCCTGGCATAGCCAGAAGACGCTGCAGGGGAGGCAGCAGTTTGGCATCTAGTAAAGCCGTGGGGGGTGGGAAGGAAGTTGAAGAGGTCAAGTGGTGAAGATCAGGAGGAGCCAGGCTGCGGGAGGCAGGAGGAGCCGTGCTGAGGGATCAGAAGGGTACAGCCTGGGGATCAGAAGGTTCCAGATTGGGAGGCAGGAAAAGCAAATTAGAATTTATATAAATTATAAATAAATATTGAAAGCTCTGTGCTCTCCCAGACAAGGGCCCCGGTGCATTGCACCAGGTCTACTGGCGGTAGTTCCACCCCTGGTTGTAATGTTTGATGTTGATAAACCTCCTTTTTTCTATGTGTGTAAATTCTATTTTTATCATCTCTTGGGAATCTATGCCTCCATATAAATGGGAAAAATATTGCTTATTGTCCTTTTAATATATTGGTACTGGTAAGGAGCAACAAAAATTATGTAAAATGGCCATTGGGATTGCTGCTATACCTCCTAGTAATGTATTTCATTTATGCAATTATTTGACTAAGTGTGCCATTATGTTTATTCTATATAAATCTTCTATTTGTGCAGGAATTTGTACTACTTATTATTTTATATGTGACTAGCGACTTGTCCGTCAAAAAATAACGGGCAATAAAATTTTAAAGTTGGAAATGCTGTTTGTGACACAATGTGATTCTCTGAGAGTCTTAACCTTTTTGTTATCTGCAAAGAAATACAACAATGTATAATAAAGTTTTTTATTTTTTTAACAATGAACTGTTAAACCATATTAAACTTTTTTCATTGTCATGTATGCAGTAATAATATAACAATACATGACATTTGTATGAAAGGTTTCTAACATGCAACTTATATTGTAAACAGTGTTGAATTAATTATTTTTAACAATACTAACATCACATAGGTCAACTGTATAGATGAGTATTTTAAAACATTACAGAATACTTCTTAACGTGCAACTTGTAGTTGAACTCCTGGTAAAGCACATAGGTATTGAATCCAGAAGAAGGCAAACAGTAAAAACCCCCATTGAAACTTAGCCAATTGTATCAAAGGGGGAAAAAATGAATTCCTTCCTGACCCCAGTAACTGGCGATCGGATTACTCCCTGGATGAATCCTGTCTATTTAATTATACATTAAAATTTGTAACAAATGATTAATCTGCTACTGACATAAATCCTTACTAACATTCAATAGATCAACTTTTCAAACCTTGTAAAAATACAGGGCCCTATTAAATTCTCCCTCGTAGTTCTCTCGGTGCTCGCAAAAGGCAGTTTTCCTGCTGTTTGCGAGAACCGAATCTCTCGCAGCCTGCTTTACGATATGACTGCGAGAAAATGGCCGAGAATAGGCTCCGAGAGAGCTACGTAGCCTTAAATCTATGCACGAGTCTCGCATATCGTAAGAATCCCTACTTGGACAAAAAGTCCACGCAAGGGATCCGAAAGCCTCTACGTGCTGCCTCGGAACAGCCCGAGACAGCAGTGTGAGGCTCCCCCTGCACCCTATACACATCCCCATGCTGCAGGGGTCTCTATCAGGACCCCTGCAGCACCCCCACATTAACCCCTTGCAGCGGGGGTCCCCGATCTGCATAGATCAGGCCCTCCGCTGCATTTCAAACTTTTAAATTCCCCGCCGCGGCTCCTTAAAGGGACCGCGGCACACTATTACCCAATCCCGGCCGCGGGACTTAAAATTAACCCCCCTCTATGCCAGGGGTCCCCATCGGGACCCCCGAAGTGTCCCCACATAAACCCATTGCAGGGGGGGGCCCCGATCTGCATAGATCAGGCCCCCCGCTGCATTTCAAACTTTTAAATTCCCCGCCGCTGCTCCTTAAAGGGACCGCGGCACACTATTACCCAATCCCGGCCGCGGCACTTAAAATTAACCCCCCTTTATACTGGGGGTCCCCATCGGGACCCCTGAAGTGTCCCCATATAAACCCCCTGCAGCGGGGGGCCCCGATCGGCACCGATCGTGACCCTGCTGCAATTCAATTTTAAATTTCCCGCCTCGCGGGTCCTCAAAGGACCGTAAAGGTCCTGAAAGGACTCGCACTAAAAATATTAACCCCAGGCAACTATAATTACCCCATTAACTCATGATGGTCAATCCAGACCACCATAAGGCCTAAATTAACCCATTAACTCATGATGGTCAATACAGACCACCATAAGGCCTAAATTAAGCCATTAACTCATGATGGTCAATCCAGACCACCATAAGGCCTAAATTGACCCATTAACTCATGATGGTCAATCCAGACCACCATAAGGCCTAAATTAACCCATTAACTCATGATGGTCAATCCAGACCACCATAAGGCCTAAATTAACCCATTAACTCATGATGGTCAATCCAGACCACCATAAGGCCTAAATTAACCCATTAACTCATGATGGTCAATCCAGACCATCATAAGGACTAAATTAACCCATTAACTCATGATGGTCAATCCAGACCACCATAAGGCCTAAATTAACCCATTAACTCATGATGGTCAATCCAGACCACCATAAGGCCTTAATTAACCCATTAACTCATGATGGTCAATCCAGACCACCATAAGGCCTAAATTAACCCATTAACTCATGATGGTCAATACAGACCACCATAAGGCCTAAATTAACCCATTAACTCATGATGGTCAATCCAGACCACCATAAGGCCTAAATTAACCCATTAACTCATGATGGTCAATGCAGACCACCATAAGGCTCTATTTAACCCCATCAGTCCCATAAGGGTATATTATTACCATTATGGGCCTGTTACAACCCAACATTAACCACATAAGTGCCATGATGGTCCTCAAGGACCATCATGACACTAACTACAAACACTACACTATAACCCCCAATAAACCATTTAATCTAAACTAACCCCCCTCTACACTAATCTATTAACACTTACACTACCTACCTACACTACCTACCCCCTAATAAACCTCCCCAACACTCTAATTACAAAAAACAAAAAACCTACAGTACAAAAAACAAAAAAACCTACAGTACAGAAAAAAAAAACAATTACAACCCCACCCCCCACTACAGAAAACAAAAAAATACATTACAACCCCACCCCCCACTACAGAAAATAAAAAAATTACACACCTGAAAAGGAAAGACAGATAAACACAATACAATACATACATATAATACATTACATACATTACATACAATACATGACATTACATATAATATATTACATATAATATATTACATATAATATATTACATATAATACATTACATACATTACATACAATACATGACATTACATATAATATATTAAATATAATATATTACATATAATATATTACATATAATATATTACATATAGTCCTAATCAAATACCCCCTATCTATCTAACATACAATCTATTTAATTTAAAATAAATCCTAACTATATCAAATACATCCCCCTATCTATCTAATATACAAAAAATCCTAACTACATACACAGACCCTTATTCTAAACTAAAATAAAATAATTACAGTCCTAACTACATACACAGACCCTAATTCTAAGCTAAAATCAATAAATTAAGACCACTTACCTTTAAGATGTTGCTTCAGATCACTAACCTATGGGTCAAACAAAAAATAAAAATTAGTACAAAACATTAACATCAAATGAATAAACATTCTATACATTCTAAATATTCAACTCACCTTTACAGCATGTCCAGTCACTGTTTAGCTCTTCCGGCGCGGCCCTGTTAAAAAAAAAACACAACACATGAATACATGAATACAATATATAAACAATAAATAAAATACACAAATAAACATCTAAATATACATTTAACTTACCTCCCCGCGATGTCCCCGGCCTTCTCGCCTTCAGCCCCGGCTGGGCCGCGGAACCATCCGCGCTCTAAAAAAAAAAAAGAAAAAAAACTAACGGAGGTCTGCACTGGCAGACCTCCCCGACACTAATGAACCTCCCGGAGTCGTTTCCGGGAGGAAATTGGCATTGGCGGCTTGTGATTGGCTGAAAAAGCTGTCTATCAATTTCAGACAATCAAAAGTCGTCAATGTGTGAGCCAATCAGGATGGGATACACCCCAATATCCCACCCTGATTGGCTAAAACACTTGTCTATCTTTCTGGGAACCAATCACAACGGTCAGATGCCTTCAGCCAATCACTATGGGATACACCCCCACGGAGTGATTGGTAGAAGACATCTGCGCATCCTGATTGGCTCCTACATTGACGACTTTTGATTGGCTGACAGCTTTTTCAGCCAATCACAAGCCGACAATGCCAATTTCCTCCCGGAAACGACTCCGGGAGGTTCATTAGCGTCGGGGAGGTCTGCCAGTGTAGACCTCCGTTATTTTTTTTTCTTTTTTTTTTTAGAGCGCGGATGGTTCCGCGGCCCACCCGGGGCTGAAGGAGAGAAGGCCGGGGACATCGCGGGGAGGTAAGTTAAATGTATATTTAGATGTTTATTTGTGTATTTTATTTATTGTTTATATATTGTATTCATGTATTCATGTATTGTGTTTTTTTTTTTAACAGGGCCGCGCCGGAAGAGCTAAACAGTGACGCGATATGCTGTAAAGGTGAGTTGAATATGTAGAATGTATATAATGTTTATTTATTTGATGTTAATATTTTGTACTAATTTTTCTTTTTGTTTGACCCATAGGTTAGTGATCTGAAGCAACATCTTAAAGGTAAGTGGTCTTAATTTATTGATTTTAGCTTAGAATTAGGGTCTGTGTATGTAGTTAGGACTGTAATTATTGTATTTTATTTTAGAATAAGGGTCTGTGTATGTAGTTAGGATTTTTTGTATATTAGATAGATAGGGGGATGTATTTGATATAGTTAGGATTTATTTTAAATTAAATAGATTGTATGTTAGATAGATAGGGGGTATTTGATTAGGACTATATGTAATATATTATATGTAATATATTATATGTAATATATTATATGTAATATATTATATGTAATGTATGTAATGTCATGTATTGTATGTAATGTAATATATTATATGTAATATATTATATGTAATGTCATGTATTGTATGTAATGTATGTAATGTATTATATGTAATATATTATATGTAATATATTATATGTAATATATTATATGTAATGTCATGTATTGTATGTAATGTATGTAATGTATTATATGTATGTATTGTATTGTGTTTATCTGTCTTTCCTTTTCAGGTGTGTAATTTTTTTATTTTCTGTAGTGGGGGGTGGGGTTGTAATGTATTTTTTTGTTTTCTGTAGTGGGGGGTGGGGTTGTAATTGTTTTTTTTTTCTGTACTGTAGGTTTTTTTGTTTTTTGTACTGTAGGTTTTTTGTTTTTTGTAATTAGAGTGTTGGGGAGGTTTATTAGGGGGTAGGTAGTGTAGGTAGGTAGTGTAAGTGTTAATAGATTAGTGTAGAGGGGGGTTAGTTTAGATTAAATGGTTTATTGGGGGTTATAGTGTAGTGTTTGTAGTTAGTGTCATGATGGTCCTTGAGGACCATCATGGCACTTATGTGGTTAATGTTGGGTTGTAACAGGCCCATAATGGTAATAATATACCCTTATGGGACTGATGGGGTTAAAAAGAGCCTTATGGTGGTCTGTATTGACCACCATGAGTTAATGGGTTAAATAGAGCCTTATGGTGGTCTGTATTGACCATCATGAGTTAATGGGTTAATTTAGGCCTTATGGTGGTCTGTATTGACCATCATGAGTTAATGGGTTAATTTAGGCCTTATGGTGGTCTGGATTGACCATCATGAGTTAATGGGTTAATTTAGGCCTTATGGTGGTCTGGATTGACCATCATGAGTTAATGGGTTAATTTAGGCCTTATGGTGGTCTGCATTGACCACCATGAGTTAATGGGTTAAATAGAGCCTTATGGTGGTCTGTATTGACCATCATGAGTTAATGGGTTAAATAGAGCCTTATGGTGGTCTGTATTGACCACCATGAGTTAATGGGTTAAATAGAGCCTTATGGTGGTCTGTATTGACCATCATGAGTGAATGGGTTAATTTAGGCCTTATGGTGGTCTGTATTGACCACCATGAGTTAATGGGTTAAATAGAGCCTTATGGTGGTCTGTATTGACCACCATGAGTTAATGGGTTAATTTAGGCCTTATGGTGGTCTGGATTTACCATCATGAGTTAATGGGTTAATTTAGGCCTTATGGTGGTCTGTATTGACCACCATGAGTTAATGGGTTAAATAGAGCCTTATGGTGGTCTGTATTGACCATCATGAGTTAATGGGTTAAATAGAGCCTTATGGTGGTCTGTATTGACCACCATGAGTTAATGGGTTAAATAGAGCCTTATGGTGGTCTGTATTGACCATCATGAGTTAATGGGTTAATTTAGGCCTTATGGTGGTCTGTATTGACCACCATGAGTTAATGGGTTAAATAGAGCCTTATGGTGGTCTGTATTGACCACCAGGAGTTAATGGGTTAATTTAGGCCTTATGGTGGTCTGTATTGACCACCATGAGTTAATGGGTTAAATAGAGCCTTATGGTGGTCTGTATTGACCACCATGAGTTAATGGGTTAAATTAGGCCTTATGGTGGTCTGGATTGACCATCATGAGTTAATGGGGTAATTATAGTTGCCTGGGGTTAATATTTTTAGTGCGAGTCCTTTCAGGACCTTTACGGTCCTTTGAGGACCCGCGAGGCGGGAAATTTAAAATTGAATTGCAGCAGGGTCACGATCGGTGCCGATCAGGGCCCCCCGCTGCAGGGGGTTTATATGGGGACACTTCGGGGATCCCGATGGGGACCCCCAGCATAGAGGGGGGTTAATTTTAAGTCCCGCGGACGGGATTGGGTAATAGTGTGCCGCGGTCCCTTTAAGGAGCCGCGGCGGGGAATTTAAAAGTTTGAAATGCAGCGGGGGGCCTGATCTATGCAGATCGGGGCCCCCCCCCCCGCAATGGGTTTATGTGGGGACACTTCGGGGGTCCCGATGGGGACCCCCAGCATAGAGGGGGGTTAATTTTAAGTCCCGCGGCCGGGATTGGGTAATAGTGTGCCGCGGCCCCTTTAAGGAGCCGCGGCGGGGAATTTAAAAGTTTTAAATGCAGCGGAGGGCCTGATCTATGCAGATCGGGGACCCCCGCTGCAAGGGGTTAATGTGTGGGGGCTGCGGGGGTTCCTATGGACCCCTGCAGCAAGGTGTTCATGTGAGGACACTTCGGGGGTCCCGACGGGGACCCCCGCATTGAGGGGGGTTAATTTTAGGTGCCGGGGGGGGGGGTATTCGGAGTACCCCCACGGCAGGGCTTATGTGGGGGACTGCCGCGGAGGTCCCTTTTAGGACCCCCGCAGCAATTGATGAGGAGTGGGAGCCTGCGCTATCATCTCGCAGGCTGTCACTCCTCATGTACATTTACGCAGTGTAGATACGTACGGCCCTGCTGCGTAGCTCATACGTTTCTCGCATCAGGGCTAATTTAATAGCATTGTAAGTTAGAGAAACTTTGCAGTACGTAGGGCTTAAGTAGAAGCCTCTTATTTACGAGGCTGGAATTTAATAGGGCCCACAATGTTAACAATGCAAACATTAACGTAAGGTAATAACATTTAAAATGTAATTAGTTAAAAATATAGTGATCTTGAATAATGAAGCCAGAGGAAGGCAAACCAAAAAAAGCTCAGGGAAACTTGGGGCCTCATTCTATTAGCGGCCGTAAATCGGCCGTAAGGCTGCGATTCCTTGCGGGGGTTCTTTTAACTCGCGATTCTATTATACGGCCCCGCAAGGATCTCATCTTACGGCCGGCCGTATATCTTGGAACCGGCCGTAAGCGCAGAAATGTAAAAACGCAAAAATAAATTCAAGCCTGCACTGTACAGCTCTGTAAATGCTAGGGATCATATTGGGGGACATGAGGATTAAAAGAAACCCACTCTCAAGCTTGCACATCAGCCCAAACCCGAGTTCAAATTAACTGTTTATTTTCCGGCTGCGGCGTGGGCGGGTCTGAAGTGCTCCAAGCACTCTGGACTTTTTACATGGATATTTTACGGATATTAAAAATAAAACATTTTACGGATTTGAGTATAGGATAATTATGTGCTATTTTTTCTAACACCTAAAATCCCTTTATAGTCTTCTCAAAGTGCAGGATGGCTTTATTTGAGCTATTTTATGTGCTTAATTGGTGCTAGCGGGACCTCTTTCCTGCAAGTAAGCTGCGGCTCGCTTTTAGCCTTGCAGAGAGGTTTCCCGGAGCAATTGAATTGCAAAACTCTTGCGGCCGTTTTAGATCAAAGGCTATACTCTGGTGCCAGCGGCCGCAAGAGATAGCAAGGCACCGGCCGCAAGGGAATAGAATAGCCGAATAGCTTGCGGCCGGTCCATGCGGCCCCGCAACGGCTGCGGCCGCTAATAGAATGAGGCCCTTGGTCAATTGTTTGAAAGTCGGGAAATAAAAAATGTATTCCTGACCCCATTAACTGTAGGTCAGATTACTTCCTGGATCAATACTATCTATATCATGAAACATTTAAATTTTGCAACAAATGATGATACTGCTACTAACGTTAAACCTTAATTACTATGGGCCTCATTCTATTAGCGGCCGCAGCCGTTGCGGGGCCGCAAGGACCGGCCGCAAGCTATTCGGCTATTCTATTCCCTTGCGGCCGGAGGCTCCGGCAGGCTTGAGGCCGGTGCCTTGCTATCTCTTGCGGCCGCTCGCACCAGAGGAAAGCCTTTGATCTAAAACGGCCGCAAGAGTTTTGCAATTCAATTGCTCCGGGAAACCTCTCTGCAAGGCTAAAAGCGAGCCGCAGCTTACTTGCAGGAAAGAGGTCCCGCTAGCACCAATTAAGCACATAAAATAGCTCAAATAAAGCCATCCTGCACTTTGAGAAGACTATAAAGGGATTTAGGTGTTAGAAAAAATAGCACATAATTATCCTATACTCAAATCCGTAAAATATTTTATTTTTAATATCCGTAAAATATCCATGTAAAAAGTCCAGAGTGCTTGGAGCACTTCAGACCCGCCCACGCCGCAACCGGAAAATAAACAGTTAATTTGAACTCGGGTTTGGGCTGATGTGCACGTTTGAGAGTGGGTTTCTATTAATCCTCATGTCCCCCAATATGATCCCTAGCATTTACAGAGCTGTACAGTGCAGGCTTGAATTTATTTTTGCGTTTTTACATTTCTGCGCTTACAGCCGGTTCCAAGATATGCGGCCGGCCGTAAGATGAGATCCTTGCAGGGCCGTATAATAGAATCGCGAGTTAACAGAACCCCCGCAAGGAATCGCAGCCTTAGGGCCGATTTACGGCCGCTAATAGAATGAGGCCCATAGAATGAAACAACTTTTCATTCCTTTGAAAACAGAATTTTAACATTACAAAAATGAACTTAAAGTATTAAAATGGAAACAGTAAAGGTTTTGTGGGGCCAATCCTGGTGAAAGTGACTTCCAAGACATTCCATATTTATTTTTTTTGTCTGTCAAAGTGGTTCCCTTCGAAAGAGCCCAGCAGACTTGTAATTGTGTCTATGGGATCTAACCACTGTTTATTGTTGCTTTGTTTTTTTTTCCCTTTTTTTTTTTATTGTTGTAGTTTTGTAAAATTGTAGATAGAGTTTTGTATGTGAAATAGTGGTCCTCTAAGAAGAGGCCAAGTGACATTAAATTTCGTCCTTGAAATGAAACCACTATTCTCTAGGTTTACAAAACCTCATAGTACACAATGTTTTTTGTAAAATGCGTCCATAGTGTAATAGATCACCCAGACTTGGGTTGTCTTCAATTGAAACTTTAATATAATCTGGATTTATGCAGCTTGAAAAAGCAACATAGAGTTGTCCATGTGCAAAAAACAGTTCCTGTAAAAAAATACCCACAGACTTAAAAGTTTGTCCTTGGGATTTATTGATGGTCATGACAAATGCCATGATAACTGGAAATTGTCTCCTTTGAACGACAAAAGGCAAACCACTCTCGCTTGGAGCCAAATCAATTCTTGGTAAAAAAACTTGTTAACCAGTCATAATTTCTGCATGTATGAAGTGATCTTTTAAATCATGCACAACTAATCTGGTCCCATTACAAAGTCCTTTTTTTTTGTAATTCATATTTCTCAATAGCATGACAATTGCCTCTTTTTTCAATTGCAAAACATGTGGTGGCATTCCAGATGGTGTTAGAATTAATACATTCTATACTAAAATTAGATTCACTGAATCTGCACTGTAATAATTCTTTTGGGGTGCATTGATGAATTTTAAAATTTTGTTATTTAGATTCAAGGCATCTATATTTTTGGATGTTAATATCACTTTGTTTGCAATGTCTGAGTAATCGTCGTTATTCAGAGTGTTTAGAAAGATTGCCGATATGAGTGATTCCTTGCAAACCATTTGTGATGGAATTTCAATGGTATCATTGGGTAAATCATTTATTTGTGGATGTTTTCCTTCTCCAATTTGATTGAGCCAATCATTGAATTTGTTTTGGCCATCACATCTCATATTTAATTCTAATTTGAGTTGTGTAAATATTTTCCACAGTTTACTTGTCTTGATACATGTTTCAATGATGTCAGTCCTATTTCCATGTGGCACAACAGGTAATGTTTGCCTAAAATCTCCTCCTAACAACATCACCTTTCCACCAAATGGCAAATTTCTAATTCATCACTTCTTTTAATAATCTATCAATACGTTGCAAGGCATGACATCATTGTTGCCTCATCTATGATAATTAATTTACTTTTTTTTTAATTTTTGGCTGGTAAAAAATGTAGTTGAATATCTGACACTGATGTTTCTAAAATGGGAACTGGCAGTTTAAATCCACTATGCACAGTTCTGCCACCTTCTAACAAAAGTGCGGCAATTCCAGTTGTTGCAAATGGCATAACTATTTCACCCTGTGCTCGAATAACTCATCAATCAAACAACAGTACAGATAAGTTTTTCCTGATCTACCAGGGCCATCTAGATAGAAATAATGGTCTTTGACCATTTCATCATCTGTAGCATTTGTAATGGGCTTAAATGCTTGCAATTGTAAAGTTTGTAAAGTTGCCAGTTTTTCTTGTGTTTTATGTTGTTGAAGCTCAGTGTCATAATCATCAAAGTTGATGTCATCTATAAGTCCTGCATCAGGCAAATTAAAACTTGCACAATGTAATCCATGAGCGAGAAATATTTATTGAACGCTTTTAAGAGTGCAATGGGCTCATTGTAACTTTTCAAGAAGTCTTCAGTCATATTTAATTTAAATGTTTCCCACAAAGTAAATGCTTTAGGTACATTGCAAAAGATGCAAACGAATGCTAATTGTTCTTTCATTTGCTTTGGCATTTGACAGAGTGCTGCTTCTTCCAGACACCTCTCCCATTCTGTATCATCTGCTATGAAGTTTTGATGTCTTGCAGCTAATAGGAAAGTATCATAAACTATGTCATTCACTGTGCGTAAATGTTCATAACTTTGTGCACCGGGGACCTTTAAAAGAAGTAATCTTAAACTGAAACGTTCAATGTCTCTTGGACTGACAGTATCAATTTGTTGTAGAATTTTATGAGTATCTCTTTTTCGTTGTCGCCATTGACCATTTACAAATACATAGTGATATGGAATCTCAATGTATAAAAATTGTCTGGCCTGAGTGTCCTGGCAGTTTAATTGAAACCAAGCAGTAAGTGTTGTTTCTCAGTGTTAACTTTGGGCTAAGGCAGTTCTTTCCTTACCTGCAGTAAAGCAAACAAACTAACTTTGTGGCAAATGTACAGCTAACCGATACACAGCATGTGACCGATCGCGCATCTCAAATTTCAGAAGACGCCACATTGCTTCAGAAGCACTGACATAGCAAGCATCTAAATAATTAGGAAGTTTGTCATGTAAAATTGGATTTTCATTTTCATTTTGTGTACCTTGCACAACAACAGTTGCTGCATCATATCCCTTGTATATATATTTATACACCTATTTGATGGATTTAATAGAAGTACAAGCTTCCACATTTATGTGTGCATTGTACTTCATCATCAAATGTTGATTGTATGGAACAACATATCTATTATCAACCTTTTGTACATGGATAATAGCAGTTTGTCCTCTTCTTTTATACAAAGGGTATCCATCACAATTAGCATAAGTTTGCATTTGAAATTGTTTTGTACATTGTTTTGTACATTGTTTATTTTCCATCCATGGTGAATTTGGATTGATATCTCTAAATCTGGTCGGTCAGAAGTATTTTGTCCAAGATTCAAATTTTCCTTGATCTCTGGCCATTGTAAATTGCATGTGAATGTAATGAATACATCTGTATTTCCAAATTTTGTGACAATAGCTATGGCATCATTATATCTTTCTCGCATATTGCGAGGAGATCCTTGAAAAGTGGATGGCAAAATGATTGCTCTTCCAGCTGGAATCTCTCTGTTGGTAGCCAAATCAGCGACATAATCCATCAATCCACAAAACTGTTCTACTCGAAGTTTGTTTTGTTGAAATTTTATAAAATTTAGATTATTTGCTTCAGCTTGTAGATAGGAATCAATAATCCATTGTTGTGTGAGTTTGCCCCCACATAAAATAGGATTAAAATAATCCTGAATATCAGTTTGTGCTACTTTATATTCCAGCATAGAAATATTGCATCTAACACAAACTTTACTATTGGGATAACTTTGCAATTGTAATTTCGGTTCCCAACCAGGTTCACCATTTTGAAAGAAAATGGGATATGTCATTGGATCCAAATTACAACTTATTATATTTATGTTTATAAAATGTTGGTTTTCATTGCGTGGATATATTCTAATATCCAGCTGAAAAGGCAGGTTCACCATCCTCATTTTTAAAGACCATGGCAACCTCATTTACTGTTGGCAAATTATACCATCTTTGATCAGTGTTGCAATCTCTTTTTAAAACCATATTTACTCTTGGCATTGTCAATTGATGTCTTTGAGCATGTTGCTGGTGTTCTTTTTTAATCTGTGCTAATTGTTTGTATGCTTGACTGTATGGGTTGTTGGCCATTATTTTATCCAGCTGTTCAAAGACTATACGCAAACACTGTTTATTTTCTGGAAACATCATCCTTTGTTCAACAGCTTTCATTGTATCTAAGACAGATAACTGTGCAAATGTATTTTGCTCTCCTTTTTGTAGGTGTAAATGTGAAGTGCGGTGGTAAATTTGTCCTTGAACTCTAAAACAGTATGGACCATGTCCTGGAACATAGTCTGCTAATGTAGTGCCCATTGAAGCAAATTAAATTGCACTGTTATAAGATGTAATTTAAAAAAAAAAATTGGTATAATTTGGAAATGTTGAATCGTTCATGATAATTTGTAAGTGATCTGGAAATGTTTGTCTTTGTGGAAGTCTTACCTGTTTTTTTCTGACATCAACCAATGAAGTCTCTGTCAGTTCGTCTTTCCTTGAGAAAATGATAGACCCCTCAAAACTGACAAACAACATTAAGTAATCCATAATAATGAGTGTCTACTGTTAGTGCTGTAAGGAAAGCAGTATCCTGAGCTTCCTTAACATAGATATCACTACAACTTTCTATATCTACATTGGTGTCATGTGTATGAACATTTGTGTCAATAGGCAATATTGGATCATTAGGCAATGTTTTACAGATATGTTTTTGTTTACTTTTTCTTTTCTTTGAAGCTCCAGCACACTCACTTTGTGCCTTTTTACTCATTTTCCTTTTATTTAAAAGTCTCTGTCGGTCTTCTTCTCTTAAGCGTTGGGAAGTTTCGGGGTACTGTGCATCTCTCCACCTTTACTTCCTTTCCCTTGCCACTCCTCTTTTGCGTTCAATCCTGTCTTCTCCATTGTCCGCCTTTGTAATCCGTAATTGTAAATACAGGTGTGAGATGTAATGTTTTTTTGTATTGTACATATTGTTTGTAGCTGCTCTCAATCCAAAGCCAAATAGCATTAAGGAAAAAATGCAATGATTTGAAAAGCATTTTGAATTTTTCAATGAAAAAAAATTAATCTATTAAGGATTAAGGAAAGCACTGCACATATATATATCGCTAACTATTTTTTTTTGTAATAATTATTAAGTCATTAATAAATGAATATACGTTAATGAATTAATCAATAACTGACATCAATGGTAAACCTAAAGAGTTAATTATGTTTTCCTAAAGAAGGGCAAACAGAGCTATAAGCAAAGTATAGATTAGGCTTAAAATAATGTGCAATTTTGTAATTTTCTTAATGATGAAATCAATTGACTTATGAGGTATAATTTACGTTCTTTAAAAGTTAATTATGTTAGAATATATGTATGCAAAATTTATTTATTTTTGGTTATTATGAATGAATAATTAAATACTAAGGGCCTCATTCATTTGCAAGTTGTGCAATGCAATAGGGCACTATATAAGCAGATAGCATATTTTGTTATAATTTTATATTTGGTGAAAACCTTAGTTTTGGATAGATGTTCATTAACTAAAAATGTATGTCAAAATAATATGCTATGTCCTTATGTAGAGCCCTATTAAATTTTGTACATTGCAATTAAATGATGCCCAAAATAAATATAGGTTAATTAACTAATAATTAACTGTGATCAATGCAAAACAATAAGGGCATCATGAAATCATATACCTGTGAAATTGATGTTATTTCAGAAACAATCCTGCAGAATTCACTCTGTCTTCAGTCAGGTGCAGGGATGAGTAATCTGTGAAATGACATGAAAATAATTTTTTATGTTTGTATTCAATCACTTTGTGAGTCATTGAAACTATGAAGCGATTGACTCACCTGTGCGCAGCAGGGTTATCAAATCCAGGCATGTGTGTGGCCCACCAGGACTGAGTTCTGACACACCTGCTCTATTGCTTGATTACTGTTGTGGTGACCAGGAATGACAGTGATTTGTCAGCTTCATAAATTTAATTAATTTCATGGAGCTGACATGTCAGTGTCATGTCCATGTGTAGTGTGTGTGATGCACATGTGGTGGCATGTTGCTGTATGTCATATTCACCTGCCATGGAGGCTGGGTCCTGCTGCTCCACCGGCCCTGAAGCTCCAGCTGCGGCGGAGGGTGCAAGTATGGCCCTTGCAATGACTTCATGTCCCAGGTACTTGACCCTCCGCCCCTTGGCCTCCTGCAACATCTTCTTCCTTACCGCGGCCCTGATGTCAAACATGTGCTTAATGGACCGCAGACTCCGTCCACGGCCCGCCACACCATTGACCAGATCGACCACCTGCTGCCAAGCATTAGCCCTGGGCCCAGCCTTGACTTCCCTACCCTCCGAGGTGATGACGGGGCGGACACGGATGGCCTCCAGGAGGACCATGTTCTCCTCCCGGCTATAATTGTGGGCTCTGGACCTGCCGCCAGCCTCTTGCTCTCCAGATTGGGGTTGAGGACCCTCTCCACTCTCCTCCTCCCTCCTCTCCTCCCTCCTCCTCCTCCTTCCTCCTCCTACTCTCCCTCCTCCCTCCTCTCCTCCCTCCTTCCTCTACTCTCCTCCCTCATTCCTCTACTCTCCTCCCTCCTTCCCCTACTCTCCTCCCTCCTCCCTCTTACTCTCCTCTCCTTTCTCCTTCCTCTCCTCTCCTCCCTCCTTACTCTCCTCTCCTCCCTCCTTCTCCTCCTCCTCTCCTCCCTCCTCCTCTCCTCCCTCCTCTCCCTTTCTCCTCCTCCTCTCCTCCCTCCTCTCCTCCCTCCTCTCCTCCCTCCTCCTCTCCCTCCTCCTCCCTCCTCCTCTCCCTCCCTCCTCCTCTCCTCCCTCCTCTCCCTCCCTCCTCTCCCTCTCCTCCCTTCTCTCCTTCTCCTCCCTCCTTCCTCCTCCTCTCCTTCCTCCTCCTCCTTCCTCCTCCTCTCCTCCTCCTCTCCTCCTCCTCTCCCTCCCTCCTCCTCTCCTCCCTCCTCTCCCTCCTCCTCCTCCCTCCTCCTCCTCTCCTCCCTCCTCCTCCTCCTCCTCTCCTCCCTCCTCCTCCTCCTTCCTCCTCCTCTCCTCCCTCCTCCTCCTTCCTCCTCCTCTCCTCTCCTCCTCCTCTCCTCCTCCTCCTCTCCTCCCTCCTCTCCTCCCTCCTCTTCCTCCCTCCTCTCCCTCCCTCCTCCTCTCCTCCCTTCTCTCCCTCCCTCCTCCTCTCCTCCCTCCTCTCCCTCCCTCCTCCTCTCCTCCCTCCTCTCCCTCCTCTCCCTCCTCCTCCTCTCCTCCCTCCTCTCCCTCCTCTCCCTCCTCTCCCTCCTCCTCCTCTCCTCCTCTCCTCCTCCTCTCCTCCCTCCTTCTCCTCTCCTCCCTCCTCCTCCTCTCCTCTCCTCCTCCTCCTCCTCTCCTCCCTCCTCCTCCTCAACTACTACATCCTCCTCCTCAACTACTACATCCTCCTCCTCACTCCTCCCCTCCTCTTCCCCACCTCCACGCCCGGCACTCCCTGCCACTCCTCTCCCCTCTGCTCCTCTCCCTCCATCACCACCTGAAAAGAAAAGAAAGAGAAATTAAAAAATGTTTTAGTGGGTTTGCCTGCTCCCCCCTCGTCCCCCATTCTGATCGCCTATAACACTATTTCTGCTTGGATATCAATGTTGTAACTAACTGCAGTAATCAACCTTAAGTGGACAGAGCCTGTGACAGCAGTGGGAGGGGTGTACAGCACCTCTCACTCTGGACCTGAGTGGCGCTGATGAAACACGCTAGATCAATACTTTCCTAAACAATGTGGAAGGGTCAGTTACAGTTTGCATATATACAAGGTATGCAGCTATTTACTGTGTGCTTCTATCATGTGTGGGGAGTGGCCCATGTCTGATGCCACTAATATCCTATCTGCATTATACTCTGCACATATTCCTGGGCATGGTACCTATCCTGAAGCCATCTTCTGTACCAGAGGTAGTAGGAACTACATGGTCCTGCTGGGCTAGGCTGAAAATAAATTCTTGTCAAGCCCCATTGAAGAAGCAGTTTGGAACACCTATGTGTATTGCAAATATGTGTAGAAATCTCAATCAAAATCAATCAAACTCAATCAAACTCAAACTCAATCAAACTCAATCAAACTCAATCAAACTCAATCAAACTCAATCAAACTCAATCAAACTCAATCAAACTCAAACTCAAACTCAATCAAACTCAATCAAACTCAATCAAACTCAATCTCTCGCTCTCAATCTCTCGCTCTCAATCTCTCGCTCTCAATCTCTCGCTCTCAATCTCTCGCTCTCAATCTCTCGCTCTCAATCCCTCTCTCTCAATCTCTCAATCTCTCTCTCTCAATCTCTCTCAATCCCTCTCTCTCTCAATCCCTCTCTCTCTCAATCCCTCTCTTTCTCAATCCCTCTCTCTCTCTCAATCCCTCTCTCTCAATCCCTCTCTTGAGAGATTGAGAGAGAGAGAGAGAGAGAGAGAGAGAGAGATTGAGAGAGAGGGATATATATATATATGTATATATATATATATATATAGAGAGAGAGAGATTGAGAGAGAGAGAGAGAGGGATTGAGAGAGAGGGATATATATATATATATATATATATATATGAAGAGTGAGGTAGCCGTGAATGTCCAGTAATCCAGATGAATAATCAGAGTATTGCAGTATATAGTGATACCTTTTTTATTGGACAAACATATTCATAGGTTTCATGACGAGCTTTCGAGAGCGTTCCTCTCTTTGTCGAGTCAGAGTCAATACTGATTATAGAATCACAAATACAGCAAAAAAATTCCAGGATTAACAAATAATGTTCTGATCAGCCAGCCGTGCAAGTGTGTGGGGGTGCAGACCAGAGTAAGTAAATTGGGGTCGTAAATAGTTTTACATCTAAGGAACCATAGGGCTGTAACCAAACTCAGGATGAAGGCAGAGAACAAAAAGTCAAAAAAATAAAAAATAAAAAAAAATCAATAAACACACATATATATTTCCAAGCATGAATGTTGGAGGTTATAAGAAATTTTGATAATGAGATAAGAATTCAATGTCGATATTAAGTCCTGACTTATTGCTGTTGAAGAACATAATCATTTTAATTTCAAATGTCTTTCTTTCCTTGGTGTTTTTAAAAAAACCTTTGAGTATTTTGATTTTGAGATTTTTCATGGAGTGGTTATTCTGGGTGAAATGGTGTCCAACTGGAGTACAGTAAGTCTCCTCATTGTGCTTATTGATGGAATGTCTGTGTAGATTCATCCTCATATGTAATTTCTGGCTGGTTTCTCCAATGTAGCAGCCTCTCTCACATGCAGTACATTGTATCATGTAGACTACATTGGATGACGTACAAGAATATGATCCTCTGATGTTATAGGTCTTCTTGTTGTGCGTGGCTGTGTCCTCTTTGCAGATGTGTTGGCACAAACCTATGAATATGTTTGTCCAATAAAAAAGGTATCACTATATACTGCAATACTCTGATTATTCATCTATATATATATATATATATATATATATATATATATATATATATAAATATATATAAATATATATATATATATATATATATAAATAGAGAGAGAGAGAGAGAGAGAGAATACGAAACATAAAAAAAAAAATAACTTACCTCCCTCCACCAAACTCCTCTCCCCACACAAAAAAACTCTCCAAACCTATAAACCAACCCCAAAAAAAAACACAATTGTACTTCTTGCCAGTGTATTCAGTAAATAAAGAAATTGTCAAAACATAAAAATAAAATACAGCTTGATAGGATGAAAAGCATTTGCAATGCAACTTACCTCCCTCCAAACTACGTTGTGCCGGACAAAATCCAAAAACACTCCAAACACCTATAAACAAGAAAAAAAGACAATTGTACTTCTCGCCAGTGTATTCAGTAAATATAGAAATTGTCTA
This sequence comes from Discoglossus pictus, assembly GCA_027410445.1. Classification (NCBI taxonomy): domain Eukaryota; kingdom Metazoa; phylum Chordata; class Amphibia; order Anura; family Alytidae; genus Discoglossus; species Discoglossus pictus. The sequence continues at coordinate 194,185,074 of CM050164.1, read as the reverse complement.
AACATAAAAATAAAATACAGCTTGATAGGATGAAAAGCATGTACAATGCAACTTACCTCCCTCCAAACTCCTTTGTGCTGGACAAAATACCCAAACTCTCAAGAAACCTACAAACAAGAAAAAGAACACAATTGTACTACTTTACATCGTACATCGTAAATGTAGTAACGTATTTCCGTAAAAAGAACATAAAACGCGGCTTTATAATTAAGCAACATACCTCCTCTCACCCACCAAGCTCCGGGAACCGCGTGCTACTTCGGCCGAAATCGCAACACAGTCGAGGCGTGGGCGCGTGTCATTCCTATTTATTCACTCCCACTGTCAATCAAATGGTCTATCCCTTAAGTGATTGGCTGTGAGACCTGTGGCGCGTTGCCTGATTCCGCTATTGGATGGTTCGTGCCGGGCGCGGCTAGTCCGTCCCCCTTCCAGCTTGCAGGCGCGCCTAAACGTCACGGCCTTCCTACATTCTGAAGGGCGCGATTCGCGCCTGGCTCTATTAAATTTACGGCCGCATCCATTGAAGGTCACACGATGCACTTACGGCATTGGAATGAAATCGGGCTGAAAGGGCCCTAAAAGTATAAATGAAGCAATAAAAGGCATTCAAATTACTGGCAAAACAATCCCCAATGATCAAATATGTAAATAAAAGATATATTTTTATTGTCATATACATCCTCAATATGGCGGACATATTAACCCTTTAGCACTCACAAAGGCTAGAATGTGACCCCTAAAAATATCAACATTATCTGATTTACATCTCTCTCATCACATCTACTTTTTGGAACACAAATATTGGCTATATTTCAACGCCACATTACATAGATCATGTAGCATGGGCCCAAATTCAAATGTGGGCCAGAATATTAGTGGTTACAAATTAAAATGGCTAAACCAATCCATAATCAGGGAACTCATAACATAATGAAGCTTAGATACACCAGTGAGCTTTTCCATTTGTGAAATCCACCAGGATAATCACAGCTGTGGTAATTAGCAAGCTATAAAACCACATCATCATCCAGGAATTAGCAAGTCTGAACCATCATGGATAGCAGCAACCTGAGTGCGGTGTATAGGTATGTGAGTAGAGCGCAGCGTCGTAGGAATGGATATTTGTTTCAAATGTTGCAGAGTGGAAACCCGGCTGTCAGGCGTGCGACTGAGGAGTGGCTGAGGCGTGACAGAGAGGGGCGGCTGGGAGTGAATGTGGGTGAGCGTGCTGATGCAATCCATGGTGGTCCGGAACCAAGGCAGGCAAGTGGCTCATCACCGGATATGCCTAGGGTCATGGTGGGGGGTCAGTTAGGGGAGAGAGCTCCAGTGGCACAGGGACAGTGGGATATGAGGGCACCTGCAGACAGGGAGGAGGACCTTGATGTGGGTGATCAGCTGATGGGGGGGGGGCCAGATGAGAGACCCCTAGAGGGTGTGGCACATGAAGTGGGGGCTCCTGCACAGCCAGACCCACAGGGGGGTGAGCAGGCCCAGGAGCCTGCCAGGAGGCTTCGTGCACCCAGGGTGTACAGGAAGAGAGTCACTTTAGAGGGGTTAACTGATGTTGAAGTGTATGAGCGTTTTAGACTAACCCGTGCCAGCCTGGAGGAGCTCTATGCGGTCCTGAGGGAGGACATGGAGCCTTCCTCACGGACCAATAGAGCCATCCCAGGCATGCACGGATGTTAGCCGCCATACACATCCTATCATCTGGTAGTTTTCAGAACACTGCTAGCATAGTAGGAGGAATGTCTCAGGCAAGCGTTTCAAGGTGCCTGAGCACATTCCTCCATGCTATCGTTCCGAAAGCTGCCAGATACATCAGTTTTCCCCACACTGGGGAAGAGATCTTGAAGGTGAAAGCAGATTTCTTTCGAATTGGAGGTATCCCCAATGTGCTCGGTGCTATAGATTGTACACATGTAGCATTGATACCTCCTAGAGAGCAAGAAGCGCTGTTCAGAAATCGCAAACACTATCATTCCATCAATGTACAGGTTGTTTGTGATGCAGGCATGCGCATACAAAATGTGGTTGCAGGCTTCCCGGGAAGTACTCATGATGCCCATATCTTGCGTCAGTCATCCACCCATCGTTATTTTGAGTCTGGACAAGCTCCAACTGGGTGGTTACTGGGTGAGTACCCATAAAGGATCCCCTAACATATACATCTTGTTCCACTGTAATGCTATTCCATTGGTGCGTGAAAAATGCGCAATGACGCATGCGCCAACAGACAAAATAGAGTCCCTCAATAGCGCGCACGACATCTGCGCGCAGGAGTTGAGATAAGGACTTAAGGGTGGACTTAGGGGTTTTAGGGTTAGGGGTCTTTGGGCTAAGGCTTCAGATTCTGAGTGTTAGTGTTAGGCATGGTGTCTCCGTGGTTCGGGTTAGGTATGGGGTCTGAGGGCTCGGGTTAGAGGGTTTTGGCCCATTAGGCAATAGATTCTACAACTTGCGCTCTTTGATCGACGCACATTTTGCCACACAATTTTCAACAGTGCGCTACTGTCGCCGGCTTCTGTCAGCGCCGTATTGTCCGCGCTCATTTGCCGTGTGCCCTAAAGAAGGTGTGCCGACTGAGCCATTGCATCGTAGCTTGTTGCTGTGCCTAACCCGATGTGATCTGGTCATAGGAGGAGGAAGTTCCAACCCAGAGATCCCTAAACTAACATCACATTAATCATTGTGTATATTTACAGATGCTTTAACGAGCAGCACAACCTCACATTCATATCTACATCTCCCATTTTTGTTTCCTTCAGGTGATGCAGGATATAGGTGTTTGCCGTGGTTGTTGACCCCTGTGAACAATCCACGCACAGAGGGGGAGGAGAGGTACAATGCGGCCCATGCCAGAACCCAAAATGTAATAGAGCGGACCTTTGGCCTCCTGAAGATGCGCTTCAGATGTTTACATTCCACTGGCGGTGCGCTACAGTATACACCAGTGAAGGTTTGTCACATCATCCTGGCCTGCTGTTGTCTGCACAATATAGCAGTACAGGCAAACTGTCTGGGGAACATTGATGATGCTCCGCTTGAACCGGCGGAGCGTCCAGTACCTCCCCTTGGTGAGGATAACGTTCAGGGGTCACGACTACGTGCCCATGTCATTCGGGAGTACTTCCCATGTAAGTCTGAAACTAATAATAACCAACTATAATGTACCTTGATTGTGGTTACTAAAACTTCTCTTTTCTCCTTCCCCATTGTCATACAGAATATACAACAGTCCCCAGTAGAGGATAGCTTTGTGATGTAACATATGTCTCGTGACGCATTCTTAATACTGGATCAAATACAGCCTGCTCTGATATCCGTTAATGGTAAGTATGCGCACATTCCCATACACATCATATATATTGATATCTGCCAACCTCCAGAAGCTAAGCTAAATGGATGGTCTGATATATTCCACAATGTCAATGGATATAGGCCTCACAATCGTATTTGAAAACATCTTCACAGAACAGTAATGTTCCCATTGTATGATCATGCTATTCCACATCACATGGAGGTCAATGCAATTCATAGCAATCTGGATATATGAACATACCAGCATATTGTATACCATAATAAATGTACCTCATGGGATGCAAAGAGGGGATCCCTCCTGTTCTTTGTCAGTGAATGCTGGTAAAAGCATTCTCAGTCGGATAACAGGAATAGTCTCAAGGATGTGTTAACTAGGAATCATTGTGCAATATATCATACTAGCGTATTGCCCGTCAAAAAATGACGGCAATCAGATGAGTATGTTTTAAAAGTTGTTTAGTTATTAATATACATATGGAATTGTAAGGTAGCTAATGTTGTTTTGTGTGTACTACTGAAATATAGAATTCAAATTAATAAATGAATTTACATATTTTTATGCATTGTGTTGAAGAGCTGGCAATCTGTGTTGATGTTGCATTAGCATTAGTGGTGTGGAGGTACTGTGTAAGCGTGATGAACGTGTGCAGTGTAATAGTGTGCGTGCGCAATCCGAAACCGTTAACGTAGCTGTGTATTTCTGCATTATCCTAAAATGGCGGATAATGTGTGGTATGCGTCTTAGCGGATTATCGGTACGTGTTTTCCGTCGTTATAGTGCTGTTGCCTGGTTTTCGTTTTGTTCGTGCAGCATTTTTTCTGCGGCGCTCATTGCCAAAGTACTACGGTTTAACGGTAAATACGGTCAAATGACGGTCAATAAAAATTAAATGTAGTGAAATTTGTTTGCCACACAACATGACGCTACATTTGTCCCTTTTTTTTTTTCTTAAAATAAATAAAAAAAAAAATTTTTTTTGTAACTTGCAACTTATATTTCACATCAAATGCGTTGGTTTAGGCGGGAAATCCGATGTTGCGCGAGACAAAGTCGTTAAATCTGTGTTAATGCGTAAATCTGTAATTGTGTTTCGTAAAATGTACTCGCTACTGTCTTTTTACTCATTGCGCGGTTAATCCCCTTCTTTTATCTCGTTGTTTTTCAAACACATACGTCTGTGGCTGTGTTTTACGCAGTTCGTAGTAGTATAGCCTCGTTTTCATTTTTTTCGGCGGCCATTTTTTTCTTGCTTAGCCGATTTTTGATCTTTGTAACTCGGCTAAATCGATCTAAATTGCAGTTCCAACTCACTTCCAGACGTCCTGCCTGTAAGTGACCTTTGTTTTATTTTTTAGTGTGTATTTAGTGTTTTTTTTACTGTTTTTGTTCCGCCGCTTATCTCGTAATTTTTTTCACCTCGTATTTTTTTTCTAAGTGCTACGCCTCGCTACGCGAAGCTCGCCTGCAATGAGCGCCTGCGGCGCTCATTGCCAAAGTGCTACGATTTAACATAATGGCTCGCCGCGCTATGCGAGGCTCGTCTGCAATGAGCGCCTGTGGCGCTCATTGCCAAAGTGCTACGATTTAACATAACGTCTCGCCTCGCTACGCGAGGCTCGCCTGCAATGAGCGCCTGCGGCGCTCATTGCCAAAGTGCTACAATTTAAAGGCTCGCCGGGCGATGAGCGCCTGTGGCGCTCATCGCTAATTCGTACGAACTACGCAACGCAGCGTGACGACGAATCGTAGTTAGACAATTATAATATGTGATGGATTGTGTGACTCATATTATCATCATATTGCCATTACAGAACTGCTGCCGTGTGTCAACACAGTGTTTACCCACACAGACATGGGAAACGACCTGTACAGCAACAGAACATCAGCTACATCAATGTCGTGTACATTGTAAGTGAGTATTTGTGGGAAACATGTGCATGTATGCATGAGAGGAAATGACTAATAACTCCATTAATGTAGGCCTAACTTTCTTTTCCCCAAGACATCCCCTATGTATTGCTGAAGCGGTCAGAAACGTTTATCGGACCATGCAGACGTGTCCTGGGGGAACAGATCTCTTCGTTGAATACTCCACTTGATCTATCCAAGGTAGAGAACCACATGTGGATGTCCGAACATGTATCAATTTGTGATAGTTTGGATCTTCCATTTCTATTACAGGCTGCACTGGTCTCTCTGTCTCTCTCTGTCTCTCTGTCTGTCTGTCTCTCTCCTCATCCCACCCACCCCTGTTTACCCTTAATTTATTGAGTGACACAAGTCTTCGACACCTGAACAATTAGCAACTTCTGCTAACTATCCCAATTAACCCTTTACACTATGTTTTCTCTTGTCTTCTTCCTCACATCCCCTGCCTTTTCCTCAGACTCTTCTTTACTTCTCCCCTTTTTGTCTCCAACATTTTCATTTCAACTCTCATGCCCACCTGTCTCCTTTTATTCGCCCATCAGCTAATCTTACTCAAGCTGTGGTTAAACTATGTGTCTCCTGACTGTCCCATCTGCAGATTACATTATCTGTTCACATGGGGCAGATACCTTATTACATAATAGTGCATCACACTTTACATCTGATCCCTTTCCTCTCCGACTAATGCATAACTTTCTACTTGACACAACTTCCTTTCTATGTATCTCTCACTTATTAACCTTGCTATTCCTTATCTACTCTTCCCCATGTCCATTACCTTTAGCTTGGAAGTGGTGATTTTCTAATCTTGTGGGGGCCTTTGGGAAGAAATCCGTTATCAACAGACTTTACGCTCAAAACAGGGCCCTCCATTTTCTGGCGTTGGCAATATTACATACTGTATATTTTCGTGTTCTTCTCCCCTGTACAGCGCCACGGAATATGTTTGCACAATACAAATAAATTATAATTAGACTAATAATATTCCCACATCCGGACAAATTAGTCTGGGCCATCATTATCATCTGACAGATGGTTAGCTTGCTACGAGATCCCAATGCATAACATGTGTGCCGACATACCTGTATCTGTTGGTGGCTGCTCATATGGCATATGTAAGATTTCCACTAATATATTATTTGTGTGTTTGTATTCCAGATCACGGTCAGAACAAGGCATGACGATAAACATCATGACATTCCATGGCCATGTCAATGTCCTCATGTATGTGCATGTGTCCGTTTCATTGCTTTGTTGGATCCAGTTTGATATCTGATTACCTTGACTGAATAGCCGATATGTGTCACGAGACAATTTCACTATACAATGCAGATGTGATGTGACATCTGTCAGCTGATGTTCCTGGTATATCCACAGCATGTGTATGCTCATATAGTCTACCTCGATTCATATGTACCTATTGGTTTAGACATTCTATCCTCTCCTCTACTTGGACTGTTGTGAAGCCTGCAGCACAAACCCTTCAAGATCTTTTCTTCAGTGCTGATGTGACCCTCCCTGTGCATATGGGGAAGAGTAAATCCAGGCTTGGGACTTAACAGTTAATGAGGTTACGTTAATCTTCAGTTATGCATATGCAACAACAGTGAGTACAGATGCTCAGTCAGAGAACAAACTACCCTTGATATTGCCTGGTTTGTTGTGAGTTCTCTGGAATAAGTAACATCTGACTGATATGGTCCTGGTCAGACTCCACATCTGTGCTCTGCACCATCAGTTAGGGGTGTCAATAGAATTCTCACAGTGTGTTTGCATTACTGATTTCAACCATGAGGGAAGGTTGGTATTAACAATCTATATGACACAGAAACAGACAAATGAGACAGGTGTCCGTAAGTGGCTCACATCCTAATAGTGAACATACAGGGCCTCATTCAATTGCGATTTGGCCAATTGAATAGGGCTCTAAATAAGCACATAACATATATTTTTTTTAAAGTTTTTAGTTAGTGAAAACCTTGCTTTTGGATAGATGTTTACTAACTAAAAAATTATTTAAAAAATATATGTTATCTAACAAGAGTGAGTACACCCGTCACTTTGTTGTTAATATTTTAGTACTAGCGAATTGCCCGTCAAAAAATGACGGCAATGAAATTGTAAGGTAGCTAATGCTGTTTAGTGTGTAATAATGAAATATATAATACATTAATAAATGAATATACTTTACCTATTTTAAAGCATTGTGTGGAAGAGCTGTGAATGTGTTTTGATGTTGCTGCAGCATTAGTGGTGTGGATCTGCTGTGTAAGCGTGCTGAATGTGTGCAGTGTAACACTGTGCGTGCGCGAGACCAAACCGTTAGCGTAGTCGTGTACTTCCGCATTGGCGTAAAATGGCGAGTAATGTGTGGTATACGTCTGTATCGGAATATCCGTAGGTGTTTTGTGGTGTTTTGCGAGTTTCTTGTGGTGTTTTGCGAGTTTAGAGTGCTGTAGCCTCGTTTTCGTTTTGTTCGGCGGCCATTTTTTCTCTCGCTTCGATTTTTTTTTAGTCTCTAAACTGTTTTATTTCGAGTAAAATCGAGGTGTAAGTTGTATTTTTGAGGTTCTGGGTGCTCCCTCTTGGTGTAGGTAAGTTTTGTATGTATGTGCTGTGTGTATGTATTGTGTTTTACATTTTGTAATGTTCGCGAGTTGCGTCCGAGTGTTGCGAGGCCGTAATGTGTGTGAACGTGTGTCGTATGTTGTTTGCGAGTGTCGTAATGTGTGTGTCGTACTGTTTGGGTTGCGACGTGAAGTTTGCGAGGGTCGCAGATGCTGGCATGGAGCGCCTTTGGCGCTCCATGCCAGCAACTGCGGCCCTCGCTTTGCGAGGTCCTCAGGTGCTGGCATGGAGCGCCTACGGCGCTCCATGCCAGCAACTGAGACCCTCGGGCAGGGCCCTCGCTTCGCGAGGGCCGCGGCTCGCGTAGCGAGCCCGCAGCGTTAGCAACAACTCGTACGCTCACAACTATATATGTGATATCTTTTCATGTGACAACACTGAAGAAATTACACTCTGCTACAATGTAAAGTAAGTTTGCTGACCCATCAATAACTCAATACACAGCCATTAATGTCTAAACCATTGGCAACAAAAGTGAGTACACCCCTAATTTGAAATGTCCAAATTGGCACTAAATGTTAATTATGTGTGGCCACCATTATTTGCCAGAACTGCCTTAACCCTCATGGCCAGGGAGTTCACCCAAGCTTCCCAGATTGCCACTGGAGTCCTCTTCCACTCCTTAATGATACATCAGAGATGGTTGATGCTAGAGACCTTGCACTCCCCCACCGTCAGTTTGAGGATGCCCCACAGATGCTCAATATGTTTTAGGTCTGGCGACAAGCTTGGCCAGTCCATCACCTTTACCTTCTTTAGCAAGGCAGTGTCGTCTTGGCGGTGTGTTTAGGGTCGTTATGTTATGTTGCCCTGCAGCCCAGTCTCCCAAGGGAGGGGATCATGTTCTGCTTCAGTATGTCACAGTACATGTTTGTATTCATGATTCCCTCAATGAACTGTAGCTCCCCAGTGCCGGAGGCAGTCACGCAGGCCCCGACCATGACACTCCCACCACCAAAAGTATACATCTATACTGAGCAAAAGTAGTTGAAATAATACCTAAATTACAGATAAATGGATAAGTCACAACGAACACAAAAACATTGATATGAGATGAAACCCTCATTTTGAACCTAAACAGTGATGCAGAGAGAGGGGAGGCAGCATCTGACATCATTAGGTAAATGCATATAGGGGGAATCCACACAACATATTATATAAAACACTAGCGACTTGCCCGTCAAAAAATGACAGTCAATAAAATTTAAATGTTGTGAAATTTGTTTGCATCTCCAAATGAGTCAGCTACATTTGTCCCTTTTTTTTTTCTAAAAATAAAAACACATAATTATTTTTAACTTTTTATTTTTTTAACTTTCAACTTATATTTCCCAAACATTAAACTTTGTAACATGCAACTTGTATATGAAACATTTGTGCAACATTTTGTTACCAATACTAACACTTTTCAATACATATTTATCACTGAGTAACTGCAGATTATATTAACTTAGAGTAATTAAATTGTTTTAACAATAACATACTTTTTCTCATTTGTAACATATTTGTTAAACTGTTGTTAAACTAAATTAGCATTGAATCCAGAGGAAGGCAAACAATAAAAAACCCCTATTGAAACTTGTCCAATTGTATCAAAGAGGGAAAAAAAAATAATTCCTTCCTGACCCCATTAACTGGCGATCGGATTTCTCCCTGAATCAATACTTTGTCTTTAAATAATACATTTCAAATTCTTACTAAATACTTCAACTTTATAGTAACAATACATATTTGACTATACAACATATATATTTACCCAACTTTTGTAAACATTCCAAAAACACATATTTAACATTTTAAATTGTAACTACAAACAATAACATTTAACTTTTGTAAATTATGGAAAAATCAGTGAATTGTTTTTGTGGGGCCAATCATGTAAATATAAAACTTTGAACCCATTCCAATCTGTTTCAGGATATTTTACTGTTGTTTTTTTTTTTCATTTAGTCCATTCTGCAAATATCAGATATATTTTCATAATTGAAATAGTGGTCCCCTGTTTAAAGAGTCCCAGAGTACTTTAATTTAGTATCTTTTTTTGTCCCTTCTTTAGATGTTTTACTTGAAATATTGTTTTTGTGCAATCATATTGAGTCCAATAAAATGTTGGCAGTAAAATGAAACCATTGTCCACTATCTTTCCAACACCTCATAGTAGACATTGTTTTTGGTGTAAACACATCCATCGTCCAATAAATGACCTTGAGTTTCGTTTTCTTCAACATGCACTTTAATTTCTTTTGGATTAGTGCACCTTGAAAAAGCCACATAGAGTTGTCCATGTGCAAAAACTGGTTCCTTTAAAAAAATCCCAACTGACTTAAAAGTTTGTCCTTGGGATTTATTAATGGTCATAGCAAATGCCATGATAACTGGAAATTGTCTCCGTTGAAGGACAAAGGGCAAACCACTCTCACTTGGAGCTAAATCAATTCTTGGTATAAAAACTCGTTCACCTTTATGGGTCCCAGTTATAATTTCTGCATGTATAAAATGATCTTTTAACTCATGCACAATTAATCGGGTCCCATTACAAAGTCCTTTTTTTGGATTCATATTTCGCAATAACATAACAATTGCACCTTTTTTCAATTGTAAAATATGTGGGGGCATTCCAGATGGTGTTTACGAATTAATAAATTCGATACTAAAATTCGATTCACTGTCTTTATCATCTGACAGAATCGAATCTGCACTGTAATAATTCTTTTGTGGTGCATTGATGTATTTTAAAATTTCGTTATTTACATTCAAGGCATCGATATTTTTTTATGTTAATATTACTTTGTTTGCAATGTCTGTGTAATCCTCATTATTAAGAGTGTTTAGGAATATGGCTGATATGAGTGATTCATTGCAAACCATTTCTGATGGAATTTCAATGGTATCATTTGGTAAATGCTGTATTTCTGGATGTTTTCCATCTCCGATTTTAATGAGCCAGTCATTGAATTCATTTTGGCCTTCAGATCTCATATTTAATTCTAATTTGAGATGTGTAAATATTTGCCACAGTTTACTGGTCTTGATACATGTTTCAATGATCTCTGTTCTATTTCCGTGTGGCACAACAGGTAATGTTTGCCTAAAATCGCCTCCTAACAGCATCACCTTTCCACCAAATGGCAACTTATTATCCATCACTTCTTTTAAGAATCTGTCAATACATTGCAGTGCATGACATGACATCATTGTTGCCTCATCTATGATAATTAGTTTAGTTAGTTTGAATTTTTTTGCTTGTATGGAATTGAGTCGAATATCTGAGACTGATGTTTCCAAAATGGGAACTGGCAGCTTAAATCCACTATGCACAGTTCTACCACCATCTAACAAAAGTGCAGCAATTCCAGTTGTTGCAAATGGCATAGCTATCTGACCCTGTGATCGAATATAACTCATCAAACAATTGTACAGATAAGTTTTTCCTGATCCACCTGGTCCGTCTAGATAGAAATACCGGTCTTTGACCATTTCATCATCTGTAGCATTTGTGATGGCATGAAATGCTTCTAACTGTAAATTATTTAAAGTTGCCAGTTTTTCTTGGGTTTTTTGTTTTTGAAGGTCAGTGTCATAATCATCAAAATTGATGTCATCTATAAGTCCTGGATCTGGTAAATTAAAACTTGCACAATTTAATCCATGAGCCAACAATATTTCTTGGATTTCCAACAATGTTTTTAACAGAGCTATTGGTTCTCTGTAACGTTTCAAGAAATCTTCTGACATGTTTAATTTAAATGTTTCCCACAAAGTGAAAGCATCAGGTACATTGCAAAATATACAAATGAATGCAAATTGTTGTCTCATTTGCTTAGGCATTTGACATAGTGCTGCTTCTTCCAGACACCTCTCCCATTCTGTATCATCAGCTATGAAATTTTGATGTCTTGCAGCTAATAGGAATGTCTCATAAACTATGTCATTCACTGTACGTAAATGCTCAAAACTCTGTGCACCGGGAACATGTAACAGAAGTAATCTTAAGCTGAAACGTTCAATGTCCCTTGGACTGACGGTATAAATTCGTGGTATGATTTTATGGGTATCTCTTTTTCGTAGTCGCCATAGACCATTTACAAATACATAGTGATATGGTATCTCTATGTATAAAAATTGTCTGGCATGCGTATCCTGACAGTTTAATTTAAACCACGCAGTAAGCGTAGTATCTCTGTCTTCACTTTGATATAATGCAGTTCTTTCATTTCCTTCAGTAAAGCAAACCATCTGACTTTGAGGCAAATGTACAGCTAAACGATAGATAGCATGTGACCGATCATGCATCTCAAATTTCAAAAGGCGCCACATTGCTTCCGGAGCACTCACATACCGAGCATCTAAATAATTTGAAAGTTCATCATGTAAAATTGGATTTTCGTTTTCATTTCCAGCACCTTGTACAACAACAGTAGCTGCATCATATCCTTTGTATATGTATTTATACACATACTTAATTGATTTAATCAAAGTGCAAGCTTCCACATTGATGTGTGCATTGTACTTCATGAGCAAATGTGGATTGTATGGAACGACAAATCTATTATCAACCTTTTGGCCCCGGATAATAGCTGTTTGTCCTTGTGTTCTTTTATACAAAGGATATCCATCACAATTTGCATAAGTTAGCATTTGAAATTGTTTTGGAAATTCTTTAGTACATTTTTTATTTTCCATACATGGTGAATTCGGATTCATCTCTCCACATGGGCCATGAATCATTCTATGTGTAACAATTTTCCAAAGTTTTGTATATATTTCTTGGTCTGGCAATTGTGCCGAAATTACTGAATCCACTCTCTCTGCAGTTTTTAACTTGTCTTTTTCCTGCAGTATTAAAAGTATGTGAGCATGTGGCAATCCTCTTTTTTGAAATTCAATGGTGTAAACAAAAGCCACACATTGTCCAAATAAATGTGCTTTAGTGATGTCATGAATTAATGAATTGAGTTTGATTTTAAATACTCTTGCCACTAAATCTGGTCGGTCAGAAGTAGTTTGTGCCAAATTCAAATTCTCCTTGATCTCTGGCCATTGTGGATTACAGGTGAATGTAATAAATAAATCTGGTTTTCCAAATTTAGTAACAATAGCCATGGCATCATTATACCTTTCTCGCATATTGCGAGGAGATCCTTGGAAAGAGGATGGCAAAATAATTGCTCTTCCAGCTGGAATGTCTCTGTTGGCAGCTAAATCTGCCACATAATCCATTAATCCACAATACTGTTCTACTCGTAATTTATTTTGTTGATATTTAATAAAATTTAGATTATTGGCTTCAACTTGTAAATATGAATCAATAATCCATTGTTGAGTGAGTTTTCCTCCATGTAAAATTGGATTAAAACAATCACGGATAGCAGTTTGTGCCACTTTATATTCCAGCATGGAAATATTAGATTGAATACGAAGTTTAGTATTGGGATAACTTTCCAATTTTAATTTTGGTTCCCATCCTGGTTCCCCATTTGGAAAGAAAATGGGATATGTCATTGGATCTAAATTACAGCTTAATATATTGATATTAATAAATGGTTGTTCTTCATTGCGTGGATATATTCTAATATCCCGCTGAAAAGGTGGTTCACCATCTTCATTTTTAAACACCATGGCAACCTCATTTACAGTAGGTAAATTATATCTTCTCTGATCAGTGTTGCGATCTCTTTTTAACACCATATTGACTCTTGGTGTAGGCAATTGATGTCTTTGAGCATGTTCCTGTTGTTCTTTTTCAAGCTGTGCTAATTGTTTGTATGCTTGACTATATGGATTTTTTTTCATAATTTTATCCAGCTGTTCAAAGACTATGCGCAAACACTGTCTATTTTCTGGACGTGTCATTCTTTGTTCCACAGCTTCCATCGTATCTAACACATATAACTGTGCAAATTTCCTTTGCTGTTCTTCTTGTGGGTGTAAATGCGAAGTTCTGTGGTATATTTGACCTTGAACTCTGAAACAATAAGGACCATGTCCTGGTACATTTTCTGCTAATGTTGCACCCATTGAAGCAAATGAAATTGCACTGTTATAAGACCTTATGTTTTGTTTAAAATTATTATAATTTGGAAATGTTGGATCACTCATAATGCATTCTAAATAATATGGAAATGAGTGTCTTACTGGAAGTTTGACCTTTCCTTTCTGACAGCAACTAATGAAATTTCCGTCATAAGGTCTTTCCTTTATAAAATGATAGGCCCCACAAAACTGACAAACCACATTAAGTAATCCACAATAATGAGTATCTACTTCTACTGCAGTAGTAAACACATTATCATGCATTTCTTCAACATAAATATCAGACCCACATACTATATGTTCATTTTTTTTCTTGTGTGTCTACATTCAAGTCATTCTGCAAAATAGAATCATTGCACAATGGTTCAGAGAGATGTTTTTGTTTACTTTTACGTTTCTTGGAAGCCCCAACACACTCACTTGCGGCTTTCTTACTCATCTTTCTTTTATTTAAAAGTCTCTGTCGATCTTCTTCTCGCAAGCGTTGTGAAGTTTACGGTGTCTGAGCATCTCTCCACCTTTGCTTCCTTTCCCTTGCCAATCTTCTTTTGCGTTCAACTTTGTCTTCTCCGTTGTCCGCCATGTTAATCTGTAATTGTAAATAGAGATACAATTATTGTTTATTATTTGTTTTGTCTACATTTTGTTTCCTTTTTGTACTGTTCGATGAAAGTAGATAAATAAACTAATAAAACATTTTCAATTGTTGCACTTTAGACTGAAAGAAATGAAACCATTTTTTTAAGTATTTTATTGACATATATGAAATCGTAAATAGCTGAACATATCTATCTTTATATTATTAATCCTTCAATTACATTCCTTCTTGATTGAATTCACAGCATACCATCAATTTCTTTTTTTTGCAAGTGTTGTAAGCTTCTTATTTTCTTTAAATATTATTATTAATTAGTATTGTCTTTTCATTTTTTTTCAAGTTTTGACTAAATATCATAAATTAATGACTCAATAAGTACTCTCTATTTTCAACAAATTTAAATTTACACCAAATATATAATATATATAGCCTTCTTCTATGCATCACTACAAAATTAAATTTTATACCTGTGAGGATGATGTTGACGTTGTTCCAAGGCTGCAAACGTCACGCTGTCTGTTTATTCCCTTGCAGATCCGAATAAACTGTAAAATCAAAGAGATAATATTTTTAAACTTTTGCTTCATCAATATCATTAAATGAACGTCAACATACATATATTTGGCTACATTAAAAACCTCCTAATTTTTAATATTTTGACGTAGTAATATAATTAAATTTCTGTACCTGTCCAAATGATCCTTATGCTGTTCAATGTGTGCAAATGTCACTATCTCTGGTCATTCACGTAGATTTCCCTGCAATTATACAAAATAGTAATTAATGTATAATATATTACTTCATCTGTATTAATCAATGAGGCTTAACATACCTATTTTTGCATAGATTAAAAACATGAAATAAATATATCAATAAATCAACATGAACACACATATGTAAGCATAGATTCTAAACATACACTCAATATTACTGTTATTCTTTCAATAAGAATCAATGAATCTGTCTTAATCTTAAATTAATGTCTGACTAAATATAACATCAACACATAATCATGTAGCCTTTTTTATTTGAGTTTTATTTTAAAATGAGTATGTTACAACTTAATTCTTAAAATAATGTACATTACTAATGAACTAAGAATCAATTACTGTTCATTAATATTAAACTAATGTGTGACTCAATCTAACATCAACATGTAAGCATGAGTATATCTGCTTTTTTTATTTTTGGTTTATTTTATACAAAATATTGCACATTCTTAAACTTAAAATTAATGATTAGTAATGATACATTATGAATGTTAATTACATTTCTTACCCACAGGTAATCACGACATAATACCAAATAGTTCTTAAATTAATGTACATTAATAATTAATGAATCAATGTGTTCCTAATTAATTAATGTACATTATGAATGTTATTAACAATTGTTTCACACAGGTAATCATGACATATAACCAAATAATTGTTAAATTAATGTACATTAATAATTAATTAATATATTTTTTTTTTATTGTCCTTCTTAATTTTGATATTAATAATTAATTAATTAATTAATGTACATTATGAATGTTATTACCAATTCTTTCACACAGGTAAGCACAATATTATTTTTCTATTAATTATATTTCTTATCTATTATTTATTAATTAAGTACCAATTTATTAATTAATAATTATAAATAATAGGCACAATATTATTTTTCTATTAATTAAATTTCTTATCTATTATTTATTAATTAAGTACCAATTTATTAATTACTAATTATAAAAAATAGGCACAATATTATTTTTCTATTAATTAACTTTCTTATATATTATTTAATATGTAATTACCAATTTATTAATTAATAATTAGAAATAATATATTTACCTTTTTTAATATAATAATGCTGAAGCAGTATACTGAAGAGCTCCCAATCTATTGCGATTTCCCTGCATCCGAAAACATCCAGTCAGACTGTCATCACCTGAGGAGAAAGTGTCAGTCCTGTGTGAAATGTGCCCTATATATAGGCTTTGTGCGCGAGTCCAATGCATTGTTTTAGGCGGGAAATCCGCAGTTGCGCGAGGCAAATGCGTTGTTTTCGGTGGGAAATTCTATGTGGCGCGAGACAAAGGCGGGAAATCTGTGTTAATGCGTAAATCGGTAATCTCGTTTCGTAAAATATAGTCGTTACTGTCTTTTTACTCATTGTGCGGTTAATCCGCATCCTTTATCTCGTTGTTTTTCTAACACATACGTCTGTGGCGGTGTTTTACGCAGTTCGTAGTAGTATAGCCTCGTTTTCATTTTTTTTGGCAGCCATTTTTTTCTCGCTTAGCCGATTTTCGATCTTTGTAACTCGGCTAAATCGATCTAAATTGTAGTTCCAACTCACTTCCAGACGTCCTGCCTGGTTCCCCATGCTGTAAGTGACCTTTATTTTTACTTTTTGTGTGTATTTAGTGTTTTTTTAGTGTTTTTCTTCCGCCGCTTATCTCGTAATTTTTTTCACCTCGTATTTTTTTTTCTAATTGCTACGATGTAACGGCTCGCCTCGCTACGCGAGGCTCGCCTGCGGCGCTCATTGCCAAAGTGCTACGATGTAACGGTGCTACGATATAACGGCTCGCCTCGCTATGCAAGGGTCGCCTGCAATGAGCGCCTGCGGCGCTCATTGCCAAAGTGCTACAATTTAACGGCTCGCCTCGCTGCGCGAGGCTCGCCAGGCGATGAGCGCCTGCGGCGCTCATCGCAAAGTCATACGCACTACGCAACAGAGCGTGACGACGTCTCGTAGTTAGACAATTATAATATGTGATATATAGACATGCATGCTGAGGAGCTACAATTCTTTGAGGGAACCCATGAATGCCAACATGTACTGTGACATACTGAAGCAGAGCATGATCCCTCCCTTCGGAGACTGGACCGCATGCCAGTATTCCAACATGATAACGACCCCAAACACACCTCCAAGCCGACCACTGCATGGCTAAAGAAGCTGAAGGTAAAAAGTTGATGGACTGGCCAAGTAGGTCACCAGACCTAAACCCTATCGAGCATCTGTGGGGGCATCCTCAAATGGAATGTAGGGAGTGCAAGGTCTCTAACATCCACCAGCTCCATGATATCATCATGAAGGAGTGGAAGAGGAATCCAGTGGCAACCTGTGAAGCTCACGAACTCCATCCCCATGAGGGTTAAGTCAGTGCATGAAAATATTTACACTTTCACTTAGGGGTGTACTCACTTTTGATATTTACCCTGAATGAATATCTCCATGTGTCAGAAACACGAATATCATGCATCGCCGTTACTGGAATCAAACTCGGGAATATTACCTCCACCCTCAGCTGCACTAGTGGCTGTTACCCCAACCCTACATTAACACAGGGCTGGTATATTGAAGGAAGATGTATTTACTAATACAATAACGTAATTGTGTAGCATTCATCTGGTGTTTAACAATCATGGTACAGCACAAATGAAAACAAACAATGATAATGTGAGCAATACATAATATTTATTCTTATGTTTCCAAATTATAGAACCCAAAAATGAAAATTGGAGGCAAACATTCCGTCTGTCGATTTGAACCTAAAGAGATAAGAACAAGACATCAATTAGAACAATATACGCATTGACTGCAGCACCTCAACATCAATAGATCTTGGACATCAATTGCTTCTATATGCAACATGAACATGTTCTCACCTATTTCCGTTTTCGCTTGTGTTGTTCATGACTCTCCTGGTATTTGCCAACCGTTGCCCTAGGCCGGCCACGACCTCTTCGATGGGTTGGCGGCTCTTCTGTCCTGGATGCTGGGGGCAAGGTCTGGGAGGTTGAGGAGGTACCCTGTTCTTGTGGATAGCCTTCTTAGGCCATTCCGGCCCTCGTGCATATTCCTCCATTACCCGGTGATGCCGCCTTAACTCTTGCAACACCTGGTCATTTTGCTGGTACATCTCCATGACCTGGTGATGCCGCCTTAACTCTTCAAACACCCGGTCATTATGCCGTCTCATCTCCAGCATGAACTCTTGATTTTGCTCCCGCTCATGCTGGAGTTGAGCGAGGAAATCGTGGCACTGGGCCGCTGACAGCACCGGACTACCTGGCGCGGACCCAGACCATTGTGTCCTCTGGGTGGAGGCACGGCTGTGTGGAGTGTCCTGCCGGGCCGGAGTGGCTTGCCGGTCCGGAGTGGCCTGCGGGGCCTGCAGGGCCTGTGGGGCCGGAGTGACCAGCGGGGCCTGTGGGGCCGGAGTGACCAGCGGGGCCTGCGGGGCCTGTGGGGCCAGAGTGACCAGCGGTGCCTGCATGGCCTGTGGGGCCAGAGTGGGCAGCAGGGCCTGCGGGGCCTGTGGGGCCAGAGTGACCAGCAGGGCCTGCGGGGCCTGTGGGGCCAGAGTGACCAGCGGGGTCTGAGATCATAGTGACTTGGAATTGGCTGTGAATGTTTGACGCAAATAAAAATTGATCTGCATCATTAGTATTGTGGATCCTGACTGGGATCTTTCCTGTTATGTGACAGCGACTGCTGGCAGCAGCAGTTGGACCAAGGGGCTGATAGATGGCGCTGCCGCTGTTATATACATAATTTTCACCTTACACACAAGCCCAAAAGCACTAGCCCTCACCCTAATCCGAAACCCTTATCTTAACACCACCATAACCCACTAAATCTGCATGATTATATAATCTCCAGGACAATGCTGTGACATGTAGAGGCTGCTCACTGCTGCTACCAGCAGTCACGGTCAGATAACAAGAAAGGGCCCATGGCTCATATGACTATATGTAATGCTGGTGCGGTGTGCCAACTGCAGTTAATTAGGACACATGCTCATCTGAATCTGTTGGCCAGTGTGTGAGACAGACCAATCTGTGACCAATCCTCAGCAATGTGAGTTAACATGTTAATGTAACATGGTCCAGATTAGGCTGGTACACGACACAAACTTGCAGTCCATCAGAGTCTGTATCCGCATATGCTGCTGTGTGCACATCCATACATGTAGTCTCATGGGGATGTACCAGCTAGACCGGACCTATCCTGTTGTATGTGCGCATCTCTGGAAGGGCACCGCCACCAACTCTAGCTACGCCAGCCCAGCAGGCCGGGTAAGTGGTTATGGGTTTCGGGTTCTGGCTACAGTTAGGGGGTATGGGTTAGAGTTAGAAAGTGGGGTTTAGGGGGTTAGGATTAGAGGGTTAGGGGCTTTGGGTGTACCAACTATTTTTGACGGCTACATGGGGACGTAAGAGCAGCCGCATCCCTAGAGTCGGCGGCGGCACTCTTCCAGCACATACTGAAATGCCCACATAAAACAGGATACATCCGCTATACCTAGTTTCAAGATGTACATGGGTTCTAAGCAGTAGGAGTGTTAAGCCAAAGAGCTATGAATGGGCCAGTTTAACATGGAGTAGAGTGTGACAGGGGAACTCATGACAATAAACAAACAATTGCAATGGAGTTGTCATGTATGCTTTATATGCACTCTGAACCAACAGCAAACATAACAGTAACATCAATAGATTTGCAAAACAGTATCATAATCAGTTGTGGGAGGAGGTATTGGACACATATTTCATTGCTAACAATTCTGACAAGTATATTTCTTTACACTGGATTTACATGATTTTTGCTGCCTCATATATCTGTAGTCACAACCAGCTATCTTACAGTGCAATTCAACGTCAGTTATCTATCTGTGTGGGGTACATGTGCGTACATATGAGGGTGTTAAGGTGTACATGGTACTCACATTGCAGGCTTTCTGCCCCACCCGTGTCCACCAGGCCAAGGAGGCCCCCGACTGCCGCTGGCTGGATCATGTCGCGCACTGTGGCCTCCCAACCGGGGTATGTAAATGTTTCTGGAGGCCCACCACCGGTTCCATGTGCCGCATTGGCCTCATTCGCCATTTTCTTTTTTACATTAATGCGGCAGTCTTGGTACCGGTGCTGGACAGACTGCCAGGTCTGATTTGCATACCCCAGCGAAGAGACTTCAGCCGCTATTGCCCTCCAGGCATCTGTCCTTTGCCTGGGCCTCACCTCGCTCCCACCAGTTAAGATGGAGTGGCGGGCTTGAACTCCTCTTATGAGAGTTTCAATCTCCTCCTGATTAAAGTTTGCTGCCCTTTTTCTGGCAGCAGCAGCAGCTAGCTGGCCAGCCTGTGGCTGGGGGCCCTGCTCTCCCTGGCCTCTCCCTTCACTGCCTTCTCCCTCCATCTCTCCTCCTCTCCTCACTCTCTCTTGCTCGCTCTCAAAACCCTCCAACTCCAAGACCTGTGTGTCCACTTGCACAGCATACAACACAGTCACAGATTTACGAATTTCCCTCACTTTTAAACTATTTGTGGCCTTGATTGTCATCTTCCTATTGGTTAATTGATTTCAGGTTAATTGATTTCAGGATTACGGGCTTGAGACTTCTGGCCATAACGCACGACCGTAGCTTCTTGGTGAAGCACGTACGGTTTTGCCAATGATTGCCCTCCAAGCCCATAGCTCGTTATTCAAACCCGTGCGGGCTTGCATCATAGATAAAACACGAAGATTGAACATGAAGTTAAATATCTTTATTTGCGGATTTGAGAGTAGGGGAATGTTGAGCTATTTATTCTAAAACCAAACATCACTTTCACTTCTAATAAAAGTACAGGATGGCTTTTCTATGCTACGACTTGTAAGTAAGCCCTTTACGACCCGTAGGTCTATTTTACCCATTTACGGACTTGACAGAGGCTAATCCCACAGCCTTTGCGGGTCTGAGGTGCTCCAAGCCCTCGGGACTTTGTCCACGGATATTTGACATGAATTAAAAAAAAATATATTTACGGATTTTAGTGTAGGGGAATGTTGTGCTATGAATGCTAACACCTACAATCACTTTATCGTCTCCTCAGAGTGCAGGATGGCTTTATTATGTGCTTAATTGTGTGCTTGCGGGACCTTTTTGCTGCAAGTAAGCTGCGTCTCGGTTTTAGCCTTGCAGAGAGGGTTCCCGGAGCAATTGAATAGCAACCAGGATTTTCTTGCGGACGAAACTCTTGCGGCCGTTTAAGATCAAAGGCTTTCCTCCGGCGCCTACGTCCGCAAGGGATAACAAGGCGCCGGCCGCAAGCCTGCCGGAGTCCCTGTCCGGAAGGGAATAGAATAGGCAAATAGCCTGCGGCTGGTCCTTGCGGCCCCGCATCTCCTACGGCCGATAATAGAATGAGGCCCTAAGTGTCTTGCAGATTCTGATTACTTCTCCATATTTAATTATACTTGATACCTACATCGCTCTCTTGTATGAATGAGACTTCTCAGTGAAAAATACACGTTTTTAAAAAATTCTAAATTTATTTCAACATTAGTTAGGAGATCTTTATAGTGTTGTGAACTAAATTGGGCCACAATTAAGTTGTAATTTAAGCTAGACCCTTTTCTACCCTTTTTTCATTCTCTTATTTGATTCTCTCATTCCCATACATTTAATCTGTCCTTCATATTTCACATATGTAGAGGTGCTTAACTGAGAATAAAAAATACCTCAGTGGGTTTTTCTATAGGTCTGGTTACCTACTCAGAGAGCAGCCTCTTAGCTCACTTGTAGTATATCAGTCTGGGCTCACTCAGAAGAGTGACCCTGTCCCAAAATACCAGGCAATTCTTCCTGAACTGGAGAAACAGCAAACCAAGATGCATTTCGGCCTCGTCAGTGAGGTGCAGCATTACACCCTAAGGCACAGCGAGCAAGGAGTCCACATCTGGTGCCACCTATTACCCATAAGTTGGGGGAAAGTTATGCAAAAAGAGTAGAGGTGCTTATCTGAGAACAAAAAAAATACCTCAGTGGCTTTCCTCTATAGGTCTGGTTACCTACTCAGAGAGGAACCTCTTTTAGCTCACTTGTTCCCTTCACAGGGAGAAATAGTCTATAGTATATCAGTCTGGTCTCACGAAGAGGGATCCAGTCCCAAAATACCAGGCAATTCTCCCTGAACAGGAGAAACAGCAAACTCCAGATGCTTCATATTTCACTTCTTATGATTTCTGCTTAATAAAATGTTGCTCTGGAGGGATATTCACAGAACAGGGAAGGAGTTGTAGTGTAATAGAGATACATTATGCACTTCATTTGTTACTACTTCCAAAATCGAAAACTGGATTTTTTTTGTGGTTCTGGGAGATGGGACCCTCTACTGGGCCCCATGTAAATATATCACCTGTAACCACAGGGCCCTATTAAATTCCAGCCTCGTAAATAAGAGGCTTCTACTTAAGCCCTACGTACTGCAAAGTTTCTCTAACTTACAATGCTATTAAATTAGCCCTGCTGCGAGCAACGTGTGAGCTACGCAGCAGGCCCGTACGTATCTACACTGCGTAAATGTACATGAGGAGTGACAGCCTGCGAGATGATATCGCAGGCTCCCACTCCTCATCAAGTGCTGCGGGGGTCCTAAAAGGGACCTCCGCGGCAGTCCCCCACATAAGCATTGCCGTGGGGGGTACTCCAAACCCCCCCCAGGCACCTAAAATGAACCCCCCCTCAATGCGGGGGTCCCTGTCGGGACCCCCGAAGTGTCCTCACATGAACACCTTGCTGCAGGGGTCCATAGGAACCCCCGCAGCCCCCACACATTAACCCCTTGCAGCGGGGGTCCCCGATCGGCACTGATCAGGCCCCCGCTGCATTTAAAACTTTTAAATTCCCCGCCGCGGCTCCTTAAAGGGGCCGCGGCACACTATTACCCAATCCCGGCCGCGGCACTTAAAATTAACCCCCCTCTATGCTGGGGGTCCCCATCGGGACCCCCGAAGTGTCCCCACATAAACCCATTGCAGGGGGGGGTCCCCGATCTGCATAGATCAGGCCCCCCGCAGCATTTAAAACTTTTAAATTCCCCGCCGCGGCTCCTTAAAGGGGCCGCGGCACACTATTACCCAATCCCGGCCGCGGCACTTAAAATTAACCCCCCTCTATGCTGGGGGTCCCCATCGGGACCCCCGAAGTGTCCCCATATAAACCCCCTGCAGCGGGGGGCCCCGATCGGCACCGATCGTGACCCTGCTGCAATTCAATTTTAAATTTCCCGCCTCGCGGGTCCTCAAAGGACCGTAAAGGTCCTGAAAGGACTCGCACTAAAAATATTAACCCCAGGCAACTATAATTACCCCATTAACTCATGATGGTCAATCCAGACCACCATAAGGCCTAAATTAACCCATTAACTCATGGTGGTCAATCCAGACCACCATAAGGCCTAAATTAACCCATTAAGTAATGATGGTCAATCCAGACCACCATAAGGCCTAAATTAACCCATTAACTCATGGTGGTCAATCCAGACCACCATAAGGCCTAAATTAACCCATTAAGTAATGATGGTCAATCCAGACCACCATAAGGCCTAAATTAACCCATTAACTCATGGTGGTCAATCCAGACCACCATAAGGCCTAAATTAACCCATTAAGTAATGATGGTCAATCCAGACCACCATAAGGCCTAAATTAACCCATTAACTCATGGTGGTCAATCCAGACCACCATAAGGCCTAAATTAACCCATTAAGTAATGATGGTCAATACAGACCACCATAAGG
Organism: Discoglossus pictus; assembly: GCA_027410445.1. NCBI lineage: Eukaryota > Metazoa > Chordata > Amphibia > Anura > Alytidae > Discoglossus > Discoglossus pictus. The sequence continues at coordinate 194,161,002 of CM050164.1, read as the reverse complement.
CCTAAATTAACCCATTAACTCATGGTGGTCAATCCAGACCACCATAAGGCCTAAATTAACCCATTAACTCATGGTGGTCAATACAGACCACCATAAGGCTCTATTTAACCCCATCAGTCCCATAAGGGTATATTATTACCATTATGGGCCTGTTACAACCCAACATTAACCACATAAGTGCCATGATGGTCCTCAAGGACCATCATGACACTAACTACAAACACTACACTATAACCCCCAATAAACCATTTAATCTAAACTAACCCCCCTCTACACTAATCTTTTAACACTTACACTACCTACCTACACTACCTACCCCCTAATAAACCTCCCCAACACTCTAATTACAAAAAACAATAAACCTACAGCACAGAAAACAAAAAACCTACAGTACAAAAAACAAAAAAACCTACAGTACAGAAAAAATAAAAATTACAACCCCACCCCCCACTACAGAAAACAAAAAAATACATTACAACCCCACCCCCCACTACAGAAAATAAAAAAAATTACACACCTGAAAAGGAAAGACAGATAAACACAATACAATAATACATATAATACATTACATACATTACATACAATACATGACATTACATATAATATATTAAATATAATATATTAAATATAATATATTACATATAATACATTACATACATTACATACAATACATGACATTACATATAATATATTAAATATAATATATTAAATATAATATATTACATATAATACATTACATACATTACATACAATACATGACATTACATATAATATATTAAATATAATATATTAAATATAATATATTACATATAATACATTACATACATTACATACAATACATGACATTACATATAATATATTAAATATAATATATTAAATATAATATATTACATATAATACATTACATACATTACATACAATACATGACATTACATATAATATATTAAATATAATATATTAAATATAATATATTAAATATAATATATTACATATAATATATTACATATAGTCCTAATCAAATACCCCCTATCTATCTAACATACAATCTATTTAATTTAAAATAAATCCTAACTATATCAAATACATCCCCCTATCTATCTAATATACAAAAAATCCTAACTACATACACAGACCCTTATTCTAAAATAAAATAAAATAATTACAGTCCTAACTACATACACAGACCCTAATTCTAAGCTAAAATCAATAAATTAAGACCACTTACCTTTAAGATGTTGCTTCAGATCACTAACCTATGGGTCAAACAAAAAAAAAAATTAGTACAAAACATTAACATCAAATAAATAAACATTCTATACATTCTACATATTCAACTCACCTTTACAGCATGTCCAGTCACTGTTAAGCTCTTCCGGCGCGGCACTGTTAAAAAAAAAAAACACAATACATGAATACATGAATACAATATATAAACAATAAATAAAATACACAAATAAACATCTAAATATACATTTAACTTACCTCCCCGCGATGTCCCCGGCCTTCTCTCCTTCAGCCCCGGCTGGGCCGCGGAACCATCCGCGCTCTAAAAAAAACTAAAAAAAAAACTAACGGAGGTCTGCACTGGCAGACCTCCCCGACGCTACTGAACCTCCCGGAGTCGTTTCCGGGAGGAAATTGGCATTGGCGGCTTGTGATTGGCTGAAAAAGCTGTCAGCCAATCAAAAGTCGTCAATGTAGGAGCCAATCAGGATGCGCAGATGTCTTCTACCAATCACTCCGTGGGGGTGTATCCCATAGTGATTGGCTGAAGGCATCTGAGCGTTGTGATTGGTTCCCATAAAGATAGACAAGTGTTTTAGCCAATCAGGGTGGGATATTGGGGTGTATCCCATCCTGATTGGCTCACACATTGACGACTTTTGATTGGCTGAAATTGATAGACAGCATTTTCAGCCAATCACAAGCCGCCAATGCCAATTTCCTCCCGGAAACGACTCCGGGAGGTTCAGTAGCGTCGGGGAGGTCTGCCAGTGCAGACCTCCGTTAGTTTTTTTTCTTTTTTTTTTTTAGAGCGCGGATGGTTCCGCGGCCCAGCCGGGGCTGAAGGAGAGAAGGCCGGGGACATCGCGGGGAGGTAAGTTAAATGTATATTTAGATGTTTATTTGTGTATTTTATTTATTGTTTATATATTGTATTCATGTATTCATGTATTGTGTTTTTTTTTTTTAACAGGGCCGCGCCGGAAGAGCTTAACAGTGACTGGACATGCTGTAAAGGTGAGTTGAATATGTAGAATGTATAGAATGTTTATTTATTTGATGTTAATGTTTTGTACTAATTTTTTTTTTTGTTTGACCCATAGGTTAGTGATCTGAAGCAACATCTTAAAGGTAAGTGGTCTTAATTTATTGATTTTAGCTTAGAATTAGGGTCTGTGTATGTAGTTAGGACTGTAATTATTTTATTTTATTTTAGAATAAGGGTCTGTGTATGTAGTTAGGATTTTTTGTATATTAGATAGATAGGGGGATGTATTTGATATAGTTAGGATTTATTTTAAATTAAATAGATTGTATGTTAGATAGATAGGGGGTATTTGATTAGGACTATATGTAATATATTATATGTAATATATTATATTTAATATATTATATTTAATATATTATATTTAATATATTATATGTAATGTCATGTATTGTATGTAATGTATGTAATGTATTATATGTAATATATTATATTTAATATATTATATTTAATATATTATATGTAATGTCATGTATTGTATGTAATGTATGTAATGTATTATATGTAATATATTATATTTAATATATTATATTTAATATATTATATGTAATGTCATGTATTGTATGTAATGTATGTAATGTATTATATGTATTATTGTATTGTGTTTATCTGTCTTTCCTTTTCAGGTGTGTAATTTTTTTTATTTTCTGTAGTGGGGGGTGGGGTTGTAATGTATTTTTTTGTTTTCTGTAGTGGGGGGTGGGGTTGTAATTTTTATTTTTTCTGTACTGTAGGTTTTTTTGTTTTTTGTACTGTAGGTTTTTTTGTTTTTTGTACTGTAGGTTTTTTGTTTTCTGTGCTGTAGGTTTATTGTTTTTTGTAATTAGAGTGTTGGGGAGGTTTATTAGGGGGTAGGTAGTGTAGGTAGGTAGTGTAAGTGTTAAAAGATTAGTGTAGAGGGGGGTTAGTTTAGATTAAATGGTTTATTGGGGGTTATAGTGTAGTGTTTGTAGTTAGTGTCATGATGGTCCTTGAGGACCATCATGGCACTTATGTGGTTAATGTTGGGTTGTAACAGGCCCATAATGGTAATAATATACCCTTATGGGACTGATGGGGTTAAATAGAGCCTTATGGTGGTCTGTATTGACCACCATGAGTTAATGGGTTAATTTAGGCCTTATGGTGGTCTGGATTGACCATCATTACTTAATGGGTTAATTTAGGCCTTATGGTGGTCTGGATTGACCATCATTACTTAATGGGTTAATTTAGGCCTTATGGTGGTCTGGATTGACCATCATTACTTAATGGGTTAATTTAGGCCTTATGGTGGTCTGTATTGACCACCATGAGTTAATGGGTTAATTTAGGCCTTATGGTGGTCTGTATTGACCACCATGAGTTAATGGGTTAATTTAGGCCTTATGGTGGTCTGGATTGACCATCATTACTTAATGGGTTAATTTAGGCCTTATGGTGGTCTGTATTGACCACCATGAGTTAATGGGTTAATTTAGGCCTTATGGTGGTCTGGATTGACCACCATGAGTTAATGGGTTAATTTAGGCCTTATGGTGGTCTGGATTGACCATCATTACTTAATGGGTTAATTTAGGCCTTATGGTGGTCTGGATTGACCATCATTACTTAATGGGTTAATTTAGGCCTTATGGTGGTCTGGATTGACCACCATGAGTTAATGGGTTAATTTAGGCCTTATGGTGGTCTGTATTGACCACCATGAGTTAATGGGTTAATTTAGGCCTTATGGTGGTCTGTATTGACCACCATGAGTTAATGGGTTAATTTAGGCCTTATGGTGGTCTGGATTGACCATCATTACTTAATGGGTTAATTTAGGCCTTATGGTGGTCTGTATTGACCACCATGAGTTAATGGGTTAATTTAGGCCTTATGGTGGTCTGGATTGACCACCATGAGTTAATGGGTTAATTTAGGCCTTATGGTGGTCTGGATTGACCATCATTACTTAATGGGTTAATTTAGGCCTTATGGTGGTCTGGATTGACCATCATTACTTAATGGGTTAATTTAGGCCTTATGGTGGTCTGTATTGACCACCATGAGTTAATGGGTTAATTTAGGCCTTATGGTGGTCTGTATTGACCACCATGAGTTAATGGGTTAATTTAGGCCTTATGGTGGTCTGTATTGACCACCATGAGTTAATGGGTTAATTTAGGCCTTATGGTGGTCTGTATTGACCACCATGAGTTAATGGGTTAATTTAGGCCTTATGGTGGTCTGTATTGACCACCATGAGTTAATGGGTTAATTTAGGCCTTATGGTGGTCTGGATTGACCATCATGAGTTAATGGGTTAATTTAGGCCTTATGGTGGTCTGGATTGACCATTATTACTTAATGGGTTAATTTAGGTCTTATGGTGGTCTGGATTGACCACCATGAGTTAATGGGTTAATTTAGGCCTTATGGTGGTCTGGATTGACCATCATTACTTAATGGGTTAATTTAGGTCTTATGGTGGTCTGGATTGACCACCATGAGTTAATGGGTTAATTTAGGCCTTATGGTGGTCTGGATTGACCATCATGAGTTAATGGGGTAATTATAGTTGCCTGGGGTTATTATTTTTAGTGCGAGTCCTTTCAGGACCTTTACGGTCCTTTGAGGACCCGCGAGGCGGGAAATTTAAAATTGAATTGCAGCAGGGTCACGATCGGTGCCGATCGGGGCCCCCCGCTGCAGGGGGTTTATATGGGGACACTTCGGGGGTCCCGATGGGGACCCCCAGCATAGAGGGGGGTTAATTTTAAGTGCCGCGGCCGGGATTGGCTAATAGTGTGCCGCGGTCCCTTTAAGGAGCCGCGGCGGGGAATTTAAAAGTTTTAAATGCAGCGGGGGGCCTGATCTATGCAGATCGGGGACCCCCCCTGCAATGGGTTTATGTGGGGACACTTCGGGGGTCCCGATGGGGACCCCCAGCATAGAGGGGGGTTAATTTTAAGTGCCGCGGCCGGGATTGGCTAATAGTGTGCCGCGGTCCCTTTAAGGAGCCGCGGCGGGGAATTTAAAAGTTTTAAATGCAGCGGGGGGCCTGATCTATGCAGATCGGGGACCCCCGCTGCAAGGGGTTAATGTGGGGGTGCTGCAGGGGTCCTGATAGAGACCCCTGCAGCATGGGGATGTGTATAGGGTGCAGGGGGGAGCCTCACGCTGCTGTCTCGGGCTGTTCCGAGGCAGCACGTAGAGGCTTTCGGATCCCTTGCGTGGACTTTTTGTCCACGTAGGGATTCTTACGATATGCGAGACTCGTGCATAGATTTAAGGCTACGTAGCTCTCTCGGAGCCTATTCTCGGCCATTTTCTCGCAGTCATATCGTAAAGCAGGCTGCGAGAGATTCGGTTCTCGCAAACAGCAGGAAAACTGCCTTTTGCGAGCACCGAGAGAACTACGAGGGAGAATTTAATAGGGCCCACAGTTTTCAAGGAATGGTCAAATAAGTCTATATTGTCAGGTGTTCAGATATTTACTAACCAGCAATAAGAGAAGATGTTACACATTTCTAGATGTTGGTGCAAGTACTAGATAAATAATTTTAGAAATAATTTTTTTGATAATGTAGAAGAAATAGCGATTTTGCTTTTTTTTTTTGTGATTCTATGGTCAAACACTGCAAGATTTCTGGCAGTGTTTTCAAATTGCCCTGAAGTCCAATACTTTATTTTGAGATTAATGACTGTGCTTTCTACCAATGACCAGAAGTAATACATTCTTTTACTGTCAATAATACAATATATATTTCTAATGGCACTACCTGTGTGAGATTAAGGTATCGATTTATTGATTATAAAACTGACATACTCATTATAGCACATTTGAGTTTTGATAAATTTGATGAAATACCAATACCTGGTATCTTACCAATACTTAGTAGTCTGAAATAAGCACCAACAAGAGATGAAGGACTTTTCAATCTACATGTGCACAAGAGCACCCCAGCTTTGTGCTGATAATAATGTTTGCTAAAAATAGCTAAATAACAATTTTATTGTGATTTATATTAGACAATTTGATTGCAGCTCCCACAGGATTGACAAACCCCAAAGGAACTAATTGGGACATTTTCTGAAAGGTAATATCTATTGCCACTCTTTACTTAAATTAAAATATATTAAACTGAGAGAACTGTGTTGTTGATGACAAATGTATTGCTTATTGTTATTGGCTGCTCAGCTGTTTTTTTAGGAATAAAACTGCCAGAAGCTTTACATTTTTAAATTAGAGTGCTGTGTTTGTGAGGTTTGTTTTCCAGGAAAGTTTAAGTATACATACCATTTATCCAACAAATTTATTTAGCTAATGAGTATTTTAATAGTATTCATATGATGTGGCCTATTAAGCGACTAGTCATTCTAAGAAATAATTTAACAGTTAAACAACATTATGTACCTTAACAACTAGCTCAAAATGTATGTTTTGTGTATCTGTTGCAGGAAAAAGGTGTAGCTAAAAAATGTAGACCTTTTTTGGAGGATGACACACTTGTTCTTGACATGTTGCCCCAAGCAAATTGATAGCATTGATGAATTGCTGTACAACTTGTCAGATTGCATTTTGAAATATTTCTGCTATGGAACGATTTCAAAACCTTAATGTATCTACACCAATAGCGAACATTTCTATATTTGCCTCACTCATTACTACCAATATTTTCCTTCAAAACCTGTCATCTTTATGTGCACCTTATCTCACAACCACACAATCTAACATCCCCTACAACTCCATTACTCACTCTTCTCACCTATCCATATGTATTTTTCCAAAATGTGTTATCATGTTCACCAACTTGGCCCTTTGTTTCATTATTATTATTAATATTATCCTTTATTTATAATGCGGCAACATATTTCACAGCGCAATACAGGGGTTAGGTACAAGTATAAACAATAACCCCACAATGAATAATAATGGAAGACCCAGTTATTGAGCTTTCAATCAGAAATACACAGTGCTTTCCCTCGAGCACCTCACAAGATTGAAACTTGCAAACTAAACATTCTAAAGGGTGTGGGTAAGGTACAGGAGAGTAAAAAAGATGCATAGTGAGAGAAGAGGCTAAAGATGATAGGCGTTTTTGAATAAATGTGTTTTTAAAGAGATTTTGAAGGATTTGAGGCAGGAAGATAGTCTGGTGGAGCGAGTTAGGAGTTCCAAAGAATAGGGGCAGCACAAGAAATGTCTAGAAGACCGGGGAGTGAGAGGAGTTGATGAGAGAGGAGGAGAGAAGAAGGTCATTAGCCGAGCGAAGGGTGGGTGGAAGTGTATTTTGGGATGATAGCAGAGATATAGGGTGCACTATTGTGGATGGCTTTATAGGTTAGGGCCATGAGTTTGAGTTGTATTCTAGCGGCTTTGGGAAGCCAGTGGAGTGCCTGACAGAGAGGTGCTGCAAAAACTGATCATTTAGTATGGTAGATGAGCCTAGCGGATGCATTCAAAATGGATTGGAGTGGAGACAGATGGGTGATCGGAAGGTCAGCAAGGAGAGAGTTGCAGTAATCGAGGCGAGATATGATGAGAGAGTGAATAAGAATTTTAGTTGTGTCTTGTGTAAGGTAGTGGCGTATTTTGGATATGTTTTTTAGGTGAAAGTGACAAGATTTTGTGAGTGATTGAATGTGAGGAATGAAAGAGAGGGAAGGGTCCAGTAGGACCCCAAGACAACGGGCCTGGGAGGTGGGATTGATGATGGCATTGTCAACAGTTAGAGATAAGTGAGGAGTGGGAGCTGAGGAAGAGGATGAAAAGATAAGGAGCTCTATCTTAGACATGTTGAGTTTGAGTTGACGGGCAGACATCCATGAGGATATGATCGAGAGGCAATTGGCAACAGGAGCTAGCAGAGAGGGGGATAGCTCAGGTGCAGAGATGTAAATTTGGGTGTCATCAGCATACAGATGATACTGAAATCCAAAAGATTGTATAAGGGCACCAAGGGAGGATGTATAGATGGAGAAAAGGAGGGGGCTAGGACTGAGCCTTGGGGTACACCGACAGTTAGAGGACGAGGAGATGAAGAGGCGCCAGAGAAGGAGACACTAAATGTTCGATTTTCTCGATAAGATGGGAACCAAGAGAGAGCAATGTTATGGATGCAAGAGTGGAGGATTTGGAAGAAGAGGATGATCTACTGTGTCAAAGGCAGCAAAGAGATCCAGGAGAATTAGGATAGAGAAATGACCCTTTGATTTGGCATTGAGCAGGTCATTAGAAACTTTTGTAAGAGCTGTCTCTGTGGAGTGTTGGGGCCAGAAGCCAGACTAGAGGGATAAAGGAGGGAGTTGGAGGAAATGAATTATGTAAGGCAATTGTAGAAAACATGCTCAATAAGTTTAGAAGCCAAGGGAAGTAGAGAGATGGGGTTGTAATTAGATGGAGAAGCTGGATCCAATGAGGGTTTCTTAAGAATGGATGTAATTGTGGCTTGTTTCAAAGGTGATGGAAACTTGCCAGTGTGTAAGGAAAGGTTGAATAGATGTGTGAGAGCTGGGATAAGTGTGGTAGACAGGGGGGGGTATCAGCTGTGATAGAATAGGATCATGTGGACAAGTTGTGAGATGGGAGGTTGATAGAAGATTAGCAGCTTCATCCTCAGTTACAGGGTTAAAGGAGTTTATAATGGCTATAGGTTTGGGAAAGGGTGAAGGCAGGCTGCTGTTTGTTTGTTGAGGAGAATGTGTGATATGGCCACGTTGAGAGGAGAGTTCATTACGAATGTTTTCAATTTTACTATTAAAGTGTCTAGCAAAGTCTTCAGCTGTTTTATTCCTATAGAACCTTATAAGACAAAATGACACATACACTATATGCCACCATATAGCGTAGCGTCGGGGAGGTCCGCGGGTGTGGATCTCCGTATGTTATTTTTTTTTGTAAAGCGGTTCCAGGGCGGGGCAGAAGAGGAGGAGGCCGGAGACATCGCGGGAGGTAAGTACAATGTAGATTATGTTTATTTTATTTTATGTTTATGTATGTGTACTAATGTTCTGTTTTTTTTAAACAGGGGCCGCACCAGAGAAGAAGAAAAGAAGAAGGATAGGGACATGCTAGAAAGGTGAGTAGAATATTGAGACTATTTATAATGTTTTTTTCTTTTCTGTAAATGTGTTGCACTAATTTATTTATATATTTTTTTCTCTAGGTTGCTGAGCTGAAGGGACATCTGCAAAGGTAAGTGGTCTTAATTATTTTCTTTTAGCTTAGAATTAGAGTATTTTATATAGAGATAGCATTTATTGTATGTTAGATATGGGGATGTATTTTATATAGATAGGATGTATTTTAGATAGATAGGATTTATTGTATATTAGTTAGATTGGGAGGTATTGTATTGTATTTCATTTAATTTGTATTGTATGTATTGTATTGTATTGTATGTATTATATGTATTTCCTTTTCAGGTGTGTTATGAATTTTTTTCTGTAGGCGGTGGTGGATTGTAATGTATTTTTTTATTTCCTGTAATGTTCCTTTTTTATTTTTTGTGAGTTAGGTTTTTTTATTTTCTGTAATGTAGATTTTTTTTATTTTTGGTGACTTTTTTTTTTTTTTAGAGTGGTAATATACACTTATGGGACTGATGGGGTTAAATAGAGGGTCTCTATTGATCCTCATGAGTGACAGGGTTATTTATTGGCTTATGGGGGTCTGTATTGAACCTCATGAGTGACAGGCTTAATTAAGTGCTTTTGAGGGTCTGTATTGACCCCCATGAGTGACAGGGTTAATTAAGGGTTTTATGGGGGTCTATATTGACCCCCATGAGTTCCAGGGTTATTTATTGGCTTAAGGGGGTCTGTATTGACCCTCATGAGTGACAGAATTATTTATGGGTTTATGGGTGTCTGCATTGACCCCCATGAGTGACAGGTTTAATGATATGTATTATGGGGGTCTGTATTGACCTCCATGAGTGACAGGGTTAATAAGGGGTTTATGGGTGTCTGCATTGACCCCCATGAGTGACAGGGTTAATTATGGGTTTATGGGGTCTGTATTGACCCCCATGAGTGACAGTGTTAATTAAGTGCTTATGGGGGTCTGTATTGACCCCCATAAGTGACAGGGTTAAGTATGGGTTTATGGGGGTCTGTATTGACCCACATGAGTGACGGTGTTAAGTTCTTATGGGGGTCTGTATAGACCCCCATGAGTGACAGGGTTAATGAAGGGCTTATGGGGGTCTGTATTGACCCCCATAAGTGACAGGGTTAATTATGGGTTTATGGGGGTCTGTTTTGACCCCCATGAGTGACCAGATTAATTAAGTGCTTATGGGGGTCTGTATTGACCCCCATGAGTGACAGGGTTAATTATATGTATTATGGGGGGTCTGTATTGACCCCCATGAGTGACAGGGTTAATTAGGGGTTTATGGGTGTCTGTATTGACCCCCATGAGTGAGGGGGTTAATGAAGTGCCTACGGGGGTCTGTATTGACCCCCATGAGTGACAGAGTTAATTATGGGTTTATAGGGGTCTGTATTGACCCCATGAGTGACAGGGTTATTGAAGGGCTTATGGGGGTCTGTATTGACCCCATGAGTGACAGGGTTAATGAAGGGCTTATGGGGGTCTGTATTGACCCCCATGAGTGACAGGGTTAATTAAGGGCTTATAGGGGTCTGTATTGACCCCCATGAGTGACAGGGTATTTTAGGGGTTGATGGGGCTCTGTATAGAGCCTCATGCGTGATAGGGTTAATTTTTTGGTTTATATTATGGGTCCTTTAAGGACCTTTATGGTCCTTTAAGGACCCGTAAGGCGGGAATTTTTGATTTTCATTGCAGCGGGGGTCCCCGATCGCATTTGATCGGTGACCCCCACTGTGAGGGTTAATGTGGGGTTAATGCGGGTTTCTCAGCTTATCTCGGATCCCTTCTTGGGTAAGTTGTAGGTGTCTGGGCGGTCCGGGGTCGTGGAGCCTCGTTTTCGTTTTTTTCGGTGGCCATTTTTTCTCTCGCTTAGGGGATTTTCGTGTGTCTAAACTCTTCAATTTGGACTTAAATTGAGTTGTAACTTCACTTGCAGAGGGTGCCCCCCCTTGCTGTGGGTAAGCTTTTTATGTCTTTTTAGTGGGTATTTATTGTGTTTTTAATGTTTTTCTCTGTCGTTCTGCCGTTAAGGTCGTATTTTTTCCGTTAAGGACGTATATTTGCGCCTAATATTTTTTTTGTGTAAGTCTGTGGTAGTGCCCCTTGTGTGGGTGTTTGTAACCGCGTGTGAGGCGCCGTAGAGCCTCCACCTCAGTTGCTGGCAAGGAGCAACAGCTATGCGAGCCCGCAACATTAGCAACGACCCACATGCTTTCAACTATATATGTGATATGTGATTCATGATAGGCCCCCCAGGCAGTTCTAGCCTTGACACTTTAACCCTTACCTTTAACTACCTTAAACAACAAACTAAAATAATTATAATCTTTAATTACAGAACTATATTCTAAATCTCCATATTTCTGTGCTATCTTCAAATCTATAGCCACCCACACCAACAGCCACTCCCATCTTCCCTGTCCAGAATATTGGTTCTTAATTACTACTTAGAAAAAGCATTTTAAGAAAATATATAATCTGAAATAAAGTACCAGATACAGCAGAAGCTACCTAATTTCTCTTCTACTCATCAATTTGGTCTCTCTCCGCCCCTCCTTCTGGCACCTCTTGTATTATCTTACTTGAATTACTTTACCTAGAGCCCGAAAACCGCAAAATACAAATAATGAAAGTGATTGCCGATACTGTTCTAGTCCATGTGGGTGGCCTGATATGTATTAACTCATTGATTCCCAAGATCGATATAAAATTACACATAATAAAATACATTTTTCATTGCTGATTTGTAAGCTTGAGACTGTTGTGCAATTAATTCTAATGTATTTCATCATTTTCCCCGTCATTTACAGTGCAGTATTGATCTTTTATTTGAATTTACAGTGCAATGGACAGTGGTTAAACCCCCTTGCGGGTCCTCTCTAGCACTGGTAGGATTTTCTCATACATTTGACATTTAGGGGTGTGAAAACATTTGCCGGCTTGGAGAATTGTAGCAATTGAATAGCGATTTGTGATTTTAGCTATTTGTAACTCTTGTGGACGGGAAAGATCAAAAGATCAACATTTTCAAGCCTGTAACACGTAAACCATTTGGAGCCTGCAAAAAGACGCCAACTGAATAGCATATTAACTTACAGTCTCACTTACGGGCTCAAGTAACTTTTTACGATTGCTCAATGAATTGGGCTCCTAGTTTCTATAACTTTAGAGATAAATAGGTTGATAGATAGATAGATAAAAATTAGAACATAGGATTGCTAAGCTCCCAAGGTGTCTACCACCTATAATGAAATCATTTGCTCAATATAGAATTGGGAAAATTATGTAACAAATCTTTATTATAAATATATCACAGCGGCGAAGTTAAAAGCTGGTTAAAAAATCCAGGATTGAACACACAAATTAAAAGAGGACAAGATAATATGGGACAAATGAGAACCTTTCACTTCTCAGTGAAATTAATTTTATTGTAATGTAATGACCCTTTAATAAGGGGGTACTCTTTATCCCATTTAGCAGTGTTGTGCCTTTTTTGTATGTGGGTACAATTACTCCATTGCACGTGTGCCCCAAACCTTATTTAAGTCCTAAAATAAGTCTCAATTGCTTTTACTTGTTAGTAAGCAATAAAGATAGAGTGTTATTACTAATTGGAAGATTTATATATCCAAAAAGAAGCAGATACTTATATTTCATAATAAACCCCCCTCTCAGGTATATAGAGAGTCACAATGGAATTACAAATAGAGGTTTAGGTGAAAGTCATTAGTATTCACTGCCAGCTATCACAAGCTGATAAGCTAATAGAGCTGATGGACTATAAAGTATAGCAGACTGTGAGCTGAAGTATCAATGACAGAATGTGTCTAAGGTTACAAATCCTGCAGGTCAACAATCGCCAGTCACATGCATAAATATTGGGTTAGGACAGGTAAGGGCACACAGACACTCTCATACACTGCTAGTACGCGATCACTGCGCGCTCCAACTAACGGAAGCACGCAGCGTCGCACGACTGACGCGTTTCGACGTCACTGGACGTCTTCCTCAAAGGCAAACACGGGTTGCTAAGGCGCCCGTCTATTTAACTGGTTAACGTAACCATGGAGACTTAGTGTAATACCACGTGGGGTCAGAGAAAGGAAAACGGAGCTGCTTGTAATGAAAAGCTTATGTAAAGGGGGGAACAGCCCTCTGGTCCTGTACAGAATGGCTCAAAATTAATCCAAAAGTGGGAAGAGAGTAAAATATAACAGCATATGATATGATACAGGCAAGCTATATAGACAAGTTACAAATGGATAATATATATATTGAGAAGTAAATATTGTAAGGGAGGTAATACTTGAAAGAAGAGGCAAAGGAGGATAATATGGTAAATCATCATAATGGATATACTATATGCTACTGAACAGTAACAAGTAATAAGAGAAAAAGAAAAAGAATGATACTAAGAGAAAAGAGAGAGATACTCATGAAATAATAAAATGAACATACTACTAGAGTGATGTGGGGAGTGAATCAAAATGAAATAAAATACTATATATGTATATATATGTCACAATAAATATGTGATAAGAGGAGTAAGTCTAAAATGAAATACTATATATGTGTATGTGTAAGAAAGCAGGATAGTCCTGCAAATAAGTGATAAGTGGCAATAGTGAAGATACTATAAAAAATAGGGATACTGAACAAGATCATAAAATCTATGACCCAAAAATCTCCGGCTAGGGGAGACTTCTCTATCAAAAAAGGTAGAAGTGGAAAGGCAATGTGAAAAAACTACAAAAGGAATAAAATTGCTATCCTAATAAAAGTGTGCGAGAACTAAAAGAATCAAAGAGTGCATTGATATAATAAGTGAGATAGATGATCTCTAAATAGTAGTCTACTCCAGGTTGCGGCCTACTAAAAAGAAAAGTAGGCTACAGAGTAAATAATTTTCTCTAGATAATAAACTGGACTTATAGCTACATGAAGGAACCCCTCTAAATGAAGGAAGTGAAAGTAAAACCTTCATTCAGTCCCTGTGGTGATAATGCTTTAAGTTTATAAATCCAGCGTGCTTCACACTGGAGCAATTTTCTATCCAAGTCTCCTTTTCTAGGGCCCATATGTACCCTTTCAAGTATGGTAAATGTAAGGACATCACTATTGCCTCTATGATAACACCTCACGTGGCGTGCCAAAGGTGTGTCAAGATTATTTTTGATCGAATAGATGTGTTCCCCTATTCTTCTGCGTATTCGCCGCCTCGTTTTGCCTACATAGATCTTAGAACAAAGGCAGGTCGCCACATAAATAACGCTTGTGGAACAGCAATTGGTAAATTCTTTAAGTTTGAATTCCTCGCCACTTACTGGGTGTTGAAAAAACTTAGATGGTTTAATATATTTGCAAAATTTGCATTTGCCACACCTAAATACAAGGCACTTGATGAGCTTAAAAAATGTCAGGACATACAAATTAAGCCTGCAGACAAAGGCGGGAATATAGTGTTAATGGGTAATGACGACTATAAAAAAATGTGTAAAAAATTTTTGGATGACACTGCCACCTATGAAGTGCTATTAAATAATCCCACAAAGGATTATAGAATAGCATTGAAAAACATCTTGGACAATGCCAAATTGGATAAAATCATTGATGAGCAGACTTACACATTCCTTCTTCCCAAATGTCCTACCATTTCCACCTTTTATGCCCTTCCTAAGGTGCATAAGAAAATTTCCCCTATTCCCGGTAGACCTATTATATCTGGTTCGAACAATCTCTCATCCAATGCTAGCATCTTTGTAGATTTTTATCTTAGAGATTTAGTGCAAAGTTTACCATCTTATGTTATGGACACAAATGATATCCTAAAACAGCTAGAGGACCTGTATATTCCAGAGCATTCCTGGTTGGCGTCAATTGACGTAGAGGCCCTATATAGCAGTATTCCCCACAATTTTGGCATGGAAGCAGTCAAATACTTTCTAAGCACAAAAAGCTCTAATGAAGTTAAATTTAACTTCTTTTTACTTCAACTTTTGGAATATGTTCTCAAACATAATTATTTTATCTTTGATGATAAATGGTACCACCAACGTAAAGGTACAGCCATGGGCACCTCTTGTGCCCCAGGTTATGCGAACTTACTGTTAGGTTGGTGGGAGGAGAAAATTGTATTTGACGACATTCATATGTCACTTATGCAACACGCCATCTTGTGGCGACACTATATAGACGATATTCTGGTTGTCTGGACAGGCACCAGAATACAATTTGAGGAGCTGATGAGAGCTCTTAATACAAATGTAATTGGTCTTAAATTTACATATGATATTAACCCTACTCAAGTCACCTTTTTAGACTTACTCATCAATAAAGATGAATATGGCAAAGTATCCACTACCACATTTAGGAAAGATACGGCAACAAACACTCTGCTAAGATGGGAAAGTCAGCATTTCTTACCATTAAAAAGAGGGATCCCTAGAGGTCAGTACCTCAGGCTCAGAAGGAACTGCAGTACGGATAATGAATTTAAGTTAGAGGCGGACAAACTCAGAAAAAGATTCCAAGAAAGGGGTTACCCCAATAAATGCCTGAAAAAGGCATTTAAATATGCCTTGGATTGCAATAGAACTGAACTCCTCAATGGGCTATATACCCAAAAGATGAAAGAAAGAAAGAATTTGCAGGTGAATCAACCTCGATGTATTTTGACCTTTGGATATGACTCAGATAGAATTCATAGCATCCTATCCAAAAATTGGCACTTGTTAAAAAATGATGAGGATTTAGAGGACTGCCTACCACCTAAACCATCGGTCACCTATCGGAGGGGTAAAAACTTAAAGGACATGTTGGTCCTCGGTTACTTTAAAAAGCAAGGACCTAAAACCACATGGTTGAGACCATTATCTGGCTGCTTCAGGTGTGGCAAATGCAAATTTTGCAAATATATTAAACCATCTAAGTTTTTTCAACACCCAGTAAGTGGCGAGGAATTCAAACTTAAAGAATTTACCAATTGCTGTTCCACAAGCGTTATTTATGTGGCGACCTGCCTTTGTTCTAAGATCTATGTAGGCAAAACGAGGCGGCAAGTACGCAGAAGAATAGGGGAACACATCTATTCAATCAAAAATAATCTTGACACACCTTTGGCACGCCACGTGAGGTGTTATCATAGAGGCAATAGTGATGTCCTTACATTTACCATACTTGAAAGGGTACATATGGGCCCTAGAAAAGGAGACTTGGATAGAAAATTGCTCCAGTGTGAAGCACGCTGGATTTATAAACTTAAAGCATTATCACCACAGGGACTGAATGAAGGTTTTACTTTCACTTCCTTCATTTAGAGGGGTTCCTTCATGTAGCTATAAGTCCAGTTTATTATCTAGAGAAAATTATTTACTCTGTAGCCTACTTTTCTTTTTAGTAGGCCGCAACCTGGAGTAGACTACTATTTAGAGATCATCTATCTCACTTATTATATCAATGCACTCTTTGATTCTTTTAGTTCTCGCACACTTTTATTAGGATAGCAATTTTATTCCTTTTGTAGTTTTTTCACATTGCCTTTCCACTTCTACCTTTTTTGATAGAGAAGTCTCCCCTAGCCGGAGAGTTTTGGGTCATAGATTTTATGATCTTGTTCAGTATCCCTATTTTTTATAGTATCTTCACTATTGCCACTTATCACTTATTTGCAGGACTATCCTGCTTTCTTACACATACACATATATAGTATTTCATTTTAGACTTACTCCTCTTATCACATATTTATTGTGACATATATATACATATATAGTATTTTATTTCATTTTGATTCACTCCCCACATCACTCTAGTAGTATGTTCATTTTATTATTTCATGAGTATCTCTCTCTTTTCTCTTAGTATCATTCTTTTTCTTTTTTCTCTTATTACTTGTTACTGTTCAGTAGCATATAGTATATCCATTATGATGATTTACCATATTATCCTCCTTTGCCTCTTCTTTCAAGTATTACCTCCCTTACAATATTTACTTCTCAATATATATATTATCCATTTGTAACTTGTCTATATAGCTTGCCTGTATCATATCATATGCTGTTATATTTTACTCTCTCCCCACTTTTGGATTCATTTTGAGCCATTCTGTACAGGACCAGAGGGCTGTTCCCCCCTTTACATAAGCTTTTCATTACAAGCAGCTCCGTTTTCCTTTCTCTGACCCCACGTGGTATTACACTAAGTCTCCATGGTTACGTTAACCAGTTAAATAGACGGGCGCCTTAGCAACCCGTGTTTGCCTTTGAGGAAGACGTCCAGTGACGTCGAAACGCGTCAGGCGTGCAACGCTGCGTGCTTCCGTTAGTTGGAGCGCGCAGTGATCGCGTACTAGCAGTGTATGAGAGTGTCTGTGTGCCCTTACCTGTCCTAACCCAATATTTATGCATGTGACTGGCGATTGTTGACCTGCAGGATTTGTAACCTTAGACACATTCTGTCATTGATACTTCAGCTCACAGTCTGCTATACTTTATAGTCCATCAGCTCTATTAGCTTATCAGCTTGTGATAGCTGGCAGTGAATACTAATGACTTTCACCTAAACCTCTATTTGTAATTCCATTGTGACTCTCTATATACCTGAGAGGGGGGTTTATTATGAAATATAAGTATCTGCTTCTTTTTGGATATATAAATCTTCCAATTAGTAATAACACTCTATCTTTATTGCTTACTAACAATAAAAGCAATTGAGACTTATTTAATTTCACTGAGAAGTGAAAGGTTCTCATTTGTCCCATATTATCTTGTCCTCTTTTAATTTGTGTGTTCAATCCTGGATTTTTTAACCAGCTTTTAACTTCGCCGCTGTGATATATTTATAATAAAGATTTGTTACATAATTTTCCCAATTCTATATTGAGCAAATAGATAGATAGATAGATAGATAGATAGATAGATTTTTTATAAATAAACCTTAGCAAATGAAGATATCTCCAGGCTATGTAGTGAATTTCTTAGAATGTATAGAAAGTCTATAGATAGAGCAGAATCTATTTTGTTCACAATGCTTTGATATGCGTCAGACCTGCAGGTGCCTTATTATCAGCATCTATATGGACACACCTTCAGTCTTTAAAGGGTGTGTTTGCACAGTACATTTGGGTCTTTTTTTGAAAACTGGTATTTCCTGAATAGCAGATCACATGAATATTTCCTTTTGACAAGTTCAAGGCTAGCTTTAGGTAAAATTCATTGCAAATTCAAACCCTGGTGTTCAACTGACCTGACCATATAGTCATTAGCTTAGTATTATCCATCCTCTGTTGATCACACTACACAACTGCTCTGACCATCACACTTGTTATGTATGATGATTATATTACTGACTAGTGACTTGCCCGTCAAAAATGACAGCAGCATTTTTATAAGCCTTGCAATGCTGTTTGCCACACAATGAGAGGCTCTCCCCCCTCTGCTTGTGGGCCTTGCATGCCTATCCCCACCTCTACTTTATGAGCCCGCAATGAGTGCCTTTGGTGCTCATTGCAAACCTCCCCCCTCCCTCTACTTTATGGGCCTCTACTTTACGGGCCTCGCAATGAGCACCTTTGCGCTCATTGCAGGCCGAGGCATGCTCTGCGCGCATGTGCAAGCCCGTAACTTTGTGAGTGTTACAAACACTCTCACCCTGGCCCTGTGTCTCTTTCCCCCTCTCCCTCCCATGTGTCTCTTTCCCCTTTCTGTCTCTTCTCCCTCCTGTGTCTCTTCTCCCCCCTCCCCTCTGTCTCTTTCCCTCCTCTCTCACCCCTGTGTCTCTTCCCCCCCACTCCTTACCTTGTGTCACTTTCCCCCCTCTCCCTTTTCTCCCTGTCCTGTGTCTTTCTCCCCCTGTCCCCTCCCTGTGCCATTTACGGTTGTGAAAACAATTGCGGGCTTGGAAAAAGCGATCAATTTCCCCAAGGCCAAAAATTGCTTCTGAGTTAAAGGCGTGAAAAAAAGTCACGTTTTAATGACCGTAACTCAGAATCCATTGGGAGGCCGCCAAATGATGCCAAATTGAATAGCAAATTAGCTTTCAACCTCACTTATGGACTCACTGCCTCAGGGGGAGGCAGGGAGACCATAGGTGAGGTTGCATGCTAATTTCCTATTCAATTGACATATTTTGGCAGCCTCCCAACGGCTCTCACTGCAAACCTCTCCACCACGGCAAGCCCGTAAAATTTAACATAGCATTACCAACAAACTTGCAGTTATGACAACTATTATAGTTGATATTTATCTTGCCATCCTGTGTCTGTTCTGTTCTCCTAGTGCATATTCTTTCTACCCTTTGTCTTTTGCTCCTAATCTATTTTGCTTGTTTTCTTTTATCTGTCTATTATTTGTCTCAATTGTCACTCTGGGTCTGTTCTCTTTCTTTTCTGTTATACAATGTGTAAGTTGTCTTTTAGGCATTTTCCCAGGTCTACCATCACATTCTGACTTATTACATGGTGCCTGCCTTCTTTATGTCCTCTTATACTGCCTCTTCTCTCTTGTGTCTGTTCTCCCAGTCTATTTTATTTCCCAGTGTCAGTTCTCTGTCACTCCTGTACAGTGTGTCTGTATGTCATGTTAACTGTGTCTAGTCTCATTATTTTCTATCACAGTCTATATAGTCTCTCTGTCTGTCCTGTTGCACTGTGTCCTTTCTCATATTCTCTCCTGCTATTCTGTATCAGCTCTACTTATATCTCCTATAGTAGTGTCAATTGTGATTGTTTTCTCCTGTTAATCTGGGTCCACTCTCTGTGTCTGTCCTGTTACACTGCCTTAGTCTAGTCTTAGTCTACTGTCAAAATGTATCTATATATCTTTCCTTGTGTCAATTCTGTCTTTCCTTCATATTAAACTGTGTCTATACTAAATATTTTGCATGTATTCTCTGTCGAATCTGTTTTTATTCTCTCATCTTGTTCTGTCACTCTGCATCTGTTCTCTCTGTCTTTTTGGCCCATGTCTGTTCTCACTGTCTTTTTTGTATTACCCAGTGTCAGTTATTATTGTCTATCCTATTACCCTGTTTTTATTCTGTCTGTGCCCATACTACAAGTCTGTTCTTTCATACTGCCCTGCAACGCTTCATCC
Organism: Discoglossus pictus; assembly: GCA_027410445.1. Taxonomy (NCBI): domain Eukaryota; kingdom Metazoa; phylum Chordata; class Amphibia; order Anura; family Alytidae; genus Discoglossus; species Discoglossus pictus. The sequence continues at coordinate 194,140,562 of CM050164.1, read as the reverse complement.
TTTTTTTTTAATCTGTTTTGTGTCTAGTCTCTATGTTTTATCTAACAATGATTCTGTTTTTGATGTGTTTCCATTTGTCTGTTTTCTCTCTTTTGTTTTACACTGACCAGACAGGCCAGGAAACATTTCCTAATAACTACTCAGTAAACAGTACTTACACTGTAATTAAAGATTCTGGGTAGTGACATGTAAATGAGTCTCGAAACATACCACCCTTTTGCCTCAGACCCACTAACATGGGTATCTATTTAGGACTATGAGCACTGCTCTAAAGATAGGCTTAAGAACAAAGCCATGGATTAGGGTTCAATGCCAGAAATATGTATGTGCACTCAGAATAACATTTTATTTCCTTCTAGTTTTACTCAATTACTTCTCTGTATAGTGTATTTTCATTGTATTCTTTTTAAAATCATGAATACCATCTGTGACTTTGCTCTGGATATAAGCAATAGATTGTGATATTATGTGAATTGCATAGTATACCCTGTTTTTGTAATCACACCTGTACATTTAGACTTGTTGGCAGCAGGTTGAAGTCTAAATTTAAAGACAGATAACACAATGCCTCAGGATCTATAAAAGACCAGGATATTAGGAGAGTTAATCACTAGGTCATTTTATAACAACCCCTAAACTGAAGCAAAGGAATTCTTAAATATTGGCCGGTTAATGTAATATTTATGTTATAAATGGAGCCCTGCAATAAAGAATAATTGCATATAAACAATGCAATATGTAAAGGTTGTGTTACTCAAATGAATCTAAAATAGAATGTAATCTGTCAAGGTAGTCTACATTAAATACAACCTGCAAACTCTTTTACTACTACTTGGTGGAATTTGATAACTATATGGTAGGTGGTGAGAATGAGCTACTGGGTTATCAGAAGGCAATTTGTATTTTTAACTGCAATAGGAGTAGTAAACAAAACAAAGCATATCATGATTTTGCCCCATGGTGATCATATGACTCCAAATATTTTGAAAATGTTCAGTTATGAAATAAGATTCCACCTTTAAAATATTTTTTTTTCTTATGAATAGGTGGAGTAATAACACATGAATGTTTATTTGTTCAGTTACTACTGCTGCAATGTGTCAGATACCTTGGCATTACAACTTTCAAATAAAGTGGTGTCTTTTCTCTATGAAAAAAACTCATATCCAAGTAAAATATAGGAGTTTTTGAGATGTCCCCAAATATCAGTTACTGTTACATAGTTACATAGTTACATTGGGCCTCATTCTATTATCGGCCGTAAAACGGCCGCAAAGCTGCGATTCCTTGTGGGGCTCCCGTTACCTTGCAATTCAAATAGACGGCGCCGCAAGGATATCCCCCTTACGGCCGGCCGCATATCTTGAAAACTTTAAAAGCAATTATAAATTCACGACGACCCTTTAAAGCTCTGTAAATGCTAGGGGTCATAATGGGGGACATGAGGATTAATAGCAACCCCATCTCAAGCTTGCACATCAGCCCAATTCCGATATTTCATTAACTGTTTATTTTACGGCCGCAGCGTGGGCGGGTCTGAGGTGCTCCAAGCCCTCAGGACTTTGTCCACGGATATTTGACATGAATTAAAATTAAAATTATTTACGGATTTGAGTGTAGGGGAATGTTGTGCTATGAATGCTAACACCTACAATCACTTTATATTCTCCTCAGAGTGCAGGATGGCTTTATTATGGCTTTATTATGTGCTTAATTGTGTGCTTGTGGGACCTTTTTGCTGCAAGTTAGCTGCGGCTCGGTTTTAGCCTTGCAGAGAGGGTTCCCGGAGCAATTGAATAGCAACCGCGATTTTCTTGCGGCCGAAACTCTTGCGGCCGTTTAAGATCAAAGGCTTTCCTCCGGCGCGTACGTCCGCAAGGGATAACAAGGCACCGGCCGCAAGCCTGCCGGAGTCCCCGTCCGGAAGGGAATAGAATAGGCAAATAGCCTGCAGCCGGTCCTTGCGGCCCCGCATCTCCTACGGCCGATAATAGAATGAGGCCCATAGTATTTAAGGTTGAAAAAAGTTCAACCTTTTAAGATCTCCTCTACTGTTCTAGTGGTAATGGCATTTAATCACTGTTCTGACAGCTACAACTAGAAGTTAACTTTATGTTCTTCAAAGAGTACTCTCTCCAGTTATAATTTAATGTATTGAAAAACCCAATGACCGCTTTATAATTTTGTCGTTCTAGATGTTGCACTGTATAGAGGGTATCCATATGTTGGCTGTATAATTATATCAGAACAGTGGGAAGTTTTGGGGGTTTGGGGACACTTCATGAAATGGTGTGTGGCATGTGTCATTCAAGGCCGATGAATTAAGGAGTTTTGTCATCCTTGAAGGTTACATACAAACTTGTTTTCCATTTTTTATGGTAGTAGCCATATCATAATAGAATTGCAAGAAACTTATGGAATAAACTACAGTCTGTAATCAGATTTCTGGCACTGTACCCTAATCAAAAGCTATATTCTAAAGCCTGCCTTAGAAAAGTGCACTAACATCTAAATGAATACCATGTTAAGGGGGCTATAGACACAAATGTCATATATTTTTAGCTTAATTTACATATCACTACCCAGAATCCTTAGCAACAATCAAAGCGCTGTTTACTAAGTAATTCTGTGGGTATTCAGGTCTCCAACTAGCTTGGATATATAGATGGCTTTTTCTTTACATTCTGTATATACAGTGGAGGGTTTTTCAATCACCTTTCTATCCACTTTGATCTAGTTACATCCACCCTTTTCATGATCCAAGGTATATATTTGTAATACCGGTGCACTGGGATTAGATACACAAAAAGAACAAGGAAAAAATTAATTGAGGTAGTGCACTCAAGGATCAAGGGATTGGTTAAATAAAACTTAACTTTTAATATAATTAGTGATAAAATTGTACCAGTGATGAAACAAAAAAAACTATGCTAATGCCAGACATGCTTAGTCTCAGGGCATAACTTTACATGCTGTTACAATAAACAAATTTGGATTGAGTGATTTACCTTTAGGGAATTGAAAGTCTGTATCTGTCCACAAACAGACACTTCACCAGGATCCTTGCTAACTTCAGTGTTGGGATTAGACCAGTGTTATTTAATTCCTTCCAAGTGGCTATATGGCAATCCCTAATAACAGCTAAACCTTCTTATGGTTGTCACCCCCCACAGGTGTGGCCCAATGTGTGGTCTCCAGACTCCCTACTATCAATTAGTAAGTCAATTTACAAATATAGGGTCCAAAAGTGCATACTAAGATAGGTGGCCTTATATAACACGAATAAAGGTTAGTAATAAGTATATAGCAGCATCGGTGTAGGAGCCAAAGAAAATCGGGTGTCCCCCAGTTCCTACACCCATGCCTAAAAGCTCCACAACACATTGCAAGTCATCCCAAGCTCTGGTGCAGATCACTTGGATAACCAATATGTTTTATGTATTTCAGAGCTGGATAAGATTGGACCCTCACATTACTAGACCTCAAGGATGTGAGGTACTAGAATCACTCTTATCTGATCCTTCACTCTGGTCAGGTGTCCAGTAGTGGATCTCCCAATTCTCTGTAGTGCTATTTAATATATGTCCTTATTTGGGGTATATCAAGTGTGAAATCCCAATCTCTTATATGATTTCAAAGACTACTATATAGATCAACAGCTTATTGCTAGACCTCTTGCTCTCAGTATAGAAAAAAAATATATATATAGTATCAGAGAGCTCAATATGTCAGTTGTGACAATCCAAGGGAAGTGGCTATACAAGCCCAGGGCCATCTGCTATAGAATACAGGTTAACTACCAGCAAAGACCATGGGGTTCTTGGAAATCTCAGCACCAGCATTCTTCCTCAGGGTCTCAGGGCCAGTGCCATAACCTGAACTCCCACACTTATCTGGATCCACCTGATCCCTGCTGGGCAAGAGCTTCAGGGTTTCAGGGATGCCCCCTATCCTGATAGCCTCAAGCCGCGATCTGGCATCACACTCTCCATGACTGTCAGTTGTGGCGCCTGGACATCAGTGGTCTGTGGTTCAGGACAGGGTAGTTTTTGGGTAGTTGGGCAGACTCTCAGGGTTTGCACCCTCCTCTGCCAACTGTTCAGTCTTCCGCTCCTCTCCCTTAGAGGCTGGAACATTTCTGGTTGTTGGCCATCTCCCAGTGGCTGGTGCTGCTTTATACTGCTCCCCGGTCTTGCATCTACCAGGGTCTGGACTGTTCTCCCGGACTCCCTATCCTGGTGAGTTCCCAGCAGTCCCTCTGATCTCACCTGTTCTGTAGCGGTCAGATCTCCAGATACCTTACGGCTTACTCCCTCCACCTTATAGGAGTATAGCCATCAGTCCATTTACTCTTGAAGTATCCTCTGCTAGCTCAGCTGGGAAAGCATGGGGTATCTCCCACCTGCTCAAGCAGTTCCTCATACTCTTTTTCCAACTCCATTTCTTTATGGATCAATGGTTTGAGCAACTTTTCTTCTTCTTTCCCTGGTTCTATTTCCACTTCCTTTTGGCGTTGTACCAATAAGATTACCGAGGCCACACTTTGGATCTCCCTGCAGCAAATCCGTGAGCGCTTCCACCAGTCCAAGCCTGTAGAAGCAAAACCCTTGTGATGCATGAGTTGGAATGATTAGGTCCACATACTGATGCTCCAAGTGGAGCTCCAATCACTCCAGGTCCTCAAGCCGTTCTGCTAGCTTCTCACCTCACCCGGCTATAGCCCAAGGCAAGCTATCTGCTGATTTAGAATAGCTGTCCATCTATCCTCATCTGTGGCAATCATTGCACCGTTGAACAGTTGAAGCACGTAGCACTTTGCCGCTGACCGTGAGGAACGCAGTTTTCTAATTTAACGATCAAACTTAGTTCCAGCGCTTAACTTGAAATACCCGAAAAAAAAGCAAAATAATAAAAAATAAACAAAAACACACTCACACAAAGCACAGGGAGAGAGCCATGAAGCCTGCAAGTGATGTTGCAAGCGATTTTGAGCCATATTTGCCATTTTTCTTTAAACGAAAATCAGCTAAGCAGGGAAAAAAAATGCCGGACAAAAAACGTAAAAAAACTGAAACAGGATGAAAACAAGACTTACCAATGCCAGGCACGCAGGACTTAGAAAATACACAAAAGCAAAGATAGTAACACACACGAACAACGCCAGGCATGCAGGACTTTGGAAATAAAACAGCATTCGGCGCGTAACACGTAAACATTCAACAGACACACAGAGGAGAAAGACACAGGGAAGGGACAGGGGGAGAGGGTGGAAAGAGACACACCAAGCTCAAAACTTGCAGGTTAACGAACCCTGCAATGAGCGGCCCATACAGTGGGCAGGAGGAAAGGCTGTGTCTGAGTGGTCCAGATAGAGTAGATAGCAGATGGAACTAACTTAATTTGCTAACAATGGGCCAGAACACATTATAATACAATGGAGTGGCTGGAGATGAGTAGTGCATATCAAAGTTGACAAACTCTGCCCAAATAATACAAAGAAACATAAGCTATATAAATTGCCATGTGCACATATTAAATACATAGATTTTCCAAACAGCTCAGAAAAATCTGGATTTTACCATATTTCTGAAGTGGTTTAATTTATTAGAATTGTGATACCAGTTTAATGTTACTGCATTCTTGTGTATTTTAACTGTAATGCCTTTGTTGCTCTGGCATTTTATTTCAACATAGTGACCTGTTTTTTTACTTCTTTTGCTCTTAACAATAAAACAGAAATATTATTTTTTATGAGGGACTTTCTTAAGATAGCATTATTGTATAAATAAATAAAATAAAAATAAAAATCTATCAAACATAGAGTATATCACATAAAATGTTTACATCATTACAATGATCATTTGTTTGTTTATTATACAATGTCAACCATTTTTATACTAGGAAATTGCCCGTAAAAAATGAAGGAGGTAAAATTGTAAGGCTAGCAATGCTGTTTGCCATACATTGCGAGCTTATTGCGTGGCTCGCAATGATCGCCTTCGGCGCTCATTGCAAGCCTCTTCCCCTGTGTAGTTTATAGGGCTAGCGCTTGAGTGTTACTGTCTTGGGTTGTGTTACTGCCTTGGGTTAAGTGTTAGTGGCTTGGATTAAGTGTTACTGGCTTTCGTAAAATGTTACTGTTTATGGCTATTTTTTACTTCCTTCAGGTTAGTTTTATGTCCTTGGGTCTCATTTTCGCAGTTTTGCGTTTTTTCGGCTGCCATTTTTTTTCTTGTTTCAGTGATTTTCAGTTGTTAAAAAACGGCAAATATGCATCAAATTAACTTGCAATCTGACTCACAGGCTCCCTGCCTCTCCCACTATGGTAGATGTGTAAGTTAATTTGAGGCATGTTTTTTTCATGTCTTTTCAGTTCTGTGGTTTGGCTGTTAAAGTCGTAATTTTGCGAGGCGCACAGTACATGTACGGGTTTCGGTCCTAAGTCCTACGGTTCGTAAATCCTGCATGCCTCAACTGCTCGCTTCAAGCAGCTCACAGTTGCGGCTAAGTCTGACGGGCCTCGCAATGAGCGCTGCGTGGCTCAACTGCTCGCTTCGGCGCTCATTGCAGCCTAAGTCCCGCATGGTCGACGGCTCGCCTCTCTTTGCGGACATACAAAGTGTGACCAACATCATAAACGTTCCCCACACTGACAACTATTATAGTGATTTCTCCATTGATTCAAATTACTAGGATTTAATAGCAGTCCAAGATCTATGGCCATAACATGTAATCAGACCTCATGTCTACTTTCCACGTCAAAAAATGCTTCCTCTGGTTGTTTTCAAGTCGCCTCATGGTAATGAACCAAATATGGTGAGAATGTTCACATCTAAAAGAGAAAGTTGTAAACTTTAAAATATAATCACTTTTGCCAAAGGGCCGTTGTGGATAAAGCAAAACATCGGCCCTTTACTTGCCAATCAGAAGCATGGTCTGTTTTGGTTTACGTCTCCAACAATTTGTTTACTAAAAAATACTATTAAAAAAAATGTACAAGCCACTAAACATATATTTTTAATAAAACAATATGTCTGCAGTACCTATGTGCCATAAAATAAGATGTAAAACTCTAAGCCTTTGATCTTGCGTCATTGATCATGTTCAAGCTCGCAAATGCTACTATTGATAGCAGGGATTCTGAATTTTGCAATTGGCCCATAACTTATGGCCTTGAACAATTGAATAGCACCATAACTTGCAAACGCTGCGTACCCGCAGCAGGCCCGCAGACATACGGCCTATACCTCTATAACTTGCACCTCCTAATTGAATGAAGCCCATAGTAAATAACCTCTATTGATCAGAGATGCTAAAAACCATGTCATATAAATTGATATAAAGTAATTTCACAAAATCTGGACATTTCCCTGATTATTTGAATAGCCTTGCGATATGAGGACTAGGTAAATGGTAATATCTTCGTTGCCATGACTTTTCATTCCAATGTGACAAGCTTGTTTTATCTCATTTTTGCTCCTCTAAAGTATTTTTTAAGGTACTCAAATGAGTTTCTTTTTTCATGCATTTTGGATCATAAAACCTATTAAATAAATACAAATGAAACAAAATATAACATGATTATCTTGTTAATATAATTATTTCTGCAGAGTTCAAGATTCATAAACACACACACAATTACTTTACATGCCAAAAAATACATAAACACTTCCTCTGACTATGTTCAAGTTATAAGATGTAATATTCCCACGGGGATCACTTTATTTTTTTCAAAATATTATGAGAATGTTAGCCTTTCAAACGTGATCTTTTTTGCCAAAGGGTAGTTCAAGTAAAATAACACATTATCAACTTCTTTGCAAGAAACACAGTCACTTCTGAGTAGAGAACTCATGTATTTACTTCAAAGAGTTAATGATTTCTAAGATTTATTTCTAATAAATAAAATATATTGGGTGCTGCTAAGACATACAGTATATGCTGTACATTTCAGGAAATTGGAAATCAGGAAACAATTGCATGATATTTTATTTTAAATCAAGAACCAGGACAGATTTTGGTATCACATACATAGTTGTCAGACTGCGAGTTGTCGACACACAATGTTAAAAATTGCGGGACTCGCAAAGCGAGGCGCGAAACTGCAGCCCTCAACTGCGGCCTAAGGCGATCATCGCTAGGCCCGTGGGACTTTGAGACTGCAATGAGCACCGAACGCACCTATTGTAGGGCTTTAGATATCAGCGCTGCAGGCACTCATCGCGAGATCAGCGGGACTTACGTGGAAATGAGCACCAAAGGCGCTTATTGCAGGCCTCACGATGACCCCCGCAAGACTTTAAAACAGCCTACACATGAGCACAAAAGGCTCTTATGTCAATGGCTGCGATCACCGACGAAACACATAGCACTTTCCCGCTGGCATGCAACAGTTTATGTTTTTAACGGCAGAAAATATCTTGACATTTGTGACCCCATTTCAATGACGGTACATTTACACCCCTACTGGTTTGGGTCGGAATGTGTGAGCTTAGGTTTTTTTTCAGAACATAGACTATTTTATTTATTATTGTACTGCCGTTACTTGGAAGCCTTTGGAAGACCGCCACATGATGAAAATTAATAAAAAAATTAACTTACAACCTTTCACACATCACAAGGGGAGAGGCAGGGAACCTTTAAGTGAGGTTGAAAGCTAATTTGATATTTAATTCTAAGCGAAGAACAAAATGGAGGCTGTAAACACGTAACTTTTTTTCAAGCACATAAATCGGAAACACATTTCGAGCTTGTGGAAAATGAAAAATGTCCCAAGCCGCAAATGGTTTCACACTCGCAAATGCAAACAGTAGCACAGAGAAGGGATGGGGGGGAGAAAGACATAGCTAAGGGAGAGGGGGGAGATGGTGGAAAGAGACACAGGGGTAGGAGGGAAAGAGACACAGGGATGAGAGAGCAGGGGAAAGAGTAACAGGGGAGGGAGATAAGGAAAACAAAAACAGGGGAGGGAGAGAGGACAAAGAGACACGGGAGGGAGAGAGTGGGAAGAGGCTCGCAGTGAGGGCCATAGGCGCTCATTGCGGAGCTCGCGATAAGTGCCGAATGCACTCATAACGAGGCACGAAAGTTGTGGGTTAGCCGATGCCTGCAATGAGAGGCAAAGCTGCTCATTGCAGGGCTTGCGATGAGCGCCTTTGGCCCGTAAAAAAAGGGGGGGAGTCTTGCAATTAGTGCTGAAGGCCTGCAAGCTAGAGGGGGGAGAACCGCAAATTGTGTGGCTCCCGAGGCTTTTAAAGTAGAGGGGGGAGAGTCTCACAATGAGCACCGAAGGCCCGCAAGTTAGAAGGGGGAGAAGCGCGCATTGTTGGGCTCGCATGGCTCTTAAAGTAGAGGGGGCAGAGGCTCGCGATGAGCGCCTTTGGCCTGTAAGGAGGTGGGGAGAGAGGCTCGCAATGAGCACTGAAGGCCGGCAAGTTAGAAGGGGGAGAATTGTGCATTGTGTGGCAAACAGCATTGTCAGGCTTCAAATTTTATTGACGTCATTTTTGACGGGCAAGTCACTGATTTGCTAATAAAACCCTGAGAAAGGGTATTTGATTTTGATTCACTGTATCTTTTCTTGTTTTCAAACAAGGGAATCATGACAAAATAAATTGATTCATGTTCACAATTGCCTTGGGGGCTTCACATGTCAATTGTTGTGCTGTAATATAGCTGTATGAGTTAAACCTGTCTACTTATGAGACATACATACTGCAGGATGCTCTGAAGAGAAAGGCACTTCCTGTTTCTTGGAAGTTTAAAGGGCCCCTGTAGTCCAAAGCTTTCTATGATAAGTTTAAAAGAACATGTCTTATAAATTATTAACATTTTGTATTGTATGGTAAATAAAATATATAGAACATTTCCAATAAAGCAAATATAGAAACAGATACAAACCCCCCACCCAAATAAACAATGTGTTTGATTCACCTTTTATCTTACCAGTCAATTAAGAGGAATTGTAAAAAAAGTCTAAAGCAGAGCCTGTTTTTTGTTTTCTTTACTCGTCAATTTTAGTTGAATAGGACTATAGATACAATGAGTTACAGTCTAGACCTCTTAAGATTCACTGTCCCTTTTTCCTGCTGTGTTTTATGTAGATGACTTAATTTGTTATACATTTTTTTTTTATATTTTATCTTGGATATGTTCTGGACTACAGCAGATTTTAGATAATACTTTTTTCCTTTCGTTGTTTAAATGCTGTCAGGCACCAAGCGCGCAAGTTAGAGGAAAGGTGAGAACCTATATACAGTATATAGTCCAACCCTAGCTTTGTTCAAAACTGTTTGATACAGCGGGCATATACTTAAGGGAAGCCATGTTTGGTTATGGATAGCAAGAGCAAAGCTTTTGTGGGCACATTTGCGTGTCCCTGCCAAGGTTTTAGACATTCAAATGTGAACACAGATGTACTATTTATTTACTGTACTACTGTATGGTGGAGGGCTTCTATCGCTCTTTTTATATTAAATTACTGTTGTGGTGAACTACCTACTCAAAATATCCACTACACAAGCTAGGATCCGGCCCCACGATGATAGGCAGTAACCTTGAAACAGCTGTACGTGGGTGGGGTTCCTGGCTTGTGTATAATCCAACCCTAGCTTTGCTCAAAGCTGTTTCATACAGCGGACATATGCTTAAGGAAAGCCATGTTTGGTATGGTTACAGATTGCAAGAGAGAAGCTTTTGTGGACACATTTGCACGTCCCTGCCAAGGTTCCCAGAGGGAAATGTATTAACTGTATTTCTCAGAATTCTGGGCATGAATCAAGTTTTTCAACTTGTTTTAGACATTCAACTGTGAACACAAATGTACTATTTGTTTACTATATATATATATATATATATATATATAAATATATATATATATATATATATATATAATGTTGGCACACAAGGGGGGCCCAGAGGGGGGCCTAACACAAAATGTGGGCCCCCTCCTGCAGTGCCTTCCATTAACTAGCTCCACCACCAACTGCTAATGCTTTTTCCTGAGAGATACTGTACCTTGCTATTAGTGCTTCTATTTGAAAGTGGGACCTTTTCTCTTTCGCATGTATGGCATAGGATTATGGCTCTGTTACAAATCATGAGCTTCTTATTGCAAAGATCAGAATCAAACTGAAGAAACGAGGGAAGATCATCAGACCAAGTAGATATAAAATAAATAATCTTCTGTGAATATGTAGATCAGGTAAATAATAGATATAAGGGACTAGACATGGACGATAGAATGTCTGAAGAACTTTGGACCAAAAGTTTATGACATTGTCCAGAAAACAGCAAAAAAGAATACCCCCCCACCCGGAAAAAAAAAAGAAAACAAAGAAGGCAATCTGGTTGTCTGACTAGGCTTTGAAAGTAGCCCAGGAAAGTGAAAGATAGTTGAGATACAAAAAGATTTGTCCAACTGTACACAGAATTCCAGAGAATAGCAAGAAGAGACAAGGAGACATTCTACAATGAACAATGTAAAGAGATTGAAAAAGATAACAGAATGGGAAAATCAAGAGACCGAGAATCTCAAAGGAACCATTCATACAAAAGTGGAAGTGATAAAAGACAAAAATGGTTGATATTTAACAGAAGCAAATCAGATAAAGAAGAGGGGACGGGAACACAAAGATCTATACAGAAAGGACTTTAACAGCATTGATAACCTCAATATTTTTCCAATAAGATGGAGCCAGGCATCTTGGGGAATGAAGTAAAATGGGCCCCAGGATATCTTGCAGATAACAATGCTGCTGGAGTTGATGGAATCCCAGCTTAACTGTTCAAAATCATAGAATATGGTGCAGTGAAAGTGCATTTTGAAATTATGACAACATATTTGGAAAACTCATCAAAGGCCAGTAGACTTGAAAAGGTCAGTCTATATACCAATCACACACAAAGGAAGTGCCAAAGAGTGCTCAAAGGAGGTAGAGGCACAATAGATCAAATTGCCAATATCTGCTTGATAATAGAGAAAGCAGAGAAATAATGGGAAAATTGTTCCTCTGCTTCATAGACTATTGTAAAGCCTTTGACTATATGATCACAACAAAAAGTTCTTAAAGAGATGGGAGTGTCATCCACCTCTTGGGGAATCTGTATGTGGACCAAGAAGGACACAACCAAATGGTTCAAGATGGGGAAGCAAGTGCGACAAGGGTGTATATTGTCACCTTTTTTCTTTAACTTATACGCAGAATACATCATGCATAAGGCCAGGCTGGATGAATACAAAGTCGGAATTAATATTGCTGGAATAAATATTAACAACCTCAGATACTCGAATGATGCTACTCTGATGACTGAAAAAGAGGAGGAACTAAAAGGCCTATTGAGGAGGGTAAAAGAAGAGCGTGCAAAAAAGTTGGCCTGTTGCTCAATGTTAAGAAGAATATCATGGCAAACAGCAATCTCAGTTCCTGTTAAATTGATGGGAATGATGGAGGCGGGCACAGATATTATTTTTTGGGGCTTCAAGATCTCTGCAGATAGGGCACCCTGACCTTTGCATTGTGGAGAACAGAGCGCCGTCATCATGCTGAAAAAGAGAAAGAGCGTGCCTGACAACTGCGCGCCACCCTGCATCCCATCTGCGCAAGAGGCTGCAGGTTAGAAGGCATAAACTCTAATCTTCTGCACCCCATCTCCACACACTGCCCTTCTGCCTTCTGACCTGCAGTCGCAGTCTCTCTGGAAGATGGGATGCAGGGTGGCGCTCAGTTGTCGGGCTCACTCTTATCTGGCGCGAAGATGTGGTCGTGTGAATTTGGCGCCACACTGATGACAAAGAACGTGCTACCCTGCAGATAGTGACTGTAGTCATGAAATTAAAAGGCATTTGCTTCTAGGGAGGAAAGCTAAGCCAAATCTGGATAAGTTAATTGAAAAGTAAATAAATATCACTATCAACAAAGGTCTGCATAGGTAAAACTATGGTATTCCCAGTATTAATGTACAGATGTGAGAGCTAGACCATAAAGAAGGCTGAGCGCTGTAGAATTGACACTTTTGCTCTATGGCACCTCACACGCGGTTACAAACACCCACACAAGCGGCACTTTACCAAAATACATCTAACACACAATCACTATATACGGACTTACACAAAAAAATACGAAGCCCGAACCGCGCACACATGAAAACATTAAAAACACAATAAATACACACAAAAAATGCATAAAAAGCGTACCAGGACCTCTGCAAGTGAAATTACACCTCAATTTAACTCCAAATTCCCGAGTTTAGACACACGAAAATCCCCTAAGCGAGAGAAAAAATGGCCGCCGGCAAAAATTAAAACGTGGCTACAGGACCCTAAAGACGCAAAACACCACCAAAAAAGACTGTACGAGCTACAAGTTACACTCTTACCAAGGACGCTACATCATATACAGCCGCGTACCACACACATTCACCGTCATTTTACAACACTAACTTACACAATGCGGAACTACACAGCTACCCTAACGGCTTTTCTTTGCGCACGCAGCCTATTTACAATACACACTGCACACATTGCTGACACTTACACCTCAGCTGCAGAACAGTGCAAACCGACATTGTATGCTGCAGGAACATCAAAACAGATTGTCAGCTCTTCAACACAATGCTTCCTGCATATATTACTTCAAAATAGGTAAAGTATATTAATGTATTAAATTATTAATTATTTAATTAACATACAAAAAAACATATACACAAAAAAATAATACACTCTTACAATAAACACAAACGAGCTCCAACGCTGCTCATAGCACACAAAGCCTTGCAATACGGGCAAAAAACAGATCACAGCCAACCAAACAATAACACCAAAAGCGCCAACCAGAAAAATAAATACAACAGCATCGCAATGAGCGCCAAAGGCGCTCATTGCAAGCCACACGATGAGCGCCAAAGGCGCCAATGACCACCAACAAAATGAATCTCTCGACCAAACAGCATTACCTACCTTACAATTTTATTGCCGTCATTTTTTGACGGGCAAGTCGCTAGTACAAAATAAGGGGCGCAAACCTTTTAGAATCCTGCCAACCAAGGTTTGAGGTTCAGTTAGTGTCTTTAGGTCATGTTTTGCCTCTTTGAAAAGAAAGAAACCAACAGAGAAAAAGTGAAATCAAAGAATCACTGTCATATTTATAGAATGCTCTTATAAAGCATTAACTTTATAACAAGAAACTGTTTTTGAAACACCTCAGGAACTTGTTGACAGGAAATTAAAATGGTCACCATAATTGTGCACAAGTAATAAATTAGAGATGGTAAAAATCTTCTCTAAAACTGATTTTATTGTCATTGCTTTCATAGCTGCTGATATTGTTAGTTTGTTGCATACTTCACAAACATGTCCAGTTTTTCCTAAACTGCAGTGGTCCTTTAAAAATGTCAGGCATTTAAAATTTAAAATTAAGAACTTGGAGTAATGTCAAAGACAGACATAAGCAGTCACTAAAACATTGGTCAGATATTAGGGGGTAAATGGTAGACACGGGCAGAGCAGGGAATGCAATGCGCTGGGGCCCTCTGGGAGGCCACTGTACAGTTAGATTACATTTTTTTTTATTTTAATTTGTATTTTAGTGAGCCCCCCCCCCCCCCTCCTTGGGGGCCCTCCATTCACCAGCTCTGTCACAGATGGTAGAGATATAGGCAAACAATCATAGCCCTCCTGCCGCATCAAACCACGTATGTTTTGGAAATTGTAGAAAATGTGTTTATTTTTGCCATACTTGCCTTAATGATATCGAGTCAAACTTCATAGTCAATATTTTTGGCTATGGAATTTATTTACTATTGAATGAAATCTAATAAAATGCTGTAATATTGCTCGTCTCTTACATCAAGGTTTTTCTTGAGGAGCACTGAACATCCTAGGTACATGGTGAACAATTCATTCTTACCATGTACAATTTTTTCTCACTTTTTGTTTCTTATTAGTGCCTTTACTTCTCCCACCTCACTTTTTAATTCTACCGAGAACCTTCTTTACTTTCATTGATATTAGACATTTATGGTAATAAAAATGTATGGGGAAGTTAACAATCCCATAATGAGTCTGAAGAAGGCTTCAAATATGTGAGCATCATAACATGAGGACACTTAAAGGAGGGATTTACTGTCATACTCACACACCTTACCCTGTGGCTTTGTACTTAATCATAACACAAGGCATACCAAAATGGTTATTTATAATGATGCTGGCCTTAGGCCTGCCCTTGACGCATTTTTAAATATTTGTTCTTATGAAAAGTATTCTAAAGGAATGGACTTTGTGACATTTTGTGTTTCAACTGAAACCTGTTGTTAGTTATTACTTAACTCATTTGTTGCTTTGGACGTAGCAATGGGCTGACAGTACCTGTATGGCATTATTGTGTAAAAGGTGGTCCTATGTATATGACAAGTCATGTAATTGCTTTGGTGTGTGATGAGTCAACAGATGACCTTTGGGCCCATCTTTGACATGTGGCAAACAGGTGCTGATTAGGCTATGGGTCACCAGTTCTAGTCTTTGAAGTGAGATGGTCAAACTGGTGGTCTTTGGTGTGTTGGCTAAAAATTTGTACTTCATTTAAGTTTGATTAATGCAGTATACCAAATAAATGTAAGATACATTAGTTGCAACATTAATTAGGTTGTCTTTAAAACCTGACACCACAGTTTCATTGTTGGGGTATACCATCCCAATATACTGTCCTTGTTGTGCAATGAGCTTTGTCATTCTGAGTGTTATTCACTTTGTTGGCCTGTGAGAGACACTCTGATGAATAGTATTTGTGTACCAAAATACTGCCCTAAACAAATGTCATATACAGAATGTATGATTAGAGAAAAAACATTGCCTCCATTCAATTGAGCAATTGTTGGTTACTGGAGCCTGTAATGTAGCCCATAAACTAATTTGCTATTCAATTGGCGTCTTTTAGCCACCCGCAAACGATTTGCAGGTTACATGCTGAAAATCCCTGCGGTTGTCAAAATCGTAACTCCGACCCAGCTAAGCGTTTGATCAAGCCTTTAAATGTTACAATTGCAAATTGCTATTCAATGGTTACAAAAGGGAAAGTGATGTTAGGTATTAAAATTAATAGCCAAACTTTCTCAAGCTTGCAAATCTGCAATATAAAATACTTTATTTTCAGTTTAATTTCTGTGTTATATCGATCTCGGCAGTCAATGTGTTAATACATATAATGGAACTCGCATGGACCTGAATATCATATTTGCGGCTTTAGCAATATTGCATTACATCTGGAATGTGGGTCTGATCGTAACCCGTAATTGAAACCCGTAAGTCTTTGAAATCTAACCTCCATTTTTCAGTGATGACAACGATCTCTGTTGCCATTGGCTCCGTCTAAACCCGTAACTATGGGTTTGACTAATTGATCATGTTTATGGCGCATGGCCGCATCTAGCATGCGAAAAATGGTTTACAGGTTTGTGTCTCTGGCCGGTAGCTCGCGCCCTGTTCTAATTTAATAGCTTTGTAACGCAGCCTAATTTCAAGCCCGCAGCCATTGCGGGTCTCATGTGGCACTTACAGGCTTGGAATTTAATGTGGCTACAAGTGTATCTAAAATTACATTTGAACCATTTGATTAAAAAAAAAAAAGTTTCTCTAACTTTTTTTCACAATTTGACAGACCATAAACACACATACAAAGAGTACCCAAAAGGGGCATTGGTTTTGTTTGTATTTTAACAAATTTAGATTTTGCCATGTCATGCCTTGTCTGTGAGCACCGCTTACAATTCTCCAAAAGGATTTGCTAAAAATATGTTCTCTGGTATAAGATGAATGAACATCTTTGCACATGCACATATCCCATATGTTTATAGTGCCTCTCATGCTCAATAATATTGATCACTTAATACACCCATCATACCTCTGTATGCACTTTGCAGTGGATATCTGTTTCAGAGACGAATGTCAGACTCAGAGGACATGCAAAGAAGAACTGCTGTTGGAGTGATAAAAAAGGGATACTGCAGAGCTAGAAAAAGTTAGGAGAACAACGTTAATAGTGGGAATAGAGGGGGTTAATCTATATACTAACCAAATTATATGTATTTTACCTAAATCAGTAACTTAAGAGAGGATAATATTATTTTACATAAATACATCCAGTGTCAATATTATGCTTTGTCAGGTGAGTTTGTTTTTGCCAAGGTAAGAAAAAAGTAATCTTAGAGAATGAAGAGGGTTCTTCACAGTAAGGCAGTCGAATTGTGGAATTCTCTACCAAAGGAGTTTGTGATATCACATTCAACAGGTAATTGTAAAAAGAGTTTGGATACATTTTTGAATTTATTTGTGATTGTTGTTTGTCTTCCTCTGGCTCAATTAATGATTCAAATAATTCAAGGATCAGAGGAGATCTTATAAGGTTGAACTTGATGGACCAATATCACCCTAAATTACTATATTATTACAAGTGAACAAGTCACAAAACATTGTCTTGTCTCCTAATTAAAATATGTTCCTCACTAATAATAATGATAGAGACAAGCATTACAACCCAACGTACCATTATATAGTGATATCATATGAAGAATTCCTTATTAAGTTATAAAATACTGCAGGCTTATATAAAGATACTGAATCTGACATATATGAGACTAACGTAGCCACTCAGACATCATATTTTTAGATACAGTGTACGTTACACATTACATAGCTGCAATAGGAATATAAAGCTCACATAACTCATTAGTAGCTTGCAATATCCTTATTATGTATTGCTGGTGCATGCACCCATAGATCAATACAGGGAGTGTGGGTAAAGGTGTGGGAGAGGAAGGTTTTAAAGAGGTAAATACAAAGAGGGCAATAAGAAAGAGATTTGTGAGAAAGGTAATCATTTAAATGTTTTCAAGCAGAGCATTATGGTCAAAATACTAATTTATTGTATAATAATGACATAGGTTGCAAGTTAATTTGAGGCATATTTGGCGTTTTCCGGCAATCGAAAATCGGCTAAGTAAGAAATATGGAGGCCGAAAAAATGTAAATGGATGAAAATGAGGCTGAATGCAGTAAAAACGACCGCAAAGCCAGTAACACTTAGCTGAATACCGCAAGCACCTGCACTCATCGCAAGCCATGCAAAACTGCAGCACAGACACAGAGGAGAAAGACAAAGGGGAGGGAGAGGGTGGAAAGAGACACAGGGCTGAGAGACAGGCGAAAAGAGACGGGGAAAAGCAAAAGACACAGGGCAGTGAGAGAGGGGGAAACAAACACAGGGGGCAGAGAATAGGGGAGAGGCTCGCGATAAATGCCGAAGGTGATCATTGAGAACCACAAAAGTTGCCAAGGCCTGCAATGAGTGGTGAAGCGATAAGCACTGAAGGCGCTGAAGGCGCTGAAGGCACTCATCGTAAGGCCCATAAAGTAGACCGGGGGAGAGGCTCGCAATGACTGCTGGAGGTGCTCACATTGTCTGGCAAACAGCATTCACAGCCTTTAAATTTTTTGCCGCCATTTTTGAAGGGAAGTGGCTAGTATTAAAATAATAATGTAGAACTGTGTAATATGGCTGATGTACTAATGGATAATGTTGATATGCTCTGCACTAATACTGTAGAGCTAAATTACAATGCTCTCATCTGTATAGTAAGAATATAAATGTGTTAAGAATCTCATAAACAAAAACATATTACAAAAACCATATTACTTTAGTTTATGATTCCAAAAACTAATCTACAAGTGTATTTATGGTATTAGGTAATGCCATGTATAGCCAATACAAACGTAATAATTTCCAACAGAAATAAAGTCATACTTGCCAGACCTTCTAGATATGATATACTACTGTATATGAATCATATCTGCCAAAACAATAGAAATCATTGTTAGGAGCTAACTTGGGAACATGGGAACATCAACCTGACTGAATACGAAAAGTAAAGGAGCAATAATTTGTTCATTATCCTGGTGTCTCTTTTAAACTTCAATAGAGTAAGATTCTCTGCCTCACTTTTATTTTTATTTTTCACAAGATGGATACATCCGAACATTCGTCAAAAGAACAAAAATACCACAGCAGTACTGACAAATTTAACCATGAGAGGTGTTTACTACACCTTCACAAGAGCTGTGATGAGAGCGAAGATTTATGGTGGCTGTGATATGTATCACAGTATTTAATATGCTCTATTTCCTATGGGGGTAAGTTGCCATCCTAGCACATAGTATCCACCATAATACTATAGTATATCTCCCCCCCTTTCATCACCATCTTTGTGATATTTTAGTAAAGTTAGGAATTAATTTCAACATTATTAGGTAGAGAATATAAAATACTAAAAGTATTCTTAGCCCTTGTTACCAACTTACAATGGTTAAAAAAAAATTGAAAAAAATATATAAACACATTAACTATTATATGCAATTATTATGTATCGGGGCAATCACTGTCTTTTAACTGCTTTCTCAACAAGGAAGCACCCTGAAGGCTGATAATATTTCCATTCTACTAAATGCATGTTTAATTTCAATAGAATTACCTAAATCCTTGCCTGCTGTCCCACTATAAGATACAGATAAACAAAAACACAATTATATTACTATTTTCTAAATATATTAAAATATAATTAACAAATGTATTTGTTTGGAAAGTATATTATAATTAGGGGGCTGGAGTGTGCCTTTAAAAGCTCTACATACTAGAAGGGACATGGATTTGTTTTTTGCTTTGTTCTATAAAAAATATTTGTTATTTTAGTTATCATAGTGTATTATTATGTAATACCTAAAGGAGTCTTGTCTGAGTGAACAAGATGCCTCTGCCCACACCCTAATTCATGAAGTATTTACATGTTTTTCTATTGCATCCATTGTGCAGAAATAGCAACTGTCATTTCACAAAATGTCACCATTCCTTTTGACCACAAATTCGAATTACTTAACTCAACACAATGATCCCTGACGCTATCTCCCACCTGTGGTCAGATTTACCACCCCAACCAGCAAGTTCTGCAGGAATGAACTAAGCACCGGCCCTATTGGGGCAGCTAGAGAATTGCGTACAAACTCCTGTACTCTTATATCATGCGTGACTTATACTATACTTGCATAGTTTGAGGACAGTAAATTATTTTTATGCTGACACTGCTTGAGCAGCAGACATGGAGTCAGATACCTCCGTTCATTAAAGGACCACGGTGGACAAAATGTTTCTACATGGTCTTTCATTAACAAACTTGATAATTAAAGAAACATAAAAAATATGTGCACAACTTTTATTTTCAGTTACTTTGTACTGCAGGTTTCCATGTCTTTCTTAGCTGTTTCTGCCTGTTGTTTCTGATCGGGAAGTGCCCTTTTGACCTTTTCGTTGTGCCTAGTGAAAGCACTGTCAGTTTTAGTTGCCAAACATCCACTGTGTACATAGACACTTTGTGTGCATTCAAAGACTCCTACCAACTCTGGAAGTCGATCAGCAGAATCAAAAATTGTATATTGCAAAGCAGCATATTCGCATACATTAGATGATATTCTAAACATATTTTGCAAACATATATTTTGATGGCAGATAAGTTCCATCTGACACGCCCATTCTATCTACCTATAGGTTTGGCTTAATTAAGTTTCAGGATGGCCTTATGCTTATCCCAGTCATGCTTTTATTCCTTAACTGTGTTTGGCAATACCACTTCCACTGGAAGGCTGTTCCACTTATCTACTACTCTTTCTGTAAAGTAGTACTTTTTCACATTACTCCTAAATCTTCCACCTTCCAACTTCAAATTGTGACCTCTTGTATTTGTATTCATTTATTTCTCAAAGAACTCATATTCCTCTTGAACTTTATTTAATACTAGTGACTTGCCCGTCAAAAATGACGGGGCAATACAATTTTAAGCCATGGTAATGCTGTTTGACACACAATGTAAACCGTTTTGTACTCTGAGGACTTTCAGCGCTCATTGCGTGCATTGTGCTGACTGCCTTCGGCGCTCATCGCCTGCCTCAAAATGAGCGCCTTAAGCGCTCATTGCAAGCCTCTCCTGTTGTGTACTTTTGGTCCTCTGAGCACCTTCATCAGTCATGATAAAGAGAGATATATATTTTTATGTATCTGTAGTTAAGTAATAATTAATTATTTATTGAATTAACTAATATACTTTAACAGCCTTATTAAATTGCGATTCAGTAAATTTAAAAGGGCTCTATTTAAGCACATAGCATATTTTTTTACAGAAATTTTTAGTTAGTGAAGACCTTGCTTTTGGATAGAAATTCACTAACTAAAAACTTCTGTAAAAAAATATGCTGTGTGCTTAAATAAAGCCCTTTTAAATTTACCGAATCGCAATTTAATAAGGCTGTAAGGATTTATAATTAATATTTGCAGCCAGCAATAGCCTGAAGAACTAATAATCTGTTTTATTTTCCGACAGCATAGAATATATAGTTTGAGTGTTGGTGCCCTGATGATAAAGTTTAATGAATGTCCCAACTGTGCATTAGAAATAGGTTGCGTGCGCGAGGTAAAGCCGTTGGTTTATTGTGTAAAGCGGCATTGTATAGTCATAATGTTATTAATGTGTTACGCGGCTCCTGAGTATTTTTCCAGCTTTTGTAATAGTTTATTTTCTAGTTCGTAGTGTGATGTGTAAAGTGCTACGAGTTTGGCAGTGTTTTGGGCGGTTCGGGGTCGTGTAGCCTCATTTTCATCTTTTTCGTCCTCCATTTTTTTCCTCGCTTATGCGATATTTTGAGTGGCGAAAATTGGCTAAATCTGCTTAAATTCGCGTTCCACCTCACTCCCAGATGTCCTGGCTGTTGCCCTGTGCTGTCTGTGATGGTTTTGTATTTTTTGGGGGTTTATTTAGTGTCTTTTTATTGTTTTTTTTTGTTTTTACAGGTTGTCGTTAATCTCGTATTTTTTTGAGTTTCGTATCTTTTTTTTTTCTAAGTCCCGCGTCTCGTATTTCTTTATTTCTAAGTCCCGTATCTCGTAAATTTTATTTTTCTAACTCCCACATTTGTCAACCGCTTGCAGGCCAAGGCAATCCCGCGTTTAGGAAGTGTTTTGTGGCTAATCTGTGTTTCAAATGACACTCCTCTGGAGCAGATGATCTCAATTTCCTTTATTTTATAACATCCTTTTATATTTTGTAGATGCTAAGAACATACTATGGTCTCCACTAATCTACATCAATTGATAAAATGTATAATGTAAAATTGATAAAATCTATCTATCTATCATGCATGTATACATGTATACAGCATCTACGCATTGAAGCTTAATAATGGCAACACACCCTTTCATAGATTATTGTCCTTTTGAAATCATTTAGTCTCCCCACCTATCCTCTCATTCACAATAAACCTTAATTATCTATGACACACTAAACTGTTGGCTTAAGGGCATCAGTAACCCAAATACTGAGTGGAATAATGTAAGTGCAGCAGAAATATGTCTCTAGATCAGCACTGTTTGAAAATAGCAAATACTAATACATAGAATTAATAAAGCTGGAAGGCAACAGTCACTATTTTATAAACTAATGCAGCTCAAAGGCAGCATTCTATTTTGTCACAATATGTCAGCAGTCACGCTTCTTTTAATACAGTTTTAGGGCAATAGAAACCGTCCTCTATAAAGTCGATACTAGAGTATTTAATACAACGCTGATACTAGTTCCTGGTAATCAATGGGTGGTTCTTTGTCTGAATCCAGAATTTGGGACACTTCCTTGCAGGTTGTTGCGAGCTGATTACATATAGTATTTATTTCTCATGAAGCTTAAAAATATTTAAACCAATAACAGATAGTTCTCATTATACAAGAGGTATTTAAAACCTATGTAGCCTTTATATGAGCAAGGGTTTGCTATTATGAGCCAAATGGCAAGTTTCAGCTTAGGAACCAATTGGACATTACTTTTTCATTATGTAAGTTTTTCTCTTCACAAGTAAACGCACAAAGCAAATTTCACTTGTATGATGTTGTATTAGTGTATTGACTTGACTTGTAAAGGTAGAAAGTTGCAGCTATTAATTAATTGACATTGGCCATGGTTGTTAAGAACATCTTAACATCTGTGAAGGGACTTGGTGAACCAGCTAACAGTTTTAATCCTACTTTTTAACACCTTCAGTGCACTGTATATTTGTTTTGCTGCTGTTTGCATGTGTATTTTAAATGTTTACTAGTAGTAAACTAAAACATAGGTTTAACATAAAAAGATCTGGCACTTTAAGCATTTTGTATTAATAATCACAGCGTTATGAAACAACACCATCTATTCTATGAATGCAATATGAAGAAGACTTCCTCGAATGTACCTCCCCTGTCAGTCTACAGTTCCAGATATAGCATTTACCTTTCTGTGAAATGTATTCCCTACTGTACCATTGCAATCTCTTACTGTACTATATCTGAAACCTCCTTTCATTCCCCCATTGACTTCTTTTCTCAAAGATGCCATTTTGATAAGACTTTACATGGCCTAATTTTACGTTGTGGCATTGTCTTGCTAAATACTTTTCCATTTCTAAAGCTATCTAAATCATAAATAATTGTGTTTACTCCCTCACAGTGACAGTTTTAATGTAGGTATTTGTGTCACTGGAAAAATGTATTTTACCCTCCAGTCACTATCAAAATTGAGAAACACCTTTTGGTCTTTGTGCAAACCAATGAAGCAATCTTGAAAACTTCTCTTTTTTTCTTTAAGTTGAACTAAATTTGTAAATCTGATTTATATTCACTTATGTATATAGGAACTGGTTAAATAATTATGTTATTAGTTTTATGATTCACAACATTCTTCTTTTATCCCTGAATTTGCCACCATTTGCATATGCTATGTAAATATGTTCTAGGCACTCCTGCATTGTTAAAGGGCAAGTGTACTCACTTTTCATGTTAAACCTATTGTTTTAGTTAACCATTAATTAACCTACATTAAAAATAGTTGTGCAAACAGCAGCAAAGCACTTTGTTTTTGGCAGAAAATATCATTTAAAAAAAAAAAACGGAAACTTGAATATTTAAATCTATTTGATAATTTACACTTTTTTACATTTTAATATATATAATTTCTTAGAAATAATTTCAAATGTATTCTAAATCACCCTTTGCTTGTTTTCTTTTGTTTTGTTTTAGTTCAATTCAGCTACTCAGAGGAAGGTAATTGATATGCTCTGAGACATGCTGCTATAATAGCAGCAACGCTTTACAAAATAGTTATTTTTTGTATATTGTAGCTGCCTGTAAAAATTTGTGGAAATTAATCAAACAAATAACACAGTTAATACATTTTGTTCTTCCGTAACGTGGCTACAGAAATAGTATATTGCAACAATTTGTCTAGAAGTCACAGGTCCTCTACAGAGAAAGCTAAGTAATGTCTACCCTTTGGCGTATATCTGACATTTTATTGCTAAACAAAGATAGAAAAATACCTATTACTTCCATCACTTCAACCACAGACATGTAAAAAGTAGTCAGAGAGTCAAAGAGCCCCATCACATACAGTACACTCCAAACTGCAATGACCCTGATCATGTGGGACATTATATAAATATATATTTGTTGCTGGTCAGATTCACTGTGACCCTATGGTCTGCAGCATGCCAGGCACATCTTATGTCTGGCTGTGCAAATCCATAAAGTTTTCCTGTCAAAGTTACTGGAGTGGGTTGCCAGTTCCTTCTCCAGTGGACTGCGATTTGTCTGATTTCTATGTTTTGACCTGCCCATCTTGGGATACCCGACATGGTATAGCTCACAGCTATGTTGAGGTACACAAGCCCCTTCAGATCCATCCAGAAGGGGATTCTATATATGATATATGTGTGTATATTTATATTATTTGGTAATTAAATAGACACTCAGTTCACTAATTTCCTTTCATATATTTAAAACAGCATCCAAGGGTACTGAGGGAACTGGGTTCTGTAATAGCCAAACCATTATATGTAATTTTTCAAGATTCACTCAACACATGGTCTCTACCAGATGACTAGAGAAAAGCAGAGGCGATACCTATATTTAAGAAGGCAAATCCGGGGAATTATAGACCTGTAAACCTCACTTCCGTAGTGGGAAAGCTTTTAGAAGGGTTAATAAGGGATAATATACAAGCATATGTCTATTTGAACTGGATTTATGAGGGATAGGTCATGTCAAACCAAACTAATTAGTTTCTATGAGGAGGTTAGTAGGAACCTGGATCAAGGAAACTCAGTGTATGAAGTCTTTTTGGATTTTGCAAAGGCTTTTGATACAGTGCCACATGGGAGACTAGTGAGCAAACTAAGGGATACAGGAATTGCAGTAAATATCTGCTCATGGATCGAGAGCTGGCTAAAAGACAGGAAGCAAAGGGTTGTTGTAAATGGAACATACTCCGATTGGACTAATGTGGTAAGTGGGGTTCCTCAGGGTTCAGTATTAGGTCCTCTCCTTTTTAACATATTTATTAATGACTTAGAGGTAGGATTGGAGTGTGGTGTCTCCATTTTCGCTGATGACACAAAGTTGTGCAAGGTAATTAAATCAGATAATGATATGCTTTCCCTCCAAAGGGATTTACATAAAATTAAAGAATGGGCATCTAAATGGCAGATGACATTTAATACGAATAAATGTAAAGTCATGCATCTGTGAAGGAAAAATAGCCATGCAATTTTAATCTTAATGGAGCAAATCTAGGTGTATCAGATTTTGAAAGGGATTTGGGAGTCCTTGTGGACAACCACATAGGTAACAGTGCTTAAAGCCAAGCAGCAGCTGCAAAGACAAATACAATATTAGCATGTATTAAGAAGGGTATAGAAGCCAGGGAAGCAAATATAATTCTGCCACTATACAAATCTCTAGTAAGCCCTCATTTGGAATATGGAGTACAATTTTGGGCACCACTTCATAAAAAGGACATTTTAGAGCTGGAAAAGGTACACAGAAGGGCTACAAAACGAATAAGGGGAATGGAGGGGCTAAGTTATGACAAAAACTAACCAAATTAAGTTTATTTTCTCTAAGAGGGGATATGATTACCCTATATAAATACATCCAGGGTCAATATAAAGATTTATCAAGTGAGCTTTTTGTGCCCAGAGGTTTTCAACTGTCAAGAGGATATCCTTTAAGGTTAGAAGTAAAACAATTCCACCTTAAACAAAGAAAAGGTTTCTTCACATAGGGGTGATTAATCTTAATCTTTGGAATTCTCTACCAAAGGAGGTGGTGACAGAGGATTCGATAGATAACTGTAAAAGGGGATTGGATTTATTTCTAATTAAAAAGGGCATTCAGGGTTATCCTGGTTAATTAGAGAGGGAGTATTGATTCAGGTAGGAATCTAATCGCCAGTATCTGGGAACAGGAAGGATTAACTTTTTTTCCCCTTTGAGACGATTAGCTAAGTTTCACTTTTTTTTTTCTTTCTGTTTGCCTTCCTCTGGATCAATTAATTAACAACTAATTAATTAACAACTAATCTGCATATTGCAGATCAGAGGAGATCTTAATAGGCTGAACTTGATGGACTGAAAGTCTTTTTTCAACCTCAATTACTATGTAACTATGTAACTATGCTATAAAATTCCAAGGACTTTATGCATGAAATGCTGTAAAACTTAAAAAATATATACTTATAGTACCCTAAAAATACAGTGTTGTAATAATGTCAGAACTCCTGTTCTTATGGTGCCTAAGTAGGGTTGTTTTCAGAAAAAGCTATAGTTTGCTCAGGGATTTTCACTTGATTCAAAAGTTTTAATTGAAACAAAATTGTCTTATTTAACACCTGCCTTTTTAAATCTACAAACATTTTTGGCTTCATATTTTAAGTTTGAAAAAAGTTTAAAAAAGACTTGTAGGAGTTATGTAAGTTGAATTATCATACAGATCTGGTGTTATATGTTTTTTTATTTTTAAATGTATTCAAACTATGAAATTTGTGTGGTGGCATACACATATGGTCTGCTTTTATAGAAACAAATACCATAGTTGGGTTGATTCTTAGGGTCATATGTATGTGCATTGTTCCTCCCACTCCTCCCAGATTTCAAATCCTTTTACAAACAAAGGCAATACTGAATACAATAAATACAAAATAAAAGCTGTAATAATTAATTTCCAACTGTGTAAACACATTTTGCTTATTATTAATTTAAGTTCCTCAAAAGAGCAAACTATAAATATTACACTGCTGTGGTACTTTAAAATGTATCCCCCTAGTTAAATAGGCTGCAAACAGATTCCATAGAAAACATTTAGATACATGGCTTCCTACGTTTTCTATGAGAACTATGGGATAAACTTTCATTCGGTTTGATAAAGAGCCCCTAAGGAAAACATAGAAAGTGGGGATATTTAGCTCAAAATATCTGGAGTCCCTAGGCACAAAGTTCTTTGCCAGTTCCAGGGTGCATAGGCACATGTGCATCTCTGTTTTCCTGACACCATGTTGCTCCACCAGCAGCTGTAGGTCTATGGAAACAATTATATACAGTATACACTAGCGACTTGCCGGTCAAAAATGGCCGCAATAACATATAAAGCTATGGCAATGCTGTTTGCCACACAATGTAAGGCTTTTGCTCCTCTGAGGACCTTCTCCCCTTGTGTACTTCAAGTTTCCTGCTTTGCAACGATCGCCTTTGGTGACAGATATATAAGTACAGTGTAAAATATAAAAAAATTTTTAGTACAGTGTAAACTATCCATTTTTTGAGGTCTTAAAGCATAATAAAGTGATTTAAATTTGTAACTGCTTTGAGAGTCCTATTGCTGTTAGCCAATGAGCAGTAATACAGATATGTAAGTGCAGTGTAAAATATATTTTTTTTTAGTGCAGTGTAAATTATAATTTTTTGCAGGTCTCAGAGCATAATAAAGTGATTTAAATATGCAACTGCTTTGAGAGTCATATCGCTGTTTGCCAATGAGCAGTAATACTAATATATAAGTTTAGTGTAAAAAAATGTTTTAAGTGCGTTGTAAATTAGACATTTTTGCAAGTGTCAGAGCATAATAAAGTGATTTAAATCTTTGGCTGACAGTGATAGGAGTCTCAAAGCAGTTAAAGAGTAGTAATACAGATATATAAGTGCAGTGTAAAATGTAAATGTTTGTTAGTGCAGTGGAAAGGATTAATTTATTTTTTTTAAATACTAATTACTAATTATTCCTTTTATGTACGTTAATAATGAATGAATGAATAAATGTATTAGAAAGTGTGAAGCATTTATGTACTCATACAGTAAGGGCAGTGTAAAATATGACAAACTCCTGCGTTCCTCAACTGCTTGCAGCCTAAGTAAGTCCCACGTTTCTTAACTGCTTGCAGGCTAAGTCCCGCGTGCTTTAATGCCTCAACTGCTCGCCTTTCTTTGCGATTCTCGCAGGAGCGCCTTTGCCGCTCATTTTGCCTAAGTCCTGTGTGTTTCAATGCCTCAACTGCTTGCCTCACTTTGCGAGGCTTGCGATGAGTGCTGAAGCTCCGAGGTCGGAAGGCTTCTATGCCTCAACAGCTCAACTCGCTTCGGCGAGGCTTGCAGTTGCGGCTCTACGGGCTGCAAACTGCTTGCTTGCAAGGCTCGCAAGCGTGTGGACAACTTGCAGTTTGACAATTTCAATATGTGATATATATATATATATATATATATATATCAATTAAATATATGTAAATCAATTAAATATATAGAAAAAAGAAAATGTATTATTATGCAAATGATGAGCCCCTTCCAAACAAACTCCTTTAGCGATCTGATTTTTTTGCCTAATTATAAATCTAGCCATGTCCACAGGTCTTCACCACTCTTTGGCCCATAAGTCTTATTTCACTTAAGCTTCTGGTGTTTAATATTAAAAATTAAGAATTAGTCATATATCATATCAGTATCTTTTGAATCCTTGAATATAATGTGGTAAAGCATTAAATGAGTAAGGCTGAAGAATTTCTTTATTGCATACTCCACTGTAAATTACTGAGGTAAAGCCACCTGCTTTACCTCAGTAAATTCGCAACGTTTACGGAACACCCGCAAAGCCTGCGGGCTTGAAATTCGGCTGCGTTACATTGCTATTACATTAGACCATGGCGCGAGTTACAGGCCGTAGACGCAAGCCGTAGACACTCTCTGCACACGCAAGCTGTAAAGGGGCCGGATGAGCGACACAGGCCTTCCAGCCAATAGAAAGCAGTCTAGCCGCAGGTGATTGACAGGGGAGATTATAAATTTGAGTCCCACCCGCCCATGCGTTGACTGTGTTGTATTTTCTTTCGAAGTAGCACACAGGTCCCGGAGTTAGTGGTCAGGTTCTAATTTGAGAGAGAGTAGGAGAGTTTGTAGAGAGGTCGTTTGCAGTTTTATTCATATCTATTCTATTACATACAATTTTTCACTTAATATTTGCTTACACACAAAAAATTTCAGCCCTCTCTGTGGCTCCCATCCTCCGGCCGGAACTACTTTCTGGATCAAGCCTTGCATTGCGCATGCGCATCCCGCCTGCGCGATTCGCGGCTTGATCCAAGAAGTAGTTCTGGCTGGAGGACGGTTGGCGCAGAGGAGAAGACGGTGAGTGCGGCGATGCTGGCAGGATTGGAACCAGGTACGAGCATCAGCAGGGCAGATCAGCGGGAGCATCAGCGGGGCAGATCAGCGGGGCAGAGCAGTGGGATCATCAGCGGGGCAGAGCAGGGGGATCATCAGCGGGGCAGAGCAGGGGGAGCATCAGCGGGGCAGAGCAGGGGGAGCATCAGCGGGGCAGATCAGCGGGGCAGAGCAGGGGGAGCATCAGCGGGGCAGAGCAGGGGGAGCATCAGCGGGGCAGAGCAGGGGGAGCATCAGCGGGGCAGATCAGCGGGGCAGAGCAGGGGAAGCATCAGCGGGGCAGAGCAGGGGGATCATCAGTGGGGCAGGGGGATCATCAGTGGGGCAGGGGGATCATCAGTGGGGCAGAGCAGGGGGAGTATCAGCGGGGCAGAGCAGGGGGATCATCAGTGGGGCGGGGGGATCATCAGTGGGGCAGAGCAGGGGGATCATCAGCGGGGCAGAGCAGGGGGATCATCAGTGGGGCAGGGGGATCATCAGCAGGGCAGAGCAGGGGGATCATAAGTGGGGCAGATCAGGGGAAGCATCAGCGGGGCAGATCAGCGGGGCAGAGCAGGGGGAGCATCAGCGGGGCAGAGCAGGGGGAGCATCAGCGGGGCAGGGGGATCATCAGTGGGGCAGGGGGAGCAGTCTGGGCCTCTGAAAGGAGGAGGAAGGGTACAGACATGGGAGGCATTGAAGCCTCTCCCATAAGCCTTGCGATGAGCGCCTGCGGCGCACATCGCAGTCGCAGGTCACTGGGGTGACATTTGAACGGACCGCCCCGGGTGACGTTTACTCTAGCTAGGCCACTGCTTACACATATTTACAGATTACACATATTTGCAATACACATAATTTAAAGAACAAACATAGAGACCTATATAGTTAGGTCACTCCACCTCCCCGGCCCCAATCCCATCCCCCACAGCCCTTCCCCCAACAGTTATTAATTACACATAATACACACATTTTTTTCCATCAGACATATACAGTTACACTTATTTTTATTTATCCTTGTTTTGTGTTTGGGATTAGCATGGAGTGAGGAGAGAGGAGGGGAGATGAGTAGCGAGGTGGGGAGGAAGAGAGGAGGAGAGGTGAGGAAGAGAAAGAGGAGAGAGTGGTGGTCATGGGGATTAGAGGTGGGGAGGAGGAGGTGAGGAGTGTTGGAGGAGAGGAGGTGGAGGAGAGAGAGGAGGTGGAGGAGGTGAAGAAGGGAGAGGAGGGAGAGGAGGTGGAGCAGGGTGAGGAGGGTGAGTAGGGAGAGGAGGAGGGAGAGGAGGATGGGAGTGCAGAGGAGGAGGTGGATGGTGGCAGGGTGGCCCGAGCATCAGGCACACTTAGGAGAGGGACAGAGGGAAAGGGTCCTGATCCCAGGGGGGTGGTAGTTCAGGGAAGGGACAGGCCCCAGGGACAGGTCAGGGAGGCAAGGGTTACCGTCCGCAGTTGAGAGGGCAAGAGGCTATGGGCAAGCACAGGGCCCACAATTACTTGCACCGGGAAAATGTGGTCCTCCTCGGTGCTATCCGTGGCCACCCCAAGATTCTTGCGGGGGGGGGGGATTAAACCAGGGCCTAGGGCTCAGGCTTGGAAGGCGGTAGTGGCTGAGGTTACAGTGGTAGGCACAGTGCCAAGGGATGTGAGGTCTGTCAAGCACAGGTTTGATGACATCAGGGCCAAGGTGAGGAGGATGATGGCTAAGGAGGACAAGGACCAGAGCATGATCTATCATGAGTGGTAGAGGGTTGCCAGTGATCTTCTGAGACAGTTGCTCACCACTGGACCAGCAGGCCCGCCCGGTGGCCCAGCAGGACCCAGCCTCCATGTCAGGTGAATATCACATACACCAACATGCCACCACATGTGCATCACACACACTACACATGTACATGATGACCAACAAGAACACTGACATATCAGCTCCCTGGAATTAACAAGAGATAGATGGATGCACCATTAAATGAAGCTGACAAATCACTGTCATTACTGGGCACAACAACAATAACCAAGCAATAAAGAGTTCATTTATTGGTATGCCCACTGCAGCCTATACAGTTACAGAACTCAGCCGGAATCAAGATAACGTTAGGAGCCAAGATAGATGGGAATGAACACAAAACAATGTCTTATTTATCATACTAATGACATATACTTTTCTTTTCTATCTTTCAGCATCCAGGAGGAGGTCTGGGTCCAGTGACGAGCCAGAGGCAGGGGCGTTGGCTGCATCAGAGCAGGAAGTGGAGGAGTAAGCCCCCGCCCAGCAGGAACCGGTGCAGGGGGAGGAGGAAGGAAGAGGATCTGAGGGCCCTGGCTCGGAGGAGGGGCACATCATATGGCTAGAGGGCTCAACAGCTAGACCACCGGCAATACCACCAGGTTTCGACCCCACTAACCCCCTCCTCCAAAGACTGAGCATCTCGCCCTCCAACTGGACCTACACACAGGACATTAGCCAACCACCACCTCCTTCCCCCCACAGCAGTGGCCTGGCCGCCACCACCACCACCGGGCCCAATTACACCCCGCCAGTTTGGACTCAGGCTCCAGCCGGGCCCCAGACCCTCCCCACTCCATCACCGCTACCTCCTCAGCTGGCCACGTCCCACAGGCCTCCATCCCACACATCAGGGAGATGCTGGCCTCACTTACTTCGGGGAATGCAGACCAGCATCACCGCCAATCATGCAGAGCTCATGCGCAACCTGGCAAGGCGCAATAGGGAGGAGAGGAGGCATCATCTAATGACAGTCCTATCTGGCCGGGCTGCTCAGGATTGGACTTGACCCCATCCCCACCTCCTCTACCCTGAGGCATCCCCAGGACACCCGAATCACCCAACCTCTCCTTCCCCCCTCCATAATGCCTCCACCACCGCCACTTGTTGTGCCTCTGCCTACCCGGGGTTTACTTCCCCCACCACAACTAGCAGGGAGACGGTGGCCAGCCTCGGAGGATGTGGGCGGATGAGGACTTAGGGGCTGCACATATGTTTGTGACTTCTCAACAGCACTCCTCAGTGACAATGTTAACCTAATCTAACCTCTTGGACTATGTGATGATGATATCTGCAACCATTGTGGTGGAAATGTATAAGGGATAAAGTTTTCACAGTATCCTCTCTGGATAATCAGAAATAATGGGTATTTCCCCATATTTCTGATTATCCATAGACCTAGCTAATAGTTAGTAATGCTTGATGGGAATCAGGTGAGTTGGTATATTGTTACAGTTACAGTATTTTGCACTGTACTGTACATGCATGTATTTCTTGTTATCCTCCTCCACCTTTTTTAGTTTGTGAAACTGGATTGGATTACACAGTCCAGAGTTTGAATCATCTGTTTCACTGAGCAGATCTAGACAAGTTTTTAGTGCTCTGCACTTTAATGGTTTCTTCAATTAAATTGAGTGATTTCTGATGATCCTTTTTTTTCATCAAATTTCGGTTGCAGTGGTGTCATGACCACATGTGACCCTGGAAGATGCTATGCATCATGCTTATTCTAGACTATGAAATTACCCCCTGTATGTATCTCTTTTTTTCCAATAATTGCCTCTTGCTCTCACACCCATGATATTAATGCACAGTCTTGACCATTTCTGATTGTGGATAAAATAAAGCTTTGTTATAACGTTCTAACCGTGTCAGTGTGTTTTCAATGGTTGGGGTTGTAGGACATCCATATACATCACATTAATGTCATATTCCTATATCTGTAAACTAATGAGCCCTATTTAGTATGCAATAGATCAATGGATATAACAATAATAATAGTCATAATAGCATTAGCTTTCGTATCATAATATATAGCATATATAATAATCATAAAGGTTTAATACACATGCAAAGTCCAATTAGTGATTTAGTGAGGGCTTGATCGGAATATCACAGGTGATACTGGAGTGGGTTGCCGGTTCCTTCTCCAGTAGACTGCGATTTGTCTGACCTCTCTGCTTTGACCTGCCCACCTAGAGTGACCCTACATGGTATAGCTCACAGCTTAACTGCAGAATACAAGCCCCTTCACCACCACCACTTAGCAATGCTGAATGGGATCTGGGGAACATACACCACACTAATCTACTCTAACCCATCAGGAGGGGCTGCAAAAACACATGGAGGCACGTGGATCAACAGCCAACTCATCTCCATCAGGGGTAATCTCCGCTATGCCCATCCTGGATAGTACCACACAATTGCTGGTGGCCATGTGCCAAGATGTATAGCCATTCCCATTTGGTGAGCTCCCATTATGTTCTGCTATTCATCAATTTACATTAATGTGGATTGCTAAGTGGTCGTGGTTAAGGGGCTTGTGTACCTGAATGAAGTTGTGAGCTATACCATGTAGGGCCACTGTATGTGGGCAGGTGATAGAAGAGAGGTCAGACAAAGCACAGTCCACTAGAGAAGGAACTGTCAACCCACTCCAGTATCTTTGGCATGCAAACCTTATGGAACACCACAGGCAGAGACCTAGCTAAATGTGCTGCAGTCCATAGGGTCACAGAGAGTCGGACAAGACTGAAGGACTGAACAACAAATGCTAAACATTTTCCCTGGTACTTGATATATGTAATGTGGTGGTGAAATATGGCCACTATTTGTGTTCCCACATGTAAATGTGATGAGCGATATGTATATGCAATTATATTTATATTTTAGGGTCCACAATAGAGCCTCTGTGAGTGAGAAAGGGTTAATATGGCATGAATTTCATGTTTCTGTGTTGCCATTTAATCAGGTAGTGTGTTTTTAATTGCTTTATGCATGTTGAAGATTGGCTTTTCATATTTGCATGTGCATGACCATTCCAACATATGATTAAAAAAAAATGATAATGCCCATTTTTTTTGTGTATTATTCTGCAAGTAATTGTAATGGCTTTCTATACTTTCCCCATACTTTAAGGTTTACTGGTGTGTTTATATTGCCTTTTACAAAAGTTGTCTGTAAACCCTTTGAGGGTCCTATTTGGAGACCGTAATGTTTTTGCCTCCGTATGCGTGTTATGGGCTATGTCTTTGGAAATTTGTAGCAATTTAATAGTGATTTTAGAACGTCACAGTTAAGGGCTTGACAGATTAAAGGATTTGCGGACGCGCATTTCAAATTTCCAAATCCCATAGGGTATTTTCGCCCTTAACCCACAGATCGTTAGCGGCTTGCTTTACAGGGCCAATTTTATAGCCGTAAGACTTGCGGGCTACATTACAGGCTATGGTTTTACACGTTAAGGGAATTTAATGTGGCTGCAGGTCTCCTGCATTTTTTTTGGTACAGAAATAAAGACCGTTTGTCTATTTCCTGCACACTCCCTCTGTCTTTATTTTTAAAGGAAATACAGAAAGAAACCTAATATCCTGTTCTTTTACCCTGCTGGGGTAATATGTAAAATACATAAAAATAGAAAAGATAGGATCAAGGAGCAGCTATCCAATAACAATGCAGGCATAATAACGCAGGCTAATCACTAAGTGCCTCATTCAATTGCAATTTAGCCAATTGAAAAGGGCTCTATATAAGCACATGGCATATATTTTTTTACAAAAGTTTTTAGTTAGTGAAAACCTTGCTTTTGGGTAGAAATTTACTAACTACAAACATCTGTAAAAAAATATGCTATGTGCTTATATGGAGCCCTATTCAATTGGCCAAATCGCAATTGAATGAGGCCCTAAGAATGCACTGATTGGGGTTAATGTTATCGACCATGGGGTTCCATAAAGACCTCCATGGATATACATTAGTTATAATGGAGGTCAGTACTTAAAGGCCACAATGGGGTTAATGCTCCCTCCACCCCAAAAAATAATGGGTGGGGGCGGTGGCTGTTAAAGTTAGATATTTTATTAATATGTGCAACTGAACATGCATGGGTATCATATTATTTTACCTGGTTTGTTGGTGTTGTATGTCATTATTGACTTATTGCCAAACACAGCAGTTCTGCCAACCAATTGGTACCTCGAGTGTGATGTGTAAAGGGGTGGATAGGAGGTGAATAACATCAGGCACTTCAGAGATTCATCACATAATTATAATACCCCTTTTTTATAGTTTGCCTTCTGTCTGCACCTCATCTCATCTTTTTACTCACTTTTTCTTCCTTATAATATCCGTTTGTACTTAGATCTAAGGTGATTATGAATAATTGTTTTAGAGCAGCTATGTCCATCTATGACTCTGAAAAGTACATTTGTAAGGTCCAGATACACACACGCTCTAGCAACTGTTGTCATTCCGCTCCTGTCACTATTGTTATCCTAACAAACTGGACATCAAATTATACTTCACATATTGTACATCTTTTTTCAATAACTTTGAGGCATATTGGAAGAGAATGTTAACTATTTTACCCCCCTAGCAAAAATATTAAATAACCAAACCTGTATGACTAAAGAAGAATACTTGTTTATGACAGTCACTATTTATAAACATTATACTCATGAATAGCTCAGTTCTAGTTTTTAGGGCGTATTAGTTTCAGAATTAAATTATATTTCCAGCTTGAACTCAATAATAACCAAGCTTAGCAGAAGCATCTTTAAAGTCGGGCCTGCTGTAGTTTCCTTGGGATTTGGGTCTGAGAGACAATTTATCTAGATGCCACAATATATGACACACTGGTCATGTGGAGACCTGCCTTCAGAAAAAGTTGGTCTTTAATTTATAAAGTATGATGACAATTATTTAGCAGCCAAATAATTAAATTAATTTGAACAATGATTTATTTGAATGCATGCAATGTTATTACATATTCTCTTGAGCATAACATACAAAAAAATTGTTTTTATGTAGTTAAAATTAAAAAATATATATCTAAAACATATAATGCATGTCACCACTTAACTTAATCTATAATATATACAGTATGAACATTCCTTCATGAATATATGGTTGAACAACAGTGAACTTCTTTGATCCTCTAGCTGTTGCTATAGAGATGCACTGAATTTACATAGCCTGTAGGTTGGTAAGTGTGTTAACTTTAGCTTCACATTAAACCTTTATAGATGAAACAAAGCTGATTTGTTAGCATGGCTTAGTATCAGTGAGGTTAATATATTTAACAAATGAACAGCTAATACGAACTTGTCTCTGGAAGGGATACCCTCATTTCAGAAATAAATATATTTGCAAGGGTTAATCCATCTAGTCACTTCATCCCTGGGGGCAATGTTTCATGTTCTGGTGTGGGCAGCAGCATTTTGGATTGCCCTGGTTTTATACTGCATTCATCTGGATTGCTGTGTTATGCTGTGAGTGGAGGGAGCATGATTCCAGACTTATGAAAGTGATGAAGTCTGTGATTGATGCAATCAATTCTGATGGGAACAATTGCATGTCTGTGGGCTTGAGATTTGCTACAATTTCTGAGTGATTCAATTGATCAAGGCCGCCAGTTACGGGCCAAAGCCTCAAGACTGAAAAACCCTGGTTTCATATGTAGCACGTCCGGGTATCCGATCGGATGAAGCACGCTAAAATCAAGCAAGGCCGTAAATAGCAATCCTGTCATGGGCCAATTAATTAATAGGAATGGGAGAACGCTCATTAGTGCTGCAGAAACAGGTTGAAAAAGCCGCAAATACCGTAAGTCCTTGACTGTGCTGTAGCTGAGAAAGTCAATACACAGGTCTAGGCATTGGTGGGTTTTTGAGCTTTGGAGAGAGAGAGAAAGAGAGGAGTTTTGTGAGTTTTTGCTATTTTGGTAACTAAGATATATTAACAGTTAATTTACAACACACATAATAACTGATATCACATAATTCACACACATAGATCGGAGGCCAGAGCATCCTGTTAAACCGTAGTGGACCACCAGCCAACATCACATACAGGTAGCAGACATTGAGGGCGTGGCGCTAGCAGCAGTAGTGGGCCTTCCAGAACAGCTGGACTTAGGTTTTCAGGCAACCCTGCAATTTGAGTATTATATACACCATCACACCCTCATATGCACACATAGATAGCTGACATACAATAGCACTGTAAGATCTCTGGTTATGACAGATATATGGGGCAGCAATACCATGTAAATCCAGGAAGCAAACATATTATTATCATAATTGTTATCAATTAAAATGTCTGTCCATTACCTGCAGTTAAAACTGATTTATACTAGCAGTCGCCAAATAGATCCAGATTGATTTGCTAACCACAAGAGAGTACATGTATGGGTGTGCACACTGCGGCAGATGTGGATACAGACTCTGTAGGACTTCATGTGTGTGTCATGTACAAGCCTAACCTGGACCATGTCTCATCTGCCTGTTAACAACCATTGCTGAGCATTGGTCACAGATTGGTCAGTCTCACACACTGCACAGCAGATTCAACTGAGCATGTGTCCTAATGAACTGCAGATGGCACACCGCACCAACATTACATACATTGATATTAGCCAAGATCCTGAATGCTCATGATACAGGTCAATGTTTATCTGCGTAAAAAAAATCACCTCAGCCAAATATAAGTGAACATGATGTCAGGGATATGGAAACACAGCCAACAATTGTTTAGAGAATCAATACTCAAATACTATTGTCCTCTCAGAGAGACACAGGCGGTGGCTCCACAGGAGGAGGAACCACATTCGCTCACGCAAGTGGTGGTGGAGGAAGATGTGAATACTCCAGAGGGCCCAGGACCATCACAGGAAGCTGGCCCATCAGCAGCAACACTGCTACCCACACCACAATTGTGGGGAACACCCCTGGGCCCTCACAAGCATCATTGGCACGTTCCCAGCCATTTCATCCTCCTCCACCTCACATATAGCTGAAAGTGAGGAAATAAAATTATTGTTACAGATTGGAAATGCAGCTAAGCATGGGCAAGTTCTAATAATGGGATATTTTAATTACCCTGAAATAAACTGGATAAATGAGACCAGCAGTTCAGCTAAGGGGAGCAGGTTCTTGAGAACATTTAGGGATCATTATCTGGCCCAGGTTATACAAGAGCCTACTAGAAATGAAGCTATCTTAGATATAGTCATCACAAATACTGTAATATGGATATAGTATGAAATGTTGGAATAGGGCAACCTTTGGGAAACAGTGATCAAAACACAGTCTCATTTGAGATTAAATAAAAAAAACAAAAATTTAAGGGGCCAACAAAAACTCTTAATTTTAAAAGGGCAGATTTTAACGGCCTAAGGGCAGCAATACAAAGTATAGACTGGGACAGAGAACTGATAGGTAAAAATACTGAACATAAATGGACAACGTTTAAATCCTTACTAAATATACATACACATCTGCATATATCATGTGGGAATAAAATTAAAAGGAGTAAATCCCATCCACGGCGGCTTAGCAATGATTTAAAGATCAAGATACAGAGTAAAAAAAAGGCGTTTAAATTATACAAACAAGAGGGGACAGAGACTGCTTTACGGGAAAACAAGGAAATCAACAAGGCTTGCAAAAGCGCTATTAGATTGGCTAAAATAGAAAATGAAAAATGAATTGCAAAAGAAAGTAAGACTAATCCTAAAATATTTTTTAAGTATATTAATGGGAAGAAGGTGAGGAAGGAAGCTATAGGAACATTACAATGTGACACAGGCCATCTGTAAATGAGTGACCAGGAAAAGGCAGATGAGCTAAATAGGTTATTTTCTTCGGTATACACAAGGGAGGTACCAGTGGTTGGGACACTGCAACATAATGGGGCTACACTACCTTTGCCAACTAATTTGTTAACACAGGAAGTAATCCAAAAGAGGTTGGAAAAAAAAAATGTTAATAAAGACCCGGGTCCTGATGGAATACATCCACGGGTACTGTGGGAACTGGGTTCTGTAATAGCCAAACCCTTATATTTAATTTTTCAAGATTCACTCAACACAGGGTCTCTACCAGATGACTGGAGTAAAGCAGATGTGATACCTATATTTAAAAAGAGAGCAAGCGCAAATCCAGAGAATTATAGACCAGTGAGCCTCATTTCTGTAGTGGGGAAGCTTTTAGAAGGGTTAACAAGGGATAATATACAAGATTATATCTATTTGAACAGGATTATAAGTAGGAGTCAACATGGATTTATGAGGGATAGGTCATGTCAAACAAATCTAATTAGTTTCTATGAGGAGGTTAGTAGGAACCTGGATCAATGCAACTCAGTGGATGTAGTCTTTTTGAATTTTGCAAAGGCTTTTGATACAGTGCCACATTGGAGACTATTGTGCACACTAAGAGATACAGGAATTGCAGTAAATATCTGCTCATGGATTGAGAGCTGGCTAAAAGACAGGAAGCAAAGGGTTGTTGTAAATGGAACATACTCGGATTGGACTAATGTGGTAAGTGGGGTTCCTCAGGGTTCAGTATTAGGTCCTCTCTTTTTTAACATATTTATTAATGACTTAGAGGCAGGATTGGAGTGTGGTGTCTCCATTTTCGCTGATGACACAAAGTTGTTCAAGGTAACTAAACCAGTTAATGATGTGCTTTCCCTCCAAAGGGATTCACATAAAATAATATACAAATAAATGTAAAGTTATGCATCTGGGAAGGAAAAACAGCCATGCAATGTATAATCTTAATGGAGCAAATCTAGGTGTATCAGATATTGAAAGGGATTTGGGAGTGCTTGTGGACAACCACCTAGGTAGCAGTGCTCAAAGCGAAGCAGTAGCTGCAAAGTCAAATAAAATATTAGCATGTATTAAGAAGGGTATAGAAGCAAGGGAAGCAAATATAATTCTGCCACTATACAAATCTCTAGTACGCCCTCATTTGGAATATGGAGTACAATATTGGGCACCACTTCATAAAAAAGGAAATTTTAGAGATGGAAAAGGTACAGAGGAGGGCAACAAAACTAATAAGGGGAATGTAGGGGCTAAGTTATGAAGAAATACTAACCAAATTAAACTTATTTTCTCTAGAAAAAAGGTGTCTAAGAGGAGATATGATTACCTTATATAAATACATCCAGGCTCATCATAAAGATTTGTCAAAGGAGCTTTTGTGCCAAGATTTTTTCAACTGACAAGAGGACATCCCTTCTGGTTAGAAGTAAAAAGATTTCACCTTAAAGAAAGAAAAGGGTTCTTCACAGTAAGGGTGGTTCATCTGTGGAATTCTCTACCAGAGGAGGTGGTGACAGCGTATTCGATAGAAAACTTTAAAAGGGGACTGGTTTATTTCTAATTAAAAAGGGAATTCAGGGTTATCATGGATAATTAGAGAGACAGTAATCCGATCGCCAGTATCTGGGCTCAGGAAGGAATTTATTTTTTATTTTTATTTTTTTCCCTTTGAGACGATAGGCTAAGTCTCACTCCTCTGGATTAATTAATATTACAAAAATAAAATAAATAAATAATTGATTAATAATTAATTAACAACTAATTAATTGATTTAATCTGCATATTGCAGATCAGAGGAGATCTTAAAAGGTTGAACTTGATGAACTTTTCAACCTTAATTACTATGGGCCGCAAGCTATTCTGCTATTCTATTCCCTTACGGCCGGGGATTCCGGCAGGCTTGCGGCCGGTGCCTTGCTATCTCTTGCGGCCGCTCACGCCAGAGGAAAGCCTTTGATCTAAAACGGCCGCAAGAGTTTCGGCCGTAAGAAATTCCTATTTGCAATTCAATTGCTCCGGGAAACCTCTCTGCAAGGCTAAAAGCGAGCCGCTGCTTACTTGCAGGAAAGAGGTCCCGCTAGCACCAATTAAGCACATAAAATAGCTCAAATAAAGCCATCCTGCACTTTGAGAAGACTATAAAGGGATTTTAGGTGTTAGAAAAAATAGCACATAATTATCCTATACTCAAATCCATAAAATATTTTATTTTTAATATCCGTAAAATATCCATGTAAAAAGTCCAGAGTGCTTGGAGCACTTCAGACCCGCCCACGCCGCAGCCGGAAAATAAACAGTTAATTTGAACTCGGGTTTGGGCTGATGTGCAAGCTTGAGAGTGGGTTACTTTTAATCCTCATGTCCCCCAATATGATCCCTAGCATTTACAGAGCTGTACAGTGCAGGCTTGAATTTATTTTTGCGTTTTTAGATTTCACAGCTTACGGCCGGTTTCAAGATATGCGGCCGGCCGTAAGAGGAGATCCTTGCGGGCCGTATAATTGAATCGCGAGTTAACAGAACCCCCGCAAGGAATCGCAGCCTTACGGCCGATTTACGGCCGCTAATAGAATGAGGCCCTATGTAACTATGTACTATGTAACTATGTCATGGAGCCAGCAACCATCTTTAAGAGATGTCCTGGTACTGGCAACCACCCTCAGCAGGCCTACCCCTGCCACCTAGTCAGATGACATGGATGTGTTGGCCGGACCCCACCACTCCTCCACTCCAAACCCGGCTCCAACAAACCGGGGCTACACCACTGCCACAGCCGTCACCACCGGCACTGATGACACCAACACTACCACCGCAGGCCACACCATCGTAAAAGCCAACACCACTGCCACGGGTGCCAACATCGACACAGGACACACCAACACCATCGCCAGAGACGACACCATCGCCACAGGCAATAACATCACCACGGGCACCTCTGGCTTCACCACAGTGCAACAGCAGTCATGGGAGGATAGCAACAAACCTTACACCTCCTCAGAAGGCACTTTGAGGAACCTCATTCAAAATATCCAGATGGAGGACGAGACCATTGTCACCTTAATGCAACAACTGACATCCCAGCTGTAAAGGCAAAGTAAGATTGCAACCACTCATGTCAACAGTTTCAGATCGCTGGTGAGGTGAGGAGGCACAATCGAAGGATGGAGAGGTATGAACGAAAGGCTCATAGTGACAGACAAGCCCAGACACGTCTCATGGAGCGGCTAGAGCAATTGGCGGAAAGCCAGATCATATCTCTCCAGCCTTATGTTCCACAGGCTCCACCCCCACCGCAACCAGAGCCTGCGGACTCCTCATATCACACCTTACCGTCAACGCCATGTGCTACACAGTCACCCCAGGTGG
This sequence comes from Discoglossus pictus, assembly GCA_027410445.1. NCBI lineage: Eukaryota > Metazoa > Chordata > Amphibia > Anura > Alytidae > Discoglossus > Discoglossus pictus. The sequence continues at coordinate 194,098,010 of CM050164.1, read as the reverse complement.
TCGCACCCCTCACTCCAACACCTCCTCGCTGTGATAGAGGGAGGAAATGCTCTGGCACCGAAGGTGGGGGCCCAGTGCTGAGGAAGAGAAGGTAGGTGAGAACATTCCCTAAGTCCTTCTCATCCACACTCCTCAATGAATATTATTTTGTATTAATGTTGACATACTATTGGCTGGCTACAGAGTGTTTACACGTATGGTTATGCTGAATATTTCCACAATTGATGTTCAATGTGGATTGCCGTTGAGAGAGGTGTTGAAGTCAATCCAAATAGTGTTCTGATTGATATCTTGTTCTCGTCTATGTAGGTCTCAATAGCCCAAACTCACAACCATGATGACATGTTCCTCAACCTCCTCTTTTTGTTTTCCAGATTCTGCTCATCCATTATGGATTATACCTTAATATCTGAAAACACACTGTGTGTGTAATAGATTAGTTGAGCAGATGCTAACCAAAAGGAAGTGCTATGCATATTACTGGTTTGTTTCGATTAAATGGAGTGACTTCTGAAGATTATTTTTTTACTCTGATTCCGGTTGCATTGGTGTAGTGACCACATGTGACCCTGGTAGGTGCTATGCATCATGATTATTCTAGACTATGACATTACCCGCTTTTGGTATCCCCTTTCCCCCCCACAAAAAAAAGCCTCCGCCCACACTACACCCATGATATTAATGCACAGTCTTGTACATTTCTGATTGTGCTCTGTGTCTGAAATAAGGCTATATCACTCTGTCAGTGTTTTTTGATAGCAAAACACTTAATGGGTTTTCACCAAATGATAATGGGTACTAGCAATGGATGGGCGTAGCAAGGTTTATTCCTGATGGAGGTGAATTGGAGTAGATTAGTGTGGTGTATGTTCCCCTGGTCCCCTTCTGGATTGCTATCTTGTGGTGGTGAAGGGGCTTGCATACTTCAATGAAGCTGTGAGCTATAGCATGTAGGGCAGACTCTAGGTGAGCAGGTCATAGCAGAGAGGTCAGACAAATCACAGTGCACTAGAGAAGGAACTGGCAACCCACTCCAGTATATGTGCCATGCAAACTTTGTGGATAAGCACAAACAGAGACATAAGTACCTTATATACTCGAGTATAAGCCGACCCGAGTATAAGCCGAGGCACCTATTTTACCACAAAATATTGGGTAAAATGAGTGACTCGAGTATAAGCCGAGGGTGGGAAATGTGCTGCCCCCTGTGTCCCTCTTGTGCCCTCTGTGTCCCCCTCTTGTGTCCCCTTCTCTCTCCCGAGTCTCTTCTCCCCTCTCCCTTCCCTGTGTCTCTTCCCCCCCTCTCCCTTCCCTGTGTCTCTTCCCCCATCCTAATTCTCAACCTCCCTCCTCAACCCCACTCCTCATCCTCATCATCCCTCCTCATCCTCAACCTCCCTCCTCAACCCCCTCATCCTCAACCCCCTCCTCCTCAACCTCCCTCCTCAACCTCCCTCCTCAACCCCCCCATCCTCAACCCCCCATCCTCAACCCCCTCCTCAACCTCAAATGCCCCTCCTCATCCTTAACCCCCTCCTTAACCTCCCTCCTCAACCTCAACCTCCCTCCTCATCCTCAACCCCCTCCTCAATATCCCTCCTCATCCTCAACCTCCCTCCTCATCCTCAGCCCCCCTCCTCATCCTCAACCCCCCTCCTCATCCTCAACCCCCTCCTCAACCTCCCTCCTCAACCTCAACCCCCCCATCCTCAACCCCCCTCCTCATCCTTCCTGCTCATCCTCAACCTCCCTCCTCCCTCCTCAACCTCCCTCCTCATCCTCAACCTCCCTCCTCAACCTCAACCCCCATCATCAACCCCCTCCTCAACTTCAACACCCCCAGCCTCAACCCCCTCCTCAACCTCCCCCCTCAACCACCCTCCTCATCCTCAACCCCCTCCTCATCCTCAACCCCCTCCTCATCCTCAACCCCCTCCTCAACCTCCCTCCTCAAACTCCCTCCTTAACCTCAACCCCCCATCCTCAACCCCCCTCCTCATCCTCCCTCCTCATCCTCAACCTCCCTCCTCCTTCCTCAACCTCCCTCCTCATCCTTAACCTCAACCTCCCTCCTCAACCTCAACCCCCCCATCCTCAACCCCCTCCTCAACCTCAACCCCCCCAGCCTCAACCCCCTCCTCAACCTCCCTCCTCAACCTCCCTCCTCATCCTCAAACCCCTCCCTCATTCTAAACCTCCCGCTCCTCATTCTAACCCCCCCTGCTCATTCTTTCCCTCTAAATACCCCCCCCCCCCTCTCCCTTTCCCCTCACTTACCTGCATCTGAAGCTCCTGCTCCGGCCTCCGCTCCTTCCGGCATCTTGACGTGGCGCGCATGTGACATCACGTCATTAGCATATACCGTGTGCCGGCACCCGGTATATGCTAATGCCGTGACGTCACATGCACGCCAGACGCCGGAAGGAGCGGAGGCCGGAGCAGGAGCTTCAGATGCAGGTAAGTGAGGGGAAAGGGGGGGGGGGTATTTAGAGGGGTAGAATGAGGGGGCTTTAGAATGAGGAGGGGGGGTTGAGAATGAGGAGGGGGGGTTGAGGATGAGGAGTAGGGAGGGAAAGAGACACGGGGGGGTTAGAGAGACATGGGGGGTAGAGAGACACAGGGGGGTTAGAGAGACATGGGGGGTTAGAGAGACACGGTTGGGGAGAGTGACTCGAGTATAAGCCGAGGGGTCCCTTTTTAGCCTTAAAAAAGGGGCTGAAAAACTCGGCTTATACTCGAGTATATACGGTAAGTGTGCTGCAGTCCATAGGGTCAAGAACTGAACAATTAAAAATAAAATGTTCCCCTGGTACTTGATATATGTCATGTGGCGGTGTAATTTGGCCACTATTTCTTTTCCAAATATAGATCTGATGAGTGAGATCATCTTTGTATTTTTAGGGTCCACATTAGAACCTCTGTGAGTAAGAAAGGGATAATATGGCAGGCAGTTTCATGTTTTTGTGTTGAAATTTAATCAGGTAGTGCCTCTTTAATTGCTTTCAGCATCTTGCCGCCACACTTTTCATATTTGCATATGCATGACCATTCCAACATATGAAAAACATTTTTTTTTAAAGGGCTATTTGTTAGTTGGCAATTGTTGTGCAGTTAAATATAATGTCTTCCATTGCATTCCCTATATTTTAAAGTCCATAGGTGTGTTTTTATTGTCTTTTGCAGTGTTACAAACTAGTCTGTAAACCATTTGTGACTCCCATTTAGAACCCGTAATATTTTTGCCGACATTTGCAGTTTGCGAGTTTAAACACAATCGCATCCTTGGGTAATTATAGCAATTGAATAGAGATTTGTGATTTTAGCAATTGTAACACTTGCGGACTTGAAAGATCAAAGGCATAGATGGGGTGTAAGTTATGGTTGTAACAAACGCAGGGATTTTCAGCTTCTAAACCGTAGGTCGTTTGCGGCTCATAAAAAGACACCAATTTAATAGCAAAATAGTTTACGGGCTACATTACGGGCACAATAAACAGCAATAGCTCAATTGAATCAAGGCCCAAGTCTATAAAAAAGTGTAAGTCTAGCTTTGCTTTGCACAATCAAATACGGTACATATTCTGAGGGTGTACAGTAGTGATGTCGCGAACATCAAATTTTCGGTTCGCGAACAGCGGACGCAAACTTCCATCAAATGTTCGAGAATGGGCGAACCCGGCGAACCGCCATAGACTTCAATGGGCAGGCGAATTTCAAAACTCACAGGGACTCTTTCTGGCCACAGTAGTGATGGGAAAGTTGTTTCAAGGGGACTAACACCTGGACTGTGGCATGCCGGAGGGGGATCCATGGCAAAACTCCCTGACCAAGATGTGGATTTTGACTACTTTTTGTCTATCTGACCTGGACTTGTGCTCAAGGGCTGGTCTGATACATCTTCACCTCTGTCACCTCATACCAGGTTGCACAGATTGACATTAAACTAGCCTCATTTCCAAAGAAGGAAGATGCATAGGATGTACTGTATGCTTTCCTGGAACAGCTTTGTACACATCATATTTCCTCTCAGCCTGCCAAACTCATTCCAGAATCCAGATCACCATGTCCAGTGACACCACTTGGTGTCTCCACCTATCCAGCTCACAAGTCTGTATTCCAAGCCACACTACATTTCTGGAGAAACCTAGAAACAAGTTGTCAAGCAGTGTGGCCACAGAAAAATTAGCTTTAACTCAACCCCACCTTTACACTTACTAATTTTGTTGCCCTTCTCTGAAAATGGTCTAGTTTTAATGTTTCCTTTTTTAAAGTGGTGCCCCATATTGTACTCCATATTCCAAAAGAGATCATATTAGGGATTTATGCAGTAGCAAAATTGCATTTGCTTCTCTACCCCTCTTAATGCTCAATATATTTTATTTGCAGTCCTTTGTCGATATTGAGCTCTGATATGTAGGCGATTGTCCAAAAACACTCATAAATCCATTACTATCACTGATATCTATAAAGGAAGGCCCTGCTGGTTGTCAAATCACTGCCTGTAGTAACTCACAGAGTGATGGAGACCTTAAAAAGACGAGACTGCTACTGTTGGCAATAACTCCACCCCTAGTTTTGAGAGACTTTTAAGATATGGCTGCCAGTTAGATGACTCTGTTCTTGCTGTGAGTCTTTGTCCTGCCTGGTTTGCTGCTGCAGCTGTGGTGCCCTGTGTTGCTGCTTCTGTTCCTATCTGGCTGGCGTTCTGCACATGCTGGTCTGATTTAATTACTTTGCACAATTTAGTGTTATCAGTAAATATGGAGACATTACTTTCCAGTCTACATCTAAATAATTAATAAATATATTAAAATTAGGAGGACCTAGTAATAAATCCTGAGGTAACCCACTTACCACATTCCATTTACAACAACCCTATAATCACTGTGATTTAAGCAGTTTTTTTTAATTTTGTGACACCATGTGACACTGTATCAAAAGCCTTTGCAAAGTCCAAATATACTACATCAACTGAGTTGCCATGGTCGAGGTTGCTACTAACCTCTTCAAGGAAACTAATCAGATGCTCTGTTATTGAGCCTGTGTAGATAGAGTCTTGACATTTTTGAAATAATGGATTGACTATAAAAGAACTTTTCTTATTTTCCTCAGTACCCATAAATAAATTACAAAAGGATTTGCTGCTCTATCTACATTTAATTTTGCAAGCCTCTTAGCTGGCATATTCAGGTCCTCCTTACAGCTTTTTGCCAGTGATTATAAGTTTTGATTAATGTCATCAGCTCACCTACTCTGATATCCAAGAACACTTAGAGTGAATCATATGCCCATATCTAAACAAAGAACATAGGAGAAGACAGTGAATGGAGGAACTGCAAAAAGCAAAGCATATATCACCTTTCCAGTTGTCGCCACATTTCCACACACCCATTTCTACACCAGCTGCTGCTGCCTGATCACCTCATTCGTCCTTGTAAAAATGAACTGATGCTGTGGATCATCTAAATCGGTCTGACTGAGAGATACTTGTAGAAAAGAAGGGAGTTTATGGTTTCATTGAGTAGTAAAGAGTAATTTTGCATAGCTTCAAGAAAATCAAGAAATGACATTACTAATAAAACAATATATAGGTATTATTATTTTCTTTATTTGTAATGCGCCAACATATTCCGTAGCTCTGTACAACAATTAAGTACAAGGCAAAACAAATCTGACGCACTGCACACTGAGTGGAAAGCCCCGTTATTGTGTTTAGAATCTATTGTGTTTAGAGCTGTCCCTAAAGCATCTTACAAGATTGAAAACACACAAACTTACAAACTAACTGGTATTGGTGTGGTATGGAGGTGGCAATGAAAGATGTGTTGTGCATGTTAAGGGTGAAGGTGATAAGCTTCCTTAAGCAGATGTGTTTTGAGTGAGGTTTTGAAACAGGAGGATAGACCAGTGGAGTGAGGCAAGAGTTCCAGAGAATGGGGGCAGCACTGACAGTGCCATCATCTTTCCCACCTCACAGACTATTGGACCTTGCCCTCTCTTTCATTCCTCATATACAATCACTAACAACATTTTGTCTTTTTCATCTAAAAAAAATCTCCAAAATACGTAATTTCTTACACAAGACACAATTAAAATTCTAAAATGTAAATGCATTCTCTCAACATATCTCACCTCCATTACTGCAACTCACTCCTTGCTAGCCTATACTCATCTACCATACTCAGGGCTCAGTGTCTGCGCGCCTCTCTGTCAATCACTCCAATGGCTTTCCCGTAAAATCATAACCCAAACTTACAAAGTGTTCAACAGCAGTGCATCCCCTTATATCTCAGTTCATCTCAAAATCCCCCCCCTCCCCCACTTGCGCTCATCTGCTAAGGACCTTCTTCTTTACTCCTTTCTTTTATCTACTCTGATGTCAAGGCTTTTCTTGTGCTGCCCCTATTCTCTGGGACTGCTTGCCTAGGTGATATCTACCAGAACTGTAAGGAGTGTGAACTGGCCTCAAATAAAAAAAAAACAAATAACAGTAACAGTTTCAAACATATTCATTAGGTAATTTCAAAGCACATAAGTTCATATACAGATCATATTACCTTTGACATATGAGCATTTTTCCTTAAAAGCGTCTAAAGGAGTCTATGGATATTCCTTTCAGGCAAATCTGCTAATAAATGTACCAAAAAAAATCTTATCTGGCCCTCTTATTTAAAGGATCATATCTAAACAAAAGTTATTTCATTACATTTTTGGAACCAATACTTCTAAATAACAAAAACTGGAAACAACATATATGTGTAGTTATGAGTTTCTTCATATGAGTACAAAACACCTTAGAAACTTTAACAGTTTTCATCTAATGCTAAATAATCTAATCTACAGAGCTAAACAATAATGATTGAATTATATTATTATCACATATATAGTTGTGAGCGTACGAGTTGTTGCTAACGCTGCGGGCTCGCGTAGCGAGACGCGTGCCTCGCGTAGTGAGGGCACTGTGCCAGGTTCTCAGTTGCTGGCATGGAGCGCCGAGGTCTTCAGTTGCAGAAACTGCGACCCTTGCAAAATTTCAAAAAAAGTTCACGTCGCAACACATTACGACACTCGCAAACAACATACGACACACGTTCACACACATTACGACACTCGCAAACAACATACGACACACGTTCACACACATTACGGCCTCGCAACACTCGGACGCAACTCGCGAACATTACAAAATTAAAAACACAATACATACACACAGCACATACATAAAAACCTTACCTACACAAACAGGAAGCACCCAGGACCTCAAAAATGCAACTTACAACTTAATTGCACTCAAAATAAAAGAGTTTAGACACTAAATAGTTTGTTAAGCGACACAAAAAATGGCTGACGAATAAAACGAAAACGAGGCTACACACGCAAACACCATACGAGACACGTTACCACACATTACGACTTCGCAAACATCGGACGCAACACGCCGACATACAAACATTTAAAACTTAAGAAAGACACACAACAAACACATAAAAAGCTTACCTACAGCAAGAGGAACCAGCCAGCACCTCAAAAAAACAAGTTACACCTACATTTAAATCAAAATAAAACACTTTAGACACTAATACCATCGCTAAGCGACAGAAAAAATGGCCGACGAACAAAACGAAAACGAGGCTTCAGACGTAACTACACTACACTTACTCGCAATAATGAAACACATACTATGCGGAACGTATCACAATCATATTAAACACCATTTTGAACAGTAATACGCACAAAATGGCGGATGGAACGCAAATTGTAAGCTGGAACGCAAATAGCGCATGCGTATTGCGTTCTAATGGTCTCACTTTCCAGAACTTTCTACAAGTTTATAAATACTGCCTATTTCAAACAAAAAAATACATTTCTCCTCAGGTGATCAACGGAGTGACTTCTGAGATAACTGCTGCTTTTACTTGAGAAGACAATTCTTTACTAATTTACTACTTTGCATTGTGCAAATTACAACTGAGAGGTAAGCTATAATATATTACATTTTATTATCAGGACAGGTCAAACAAATAAAAAAAAAAATAGGATTTATGTAGTGACATATATGGCACATTTATGTGTATAGGCTCAAAAAAAAAAATACGGTTCATTTAACAAAACAACAAAAAAACATAATTCAATATTAAACAGAGGTTTATGTATAGTGACATGTGACACGCACATATATGTCTATGATGTATAGTGACATCTGACACGCACATATATGTCTATAATGTATAGTGACATCTGACACGCACATATATGTATAGAATGTATAGTGGCATGTGACACGCACATTTATGTGTATTGCCCCTGCATAGTGACATGTGACACGGACATATATGTGTATCATGTATATTGACATGTGACACACACATTTATGTGTACTGCCCCTTCATAGTGACATGTGACACGGACATATATGTGTATAATGTATAGTGACATGTGAAACGCACATTTCTGTGTATTGCACCTTCATAGTGACATGTGACACGGACATATATGTGTATAATGTATATTGACATGTGACACACACATTTATGTGTACTGCCCCTTCATAGTGACATGTGACACAGACATATATGTGTATAATGTATAGTGACATGTGACACGCACATTTCTGTGTATTGCCCCTTCATAGTGACATGTGACACGGACATATATGTGTATTGCCACTGCAACAAAATTAGCTTAAAACAAAATCAGTAAACAACTACATTTAAATGACATTATATGTCATGTATACTGATATGTCACACGCACATATATGTGTATCATCTATAGTTACATCTCACACACACACATTTATGTGTGTTGGGAAAAAAAAAAATAAGGTTAATTTAACCATTTAAATATGAGTCATGTATACTGATATGTCACACGTACACAAAATAATTACATTAAACTATGGAATGTGCTTCATGTATGTGACATATGTGTGTAGCCCCCAACAAAAAATAAGGTCAATTGAAAACAATTACAGAACTATATTTAAATGACATTCATTTACTTCAATTCAATAGATCATATAAAGCTGAATCTTTTTATTTCTTTGAATATTCAAACAGACTCTGCATCAATAGCGTCTCTCAACAATTTGCACCGTGCACTGTGAAGCACAATCCCTTTTAAAGAACACCAACAAAGAAGAAGAGGTAAGATATAACAAGACATTACATGCTCAAAAGGCCATGCTTTGCTAGATGAAAAATTATAAATATACAAATAACTATTTCACTTTCTTTTTCAAGCAGACACTACAAGAAGACCGGCGCATTAAGATTGGCAGGAGGGGACCGTCTGTCATTCCAAACTTCAATCAAGGTAAAGTATTAAGTCTAAACAAGAAAGAACCATGAGCCTTATTCAATTGCGACTTCCTCAATTGAATAGGGCTCTATATAAGCACATAACATATTTTTTATACAGAACTTTTTAGTTACTGAACTTCTAACCACAATCAAGGTTTTCAATAACTAAAAACTTTGCTCAATAAATATGTTATGTGATTATATAGAGCCCTCTTCAATTGGCAAAATTGCAATTCAATGAGGACCTATATATCTTTAATGGCCAAGGGCCTCACTCAAATGTGATTTGCCCATTTCAATAGGGCTCTATATAAGCACAGAGCATATTTTTTAAAGGAACTTTTTATTTTGTGAACACGTTGCTTTTGGATACAAGTTCACTAAATACAAAATTCCGTAAAAAAATATGCTCTGTGCTGATATTGAGCTCTATTCCATTGGCCAAAACACAATTGAATGAGGAGCTCACAATATAACAAATGCAGTAACCAAAGGCCCTCATTCAATTGCTATTTTGGACAATTAAATATGGCTATAAATAAGCACTTTTAGGCCCTTATTCTATTTTAACAAATATATGTGATGTGCTTATTTACAACCCTATTCAATTTTCAACATTGCAATTCAATGACGGCCTTAGAGTACTATTACATTGTAAAAAATGCAATTGAATGAGGGGCAAACTATGCAACATATGGTACACACAAAGGCCCTCATTCAATTGCAATTTGCCCAATTAAATAGGGCTCTAAATAACAACATAACAATTTTTTTTAAAGAAGTTTTTAGTTACTAAAAATATATCCAAAATAAAGTTTTTAAATGACTAAAAACTTATTTAAAAAAATATGCTATGTGCTTATTTAGGGCACGATTCAATTAGCCAAATCGCAATTGAATGAGACACAAACTGCTACAAACAAAACACAATTTCTTATTCAATGTTTAACAACCTATAAGCCTTACAAAGAAGCAAAAATAAGAATAACAAAAGTGTTGCGCACCTAATAGCATTGTACAAAAAATCACACAAACTCATAGGAAACTACATTAACATTCTTCTTTAATGTTTAATAACCTATAACCAGTACAATCAAGAATAAATAACTTTTGCACAAGTGGTGCGCACCAAACAGGATTGTCAAAAACTAACACAAACACATAGCAAACTACATTAATTATATTATTTCATGTTTCACTAACTATAAGCATCCCAATAAAGGTTAAATAAGTATACCACAAGTGGTGTGCACAAAACAGGATTGTACAAAAAATAACATAAACACATAGCAAAATAAATTTATATTCTTATTTAATATATCACAACCCACAAGCCTTACTAAGAACCTTAAATAAGAATAACAAAAGTCGTGGGATTGTACAGAAAGTAAAAAAAAAAAAGATAGAAAAAAATAACCATAACTGATAAAATACAGCCAAATTCATACATTTTTAAATTATTTAAAAGACATTTCACTCAAACAACATTTTCTATTTTATATTACAACAGATACTGCGTGAAGACAATCGGACGAGGACTTTCTCCACAGGACCGGACCATCGGACGAGGACTCGGACCAGACCAGCAGACGAGGAATTTCAACACAGGACCAGACCAGCAGACGAGGAATTTCAACACAGGATCAGACCATCGGACGAGGACTTTCACCAAAGGACCACAACATCGGACGAGGGCTATCGCCACAGGACCACAACATCGGACGAGGGCTATCGCCACAGGACCACACCATCGGACGAGGACTTCCAACAGAGGACCACACCATTGGACAACGATTTTGAACCGAGGACCAACAAACATTCGGATTTAAATCACACTTCAACCAAGGTAAAGTATAATAAGTACTAAAGTATAAAACTAAAGAAACTGCTTTCAGTTGCATCCGTGTCAACAGAAAAATAAAATAATTAATTTACTATCTCCCTTATTTTATTTAAATTGCTACTATGCAATACATAGCTCAATAACCACATCACTTTTTTTTTTAGCAAAGAAGTTTTGCAGTGGTAAATATCTATCCACAAACAACGTTTTTAATAAATAAAACCATTATTTTAAAAAAATATGTTACATGCTTATTTACAGCAGTATTCCATTGTCCAAATTCTTAGCCAGTGAGGACAGGAATTATAAATTTAACTAAATATAAATGATACATTAATGATTTGCCTTTTATTTCACCAATTGTGCACAAGAATCTTTAACAGGAATTACAAATTTAAATATACACAATTACATTTATTTTTTTTCCTTTACAGATTAATATGGCTGATAACGAGACCAAAGAAGAGAAGAAAAGACGTCAAACTAGAGAAAGACAAGAGAGATGGGCCACCCAGCAGACACCGGAGGAGAAAGAAATTCGACGAGAAAAAGAACGCAAAAGACTTGCAAATAAAAGAATATCAGCTGCAAAAATGAAAGATACAACCAAAAAAAAAAAAAAGATAATAAAGCATTTACAAACTGTTCCTAAAACATCAGATGACATTTTACAAGATACCAGTCAAGACAGACCAAAAAAAGCAACTACAAAAACAAAGCATTTACAAACTCTTACTAAAAACTTACAGGACATTTCAACCAAACAAGTACAACATATACCAAGAAAATCCACGAAAAAAACTAAACATTTAGAACCTGTTGTTGAAACATTTCATGACTTTTCATCTGATGAATATGAAAGTCAACATCCGATATGCTTTGCAAACTGTCCTTTACTGAAGTCTTTAGCAGTAGAGGTTCATAGTTGTGGGGACATGACTACTCAATGTCAATTTTGTGAGGCTTATTATTTTAAACAGGAGAGACCCAGAGATGGACAATTTATTAGTTGTTGTCAAAAAGGAAAGTTCAAACTTCCAGAAAGGAAACAATTTCCAACCTATTTACAAAATATTATGACTGAACCTACTTTTCAAAATTACAAAAATTTTAAGACAAACATAAGATCCTACAATAGTGCCATATCGTTTGCATCTATGGGGGCAACATTGGCTGCTAATGTACCAGGACATGGTCCTTACTGTTTTAAAGTCCAAGGACAAATTTATCATCGGACTTCACATTTACATCCAGAGGAAGGAGAGCAAAGAAAATTTGCTCAACTATATGTCCTAGATACAATGGAAGCTGTTGACCAACGTATGCAGATGGAAGAAAATAAAAAATGCTTACCCAGTGTTTTTATAGAGCTAAATAACATTATGGACAACAATCCCTACAGTAAAGCTTACAAAAAAATGGCAGAAGTAGAAAATGAACAACTACTTCATGCACAAAGACATCAATTACCCATGCCAAAGTTTAATATGGTGCTTAAAAGAGACAGACATACTGATAAACGTCGTTATAACTTGCCCACATCAAATGAGGTTGCAATGGTCTTTCAGAATGATGAAGGAGAACCACCATTTCAAAGAGACATTAGAGTATATCCCAGAAATGAGGAGCAACCATTTATTAATATTAATATCTTAAGTCCAAATTTAGATCCAATGATATATCCCATCTTTTTCCCACACGGAGAAGCAGGTTGGCAACCAAAATTAACCCTTCCCAGTTACCCAAATGCTAAAGCCAGAATCCGAAATAATGTTTCTATGCTTGAATTTAAAGTTGCTCAAATTGCCATTAGAGATGAATTTAATCCAATTTTATGTGGTGGGAAACTAACACAACAATGGATTATTGATTCATATTTGCAAGTTGAGGCAAATAATTTAAACTTTATAAAATATCAACAAGATAAACTACGTGTAGAACAATATTGTGGACTCATGGACTATGTTGCTGACGTGGCTACAAGCAGAGACATGACAGCTGGCAAAGCCATCATTTTACCATCTTCCTTTCAAGGATCTCCTCGAAATATGAGAGAAAGATACAATGATGCTATGGCTATTGTGACAAAATTTGGAAAACCAGATTTATTTGTGACATTTACATGTAATCCACAATGGCCAGAAATTAATCAAAATCTACTTCTTGGACAAAGTGCTTCAGATCGACCAGATTTAGTAGCCAGAGTTTTTAAGATCAAATTAAATGAATTAATACGTGACTTCACTATAAATCAGTTATTTGGCAAATGTCTTGCTTATGTATATACCATTGAATTTCAAAAAAGAGGCCTTCCACATGCACATCTTCTCATAATACTTCAAGAGAAAGATAAATTAGATACTTCGGACAAAGTGGATGCAGTCATAGTTGCTGAACTACCAGATCCAGAACTATATGGTAGACTATATGAGATTGTTACTCATCGCATGATTCATGGACCCTGTGGAGAACTTAATCCACAATCACCATGTATGGAAAATAATCAATGTTCAAAAGATTTTCCAAAAGATTATAGAGACAAAACATATGCAAATTGTGATGGATATCCACTTTATAAAAGAAGAGAAGGAGATAGTGCTATTATTCGTGGAAAAAAAGTGGACAAAAGATATGTAGTACCCTACAATCCATGAAGTACAACGCCCACATCAACGTAGAAGCCTGCACTTCCATCAAATCCATTAAATATGTCTACAAATATATTTACAAAGGTTACGATGCAGCTACTGTAGTCGTCAAAAATGCAGACAACACTGAAAGTAGTGAGTTAGTACATGATGAACTTGCATCTCATGTAGATGCTCGCTATGTCAGTGCACCAGAAGCTATGTGGCGGCTTTTAAAATTTGAAATGCATGATAGATCACATGCAGTATATAGGTTAGCAGTACATTTGCCACAACGACATTTAGTCTATTTCCATGCTGGAAATGAAATGAATGCATTGGCCCAAAGTGAAGATCGTCACACTACACTAACTGCATGGTTTGCATTAAATTCCACTGATGCTGAAGCAACACAATACTTATATATTGAAATTCCATATCACTATGTTTTTGTGAATGGATTATGGAGAGCAAGAAAAACCAGAGGCAATAAAATAATTCCACGAATTTACACAGTCAGTCCAAGAGATGTTGAACGTTTTTGCTTACGGATATTACTTTTAAATGTTCCAGGAGCACAAAGTTTTGAACAATTAAGAACTGTTAATGACATTGTATATGAATCCTTCCATTTAGCTGCAAGACATAGAAACTTACTCGCTGATGATACAGAGTGGGAAAGATGTTTAGAAGAAGCAGCACAATGTCAAATGCCACGACAGATGAGAGAACAATTTGCTTTTATTTGTATCTTCTCAAATGCTCCAAATGCATTAGCTTTGTGGGAGACTTTTAAAAGTAATATGGCTGAAGACTATGCGACGATACAATGAACCCATTGCACACTTAAAAGCGTTAATGGAAATTCAAGAAGTCTTTTTAACTCATGGATTAAGTTGTGCAAGTTTTAATTTGCCTGATCCAGGTCTAATAGATGACATTAACTTTGAAGACTATGACATTCAACTACAAGCAGAAAGAACAGAAGAAAGACTTGCAACTTTAAATACACTACAATTGCAAGCATTTCATGCCATTAAAAATGCTATAGATGATGACATGGTGACAGAGCGTTATTTCTATCTTGATGGACCTGGCGGATCAGGGAAAACATATTTGTACAATTTATTAATGAGTTCAGTACGAGCACAAGGAAAAATAGCAATGGCATTTGCCACTACTGGAATTGCTGCACTTTTATTAGAAGGTGGAAGAACTGTTCATAGTGGATTTAAACTGCCAGTGCCTATTTTGGAAAATTCTGTGTCAGATATTCGCATGACATCCTTACAAGCAAAGAAATTGAAGAAATGTAAATTAATTATAATAGATGAGGCCACAATGATGTCATGCTATGCCCTCCAATGTATTGACCGTTTGCTTCGTGAAGTCATGGAGAATATTTTCCATTTGGTGGAAAGGTAATGTTGTTGGGTGGCGATTTTAGACAAACATTACCTGTCGTTGTACATGGAAATCGAACAGACATTATTGAAACATGTATAAAGTCAAGTACAGTATGGAAACATTTTACCCATCTTCAACTGCAACAAAATATGAGATCAGAAGGCCAAACTGATTTCAATGATTGGCTTATTAAAATTGGAGAAGGCAGAACAGAAAAAATACTACATTTACCTGACGACACTGTAGAGATCCCACCTCATATGATTTGTCAACAAGATATTATATCGGCTATATTTGAAGGGAGCATAAATAACGAAGAATATTCCGAGCTTGCCAACCAAGTTATACTGACGTGTAAAAATAAAGATGCATTAATACTCAATAATGAAATCTTAAAAAAAATTAATGCACCACAAAGAAATTATCACAGTGCTGATTCTGTACTTGCTGATGACAATGAAAGTCAGGCAAACTTTTCAACTGAATTCATTAACTCTTTAACTCCTTCTGGAATGCCACCACATATTTTGCAGCTAAATAAAGGTGCAATTATCATGTTACTGCGAAATATGAACCCCAAAAAAGGCCTATGCAATGGCACAAGATTAATTGTTCAACAATTAAAGGACCATTTTATAGATGCTGAAATTTTAACTGGGACCCATAAAGGAGAGAGAGTTTTCATACCAAGAATAGATTTAGCACCAAGTGAAAGTAGTCTCCCTTTTATACTTCAAAGAAGACAATTTCCCATTATTATGGCATTTGCCATGACCATTAATAAATCACAAGGTCAAACTTTCAAATCTGTGGGTATTTACTTGGAAGAACCAGTTTTTGCACATGGTCAATTGTACGTTGCATTGTCACGCTGCAAAAATCCACAGGCTATTAAAGTTTACATTGAAAACAATGAAAGTCAAGATGATTTATTAGAAGATGGACGTATTTTTACTAAAAACATTGTCTACTATGAAGTACTATAACTTTGCAGGATACAAACTAAAGCCATGCAAACATTTTGGAAAAACATTCAAAAATACAAAACAATTGGTTGTTTAATTCAGTCATAATTAATGGAAGTCATGTTTATGGATAATTCGCCTCACAAAATACTTGCCTTGCATTTCTATGAAAAATTATGTTAAAATGTTAAGTCACTATGTTAATGTTTCTAATGTTACAAGTTTAAAAACAATATTTTCAAGTTATTTCATTCAACATATTACAAAGTTCATGTTAAGAGCTCAAGCACCTTTTAAGTCACAATGTAAATATTCTATGTTACCTTAAGATTACTACCTACATTAATGTTTATCGCCAGTTTATGTGCTCAGTAATGCATTACTTTAATTACGTACGGTTTAAGGAGAGTTTTTACTGTATGCCTTCCTCTACATTCAATGTATATTAAACTTAACAATTATTCTGATATAAATTGCATGTTAATACTGATTAATTTAAAGTTAAACTGTTTTTACATTCAAATGTTAATACTTTTAATTCAAAATTATGTTACAAAATGTATTTACTATGTTCCTGTTTATAATGTTCAAAATTAGACAAATGTGTAGCAAAAATTACAAAGTTACATAAAAAATAAAGTTCAATTTTAAAAATATATACTTTCAAGGTTATTGCTTACATATATTTTAAACTTCATGTTAAAATTCGGCACGTTTAAAAAAGTCTTTTTACTTTTTACTTTTCTCTGGATTCTATGTATATTAAAGTGAACAATTCTTCAGATACAAATTTCATTTTAAAAAACCATTACATCAACGTTTTACAAAAATACATGTTCATATCACAATACTTACAAGGGTCAAAAATATATTTAAATAACTAAACAACTTCACAAACATATACATCACATTGCCGTCATTTTTTGACGGGCAAGTCGCTAGTATCATATAACTGTAATAATACCATAGAAATGTATTATAGTAATATAGAACTGTCAGGTCGTCACCTGGGTCTGAATCAGGTCTTCCAACCTCTTTGTACTAAACATCCACATCATTGTTAAATTTTCTATATATGCCTCCTAAAGATTGCATATGCTTAAATAAGCTTTTAGTTAAATGATAACTATTCTTTGTGCATTCTCTACATAAGCTTCCTTCCTGCGCCCTTCTCAGTACCAATGATTTGCCACTTGGCATGATTTGCCACTTTTACATAACAGGCTGGCATCTGCATGGAATGCATCTGATGGTTGCTGCTTAAAATAAATTTATATATACAGTATTTAAATATAAATATATTTATATGCCTATAAATGGAAAAAAATTATCACTTTAGTAGATATAAAGCTTCTTGTCTGTATTTTTTGACATGTGGGTTTGTCTCTTAAATATTATAGGTACTAATTTTACATTAATACTTATAATATTAAAGAGGCAACAAACCCACATTAATTAAAAAAGAACTGGTATAAAAGAGTATTTCCTTATCAATTTTGGTGAAACATATACCACCGGCCTTACAATGAACGATCCTACTTCCCGCTTATTACTGAACTGCTTTCAAACCCTTTATTTCCACTGAAGTTTAAAAAAAAAATGTTGTTTAATCAATATTCCACTCTATAGCATATTTTATCACATTAATGTATTATTAAGATATAGAGATAAAGCTACCTATCACGAATTTAAGCTTTCAATTTCAGCAAGTGCTGCATTTTGCTAATGGGGTAGTTGCATTTAATATGCAATTAAGTTGTATATTAATATGCAAAACTAGCCCACACATGCTTTAACTCTTGTATGTAATGTGCCTCTTTGATGCCACATGGAATTGCAGGGCAAAGTGAAGTACATGGAAGTGTGCAAGCATGGTTATGTGATGCATATTAATTTGCACATTACCTTAATGGAGGCCGTGCTATCAAAGAAGGGCTGTTAATAAAACAAATGGTTGCACCCATAGTGTAAAAAAGAAAGCCTAAATAGTGAGTATGTAGTATTATCCCGTTATTTTAATATTATATATTAACAGAAGAAAACATGCTATAAAGTGGGATAATGATTAAACTTACATATTTTTCAGACTTCAATGGTCCTTAACACTGTCTGCTCTTTCTAAGAGTTCTGATTGACTCACTCTACTCAGGGCTATGTCTCTACAGCACCAGTTTGGTCTTTGTCTATGCTTGGGGTCATCTGTTTTCTCTGCTCTCTTCTTTTACTTTACCTCTGCTAAGGGCGATATTTTCTGCTTGACATTTCACTCTGCCTCTGCTTAAGGTTATTTATTTTCTGATCTTCTTTGTGCTCTAACCACTACACACCTTATTTGGCCTTTTCATCATTGGACGGATCTGTCACTCTGTCATCTCAAGCTTCTCACACCTTATTTTATGTCTTTGCTTCTTTTTGTTTTTATGCTTTTCTATCTATCTATCTATTAATATTATTATTATCTCTCATTTATATAGCGCCAACACATTCCGTAGTGTTGGGTTACACTGAAACATGGATATGACTACATTATGATTAATGAAACATAGGGTGAAGTAATTAAAAAGATGAAACATGGGCTTGACAAATTATAAAATAGAGTAGAGAGTTAATTAGTCATTAAGTTGGTGTATTACCTGCAATATAAAGTAACACAAATTATAGGTGGGTGTGGACAGGGCAGGTAGGAGGACATGTTAGAAGGTGGTGGTGTGTGAGGCTCTAAGTATAGAGGCAAAAGAAACCAAGGAAGGTAAATGGACCTGGGGAAAATGCCTTTGAGTGCCTCTGCTTTGCTGGATGGTAAAAGGCCCACTGTCCCTGACTGAGCCCATGCCAAAGTGACTGCTAAGTCCTAATGTTCTATCAATTCAGAAACATGCTGCTTTCTGTGTCTCACACATTTAATTTTATTAGGCTAAAAAAGTTAATCATATGACAATGTGTTAGTGGGAACAATCTTTAAAACCTGTATGAGACCTCTGTGGATCTGCTCCTATCCTGACCCAGTCACAGTATAGCATTTTTTGACCTTGCTCCCCTGTTGTCTCTATTCTATGACAAAATAAAAAATTATATTCTTATTCATACATTATAACGTAATAATTTGCTATTTATTTTTGTAATGTCTGATGTATCCAGGCAGTGCCATACTTTATGACTGTGTAAATACAAGTGTGTGTTAAAGGATCAATGTGTTAATACATTTAAAATATTCCCCTATTTAAAAGCCTCACTTGAAAATAGACAACATGTTTTTAGAACATAAAAAAGAATAATACCGCTTTGAATATATTACTTTTTAATTACTCAATAATTACTCAATAAGGAAATAGAAGCCTGCAGTAATGAATAAACGCATATAAAGGGTAAAAATGTAAATGCTATAGTTATGTTTTTTACCTTCGAGAACATTTGCCCATTACCATGTTTAACTATTCAAAATTTCATATAGAAAAAGGGTGGATCATAGTGATTCTTTAAATGGTGTGGTGCAGGGAGAGGATGGTCTGTCCATTTTACATGTCACAGCCACATTATACAATAAGGGGTCATTCTTGTGGTTCTCTGGAGTTATTTGCCAATGAGCAGATGAAATGCTCAGCATTCCTGTACAAAACTTGACGTCACATAAGTGACCTGCTATCACTATTAACAAGTTCACACCTTGGACAGTGACCACAATTTCAATGCATTAGCAAATTTCAAGTTTCTTAAAATAGCAAATATGTCCCTCTGTTACTTTTGCATTTATCCATTTGTGTTTCTCCCACTCCATGCCTGTCAGATCCATTATCCACTTTCCTTGAGGCCATTTTCAGTTCAAATTATAGTATCCACCCACCATGGTATAACTTAAAAATATAAATATTGGATACAAGTGCATTAAATTATAAGAATAAAATAAAATAAACAAGCTCTATAGGGCAAATTTACTAAATGGGGTTAAACAAGGGGATATGCTGGGATAAGAAGATTTCATATATTTTCTATGCAATCAATTTAACAAGAAGGGATAGACTTTAATCCTGTTTGATAAATAGTCCTCAAGGAAAACACAGGAAGTGGGTTATTTATGTTTAAACCCACTTATGCCAAGCTACCCTTAGCGACAAATTAATTTACGTCCCTTGTTTGATGACAGAATGTTACATCTGTACCTTGCCCTTGGTTACCCCACCTTGTATTGTCTCTAACACCATTGAGATATTGCTCCATCTTGCCACTCCCCTTACATCGATGCCAAAATATGCCATTATCATGAAGATGTTATCAGACTCACATAATGAGACACACCTGTTGCATGCAGAGTGCCCTCCCCTATGTTCAATGTCCCTCCAGTCAGGTGTAACCCACCTACTGACCCAGCCCCAGGGAATCCCTGTGTCCTTCCTCTCTTTTCACAGTATATAAGTCAGACTGTGGCACCACAATGTACCAGACATTCCTGACCCGGCTAAAAACACAGGCTGAAAGAAACAGCTCAGACATGAAATTCCTGTGTGTTCTTGCCTTGACAGCTTTGCTGATAGAAAAAGGTGAGCACTCTCATGCATTATACTATTTTATGAAACTATTATTTGTACAAACTGTTGAAGACGTATATTAAACATTGTTAATTGTATACACTGTACTATCATTTGTTATAAACCTGTAATGCTTTAAAGGCAAGAAATAGAAAATTATTGTCTTTTTGTGTTTAAATCTTTAAAAGTCTTAACAAATGCAAAAATGTAAAAGATTCCAAATACATTTTATGGGCTTTTTGTAAGCAGGTGAGCAATTGTACAGCTGAACAGTAGAAAAGAAAGCACATATTAGTTGCAATAAATGGGAGATTTTCATATGATTTGGGGATTTTGAACTGTAATTGCTCTACATTCTCTTTGTGGAAAGTGGAAACGGAAAATTAATGCAAAACAGCTGTCCTTTATGTACCAACAAAAATATTATTTTGGTTTCATCAAATAATTTGTATTAATTATATTAAACATTTAAGAAAAATACTGTTTAAAAAGTAAAGAAGAGGGTCTGCTTCCAGTGGTATAGCCACATATTATAGAATTGACACAGCTTACATGGTATTATGGCATTCTGATCACAACACTTGGATATCTACAGTCTTCAAACACCTCATTCTAAGACAAATAGATCTGAGCAATATTGTTTTATTCACTTACATTTATATAGTTATTTTATCCAAAGTGCTTTGAAAATTGCAAAACAGTACAATTAGTCATAGTATTAAATTAGAAAACACAATCATAGTGCAGGTGGGTTAGGGTAGTACAGTTATCAAAAGTGCATTGTATAGCTCACTACATACTGAAAACATTTCAAACATGTTCACAAATTGATGCTGACTAACAGTTTCTCTCCCAACTCATTCATTGGAGTTAGCAATCTCAAATAGCACAATTTGACAGAAAAGTCATATGTACTAATGATTGGTTGTCTATCAATGGAAGGTAACATGTGGAGTTCATGATATTACTTATATTTTATTCTAGGGAACCTAATTGTCAACTTTTCACATCATTTTTTTATCCACACTCCACAGAATGAAATAGAAAGTGATGTTATTAATTCAATTATTTTACTTCCATGGAAAATTATACTCCAAACATACATTCATTTGTATATATTCAAATGTAGCATTAAACCTAAAATAGGGTATATAAAAATGTATTTCAAAAAAGATATTCTTAACAATCAAAAAAAAAATTCTCAGGGGAAGATAACATGAAATCTAATAGTTCCACTTAAATGATGTCATGGTGCATGTTGCATGTTGCACTATCAAATTCGCTTTTATACAGGTTATTAATGCATCTTTAAAGTTTCCAGACATGCTTAGCAGATGGCATGTCACTCATTGTAACAGCTTGCCTCTCTGGTATAATGCCTTTATGAAGCTTTAACCTTGCATGCCTGGACCCTGTATGCTTTAATTTGCTGATTTCTGTTTTTTCTACTTTGCAATTAGTTTACAATGGTATTCTCTGTAAACAACAAATCTCACACAACATGGTGGAAATAGATTCAAGAAGAACTTTTAGCCTATGATGAGTGGGTATTTTATAATGGGCTTTAGTGATGGTACAATCACTGTTTTATATATAATTACTGTATATATATATATATATATATACTGGATAATATATACAGGGATTTATTTTCACATCGCTGATGCATTACAATGGCTATTTAAGTGGCACAGCAGAAAATGGGTCTCTCTCTCTCTCTTACACTCTTTTGTAATCTCTTTTTCCACTCTTATTTCCATAGGAGCTGCTGCAACTTGTTTTAGTAAGTACTTTCTTTCATTCTAATGATAATTATATAATTAGTAAGTAAAAACATTTCTACAGTTTTACATTATTTACCAAATATCCTGCATAGAATAACATAGGATGAAATTATTAACTGCAGTGTCTAAATTAATTTATCCATGTTTGAGAAATCAACAAATAAAATAATTTAAATTGTTGGTCATTGGCCCATAACCTATTAATTTATTCATTGACACTAGGTTACTTTCAAAATTAATATTAATAATATTGACTCAGGTTAAGGATTCACCTAATATAAATATAATCATATACTATAGACATCCTATGTGGTATTATATTTTTGTTTGAAATGTAACAACTGCAGTACTGTATTTCTTATCTGTAGAGATGTATTCAATAATATTTAAATGTCTAGATTATATGCAATATACTCTGCTGTGGAATCTTCTAGGTGGGAGGAGACTTTGCATGCATGCATAATGACACAATCGGAATGTGGCAGAAATAATTGTCAGTTTTTTTTTTAATTAGGACAATTGCAAAGCACACTAGTTTACAATGGCACATCCTGTTGAAACAGAACCTACAAGATGCAGCATAGTAAAAAAAAAAGCAAGCCTACAGTACATAATAATTGTGTATTAAAGTTAAAAATATAAAGCCTGTGCTTATTTATTTTTACCTTTTAAAAATATTGTGCATATTATCACGTTTTGTTATTTAAGTTTATGTGATCCATTAACTATGTACTTTCCACATTTCGTTTTTATGTCTAAAGATTATCTGTATAACTTCCCTTATGTATCTTAGCTGCCGGATTCGTTACATGCGGTAGCTGTGGGGGCTCATGCACCGTAGACAATGGATGTTCATGTGCTGATGGTATCGAAACGTGCTTACCTGACAATACTCAGTGTATGACAGGTGACAACACATGCTGTCCCACAGGTTACTACTGGCATCCTAATATCGCTTGCTGCTCAGGTAGGTGATGGTTTGGATCAATGTGGGTAGTATGCTGGCTAATAACACTCAGTTTGCTGGGTTTTATGGGGAAATATTTTGCTTCTATCATTCCGAGTAAATATTACTGTGTCTATTACAGAAACGATTAATTGCATCCCTGCATGTCTAAGTGATGAATATTGTGCAAATGTATCTCAAGTAGCAACATGCGCTTGTAACAACTCCTTCTATGCGAACGCAAGTAAGTATGTCTTGAATAACTGTGATTTTGGAATTATTACATTGTTTTTTTGACATTGCAATTTTGAATATATGGTTAGATTATTTAACCCTTTATACTCAGAAGTTCACTCATTGTAACCTGCAACTCTGCAAAGTTGCAAGGTACTCACATGGGCACCCTGTCTATGAAGCGCGCCTTGAATGAGCGCCGATGTAAGGGCTGTGACCATTGAAAAGCAGACAAATGCGCTGGGGTAGAAGCGCGCACAGCCAATCGCTCGGCCGACATACATGCTGGGAGATGAGAGGCATGGAGGTCCTGGGAGACGAATAATAAGGTGATGGGAGGAAGCAGGGTTTGACTAGGTAATGAGGGAGGCAGGGGGTAATGAGGTCATTGAGGGAAGCAGAAGGGCGATTCGGAGGGTGGGAATGAACCAAGGGAGTGATGAGCTAATTGGGAGAAGCAGGGAGTGATGAGGTAATGGGGAAGCAGGGAGTGATGAGGTAATGGGGAGCAGGTGGGGATGAGGTAATGGGGGAAGCAGGGGGGTGATGGGGAAGCAAGATGATGATGAGGTAATTGCGGAAGCAGGGGAGTGATAAGCTAATAGGGGGATAAGAAGGGTAATGGATGCAGGCAAGGGGCTGATGAAGGGAAGCAGGTGGTGATGTGATTGGGAAGCCTTGAGATGAGGTGATGGCGAGGCACGGTTAATAAGCTGATGGGAAGCAAGAGGATGGTGAAGTACTGGGAGTACAGAGAGGATGTTGAGTCGCTGAGGGAGCACCTGACTTCATCATCCTCTTGCTGCCCATCAGCTTATTAACCATGTCTCGCCATCACCTCATCTCCAGGCTTCCCAATCACATCACCCCCTGCTTCCCCTCATCAGCTCCTTGCCTGCATCCCCACTCCCCCAAATCACCCTTCTGCTTCCCTTGATGACCTCAAACCCTGCTTCTTCCTCACCTTATCATTCCTCTCCCAGGATCTCCCAGCATGTATGTCAGGGGGCATGATTGGCCGTGCGTGATTCTACCGTGCCGTGCGTGATTCTACCCCAGCGCACATTTGTCTGCTGCTCAATTGTCGCAGCCCTTACGTCTGCGTGCATTCAGTGCGCTTGCTGAAGTTGTGCCACCACTCACATGCCTACAAAGTTCTTGATACAATCCCGTGTATCCCTTTAGAGCTCCATTTCTGAAAGGACAATCTACTGCTGTGTAAATATCTAGGGCCTTATTCAATTGCGATTTGGCCAATTGAATAGGGCTTTAAATAAGCACATAGCCTATTTTTTTTAAATAAGTTTTTAGTTAGTGAAAACCTTGCTTTTGGATAGATGCTTACTAGCTAAAAACGTATTTAAAAAAATATGTTATGTGCTTATTTAGAGCCCTATTCAATTGGCCAAATTGCAATTGAATGAGGGCCCTAGTATGGAAGAATCAGTTAAATCATGTAGGACTTTCTAGCAAACATGCAACACCTTTAACACAGTCAGTGCACATCTTAACACAAATCATGTGTATATCCTATTGAAAACTTAAACATGTGGAGAGAGATCAGTATACTAAAGGCAGAAAACATGTTTTTAACATGTCGTAAGCTTATCCAAAGCAAAAACACAGAAAAGTCAAGTCTAGCTTTTTGCTAATCCCTATTACAAATCTTCTTTACATAGATAATCATTTGTTTTCTCAACTATACTCAGGTAATATTCCAAAAATATTTTTTCTCAATGATTTCCCATGATTGGTTAAGAAGTTAACAATGTATTCTCTCTGCAATGGTGAACTAGCAGAGTATGAAGGAAGCATTTGGACACTGACTTGTTTGTGGAACAGCTTTATGATAATGCTTGTGTTCATCTCAGTATTGTGTTTCCTCCTGCACAGATAATGCTTGTCTGTAGAAGTGTTGCAACTTGTACAAGGACATATTCAGAAAAACTATCTTATTCTTCAACGCTCAACTCAAATGTTTCATAAGCTATTCTGATCTACTTTCATTTCCTTTTTTCATTACTTCTGTGTCTGTGATGGCCCTTCACTTCCTTACCAGAGCATTTTCTCTTTGTTTTTTTAATTATGGATAGAGTGGTAATCTCATCTGCTCCCCAAACTGTCAAAGTAATAAATCCCAGTCTAATTTGAAGATCTAATGAAATTAATTTAATATTGTTTTTAGATGAATCTTCCCTGATGCCAACAGTAAAATGTGAGTCCACTCTAATGACAATCTCCCTCAGTAAGTGTCTTTTGGAATCTCTTGGATACGATTCTGGCAGCCTGTTATTGAATAACGCCTCTGATGCTTGCATCTCCACCTATTCTGATGTTATCAACAACACACGTTTTGAGTTTGTCCAGGGCAAAACTCTAACCGATTGGTGTGGCAATGTGATGACGGTAAGAAGTGGATAAATATGTTTTTGGTGCACATGGTTCTAATTTTCTGTCATTTGTTGACTTGTCCTAGTCCATTGCTCTATGCTGTGGCATTGATTTGGCGATGGTTTAATATTTAACCTCACCACCAAAGAGGGAATGTTACCTAGTCCTTAACAATATACTGTCTGTGTCCATGCTTTGTGGTCTTGCCTCTCATGCCTCTATTCATTTAAAAATGCAATTTTATTTACAGATGGACGCATCCAAAGTGTATTATACAAACACACTTCATGTTGGTATCCAAAACAAAACCGTCATCACGACGAATCCACTCAACCTCAACTTCACCTGTTCATACAATCTGACCATGCAAACCAGCTTGGCCACTGCATTCCGCCCTGTGGTTAGGTAAGGTCAGATACAAATATTGGCAAAATTACTTAAACACTAAACATTACTTGTGATGGCACAGGGTGTGAAAGTAGAAAATGTATTGGAAACAATCTGAACATACCCAAAGGAAATAAAACAAGTTTATGGCTGTTACACTTAAACAATCATTATTGACAGGTGTTGTTGCAAATTACTGAAAGTTGCAAGTTTATTATTGCATCACAAAAATAGAAGTCTAGCAAGTGACAAGATTCTAGAGCAAGTATCACTCAGAAATTGCTGAAGCTCTTGGTGGACCACACTATAGTTACTGATTTTTCTGCTTGTTATATAACAACTAGCGAATTGCCCGTCAAAAAATGACGGCAATGAAATTGTAAGGTAGCTAATGCTGTTTGGTGTAATAATGAAATATATAATACATTAATAAATGAATATACTTTACCTATTTTAAAGCATTGTGTGGAAGAGCTGTGAATGTGTTTTGATGTTGCTGCAGCATTAGTGGTGTGGAGCTGCTGTGTAAGCGTGCTGAATGTGTGCAGTGTAACACTGTGCGTGCGCGAGACCAAACCGTTAGCGTAGTCGTGTACTTCCGCATTGGCGAGAAATGGCGAGTAATGTGTGTTATACGTTTGTATCGGAATATCCGTAGGTGTTTTGTGGTGTTTTGCGAGTTTCTTGTGGTGTTTTGCGAGTTTAGAGTGCTGTAGCCTCGTTTTCGTTTTGTTCGGCGGCCATTTTTTCTCTCGCTTCGTTTTTTTTTTAGTCTCTAAACTGTTTTATTTGAAGTAAAATCGAGGTGTAAGTTGTATTTTTGAGGTGCTGGGTGCTCCCTCTTGGTGTAGGTAAGTTTTTTATGTATGTGGTGTGTGTATGTATTGTGTTTGACATTTTGTAATGTTCGCGAGTTGCGTCCGAGTGTTGCGAGTCCGTAATGTGTGTGAACGTGTGTCGTATGTTGTTTGCGAGTGTCGTAATGTGTGTGTCGTACTGTTTGGGTTGCGACGTGAAGTTTGCGAGGGTCGCAGTTGCTGGCAAGGAGCGCCTTCGGCGCTCCATGCCAGCAACTGCGGCCCTCGCTTTGCGAGGTCCTCAGGTGCTGGCATGGAGCGCCTACGGCGCTCCATGCCAGCAACTGAGACCCTCGGGCAGTGCCCTCGCTTCGCGAGGGCCTCGGCTCGCTGCGCGAGCCCGCAGCGTTAGCAACAACTCGTACGCTCACAACTATATATATATATATATATATATATGTATACACACTGCACATTACACACACACCTCACACACACACACACAATACATCATTATATATATATATATGTATACACACTGCACATTACACACACACCTCACAGACATACACAATACATCATTATATATATATATATATATGTATACACACTGCACATTACACACACACCTCACACACACACACACAATACATCATTATATATATATATATATATACACACTGCACATTACACACACACCTCACACACACACACACACAATACATCATTATATATATATATGTATACACACTGCACATTACACACACACCTCACACACACAATACATCATTATATATATATATATATATACACACTGCACATTACACACACACCTCACACACACACACACACAATACATCATTATATATATATATATATATATATATATATATATACACACTGCACATTTCACACACACACACTGCATCATTATATATATATATATATATGTATACACACTGCACATTACACACACACCTCACACACACACAATACATCATTATATATATATATATGTATACACACTGCACATTACACACACACCTCACACACACACACACAATACATCATTATATATATATATATATATATATATGTATACACACTGCACATTACACACACACAATACATCATTATATATATATATATATATATATATATATATATACACACTGCACATTACACACACACACCTCACACACACACAACACATCATTATATATATATATATATATATATATATATATATATATATATATATGTATACACACTGCACATTACACACACACAACACATCATTATATATATATATATATATATATATATATATATATATATATGTATACACACTGCACATTACACACACACAACACATCATTATATATATATATATATATATATATATGTATACACTCTGCACATTACACACACACACACACACAATACATCATTATATATATATGTATACACACTGCACATTACACACACACCTCACACACACACACAATACATCATTATATATATATATATGTATACACACTGCACATTACACACACACAATACATCATTATATGTATATATATATATATATATATATATATATATATATATATATATATGTATACACACTGCACATTACACACACACACCTCACACACACACAACACATCATTATATATATATATATATATGTATACACACTGCACATTACACACACACCTCACACACACACAACACATCATTATATATATATATATATATGTATACACTCTGCACATTACACACATCATTATATATATATATATATATGTATACACACTGCACATTACACACACACCTCACACACACACAACACATCATTATATATATATATATATATATATATATATATATATATATATATATATATATATATGTATACACACTGCACATTACACACACACACACAATACATCATTATATATATATGTATACACACTGCACATTACACACACACACACAATACATCATTATATATATATGTATACACACTGCACATTACACACACACCTCACACACACAATACATCATTATATATATATATATATATATATATATATATATATATGTATACACACTGCACATTACACACACACCTCACACACACAATACATCATTATATATATATATATATATATATATATATATATGTATACACACTGCACATTACACACACACAATACATTATATATATATATATATATATATATATATATATATATATATATATATGTATACACACTGCACATTACACACACACAACACATCATTATATATATATATATATATATATATGTATACACACTGCACATTACACACACACCTCACACACATACACAATACATCATTATATATATATATATGTATACACACTGCACATTACACACACACACCTCACACACACACAATACATCATTATATATATATATATGTATACACACTGCACATTACACACACACCTCACACACACACACACAATACATCATTATATATATATATATATATATATGTATACACACTGCACATTACACACACACCTCACACACACACACACAATACATCATTATATATATATATATATGTATACACACTGCACATTACACACACACCTCACAGACATACACAATACATCATTATATATATATATATATGTATACACACTGCACATTACACACACACCTCACACACACACAATACATCATTATATATATATATATACACACACACCTCACACACACACAATACATATAATATATTATATACTTATAATCTGTATAATATAAGTGTGTATAAAATCTATAATATATTTATAATATATACAGTATATATATATATATATATATATATATATATATATATATATATATATATATATATATATATAAATAATGTCCCAGTGCACATTTTGTTGTATATATGTATTTTTTTTTATTAGTTTATGGCCTCCAGCCCATGATGCCATGTCCCCCCAGGCTAAGCCTTCATGTCCCCCAAGGCCAGGCCTCCATGGTCCCGATCAGTCAGATCTGTCACTATCAGTCAGACCCATCAGACTACTTACATTCATCGAAGCTGTTCAATTATCCACCACTATGCATCTCCTGCCTGTACGTTTTTCTGCAGAGGCAGGGACTTCCTGAATGACTTTGCATGCATGTGACGTAATTCTGAAACTCCCTGCCTCTGCAGAAAATGTGCAGGCAGGGGAGACATGGCGGAGGTGAATTGAAGTGCTCCAATGAATGTAAGTAGTCTGATGGGTCTAATGGGGCATGGAGTTCTGCTCCCTCTCTCCAGCAGCGTGCATGCACAGCTCCCTCTCTCCAGGGGCGTGCACGCACAGTTCCCTCTCTCCAGGGGCGTGCACGCACAGTTCCCTCTCTCCAGGGGCGTGCACGCACAGCTCCCTCTCTTCGCAAAGGCCGCAAATGCTGTCAAGGAGCGCGAGGGCTGCAGTTGCTGCGAGGGCTGCAGCCCTCTTCGAGAGGGCTGCAGTTGCTGGCAAGGAGCGCCTGCGGCGCTCCTTGCCAGCAACTGCGACCCTCGCTTCGCGAGGGCCGCGGGCTCGCTATGCGAGCCCGCTAGCGTGAGCAACGGCTTAAGCAAGCTCGCCTGCTCACAACTATATATGTGATTATTAGTTGCTTTGGTACTGGAGGAGTGGCCTATGATGCTGATAAATTGTTTCTTATCAAAGCATGAAGTTCAAAGTAAAGGCCTCCCAAAATCTTATCAACATGTAAGGTTCCTCTGGACTGCTTAAACAGATAATAATAATAGGAATAGTGTCTCAATTCACAATATAATTGCAAACCAAAAATACTAAAGTTTTTTTTTGCTTTCTAAAAACATTTTAGAATATCAATTTGTGTG
The DNA here is from genome assembly GCA_027410445.1 of Discoglossus pictus. Lineage (NCBI taxonomy): Eukaryota > Metazoa > Chordata > Amphibia > Anura > Alytidae > Discoglossus > Discoglossus pictus. Next base: position 194,066,892 of record CM050164.1, on the reverse strand, counting down.
GTCAAAATAACATATGGCCATGTCTCAGGAATCTTTATTTCAGCTGGCATAAAGGCTTTGGGAATTATATTTTTTTCAATAGAGCAGCTAAAAAACACAATCTATTTGATCATTGGCTTTAGCCCATGTAGTGTTTGCAAGGGTTGGGGTTTTTAAATTAGGATAGAAAAATTTATGTCACATTTGTTGAGTGGTTCCTACCTGCCATCCATTACTTTTTTTGCATTCAAGTTAACATAAATGCAATCAAAATCTTCAAGCTTCTGTTTAACAAATACTATTTTTTCACCCACAGCACTGTAAACCTCACAGTAAATGGAGAGGGCTCAGTTACAACCACGATGGCGGCTTATTTCAATCCAGATTACACCAATCCAATCACAGCTACAGATGAAGTACCAGTGGCTTCAAACATCTATCTTGGAGTGTTTTCTGATTATGTGGATATTGCTAACTTTGCTCTGAGGGTGGAAGATTGCTTTGCCACTCCTGATGGTGATGCAAACAATGTCAACAAAGTATTTCTGGTGTCAGGAGGGTAAGTGTTCTGCTTGTCCAAAAGTCTGATTATCTGCATATGTATGTTATGTTGTATATGTTTACCTATTTGTTTGTCTTGGTTTTACCAGTGAGTGACATGTCAAATTGAAAATATTCCTACTTAGCAGGTTAATATAGTGCCATGCTATATTGAATTCATTTTAGAAGTATCTTCCTAATCATGTATCTCTCTATTACCCTTCACAGCTGCCCTGCTAATGATGGAGTTGACACAGTTGTGGAAGCGAATGGAGACTCTTTGGAGTCTAGAATCAGAGTCAGTGTATTTGCATTTCGAGACCAAGCCCTAGTGTATGTCACCTGTAATGTTCGTCTTTGTAGCAAGAATGCAACCTGTACTGGGGTAAGTTATAGAAATCATCTGATTTAATGCCACATTTGTAATTTTTGCTTAATGTTTCATATCTCATCCCGACAAATCACTACTCTTATAAACATCCATTATAAGGATACACCCTTATAATATAAGGAAAGCCTTCATGACCAACCATGTTTCTATAAATGTATTATTGAATAATAAATAATTTTAGAGATCAGAAGATGATTTTTGATTGTGCTTCCTTGCAGTGCAACCTTGGACGTGCAGCTGGTAATGGAGACGGCACACTACAGGTTCAGTTTAATTTACAAGGTAAATCAATGATTTGCAGTCTTTGGCATTGACTGATTAGAGGAAAACTGTTTTTGCTTTACATAACTGTTTAACTAGTTAACTAGTTGGTTTTATCCTCATCAATGTATCACAGTCCCCCACCATTTCTTCTTCTTCTCTCTCATGTACGGTTACCACATTTCACATCTTTTACCTAACACTGCACCAACAAGGAGTGGCTTCCTGCTACTAGTGTCTCATCTTGCTCAGATACTAGCAGACAGTGATATGTTGTGTTTATGAGCATTATGTGACACTGTTAGCCTGAAGCCCTTTCAACATGGACTTAGTGTTAGGTCAGTTGTGAACCATGGCACCTCACATTACAGAGAAAGAGTCCCTGTAATGATTTCACTGGTATATTTCACTATGAGGGTATCCTAGGTGTGTTCCTTTTTCATGTGTCTCCCTTACACTTTTTTTCCCTGTGCATTTTGTTCTTATAATATGGTAACTCAAATTAATATTATGTTTAACTCTTGATTATAGGTGATTATTTGTACACCAGCTCCGGATCATACATTGGTAAGATTATTAATCTCACTCACAGACTTTTCTATTGGCTTCTCATAGAGATCATTTGCTAGTTAAGATGTACAACAGTGTATTGTCATATATTCCCTAAACAATGCAGGGTCTGCAAAGCACTTATCTGAAGCTGATATTGCAATTTTCCATATAGAAAATATACATTTTAACTTTCAGCCATTTCTATCCCAGCCCCCAGAACTTTAGTGAATCTAGGGGATTTTGAGATGTCAACACTATTTTTGTGTCCCAAAACTGTGCCAACTAGAACTGTTCTTGTTTTAACTAATTATTAATTCAGCTGTTCAATTACTTAAATGTTTTAATATGCTCTGGGCAGAACAGACAGCACAAGTTAAGGCTAGTGGCATCATAAAAAATCAGTGCAACAACACAGTCAAGTTATAATGGTATTGACAGCAATTAAAATACCCTAGTAAATGTATGTAGATAAATTAGTATCCTAAAGGGTGTTCAAGTCTCACCATAATAGCAATGTATAATTAGCAGTAAAAACATATTTACATATAATATAAAAAACACTACAAAATCTACTTTTCCTGTGCAGAATGGCATCACTACTATATAGCCACTTTGTCCGTATAGAATGATGTCAACTTCTTATTATGAGTCTTATTAGTCACTGTGTCTGCATAAAGACTATCTGATATATATGTGGATGTTCATAACACACTCTTTCTCTCTTTTTAGATATATCCTGGACTGTGCTGGTCAGCTCTTTACTTGCACTTTTGTCTTGTAAACTCTTTTAAGATGGAGTCTGGCATCTTGTTCACGACATTGGACATAGGATCAGATCCTGGGATTCTCTTATAATAATCAAGGCTTTATTCTAAGGGACTCAAAATAATTTATTTTTCTTCACAAGACTAAGAATGTATAAATTATAAGTGGAGCTGTGTCGAGTCACAGCACTCAATGGGCATTCCTTTACCTTCAAACAGAGTCTCTTTTTTCTCTCCCCTGAACACAAAGACAAGACTCTCTTGTCTGGGGGGCTCTGCTGACAAACTATTTTCTGGCCACAATTCCGTATGTATATCACACTTTGAGAGTCGCTACATCTGAGATCAGTTTGTTAAGCTTTTATTGTATGAAATAAATGTATTTATGTTATATGAAATATTGTCTCTGCTCCATTGATTGATACATTATATACAAAAATATTTGTGCACCCAGAGCTGAAAAAAGATCATTAAAATGGCAATGAAGTACCTAAAGGAATACTCTTAAATTTTCTGGTTGCACTAATGACAGATGTATTGCCATTTTCAGAGTGCTTGTGATATTGGACCCTTGCAGAACCTGCATACACACTCTCTCTAGAGGCAGACAGTCAAAGGAATAGTACCTATGTCACCTAAAAGCTTTTATAAAATTAATATATGCAAAAACATTTTTTCACTTGATTTTCAGTGAAAAGAGCTAAAATAACCCTTCTAGCCCCTTGCATGTGTGAGGAAGTTTTGTAAATAACACACTACTGTGAGTCTCACAGATGCCAGATCCCCTAGCAAAAAACACCCTCTTCCAAGATTCACTGATCTTTATATCCACTTTTTGTCCTTATCTTCTCTTTGTCTAATTTCTATAATTGTAAGCATCTTTCCACCAAAAACAAAAATCATTTTTGCCATTTCTTTCTACACACTTTCTGTATTTCCCTGCTCTTGGCACATTTCTTATTTCTCTTAGTCAGACCAGTGGTAGGGCTACTTCTGATGCAGCAGTTGCAAATTACCAGGGCCCACAGCTGAATATGGACCCTCTGCTACTGGAATTAAGGAAGATGCTCAATCGGATAATGATCACCCTAAGGGACATTTAACATCAATATATACTTTAGGCAATTTTTTTAATCCTACATTTGAAAGGGGAATGGAGCAAACTATTCTGCACCCTTTCCTCTTCTTCACTAAATGGTGACTCATTACTGTTTCATCTTCAGCACAACTACTTAACAGGTGTAGATTATCTTCCTGGTAAAAAAATACAGTCCAAAAATATGGAATATGGCCCAGCCAAATTAAGCTAATATAATATACTAAAATGTAACAAATAATCCATAGAATAGGACATAATAATATCACATAACTAAAAATACTAATATTTGCACCACTAACAGCACATCACATATAATCACATATAATAGTTGTCAAACTGCGAGTTGTAAAGCTGAATAAGGCACTAACTCGCAGCACTTGGGTGATGAGTGCAGAAGCTGCTTGTTATGAACAGAAGGGCCCACTGGACTGTTTGGGGTTAGTCAGTTATTATATGTGTTGTTAGAAGGTACTAACAACTTGCTTAACAGTTATATCATGGGTGTGATGCATACATGTAGTTATATCATGGATGTAATAAGTGCATATAGTACTGTCATTGATTAACATTAAAATACTGTATCATTATTAGAAGTAGGATAGTAGGCTATGCTTAGATAATACAGTTAATGCAGTCATATCTGGGATAAACAAAGTTTTAAAGAATTCTAAAGAATTTATATGGCTTTGAGAGGCAGCCACGCATGAGTCCTCTGGTTTTAGTTTGGATGGGGGAAGTTTAGTTTTATAACCCTGTAAGTTGAGATCTAGCAACTAAGAGATGGACGATGTATCATTGGATAGACATCTCCCAGGTGATGAGAGTGTAACAAGCTATTGCCCACAATGAGGAGGGGTTAGGCATGTGGGGGGAGTGAGATCTTTCTGTGTTTTTTTATATATTTCTGTAACAATAAATAAGTGCCAGTCTGATTTTGGGCACACTAAGTAAAGGTGGTGTCGGAGTCTGCTTGTACTAATCAAAGGTACATGGTGTGTGATACTTAGATCCTAAGAAAAGGGTCTGATGGTGCCTGTCTCTTCAGAAATGATGCTGTCATCTGAAGTGTCTGCTGGTGTCGAGATCTGAACAAACAGTTGCGGCACATAGAGAGATAGAGGATTGGGGTGAGCGTAGTCCCCCAAACAACTGGTGGCATCGGTGGGAGATCTCAAGCATTTTTACCAGCAGCCAGGATGGCTACTTACAAAGACAGAGAGAAAGAGAGCCAGGGGACAGAGGCAATGGACTGCATTCCTGGGATTGTGGCAGGGCCATGAGTTGTCAGACTGGCTGAAGAAACTGGTATGGAAAGAGATTGCCTTGGAGAAACAGTATCATGCCAGGATAGGGTCTGTTGGTGCCCTTGGAGAAGATCTCTATGTTTGATTGTAACTAATAGATGGGCTCTGGGAGATAGTCTATGGTGATCCTGAATGTGGCATGGGGACTGTAAGTAGGCAGAATAACTTGTTAAACACTGTCAAGGTCTGGGACTAGAACCATGTTTACCAGAATCTAATTTGCTGGAACACCTGATACAGCAAGAACTGCAGCTTGAGGCTGAGTATGTTGAATTGCTGGATGAGGCATCCATGGAGGGGTTCTGACCATACAGTTAACAGCATTGATAGCCTCAATAGTTTTTCCAATGAGAAAGTGACGCTAGGAAGCCTTGCTAATAACAAGGCTGCAGGAGTTGATGGAATCCCAGATGAGCTCAATAAAAAAAAGATGCTGTCAGAGTGTTTCTTGCATTACACCAACAACATTAAGAAACTCAACATTGGTCAGTGGACTTGAAATGGTCAGTCTACATCCCAATCCCCCAAACAGACAATGCTAAAGAGTGCTCCAATTATGAAACAATTCAGCAATTCATGCTAATTTCATATGCCAGCAAGGTAATGCTTAAGATTCTACAATCTCGGCTTCAACAATATAAGGAAAGAGAACTATGTGCAAGCCGGGTTTCGCAGCAGTTAAACAGATAAAATTGCCAATGTCCGGTAATAGAGAAAGCAAGAGAGTTCCAGACAAATATTTACCTATGTTTCATACTGTATATTATTCTAAAGCATCTGACTGTGTGGATTACAACAAAATGTGGCATGATTCTAAAGAATGCAGGTCCAGACCATGATACTCCCACCACCAAAAGTATACATCTATACTGAGGAAAGGTAGTTGAAATAATCCCTAAATGACAGATAAACGGATAACGCACAAAGAGCGCAAACACACTTATATGAGATGAAACCCCCAGTTTCAATGCAAACAGCGATGCAGGGAGTGGAGGCAGCATTTGACATCATCAGGTAAATGCATATAGGGGGAATCAACACAACATATTATAAAAACCATATATACACACATAGACATATGTGTATATATATGTTTGAACTGGGCCTGCATGAGTGCTGCCGGCACTGGGGAGCTACAGTTCATTGAGGGAACCATGAATGCCAACATGTACTGTGACATACTGAAGCAGAGCATGATCCCCTTCCTTCGGATACTGGGTCGCAGGGCAGTATTCCAACATGATAATGACCCCAAACACACCTCCAAGATGACCATTACCTTGCTAAAGAAGCTAAAGGTAAAGGTGATGGACTGGAGAAACATGTCACTAGACCTAAAACCTATTGATCATCTGTGGAGCATCCTCAAATGGAAGGTGATGTCATCATGGAGGAGTAGAAATCTGGTGAAATCCAGGCCCATGAGGGTTAAGGCAGTGCTGGAAAATAATGGTGGCCACACAAAAAAATTGACATTTGGGCCCAATTTGGACATTTCCACTTAGGGGTGTACTCACTTTTGTTGCCAACAGGTTAGACATTAATGGCTGTGCGTTGAGTTATTTTGAGGGGACAGCAGAGTGTCATATCTTCAGTGTTGTCACATGAAAAGATATACTAAAATATGTACAAAAATGTGAGGGGTGTACTCACTTTTGTGAGATACTATATATATATATATATATATATATATCCCTGCAACAATCCAAAAGTGCAGTGTAACCACTTTATTTCTGAGAAACTGAGCAGTTTATTTACTTTTTTTTTAACTTTCAAATGGAATCCCCAATGTACTATTCACTGTTTGTACTACTGTACTTTGTACGGTGGAGAGCTTCTGTCACTCTTCAGCCCACCATAGGTGATCTACAAAAATCTATCACACAAACCAGAAACTCACCTCACACTCATAAGCGACAGTAACTATAACCTATGGACCGCTATGGAACCCCATATGAAGGAGGTCTTCAGCAGACCCTTATGGCACACCTCAACAAAGCCCCTAACACCACAGGGGTTTCCCATTGTCAGGATCCAGGGACTAGGGGACCACGTACATCCCTAACAATCTGTGAGTGGTGAGTTTTTTTTTTAAATCTCTAAGCCCAGCATGCCTCCAGACCTTCTCACAGGAAGTCCAGAAATCACAGTTTACAGCTTATTAAAAAATAATAAAGCGTTTTCCACAATCCCTTTATGTAGGATAGCCCATCATTCAAAAAGCAAATCATTAATTAATGTAGAGACAGACTGCCTTTATTCATTTTTCAAAGATATTTTAAACATCACAAAAAGATCCACATCCCCATTCCTCCCTCTGAGATATAATACATATTTACATAGTTACATAGTAATTAAAGTTGAAAAACATATTTTAGTCCATCAGGTTCACCCTTTTCAGATCTCCTCTGATCTGCAATATGCAGAATTAGTTGCTAATTGATCAAGAGGAAGGCAAATAGAAAAAAAATCCCATTGAAACATTGCCATTTGTCTTCCTGACCCCAGATATTGGGAATCGGACTCCTCCCTGGATCAATACTTCCTCTCTAATTATCGAGTATTACCCTGAATGCCCTTTTTATTCAAAAATATATCCAACCCCTTTTTAAAGTTAACTATTGAATCCATTGTCACAATTTCCTTTGGTAGAGAATTCCACAGAGTAACCACCCATACAGTGAAGAACAGTGAAGGTGGAATTGTTTTACCTCTAACCTCAAAGGATGCCCTAAGTTGAAAACTTTTTGACACAGAAAGTTAACTTGACAAAGCCTTGTACTGACTGGATATATTTATATAAGATAATCATATCCCCTCTTAGAATGCCTTTTTTCTAGAGAAAATATGTTTTAGTTTGGTTAGTCTTTCTTGTATAGAGGCAGAATTATATTTGCTTCCCTTCTATACCCTTCCTAATACATGCTACAATTTTATTTGCCTTTTCAGATGCTGCTTGGTATTGAGCACTGTTACCCAGGTGGTTGTCGACAAGCATTCCCAAATCCATTTCAATATCTGATACTAATTTATACTGTACATATACATGCAAATGGGGAGTAACTATTTGTGATTGGGAGAGAGAGGGTTTGGGGCTTTTCCAGTCTTTTGTCTCTTCCTTGCCTTTCTGTCCTTCCCTGGTTCTTTGTTGGGTCTGTTCTTCTGTACAATTTTCTGGCTGGTCTTTATCGGGCAGTCCTGTCTGAGGACATGCATAAAACTATGTCCCCTTCATATCTTCCCTAAGATATATTACTATATCTGTCTATAGCCAAATTCTATCCTATCTCTACAATGCTTTCTAGCAAACCAATAACACAAAGAGGGATTACTTTAGACTATCTTGAGAAAGGATCCTAAAAATGAGACAGGTGTTATCCTGAAATTCTATACATGGTATGTATAAACTGGTTTAACTTTCTAATTTGAAGTAGAGTTAAAATTAACCCAATATACCACAATCCTTCTGTTATCCTTTTGTGAGTGTTTACAGAACCCAGACTAATTAGCACCTTAATTCCGGAATGTAGGTGTTAATCAATATATTTCATTCTGTAATGTATGGGAAGAAGAAAATATCCTATTTTAGGGCACACCTAATAACCTAAATCTCAGAAAAAGATAATAAACTAAATTATAAAACTTAACTTTTATTGACTAGTAAAATCCATATAAAAAATTCAGGGAAGGGACTTTAATCTATGGGCCTGATCTACAACACACTAGCTCTCTGCCATTCATGCCGCGGTCTAGACGCAAACAAATGACGTCATAGACCCGCGGCAGCGTTCCTATGTAAACCCGATGCACGTTTCTTGAATTTCATCAAGGGTTCTGCTTTCTTTATATTGTATTTATTTATAGTTCTCCCTATCTTATAGTTACATATTATATAATATGTGACTCATAGCACGTGTCACTTTATATCAAGCATCATATGAAGCACTTTATTTTGCACATTAGTAACTTTGCAAGTCCATTGTCACTCAGCACTTTATAAAGTTTGCCTATTGTGGACAGTATTTACAATTTTGAGATACCTTATTAGTCAAGCCTATATTTTTGTGGTCTCTTTGCAGCCTACGTTCACATATTTTAATATGGATTTTACTAGTCAATAAAAGTTAAGTTTTATAATTTAGTTTATTATCTTTTTTTGAGATTTAGGTTATTAGGTGTGCCCTAAAATAGGATCTTTTCTTCTTCCCATTCATTATATTTCATTTATCCTCAGGAGCACCCTAAGCAATATACTTATATATTTGGTTCTTAGGTTAGATACCTGAGCCACCATTCTCTACATTTTTATTTCATTCTGTACCCATATTCCCTAAAACAGACTGATTGACTTTATTCAATAATGTAACGATTTTACTCTGTTACAAAATCAATTATTAAATACACCTATACAGCAAACCATACTTAGCAATACTCAACACATATATAGCCACATTATTTTGGGTTTGAATGCCAGTGGATTTGTAGCAATTCAATAGCAATTTCCAATCATAACAGTTACGGGCTTGACAGATCAAAGGATTTGTGGCAACGTACGTCAGATTTCGACATCATGTAGGGTTTTTCCGCCTGTAACCCGCAGATCATTTGCGGGTAGCTTTACAAGGCCAATTTAATAGCCGTAAGTCTTGCGGGCTTCGTTACGGGCTACGGTTTTACACGCTGAGGGAATTCTTTGGGGCTGATAATCTTGTATTACACAATCAACAAAACTGTTTTGCAACATTATTAATTGAATCGACCGACTTGATAAATTAGATTAAATGTAATCAATTTTGATGTAAGACCAGTAACCAAATAAAAGCTTGCCAGCACCTAAACACAAAGGTTAATTAGATTGCAATCTCAGATACAATATAATCATACTTGATACATATTGCTTCAATATATATTTCTATATTCTAACTGCCATATAAATTGTTATACAATATTTTACTGCATTCATAGAGTAACAGGTTATATTGCTAATTATTAATAACATACAGTATATACTGTATCAAATAGACAGGTGATTGTTTATACATTCTGAGTATTATTTCTGTACTGCACTACCCAAATATATAGACTGTTCTAACCATATATACTCCTATATTGAACTAACCAAATATATATTGTATCTACTACACTAATCCCAGCTCTCACACACATCTTCAACCTTTCCCTAAACACTGGCACGTTTCCATCATCTCTAAAACATGCCATAATTACACGCACTCTCAAGAAACCCTTATCCGATTCTGACGTTGCATCAAACTATCGCCCAATCTCTCTACTTCCCCTGGCTTCCAAACTGCTGGAGTGGCTCCTCTATAACCGCCTTACCAGTTTCATCTCCTCTAACTCTCTTCTGGACACTTTCCAATCTGGCTTTCGGCCCCAACACTACACTGAGACAGCCCTCATAAAAGTCACCAATGACCTGCTCACCGCCAAGTCTAAAGGCCACTTTTCTATTTTGCTTCTTCTGGATCTCTCTGCCGCCTTTGACAAAGTTGACCATTCGCTTCTACTCCACATTCTCTCCTCCCTTGGCATTCGAGACACTGCTCTCTTGTGGTTCTCATCATACCTCCAAGAATGATCATTTAGCGTCTCTTTCTCTGGCACATCTTCTTCTCCTCACCCCCTGTCTATTGGCGTACCCCAAGGATCAGTCCAAGGCCCCCTCCTCTTCTCCATCTACGCATCCTCACTCGGCACCCTAATAAACTCTTTTGGGTTCCAGTACCATTTCTATGCAGATGACACCCAAATCTACCTCTCAGCACCAGATCTATCCCCCTCTCTTCTAGCACACGTCTCCGACTGCCTCTCTAGTATATCCTCTTGGATGTCCGCCTACCATCTGAAACTCAACATGTCTAAGACTGAACTCTTAATCTTCTCACTACAGCTTCAATTCCTCACATCTCTCTCTCTGTCAACAATGCCATCATCACTCCCACCTCCCAAGCCCGTTGTCTCGGGGTTCTACTGGACCCTGCCCTCTCTTTCATCCCACACATACAGTCTCTAACCAGATCCTGTCTTTTCCATCTAAAAAACATATCCAAAATACGCCATTACCTTACACAAGACACTACTAAGATTCTAATACACTCTCTCATCATTTCTCGTCTTGACTATTGCAACTCGCTCCTTGTTGGCCTGCCCATCACTCGCCTCTCCCCACTTCAATCCATAATAAATGCCTCCGCCAGACTCATCTTCAGTACACATCGTTCAGTGTCGGCAGATCCTCTTTGTCAATCACTTCACTGGCTTCCCTTAGCCTCCAGAATAAAGTTTAAAATCTTGACCCTAACTTATAAAGCCCTCAACAACAGCGCAGCCCCATACATCTCTGCTCTCATCTCCAAATACTCCCCCACACGCCCTCTTCGTTCTTCTAACGACCTTCTTCTTTCTACCACTCTTGTCACCTCCTCTCACTCCCTCCTCCAGGACTTTTCTCGCGCTGCCCCTATTCTCTGTAACTCCTTACCTCGCTTCACCAGACTATCCTCCTGCCTTAAATCCTTAAAAACATCAATAAAAACGCCCCTCCTTAAAGAAGCCTATAACCTTCCTTCCTAACATGCTCAGCACTACTCTCTCCCTACTGTGCCACATACACTGCGAGTTTCAATCCTGCAAGGTGCTTTGGGGAAAGCGCTATGGACACCGGATTCCAAGCTCAAAGACAGGGCCATCCACTCTCTGCAATGTGTGAATCTTGAACTTGTCATTGCCTGTAACTTAACTTATGTATAGCGCTACGGAATATGTTGGCGCGTTACAAATAAACGATAATAATAATAATTATAATAATATTAAAATAAATTGGTAATCCCCATTTGTTAAGTTTATATACACTGCTTATTGATTTGTGAAACAGCAGAAACAGCCAATGGAAACATAGATCTTCATCATGACCAACCTCCAAGCCCATAACTCGTAAGTGAAGGCCGTAGGACTTTGAAATCAAACCTCCATTTTTGAAGTCCTACAGGCTTCAACCTCCAAGTTAAGGTGCTTTCATGTTCTTTGTTTTTTTTAAGAAGTGCTTAAAAGCTCTGTAGTATTTGCTGTGCAGTGTTTTATACTAACCCATCAGTGACTGTCTCTCAGCAAAATTCTGCAACATTCTGAAAAATATTCACTGATAAGCCAGGACATTATAATGTCAGTAAGATAACCTTGAAATAAATTTGCCATTTTATAGGTATCCAGTGCAGAGAAAGAAGAATGGGTATTATCTGACAGGAGTGGGTCTCATTTCTTAAAAGTCTTGTCACAGCATTCTGCACAATCTGCAGGCAGTGAAATTGCTTATCTTAAAATCCCAGGAATAACGCATCACAATAGTCTAGCTGGGAAGTCAAGTTCTCAAAGTAATATAAAGGAAAGCTTATATATATTTGTTTGTTGGGCATAGACTATTAAAAACAGTATGCTGTATACTAAATAAAAGTTTATATTTGACTATTAAAAAAATACACAGTATACAAAATAAAAGTTTATAATTTTTCTTTCTGTAAGATTTACCTCAAGCAGATCTGCTTGTCTCTACCTACCTGTGCCTATCAAGGGCATGACAAGCTCTGCCTGGAAACTATACTAAAACAATGGTCTGACTATTCAGACTGAGCATGTAAAAATGGGTGGATCTATGATGGCTCATGCACTGTCGATTGATCCTACGGGACAGCTGCAAACAAGTTACATTACAACTGTTACCAGTGTAGATAGTGGGGGATGAGCTAATGATGTCAAAGTGACATCATAGCCCAGCCTGCTTCCATGATCCATTAAGGTCCAGAGATCATTTCATCTTCCTGTTCTCTACTGACTTCTGACTTAACCTTACTTCATTTAGCACTTTCACAAAAATACACACTCCAATAATCAACTCCAATCCATTTCAATATTAATGTCACTTCATCACCATACATTTTTGGCAAAACACTTCCAGTAAAACCATTCCAACTAGTGAGACAGTATTTCCTGTTTCCATTCTATTTATCATTTCTATAGTTTTAGTTATTCCCTATTCACTTTATTAAATAGTTAAAAACAGAGAGATAAAATCCACTTACACACACACATAAAACATCTCCATTTTTTTTCAGTATGAGACCCTCATACAATCACTATGTACACTCCTTTTATAGGAACCACATCTCTGTCCTCCAATCTCCAATTAAATTTAATATGAATATGAATATTTAATATGAATATCAGCCTCTTACGGAATTAGCATACACCCTCACCAATACAATTCCAGCACAAATGTAGAGTAAGAGAATATTTTCTCCAGATTTCTGACTTTTAACCCTACTACCCATTGAGAAAAGTAATTACCTACTATTTCATCCTCCAGAAAATCAGGACAACACACTCAGTTGCCTGTAAATTTCAGTTTCCTACATCTGGCCACTCAAGTGCACTTTTAGCCATTTCATTTTCTCGCTATTAACTATGATCTATCCTGTTTTATATACATATATATATATATATATATACATATACACATTTGTGGAACCGCGCTTGCGTCCTGCATCCCAATTGAAATGTCCAAAGTAGGTAGTGCACAACCCACTAACCCAAACCCCCTAACGCCCTAAACATCACTTACTAACCCTAACCCTCTAAACTTAACTTCCTAAACCTAAGCCCCTAACCCTCTTACCCTAAACCTAACCCCCTAAACCTCACTTCTTAACCCTAACCCTCTTACCCTAACCCTAACCCCCTAAACCTAATTTCCTAACCCTAACCCCCTAACTGCTTACTGGGTGTAACCCTAACCCCTTAACCCTCTAACCCTTTCCAATAAGCTCTAGTAAGTGATTTATTAGTTTGCATGCTCCCCACAGTTACTTATTTGTTGGTGAGTGTCCTACAGTTACATATTTGCTCATTTGTGCTGACAGTTGGCTATTTGCTAGCAATATTTTCTCTTAGTCAGATAGATTGTAATACTCACATTCTCGTTAGTTCATAGTCTCTTCCACAGAGATCTTTAAATACTCTCGGTTTCACCATTTCATAGTCTTTTCTGCAGAGACCATCAAGTACACATCAGTATGTTAATTTTGTTTTTACTTTGTACTTAACCCTTGTAAATATGGTGGCGCGTTACAAATAAAGGATAATAATGCGTGCAACATTACTTCTCTCGAGACCATCAAGTATTCTCATTCACTACATAAGAATGCAATGTTACATAAAATTATACTCTCAAATCATCAGCATATCTCAGTTCACAAATATTCTGTCTTTGTAAACTCAGGTGATTAATATTTTCCCAATGTGACCTATTCCAGTGCTGTGATTTACTGCCTCTCTGTAGTAATGGCACTCTAGGATTTAACAGGTATTAATGACTGCACATGTGGATGATCAGATCTATTACTATTCATGATGAGTGATAATGTAATCATGCACACAGCAATTTCTATAATAAAACTAGCGACTTGCCCATCAAAAATGATGGCAATAAAATTGTAAGCCTGGGAATGCTGTTTGCCACACAATATGAGTCTCTGACACTCTTAACCTTTTTGTTATCTACAAAGAAGTACAACAATTGTAATAAATGTTTTTATTTTTTTTAACATTGAACTTCTATTTGAAGAACTTTTAAGCCATATATATTTTAACAGTATTAACCTTTTTAATTGTCAAGTATGCAGGAATCATATAACAATGGATGAATTTTGTATGAATAAGTATTTTAAACCATAAAGCTTTGTAACATGCAAGTTATATTTGAAACAGTGGTCAACCAATTTTTTTAACAATACTAACATTTTTAATTCTGAGCTAAGCATGAGTAACATAACAATAGGTCAACTTTGTAAGAATTAGTATTTTAAACTACTACAGAATGCTCCTTAACATGCAACTTGTAGTTGAACTATTGGTCAAGCACATAGGTTTTGAATCCAGAGGAAGGCAAACAGTAAAACCCCCCATGGAAACTTAGCTAATTGTATCAAAGGGGGGGGGGGGGGAAATTAATTCCTTCCTGACCCCATGAACTGGCGATCGGATTACTCCCTGGATCAATCCTCTCTATTTAATTATACATTTACATTTTGAACAAATGATTATGCTCCTACTGACATAAACCCTAATAAGATCCAATAAAACAATTTTTCAAAACTTGTAAAATACAATGTTAACAATGCAAACATTAAAGTAATCCAATAACATTTAAAGAACAATTGTCAAAAAATACAGTGATCTTGAATATTGAATCCAGAGGAAGGCAAACCAAAAAAAAAAAAAAAAGTGAAACTTGGTCAATTGTTTGAAACTGGTCCAGCAAATTAATTCCTTCCTGACCCCATTAACTGGCGATTGGATTAATCCCTGGATCAATACCATCTATGTAATTAAACATGTAAATTTAACAACAAATGGTCATCATCGTACTAACATGAACTCTTAATTATATAGAATGAAACCTTTTCTTCACCTTTTAAAATACAATTTTAACATTACAAACAGTAATGTAGTAATATATAACCTTGAATTTTTACGAAAATGCAACATAACTGTTTTGTGGGCCCAATCATGCAAAAAGGCAACTTCCAAGACATTCCATTTTTTTTTATTTTTGTAGTGTTTCCCTTGAAAAGAGCCTGTAAAAAATTTATAGTGTAATTTCTAGAGATTCTATTCTTTTGAGAATGATTGACAAATAAAAAACACAAATAAGATTTATGAATTAACATATATTTATATATTTCCGTGCACAAAAACAAATAATCATACAAGAACGTGTGGGAAAACAAAGTAAGAACTAAAAAAATAATCACAAATGTAAAGTTTTATGAAATAATAGATGCAAACAAAATATAAACTATATATATATATATATATATATATATATATATATATATATATATATATATATATATATATATATATAAAAGCACAATTAGTTGATATTTAATGGCTGGCTCCTACAACATATTAAGAAAGAAAACACCTAAATTATTTTTAACCCTTCAAGAGGAAAGAAAAATAGCAAACATTTCCCCAGTATTCAGAAAGAACAAATACATTTATTAATATATATCCACATATCATCGGTATACAGCAAGAAAGAAAACAGTACTTAATATTTTTACCCCAATATATACCGTATATACTCGAGTATAAGCCAAGTTTTTCAGCCCTTTTTTTAAGGCAAAAAACGGCCCCCTCGGCTTATACTCGAGTCACTCTCCCCCCCGTGTCTCTCTAACCCCCCGGTGTGTCTCTAACCCCCCCGTGTGTCTCTAACCCCCCGTGTGTCTCTAACCCCCCCTGTGTTTCTCTCTACCCCCGTGTCTCTTTCCTTCCCCCCATGTCTCTTTCCCTCCCCCTCCTCAACCTAAACCCCCCTCCTCAGCATAAACCCCCCTCAACCCCCCTCCTCCACCTAATCCCCCCTAAATACCTCCCCCCTCTCCCCTCACTTACCTACTTGTGCTCCGGCCTCCGCTCCTTGACCCGGCGCCGGCGCGCATGTGTCGTCACAGGCGTGCCGCGTCATTAGCATATACCGGGTGCCACATGCATGTGACGTCACATGTGCGCCGGTGCCGGGTCAAGGAGCGGAGGCCAGAGCACAAGCAGGTAAGTGAGGGGAGAGGGGGGAGGTATTTAGCGGGGTTTAGGTGGAGGAGGGGGGTTGAGGGGGGTTTAGGTGGAGGAGGGGGGTTGAGGAGGGGGGTTGGGGTTGAGGGGGGTTGAGGTTGAGGAGGTGGGTTGGGGTTGAGGGGGGTTCAGGTTGAGGAGGGGGATGAGGGGGGTTGAGGTTGAGGACAGAGGTTGAGGATGGGGGTTGAGGATGAGGATGGGGGGGTTGAGGAGGGGGTTGAGGATGGGGGGTTGAGGAGGAAGGTTGAGGATGGGGGGGTTGAGGAGAAAGGTTGAGGATGGGGGGGTTGAGGAGTGCGTTGAGGATGAGGATGGAGGTTGAAGAGGGGGTTGAGGATGAGGAGGAGGGTTTGAGGAGGGAGGTTGAGGAGGGGGTTTAGGATGAGGAGGGAGGTTGAAGATGAGTCGGAGGGGTTGAGGAGGTGGGTTGAGGATGGGGGGTTGAGGAGAAAGGTTGAGGATGGGGGGGTTGAGGAGTGCGTTGAGGATGAGGATGGAGGTTGAATAGGGGGTTGAGGATGAGGAGGAGGGTTTGAGGAGGGAGGTTGAGGAGGGGGTTTAGGATGAGGAGGGAGGTTGAAGATGAGTCGGAGGGGTTGAGGAGGGGGGTTGAGGATGGGGGATTGAGGAGAGAGGATGAGGATGGGGGGGTTGAGGAGAGAGGATGAGGATGGGAGGGTTGAGGAGGGAGGTTGAGGAGGGGGGTTGGGGTTGAGGGGGGGTTGATGTTGAGGAGGGTTGAGGTTGAGGAGGTGGGTTGGGGTTGAGGGGGGTTCAGGTTGAGGAGGGGGGTTGAGGTTGAGAGGGAGGTTGAGGATCGGGGGTTGAGGATGAGGATGGGGGGTTGAAGAGGGGGTTGAGGATGGGGGGTTGAGGAGGAAGGTTGAGGATGAGGAGGGGGTTGAGGAGGAAGGTTGAGGATGGGGGGTTGAGGAGTGGGTTGAGGATGAGTAGGGAGGTTGAGGAGGGGGTTGAGGATGAGGAGGGAGGTTGAGAATGAGGAGGAGGGGTTGAGGAGGGGGGTTGAGGATGGGGTTGAGGAGAGTGGATAAGGATGGGGGGTTGAGGAGGGAGGTTGAGGAGGGGGGTTGGGGTTGAGGGGGGGTTGAGGTTGAGGAGGGTTGAGGTTGAGGAGGTGGTTTGGGGTTGAGGATGGGGGGGTTGAGGAGGGAGGTTGAGGATGAGGAGGAGGGGTTGAGGAGGGGGGTTGAGGTTGAGGAGGGGGGTTGAGGATGGGGGGTTGAGGATGAGGGTTGAGGAGAGAGGATGAGGATGGGGGGTTGAGGAGGGGGATTGAGGATGGGGGTTGAGGAGAGAGGATGAGGATGGGGGGGTTGAGGAGTGGGATTGAGGATGGGGGGTTGAGGAGGGAGGTTGAGGAGGGGGTTGAGGATGAGGAGGGAGGTTGAGAATGAGGAGGAGGGGTTGAGGAGGGGGGTTGAGGATGGGGTTGAGGAGAGAGGATAAGGATGGGGGGTTGAAGAGGGAGGTTGAGGAGGGGGTTGGGGTTGAGGGGGGGGGGGGTGAGGTTGAGGAGGGTTGAGGTTGAGGAGGTGGGTTGGGGTTGAGGATGGGGGGGTTGAGGAGGGAGGTTGAGGAGGTTGAGTATGAGGAGGAGGGGTTGAGGAGGGGGGTTGAGGTTGATGAGGGTTGAGGATGGGGGGTTGAGGATGGGGGTTGAGGCGAGAGGATGAGGATGGGGGGTTGAGGAGGGGGATTGAGGATGGGGGTTGAGGATGGGGGGTTGAGGAGAGAGGATGAGGATGGGGGGTTGAGAAGGGAGGTTGAGGAGGGGGTTGAGGATGAGGAGGGAGGTTGAGGATGAGGAGGGAGGATGAGGAGGGAGGTTGAGGAGGGAGGTTGAGGAGGGAGGTTGAGGATGAGGAGGGAGGTTGAGGATGAGGAGGGAGGTTGAGGAGGGGGGTTAAGGTTGAGGAGGGGGGTTGAGGATAGGGGTTGAGGAGAGAGGATGAGGATGGGGGTTGAGGAGGGGGATTGAGGATGGGGGGTTGAGGTTGAGGAGGGTTGAGGCTGAGAAGGGGGTTGAGGATGAGGATGGGGGGGTTGAGGAGGGGGTTGAGGATGGGGGGTTGAGGAGGGAGGTTGAGGAGGTTGAGGATGAGGAGGAGGGTTGAGGAGGGGGGTCGAGGTTGAGGAGGGGGGTTGAGGATGGGGGGTTGAGGATGGGGGTTGAGGAGAGAGGATGAGGATGGGGGGGTTGAGGAGGGGGATTGAGGATGGGGGGTTGAGGATGGGGGTTGAGGAGAGAGGATGAGGATGGGGGGTTGAGGAGTGGGATTGAGGATGGGGGGTTGAGGAGGGAGGTTGAGGAGGGGGTTGAGGATGAGGAGGGAGGTTGAGGAGGGAGGTTGAGGATGAGGAGGGAGGTTGAGGATGAGGAGGGAGGATGAGGATGAGGAGTGGGGTTGAGGAGGGAGGTTGAGAATGAGGAGGGGGGTTGAGGGTGATAAGGGAGGGGGGAAGAGACACAGGAAAGGGAGGGAGGAGAAGAGACACGGGAGAGAGAGGGGGGACACAGAGTGCACAAGAGGGACACAGGGGACAGCACATTTCCCACCCTCGGCTTATACTCGAGTCACTCATTTTACCCAGTATTTTGTGGTAAAATGGGTGCCTCGGCTTATACTCAGGTCGGCTTATACTCGAGTATATACGGTATATATCATCTATATGATAGATGTGAGAACTGCAATTATGTGTTTTTCTCAGTCCCTTGATGTGTTTCTTTTGGAATTTAACCCGGGAATGCCTGCTTGACCTCTTAATGACATTTATATATCTACATATACACACACATATATATAGAAAACGAATAATACATTAATAAGCCCATTTGCATGTCTAAAAGGCGGGGACATGCAAATGGGAATACAATGTACCTCACCCTTTTAATCCAAAAATAGCAACTTTATACATTGCTCCCTTAAAGCATATGCCCGCTGTATTAAACAGCTTTTAAGCAAAGCATCGGGTTGGATTTTACACAAACCAAGAATCACTCATATACAGGCCTTTTTCAAGCTTTTGGCTATCATCAGCATGAGGTAGATTCTGGTTTGTGCAATAGATTTTATAGGATTGGGTATTCCACAACAATCATTTAGTGTATGGTGAGCACAAGAGTGAGAAAAGCTCTCCACCGTACAAAGTACAGAAAACAAACCGCTTCTAGTGGTGGGGTAGAACGGTACAACCAATCTATTGTAAGTATCCTAAAGAAATATGTCAAGGAATCAGGTAAGGACTGGGACATAAAATTACCCTTAGTTTTAATGGCGATAAGATCTACCCCTAGTACTGCTACTAAAATGTTCCCTTTTGACTTAATGACTGGGAGATGTATGGTACTCCCACAACGCCTTATCTATAGAACCCAAGACCATAACTTGGTAAATGCCACCACGACCCATCAGTATATTGAGAACTTGAGGAAGCATTTACAACAGGCTTTTGCATTTGCCCAGAAAAATCTAGAGAAATCTGCAGAAAGCACTAAAACATATTACGATCTGAAAACATCTAAGAAAGAATATGAGATCACAGATCAAGTTTATCTATATAACTTCCTACGTAATCAGGCAAAAGATAAAAAGTTTTTACCCTCATGGAAAGGACCTTATACCATTATAGATAAAATTTCACCCGTCGTGTATAAGATTCAGATCCCAAAGGATGGGGAAATGGTAGAGAAATGAGTCCATATTAACCAAATGAGAACCTGTCATCCTAGATCTCAGTTAAGAATCATTGAAAATACTTGCCCAGATGAACCGTGATTTGTGAAATGTTTTTCGCGAAAAAAATCTTCTGTCTCTTCATCTATCTACCTAATCCATCATGTTAGGAATGTATTATTAAAACCACTTGTATTTCGGTTAAACATAGGAGCCAAAAGAGAGAGTATCCAAATTGATAAAAGAAAAGGCCGCTCGTATCAGGGTAATGATGATCCTAACGCCAACAAGTTCAGACAGAAGCTATCGTGGGACGGTCCTTCCTCAGGCGTCTTTATCCAAGAGGCTCCAAGATTCATCCTAACCCGGGAGGAGAATAACGTCGCCGAAGACCTTCATCAGTGTCGATCCACACAGGGGCCCTCATTCAATTGCAATTTGGCCAATTGAATAAGGCTCTAAATAGGCACATAACATATTTTTTTAAAGAAGTTTTTAGTTAGTGAAAACCTTGCTTTTGGATAGAAGTTCACTAACTAAAAACTTCTGTAAAAAAATATGCTATGTGCTTATTTAGACCCCTATTCAATTGACCAAATTGCAATTGAATGAGGGCCAGGATGATTAAAAGACAATTTAGAATATTCCACATCAGGGTGGAAAAGACTCAAACGTGGTATCGTGACCACATTGCCTGTTCATAGGCCACTGTGAAGAAGACGTAGAAACAACTAAGGAAAACTTCATAAACTCACATAACTCCCGTTATCAACGGTCAGAACATTTGCTGAATCATAACCATTGAAGTGATTATTAGGAAGATAATAATAGATGATGATTTAGGACTGCATCTCTTTAGACATGCAAATGGGCTTATTAATGTATTATTCGTTTTCTGTACTTTGTATGGTGGAGAGCTTTTGTGCTCACCATACACTAAATGATTGTTGTGGAATACCCAATCCTACAAAATCTATTGCACAAACCAGAATCTATCTCATACTAATGATAGCCAAAAGCTTGAAACAGGCCTGTATATGAGTGATTCTTGGTTTGTGTAAAATCCAACCCGGTGCTTTGCTTAAAAGCTGTTTAATACAGCGGGCATATGCTTTAAGGAAGCAATGTATAAAGTTGCTGTTTTTGGATTAAAAGGGTGAGGTACATTGTATTCTCATTTGCATGTCCCCGCCTTTTAGACATGCAAATGGGCTTATTAATGTATTATTCGTTTTCTGTACTTTGTACGGTGGAGAGCTTTTCTCACTCTTGTGCTCACCATACACTAAATGATTGTTGTGGAATATATATATACGTACGTACGTGCGTGCGTGCGTACGTACGTACGTACACACGTACACACATATACATATACACACATATACATATACACACATATACACAAATATATATATATATACACACATATACACACATATATATATATACACACATATATATATATATATATACACACATATATATATATATATATATATACACACATATATATATATATATATATATACACACATATATATATATATATATATATATATATATATACATAAATATATATATATACACATATATATATATATATATATATACACACATACATATATATATATATATATATATATATACACATATATATATATATACATATATATATATATATATATATATATATATATATATATAAATAAATATATAAATAAAAGAAGAGAGAGAAAATAATAACATAAACATAATGTATTGTGGGCCAATATGTCTGACCTTTTTCTTATAATATTCCCCACTTACAGAGTGAATTAATTTTCAAATAATGAGCTCTCTCTTGATTATATTTTCCTGTATAATAGTCTTTCCATAGTTTTAACCTTTGATTTGATTCGGCAGAATACAATAGGTCTAAATAGTATAATAGCAGCCTGAATAAGAATGGGTATTTTAATGTCATTGGACTGCATAATGAATCTTTTCCCCAAAATGTGGAGTTCCATTTCTGTAAAATATGAGGCATGATGTTATTAGTGTGATTTATGTATATTTCAATTGATTGATGTGATACCACTTGAGTAATGGTTTTCCCTTACTCCCTGTCATTTTAAGCAGATAAACAGATGGCTGGCTTTGTCTACAATTTTGAAAGGTCCTTTCCAAGAAGGAACAAAAGAATGTTTTTTCTTCCCAAAATCTCGTACCATTACCAAATCACCAACATTGTATTCAAAGGGTCTCACCTTTTTATCAAAATACTTTTTAATTTGTTTCTGGGACCGCCCTGAGTTTTGTGCTACAAAGATATTAATTTCACTTATATGGTCAGCTACTTTTTCCCCCAAAGTTTTAGTAATTGCGCCTTGTAAAATAGGGGTTACAGTAGGGAGTAGTGAAAGTCCAGGAGTATGCATAAGTCTACCAGTCATTGCTTCATAAGGGCTGACCCCTGTGGTAGAATGAGGAGTAGATCTTATGGCCATTAAACAAAGTGGTAAAACATCTTTCAAGGTTTTAGGTTTCCCTGAGCAAAACTTTGTAAGCATTGTTTTAATGGTGGGGTTCCCCCTTTTCACAGCTCCAGATGATTGTGGGTGATAAGCAATATGAAGTTTATGCTTAATATCCAGCAATTTCTGTAGCTGTGCGAAAATTTGCCCTGTGAATTATGTGCCTCTGTCACTGTTCACTGCTTTTTGAAGAACCCACCTTGAAAACAATTCTAAGAGTAAAGTTTTGGCAGCTGTAAGGTCTGTCTGATTTTTAGTAGCGAATACTTCAATCCATTTGGTAAATACATCAATCACTACAAGGCAATATGTATATCCATCTGGTGTTTTTGGAGGGGCTCAATGAAATCAATTTGATTATGGATCCATGGCCCATCTGGAGGGGGTGCTGATCTTAAAAATGACTTTTTTTGTGCAAGGGGAATGATTTACTTGCAATCAGGGGAGGCATGTCAAGCATTTAAGGTTAACATCCTCTTTAATTGAAGGCCACCAAAAAGAATTCAATATTTTTGCTAGTGTTCTATTTGCAGAGTAATGACCACCAACAGGGTGAGAATTAAAAATTTGGAAAAAATAATCAGCACAATCAGGGGGAACACATACCACAGGAGAACCTACACTCCTTGTGTACATGAGAATAGAATTGTGACCCACAGGGCAGAAACTTCAAGGGCCCTGGGAGTACTCCACAAATTAGCCTGTTTTGCCGCTTTCTTTGCAGCTTGATCTGTCAAACTGTTTCTCCCTGAATGCTCAGTACCTTTTGAATGACCTTTAACCTTTTTTAGTGCACATGGGAGTGATCTATGTTGTAGCAAATTCCAAATATACCTTAACAAATTTGAGTGCACTAACAATTTTCCATCTGAGGATCTGAACCCATTATGCACATACAAAGGTAACATTGTGAGAGTGTTTACCACATAGGTGCTGTCACTATAGATATTAATTGCAGTCTCACTGCACTCCTCCAATGTGCAAGCAATCTCTGCTAGTTAGTTCTGCATACTGTGAAGAATGAGGGAGACAAGAGTGCATGATTACGGTATCAGGTAATATAATGGAAAACCCTGTGTATGCTTTGCCTTGGTCATGATAAGAAGATCCATCACAATACACTTTCAACCCTTGCACTGGTGTGTCAAAGATTGGGTTAGGTGGAAGGGTAAGGACAGAGGGAAGGGGACATTCATGTGGTTCTCCTTGGTAAAAAAGCAAAGCCAGTTGAAGGGTTGTGTGCTTTGGCGTGATGTCCAGATCTCTCTGCATTAACATTAATGTCCATCTCGAGAGTCGGGCAGAAGAAATGGTAGTATCCCCTGGATTTAACAATAAGTTCAGAGGACTGTGAGGGCTATGTATCATTAGGCTTTGCAGTCCAGTGATATATGTGAAGTGTTGCATAGCCCAGAAAGTAGTCAGAAGGTGTCTCTCACAAGCTGTATACTTCTGTTCCACAGGTGTCAGAACTCGAGAAGCATAAGCAATTGAGAGCAGCTTATTATACTTTTCTTGGCATAACACAGCAGCTAAGGCAATGTCTGTTGCTGCTACTTCAAGATAAAAAATCTTAGTAGGGTCTGGCGATATCAATGCAGTGGCTTCCATGACAGCTCTTTTCAGGTCGTTGACAGCTTTTGTATGAGTCTCTTTCCATTCTGTTCTGATGGTGTCATCTGGTACATCCTTCTTTAGCAGATTATACAGAGGTTTAGCCATGTCAGCGAACTGTGGTATAAAGCCTCTTTGGTACTGGACAAGACCTAGAAAAGATTTCAGTGATGTCTTAGACACAGGCAAATTTAGTCTCTTGATAATGTCCACTTTGTTCTGGTCAGGAAGATTTCCCTCAGCTGTTATGGACATCCCCAAAAATGTGACTGAAGTCTGCATGAGTTGACATTTTTTAGGATTTACTTTTAAACCAGCAGCACCAAGCAATTCAAGCAACTCTGTCAGGAGGGCAAGATGTTCTCTGTGGCCAGTAGTAGGTCATCCACATACTGGAGCACGGCTGATGGTTTGGAGAAGGATTTTAGCAATGCTGCCATCTTTTTATGGAATATTGTCGGCGAATTATAGAACCCCTGAGGCATACGTGTCCACATTATCTGTCGGTCTCTCCAGGTGAAGGCAAACTTGTACTGCGATTCTCTCTCAAGTTTTATGCTCCAAAAGCCATTCGAAATGTCCAGTGTGGAGAATACCTTGAAAGAAGAAAATTTGTTTAAGCACAGAAATAGTGATGTCGCAAACATAAAACCGCCATAGACTTTAATGGGCAGGCGAATTTTAAAACCCAACGGGACTCTTTCTGGCCACAATAGTGATGGGAAAGTTGTTTCAACAGGACTAACACCTGGACTGTGGCATGCCGGAGGGGGATCCATGGCAAAACTCCCATGGAAAATTACATAGTTGATGCAGAGTCTGGTTTTAAGCCATAAAGGGCATAAATTACCTAACATTCCTAAATTGTTTGGAATAATGTGCTTTAAAACATCAGGTATGATGTTGTATCGATCAGGTAGTGTAAGGTTTAGGCCCGCTTCACAGTGACAGACCAAACTCCCCGTTTAACGCACCGCAAACAACCACAAACAGTCCATTTGCACAACGGCAAACTCCCCATTTGCACAAGGTTGGATACCAAGCTAGCCATGTCCCGTTCCTTGTCCTCACTGATGTCATTGAAGGTC
The DNA here is from genome assembly GCA_027410445.1 of Discoglossus pictus. Classification (NCBI taxonomy): domain Eukaryota; kingdom Metazoa; phylum Chordata; class Amphibia; order Anura; family Alytidae; genus Discoglossus; species Discoglossus pictus. The sequence continues at coordinate 194,041,437 of CM050164.1, read as the reverse complement.
TCTTTCTCCACCCAGCCACCAAGGGTCCCCGAAAGGTGACAACAAGCCCCCTGGGATGCCTGCTGTGTTTGGTCTTCCACCTCCTCAAAGCCACCTTCCCCCTCTGACTCCTCTTCTTCAGACTCCTCTCACTGCATTGCCTCTCTCTGCATTATTATAAGGTGTGTTAAGTAGTACGACTCTTATCAGTTTAATACCTGTTATGTCACCTATCAGAGGGGGTGTATAAGGCCTGGATTTTTAGAACCAGGAGATGGAAAAAGATGCTTTGTTGGTCGTATAACTTCAATTTTGGGGCACGGCACGTGCAATCAAAGGTGCCACCAGAAAGGAGTGGCGTGTTTGTAAGTACTACTCTTATCATTTTAATACCTGTTACAGCACCTATCAGGGGGCGTGTATAAGGCCTGGATTTTTAGAACCGGGAGATGGAAAAAGATGCTTTGTTTGTCGTATCACTTCAATTTTGGGGCACGGCACGTGCAGTCAAAGGTGCCACCAGATGGGAGTGGCGTGTTTGTAAGTACTACTCTTATCAGTTTAATACTTGTTACGTCACCTATCAGGGGGCGTGTATAAGGCCTGGATTTTTAGAAACAGGAGATGGAAAAAGATGCTTTGTTGGTCGTATCACTTCAATTTTGGGGCACTTTGTGACATTCGCTTCTTACGCTCAAATATGTCCTTTACAGGCACCTGACTATGGGCAGATGAGCAGGAACTGCTTAAGGCGAGAGACGCAGTGGCGGATGGTTGAGAGGGGGCAAGGAGGACAGCAGTGGTTGATGTGGCTGATGATGCTGGACCAGGAGGAGGATGGCGGCTTTGAGTTTGTGTGCTGCTTGTACTCATGTGTTGGTCTGAAGTCACCCAAACATTAGGTCTCAACCTGTAGAGGATAAGGGAACCAGGCTACTCTAGACCTCATTCATTATTACCGGTTTTGACAGATTGGTACTATGCGTCCAAGCTACTGTGGCAACAGATATGAGTGGCACTGTGCACTTGCAGAAGTTGGCAGAGTAGACGCTGTAGGTCTGACACACACACTTGCAGACAACTAACTGCTATGCAATCTATTACAATAGAATTTTTGTTTTGTTTTAAATGTACACTACTGTTACACCAGATATGAGTGGTGTGTTAAGTAGTGCTACTCCTATCAGTTTAATCCCTGTTATGTGCCTTTTTTGGGGGTTTGGTTGTTGAAGGCACAGTGAAGCACCAGAGGCCAGAAAAATTAGGCATGTACACATGCCTGAAAAATTAGGTATTGTTGATCTTGCAGCGAGCAGAGAAGAAGGTAGGCCTGATTCAACGCCCCAGCCCGCATACCCACACTCAGAGATTGAGGGGGGGGGGGGGACCTGAGAAGGCCACGGGCCGGAGATATAAAGGGGGCCATCCCAAATAAGCACACAAGCGGGGACAAAGGTAGTGAAGGGGACATAGAGGCCCATGGACTGACGGTCGCCATCTTGGCAGGAAAAGGGCCCAGCAATTAAGCCAAACTGACCCAGCACAGGCAGTTACTTGAGTCAAACGCTGTACAATTACACCTTAATAAAGCTGAAACATGCAGCAGGAGGGATTCTAAACGGCCACACGGGGACAAGGAGGCTAAAAGCCCCCACAGTCTCTGCACCACTCTTTTTAACAGATAACCCAATGGGCTAACCAGGGACCTTGCCCACATAAAAAAAAAGAATTTTATTGGAGGAATTATTAGTGTCTTTACCCCCCAAGAGAGGACATAATATACGATATCTTTAGACTACCTGATGGCCAAACCTCCTTTAGCCCCAATGCTATCCAAGAAACATTTCAAAACTTTATCTGACTGGGGGTCTATAGAGTGACATTAGTACTGACCTTTATATGACTGGGGGTCTATAGAAGGACATTAGTACTGACCTTTATATGACTGGGGGTCTATAGAGGGACATTAGTACTGACCTTTATCTGACTGGGTGTCTATAGAGGGACATTAGTAATGACCTTTATCTGACTGGGTGTCTATAGAGGGACATTAGTACTGACCTTTATCTGACTGGGGGTCTATAGAGGGACATTAGTACGGACCTTTATCTGACTGGGTGTCTATAGAGTGACATTAGTACTGACCTTTATATGACTGGGGGACTATAGGTGACATTAGTACTGACCTTTATCTTTCTGGGGGTCTATAGGTGACATTAGTCCTGACCTCCTGCTGCAGTATTATTACTCCCAGTACTCCCAGGCTTGCTACTATTAGATATAATAACCTCAGTTTCGTTTCCTTATCTGTTGGTAACATCAAAATATGATTATTAAATATTTCATATTTGTTTGTTTTTTCTCCCAAAGTGGACCCCTTTGTGTGTGTCCCACAGATGTGGCGTTTCCGCTCTGCGTATGTTGGATTTGCACCACTCAAAAAGTATGAAAAGAGATCCCCCCCCTTGAAGCCCATTAATGACATCATCAGTAAATTGTATGTAACAGATTCCAGTGTTTAGGGTTTATGACCCAATACTGCGATCATATTATTTATGACAAAAATCCGTATTTGTCGTATTATTCAGACGCGCGTGCATCTTTGTGTTACATTTCCTGATACTTTTATTATCTTGATCTTTATATATTTACTAGCGGCTTGCCCATCAAAAAATGGCGGCAATAAGATTGTAAGGCAGGTAATGGTGTTTGGACGAGACATTCATTTTGTTGGCGGTCGGAGATCCTTCGGCGCTCATTGCGAGGCTGTTGGTTGTATTTTTTTTCTGATAGGTGCTTTTGCTGTTATTCTTTGGTCGGCGGTGATGTGTTTTGTGCGCTTATTGCAAGGCTTTGTGTGCTATGAGCAGCGTTGGCGCTCGTTGAGGCGCGCAGTGAATGGCTTTTATGTTTAATGTGATAATGTTTTTTTGTGTATTTTTTTATGCTAATGAAATAATTACTAAATGAATATACTTTACCTATTTGTAAGTAATATATGCAGGAAGCATTGTGCTGAAGAGCTGACAATCTGTTTTCATGTTCCTGCAGCATACAATGTAGGTTTTCAGTGCTGTGTAAGTGTCAGCAATGTGCGCAGTGTGTAGTGTAAATAGGCTGCATGCGCGAGGGGAAGCCGTTAGGGTAGCTGGGTACTTCCGCATTGTGTAAGTTAGTGTTGTAAAATGGCGGGGAATGTGTATGTGGTACGCGGGTGTGGATTATTTAGCGTCCTTGTTAATAGTGTATCTTTACCTCGTACGGCTTTTTAGGAAAATCCGTATGCGTTTTGCGTGTTTAGTGTCGGTTCGGGCGTATTTCGGTTAAACATAGGAGCCAAAAGAGAGAGTATCCAAATTGATAAAAGAAAAGGCCGCTCGTATCAGGGTAATGATGATCCTAACGCCAACAAGTTCAGACAGAAGCTATCGTGGGACGGTCCTTCCTCAGGCGTCTTTATCCAAGAGGCTCCAAGATTCATCCTAACCCGGGAGGAGAATAACGTCGCCGAAGACCTTCATCAGTGTCGATCCACACAGGGGCCCTCATTCAATTGCAATTTGGCCAATTGAATAAGGCTCTAAATAGGCACATAACATATTTTTTTAAAGAAGTTTTTAGTTAGTGAAAACCTTGCTTTTGGATAGAAGTTCACTAACTAAAAACTTCTGTAAAAAAATATGCTATGTGCTTATTTAGACCCCTATTCAATTGACCAAATTGCAATTGAATGAGGGCCAGGATGATTAAAAGACAATTTAGAATATTCCACATCAGGGTGGAAAAGACTCAAACGTGGTATCGTGACCACATTGCCTGTTCATAGGCCACTGTGAAGAAGACGTAGAAACAACTAAGGAAAACTTCATAAACTCACATAACTCCCGTTATCAACGGTCAGAACATTTGCTGAATCATAACCATTGAAGTGATTATTAGGAAGATAATAATAGATGATGATTTAGGACTGCATCTCTTTAGACATGCAAATGGGCTTATTAATGTATTATTCGTTTTCTGTACTTTGTATGGTGGAGAGCTTTTGTGCTCACCATACACTAAATGATTGTTGTGGAATACCCAATCCTACAAAATCTATTGCACAAACCAGAATCTATCTCATACTAATGATAGCCAAAAGCTTGAAACAGGCCTGTATATGAGTGATTCTTGGTTTGTGTAAAATCCAACCCGGTGCTTTGCTTAAAAGCTGTTTAATACAGCGGGCATATGCTTTAAGGAAGCAATGTATAAAGTTGCTGTTTTTGGATTAAAAGGGTGAGGTACATTGTATTCTCATTTGCATGTCCCCGCCTTTTAGACATGCAAATGGGCTTATTAATGTATTATTCGTTTTCTGTACTTTGTACGGTGGAGAGCTTTTCTCACTCTTGTGCTCACCATACACTAAATGATTGTTGTGGAATATATATATACGTACGTACGTGCGTGCGTGCGTACGTACGTACGTACACACGTACACACATATACATATACACACATATACATATACACACATATACACAAATATATATATATATACACACATATACACACATATATATATATACACACATATATATATATATATATACACACATATATATATATATATATATATACACACATATATATATATATATATATACACACATATATATATATATATATATATATATATATATACATAAATATATATATATACACATATATATATATATATATATATACACACATACATATATATATATATATATATATATATACACATATATATATATATACATATATATATATATATATATATATATATATATATATAAATAAATATATAAATAAAAGAAGAGAGAGAAAATAATAACATAAACATAATGTATTGTGGGCCAATATGTCTGACCTTTTTCTTATAATATTCCCCACTTACAGAGTGAATTAATTTTCAAATAATGAGCTCTCTCTTGATTATATTTTCCTGTATAATAGTCTTTCCATAGTTTTAACCTTTGATTTGATTCGGCAGAATACAATAGGTCTAAATAGTATAATAGCAGCCTGAATAAGAATGGGTATTTTAATGTCATTGGACTGCATAATGAATCTTTTCCCCAAAATGTGGAGTTCCATTTCTGTAAAATATGAGGCATGATGTTATTAGTGTGATTTATGTATATTTCAATTGATTGATGTGATACCACTTGAGTAATGGTTTTCCCTTACTCCCTGTCATTTTAAGCAGATAAACAGATGGCTGGCTTTGTCTACAATTTTGAAAGGTCCTTTCCAAGAAGGAACAAAAGAATGTTTTTTCTTCCCAAAATCTCGTACCATTACCAAATCACCAACATTGTATTCAAAGGGTCTCACCTTTTTATCAAAATACTTTTTAATTTGTTTCTGGGACCGCCCTGAGTTTTGTGCTACAAAGATATTAATTTCACTTATATGGTCAGCTACTTTTTCCCCCAAAGTTTTAGTAATTGCGCCTTGTAAAATAGGGGTTACAGTAGGGAGTAGTGAAAGTCCAGGAGTATGCATAAGTCTACCAGTCATTGCTTCATAAGGGCTGACCCCTGTGGTAGAATGAGGAGTAGATCTTATGGCCATTAAACAAAGTGGTAAAACATCTTTCAAGGTTTTAGGTTTCCCTGAGCAAAACTTTGTAAGCATTGTTTTAATGGTGGGGTTCCCCCTTTTCACAGCTCCAGATGATTGTGGGTGATAAGCAATATGAAGTTTATGCTTAATATCCAGCAATTTCTGTAGCTGTGCGAAAATTTGCCCTGTGAATTATGTGCCTCTGTCACTGTTCACTGCTTTTTGAAGAACCCACCTTGAAAACAATTCTAAGAGTAAAGTTTTGGCAGCTGTAAGGTCTGTCTGATTTTTAGTAGCGAATACTTCAATCCATTTGGTAAATACATCAATCACTACAAGGCAATATGTATATCCATCTGGTGTTTTTGGAGGGGCTCAATGAAATCAATTTGATTATGGATCCATGGCCCATCTGGAGGGGGTGCTGATCTTAAAAATGACTTTTTTTGTGCAAGGGGAATGATTTACTTGCAATCAGGGGAGGCATGTCAAGCATTTAAGGTTAACATCCTCTTTAATTGAAGGCCACCAAAAAGAATTCAATATTTTTGCTAGTGTTCTATTTGCAGAGTAATGACCACCAACAGGGTGAGAATTAAAAATTTGGAAAAAATAATCAGCACAATCAGGGGGAACACATACCACAGGAGAACCTACACTCCTTGTGTACATGAGAATAGAATTGTGACCCACAGGGCAGAAACTTCAAGGGCCCTGGGAGTACTCCACAAATTAGCCTGTTTTGCCGCTTTCTTTGCAGCTTGATCTGTCAAACTGTTTCTCCCTGAATGCTCAGTACCTTTTGAATGACCTTTAACCTTTTTTAGTGCACATGGGAGTGATCTATGTTGTAGCAAATTCCAAATATACCTTAACAAATTTGAGTGCACTAACAATTTTCCATCTGAGGATCTGAACCCATTATGCACATACAAAGGTAACATTGTGAGAGTGTTTACCACATAGGTGCTGTCACTATAGATATTAATTGCAGTCTCACTGCACTCCTCCAATGTGCAAGCAATCTCTGCTAGTTAGTTCTGCATACTGTGAAGAATGAGGGAGACAAGAGTGCATGATTACGGTATCAGGTAATATAATGGAAAACCCTGTGTATGCTTTGCCCTGGTCATGATAAGAAGATCCATCACAATACACTTTCAACCCTTGCACTGGTGTGTCAAAGATTGGGTTAGGTGGAAGGGTAAGGACAGAGGGAAGGGGACATTCATGTGGTTCTCCTTGGTAAAAAAGGCAAAGCCAGTTGAAGGGTTGTGTGCTTTGGCGTGATGTCCAGATCTCTCTGCATTAACATTAATGTCCATCTCGAGAGTCGGGCAGAAGAAATGGTAGTATCCCCTGGATTTAACAATAAGTTCAGAGGACTGTGAGGGCTATGTATCATTAGGCTTTGCAGTCCAGTGATATATGTGAAGTGTTGCATAGCCCAGAAAGTAGTCAGAAGGTGTCTCTCACAAGCTGTATACTTCTGTTCCACAGGTGTCAGAACTCGAGAAGCATAAGCAATTGAGAGCAGCTTATTATACTTTTCTTGGCATAACACAGCAGCTAAGGCAATGTCTGTTGCTGCTACTTCAAGATAAAAAATCTTAGTAGGGTCTGGCGATATCAATGCAGTGGCTTCCATGACAGCTCTTTTCAGGTCGTTGACAGCTTTTGTATGAGTCTCTTTCCATTCTGTTCTGATGGTGTCATCTGGTACATCCTTCTTTAGCAGATTATACAGAGGTTTAGCCATGTCAGCGAACTGTGGTATAAAGCCTCTTTGGTACTGGACAAGACCTAGAAAAGATTTCAGTGATGTCTTAGACACAGGCAAATTTAGTCTCTTGATAATGTCCACTTTGTTCTGGTCAGGAAGATTTCCCTCAGCTGTTATGGACATCCCCAAAAATGTGACTGAAGTCTGCATGAGTTGACATTTTTTAGGATTTACTTTTAAACCAGCAGCACCAAGCAATTCAAGCAACTCTGTCAGGAGGGCAAGATGTTCTCTGTGGCCAGTAGTAGGTCATCCACATACTGGAGCACGGCTGATGGTTTGGAGAAGGATTTTAGCAATGCTGCCATCTTTTTATGGAATATTGTCGGCGAATTATAGAACCCCTGAGGCATACGTGTCCACATTATCTGTCGGTCTCTCCAGGTGAAGGCAAACTTGTACTGCGATTCTCTCTCAAGTTTTATGCTCCAAAAGCCATTCGAAATGTCCAGTGTGGAGAATACCTTGAAAGAAGAAAATTTGTTTAAGCACAGAAATAGTGATGTCGCAAACATAAAACCGCCATAGACTTTAATGGGCAGGCGAATTTTAAAACCCAACGGGACTCTTTCTGGCCACAATAGTGATGGGAAAGTTGTTTCAACAGGACTAACACCTGGACTGTGGCATGCCGGAGGGGGATCCATGGCAAAACTCCCATGGAAAATTACATAGTTGATGCAGAGTCTGGTTTTAAGCCATAAAGGGCATAAATTACCTAACATTCCTAAATTGTTTGGAATAATGTGCTTTAAAACATCAGGTATGATGTTGTATCGATCAGGTAGTGTAAGGTTTAGGCCCGCTTCACAGTGACAGACCAAACTCCCCGTTTAACGCACCGCAAACAACCACAAACAGTCCATTTGCACAACGGCAAACTCCCCATTTGCACAAGGTTGGATACCAAGCTAGCCATGTCCCGTTCCTTGTCCTCACTGATGTCATTGAAGGTCTCTTTCTCCACCCAGCCACCAAGGGTCCCCGAAAGGTGACAACAAGCCCCCTGGGACGCCTGCTGTGTTTGGTCTTCCACCTCCTCAAAGCCACCTTCCCCCTCTGACTCCTCTTCTTCAGACTCCTCTCACTGCATTGCCTCTCTCTGCATTATTATAAGGTGTGTTAAGTAGTACGACTCTTATCAGTTTAATACCTGTTATGTCACCTATCAGAGGGGGTGTATAAGGCCTGGATTTTTAGAACCAGGAGATGGAAAAAGATGCTTTGTTGGTCGTATAACTTCAATTTTGGGGCACGGCACGTGCAATCAAAGGTGCCACCAGAAAGGAGTGGCGTGTTTGTAAGTACTACTCTTATCATTTTAATACCTGTTACAGCACCTATCAGGGGGCGTGTATAAGGCCTGGATTTTTAGAACCGGGAGATGGAAAAAGATGCTTTGTTTGTCGTATCACTTCAATTTTGGGGCACGGCACGTGCAGTCAAAGGTGCCACCAGATGGGAGTGGCGTGTTTGTAAGTACTACTCTTATCAGTTTAATACTTGTTACGTCACCTATCAGGGGGCGTGTATAAGGCCTGGATTTTTAGAAACAGGAGATGGAAAAAGATGCTTTGTTGGTCGTATCACTTCAATTTTGGGGCACTTTGTGACATTAGCTTCTTACGCTCAAATATGTCCTTTACAGGCACCTGACTATGGGCAGATGAGCAGGAACTGCTTAAGGCGAGAGACGCAGTGGCGGATGGTTGAGAGGGGGCAAGGAGGACAGCAGTGGTTGATGTGGCTGATGATGCTGGACCAGGAGGAGGATGGCGGCTTTGAGTTTGTGTGCTGCTTGTACTCATGTGTTGGTCTGAAGTCACCCAAACATTAGGTCTCAACCTGTAGAGGATAAGGGAACCAGGCTACTCTAGACCTCATTCATTATTACCGGTTTTGACAGATTGGTACTATGCGTCCAAGCTACTGTGGCAACAGATATGAGTGGCACTGTGCACTTGCAGAAGTTGGCAGAGTAGACGCTGTAGGTCTGACACACACACTTGCAGACAACTAACTGCTATGCAATCTATTACAATAGAATTTTTGTTTTGTTTTAAATGTACACTACTGTTACACCAGATATGAGTGGTGTGTTAAGTAGTGCTACTCCTATCAGTTTAATCCCTGTTATGTGCCTTTTTTGGGGGTTTGGTTGTTGAAGGCACAGTGAAGCACCAGAGGCCAGAAAAATTAGGCATGTACACATGCCTGAAAAATTAGGTATTGTTGATCTTGCAGCGAGCAGAGAAGAAGGTAGGCCTGATTCAACGCCCCAGCCCGCATACCCACACTCAGAGATTGAGGGGGGGGGGGGACCTGAGAAGGCCACGGGCCGGAGATATAAAGGGGGCCATCCCAAATAAGCACACAAGCGGGGACAAAGGTAGTGAAGGGGACATAGAGGCCCATGGACTGACGGTCGCCATCTTGGCAGGAAAAGGGCCCAGCAATTAAGCCAAACTGACCCAGCACAGGCAGTTACTTGAGTCAAACGCTGTACAATTACACCTTAATAAAGCTGAAACATGCAGCAGGAGGGATTCTAAACGGCCACACGGGGACAAGGAGGCTAAAAGCCCCCACAGTCTCTGCACCACTCTTTTTAACAGATAACCCAATGGGCTAACCAGGGACCTTGCCCACATAAAAAAAAAGAATTTTATTGGAGGAATTATTAGTGTCTTTACCCCCCAAGAGAGGACATAATATACGATATCTTTAGACTACCTGATGGCCAAACCTCCTTTAGCCCCAATGCTATCCAAGAAACATTTCAAAACTTTATCTGACTGGGGGTCTATAGAGTGACATTAGTACTGACCTTTATATGACTGGGGGTCTATAGAAGGACATTAGTACTGACCTTTATATGACTGGGGGTCTATAGAGGGACATTAGTACTGACCTTTATCTGACTGGGTGTCTATAGAGGGACATTAGTAATGACCTTTATCTGACTGGGTGTCTATAGAGGGACATTAGTACTGACCTTTATCTGACTGGGGGTCTATAGAGGGACATTAGTACGGACCTTTATCTGACTGGGTGTCTATAGAGTGACATTAGTACTGACCTTTATATGACTGGGGGACTATAGGTGACATTAGTACTGACCTTTATCTTTCTGGGGGTCTATAGGTGACATTAGTCCTGACCTCCTGCTGCAGTATTATTACTCCCAGTACTCCCAGGCTTGCTACTATTAGATATAATAACCTCAGTTTCGTTTCCTTATCTGTTGGTAACATCAAAATATGATTATTAAATATTTCATATTTGTTTGTTTTTTCTCCCAAAGTGGACCCCTTTGTGTGTGTCCCACAGATGTGGCGTTTCCGCTCTGCGTATGTTGGATTTGCACCACTCAAAAAGTATGAAAAGAGATCCCCCCCCTTGAAGCCCATTAATGACATCATCAGTAAATTGTATGTAACAGATTCCAGTGTTTAGGGTTTATGACCCAATACTGCGATCATATTATTTATGACAAAAATCCGTATTTGTCGTATTATTCAGACGCGCGTGCATCTTTGTGTTACATTTCCTGATACTTTTATTATCTTGATCTTTATATATTTACTAGCGGCTTGCCCATCAAAAAATGGCGGCAATAAGATTGTAAGGCAGGTAATGGTGTTTGGACGAGACATTCATTTTGTTGGCGGTCGGAGATCCTTCGGCGCTCATTGCGAGGCTGTTGGTTGTATTTTTTTTCTGATAGGTGCTTTTGCTGTTATTCTTTGGTCGGCGGTGATGTGTTTTGTGCGCTTATTGCAAGGCTTTGTGTGCTATGAGCAGCGTTGGCGCTCGTTGAGGCGCGCAGTGAATGGCTTTTATGTTTAATGTGATAATGTTTTTTTTGTGTATTTTTTTATGCTAATGAAATAATTACTAAATGAATATACTTTACCTATTTGTAAGTAATATATGCAGGAAGCATTGTGCTGAAGAGCTGACAATCTGTTTTCATGTTCCTGCAGCATACAATGTAGGTTTTCAGTGCTGTGTAAGTGTCAGCAATGTGCGCAGTGTGTAGTGTAAATAGGCTGCATGCGCGAGGGGAAGCCGTTAGGGTAGCTGGGTACTTCCGCATTGTGTAAGTTAGTGTTGTAAAATGGCGGGGAATGTGTATGTGGTACGCGGGTGTGGATTATTTAGCGTCCTTGTTAATAGTGTATCTTTACCTCGTACGGCTTTTTAGGAAAATCCGTATGCGTTTTGCGTGTTTAGTGTCGGTTCGGGCGTTAAGGTTGTATTTTTGTGAGCTCGTAATGTTTTTTTTTCTAAGTCCCGTATTTTTGGATGGTAAGTCCGTAAATTTGATGGTGTAAGTCCCGCCTGCGGCTCATTGCAGCCGACGTGGGAGCCTTCGGCGCTCCTTGCCAGCAATTCTGGCCCTCGCTTCGCAAGCCAGCAGCGTTAGCAACAACCCGCCTGCTCACAACTATATATAAGAAAGAAAACACCTAAAGGAAAGCCTTTGATCTGAAGCGGCCGCAAGAGTTTTGCAGTTCAATTGCTCCGGGAAACCTCTCTGCAAGGCTAAAAACGAGCCGCAGCTTACTTGCAGGAAATAGGTCTCGCTAGCACCAATTAAGCACATAAAATAGCCCAAATAAAGCCATCCTGCACTTTGAGAAGACTATAAAGGGATTTTAGGTGTTAGAAAAAATAGCACATAATTATCCTGTACTCAAATCCGTAAAATATTTAATTTTTAATATCTGTAAAATATACATGTAAAAAGTCCAGAGTGCTTGGAGCACTTCAGACACACCCACGCCGCAGCCGGAAAATAAACAGTTAATTTGAACTCGGGTTTGGGCAGATGTGCAAGCTTGAGAGTGGGTTCCTTTTAATCCTCATGTCCCCCAATATGATCCCTAGCATTTACAGAGCTGTACAGTGCAGGCTTGAATTTATTTTTGCGTTTTTATATTTCACAGATTACGGCCGGTTCAAAGATATGCGGCCGGCCGTAAGAGGAGATCCTTGCGGGGCCGTATAATAGAATCGCGAGTTAACTGAACCACCGCAAGGAATCGCAGCCTTACGGCCGATTTACGGCCGCTAATAGAATGAGGCCCCATATATCTTGTATATATGATAGATGTGAAAATTGCAATTATGTGTTTTTCTCAGCCCTTTGATGTGTTTCTTTTGGAATTTAATCTACACATATACACATATATATATATATATATATATATATATACTAGCGACTTGCCCATCAAAAAATGATGGTCAATAAAAGAATAAAAGAAAGTGTTGAAATGCTTTTTGTCACACAATGTGAGTGTACTGTGTGCCCTAAACTATATAGACCCCTCTAACACACTAATGAACGCATGTAATAACACTATAAGTGCCATGAGGGTCATCCAGGACACTCATGACCCAAAGTGTAAGCACTACACCATTTTAACCCGGTGGCTTATGGGGGTTTATCCAGACCCTCATAAGCCTCTATTTAACCCCATCAGTCCCATAAGGGTATATTATGACCATTATGGGCCTGTTACAACCCAACATTAACCACATAAGTGCCATGACGTTCGTCAAGGACCATCATGACACTAAGTATAAACACTACACTGCACTATACCCCCCCAATAAAACATTAAATATCAACTAAACACCCTCTACACTAACCTATTAACACCTACACTACCTACCTACCCCCTAATAACCCCCTCGCCACCACTGTAATTACAGAAATCAAAAAAACTAAAGTCATCAAAAATCAAAAATCTACATTACATAAAATAAAAAAAAACTAAAATCACCCCAAAAAAAGGAACATTACAGAAAATAAAAAAAATTATATTACAACCCCCCCACCCACTACAGAAAAAAATTACACACCTGAAAACGAAATACATATAATACATACAAAACAATTAAATACAATACAATGCAATATAATACAATTAAATACAATACAATACAATACACCCCTATCAAATATACATCCCCCTATCTAATATACATCCCCCTATCTAATATACAATACTATCTATCTAATATACATCCCCCTATCTATCTAATATACAATAAATACTATATATGTAGTATACATCCCCCAATCTATCTAATATACAATAAATACTATCTATATACTATATATCCCCCTATCTATCTAATATACAGTACATGCTATCCCTATATAGCAACCCTAATTCTAAGCTAAAATAAAATAATTAAGACCAATTACCTATGACATGTTTCTTCAGATCACCAACCTAGGGTAAAAAAGATAAAAAAAATGAATACAACACGTTTACATAAAATAAATAAACATTCTAAATATTCTAATTATTTTACTCACCTTTATTCACCACGCCCTCCATCTTTGCTTCTGCGGCGTTAAAAAAACCATTACATTAGCACACATACATAAACATGAAACCAAGTAAAATCAACACAATCTACATTGTACTTACCTTCCCGCAATGTCTCCGGCCTCCTCGTGTTGTGCCCGGAATCATCCGCACGCTTTAAAAAAATAAAATAATACAAAAATAAAATAAAAAAACAACACACATCCACCCTGGCGGATGTCCCCAACGCTAATGAGCTTCCTACGGAGTGTTCCAGAATAAAATTGGCAATAGCGGCTTCTGATTGGCTGAAAACGCTGTCTATCAAATTCAGCCAATGAGAAGACGCCAATTGTGAACCAATGAGAAAGGGATACACCCAAAAATCCCACGCTGATTGGACAAAGAACCAGTCAATCTTTATTTGAACCAATCCGAAGGCTTTATTGGAATACACCCCCACAGGGTGATTGGCTGGAGGCATCTGTGCATTCTGATTGGTTGCACTGACAATAGCCAATCACAATGGGATACACCCCCACGTACTGATTGGTGAAGACATCTGCGCCTTCCCATTGGCTGTAATACTGATTGACATTGACAATAGCCAATGAGAAGGTGCAAATGCCTTCACCAATCAGTACGTGGGGGTGTATTCCATTGTGATTGGCTGAAGGCATCTGCGCCTTGTGATTGGTTTAAATAAAGATTGACAGGTGCATTATCCAATCAGAGTGGGATTTTAGGGTGTATCCCTTTCTGATTGGCTCACACATTGGCTCCTCCTGATTGGGTGAATTTGATAGACAGCGTTTTCAACCAATCAAAAGGCGCCATTGCCTATTTTCTTCCGGAAAAGTCTCCGGGAGCCTCATCAGCGTTGGCGATGTCTGTGAGTGGGGATGTGAGTACTTTTTTTTTTTTTTTACAGGGTGGGACAGAAGAGGAGCAGGAGGCCAGAGACATCGCGGGGAGGTAAGTACAATGTAGATTATGTTTATTTTATTTTGTTTTTATGTATGTGTATTAATGTTATGTTTTTTTTAACAGGTGCCACGCCGGAGAATAAGGATGGGACATGCCGGAAAGGTGAGTATAATATTTAGAATGTTTCTAATGTTTATTTATTTTCTGTAAATGTGTTGCACTAATTATTTTTTTTCCCTAGGTGGCTGATCTGAATGGACACCTGCAAAGGTAAGTGGTCTTAATTATTTTATTTTAGCTTAGAATTAGATAATTTTATATATAGATAGCATTTATTGTATGTTAGCTAGGGGTATGTGTTTTATATAGATTGCATAGCATGTATTGTATATTAGATTGTGTTATTTCTTTAGATAGATTGTGTGATGTATATTATATAGATAGGATGTATATTAGATTATGGTATTTATTTAGATAGATTGGGGGATGTATATTAGGTAGATAGAATGTATTGTATATTAGATAGGGGTGTATTGTATTGTATTGTATTTAATTGTATTGTATTTAAATGTATTGTATTGTATTGTATTATATGTATTTCCTTTTCAGGTGTGTAATTTTTTTCTGTAGTGGGGGGGGGGGGTTGTAATGTGTTTTTTATTTTCTGTAATTTTCCTTTTTTTATTTTTTGTGACTTTAGGCTTTTTTATTTTCTGTAATTATAGTGGTGGGGGTTATTAGGGGGTAGGTAGGTAGTGTAGATGTTAATAGGTTAGTGTAGAGGCTGTTTAGTTGATATTTAATGTTTTATTGGGGGGGTATAGTGCAGTGCAGTGTTTATACTTAGTGTCATGATGGTCCTTGAGGACCGTCATGGCACTTATGTGGTTAATGTTGGGCTGTAACAGGCCCATAATGGTCTTAATATACCCTTATGTAACTGATGGGGTTAAATAGAGGCTTATGAGGGTCTGTATGGACCCCCATGAGTGACAGGGTTAATTAGCGGTTTATGGGGGTCTGTATTGACCCACATGAGTGAGGGGGTTAATTAAGGGCTTATGGGGGGCTGTATTGACCCTCCTGAGTGACGGTGTTAATTAAGGGTTTATAAGGGTCTGTATTGACCCCCATGAGTGAGGGGTTTAATCAAGTGCTTATAGGGGTCTCTATTGACCCCCATGAGGGACAGGGTTAATGAAGGGCTTCTGGGGGTTTATATTGACCTCCATGAGTGACAGGGTTAATTAGGGGTTTATGGGGGTCTGTATTGACCCCCATGAGTGAGGGGGTTAATTAAGTGCTTATGGGGGTCTATATTGACCCCCATGAGTGACAGGGTTAATGAAGTACCTATGGTTGTCTGAATTGACCCCCATGAATGACAGGGTTAATGAAGGGCTTATGGGGGTCTATATTGACCCCCATGAATGACAGGGTTAATTAGGGGTTTATGAGGGTCTGTATTGACCCCCATGAGTTACAGGGTTAATGAAGGGCTTATGGGGGTCTATATTGACCCCCATGAGTGAGGGGTTTAATGAAGTGCTTATGGGGGTCTGTTTTTTACCCCCATGAGTGAGACAGTTCATGAAGGGCTTATGGGGGTCTGCATTGACCCCCATGAGTGACAGGGTTAATGAAGGGCTTATAGGGGTTTATATTGACCCCCATGAGTGACAGGGTTAATTAGGGGTTTATGGGTGTCTGTATTGACCCCCATGAGTGAGTGGGTTAAGTAAGTGCTTATGGGGGTCTGTATTGACCCCCATGAGTGACAGGGTTAATGAAGGGCTTATGGGGGTCTATATTGACCCCATGCGTGAGGGGGTTAATGAAGTGCTTATGGGGGTTTGTATTGACCCACATGAGTGACAGGGTTACTGAAGGACTTATGGGGGTCTATATTGACCCCCATGAGTGACAGGGTGATAGTGTTATTTGTTTTATTTTATATTGGGACCTTTTACGGTCTTTTAAGAACCCGTAACGCGGGAATTTAGAACTTTCATTGCAGCATGCGATCGGGAGCCCCACTGCGATGGTTAATGTGGGTTTAATGCAGGTCTCCGAGCTTATGTGGGATCCCGTGGGGTTAATGCGGGTTTCCGAGCTTATCTCGGATCCCTTCTTGGGTAAGTTATACGTGGGTGGACTTTGAGCCTCGTTTTTGTTTTTTTCAGCGCCCATTTTTTCTCTCGCTTAGGGGATTTTCGTGTGTCTGAACACGGGAATTTGGACTTAAATGGAGATGTAACTTCACTTTCAGAGGTCCTGGATGCTCCACCCCCCTGCTATGGGTAAGCTTTTTATGTATTTTTTGTGAGTATTTGGTTTATTTTGACTGTTTTTAGGTGCTCGCAGCTCGGATGTTATGGTCGTATTTTTTGTGCCTGTGGGTGTTTGTTACGTTAAGGTTGGTTCCGAGGTCGTTTTTTTTCTAAGTCGTGCGTGTGTGTTTTTAACCGTGTGTAAGGCGCCTTTGCGAGGGTCCGCATTTGTGGACAAACAGCCGACGTTGGAGCCTCCACCTTCCGCAAATGCGGACCCTCGCGAAGCAAACTTGTTCACCTTTATGGGTACCAGTCATAATTTCTGCATTTTAAAATGATCTTTTAAATCCTGCACAACTAATCTGACTCCATTACAAAGTCCTTTTTTGCATTCATATTTCTCAGTAGCATGACATCTGCCCCATTTTTAAGTTGCAAAACATGTGGTGGCATTCCAGAGGGAGTTAAAGAATTGATAAATTTGATAGAAAAGTTGGATTCAGGCAGTAACAAATCTGCACTATAGTACAATTTTTTTGGTGCATTGATGAATTTAAAAATGTCATTATCTATATTTTTTGATGTTAATAGATGTTGAAAGATTGCCGAGATTTGGCCTTCAGATCTCATATTTTTTTCTAATTTCAGATGAGTAAATATTTTCCGCAGTTTACTGGTCTTTATACATGTTTCGACGATGTCAGCCCTTTTTCCATGTGGCACAACAGGTAATGTTTACCTAAAATCTACTCCCAACAACATGACCTTTCCATCAAATGTCAAATCATTATCCATAACTTCTTTTAATAAACGATCAATACATCACAGGGCATGACATGACATAATTGTAGCCTCAATTATGATGTTAAAAGTGATATCGCAAAATGCTAGAGGCTTAAAATCACCCAGCAAACAGCACTGTGCCTTCCGTCAATTTATAAAAGAAGAATTGGATGTTATTTGTCTACAAGAAACCCACTGGGTAAAGGGGAAAGAACCTAGAATAGGATATAAACAGTTTGAGTTGGGTTTCTCGTCTAGCTTCAGGAAAAAGGCTAGAGGGGTTGCTATTTTGTTTCATGATAAGAATGTGATTGTAACGGATCATGTAGAATATGATGAAGAAGGGAGATTTATCATTTGGTTAGGACAGGTAAATGGTCAGTCATTTACAGTTGCAAATTTATATTCTCCGAATGCGAATCAAATAAGCTTTTTGAGTAAGTGTTTAAAAATTATTTCCAAACTAAAAGTGGGTAAGCTTATTATATGTGGGGATCTGAATATGGTCCTGGACATAAAAATTGATAGGAGCTTAAGGAGGAGCGATTTGGCTCTGGAAAGATTGTCTAGAAGATTTAATGAGATATTGTTGAAATACAAACTATATGACTCTTGGAGGCTAAAAAATCCTGAGGTCCGGGACTATTCTTATTATTCTCAGAGACATAGTATATACACAAGGATTGATTTCATACTGGTTGACATAGAGACATGGAGAGAAGTGGATGATGTGGAGGTAGGGGTTATATCATGGTCAGACCATGCCCTGGTAAAAATAGCACTGCAAGGTCGGGGGACTAGCAATGGAAAAAAAAGGGAAAATATTAACTCAGAAGTATTTTATACAATAGAAGAAAAAAAAGAAATTAAGGAAGTAATTGAAGAGTTCTTTAGAGTTAACAGTGGCTCTATAACCTCAGATTTAAGTATTTGGAATGCGCACAAAGCGTATATGAGGGGTATTCTGAAAACAAGAATGATTAAGAAGAGGAGGGCCAGGGGGAAATTGCTGCATGATTTATATTTAGAACTCTACAAGTTATCATATGCCAACAAAAAAGCCAGGATAACATGTTGACGGAACAGATCTATAAGATACAAGCACAGATAAATATGATCTTACAAAGTCAAATAGATAAGAAGTTAAAGGAGCTAAAAATAAAAAATTATCATCTAGGTAATAAAGCAAATAAATCACTAGTGGATCTTATTGGGAAAAAGCGGAGCAACAAAAGGATAGTGAAATTCCTCGATGCCAAAGGAATTATGAAAAAGGATCCTATTGAAATAGGTAGAATTGCGGCGGAGTATTATAGCGCCTTGTATAATCTGGAAAAGAAACCAGGGTGGGTTAAACCTGATAAAGGGCAAATACAGGATTTGTTTAAAAAGTTGAATCTAAAAAAAATTTCTGAGGAGCAAAAGGAACTACTAAATGGGAAGATTTTAATGGAGGAAATCGAGAATTGTGTGTCCGGTTTAAATGTACAAAAATCCCCAGGACCAGATGGGTTCCCGATACTGTATTATAAACAATTCTTACCAGAATTGGGGGCTCATATGGTAAAAGCATTTAACAAAATTAAAGACGTAGGATGGGCTCCTAAGGAGACATTAGAAGCAGCAATAAATATGATACCGAAGGAGGGAAAAGATCTGGCAAATTGTGCTAACTACAGGCCCATCTCTTTACTCAACATCGATATCAAAATATATTCAAAGATACTAGCACAAAGATTAAATCCTCTTTTAGACCAGTTAATTGAGTCAGATCAAACAGGTTTTGTTAAAGGCCGACAAGGGACAGATAATCTGCGAAAGCTTATCGATATATTGGCACATGCTAAAGATAATACAATTCCGTTGGTGGCAGTAGGGTTAGATGCGGAAAAAGCCTTTGATAGGCTCAACTGGGAGTTTATCAAGTGTACTTTAGAAGAAATTGGATTGGGCAAATTCGGGTCAAGTGCGATTATGGAGCTATACTCTAACCCTTCAGCCTTCATAAAAGGTACAGACTTTCAGTCGGAATCGTTTGAGATTAGCAATGGGACGAGACAAGGATGCCCGCTATCACCAATGATCTTCAATTTGTGTATAGAAGTGCTGGCTCAAATGATAAGGAAGAATGATAGGATAAGAGGAATCATATGTGGAGCTATAGAATCGAAGATCACTCTATTCGCAGACGATGCAGTTGTAGTCTTATCAGAGCCACTAGAATCATTGATGTATCTCATGAAGGAATTAAAAACCTTTGGTTGCCTATCATATTATAAAATTAATTCTTCCAAATCAGAGGTTATCTGGCTAAATGTGAACTTAGAAACTAAAACCTTGTTACGAGAGAAATTCCCATTTAGATGGGAGCAGAATAAAATAGAACATTTGGTAATAGAGTTGATTCCGTGTGTTGCTTCCATGTTAAAGAATAACTTGGAAATAACTTTTGTTTCAGTGTGCAAACTACTCAAGTCATGGGAGAGGCTAAACCTAACCTGGTCAGGCAGAATCGTATGTGTTAAGATGTTCATTTTACCAAAACTTACTTATGTTTTAAGAGCAATCCCTCTATTTATATCCAGAGGAAGTATTACTAAATTTCAGAAAGTGGTAGATCATTTTATATATAAAGGAAATAGGGTTAGAGTCAGTAAAGACCAAGTAAATAAAAAGTATATAGAAGGTGGATTAGGGGCAATCAACCTCTGGAAGTATGCAGAGGCTATAAAATTGTACCACTTTCTGAGATGGACAGAAGGAGTGGAAGGACCCAAGTTTGTCCAGTTAGAAGAAGCATTAAGCCCAAAAATAGTTCTGCAGCAAGCTCTATGGTATAAGAAATCGTCCAACTTTAAGACTCAGATAGAGTTCAGAATAGGGAAACAATGTTGGGCTAGTTGGCTCAAAATGAACTCAAAATTGAAGTTGCTCCCTTTTCCATCTCCATTAACACCACTGGAAGTAATTTATGATATTCACCCCGAAATAGATAAGGTAGAGTGGGGGAAATGGGGTATTGACAAAATTAAGGATTTAATCAGAAATGAGGGCTTTATTAAATTTGAGGAACTGAGGAGAGTGAAAGAGGTCCCAATATCAATGTGGCTGCAATTTCTGACTCTTAAGAAGATATTAACAAAAGAAGGTTTTGATGTAAGATCAGTCAGGGATTTGACACCTCTCGAAAAATTCCTGTCCTTAAGAACAAGTAATAAGAGTTCAGTGTCGAAATGCTTAAAAATTTTAGACGAGTACAGAAGTTCTGAAAAATCTGTAGCCATGGAAAGCTGGGAAACTGATTTTAGAATTAAGAAAAAATTGGAGGACTGGGGAAAAGCGTATCAGCTAACAAAAGATAACTTGATTTGTACAACTTACAGAGAAATCCACTTTAAAATTACACAAAAATGGTACATAGTTCCAGAGCTTCTGTCTAAAATAGATCCAAGCAAATATAGTGAGCTGTGTTGGAGAGGGTGCTCGGAAATAGGCACCCAAAGCCACATGTGGTGGAAATGTGTTAAGATCAAAGGGCTTTGGGAAAGGTGTGTCACCAAGTTGGTGGGTATGGGATGTAAGGAAGTTATCTTAAACCCAGAAGCTTTTCTATTACATATCTTTCCAAGGGAATGGTCTAGTGAAACAATTGGGATAGTGGTGCAGGTTCTCATGGCAATTAAATGGTGGATTGTACGGAGATGGAGAAGTGGGGAATTGCCTAAATGGAATGAGATTTGTAGTACTATGGAAAGGAATAAACAGTATGAAATGGAATATTTAAGTTTTGATTCCAAGTTAAGATTATCAGTGGTTAAGAAATGGGCAAGATGGGACGAAGAACTGTTTGCCGGGCCTTTCGGTTAATAGATATTTTTTTTTGTTGTTGTTGTATTTGTTGCCTTTAGCGAAGTTACTTTAATTATATAATAGGTTTCGGGTATTGCCTCCTTCTGTAAATAATGAGAATATTGCCAAGGGGTGGGTGGGGGGGTTTGTAGGTGGGTGATTGTGTATGATTTAGATGTAAGTATTGTTTTACTGTATGTATTTTATTTTGGTTGTCTGTTTCTAAAAACAATAAAAAAAACTAAAATATAAAAAAAAAATAACTTTGTGCACCAGGAACATGTAAAAGAAGTAATCTTAAACTGAAAGTTCAATGTCTCTTGGACTGACTGTATAAATTCCAGGGATCATTTTATGAGTATGTTTTATTTCATTGTCGCCATTGGCCATTTACGAATACATAGTGATATGGAATCTCAATGTTTAAAATTGTCTGGCCTCAGTGTCCTGACAATTTAATTGAAACCAAGAAGGATACACAGCATGTGATCATGCATCTCAAATTTGAGAAGACACCACATTGCTTCTGGAGCACTGACATAGCGAGCATCTAAATAATTAGAAAGTTCGTCATGTAAAATTGGATTGGCTTGTTCATTTTGTGCTCCTTGCACAACAACAGTTTCTGCATCCTATCCTTTGTTTATATATTTATACACATATTTTATGGATTTGATAGTTACATAGTTACATAGTAATTAAGGTTGAAAAAAGACTTTCAGTCCATCAAGTTCAACCTTTTGAGATCTCCTCTGATCTGCAATATGAGGATTAGTTAATAATTAATTAGTTGTTAATTAATTATTAATCAACTATTTTTTATTTATTTTTAATTAGTAATTGATCCAGAGGAAGGCAAACAGAAAAAAACCCAAGTAAAACTTAGCAAATCGTCTCAAAGGAAAAAAAAAAAAAAAAATTCCTTCCTGACCCCAGATACTGGCGATCGGATTTATCCATGGATCAATACACTCTCTCTAAATATCCAGGATAACCCTGAAATCCCTTTTTCATTAGAAATAAATCCAGTCCCCTTTTAAAGTTATCTATTGAATCCGTTGTCACCACCTTCCTTGGTAGAGAATTCCACAGATTAGCCACCCTTACTGTGAAGAACCCTTTTCTTTCTTTAAGGTGGAATCATTTTACTTTTAACCTCAAGGGGTATCCTCTTGTCAGTTGAAAACCTCTTGGCACAAAAAGCTCCCTTGATATATCTTTAAACTGACCCTGGATGTATTTATATAATGTAATCATATCTCCTCTTAAATGCCTTTTTTCTAGAGAAAATAAGCTTAATTTGGTTATTCGTTCTTCTTAACTTAGCCCCTCCATTCCCCTAATTAGTTTTGTTGCCCTCCTCTGTACCTTTTCCAGCTATGTCCTTTTTATGAAGTGGTGCCCAAAATTGTACTCCATATTCCAAATGAAGAAGTGCAAAATATAGAAGTGCAAGCTTCCACATGTATGTGTGCATTGAACTTCATCAGAAAATGTGGATTGTATGGAACCACATATCTATTATCAACCTTCTGGCCTCGAATAATACAAGTTTTTAATTATCTTCTTTTATACAGAGGGTATCCATCACGATTTGCATAAGTCTGCATTTGAAATTTTTGGCAAATTATTTTGTGCATTTTTTATTTTCTATGCATGTTGAATTTGGATTGAAATCTTCAAATGGACCATGAATCATTCTGTGTGTTACAATGTCATAAAGTTTTGAATATTTTTCTGGATGTGGCAGCTCAGCAGTAAATACTGAATCCACTCTCTCTGCAGTATTCAGATTATCTTTTTCTTGCAGGATTAAAAGTATGTGAGCATGTGACA
Organism: Discoglossus pictus; assembly: GCA_027410445.1. Classification (NCBI taxonomy): domain Eukaryota; kingdom Metazoa; phylum Chordata; class Amphibia; order Anura; family Alytidae; genus Discoglossus; species Discoglossus pictus. Next base: position 194,018,086 of record CM050164.1, on the reverse strand, counting down.
TGCCTATTTTTGGAAATTCAATGGAATAAGCAAAAGCCACACATTTTCCAAATAACTCTGCTTTAGTTATATCATGTATTAATGAATTGAGTTTTATTTTGAATACTCTCGCCACTAAATCTGGTCGGTCAGAAGTATTTTGGCCAAGTTTAAATTTTCCTTGATCTCTGGCCATTGTGTATTACGTGTGAATGTAATGAATAAATCAGGTTTTCCAAATTTGGTCACAATAGCCATGGCATAATTGTATCTTTCTTGCATATTGCTCCTTGTATCCTTGGAAAGTGGATAGCTAAATGATTGCTCTTCCAGCTGTAAGGTCTCTGTTGGTAGCCAATTCAGCGACATAATCCATCAATCTACAATATTGTTTATGCGAAGCTTGTTTTGTTCAAATTTGATAAAATTTAGATTATTTGCTTCGACTTGTAGATATGAATCAATAATCCATTGTTGTGTGAGTTTTCCCCCACATAAAATAGGATTAAAATGATTGCGAATAGCGGTTTGTGCCACTTTATATTACAGCATAGAAATATTGTTTCTAATATGAACTTTACTATTGGTATAACTTTGCAATTGTAATTGTGGTTCACTTCCTGGCTCACCACTTGGAAAGAAAATTGGATATGTCATTGGATCCAAATAACAACTTAATATATTGATGTTTATAAAAGGTTAGTCTTCATTACGTGCATATATTCTAATATCCCGCTGAAAAGGGGGTTCACCATCCTCATTTTTAAAGACCATGGCAACCTAATTTACTGTTGGTAAATTATACCGTCTTTAATCAGTATTGCGATCTCTTTTCAAAATCATATTGGCAATTGATGTCTTTGAGAATATTTCTGTTGTTCTTTTTCAACCTCTGCAAATTTTGTGTATGCTTGACTATATGGGTTGTTGGCCATAATTTTATCCAGTTGTTCCAAGACTATGCGCAAACACTTTTTATTTTCAGGAAGCGTCATTCGTTGTTCAACAGCTTCCATTGTATCTAAGACATATAACTGTGCACATTTCCTTTGCTCTCCTTCTTGGAGGTGTAAATGGGAAGTGCAGTGATAAATTTGTCCTTGAACTCTAAAACAGTAAGGACCATGTCCTGGGACATTTTCTGCTAAAGTAGCACCCATTGAAGCAAATAAAATTGCACTGTTATAAGACCTGATGTTTTTTTTTTTATTAGTATAATTTGGAAATTTTGGATTGCTCATTATACTTTCTAAACATTCAGGAAATGTGTGTCTTTGTGGAAGTCTTACCTTTCCTTTCTGACAGCAACCAAAAAATTCCCCAACAGTTGGTCTTTCCTTCAGAAAATGATAGGCCCCACAAAACTGACAAACCACATGCATTAATCGACAATAATGAGCGTCTACTGTTAGTGATGTAAATAAATGACTATACTGAGCTTCCTGAACATAGCTATCAGTACCAGTGTATATATTAAGATTCGTGTCATGTGTATCAACATTGGTGTCATGAGGCAATATTGGGTCATTAGGCAATGTTTCACAGGCATGTTTTGGTTTACTTTTTCTTTTCTTTGAAGGTCCAGCACACTCAGGTTGTCCTTTTGCACTCATTTTTCTTTTATTGGCAATTCTCTGTCGGTCTTCTTCTTGTAGTCTTTGGGAAGTCTCGGGCAACTGTGCATCTTTCCATCTTTGCTTCCGTTCCCTTGCAGATTTTCTTTTCTATTTTTTTTTTGTTTCTGCTGTGTCCACCATTTTAATCTGGAATTGTAAATACAGCGTTTTAGTTTCAATTGCAAATTTCTGATGGTTTTGAAGTTGTATTCTTTTCTGTCTTCAAATCTGTAAGATGTATAATGTATTTTTATTGTATATACATTAATTAATTAATCGATAACTTTAATCAATGGAATACCAAAAAACGTAATCATGTTTTAATAAAGAAGGGCATCATTAAATCATATACCTGTAATGGTGATGTAATTGCAGATGAAATGCTGCAGAGCTCAGGGTCTGTGTTCATTCAGGTCCAGTGTTCACAGAGATAAGCAAACTGTAAAATCACATGAAAAGCATTGTTAATGTTTGTATTCAATTAATTCATTAATCAATGAAAGTATCATGTTTAATTTGAATACATGCAAAACGTAAAGGCCGAAGCATCAATATGAAATGTAACAGGTGTCAGAGCATAATAAACTGATTTAAATATGTAACTGCTTTGAGGGTCCTTTCCCTGTCAGGCAATGAGCATTAATACAAATATATAAGTGCAGTGTAAAATATATCATTTTTTACTGCAATATACATTTTTGGATGTCCAGAGCATAATAAACTGATTTAAGTAATTGCCTTCCAAAATGTCCTTATTTGTAACTGCAGTGTAAAATATAAATGTATTTTATTTCAGGGTTCTATTGCTGTCATGCAATGAGAATTAATACAGATATCTAAGTGTAGTGTAAAATATTGTAATTATTAATTCATCAATTAATTGACATTAATGAATAAGTGTATTAGGAAGACTTAAACATAATTCAGATATCTAACTGCAGTGTAAAGAGCTATTTTTTTAGTGCAGTGGAATAATTTTTTTGTTTGTAATTAGCAATAATAAATTAATTTGATATTATTAGTAAATTAATTAATGCATAAATGTATTATAAAGAGCTAATCATAATACAGATATACAGTGCCTTGCAAAAGTATTCACCCCCTTGGCATTTTTCGTGTTTTGTTGCCTCACAACCTGGAATTAACATGGATTGTTTGAGGATTTAATTTACAGAACACGCCCACAACTTTGAAGATTATTTTTTTTTTTATTGTGAAGCAAACAACAAATAGGACAAAATAACAGAAAAATTCAATGTGCATAACTATTCACCCACCTAAAGTCAATACTTTGGAGAGCCACCTTTTGCTGCAATCACAGCTCCAAGTGGCTTTGGATAAGTCTCTATGAGCTTGCCACATCTTACCACTGGGATTTTTGCCCATTCCTCATTGCAAAACTGCTCCAGTTCCTTCAAGTTGGATGGTTTGCGCTTGTGAACAGCAATCTTTAAGTCTGACCACATATTTTCTGCTGGATTGAGGTCTGGGCTTTGACTAGGCCATTTCAACACATTTACATGTTTCCTCTTAAACCACTCAAGTGTTGCTTTAGCAGTGTGTTTGGGGTCATTGTCCTGCTGGAAGGGGAACCTCCGTCCTAGCCTCAAATCACGCACAGTGTGGTACTGGTTTTGCTAAAGAATATCCCTCTATTTAGCAACATCCATCTTTCCCTCAACTCTGACCAGTTTCCCAGTCCAGGCTGCTGAAAAACATCCCCACAGCATGATGCTGCCACCACCATGTTTCACTATGGGGATGGTGTTCTTTGAGTGATGTGATGTGTTGGGTTTGCGCCAGACATAGCGTTTACTTTCATGGCCGAAAAGTTCCGTTTTAGTCTCATCAGACCAGAGCACCTTCCTCCATTCATTTTGGGAGTCACCCACATGCCGTTTCGCAAACTCAAAACGTGCCATTTTGTTTTTTTTTTGCTGAAAGTAATGGTTTTCTTCTGGCCAATCTGCCATAAAGCCCAACTCTATGGAGCATACGGCTTATTGTCGTCCTATGTACAGATACTTTACATAACTCACTTACAGAACTCTACAGCTCCTCCAGGGTTACCTTAGGTCTCTGTCCTGCCTCTCTGATTAATGCCAGGTCCGTGAGTTTTGGTGGGCAGACTTCTCTGGCTGTTTTGCCATGTTCTTTCCATTTGGTTATGATAGATTTGATGGTGCTCCTGGGGATCATCAAATATTTGGATTTTTTTATAACATAACCCTGACTTGCACTTCTCAACAACATTGTCCCTTACTTGTTTGAAGAGTTCCTTGGTCTTCATGGCAGGGGTTTCAGCCTCTGAGGCCTTTCAAAAAATGTGTGTATATGTAATGACTGATCAAGTGACACTTAGACTGCACACAGGTGGACATCATTTCACTAAATATGTGACTTCTGAAGGTAATTGGTTGCACCAGGGCTTCATAACAAATGGGTGAATACATACACACATGCTAATTTTCTGTTTTCTATTTCTAAAAAATGTATATATTATTTTCATTTCACTTCACCAAATTAGACTATTTTGTTCTGATCCCTCACATAAAATTCAGATTAACAAAACATTGAACTTAAGGCTGTAATGTAACAAAATAGGTAAAAACTCACGGGGGGTGAATACTTTTGCAAGGCACTGTATAACTGCAGTGTAAAATATACATTTTTGTTTAGCAACTAATAAATTAATTTGAGATTATTTTGTTACATTACAGCCTTAAGTTCAATGTTTTGTTAATATGAATTTTATGTGATGGATTAGAACTAGTGATGTCGCGAACATCAAATTTTCGGTTCGCGAACAGCGGACCCGAACTTCCATCAAATGTTCGCGAACAGGCGAACCCAGCGAACCGCCATAGACGGTAGTAGTGATGGGAAAGTTGTTTCAAGGCGACTAACACCTGGACTGTGGCATGCCGGAGGGGGATCCATGGCAAAACTCCCACGGAAAATTACATAGTTGATGCAGAGTCTGGTTTTAAGCCATAAAGGGCAAAAATAACCTAACATTCCTAAATTGTTTGGAATAACATGCTTTAAAACATCAGGTATGATGTTGTATCGGTCAGGTTACACCCGCTTCACAGTAACAGACCAATCTCCCCGTTTAATGCACTGCAAATAACTGCAAACAGTCCTTTTGCACAACCGCAAACTCCCCATTTGCACAAGGTTGGATACCAAGCTAGCCATGTCCCGTTCCTTGTCCTCACTGATGTCATTGAAGGTCTCTTCCTCCACCCAGCCACCAAGGGTCCCCGAAAGGTGACAACAAGCCCCCAGGGACGCCTGCTGTGTTTGGTCTTCCACCTCCTCAAAGCCACCTTCCTCCTCTGACTCCTCTTCTTCAGACTCCCACAGTCAGGGGGCTTCCACTGCCGAGCATGGAAGATTATACACAGGTCAGAGTCTGGGGGCTTCCACTGCCCAGCATGGAAGATTATACACAGGTCAGAGTCTGGGAGCTTCCACTGCCCAGCATGGAAGATTATACACAGGTCAGAGTCTGGGGGCTTCCACTGCACAGCATGGAAGATTATACGCGTTGCCTCTGTCTGTGTTATTATAAGGTGTGTACTGTTAAGTAGTACTATTCCTATCGGTTTAATCCCTGTTACGTCCACTATCAGGGGACGTGTATATGGCATGGATTTTTGGAAGCGGGAGATGGAAAAAGATGCTTGGTCGGTCCTCCCACTTCAAATTTGGGGCACTGCGCGTGCAATCTAAGGTGCCACCAGATATGAGTGTCACTGTGGAGTATCTGTACATAGGACAACAATAAGCCGTATGCTCCATAGAGTTGGGCTTTATGGCAGAGTGGCCAGAAGAAACCCATTATTTTTATTAAAAAACAAAATGGCACGTTTTGAGTTTGCAAAAAGGCATGTGGGAATCTCCCAAAGTGTATGGAGGATGGTGCTCTGGTCTGATGAGACTACAATTTAACTTTTCGGGCATCAAAGAAAACGCTATGTCTGACGCAAACCCATCACATCACCCAAATAGCACCATCCCCTCAATGGATTCAAAGTTGTGGGCATGTTCTGTAAATTAAATGATGCAAATCCTCAAACAATCTATGTTAATTCCAGGTTGTGAGGCAAAAAAACACGAAAAATGCCAAGGGGGTGAATACTTTTGCAAGGCAGTGTAACTTCGTATTTTTGCAACCTCGTAATATTTTTTTTTTCTAAGTCCTGCGGCTCAATTTTTTTTTATAAGTCCTGATTTTCTTGTTTTTTTTTTTACTGCTTTTGAGGCGCAGTAGAGCCTCCACCTCCGCATATGCGGACACTCGCTTTGCAAGGTCCGCATTTGGGGCTCGAACTGGGTCCCTCTCTTTGCGAGGGACGCAGTTCTGCAAGCTTGCTTTGCGAGCACACAAAGCATGATGATAACTCACAGTTTGACAATTATAACATGTGATAGTGACAACAGAATCTTACAGTTAGGTGCAGTTATACTGAAGCACGCGAATGAAGCACTAAGTTTGATGACAGAATCAGACATTTTACTTAATAGTAAAATAGTACTTATGAAAATTAGTTGTGATTGAGAGTTTGTTATTGCCATATTTGAGTTTTTAATTTTTTTCTCAAGTTGCCAGTGGTCCTTTAAGTTACTGAATGTCATTCTTTGTAATTGGCAGGTTATAGGCAGTCCTTAGTTATACTGCATTAATAGGTGGTGGTTCAGTTTTTCATATTGGACTATTGGAGAACTACTGGAATTGTGCATTTTAGTCAACCACTGTAAAAAACAATCCTTGTTTTTCTATTTTGTGGTACTCTCAGAAGCAAATCTCAGTTAGCTTTCTATACATTTAGGGAAGATCTTTATGTCATAGTTTTATAATTTAGTCTTTTATTCCCTCTGCTCAGGCTAACTTGTACTTCGCAATTTAAGCTAAAGTCTACTTCTGTCGCTCATCGTTATTATATCAGCTCTCCTCTTCTCGTTCCACCTTTGCTGTCTCTCTCTGGCCTCCATTCCATGTGAATTTAGTAATTATCACTACATCTCATATATAGCTACCCATACCCCGTGACCTACCGGGCCATTCATCAATCATATTCACAGCCGCTTACCAGAGGGTCTCTCAATCATTCAACAAAGCTCAAGCCACACAGCCTATCGTTTACTCATAAATTCATGTCATAAGATGTACTTTCAATGGATGCTACTTGCCCCCAGATAATGTACTCAATATTACTAGTGGTCATCAATCTGCCACTCCTAACACACTATCTAAGAAAATACCCATCGCCTTTGTTCATGTTTTATCACATGACAAATTTCACTTTGGGTTCCCACACTGAAGTCACTGCTTTGCCTGAAGTTTCTTTTGCTAGTGCTAATTTTATTATAAGTGATGAAGGAGCATGAGGTTGTGGACAAACTCTTTTCCACCAAACTCCACAACCACTACATGCTTGGACTTTTCAGCACACCACTATTTCCAATCTGGACGGTCAACCCCCTGGGCACCGTCACATGTAAATACTCTTTCAAGAAAAGACACATAGAACATAGTTACATAGTTACATAGAAATTAAGGCTGAAAAAAGACTTTCAGTCCATCAAGTTCAACCTTTTAAGATCTCCTCTGATCTGCAATATGATGATTAGTTATGAATTAATTAGTTGTTAATTATTAATTAATTATTAATCAACTTTTATTGTTTTAATTATTAATTAATACAGAGGAAGGCAAATAGAAAAAACCAAAGTGAAGCTTAGCCAGTCGTCTCAAAGGGAGAAAAAAAAAATTCCTTCCTGACCCCATATACTGGCGATCGGATTTCTCCCTGGATAATACACTCTCTGTAATTATTCAGGATAACCCTGAATTCCCTTCTTAATTAGAAATAAATCCAGTCCCCTTTTAAAGTTATCAAATCTGCAGTCACCACCTCCTCTGGTAGAGAATTCCAAATATTAACCACCCTTACTGTGAAGAGCCCTTTTCTTTCTTTAAGGTGGAATCTTTTTACTTCTAACCTCAAGGGGTGTCCTCTTGTCAGTTGAAAACCTCTTGGCACAAAAAGCCCCCTTGACAATTCTTTATACTGACCCTGGGTGTATTTATATAATGTAATCATATCTCCTCTTAGACACCTTTTTCTAGAGAAAATAAGCTTAATTTGGTTAGTCTTTCTTCATAACTTAGCCCCTCCATTCCCCTAATTAGTTTTGTTGTCCTCCTCTGTACCTTTTCCAGCTTTAAAATGTCCTTTCTATGAAGTGGTGCCCAAAATTGTACTCCATATTCCAAATGAGGGCGTACTAGAAATTTGTATAGTGGCAGAATTATATTTGCTTCCCTTGCCTTTATAACCTTCCTAATACATGCTAATATTGAATTTGCCTTTGCAGCTGCTGCTTGGCTTTGAGCACTGTTACCTAGGTGCACGGCTATTTTTACTTCCCAAATGCATAACTTTACATTTATTCGTATTAAATCTCATCTGCCATTTAGATGCCAATTCCTCAATTATATGTAAATTCCTTTGAAGGGAAAGCACATAATTATCTGATTTAATTACCTTGCACAACTTTTTTTCATCAGCGAAAATGGAGACACTCCTTTCCAGTCCCCCCTCTAATTCATTAATAAATATGTTAAAAAGTAGAGGACCCAATACTGAACCCTGAGGAACCCCACTTAACCACATTAGTCCAGTCGGCGTATGTTCCATTTACAACAACCCTTTGCTTCCTGTCTTTTAGCCAGCTCTCAATCCATGAGCAGATATTAACTGCAATTCCTGTATCCTTTAGTTTGCACAATAGTCTCCCATGTGACACAGTATCAAAATCCTTTGCAAAATCAAAATAGACTACATCCACTAAATTGCCTTGATCCAAGTTCCTACTAACCTCCTCATAGAAACTAATTAGATTTGTTTGACATGACCTATCCCTCATAAATCCATGTTGACTCCCACTTATAATCCTGTTCAAATAGACATATTTTTGTATATTATCCCTTATTAACCCTTCTAAATTCCCACTACAGAAGTGTGGCTCACTGGTCTATAATTCCCCGGATTTGCTCTCGCTCCCTTTATAAATATAGGTATCACATCTGTTTTTCTCCAGTCATCTGGTAGAGACCCTGTGTTGAGTGAATCTTGGAAAATTAAATATAATGGTTTGGCTATTACAGAACCCAGTTCCCTCAGTACCCTTGGATGTATTCCATATGTTAAGCCCACCAGATTTGGGGGACTACATTCACCCCAATTATCTCTCTATATGGATTGCAACTATTTGTTCAGATCTCGACATCAGCAGACACAACAGATGACAGCATCATTTTTGAAGAGGCAGGCACCATCAGACCCCTTTTCTTAGGATCTAAGAATCACACACCATGGTTTGTTGTACTTTGGTTAGTGCATGCGGACTCCGACACCACCTTTACTTAGTTTGTCCAAAATCAGACTGGCACTTCTTTATTGTTACAGAGATACTTAAAAACACACGAAGTTCTCACTCCCCCACATGTCTAACCCCTCCTCTTGTGGGCAACAGCTTGTTACACTCTCACCAACTAGGAGATGTTTATCCCATGATACATCCCCCAGTTGCCAGATCTCAATTTACAGGGTTATAACACTAAATTTCCCCCTTCCAGACTAAAGCCGTAGGATTCGTGCGTGGTTGCCTCTCAAAGCCATATAAATTCTTCAGAATTCTTTAACCCTTTGTGTATCCCAGATATGGCTGCCTACTATCCTACTTCTAATACAGATGCAGTATTTTAATGTTAAGCAATGACAGTACTATATGCACCTATTACATCCATGATATAACTACATGCATGCATTACACAGATGATATAAATGTTAAGCAAGTTGTTAGTACCTTCTAACCACACATATTATAACTGATGTACCCCAAACAGTTTAGTTGGCCCTTCTTTTTATAACAGCTAGTTTCCCCACCATAGTGTGGCCTAGGAATTCGTCTTGCAGGAGAAATTTCTAGCCATACTGATCTCACTTGTGCGAATAATAGAGTTGTTATTGCCTCACAGTCCACATTTCTTCCAATTCCAATGGGCACACAATTTTGGGCATAGCCTCCATGGCTCAATTGCCATCCACCTCCCCCAGGCCATGGCACATGCCCCCTCCTCATTCATTGGGGAAAACAATTTCTTGCGCAGCTGCATCTAAAACAGTCCTTGAGCCTATTAGTTCACCCAGTCCAACAGGTCCCAGGGTGGTACCCAGTCCGGGTGACAGTTCCCAAGGTGACATGGCTAGCCCCCCTCCCAAAAGCCAGGGCCAGTGCCCTCCTTTTCCCAATGTCTGAGGGGATACATTTTCTTTGGGAGTCCCATAAACTAATACCTCCAGGGAGGAACATACCGATCTGATCCTGAACCCAGCATCCATAATGGTGGTCTGGGCTGGAGGCTCCACTTTCCCCAGCACTGCAATCTGACAGTCCTTTTTTTTTGCCCCATTGCCTTGTCCTTAGCAATGGTGTCCCCTCCACCTGGATAGGGCTGTGCCCCCGGGTCTGCCACTCTCCCAGGGCTGCTTGCTGAGCCTGTCCCTTGAACTGTGGCTGGCTTTCTGACAACGGTTGTCAGCTGGAGTTCCTTCAATGGTTCACTGTCCATTCCCAGGGCACAGTGAGCAAAGTTAATCCCATCCAGACTCTCTGTTTGGCCTGGCTTCTGCCAACAGTCCTCTGTGCCCCCTTCCAGAGCTGCACTTCTTACACAGTCAGTTCGCTCTGAGGGCAAACATTAATCAAAACAGCTGTATGCTTCTAGGGCCTCCTGGTGCCAGGATGTGTATTCATCATCCCCATCAACTTGGCAGAGCTCCTTCCTTCCCGTGAGCCAGGTCCTAGACTGGGCTGCTTCGACCAGCAGATCCATGTAACTGATTTCCAGCTTCAGCTCTTACTGGATCAAGGGTTCAATCAATGCAGCCTCCTGGGACCCTGATTTTAGTCCCAGTTCTTGGCAGCGCTGATTATACAGGATCACCCTATGTTCTATAGACCCAATGCCACATGCTGGATCGCCCTGCAGTACACCCTGGGGTCCTTTCATTAAGTCCATTCTGTAGCAGGAAGGAGGGCTGTTGCAATGTAAGTACCTTGTAACCACACATATAATAACTGATAAACCCCAAACTTCTGGGGGGAGGGGGGCTTCTGTTTATAACAACATGCTATAGAAAGTTTTTTTTCAAATGACTTATAGAGACACAATCCCACAAATGTTTTGGGCCAGAAACATCCCTTACCATTTTGTTGCTTGTATGCTGACTTTCTATGCATACCTCCGACCAGGGCAATGCACGACATCACAGAATAATCCACTATACATCATCTGAAGTGATGCTGAAAACCCATTTATAGGACATATTTATATATTATAATGTGATCATGAAACACTTACTTGAAATTGTCACTAAATTCACCATATATGCTCTGCACAATCAGATAAATAGTAGAAAATCATGTGGATATGTTATTTATTTATTTTTTAAATTGATCAAGAATTTGCTTACCTAATGCCATTTTATTGATGGCCTTTGAAGCACCATCATAAGATTATGCACAGACAATGAGGCTCTGGCTGTGACTGTCACGTTGATTATATTTAGCTTTACTGCCTCCTAATCTCATTGTTTATGCAGAGACATGGTGCAATGGATAGAGCCTTCTAAAACTGTAGGACCACAGTTTGTATTCTCCTTCTTCATTTTTTTACATATTTTTTATTCAGTTTAAATAATTATTAAATACATTTCCTCTCGCCTATGTGTTTCATACTTGCCTTTACTATATTGCATGATGTATATAGCAAAACTATATAGCAAGATGCTACAATTAAGACACAATGGTAGACTTTTATCACTAAAAACACAGGACACAAAAAAAACAGGACACAGCAATAGAGGAATAGAGGAATTAAAAGCATACGCAAGTGAGCTGGGTTATGAATGCATCGGATAAAGGGTAATTAGTAGTGTATGATTACATTTATTTGCTTGCAATATGTTTTTTTGTAGCTTTTCATTTTTTTTAAAACTTCTGCAGGTGATGTTTACACACTCAGGATTGAGTCAGGCTCCTGAGAGGGTTTGAATTTGTAAAATGTACCCTCTCCATGTGAGCATGCAACTAATCAGCAATGCTGTATGCAGCCAGCTAGATAATGCTGCTTCATGCCTTAAACTAAAGATCCTTAAAGGACCATAAATCGACATTCAAATAAAAATGCTTGAGCTGTTACACGGTTGTTCTTCAGACATACACACTCTCCTTGATAAATTCTGACAATTTATAATTGTACTGAAACCATACATTTAATCTTCTTCTTCCTATTCTAATCTGTCTTTTAGGCAAATGAGCATTTATGCTTAATTTATGGTCCTGCAATGACCTGCAACTTTTCAGGAAGAGAACATTCATGGTCTCTTTGCATGTGTCTATGTGTGAGTGAGTGCATGTAATTCACTGGTGCTGGGAGAGATCTCAGAGGCAATTCACTGGGGCTGGCAGAGGTGATGGGGCCATTCACTGGAGCAGGGAGAGATTACAGGAACAATTCACTGAGGCTGAAGGAGGTGATGGGGCAAATCACTGAAGCTGGGGGAAGTGTCACCAATCTAAAGGAAAGGTGCAGCTCAATTCACAGACCAAAAAGACACAATATATTATGTATGCTAATTTTTGCTGGGATTTTCAGGGGGTGTCAACATTGATAGAAAACTGTTTGCAAATGCAAGAAATTCAGCAAACTTCAAGATAACTGTTTAAATGTTTATTTTGGTATTTTGGTATTTTTTCATGCAAACAATTGTTTTCAGATAATACTAATTTTCCTCTATCAGACACATTCATAATCCAGCTTACTTGCATATACTTTTAAGTGATTGTTTAATTCAGTATTCTTTAAGGTGATAACAGCATAACAATTGGCAAGCTTTAGTAACTGTAATGAGACAGAATTTAAACAGTTACTGAACAAGTGATACATAGAGTATAAAGTCACAGTACAATTTTGCTTAATAAATGTTCAATAACAGATGGAAAAGAACTGAAGTGATAAAAGTGATTATCAAGAAGAATATGCTTAATCAGAAGTATACGATTTAATAAAACATATATATAAGCCTAAAAGTCACATCTTTACTGGGCTGGAAGCAGTCAGTATTTTTAACCATTTATATTTTAATCGGTATAAGATTTTAAGAATATTCAAAAATAAAGAATGTGTTTTTAAAGTGTTAAGTTTGTGGTGCATACATAAGACAGCATCCACAAAAAGGGGTTTCTTTTTTGTTTTTGTCTCTTTGTGAGCTGACCTTATCAGTTCATAAAAACAATTGGAAGCATATCATACTAGCCTTTACAGCAACACATCCATTCCAGCAAAACAAATCAGTTCTTAGGCTAATAAAAGTAATTAGTATCACTTAGAATTACATCCTATCTAAAATAATAAAAGGAATTAAATATTGTATTATTGTGATCTAACATTGCACAGATAAAACAAAATGTACCATTTAACTTAACATTCACATTTATTCCACCAGGTGAAAAAGAACAAAATATTTATTATGGAGGAAATAATCAAAATATAACAATTTGTTATCATTTGTTTCGCTGACTCATGTAGTGTATCCTTTCAGAGCTAGGGGAGTCAGAAACAATACAACCACTAACAAGTCAAGCTAGTGCAGGAGCAAAACCTTGCAGATTTTTAATATAAGTTTTCTAAATATTATATAGTTTATTTTTCATGTAAGAAAACTGAACCCATTTGCAATGTTTTAGGAATGGCAAAAAACTGATGAATATTGTGGAAAAAAAAATATAGTACAAATTGTATCCTTAATATCTATACTGCAATCACCAGGGTCAGAGTGTGGATTTAAGTTGCACCTTGTCCTATTTTTTTTGACAATTTACTTCTATATTATTTTAATCAATTGTATTTTAGTATTTTAGAAATAATGAATGCAATAGGAAAAGCTGTTGTTTTCAATAATGTTTCCACTGGTATCTGAGATAAAATTGCAATACATTGCATTGTAGGACTAAACAAGATGCATTATTGTCACAAAATCAGCCATTCGTTTACTAATTAAAAAAAAAAGTAAATACATTTGACCTGACTTCTAAACATCCTCCATTTCAGCTCAGTTGTTCTTGCACATGCAATGTACATATAGGCTGTATTATGTGTTAATGATATGCTGGTGGTTTTCCAAAAAAGATTAGGGCCCACAGAAGTAGAAAGTTGAGAACATCCCTCTCACAGGGGTGCAGGGCCAATAAGCAGGAAAGTTATCAGTGTCAAAGGTCAGGGCTGGTAGTAAGTACCACATTGGGATCATTAGCACAAGATGAGGGCTGTTAATGCAAAGATTGAGGCTAACAATGGTTACGTGAATATTTCTTAGATATACTTAGTCTAGGAGGTGCCTGAAACTGTAAATAAGCTAATTTGTTAGCAAAATTACCTTGAAAGGAAACCTTTGTATCTGGGTCCAAACTTAGTTTATGATGCGAAATATAAAGGTGCTTAGTGGAAAGCCGGACTCATTTAAAAGAACATGAAACCAAGAGTCTAGTGATCATACTTGTCAACCCAATACTTCTGAATGGATGAAGCTTGTTAAAAGATATGAGACAGATTTACATAATTGGAACATGTCTTGGACATTTTGTTAGATGTGAGAAATAGCAGATTTATATCCTTGTATATTATTAGACTCTGCTCATTTATGGTGAATTTCTGTTGTTTATGCCAACCTTTCAGTGCTTGTATTTGTTTCTATGAAGTATAACAACAGAGGTACTGCTTTATAGATAGAATCATTTGTTTACTTGCCCCGTTATTTGAATGGAGTAAGTTAACTCATGGGCCCTGAAGGCCAATTAATGAATTTCACAGGTTAGTTAATCTCTTCTGTACCTTTCTGTGTATCTTAGCTAGAATTTTTCCTGGAAGGAGACTTTCTTCTGGATATGTGGAGATAAGGAACACAGTTCTGGAAAGTAGATGCAGGATTCCTTGGTAGCTGGACAGGAGCACAGCGATTAAAACACTGTTTTCAAACCCTAAGAAATACAGCTGACACACAATTCTTTCAAATGGGTTCATACCCATTATTAAAACACACAGGGACTTATATACATGGGAGACCAAAAAGCTTCTGGTAATTTAATTAGTCTGGGTGCAGAGTAACAAAATGTAACTTAATTAAGATATGAAGGTCAGCTAACTTAATCACTCAGCAGGTGGTCTTCTGTGCTAAATGCTCCAATTGTGTCAGGTTTGCAATGAGTCTCCCAGACCTGTCCCCACAAACAAATTATTGGATCACAGCATATGCATTACAAAACTACATATAAATATTTATACCAACATCAGGCATACCCAACATGGATAAAATCAGCACAACAAAAGGTAACCCAAATACACAAGGGGTATGCATCGAGGGTGAAGGTCTCTATACACTTGCAGTGCAAATATGAGCCCTGGAGACAGAATGTCTGGGAGGGGGTGGGGGTCCAACCTGAGTAGAAGGCATACATCCAGAGCTTGAGAAAAGACATCACACAACATAACACATAAACAAGTGGTCATCTTTCACAGGGTCCTTATGGCCATTATAATACTCCTTTGATTTAACTAGCTAAATGGCTAATGTCCATCAGTGTCCAGTGGCCAGACACAAAATCCTGAGTGTCCTAGGGTTCATGACAAGAACAGCCTAGATGAAAGTTAGAACAACCGGGGAAACAAATAATCTGCGGCTGAAGAAAAGTCCTCTGATCTTAACATACATTTTTGGGTCCTGAAGGGATATTAGCTGCGGGGGTCAGGGGATTTTCACCCTGGCCCAAAATGCTGGTTGTGGAGCCTATTTGATATAGACTAAGTGAACTGCTTACTGGTTTGAGAAAGGGAGACCACACAGGGTAACCCCCTATATTATAGGATGTGATTTCTATTTACTTAGATTCAGAAGAATTCTGTAATTAAAACTCCTTGTATAAAATCCTTTTGATTAAGGTTATTAAATAACGATTAAGGAATAAAATAACATTAGTAAAGTAATATCATAACTTTAATAATCATAACAATAAGAATGTATCCTAGAGTTACGTTTTGGGATTTTCTGCTTTAGTTAATCCAATATTTTTTCTCTGTATTAGAGGAGGGGATTTCACCACTTAGTCACCTTTTAAATGTATCCAGGAGAGAAAACTCTCAGCGGCATTGGTTCCTGTTATTTACTAATCTTTAATGACCTGGGAAATTAATTGTGAGGAGTGCATTAAATATCAACCATGTAGTATAATTAAATGTATTTGTGATTTGATTTTTTTTGTCTAGAAGGAAATACATTTATAAAACTGTATTATAAACTTTCTAGCCTATAGTTTCTTTATCTCTTGTCAAATCTGTCTATTCCAGGTACATATGTTATAAGTGTTTCATTTTCCAATGATGTTTAGTAGGGGATTTTTGTCCTGTGGAGTAGGATCAATCTGATTGCTGAGACAATCAGTATACAGTATGCTTTTAGTCTATATTTTTTTTCTGTACAATTATATATTCCTACCAATCACATATATAGTTGTGAGCATACGAGCCGTTGCTCACACTTGCGAACTGGCGCAGCGAGCCCGCAAGAACTGCGTCCCTCGCTTTGCAAGGGACCGCATTTGTGGTGGTGGAGCATCCCAACGTCCCCGCAAATGTGGATCCTCGCTTAGCGAGGGGCCACATTTGCGGTGGTGGAGTATTCCACCTCGGCTATGTTTGTCCGCAAATGCGGACCCTCGCGAAGCGAGGGGCCGCATTTGCGGTGGTGGAAGGTCCAACGTCGGCAACACACACACACAGACTTAAAAAAAAAAAAAAAACTCAAAGCCGCCTCACACGCGGTTACACACACACGCAAGAGTTAACAAAAAAAATTCAGATGCGCCTCGCACGACTTAGAAAAAAAACAACTGCATCGTACACATAAAATCCAACTGCGTCCCTGCAAAAAAAATACGGCTGCCTCGCAAAAAAATACGGCCGCGAAACAAGCCATTCCCAACACGCAAAACCGGCCGAAAATGGAGCGCATGAAAACATCAGAAACACAACAAATAAACACAACAAACACATAAAAATCTTACTTACAGCAAGGGGGGGCATTCTGGCACTTCGAAAAGTTAATTTACACGTCCATTTAAGTCCAAAAAACGAGTTTAAACTGCCGAAAATCACCTAAGCAAGAGAAAAAATGGCAGCCGAACAAAACGAAAACAAGGCTTCAAACGTAACTATACTACAGTGACTCACAAGAGTGAAACACATATTATGCGGAACGTACCACAATGATATTAACCACCATTTTGAAAACTACTACGCACAAAATGGTGGATGAAACTCAAATTGTAAGCTGGAACGCAAATAGCGCATGCGTATTGCGTTCTAACGGTCTCAGGCACTTGAAAGTTTATAAATACTGCCTACGTTTCAGAAAATTCTACATTTCTACTCAGGTGATGAACGGAGTGACTGGATAGTTAACTGCTGCTGTTACTTGAGAAGAGAATTGTTTCCTAATTTCCTACTTTACATTGTGCAAATTTGAACTGAGAGGTAAGCTATAATATATTACATTTTATTATCAAGACAGGACAAAAAAAAAAATGTAAGTATGAAAATGTGGTTCATGTATAGTGACATGTCACACGCACATTTATGTGTATAGCCCCTACAACAAACTAATCTTAACACAAACTAAATAAACAAGTATATTTAAATGACATAAAAAAAAATAATAATTAACTATTAAAATATGATTCATGTATAGGGATATGTGACACGCACATACTGTATATGTGTATCATGTATAGTCACATGTCACACACACATTTATGTGTGTAGGCCCGAAAAAAAAATAATGTTCATTTAACTATTAAAATATGATTCATGTATAGTGATATGTGACACGCACATACTGTATATGTGTATCATGTATAGTCACATGTCACACACACATTAATGTGTGTAGGCAAGAAAACAAACTAATGTTAATTGAAACTAATTAAAGAAGTATATTTAAATTATATAAATTTATTGTAATTCAATATATAACCTAAAGCTCAATCTTTCTCCTTTTTTTTACTATTCAAACAGACTCTGCATCAACAGCGTCACTCAAGAATTTTCACCGTGCATTGTGAACCACAATCCCTTTTAAAGAACACCAAGAAAGAAGAAGAGGTAAGATAGAAAAATACATTACATGCTGAAAAAAAGCATGCTTTGCTAAATCAAAAAGAAGAAATATACAATTAATCATTTTACTTTCTTTTTCAAACAGACACTACAAGAAGACCGGCGGATTAAGATTGGCAGGAGGGGCCCTTCTGTCATTCGACACTTCAATCAAGGTAAAGTATAACAAGTACAAAAAATAAAGGAACTATCTATGTTTAATGGCCGCCAATATAACAAATGCAGCAACCAAAAAGTGGTGAACACAAAATAGGATAATGCTAAAAATATAGCCAGAAAATCAAAAATAGAAAAAACATTCATTTGCACTGTAGAAAAACATTAAAGCTTCATAAAAAAAACTAATTAAGCAAATCAAGTATGCAACATATGGTAGACACAAATAGGATTGTACAAAAAATCACACTAACAAAAGGCAAAGTAAATTAATATTCTTCTTTAATGTTTAAGAACCTATAAGCCTTACAAAGAAGCCTAAATAAGGATACCAAAAGTGGTAGACACAAAACAGGATTGTACCAAAAATCACACAAACACATAGCAAACTAAATTAATATTCTTCTTTAATGTTTAAGAATCTATAAGCCTTACAAAGAAGCGTAAATAAGCATACCAAAAGTGGTGGACACAAAATAGGATAATGCTAAAAACATTGCCATCAGATACAAAGTAGTAAAAACATTTAATTTCACTGTAGAAAAACATTTTACCTTCATAAAAAAGACTAATTAAACAAATAAAGTATGCAACATATGGTAGACACGAAACAGGATTGTACCAAAAATCACACTTACAAATAGCAAAGTAAATTAATAATATTCTTTAATGTTTAACAACCTATAAACCTTACAAAGAAGCCTAAATAAGCATACCAAAAGTGGTAGACACAAAACAGGATTGTACCAAAAATCACACAAACACATAGAAAACTAAATTAATATTCTTCTTTAATGTTTAAGAACCCTATAAGCCTTACAAAGAAGCCTAAATAAGCATACCAAAAGTGGTACACACGAAACAGGATTGTACCAAAAATCACACAAACACATAGCAAACTAAATTAATATTCTTCTTTAATGTTTAAGAATCTATAAGCCTTACAAAGAAGCCTAAATAAGCATACCAAAAGTGGTGGACACATAGGATTGTACCAAAATTCACACAAACAAATAGAAAACTAAATTAATATTCTTCTTTAATGTTTAAGAACCTATAAGCCTTACAAAGAAGCTTAAATAAGCATACCAAAAGTGGTAGACACAAAAGAGGTTTGTATCAAAAATCACATTAACAAATGGCAAAGTAAATTAATATTCTTCTTTAATGTTTAAGAACCTATAAGCCTTACACAGAAGCCTAAATAAGCATAACAAAAGTGGTGGACACAAATAGTATTGTATCAAAAATCACACTAACAAATAGCAAAGTAAATTAATATTCTTCTTTAATGTTTAATAACCTATAAGCCTTACACAGAAGCCTAAATAAGCATAACAAAAGTGGTGGACACAAATAGTATTGTATCAAAAATCACACTAACAAATAGCAAAGTAAATTAATATTCTTATTTACTGTTTACCAACCGATAAGCCTTACAAAGAACTCAAAATTTCTATACCAAAAGTGGTGGACACAAAATAGGATAATGCTAAAAACGTTGCAATCATATCCAAAATAAGAAAAACATTAATAATTACAGTTAAAAAAAAGAATACCTGGAATATACAAATACATTTAAATTATTTTTAAAAGGTTGCAGAAAAAAGAGCATAGCAGAAAAATTCACCATAACAGATACAATACACAAAAATAATGAATTTTTTTCTTTATTACAAATACATTCAAATCAAATAACATTTTCATTTTTCTTTTACAACAGATACTGCGTGAAGACCATCGGACCAGGACTTTCAACAGAGGACCAGACCATCGGACAACAGAGGACCAGACCATCCGACGAGGACTTTCAACAGAGGACCAGACTATCGGACGAGGACTTTCAACTGAGGACCAGACCATCGACGAGGACTTTCAACAGAGGACCAGACCATTCGACGAGGACTTTCAACAGAGGACCAGACCATCGGACAAGGACTTTCAACTGAGGACCAGACCATCGACGAGGACTTTCAACAGAGGCCCAGACCATCCGACGAGGACTTTCAACAGAGGACCAGACCATCGGACGAGGACTTTCAACAGAGGACCAGACCATCAGACCAGGACTTTCAACAGAGGACCACACCATCGGACGAGGACTTTCAACTGAGGACCAGACCATTAGACGAGGACTTTCAACAGAGGACCAGACCATCGGACGAGGACTTTCAACAGAGGACCAGACCATCAGACGAGGAATTTCAACAGAGGACCAGACCATCGGACGAGGACTTTCAACAGAGGACCAGATCATCGGACGAGGACTTTCAACAGAGGACCAGACTATCGTACGAAGACTTTCAACACAGGACCAACAAAGATTCTGCTTGAAATCACACTTCAACCAAGGTACAGTATAACAAGTAAAAAAAGAGAAAACTAAATAAACATGTTTGCTCTGCATCGATGTCAACAGAAAAAAAAAAAAGAACAAACCACCACTAACTATAACTTTTAACAAACACATTTCTCATCTACCTCTTATTTGTCTTTTATGGCCAATAATGTTTAACAGTAAATCCAAACTTCAATGTAGCCAGAACAAAAAAAAAATTGCATAGTCCACAAAAGGCTCAAAACAGAGACTCAATAAAATTTGTCATTCTAAATTTCCAGTCCTAATGTACAATATTAAGTATAAAACGTAACCACACACATAAAATAAAATAGGACTACAAATAGTACTAACAACAAAAAACAACAATAGAAACATTTTCAGAGCCCCAACATATAAGCCTTGAAATAAAATATAAAAATACTATTATAACAATCCCATGTACAATAAATTACAAAGACTAATTTATGCCCTAGACTATCCCTATAAGCCAACAAAAAAAAAACGTAGTCCAGAAAAGTCTCAAAACACAGAGTCAATGAAATTTCTCATTCTAAATTTCCCAGTCCTAATGTACCATATTAACCATACACATAAAATAGAATAGGACTACAAATAATACTAACAACAAAAAACAATAGAAACATTTTTACAGCCCCAACATATAAGCCTTTAAAGAAAATCTAAAAATACTATTAGAACAATCCCTGTATGATAAATTACAAAGACTAATTTCTGCCCTCTACTACACCTATAAGCCAAAAGTACAACAACAAAAAAAGAACAAACAAAAAGATACACCTACTATATCTACAAGAAACTATAGTGTAATTACCTTGAGTATGCTATGCATGTACGGCAAAAAATACAACCTACGACAGAAAGTAAAAGCAAAAAAATAAAAAACACTTATTTAACAGTACTAAGAAAGTACCGCTACAATCAACTAGAATCACATAGAAACAAACTGTTGATAAGTTTTTGTAAAAACAAACTTAACATCTCAAAATAAACTAATGATACATTATTTTTTTTTTACAGATTAACATGGCTGATAACGAGAGTAAACAAGAAAAGAGAAGACGGCAAACTAGAGAATGACGACAGAGAGCAGACAGCCAGCAGACACCGGAGCAGAAGGAAATTCAACGAGAAAAAGAATGCAAAAGACTTGCAAGCAAAAGACTATCAGCTGCACAAATTAAAGATACGTCAAAAAAAGCTACCAATCAAATAAAGCATTTAGAACCTGTTCCTCAAACATCAGATGACATTTTACCTGAAAAAATAAAAGATATACCAAAAAAAGCCACGAAAAAAACAAAGCATTTAGAACCTGTTCCTGAAACATTACATGACATTTTACCTAAACCAATACAACATATACCAAGAAAAGCCACGAAAAAAACAAAGCATTTAGAACCTGTTGTTGAAACATTACATGACATTTCACCTGATGAATATGAAAGTCCAACTCCTATATGCTTTGCAAATTGTCCTTTACTCAAGTCTTTAGCAGTAGAGGTTCATAGTTGTGGGGACATGACTACTCAATGTCAGTTTTGTGAGGCTTATTATTTTAAACAGGAGAGACCCAGAGATGGACAATTTATTAGTTGCTGTCAAAAAGGCAAGTTCAAACTTCCAGAAAGAAAAGAATTTCCAATCTATTTACAAAACATTATGACTGAACCTACTTTTCCAAACTACAAACATTTTAAGACAAACATAATATCCTATAATAGTGCCATATCCTTTGCATCTATGGGAGCAACATTAGCTGCTAATGTACCAGGACATGGTCCTTACTGTTTTAAAGTCCAAGGACAAATTTATCATCGGACTTCCCATTTACATCCAGAGGAAGGAGAGCAAAGAAAATTTGCTCAACTATATGTTCTAGATACAATGGAAGCTGTTGACCAACGTATGCAGATGGAAGAAAATAAAAAATGCTTACCCAGTGTTTTTATAGAGCTAAATAACATTATGGACAATAACCCCTACAGTAAAGCTTATAAAAAATTGGCAGAAGTAGAAAATAAACAACAACTTCATGCAGAAAGACATCAATTACCAATGCCGAAGGTTAATATGGTGCTTAAAAGAGACAGACATACTGATAAACGTTGTTATAACTTGCCAACATCAAATGAGGTTGCAATGGTGTTTCAAAATGATGAAGGAGAACCACCATTTCAAAGAGACATTAGAATATATCCCAGAAATGAGGAGCAACCATTCATTAATATGAGTATCTTAAGTCCAAATTTAAATCCAATGACATATCCCATTTTTTTCCCACACGGAGAAGCAGGTTGGCAAACAAAATTAACACTTCCCAGTTACCCAAAAGCTAAAGCCAGAATCCAAAATAATGTTTCTATGCTTGAATTTAAAGTAGCTCAAATTGCCATTCGAAATACATTTAATACAATTTTATGTGGTGGAAAACGAACCCAACAATGGATTATTGATTCCTATTTGCAAGTTGAGGCCAATAATTTAAACTTTATAAAATATCAACAAGATAAACTACGTGTAGAACAATATTAGGGACTAATGGACTATGTTGCTGACGTGGCTACAAGCAGAGACATGACAGCTGGAAAAGCCATTATTTTACCATCTTCCTTTCAAGGATCTCCTCGAAATATGAGAGAAAGATACAATGATGCTATGGCTATTTCCACCAAATTTGGCAAAAACGAGATTTATTTCTTACATTTACATGTAACCCACAATGGCCAGAAATTACACAAAATTTACTTCTTGGACAAAGTGCTTCCGATAGACCAGATTTAGTAGCCAGAGTTTTTAAGATTAAATTAAATTAATTAATACGTGACATCACTATAAGTCAGTTATTTGGCAAATGTCTTGCTTATGTATATACCATTGAATTTAAAAATAGAGGCCTTCCACATGCACATTTTCTTCAAGAAAAAGATAAATTAGATACTTCTGACAAAGTGGATGCAGTCATTGTTGCTGAACTACCAGATCCAGAACTATATGGAAGACTATATGAGATTGTTACTCATCGCATGATTCATGGACCCTGTGGTGATCCTAATCCACAATCACCATGTATGAAAAATAATAAATGTTCCAAAGATTTTCCAAAAGAATATAGAGACAAAACCTATGCCAATTGTGATGTCTATCCACTTTATAAAAGAAGAGAAGGAGATAGTGCCATTATTCGTGGAAAAAAAGTTGACAATAGATATGTAGTACCCTACAATCCACATTTACTCATGAAGTACAACACCCACATCAATGTAGAAGCCTGCACTTCCATCAAATCCATTAAATATGTCTACAAATATATTTACAAAGGCTATGATGCAGCTACTGTAGTCGTCAAAAGTGCAGACAACCCTGAAAGTAGTGAGTTAGTTCATGATGAACTTGCATCTCATGTCGATGCTCGCTATGTCAGTGTCGCCAGAAGCTATGTGGCGGCTTTTAAAATTTTAAATGCATGATAGATCACAAAGACATTTAGTGTATTTCCATGCTGGAAATGAAATGAATGCATTGGCCCAAAGTGAAGATCGTTACACTACACTAACTGCATGGTTTGAATTAAATTCCACAGATTCAGAAGCAACACAATTCTTATATATTGAAATTCCATATCACTATGTTTTTGTGAATGGATTATGGAGACCCAGAAAAAGCAGAGGCAATAAAATAATCCCAAGAATTTACACATTCAGTCCAAGAGATGTGGAACGTTTTTGCTTACGGATATTACTTTTAAATGTTCCTGGAGCACAAAGTTTTGAACACTTAAGAACTGTTAATGACATAGTATATGAATCCTTCCATTTAGCTGCAAGACATAGAAACTTACTAGCTGATGATACAGAATGGGAAAGATGTTTAGAAGAAGCAGCACAATGTCAAATGCCACGGCAGATGAGAGAACAATTTGCATTTATTTGTATCTTCTCAAATGCTTCAAATGCATTAGCTTTGTGGGAGACATTTAAAAGTAATATGGCTGAAGACTTTATGTGACGATACAATGAACCCATTGCACACTTAAAAGCGTTAATGGAAATCCAAGAAGTATTTTTAACTCATGGATTAAGTTGTGCAAGTTTTAATTTGCCTGATCCAGGTCTTATAGATTACATAAACTTTGAAGACTATGACATTCAACTACAAGCAGAAAGAACAGGGGCCAACAAAAACTCTTAATTTTAAAAGGGCAGATTTTAATGGTCTAAGGGCAGTAATACAAAGTATAGACTGGGACAGAGAAGTGATAGGTAAAAACACTGAACATAAATGGACAACATTTAAATCCTTACTAAATATACATACACATCGGCATATACCGTGTGGGAATAAAAGTAAAAGGAGTAAATCACAACCCATGTGGCTTAACAATGATTTAAAGATCAAGATACGGAGTAAAAAACAGGCATTTAAATTATACAAACAAGAGGGGACAGAGACTGCTTTACGGAAATACAAGGAAATCAAAAAGGCTTGCAAAAGCGCAATTAGACTGGCTAAAATAGAAAATGAAAAATTTTCCGAAATTTTTTTATTGACACAAACATAGGACAAGCACTTTTGTAAATAAGAAGTGACACGCAGGTCCCCCATGTTGGATGGTAATCTTATTGTACTTTCCTATTTGCCTTTAACAAAATATACATGTCACTGTGTGTCAACCACTTCCATTTTCCTTTTTCTATTATTGAAACATTCTGTGAAAACAACCTAGAACTGGTTAGATAGTTTATCCGCAAGTCCGTGCACTAAATATGTCTAACATCCGTTAGAAAACCTGCTCTGGTCGTTTGATTTATATCAACATAACTAAAATAAAACTTATCATAAATTAACATGTGCCTTTCACAACTTCCTTATGTAGTTTATACTTATTACCTTATCGACCTTCCACGCCTGCAGCGTCCTCTAAGGAGGAACCATGGAGAGCACTGTCCCGGACCACTCCTGCACCTAACAGCCTCCCCCCCATGAACAGAGCTCTACTGTCAATGTATCTGGAATGAGTGTTCCGTCCCGCTCCAGTCACCCCATATTTCTTTATAGATATCCACTGCATCGTTTAGTGTAGCCGTCATATGTTCATAAGTCATAATAAAGTTAATTTTGTGAATAACCGAGTGGATATCCAGTGATTTTTTCCACCAGTTCCCGGCCAAACAGCTCTTTGCTGCCAGCATAACAAATTGAAGCCATTTATTCTGGTGTACTCGTAAATGTTGTACCGGTAGCCCCAGTAGACATAGTCCCATATTGGGTAGTATTTTCGTGTTCAATGTCTTAGAGACCAGATCGGCCACTTTTGTTCACATTGCTTGGGCCGTTGGGCAATCCCACCAAATATAGCGGAAGGATCCCCCTGTGGTGCAGCCTCTAAAGCACTCGGGAGAGACTTTAGGGTCCATTTTGTGTAGCCTATCTGGTGTGCAGTAGGATCTAAATAGTACTTTCGTCGATGTTTCCAAATGACTAAAATACCTAGACCCCTTTGTTAATTCTAAATGTACCTTAGACCATTTGCTCACGTCCCATTCCTCTCCCATATCCAGTTCCCAATGCTTGATGTGATTAGGTTTGCTAGCCGTGTCACTTGAGTTGAATATTGCGTACAATTCCCCCAATATTCCCCTAGTAAGTGGGGCTTTATTACAGATTAGTGTGAACCAAGTTGATCTGGGCGGGCCCCATTTACGAAGTTTAGTGGATACATTATGTCGGATTTTATTATAGTTGAAATATTCACTGGACGGAAGATTATGTGTTTCTATAAATTTCTCATTAGTTAGCACTGTGCCATCCCTAACCCAGCCTTCAAACCTATCAAGCTTTCTTGAGGTCCACCAGTCTTTGGATAGCAAACCCATCTCATCCAGAGTACTTGGGGTAGGGAGTGCTGTGGTTGTATAGGAGATATTGGGACTTAACTGTTTATTAGAGTTGGCTTTTTCCCATTCGTTCAGCGTTAATGCTATCATCGGGTTGTTACGGGCCAGATCAGGGGGTAACCGGGAAGATGGATCCCATATTAGAGTATCCCATTTAAATGGCATAATTTGATAGTTTTCTACGAAAACCCAAAGTGGCTGATGTTCTGTCGAGTGTGCCTGGGGTAAAAAAGAAATCTGGGCTGCCCTGAAATATTTGAGGAGGTCGGGACAACCCAATCCTCCGGAGGATCTATTCCTCATCATAATGGATTTCTTTATTCTTGGGCGTTTGTAGTGCCAAATGAATCTGAATATCGCATTTTGAAAACTATTCAGGTCTCTTCTGTTTATACTAATCGGCAGAGTCCTGAAAAAGTACAGAATCCTGGGGAGAATGTTCATTTTTATTGCATTAATCCTCCCTGACCATGAGAGATTGTATTTATTCCATTTCAACAAGTCCTGATTCAGGGTCTTGTATAATGGGATATAGTTTGACTGATATAAGTCGGTGATCTCTGGAGTGATCTTGATGCCTAAATAATTTATATGTTTTTCTGGCCAAGCAAAGGGGTGTCTAGTTTTAAGAGTGTCCCTCAAAGTCTGAGGAGTCTGCGCCAAGATCGCTTCCGTCTTGTCCATGTTAATTTTGAGTCCCGAAATGACCCCGAAGGACTCTATCAGGGACATCAGGGCTGGTATTGACTGAAGTGGGTTTGTAAGTGTACACAGGATGTCATCAGCAAAGAGGCAGCACTTAAACTGGTGCAAGCCTTCATTTAATCCAGTTATTATTGCGCTATTCCTAATAGCCTGAGCCAAAGGTTCAATGGCCAGCGCGAACAGAAGGGGGGATAAGGGGCAGCCCTGTCTGGTGCCTCTTCTAATATTGATAAAGGAATGGTCATCCCCTGGGATTCTAATGCTGGCAGTTGGATTATTATAGAAAGACTTGATCACATTCACAAAGTTACCCACCAACCCAAACTTTGTCAGCGTGGCATGCAGGTATGGCCATTCAATGGAGTCAAATGCTTTCTCCAGGTCTAGTCCTATAGTACATAAAGGGGTATCATCTAGTTTCGCTAAATGGAATATGTTGAGGAGTCTTCTTATATTATCCCCCGCCTGTCTGTAAGGAATAAAGCCCACTTGGTCCTTATGGATCAATCTAGGTATGAAGTTCGCTAATCTGGTGGCCAATATTTTCCCAATAATTTTTACATCTCCATTCAAAAGAGAGATGGGTCTGAAGTTTTTAACCAGTAGAGGATCTCTGCCCGGTTTAGGGAGGAAGATTAAACTCGCTTGGTTAAGCTCGGGAGGCATGGCCTTCCCCTCCATTATATCTTTAAAAAGCTTTTCCAACTTTGGGGCAAGTTGCTTATCGAAAGTAGCATAATAGTTATTTGTAAAGCCGTCCGGACCAGGGGCTTTACCCTTCCTCAGGGTCTTAATTGTTTTACTGATCTCGTCTGCTGTGATCTCAGCATTCAATAAACTTAAATCCTCCTCAGTGGCTGAAGGGAGGTCGTAGGCGTTTAGAAATTCGTGTATTTTGTAACTGTTAGCCGTCAATTTGGACGAGTAAATATCTTGATAATAATTTTTGAATGTTTCTTTGATCTCATCTTGTTTCATGGTGATTACCCCTCTAGCATCCCTAACTTGGTGAATACGCGCAGAGTTATGTCTCAGGTTTAATTTCCTTGCTAACATGGGCGAGGGCTTATTAATTTGGCAATAAAATTTATGGCTCGTTCTTCTGATAGCCTTTTCAGTCCTTTCTGCCAATATGGCATCTAGTTCTGCTCTAGTTCGATCTAGTACAATCTGCGTTTCCCTTGTGAATTTATTCTGGTTTAACTTTTCAAGATACTGTAATTTCTTAAAGAAGTAATTTTTTCCTATGGGCTGCCGATATTTTTATAATTATCCCCCTAATGTAGGCCTTGTGAGCAACCCATGACCATCCTATTTCTGTCTCTGGAATATCGTTGAGAGCAAAAAAGGTGTTAATTTCCTCTTCTATTTGGGCCTGTACCTCTGGACTCGTAATCAGCTTGTCGTTTAGACGCCAAGCATGGATGTGGGAATTGTTTTGGTTTAGACTCAATTTACAAGAAATTAACGAATGGTCCGACCATGGGCAGGGTAAAATTTGGGCATCTGACGCGTTATTGAACAGTGATGAGTGCATCATGAAAGCGTCGATCCTGGAGTAAGTATTGTGGGTGGGGGAAAATAATGTATACTGCCTTTCAGAGGGATGCAACCCCCTCCAGGCGTCTACTAATACCAGTTCCTTAAGTAGGGAGTAAATGATATTAAGTTTTTTAGCATCTCTAGTATATGAAGGTGTCCCTGACCTGTCAAGGAAAGGTTGAAGCGCCAAGTTCAGGTCCCCGCCCATAATAATTTTCCCTCTGTCCTCTTGTTTTAGAAGGTTCAGTAATTTGATAAGGGTGTTGTGTGGGTTAACAGTGGGGGCATATAAATTCACCAAGGAGACCCTAACATCCAGAATCGTACCTGAAAGTATGAGGAAATCACCCTCCTTATCCTTTTCCTGTTTTTCTAATTTAAAGGGGAGGTTCCTGTGAAGGAGAATGGCCGCACCTGCTTTCTTGGAGAGCTGTGAACAAGTATAGAAATTGGGGTAATCTCTGTGGAGAAATTTCGGAACTTTGTCTCTCGCAAAATGAGTTTCCTGTAGGAAAATTATAGATGGCTTGATCCTTTTATAAAAGAGAAAGGCCTTACGTCTTTTAAACGGGGAGTTGAAGCCTTTTACATTATGTGTTATTATGTTGTGTGAGTGATCAGTCATGGCGGTGTGTTATCTAGGTGTGTTAAAGTCGCTGGAACGTTACCCCACATAGATCTCTCTGCCTCAGCCTCTATTTTCCCTGCCAGCTGGCCCGGGACACACCCACCACGATTCGCTCCAGACGTGGACAACTTCAGGCATTCTTTAGTCCGCCAGGCACCAGCGGGAGAACATACAATGAACAAAAAAACAACATCAGTACAAAACAGTACCCGATTAGTAAACCATGGATGACAGTAAATCCTCCCCAGACTACTATTCATAGACTTTACGTTGGGGTTAAGGGAAGGTGACTTACCCCCCCAAATTAACCCAACAGGGAGAAAACTATCAAATATCACTACCAAAACTAGCTCTAACAATATCATGGGTTCTAAACCCCTACTTAAGAAAGAGCTTAGCCACCTAAAGTAGCCATCCTGAGTACTCTAGTAATTATGCATAATGATAAGCGAGAAAAAGAATAATAGAAAAACAGTATTACAGTATTACAGTTCCACCCAATACCTCCAGTTGGCTAAAGAGATTGGTTGTGAAAAAATAAACCCAGCACTATCTAACTGCCCCCGGGCTAAACTTGGCCTCCACCCCCTGTGTGGCCCGATTAAACTAATGCATAGACAAAGATACAATACTCAATTGAATTATAGTCCTTTTTGTAAGCAATGTCCAAGCGTGTGCAAAGGATCAAGAAATCCGCCTTTCCTTCTGCAACTCCCAAGGTGGAGTTCAGGTTCCCAATATAGCGTAGAGAGTAATATGGAACAAAGTTTGGACTTGGAAAAATGTTATGATATGGGGTCCTCCGCTAGATCCTGCTCATTGTGCTTGATCTCCCTCAAAGGATTGGAAATGGGCTTTGATCTTTGCGGCTGTGGGATTCCTTGACCCTTCTTGGCCTGCCTCAATTCCGCTTGAAGGAAGGAATGTTCTTCTTCGGATTCCATAGGCACAAGTTTCAGTCTGTTCAGAAGGCTTTGGCTTTCCTCAAACGATATCACCTTGAAGGATTTTCCTTTATAAGTGAACAAAAGAGCGAATGGGAACCCCCATTTGTATGCTATCTTGTAGTGGGAGAGCACTCGCAATGTGGGTCTCATCTCCCTCCTTTTCTGAAGGGTAGAAGGGGATAAGTCCATATAGATTTGAATCTTGGTGCCGTCTGGGCCTAGGATTTCCCTCCTTAGTCTGGTTTCCGCAAGGATCAAATCTCTAGCCTTTTGCTGGGCAAATCTAATAATGATATCTCTGGGTAGGTTTTGGTCCCTAGAAGATCCCAACGCTCTGTGAGCTCTTTCTATTGCCCAGTTTGACTCCTCGACCGAAGGAAGGATCATGCTTATAGCATCTCTAGAATATTGTAGAACATCCGTTATTTTATTGGGGACGCCCCTCAGCCTAATATTATGTCTGCGGGATCTGTTCTCCAGGTCCTCTACTTTATCCTCCAACATCTGGATCTTAGAAGCATTTTGTAGGATATCCTGCTTATCTAGCGCTTGGGTCTCTGCGATCTGATCAGTGCTTTCCTCCAGGCCTTGCAGCCTCTGGCTTATAGATTGGATGTCTGACCTTAGGTCGTCCACTGCATGTTTGATTTCAATTTGCAGGATCTGTTTGATTTTAATTAAAGTCCCGTCAGTTAGTTCCATTTGAGCTGGTTGGGAACTCTGCGCTGAGAAAATGAAAAATTAATTGCAAAAGAGAGTAAGACTAACCCTAAAATATTTTTTAAGTATATTAATGGGAAGAAGGCAAGTAAGGAAGCTATACGAACATTAGAATGTGAAACAGGCTGTCTGAAAATTAGTGACCAGGAAAAGGCAGATGAGCTAAATAGGTTCTTTTCTTCGGTATACACAAGGGAGGTACCAGTGGTTGGGACACTGCAACATAATGGGGCTACACTACCTTTGCCAAATAATTGGTTAACACAGGAAGTAATCCAAAAGAGGTTGGAAAAAATAAATGTTAATAAAGCCCCGGGTCCTGATGGAATACATCCAAGGGTACTAAGGGAACTGGGTTCTGAAATAGCCAAACCATTATATTTAATTTTTCAAGATTCACTCAACACAGGGTCTCTACCAGATGACTGGAGAAAAGCTGATGTGATACCTATATTTAAAAAGGGAGCAAGAGCAAATCCGGGGAATTATAGACCAGTGAGCCTCACTTCTGTAGTGGGGAAGCTTTTAGAAGAGTTAATAAGGGATAATATACAAGAATATGTCTATTTGAACAGGATTATAAGTAGGAGTCAACATGGGTTTATGAGGGATAGGTCATGTCAAACAAATCTAATTAGTTTCTATGAGGAGGTTAGTAGGAACCTGGATCAAGGCAACTCAGTGGATGTAGTCTTTTTGGATTTTGCAAAGGCTTTTGATACAGTGCCACATGGGAGACTATTGGGCAAACTAAGGGATACAGGAATTGCAGTAAATATCTGCTCATGGATTGAGAGCTGGCTAAAAGACAGGAAGCAAAGGGTTGTTGTAAATATAACATACTCCGATTGGACTAATGTGGTAAGTGGGGTTCCTCAGGGTTCAGTTTTAGGTCCTCTCCTTTTTAACATATTTATTAATGACTTAGAGGTAGGATTGGAGTGTGGGGTCTCCATTTTCGCTGATGACACAAAGTTGTGCAAGGTAATTAAATCAGAAAATGATGTGCTTTCCATCCAAGGGGATTTACATAAAATTGAGGAATGGACATCTAAATGGCAGATGAGATTTAATACGAATAAATGTAAGGTTATGCATCTGGGAAGGAAAAATAGTCATGCAATTTATAATCTTAATGGAGAAAATCTAGGTGTATCAGATATTGAAAGGGATTTGGGAGTGCTTGTGGACAACCACATAGGTAACAGTGCTCAAAGCCAAGCAGCAGCTGCAAAGGCAAATAAAATATTAGCATGTATTAAGAAGGGTATAGAAGCCAGGGAAGCAAATATAATTCTGCCACTATACAAATCTCTAGTACGCCCTCATTTGGAATATGGAGTACAATTTTGGGCACCACTTCATAAAAAGGACATTTTAGAGCTGGAAAAGGTACAGAGAAGGGCAACCAAACTAATAAGGGGAATGGAGGGGCTAAGTTATGAAGAAAGACTAACCAAATTAAACTTATTTTCTCTAGAAAAAAGGCGTCTAAGAGGAGATATAATTACCTTATATAAATACATCCAGGGTCAGTATAAAGATTTGTCGGGGGAGCTTTTTGTGCCAAGAGGTTTTCAACTAACAAGAGGACATCCCTTATGGTTAGAAGTAAAAATATTCCACCTCAAAAAAAGAAAAGGGTTCTTCACAGTAAGGGTGGTTAATCTGTGGAATTCTCTACCAGAGGAGGTGGTGACAGCGGATTTGATAGATAACTTTAAAAGGGGACTAGATTTATTTCTAATTAAAAAGGGTATTCAGGGTTATCATGGATAATTAGAGAGACAGTAATGATCCAAATTTTTTACATTTCCCCTTGAGACAATTGGCTAAATCTTGCTTTTTTTTTTTTTTTTTTTTTTTTTTTATATTTGCCTTCCTCTGGACTAATTAATAATAATAAAAAAAAAAATTAAATAATTGATTAATAATTAATTAAAAACTAATGAATTAATAGTTAATCCGCATATTGCAGATCAGAGGAGATCTTAAAAGGTTGAACTTGATCGACTGAAAGTCTTTTTTCAACCTTAAATACTATTGCGATTTGGCCAATTGAATAAGGCTCTAAATAAGCACATAGCATATTTTTTTTAAATACGTTTTTAGTTAGTGAAAACCTTGCTTTTGGATAGATGCTTACTAACTAAAAACTTATTTAAAAAAAATATGTTATGTGCTTATTTAGACCCCTATTCAATTGGCCAAATCGCAATTGAATGAGGGCCTATGTAACTATGTAACAGAAGAAAGACTTTTAATATGTTACAATTGCAAGCATTTAATGCCATTAAACATGCAATAGATGATGACATGGTGACAGAGCGTTATTTCTATCTTGATGGACCTGGCGGATCAGGAAAAAACTATCTATATAATTTATTAATGAGTTCTGTACGAGCACAAGGTCAAATAGCAATGGCGTTTGCCACTACTGGAATTGATGCACTTTTGTTAGAAGGTGGAAGAACTGTACATAGTGGCTGTAATGATATAGGAATCACAAGGTTTTGGAGACCAGCAGCCTAGGTTAGCAATGATCCAATTCAGCAACTTGTAGGTGAAACAGGAACAAGCTTTATTGAAGGGAACAGGAACCACAATAATCTGGCAAGGTATATAGACAGGAAGTGCCTTATATAGGCCAAGGACCAGACACCTGACCAGACACAGCTGAAGAAACTAGTCACTGATACTATTGCTAGCAGAGTCAAGGTTTATCAGATCTCAAGGAAATACACAAAGGCAGGCTGGCGCAGTGGTAGGGAAGAGGTTCAGCAGCCTGGGGACCAGGGTTCAAAACCCAGCAGAGTCAATTCCTCACATTACCCCCGCCTCTATAGGTGCAGCCTCTGGATGACCTATTACCCAGTTTAACAGGGTACTGCACATGAAAAGACTGAAGAAGATCAGGAGCGTGAATATTGTCCACTGGTTCCCACGAACTATCTTCCTCACCATAGCCTTTCCAACGAACCAGATACTGAAGCTTGTTGCGGAAGATCCTGGAGTCCAGAATTTTCTCCACCTCGTATTCATCCTCACCATCCCCGAGGACTGGAGGTGGGGCAGGCAGGGCTCGGCCAGGGAAAGTGTTGTCATGGAAAGGTTTCAGCAGTGTAACGTGAAACACCGGATGTAATCTCATGGAATCTGGAAGTTGCAAACGAAAAGTGACAGCATTAATCTGAGCGATGATCTCAAAAGGTCCCATGAACCTCTGACCCAATTTATGAGAGGGAACCCTAAGCTTAAGATTCCTTGTTGACAGCCAAACCTTGTCACCAACATGATAAACTGGGGCCTCCGTTCTATGCCTATCCGCAGCTCTCTTGTAACATTCCTGAGCCTCCGAAAGAGTCTCCTTCAACAGGTCTTGGGAATCTCGTAAGGTGGTTAGCCGATCAGTGACTGCAGGAATGGAAGTAGTAATTGGGAGACTCACTAGAAAGGGTGGATGGTAACCATAGTTGGGAAAAAATGGGCTCAGAGAAGTGGAGCAGTGTTGGGCATTGTTATAGGCAAACTCCGCCGTGGGTAGAAAATCCAGCCAGTCATCCTGCAGGTAACTAATATAGCACCGCAAATGTTGCTCTAAAGTCCGGTTGGTTCGCTCAGTCTGTCCATTACTTTGTGGAGGAAAAGCTGATGACAGATTTACATTAATACCTAGATTAGAGCAAAAATGTTTCCAAAAATGAGATGTAAACTGCACTCCCCTGTCAGAAACTACTTCATCAGGCACTCCATGCAAGTGAAATATTTCATGAATAACCAGGTCAGCCATCTGTTTAGCTGAAGGGAGACCCTGAGCTGGTATGAAATGACCCATCTTAGTTAACCTGTCCACAACAACAAGAATGGTAGTGTGTTCCTTAGAGGGAGGTAGTTCCACAATAAAGTCAATGGATATAGATCCCCAGGGACGATGAGGAATCGGAAGAGGCTGAAGCAAGCCAACAGGGGATGAGCGAGGAGTCTTATGTCTGGCACATACATCACAAGAGGACACATACTTCTTAAGCATTGTCATATGGAGATCACGAGGAGGATCACGAAGAACTGGATCGTCAGCGTAGCCCTTTTTAATGCGAGACATCAGATCAGAAGGAAATATAACTCCAATAAATATATCCTCCGGCAAGATGGTGGTCTTGGTAACGGTAGTAAGGAGGGGGTCAGCTATTCTAGACAAGGCATCCGCCTTACCATTCTTGGAGCCAGGACGGTATGTAACCAAAAAATTAAACCTCGAGAAGAATAGGGACCAGCGTGCTTGTCTGGCTGACAGTCTCTTAGCTGATCGAATACATTCCAGATTTTTGTGATCTGTGAGGACAGTAATTGGATGGGTAGCTCCCTCCAAGAGATGTCTCCATTCGGTGAAGGCAGCTTTTATAGCCAATAGTTCTTTATTCCCTATGTCATAGTTTCTTTCTGCTGGCACCATCTGGTGGGAATAGAAGGCACACGGATGTAACAGCATCTAAGGTCCAGTCCTTTGAGACAGTATAGCACCAACAGCTGAATCAGAAGTATCAACTTCCACAATAAATGGTAATTCCGGCTGAGGATGTACCAGGACGGGGGCAGATGCAAACAGAGTCTTTAATCGGGAAAATGCGGTATCAGCCTTATCGGACCACTGAAAAGGAGTCCCTTTACGTGTAAGTTCAGTGATCGGTGTAATAACGGCAGAGAAATTCTTAATGAAACGCCTGTAAAAATTGGCAAACCCCACAAATCTCTGAATATCTTTTTCATTCTTGGGGATGGGCCAGTCCAGCACAGCTTTAATTTTACTTGCGTCCATACTTAAATCTTTAGGAGTTAATACATACCCCAAGAAATGAATTTCTGTTTGTTCAAAATCAAATTTTTCCAGTTTAATGTATAGGTGGTGGGTACGAAGGCGCTCCAGAACTATACGGACCTGTTTTCTGTGGTTTTCAAGATTATCAGAAAATATTAGGATATCATGCAAATATGCCACAACAAACTGATCCAGGAGATCTCGTAGTACATTTGCAGGGTTATTACAAAGCCCAAATGGCATTACTAGATATTCGTAATGCCCGTACCTGGTTCTGAAAGCTGTTTTCCGTTCCTCATTTGGTCTTATGTGAACCAGATTATATGCCCCCCGAAGATCAAGCTTCGTACATATTTTAGCTGAGCGAAGTCTCTCCAAAAGTTCAGGAATGAGAGGCAAGGGGTAGCAGTTTTTAACAGTGATGTTATTAATGTCCCTGTAGTCAACACATGGCCGTAGGCTGCCATCTTTCTTTTCTACAAAGAATATAGGAGCTCCTGCTGGAGAAGTAGATGGTCGAATAAAGCCTTTGGCAAGATTTTCTTGTATGTATTCACAAAGAGCTTTCAATTGAGGCTCAGAAAGGGAAGATATACGGCCAAATGGGATAGCAGCCCCAGGTAACAGCTCTATTGGGCAATCATAAGGCCTGTGGGGTGTAAGCTGATCAGCATTCTTCTTATCACAGACATCTGCAAAATCCCGATATTGTAGAGGAAGCTTAGTCAAGTTTGTAGCAACCATTTCATTAATTGTTGTGGCAACAGGTGTTACCTTGGAGGGTTGACAATTCATTAAGCAGTGTTCTAAAGGAAAGGACAAAGTTCTGGTCTTCCAATCAATCTGTGGGTTATGCAGAGCAAGCCAAGGTACCCCCAAAATCACTGGAAACTGTGTTGAGGAAATTAGGTGGAAAGATATAGCCTCATGGTGATTCACTTCCAGAGTCAACTTTAAGGACACAGTCTCATGTGTAACTGGGCCTGACGTAAGTGGAGAACCGTCTACTGTCTCCATTAACACAGGTGAAGAATTAGGGATAGACTGAATTCTATTTCCTGCTGCAAATTTGATGTCCATAAAGTTTCCGCCTGCTCCAAGGGTTGTGTGACAGAATCCAGTTGATCTGAAATCTGAGATTGGTGTCGAATCTGTGCACCCTCAGCCGTCATAGCTATTGTTCTTTTGGGTTTGCTAGGGCAATTGATGGCATAGTGCCCTGCACTACCACAATACAGGCATAAATTGTGAGTGCGTCGCCACTGTTTTTCCTCATTGGATAATGGCCATCTTATTAGATTTACCTGCATAGCCTCAGGCTCAGAGTCTGTAGGTGTTTGTGGGGTCGAAATAGAAATTCTTGAATAGGGAATAGGAGTAGCACTTAGTCTAAAAGAGCCCTGTCTTTCTAATCTTCTTTCAGAAAGTCTCCGATCAATACGGATAGCCAAACGCACAAATGCATCAAAGTCAGCAGGAAGATCAACACGAGCTAGCTCATCTTTTATAGCTTCTGAAAGACCTTTTCTGAGGTGGAACCTCTGGGCTGATTGGTTCCAGGTAGTATCAGCAACCCACTGTCTGAATTCAGCAGCATATTCAGCCACAGAGCGCCTTCCTTGATGCAAATGAAAGAGAGTGACTTCTGCTGTAGCACATCGATTGGGGTTATCAAAAACTAGGCACATGGTCTCAAGAAAGTCATTTAAATGACCCAAGACTGGACTGTCCTGTTAGAGAAGAGGGGAGCCCCAAGCCAGGGCTTCATCTTTGAATAGGGAGAAAATAAATCCCACCTTCTCTCTTTCAGATGGAAAACGGTGAGGTAACATCATGAAGTGCAAACGGCATTGATTCAGGAAACCCCTAAATCTTTTGTGATCTCCTCCAAACTTTTCTGGTAGGGGCAAACGGGCATCTTGTGCAGGTGTAACAGTAGCAGCCACAACATCACGTGCCCTGTAGCTGGTATACTCACTGTGCATTGACTGAACTTTATTTTGCAGTTCAGCTACCTGGTTCTGCAGCACTTGAATGGTCTGTGCCTGGGTCTGCACAGATCTTGCAGTAAAAGCAACCTGCTGGGCCAATGCAGAATCTGACCCGGCGGTCTCCATGAAAGGGCCAGATTATTCTGTAATGATATAGGAATCACAAGGTTTTGGAGACCAGCAGCCAAGGTCAGCAATGATCCAATTCAGCAACTTGTAGATGAAACAGGAACAAGCTTTATTGAAGGGAACAGGAACCACAATAATCTGGCAAGGTACATAGACAGGAAGTGCCTTATATAGGCCAAGGACCAGACACCTGACCAGATACAGCTGAAGAGACTAGTCACTGATACTAGTGCTAGCAGAGTCAAGGTTTATCAGATCTCAAGGAAATTCACAAAGGCAGGCTGGCGCAGTGGTAGGGAAGAGGTTCAGCAGCCTGGGGACCAGGGTTCAAAACCCATCAGAGTCAATTACTCACAGTGGCTTTAAACTGCCAGTGCCTATTTTAGAAACTTCTGTGTCAGATATTCGCATGACATCATTACAAGCAAAGAAATTGAAAAAAAGTAAATTAATTATAATAGATGAGGCTACAATGATGTCATGCTATGCCCTCCAATGTATTGACCGTTTGCTTCATGAAGTCATGGATAATGCTTTTCCATTTGTTGATAAGGTAATGTTGTTAGGTGGCGATTTTAGACAAACATTACCTGTCGTTGTACATGGAAATAGAACTGACATTATCGAAACCTGTATACAGTCAAGCACACTATGGAAACATTTTACCCATCTTCAACTGCAACAAAATATGAGATCAGAAGGCCAAACTGATTTCAATGATTGGCTTATTAAAATTGGAGAAGGCAGAACAGAAAAAATAACACATTTACCTGACGACACTGTAGAGATCCCACCTCATATGATTTGTCACCAAGATATTATATCGGCTATATTTGAAGGTAGCATAAATAACCAGGAATATTCAGAGCTTGCCAACCAAGTCATACTAATGTGTAAAAATAAGGATGCATTAATCCTCAATAATGAAATCTTAAAAAAAATGTATGCACCACAAAGAAATTATCACAGTGCTGATTCTTTACTTGCTGATGACAATAAAAGTCAGGCTAACTTTTCTACTGAATTCATAAACTCACTAACTCCTTCTGGAATGCCACCACATATTTTGCAGCTAAAGAAAGGTGCATTTGTCATGTTACTGCAAAATATGAACCCCAAAAAAGGCCTATGCAATGGGACAAGATTAATTGTTCAACAATTAAAGGACCATTTTATAGAGGCTGAAATTTTAACTGGTACCCATAAAGGAGAGAGAGTTTTCATACCAAGAATAGATTTAGCACAAGTGAAAGTAGTCTCCCTTTTATACTTCAAAGAAGACAATTTCCCATTATTATGGCATTTGCCATGACCATTAATAAATCACAGGGTCAAACGTTCAAATCTGTGGGTATTTTCTTGGAAGAACCAGTATTTGCACATGGTCAATTGTACGTTGCGTTATCACGGTGCAAAAATCCACAGGCTATTAAAGTTTACATTGAAAATAATCTCTTCTCTGTTCCAGCCTCCAGCATCCATCTTTAAAACACTCACCTGGCTTCCTACAGACACTGCTACAAGCCTCCAGCATCCATCTTTAAAACACTCACCTGGCTTCCTAAAGACACTGCTACAAGCCTCCAGCATCCATCTTTAAAACACTCACCTGGCTTCCTACAGACACTGCTACAAGCCTCCAGCATCCATCTTTAAAACACTCACCTGGCTTTCTACAGACACTGCTACAAGCCTCCAGCATCCATCGTTAAAACACTCACCTGGCTTCCTACAGACACTGCTACAAGCCTCCAGCATCCATCGTTAAAACACTCACCTGGCTTCCTACAGACACTGCTACAAGCCTCCAGCATCCATCTTTAAAACACTCACGTGGCTTCCTACAGACACTGCTACAAGCCTCCAGCATCCATCTTTAAAACACTCACCTGGCTTCCTACAGACACTGCTACAAGCCTCCAGCATCCATCTTTAAAACACTCACCTGGCTTCCTACAGACACTGCTTCAAGCCTCCAGCATCCATCTTTAAAACACTCACCTGGCTTCCTACAGACACTGCTACAAGCCTCCAGCATCCATCGTTAAAACACTCACCTGGCTTCCTACAGACACTGCTACAAGCCTCCAGCATCCATCGTTAAAACACTCACGTGGCTTCCTACAGACACTGCTACAAGCCTCCAGCATCCATCTTTAAAACACTCACCTGGCTTCCTACAGACACTGCTTCAAGCCTCCAGCATCCATCTTTAAAACACTCACCTGGCTTCCTACAGACACTGCTACAAGCCTCCAGCATTCATCTTTAAAACACTCACCTGGCTTCCTACAGACACTGCTACAAGCCTCCAGCATCCATCTTTAAAACACTCACCTGGCTTCCTACAGACACTGCTCTCTCTGCCCTCCCTCCCTGCCCCACCCACCCTTGTGTTGTCTCAATTTATAGATACTCATCTGACTTACACCTGCTCACTCAGCATCACCTGCTTCAAATGGTTCAACTAATTTAATACACACAAAAAAATATATAAAAAAAAAAAAATATATATATATATATATATATATATATATATATATATATATATATATATGTATATATATAATTACACACAACCCAGCTACTCTCCCATCTTGGTCACTAACAATTTTTCTTTTACTCTTACACCTTTATCTCATCTACTCCCTACACCTACACACTGTGTCGAAATGCTCTCTCACTTTTTTCTCCTCCTCATCTTCTACTGGCTCTCTCTCAGACTATCATTTGCAGCCTATCCGTATCACACCTCCAATACTATAACCATCTCACCTTCCTTGCTTTCCTCTCCTCTTCTCTGCTCCCATGAGCTATTCTCTCTCCTCCAATCACAATCTCATCCCCTCCCCAACACTCATAAGCAGAAACATCACTGTAAGTCCCACTCCCATATTCTCTTACTCTCACTCCTCCTTCTGCTAGCTGCTGGAGACATATCCCCTAACCCAGGTCCCTCCCTCATTTCTACCTGCTTTCAGCCACGCTCTACTCCAAGGGCAAAAAACCCCCCAGAAAAACACAAAATTTGATACCCATCACTTGTCACAAACCTTCCACTCTTCCTTTCTCCTGTGCTCTCTGGAACGCACGATCTATCTGCAATAAACTCACTTTTACTCACGACCTTTTCACTACCAACTCCCTCAATCTACTGGCTCTTACTGAAACCTGGCTCTCCTCTTCTGATACTGCCTCCCCTGCAGCACTCTCGCATGGGGGTTTTCACCTCAGTCACACACCTAGACCTGGGAACAAACAAGGTGGTGGTGTGGGTGTATTACTTTCTTCTCGCTGTACGTTCCACCTCATACCCCCTGTCCCATCCCTCCAATTTTCGTCTTTTGAAGCTCATACTATCCGCCTCTTCTCTCCTATCTCTCTACGTGTTGCTGTAATCTATCGCCCCCCAGGTACTTCCTCTCAATTTCTCGATCACTTCTCCGCCTGGCTTCCACACTTTCTTTCCTCCAACATTCCCACACTGATACTTGGTGACTTCAACATTGCCATTGACACCCCCACCTCCTCAGCAGCCGCCAAACTACTTGCACTCACCTCTTCCCTCGGCCTCTTACAACTTACAGATTCTTCAACTCACCATGCTGGTCACTCTCTTGACCTTATTTTTACCAATATTACCCACACCTCCAACCTAGTCATCCACCCTCTCCCTCTATCTGACCATCACCTCCTTACCTTCAACCTCAACACATCTTCCTCCCATCACTCTTCTTCAACCCCAGCCACAATAACCCACAGAAACCTGCTAGAACTCGACCCTACCCAACTCTCCACCGTGCTCCAACCTCTTCTCAGCACTATCACCAACCTCAACTGCCCTGACACTGCCAGCACACACTACAACTCTACTCTCTCTTCCACTCTTGACACTCTGGCCCCCATAACTACACACAGACCCCCTCAATCTCATCCACAACCATGGCAAACTACACACACGCGTTACATTCAGAAGTGCTCCCGCACTGCTGAACGACTATGGAGAAAATCACGCTCCGCAGCAGATTTCCTTCACTACAAGTTTATGCTACGTTCCTACTCCTCTGCCCTCAACCTGGCCAAACAGCAGTACTTTTCATCACTAATATCAACTCTGTCCTCTAACCCAAAACGTCTTTTTGACACTTTCAATACTCTCCTTCGCCCACCACCTCCCCCCATCCCTTCCTGTCTCACAGCTGAAGACTTTGCCAACCATTTTACACATAAAACTCAATCTATCCACAATGAACTCTCCTCTCACCGTGGCTCACACACTTCACTCTCTCAACTAACTCTACTAACCAACTGTTTTTACATTCAAATGTTAATACTTTTAATACAAAATTATGCTCAAATATTAATTTACTATGTTACTGTTTATAATGTTCCAAGTTGGAAAAATGTTTTGTCAAGTTCCTTAGTTACACAGATAAGAAAGTTAAAGTTTCACAAAATATTATGTCAAGTTTTTTACCTAAATATATTACAGCGTTCATGTTAAAATTGGGTACGTTTCAAGGAGAGTTTTTACTGTTTGTCTTCCTCTGGATTAAATGTATATTGAAGTTAACAATTCTTCAGATAGAAATTGCATGTTAAAAAACCCTTACCTCAAGTTTACAATACTGATTAGTTTAAAGTTCAACTGTTTTTACATTCAACTGTTAATACTTTTAATACAAAATTATGTTAAAAAAATGTATTCACTATGTTACTGTTTATAATGTTCCAAGTTCAAAAAATGTTTTTTCAAGTTCC
Organism: Discoglossus pictus; assembly: GCA_027410445.1. NCBI lineage: Eukaryota > Metazoa > Chordata > Amphibia > Anura > Alytidae > Discoglossus > Discoglossus pictus. Next base: position 193,975,534 of record CM050164.1, on the reverse strand, counting down.
AAAGTTACACAGATAATAAAGTTAAAGTTTCAAAAAATATTCTTTCAAGTTTCTTACTTAGATATATTACAAAGTTCAGGTTAAAATTGGGTAAGTTTCAACAAGGGTTTTTACTGTTTGCTTTCCTCTGGATTCAATGTATATTGAAGTTAACAATTCTTCAGATACAAATTACTTGTTAAAAAACATTACCTCAAGTTTACAATACTGATTAATTTAAAGTTCAACTGTTCTTACATTCAAATGTTAATGCTTTTAATACAAAATGCTTTAAGACTTATTGTTCACCAAGAGAACATTTTACAAAACTAAACAGGTTTAATATCACAATACTTACAAGTGTCAAAATATGTATATTAATAAATAAACAACTTTCCAAACATACACATCTCATTGCCGTCATTTTTTGACGGGCAAGTCGCTAGTATCAATATAGTTCATTGTGTGGTAATGTGATTTGTAAAGATCTATTTGTGTCAGTAATAATTTGTTGCCAGTGCAGTGTAATAGGAGGTGTAATAGGGGGACATAACAATAAAATGTATACATTTTTTTAAAGTTGTCTACATTTTTTACTTCCTTCTGGATTACTACCTTGTTGTGTACTTCAATGAAACTATGAGCTATACTATATAGGGTCACTCAAGATGGGAAGGTCATAGCTGAGAGGTCAGACAAAATGCAGTACAGTATAGAAGGAACTGGCAACTCACTCCAATATCTTTGCCAAAAAAACTGATATGCCTGACATGCTGCAGTCCATAGGGTCACAGAGGGTTGATCACGACGGAACGACGAAACAACAACATTTTATACAATTTGATGTTGCAGCAAGATCTATTCTAACATAGGTTCTGTATAGTAAGCAGTAGCATGTCTCATGATAACGAGCAGACATTTATTATGTAAATCTCTATCTAATCTCACTCTCCAATACAAAATCTTTCCCATAAAAAAAGTAAACATTAGCTGTTTTAACTTCCTTTTAAATAGTCCATGAGAAGTAATTTTTTACGGGAAGCCTAGCATATCTTTACCAAAAAGAATCTGCATACTGGGACAAGATCTACTCTTGGATGATTTCAAATTTACTGTGAAAAGTCCTAAATGCCAAGCAGTTTTCTAAATTCAACGTTCCTCATATGCTTTCTTTATATCATTGGTTTTTAACAGCAGAACCCTCAAAAACCTTTGGGTTAATGTGTTTATGTCCATGTGCCAAACAGTTAGAGTTACATTTATAAAGCTCTCTACAGCATAACCTTATCACTGCAGGTAAATCTAGTGTCTAAGGTCCTTTTAATAGATATAATTATTTGTTGCCATAATTCGTTATATCCTGTGTCTCCTGGGGCTAAGGCAAGGCCAACTGACTACCCTACATGAATGTCACTATTTTAAGGCGCATTCCTATGGCAAAAGAATGTCATATAATCATTACAAGTATTATCATGTATCTGTGAAGCTAGCAACCATACATATTATGAGTGGTAAAAGGGGGGGCTAGGGTGGGAAACATTGAGGTGAGTCTTTCTTTCTGAACTGCATTTGTTTATGGTAATAGACATTCCAAACAATACGTCATAGCCAACCCTTACACCCTTCACACACCTAGGTTCCCCTATAAAAACAGCCATGCGAGAAGAGGCTCAAATCTTTACCCATTTTGCACACAAAGGAAATCAATATTTTACATCAAGGGGTCGACACTAGAGGCAACCAAATATGAAATTTTTTTGCATCTTTGTTCTAGCTACTCTTCTCAAGCATGCGGGTAAGGTATTTTTTATTAAATATTCTGGGAGCTTAAACTGAATGAAGATGTGAAATGTTTCCACTTGCTGATATTCTTGAATTGATGGACACTGGAACTTTTTCAGAGATGTGATGTTTTTTTTCTAAACATAACAAGTCAGTTTTACTAAGTACCTGTTAGTTCAGTGCGAAAGGATACAGCATATGCAGTGCTAACTTCATAAAAATAGTAGATGGAATTATATTAAGGTACATTTCTCAATTTAAATGACCTGGATGAATATAAGTAGCATAATTTGTTTCTTTCCACACAAATCTTTTACTGTATGATTGGGACTTGATCGTAAAGTAAAAGAATAGATTGAGGGATATAAGACAGTTCTAATAGTTCTAATTAATAGATGTTACTTGAAATAAGGGGGTTTTCACAGTGGGTGTGTTGCCAGTCTCTAAAATAATATTAGTAATCATTTTGCAAAATGTGTAGACTCTAGAACAGTGACAGGCAACCCATTCCACTTGAAAGTATCACTGTAGGAAAGGAATTACTTGGCAATAGATTTATAGATGAGGAAAAATATTTAGGAGTAAAATTGTGTATTATAATGAATTGTGTATTGTTGACAATGGGCATGCACTACATCTCGAGGGAAAGAGGCTGGTGTCTGCATGGGAAATGAAGACCCAGACAACTGTTGCGCACTGCTGCTCTAGAAGGACAGTGATACACTATTGCTGAAGAAAAGTTCTGCAAAGTGTTAACATTCAAGAGGACACATACCAGTTTGTTATAGTGCACATACAGAGACAAGACTGGGCCAATAAAAATAAAAGTGAAAAGCCAGAAAGATGCTATGTTAATTGAACAGAATCCTATATTGCACATCTTGACTCCAACTGAGATTAAACTAATTCCTAACAATATTTCTCATTTTAATCAATTGTCCTTTTAATATATGTGATATGCTTATTTATAGGCTTTAGAAGGTTTAGGAAGTCATCATATTCTATTTTCATATGTCAACTTTAGGGATAATATCTTAATGCAAACCAAACAGGTGTAAACAAAAAAGACATTTCATATATATATGATTAATCTATGGGTTAAGAGATTAAAGGTATATGAAAGTGAGGTGGGTTATGAATTCATCCTGTAGAATGCATCATAACCCACCTAGCAAAAAATGTTTGCATTAAAAAATGCAAACATTTTTTGCAGAAAATAAAAATATATGCTGGGGTCAACTGAGATTTGCATATTGGATATCTCATTTTTAATGAGACATACAATATGCAGCACATGAGCATGCTGATTGGCTAAAGGAAAGGAAAGTGTCTAAAATCATGTGACTTGCCGCAGTAGGGCAGACTACAGGTGCTAACTGAGCATGCCTGCACAACCCCCAGGACAAAAAGAAACATTGTATAAGTCATGCTTATTATCCCTGGGAATTTCAGGGGATGTCAATATTGAGAGGAACCTCTTTGCAAAAGCAAGACATTCAGCAAACTTCAGGCTAACGGTTTAACTGTTTACATTTTTTTCATGCAAACAAATTGTTTCAAACATTATAAGTTCTCCTCTATCAGATGCATTAATAACCCAGCTCACTTTCATATACATTTACGCTTTTTTTTCTAGCATTATATGTTCAACTTCCTTTCCCTACTCTACATTGCTGTTTTTCTACTGTGCACAAGCTCATTGATTATCTGTACAGAATATGTAAATCCAAGAATATATCACCACCATTTGTGGAGAGCTATCCAAACCACATAGGCCTCTGTGGCATAGTAATTTCTATAGTGAACGAACAGGGCTGCACTAAACTTGACCACTATGAAATGTTTCTACCCAGTGATCTCTCAATATTCTACATCTATAATATATTTTCTAATGCATCTTGGATATTATAGTTGTTATACTCATAGTTACATAGTCATTGAGGTTGAAACAATACTTTTAGACCATCGAGTTCAACCTTTTTAGATCTCCTCTGATCTGCGATATGCAGATTACTTGTTAATTGATAATTGATCCAGAGGAAGGCAAACTGAGACAATTGGCAAAGTTTCACTTGGTTGTTTTTTTTCTAAGGGGAAAAAAAATATAAAATTCCTTCCTGACCCCAGATACGGCAATCAGGCATCTCCTTGGATTAATACTCCCTCTCTAATTATCCACTATAACTCTGAATGCCCTTTTTATTTAGGAATATATCTAATCCCTTTTTGAAAGTTATCTATTGAATCCGCTGTCACCACTTCCTTTGGTAGAGAATTCCACAGATTACCACCCTTACTGTGAAGAACCCTTTTCCTCTTGTCAGTTGAAAACCTCTTGGCACAAAAAGTTTACTTGACATCTCCTCTTAGATGCCTTTTTTTCTACAGAAAATAAGTTTGATTTGGTTAGTCTTTCTCCATAACTCCATAACCCCTCCATTCCCCTTATTAGTTTTGTTGCCCTTCTCTGTACTTTTTCCGGTTCTAAAACATCCTTTTTATATAGTTGTGCCCAAAATTGTACTCCATATTCCAAATGAGAGCGTACTAGGGATTTGTATAGTGGCCTAATTATATTTGCTTCCCGTGTTTCTATACCCTTCTTAAAACATGCTAATATTTTACTTGCCTTCGCAGATGCTGCTTGGCATTCAGCACTGTTACCTAGGTGGTTTTCCATAAGCACTCCCAAATCCCGTTCAATATCTCATACCTCTATATTTGCTCCAAGATTATAAATTGCATGGGTATTTTGTCATTCCAGATGCATAACTTTACATTTATTCATATTAAATCTCATCTGCCATTTAGTTGCCCATTTCTCTAATATATGCAAATCCCTTTGGAGGGAAAGTACATCATTGCCTGATTTAATTACCTTGCACAAATTGGTGTCATCAGCAAAAATGGAGACAATACTTTCCAATCCTACTTCTAAGTCATTAATAAATATGTTAAAAAGGAGAGGAACTCTGAGGAACCCCACTTACCACATTAGTCCAATCTGAGTATGTTCCATTTACAACAACCCATTGCTTCCTGTCTTTTAGCCAGCTTCCAATACATGAGCATATGTATTCCTGTATTACTGTATTCCTTATTTTGCTCAATAGTCTCACATGTGACACTGTATCAAAAGCCTTTGCAAAATCCAAAAAGACAGCATCCACTGATCCAGGTTCCTACTAGAAACTAATTTAGTTTGTTTGACATGACCTATCCCTCATAAATCAGTGTTGATTACTTATAATCTTGTTTAAATAGACATATCCTTATACTATACTCTTATAAACCCTTCAAAAAGCTTTCCCACTACAAGTCTATAATTTCATGGATTTGTTCTTGCTCCAATCTTAAAAATATGTATCACCTCTGCTGTTCTGCAGTCATCTGGTAGAGACACTTTGTTGAGTGAATCTTGAAAAATTAGATATAATGGTTTGGCTATTACTGAGCCAAGTTCCCTCAGTACCCTTAGATGTTGTCCATCAGGATCTGGGGCTTTAGTAACATTTATTTTTTCCAATCTCTTTTGGATTTCTTTATGTGTTATTATTTGGTGAAGGCAGTGTAGCCCCCTGGTACCTCCCTGAAGTATACTGAAGTAAAGAACCTATTTAGCTCACCTGCCTTTCCCTGGTCACTAATTGTCAGACAGCCTGTTTCACATTATAATGTTCCTATAGTTTCTTTACTGGCCTTCTTCCAATTAATATATTTTACAAATATTTTAGGGTTAGTCTTACTCTCCTTTGCCACTATCTTTTTATTTTCTATTTTAGCTGGTCTAATAGGTCCTTTGCAAGCCTTGTTGACTTCCTTATACTCAAGTAAAGCAGTCTCTGTCCCCTCTTTTTTGTATAATTGAAACCCTATACTTTACTCCTCGTCTTCATCTTTAAGTCATTGTTAAGCCACAAGGGTTGTGATTTACTTCTTCTACTTTTATTTCCACATGGTCTATGGTGATAAGTATGTATAATTAGTAAGGAGTTGAACGTTGTCCATTTATGTTCAGTATTTCTACCTGCCTGTTCTCTGTCCCAGTCTATACTTTGTATTGCTGACCTGAAAACGTTAAAATTTGCCCTTTTAAAATTAGGAGTTTTTGATGACCCCTTACAGTTTTGTTTTTTTAATTCAATCTCAAATTAGACTGTGTTGTGATCACTGTTTCCCAAAGGTTCCCCTATTTCAACATTTGATACAATATACATATTATTTGTGATGACTCCCATTATTAAAACTGACCCATGCTTAGCTGCATTTCCAGTCAGTAACAATAATTGTATTTCTTCACTTTTAATTTACTCATAAAACAATAGTGGCAATAAAATGTTATTAATGCATTTAGAACATTAAGTAATTTATTGTTTTCTCTTTCTTTTCTAGGAGCTTCTTGCTACAGTAAGTATGTTTAAATAATGATTATAATGCGTATGTATAATTGTTTTCCACAAATTAAGGTTTATGCATCTATTAACAACATTTTATCAAAGACTTGTATTGTTTTATAGATTTGTCCAATTCGCAAATGTTAGTCTAATGTAAGACATCTGTTTATATGCTCATATTTACATCTCATAATGACCTTGTTGTCTTGTGTGCAATTTTGTTTCTGCCCAGCCCCAGATGAAGGAATGTTTAACCTATTGAAGCCATATATTTAGGTTACAAAGTTGACATTTTGAAGTAGTAATTATATAGGCAACCATACCTGAGTTATAAAACAATGATGAGTATGAAGATTTTTTCATCTAATTGAGCCATCAACTAGATGAACAGACTACAAGAGTGCAGTTAAACAAATGTTCAGACTTTTGCACAACATTACTTTGTAGAGATGAAGAAAATAGCAGGATTCTGCTGGAAAATTAATGTTCAGAAACTTTGATCATCATTACATATAGGGAGGATTTCAGACATAACCTAGATGTGCGTAAAATAAGTGAGCATGTTTCTCTCTCTTGCCAGATGCAACTGACTATCCTCAGTGTGATTCCTGTCAGGGAGAATGTGGGCCAGGAAATGGATGTTCCTGCCTCGATAATGCCATCTGCATTCCTACTGCTTGTGCTATGGGGTCAAATGAATGCTGCCCCCCTGGGCTATTTTGGTTAAACTCCTGCTGCTCAGGTGAGAAGTACATCTGTCTGGTCACAGTGGGTGTTCCACTCAAGTCTTCAGAGGTATATTATATAATTACACTTTTCTTCTTACAGAGGACGTTGCCTGTGATCCCCCATGTGCTGACGATGAATTATGTAAAGATGTTAATAGTGTTGCAACTTGTCTCTGTGACGAGAGTAAATACAACAAAAAGAGTAAGTCACTACTTTTCCTATGTAACAAATTTCAAAGTTCTCTCATATGAAAATATGTTACGGTCTTTAATGTCTTAAAACAGATTGTAGGCTCTTTGGGGTAGGGATCCCTCTCATATTGACTTCTTTGTGTAAAATGCACTTATACATCTTGCAGTACTATAGCATATGTTTGCCCATTTGTATGATGGGCAAACATATACTAATTATAATAATGATAAAATTATCCAATAGCCAGTCTATTGCTGATTATATGTGTAAAGTCCAATTATACATGTACATACAGTTCTTGTTCTTCCTCTTCCAAGGAATGGACTGAATATGGACACAAATTGTTTTTTTACTGATGGTAAACATACACAGGACACACACTGTGGTAAATTTCTAGAGTTTATTGGACTGGGCACACCTTTTTTTCATTCTTAAATTCCCCTTCTTCAAACTTTTATTTCTCCACCTCCAATATTTCATATATGCTTGCTACTCAGCCATTTAGAGAAAATAGCTTAGTTATATTCTTGTTCTCTCTCTTGGGAAGTTTGTGTAGCCACATCTATCTATCTGTCTGTCTATCTATCTATCTATCTATCTATCTATCTATCTATCTATATGTCTGTCTAAATATATTCACATATATATTTATTCTGCACAGATTATTTCTTGATTTTTAATGACATTGAGCCAGCTAGGGGAATAATATGCTCTACATAGTGGAGTGTAGAAAATGAATTGGCCTTTTAATGTCTTATCGGGATATTGTACTGTTTACCATATTTTTCTGAAAGCCAAAGGGTTAGATATTCCGAATCAGAGTTAAGACAACAGTAAAAATAACAATGAAATTAATCAATTATCATCCTTATAAAGTGTTTGTTCTTGTAGGATGCACAAATGCTACTATGCTGTAGGAAATTAGCCTGTTATCAGCATCATTATATATATATATATATATATATATATATATATATATAGTGGCAAAATATCAGGCAATGGCTGTATATTACATAGTTACATAGTTACATAATATTTAAGGTTGAAAAAAGACTTTCAGGCCATCAAGTTCAACCTTTTAAGATCTCCTCTGATCTGCAATATGCGGATTAACTATTAATTAATTAGTTGTATATAAAAATAAAAAAACAATCAATTCCCTCCTGATCCCAGACGACCGGACCTCTCCCTGCATCAATACTGCCCCTCCAATTATCCATGATAACCCTGAATTCCCTTTTTAATTAGAAATAAATCCAGTCCCCTTTTAAAGTTATCTATCGAATCCGCTGTCACCACCTCCTCTGGTAGAGAATTCCACATTGAAAGTTATATATTTTTTGCGCTGTTGTATGACAAATTACCATTCACTATTTTATCTATTTATCTCCCAGAAGTGTCTATTGTTCAGTTCAGTTATTTTTTACACTGGTAGAGATGGGGTTAAGGGACAATCATTGTTTTGTAAATACCTTACTGGGTGTCACTCTCTCACAACTCATTCCTGTCACCAGTTTTAAGCTTGACTTCATGACACTAGTATGGCATATATTTGCTGTTTGAAGTCAATATTTGGAGGTTAGATTTAGTGTAAGAATATTATTCACACTTGTGCAATATGTGTCTACAGGTGTCTGCCAATAGCAGTTGACAATCAGAATCTTAATAATAGATTATTTACTTTCCAGATATTGCAGATTTGGTTCCAATACTCACCTGCGAGAGTGATGCAATGATCGTGTCTCTCAGCCGGTGTCTCCTAGATGCCCTTGGATATAACTCCTCCTCCTTCAAGCTAAATAACGACTCTGAGATCTGTACTTTCTCCTATGCTGATGTTATTAACAATCAGAGTGTACAGTCTATTCAGGTCAAACCACAAATTGGATGGTGTGGGAATAGTGCAATGGTGAGATGTTTATTATATTTTTAGACTTTCATCTGAATTTTCATGACTTCATTATTTTCCAGGGCAAAAACATATTATTTTTTCCTGTTCCCACCTTGTTTAGCTGGTAAATGGCATTAATGTATAATGAAAATGGTGAACTCAAGTGAATAATGTACTTTGGTAAACCTAGTATATAAAGGTAACAAACCAGTAATAATATAACTTTTTCGTCTCCAAAATTCTTGTTTTTCAGCACAATTAAGTCTTTTAATTTTTTTGCAGAATGACTCTTCTAAACTTTATTATGCAAACACTCTGCATATTGGCATTCAGAATAAAAGACTCATTACCATAAACCCCATTGAAATGAACTTCACCTGTTCTTACAATCTCACCATGCAGACTGTCCTCAATGCAGCTCTCCATCCTATTCTAAGGTAAGAGCAGAAGTGCCTGGTTCTGAGAAGTAAAGTGAATGGGAGCTATATATATATATATATATATATATATATATATATATATATATATATATATATATATACACAGAAGTATAATCTCTAAACAGTGCAGGGAGAAAGTCGACAATTTCTGTATAGTGAATGACCTACCTCTGTATTCTAAGTTGCAAGGTGATTGCAAAGTGAAGTTATAAAAAAAGAAAATTCCAGTGAAGATAGATTGACGGGAAGACAAGTAGACATAGAGGGAGACCATCACATACAACTGAATAATATAGTTTCACAAAACAATGTAAAAGGAAAATACTTTTTTTACCCAAGTTTTGTCCAACCTACAATTAGAACTGAACACACTGTCATACGTGGTCAATAGGCAATATTTAACCATGTTCAAACACATCTACACATGTAGTCAAATGCACACATTCACAGAGCAGCACTCTCATACAATATACCACAAGGGCAGCAAAAACAGAGACGCATTTGACAATGTGTTCATTGCTTTTTTGCAAAATTACTTATGTCCATAATAGTTTATCCTATGAGATTTGTTGATAAACACTACCTTAGATACTTAATCAGCAACAGAGCATATCAATGTGTGCGTATATCTTTACTCCATCATTCTACTTCAAATTAATGGAATGATTAGTTTACAATCTATACCAGTTTTTTTTTCATCTTGGCCCCTTGGTAAATGATTATCATCATCAACCTCTACTGATATAACACTACCCAAAACACAGATCAACTTACCACATTAAGTGCTGCTTCTCTTTACCTATCCTTCTGGATCTCTGTGTTGATAGCATACAGCTGATCATCAGTTTGTACCTTAATTATCTCTAAATACGCCTGTAGTGTCTGTTTTTTGTCATCTCCACCTCTCTCTATTATTGCTCTTCATAGGAACATGGTCAGTCTCAAGTCCTAGATTTTCTCCCTCTACACAAGTTTCCTTAACAAACTTATTACTTTGGCATTTGGTACCATTCTTATTCTTGATAAAATTCTAACTGTCTACTGGGATGAATTAGTGCTTCATATAGCGCAGCCTGAATTATGTCACAATCACAATACCTGGCATGTAGGTAAATGTTGACAATTGAGCGAAAAATTAAATTTCCCAATTCAGTTGCTTTTGGTTTGTAATAGACTTTGTAATCTCTTTTATCATTTATTGCCAGTTATGTTTTCAAATTCCAGTTTTCACCAAGAAAATGTTTAAAAAAAATAATTATTTCCCAAAGAAGATATAACCAATATGTTAATTCACTCACTCATTATGCATTAGATACTCACACCAAATCAAGTTGTTTCACACTAGGAGCAATTACTTAAAGTAGTTCATAGTTGGATCTGAATTCCTACATGGAGCACAAAGGCTTTACACATAGTACATATTTGGTGGTAGTACCTGCTTAATTGAGGATTAAAAATGGCTGTGCCTGTCCAAGTAAGCATGTTTCATGTTTATTGAAATTAGTGAACAAAGGATTTTTAGTAAATGTAAATAATCAGGCCCTCAAACCTTTTCTTGGTATTGGGGTTTCTCTTTTATTTATTTCCACTTGAAGTGATACTGCTCTCCTTCAAGTCACACATTCAGTCACTAGTGAACATGAACATCTCCAGAATTCATCACTTTCCAGTTTAAGAAAGTACAAACATTCTAATACACTAAGTTATACCTTAACTACTGTAACTTGATCCTCACTGGCTTTCACATGTCTATCCCCACTTCAGTCCATCATGAAAAATTCCTTACACACCTCTCCTCCTGCAGTGCACTTCTCTGTCATTAACTCACCATGCCCCCAGAATCAAATTGAAAATAAATCTACACCCCCTACATCTCTGCTTTCATCTCTGCTTTCATCTCCGTTTTCATCTCCGTTTTCATCTCCAGGTATAACCCAAACTAAGCCCTTCAATCTGCTCAAGACCTACTCCTTTTCTCATCACTTGTTCCCACTTCTATCTACAGGGATTCTCCCAAGCCAGTTTTACCCTACCTCACAATCTCCTCGCTTATAGAGCTTAAACATTATTAAAAAACCCATCAATTTAAAGAAGTTGTACACCAATTATTTTCACACTTATAACTACAACTTACAGAAATCAATTATCCTCCTGTTTCAGTCTTCACCTTGAAAAACAACCACCTCTTCCAACCATCTTTTGATATTTATTGATCTCCCGCTTTCCTTTTGTCTCTCTTGTCTACCTTTATGCCTTCTGTGTAAGCATGTCTTAACTGTATTGTTATGTGCAACCTACTCATTATATTTTGGCTATGCACTGTGTAAAATGATAAAAAGATTATTAATAATAATAACAATAATACATTTAATACAGAAGTATTAGTACATATATTTTTGGTAGACAGTCTCTATTTTTTTCCTACAGCACCACCAACCTACCAGACGCTAATGGAAACACTTCATATCCTCTCACCATGGCAGCCTACCGGGATAGTCGATTCACAGAACCAATACAAATGAGTGATACTGTGAATGTGGGATCATATGTCTATCTGGGATTGTTTGTTAGTAATGCAGATGGAGATATATTTGCTCTGAAGGTCATGCAGTGTGTTGCTACTCCCACCACCAAAGAGGATACTAACAAAGTGCAGTTATTGAGTGGAGGGTAAGTTTATTGAGTCTTCTGGACTGGTCTGCTGATCAGTCCCCTTGCAACATGTTCAGTAATAATGTTCAAAACATCCCAGTTATAGCAATCAATTCATTCTGGATACATTATTGGAGATTAGGGGCAGAGCCTTAGGCATGATTTATTGAGTTACACACAATGGGCCTCATTCAGTTGCGATTTGGCCAATTGAAAAGGGGCTCTATATAAGCACAGAGCATATTTGTTTTTACAGAAGTTTGTAATAAGTGACCTTCCTATCCAAAAGCAAGGTCTTCACTAACTAAAAACTTCTGTAAAAAAAAATATGCTCTGTGCTTATATAGAGCCCTATTCAATTGGCCAAATCGCAATTGAATGAGGCCCAATGTGCCCTATTCTATTGGCCAATTCGTAAATTTATACACACTTAAAACTGCTCTTAAAATTGCCACATATTCTATTAGCAACTTGCAATCCAGTTACCAGTTACCCGTCCACAATCACTACGGGCCAGCCAAAAATGCAAATTTGGCCCCAGAACTCCATTGGTTTTAGCACAGCTTAAATATTATGAACTCAAATAATTAAAGTAACACTAAAATTAATATTCTATTAGACCAGTAGCTCTAGCTCACAAGTAACGGCTAACCCCAAACTGAAAAAAGTATGACGTTTCGGGCAAAAATATTATGAGTACTAAATAGGACTCGGAAGGGCTTTTTCAAAACTTATTATAGCTGTTGCAGCGATTAAACACACAATACGGTACGTTAAAAGCATGGAAACACATTAGAATTAATTGCACAGCAGTCTCAAGCCCACATATATGCAATTAAAAAAATATTTGTTTTAAATGTTATTTCTGAGTAATATCGAACCTAGGACTCAAGGGGTTAAAAAATATCATGAAACCCACAGAGACTAAAACAGATGATCTAATGCATCTTATAGAGTGCTTGATTGCTTGATTGCGAGCCCGATTGGCAAACATTACCTATTGGCACTAATTAATTTGTAGCTTACGATTGGAGACTACATCTAACTTCCATGTTTTACTGACGACATCATGATGGTCTCGTTTACTATTGGCTATGTCTAACAAGTACATTATGGGCTTGCTTAAAAATTGTCAGATAATATGACCACGCCCTCTGAAATCCGACTTAAAAAGGCAGGGTTCACGAGTTTAGGGACAAGGAGATAAATTTTGAGCTTGAGTCAATAGAATACATCTCTAAAAATTAAGAGAAAAAAACACCCAAAGCCAAAATTATGGGTTACAGACATTTGCAGGTTTTTAATAGAAAAGGGCTAAATGTGCTGATCCAGACACATTATATATGAGTGTTGTTATATTATATGTTCTTTTCACAGTTGTGCAGTTGATGGAGAAGTTGAAACAGTGGTAGAGGAAAATGGAAAGGGTCTGGAGGCCAGAATCAGAATCAGTTCTTTCGCATTTCAAGGATTCAATGACGTGAACATTTTCTGTGATGTTCGGTTATGTGATAAAAGATCTAACAACTGTACCGAGGTAACAAGATAGTATATTAATCAATGGTTAGTTATCACACATATTCTATGAATCATATACAATTTAGAGAGTCTATTATTCTCTTTTTCATTGAGAGCATCTTGAGTACACCTAATTATCAAAATCACAGACTGGAAAACCTGAGTTCACATTTGGACACAGCTATGAGTCAATACTCCTTCCCAGGTTCCATTTTATTAGTGGCAGCTGGTGACTTTGCAAGTTTGTGGGGCTGGAAGGTAGATTCCTGGCCCCTACCCTTAAATTGACTGCCCAAAAGTAGAAACTCCTCCCCTTTGCAACATGTTACCTCTGTAGGCCCTGCCCACTGACACATACGCTACCCACTTACTTGATATTTTTTTCCTGTCACTTTACGTATGTATTATCTTGATGACGGTGAGTTGATGCTGGTTCTGCTCACTATTCTTATAGTGATGGGAAGTGCTTGCATTTTCTTGATGAAATGCAATAATTAAATAGAATACATATAAAACATGTTAGATCAGGACGTATATCCGTGGCAGCCCATAGAAATAGACAAAAATTATCCCATAGAGAGAGAGACAGGGATCAAGAGAGAGGGATGGAGAAAGAGAGGGGGATAGCGAGAGGGATAGATAAGCAAGCAGGAAAGAACAATTCAGCATAGAAACTGGATTTCCAAGAGAAGACCCTAATGGCAGAAACAATGTAAGCCATTTGAATAAGGGGACGACAGAGGAGGAGATTGATAGATGAGGTTATTGAAGCAATGAACATTAACTTGAGGAAGCTCAGAGGGTAGTGGCAGACAGATGTGCCTGATGTGCTGTGGTCCATAGGGTCACAGAGAGACGGACATGACTGAACAAAAACAAAAGTAATCTGGAAAACAATACTATATTTGAATACATTTTTACAACACTACACTGGCTAAATGCTCCTACAGGTAGACTGATTGAAGTAAAACCTAAAAAGCTGACATCAAGCTATTTTATTTGACAATACAAGAACTAAAACTGAAGTAAAAACCACCAAACCACTTGTACCATACTCCACTTAAACTGAATACAAGCCCTGTATATCATTTGAATTAAATAAAATCAGATGTTAACTGTTATACTAAACTGTACTAAAACTGTTGATTGCAAGCTCCACAAGTACATATATAATTGTGGGCACATTTGCATATCCCAGTTCAACTTCCCAGAATGCAGTGTAATAACTGTTTTTCTCGGAATTCTGAGCTCAAAGCAGTTTTTTTAACTTGCTTTAGACATTCAAATGTGAACACTATACTATTATACTACTACTATACTAATACTATTTATTTACTGTACTATGTTTTGCCCACCATATTATAAATGATTGTTGTGGTGAAATACCTACTCATAAAGTCCACAGCACAAGCTGAGATCCTGCTCCATGCTGATGATAGCCAGTAAGCTTGAAACAGCTGTACATGGATTAGATACTCAGCCTGTGTTTCATCCAACCTTGGCTTTGCATTAAACATGTAAAGGAAGCCATGTTTGATAATGGGTATGGATTGAAGAGCGAGGCATTTGTGGGCACATTTCCATGTCCCAGCTCAACTTCCCAGGATGCAGTGTAATAATTGTTTTTCTCGGAACTCTGAGCTGGAAGCAGGTTTTTTAACTTGATTTAGACATTCAAGTGTGACCGCAGATGCACTTTTTATTTACTATATATATATATA
This sequence comes from Discoglossus pictus, assembly GCA_027410445.1. Taxonomy (NCBI): domain Eukaryota; kingdom Metazoa; phylum Chordata; class Amphibia; order Anura; family Alytidae; genus Discoglossus; species Discoglossus pictus. The sequence continues at coordinate 193,960,236 of CM050164.1, read as the reverse complement.
TATATATATATATATATATATATATATATATATATATTTATATACAGTATATATATATATATATATATATATATATATATAAACACGTCTCATATACATTATATATGTGCTTGTGGACATACGTACACACATACACACACATATATACACATACATAGGGGTGGAGAAGAATATTCAAATATAAAAAACATGGGAACCTGGGAAACATTTGTAGGAGCACAACAGGCTGCTTTCTAGGAGCCTGGAAGGTGGCCCTTCATAGGGATGCAGATGCCTTATTCTATGTAAATATAGAATACAAGCTGTATTCTAGGAGCTTGGAAGGAGGTCTTTCATAGGGATGCAGATGCCTTATTCTTTGCAAATATAGAATACAAGCTGTATTCTAAGAGCCTGCCTTCCAGCTTGTCTGATATAACAGGGTAGTCAGCAACATACAGAGTACTGAGATGGCTGAGGCTCTGCATCCAGCACACTGAGACAGGAGTTGTTGTTTTTTCCCCAATAACTTTATTCATAAAGAATGAGAAAGAGAGATTATACAGGGAACAATAAAGTGTGTGTGTGTGTGTGGGGGGGGGGGGGATTTGTCCTTCAGCACACAGACTGCTTCAATAAATTAAAATGTGTATCTAGATGCATGGTGCCTGGGGGAATATGAGAGAGTAAAGTCACACAGAGAGAATAAGAGAGTCACAGAGAACAAGAAACAGAGAGAGAGAGAGAGAGAGAGAGAGAGAGAATAACAGACAGACACAGTGATGCTGTTTGACAGACAGCCTCGTTGCTTCAAATCGAGCACAGGCAGCATTGTGCCCTGATTTGTAGTACAAAGCAACTCACCAGCAGGGGGGGATGTAATAAGGGGAAAAAGTCAGTGTGTTTAACTGCTTGCCAAAGGATTCATCATTTTAAGTGACAGCAGCAGATTAAAAATAAAATAAAAGATTGAACATGATATAATTATTTTTTATATTTATATTATTTAAATTAATCAAGTTAGTGATGGGGCATTAAGTCAGTACATTCATTCCGGGAGGGCGTTTGCCCATTTGCCCCTGCATTTTATAGATATTCTTGACTAGGATCTGCAAGAACCTATAGTTGCAACTGAAAGAGCATACATTATATTTCAAAAGCAAATTGAGCAATAAAATGACGGTTCAATGTCCTATGATTGTCAGACTAAAAGCTCATTTCATTGCCACCAATATGAGTGCTTAATCTGGGACTGAGGCATTGATGTCAGAATGTGTTTCACTAAACTATTAATGTCCGTAAAGGACCACTGTGATCATATATTTCAAACATTCTTTTGTGAAGAACTACCCATAAATATGCAAAATGTATTTGAGAATGAAAAATAAAAAACAGCTTCTCATATATTACCTTTAATATTCAACTATGCTGCTGTGGAATCTGCCAATCCACTTTCTAAGGATGGAGAAGACTTTGATTGAAAGATTTTAAACAATGAGATTGTGGCATCTAAAATTACCAGTGCTTTCAAAATTAGTGAAGTAAAGCTCATCAGTGTCCAAAGACACATTAACCTGAAAAAGCAACAGATAGAATCAGCTGATATAAGAAAATTGATTACCTCCAGTAAAGAATAATTTGGTATACACATGAGAATGTAAAGGTTGTGTGTACTTGTTTGGCCCTTTATCTATTCAAAAGAGCATACAATATAACATTGACCACAGTGGTCAAATAATATGATTGCTAGCAGCTTTTCTACACCTAATCAATGCCTACTGGTTTTAAATGGAATCTGTCATCCACAAATCAAGTTTTTTTAAAGTTATTCTTAAAGTGCACAAACTAAATATATGTTTACTAGCCATTTGCCTATAACATAAATCATTCTTGAGATATCAGCATTGATCTGCTTATTGTTATGCAAATTAGTGTATCCCAAATACCAGTTGGCTGCTTTCATGTGGTTTTAGGATTAAAGTCTGCTTGTCTGTCTCTGTGTTGGCAAAAGCAATGCCTCCTATGGTTATCATGCAGTTAGACCCCCTCCCCCACCATCATCAAGAATTTTGAGCTGCAAATTAATATATTAAGCCACCCATTAAGTAGTTGAACATTAGCAATTTATCCCCATATTGCAGATCAGAGGAGATCTAAAAAGGTTTTCAATCTTAATTACTATGTAACTATGCAACATGCAATGCTGAATATCTCTGGAATGAGTTACTCTACGGAAAAACAGTTATTACAATATATATATTTACACATATATATATATATATATATATATATATATATATATATATATATAAAGATTGAGGTAACCGTGAGTGCCCAGTAATCCAGTTGAATAATCAGAGTACTGCAGTAACTAGTGATACCTTTTTTATTGGACAAACTTATTCATAATATAGCGACGAGCTTTTGAGAGAAGATCCTCTCTTTATCAAGTCAAAAAGTTGATAAAGAGAGGATGTTCTCTCAAAAGCTTGTTGCTATATTATGAATACATTTGTCTAATAAAAAAGGTATCACTATTTACTGCAATACTCATATTTTATATATATATATATATATATATATATATATATATATATATATATATATATATATATGTATATATATAATTTTACTTCTCTGTAAGATGAAACTAGCTTGCTGTTGAGGTGACAGTGTCACAATTTACACAATTGTCTCCCTGTATTTCGATAGTGTGAAACTGGCCGTGCAGTTGCATCCAACACCAGAGAAGTGATGCTATCTCTGCAATTTGAAGGTACATTAATGTGTTGACACTCTCTTTTTCTTCATGCTTGTTATTACCTAAAATCCTGGATTGAACGCTAGCCTTCCTTATTATTTTCTTTCCTTACTCCCATACTTTCTTTTTTCAACAGAATTTTCCTATTATGACAATTATCTTCCAAATAGCAATTATTAATGCTAATTTTATTATCTTTTATTAGATAATCTGGATTTGAGCAGCTCTGGATCCCATATAGGTAAGAAAGATCACAGATACAGACTTGCTTTGAAGTGCTTTTTATAGATGAAATGACCGTGTAGTACATTTACAAGTAGAGGTTATGTCCCAAATTTATTAAACAGAGTCATTCATTACAGCAAGCAATACGCCAAACTATACGCAAAACATTAATTATCCAGTGGTGAAAATGCCTTAACATTCAATATGATAAAAAACATGTATATCCAATTCAGTGGCATAAAGGGGTGGTGAACAGAATAATAAACCAGTGGTGAACAGAATAATAAACCAGCAGTGATATTCTTGAACACATTTATGATATGTATATAAAATGGCATACATTTTGAGCTGTACAGGTAAAATTACCCTTTTTCTATTATATAATTGACCTCCCATTGAAAACCATTACTATATATGCTATGCACTGTAAACCGGTTGCAAACACCATCCTTTACAACAGGTAAAATTTTGCTGATTTTTTTGCTGAACACTAGAGGCATATTGACATGAATTGAGCAAAATCAATACACCAAAGTGCTTTCCACCTTTGATAAATATGGACCTATATGCTTGTTTGTTGGGCGTAGATTATTACAAACTAGATGCAGTTTTTGAAGAAAATAAAAGTTAATACTTTTGAATGTTTCGGTTTTCTTCTCAAACAAAGCTGCTTTTCTCTTCCTCCCTTTGTCCATCTGGGTATGGTGAACACTGCCTGGAGGCTGAACTAAGAAAAAAAGTCTGACTTGTCAGAATCTGGTACAGATTGAGCATGTTCAGTAATAGGGCTGGGGCTATCATGCCTCATGTAATGTCATTGGCAACGGCCTGTGGTGCAGATGCAAGCAGGTTACATTACAGTTTTTACCTCAGTGTAGACAGTGCGGCCAGTGACATCACGCTACATGATGGTCCAGCCCCCAGGCAGAATTGGCCCTGCCGTCTAGTAAGCAAAGAGAGGAGGAAATAAGCAACTATGCTTGAGGGAAAACTGACACATTCAAAAGTAAGAAAAAAATTATTTATTTTAAACTGCCTGCTGTTTTTAATAGTCTCTGCCCAAAAAACATGTGAGTTTTACTTTTAAATGTATTATAGGACAACCATTTCTACTAATATACAGCATAAACAGCATTAGTGATACAGAGTAGTGACTGGCATAGCATATTGTCATTTCTATACAGCACCTATTTGTATAGATAATAAGGAGTTGTATATAGAATAGTGCCTGGTATATTATTATCATTGCTTTGTGCATTTAGATTTCACTAACATATACATCTAATATCTTATTAAAGCTACTTTTCTTGATTAATTATATACTAGCGACTTGCCCATCTAAAATGACGGGGCAATAAAACTTGAAGCCATGGCAATGCTGTGTGCCACACAATGTAAAGCTTTTGCTACTCTGAGCATCTTTGGCGCTCATTGCAAGCCTCTCCCCTCGTGTCCTTCAAGTTCTGTGCTTTGCAACGATCATGTTCGGCGCTCATCACAAAGACAGATATATAAGTACAGTGTTAAATATACAATTTTTTTTAGTGCAGTGTAAATTAGAAAATGTTTTCAGGTCTCAGAGCATAATAAAGGGATTTAAATATGTAACTGCTTTAAGAGTGCTATCGCTGGCAGCCAATGATCAGTAATCCAGATATATAAGTGCAGTGTAAAAAGTTAAACATTTTTAGTGCAGTGGAAAGTATATTTTTTTATTTTTCCATGACTAATTCATACATATTAAGTTAATGTACGTTAATAATTAATTCTGAATGACCAAATGTATTAGGAAGTGCAAAGCATTAATGTATTCATAAAGTAACAGCAGTGTAAATATGCTTTTTAGCGTATTTTATTCATATATATATTTATTTTTTTAATAATTAATTAATTACTTAATAAATTAATATACTTTACTGTGTTTCAATGCATCAACTGCTCGCAGTCGATGAACGCCTTAAGGCGCTCATTGCCTAAGTGCTCCGAGTTTCAATGACTCAACTGCTCGCCTTGCTATGCGAGGCTCGCAGCTGATGAGCGCCTTTGGCGCTCGTCAGCTAAGTGCTCTGAGCTTGGAAGACTTCTGTGCTTCAACAGCTCGCCTTGTTACATGAGACTCGAAAGCGTGACGACGATTCATAGTTTGACAGCTATTATATGTGATTGTACATGGAAAATGGGGAGGAGCCAAAAGTTACATGTTTACTGAGCCTAAAGCCCTGACGACTACTATACAAGATAGTAATGAGGTTACAGTATTGTTAGTGGTATATGAAGATGATTTGTTATTTTAGCGTATTAAGGAGTCACTAAAGTCATGAACCTTGAACTAAACTATCTTATAGAGCATCTAAAATAAAATAAGTGTAAAACATCTCTCATTTCAAGCTTGTTTCACCATTTTATAGTTTTTTTCAAAATGCTGCCAACGGCACTCAACTTGTTGATTTAACCATACCCTAAAAAAGAGTCAGCTGCACAGCAAGAATCAGTGAGCTTATAGGCACCTTCTTTCAGGTCCTGAATCAACCATGAATTACAATGTATCTCTCAAAATATTCATATTTATCTTTACTTCAATATTAAATTCCAAAACATCAGAATTTCTTTTTTGAGTTTAGAATATATTAAGAACCCAAAGGAATAAGCTGACATTTTTTGGTTGCAGTAGAAAGTTTTATTGCCATTTTTATCCTTACAGAATACGCTGCAGAGAGCCAGGCAGATGAATGAATAACTAGCTTATATAAAAGCACTTATCAAACAGTGAAATATACATAAATTGTAAAAAATCTAAAGTTTTTTTCACTGGATTTTCATTGCTTTGTTTGATGATATAGAGCAGTACTAATTAATTACATGTCCCTTTAACATTAAATACAACTTAGTACATGGGTGTATTTAGGTTTTATACTGCTCTAAGCCATTCAGTCAGAAAGTGTCAAGTACACATGTCAAATGCATATAGTAAATATTTCAATGTACTGCACTGAACCTTTAGGCAGTCTGCTGTCCACTGAAAATGTGCTGCCCTAGGCCTGAGCCTTGTGCATCTTTGTACAAACACACCCTTGTTTTAGTATTAAGCACATTGCATAACTGTGCATAATATATAAAGCATGATAACTGGTGTATAGCAGATACAAAGGACATGTACTAATATCAAACACAGTAATTGATATTTAGCATAAGGACTGGTACACAATGTGATATACAATTACAAATAAATATGTAAGTTGATAGTTGGTAAATTATTTCTTTGTGTGATCTCATATAACTCTATATGATTACATCACTTCCTTATTGTGAATCAGTTTCTATTTACCTACAGTCTGTGATATAAAACTCTCTTTTTTCTTGCTGTAGTTTTGTCCTGGACTGTGCTGGCCAGCTCCCTGTTCATCCTACTGTCCAACAAACTCTTCTAATGGGGACATTAGTACCCTACCTGCTGAGATGGGTATAAAGGAGGAAGTCCTAAAGTTCATTTATTATATTCAATATGTTTATTCTGATGGACTGAGAATAATGTATTTTTCTTCACCTGACTAAGAATGTATATATTTTATCTTGGGCATTAGATGTGGCTTTTTTGCTTGGTATAACATTGCATGCTGCATCTTCAGAATATATGGTATATCCCTCACCTTGAAGCACAGTCTCTTCATATGCCTCTGTCAAGATTATCTTGTAAGGCCCTGTTTACAGATACATTAATGTATCATTCTCTGATGTATGCTATACTACAAAGAAAGGATATGACATTCCTTTCTATTTCTTTATTATAGAAAATAAAAAATTTTTATAAGACACAAAATAATTGTTGTACTGCATTGGTTAATTTCAAAGTGTAAAACTCAGTGTATATCTGCATATGTTTGTACTAGTTGAAGAAAAGAATATAGCTATATAACAAAAATAAACCATAGTTTCTAAGAGCCAAAGAAATGTAAACTTATTGGTTCTGAGAAATAAAATAGGATAATAGTAAAATAAATTAAATATAATAATAAACTGAAAACACATATTTATGACACCAATTTCAACTCATACCATGGTCAGCGTTTGCAGAAGACTTCCTTAATGCTCCCACTTTTTATCTGTTCTAAATGGGCCACCGTAGTTCTATATTATAAATCTATTATTTTGAAGAACTGCACATCCTGATGGGAAAACAGTTTTTCTAAACTTAAAAATAATACAGCTTTTATTTTTTTTGCTGCAATAGAATCTAAAATAATTTGCCTGTTATCAAGTTTAGTTAATTAACAGACCATATTGAAAAAATTTGGCCACAATTGTCCTTTAATTCATATTTTTCTCCAATTATACTTTTTTGCCCAAGTATATAACATTTTCAGCTTTTTTCCTTTTTCATTATGCTCCAGATGTTTTGCATTAATCTGTGATGAATTCTTATATTTACTTTTTTATGTTTAATAAACAATTATATATAATGACTGTTTCCCTATTGCAAACAGTTATAGAGATATGGAAATATTATATTCTTTGTTGCATCAAATTGAGAGTATTTGATAATGTGTTACATTGTATTTTCTTTTTTCAAATAAAGGTCTCAGCACAAAATGTTATTTAGAAGTTTAACTACTCGTTTGCGGCTTGCCCTCTGCCTACCAATACAATCTAAAGTATGCTCTCTGCTCTTCCTGTCTGTTTCAATTCAGTTTTAACAGGTTTTACTTAATATTTTTTTAAGCATAAAAGCAACTTTTGTAATGTTGAAAACATGCTCTTTTACTTTCATGAAAAAAAAAAAATAGTTGTGTTCATATACTTTTAAAGGACCACTGTGTATTATCAAAAAATCTGTGTTTGTGAAATATGCAACAACCTAACAACATTAGCAGCTCTTTAAGGCATGGCCATTTAAAGCATTTTCAGAGAAAATTTTCATTTTAGCAGACTATGCTAGTGCATGGAAGCTGGCATGGTAGTCAAACTTAATTTTTGAGGCACAAAAAGTCACTACCGAGCACAACAAGCAAATACTTGCCAGAAGACTCTGCTGAGCCTATGAGAGGGAGGGAGTAGATCTCCTGTGCTGAAATCTTATGAAAATACACCAGTGAATCAACAATCCCCCCTTTTCCTTCTACTCTTGATTAGATAATAAAAAGTAGGAGAAGAATTCCGTTTCTAAACCAACAGGAAGTATAGAAGACACCAAGTTGACTTCCTACAGACACAAGTCTTGCCTACCAAAATAAAGATTTCAACTGAAAATGCATTTATGCCCACAGCTTATATAGCAGCTAATGTAAATTTATTACAGAAACATATTAAGTTTTTCCAAATCTACATGGGAACTTTAATACTACCCTGCACCTATTATTGCTTAAACACCTACAGTTATATCTTATGTCTCTTGACATTAAAGCACAAATTATTTATCTCATACTCTTTATAGTTACATAGTAATTGAGGTTGAAAAATGTTAAAGCTGAACCTTTTAAGATCTCCTCTCATCTGCAGTATTTAGATTAATTCTTAATTGTTAGTTGAATCCAGAGGAAGGCAAACAGAAAAAAATAATTCCTTTCTGACACCAGATACTGGCGATTGGACTTGTCCCTGGATCAATACTCCCTCTCTTATTAACCAGGATAATCCTGAATACCCTAGTCTTTCTTTATAGCTTAACCTCTCCATCCCCCTTATTAGTTTTGTTGCCCTTCCTTGTACTTTTTATAGCTCTAAAATGTCCTTCTAATGAAGTGGTGGCCAAAATTATACTCCATATTCCAAATGAGGGCATATTGAACACTAATTTCCAAAAAGACTGATATATAAAATATGGTTAGCCAATCTACTAGGGATTTGTATATTGGCAGAATTCTATTTGCTTTCCTTGCTTTTATACCCTTCATAATACATGCTAATATTTTATTTGCCTTTGCAGCTGCTGCTTGGCATTAAGTGTTACCTGAGTGGTTGTGCCCAAGTACTGCCAAATTCCTTGTAATATCTGATACCCCAAGATTTACTTAATTAAGATTATAAATTGCATGGCTAGTTTTCCTTCCCAGATGCATAACTTTACATTTATTCATATTAAATCTCATCTGCCATTTAGTCGCTCATTTATCTAATTTATTCAAATTCCTTTTGGAGGGAAAGTATATCATTTTATGTTTTAATTAACTTACACAACTTAGTGTCATCAGCAAAAATGGAGAGAATACTTTCCAGTCCAAAGTATAAAAAGTGTTAAAAAGGAGAGGACCTAATACTGTACCCTGAGGAACCCCACTTACCACATAAGTACAATCTGAGTATGTTCCATTTACAACAACCCTTATATACCCTTTACATATGTATCTTTATTTGTATAGCACTATATGTGTAAATATAATTTCTAAATGATTACTGCATATCATTTTCAGGAGTCAATAAAGTGCATATTCAAAATAATGCACTTTAATATATTCAAATAATATATTCAAGCTAAAAAGAAAAGCACAGATCTGTTGACACATTGTATTATTATAATATTTTTTTTCAGCAAGGCAAAATTCACACTATATTTCCATGAAAATCAGCTCAAATTAAGGTTTTTAATATTAAATGCTTCATAGAGTTCTTGTGGTCAGTGCAAAATGGTATAATTTTTCTTTACATACATAATGCTGCTTGGAGAGTGCTTTACTATCTTACATTGCTCCAGTAAGAAAATAACAAAGTGAAGTTCATTCTTAAAATCATCACCAAGCTATCACTTAATACATGTAAATCTAACCTCCAAGAATTGCCATCCGAGTGCATAAAATGTCTGTAATATCCTAGCCTGAGTACTTGTCCCATAACTATTTAAAAAATCTCTATCACATGCCTCCCGTAACGATATCCAATCTCACTGAAGATTACTCTGAAGTCTTTCTCAGTGGCAGAATTTTAAAAAAATCCTATGGGTACTTTCAACCCCATGTAAAGGTAGAAAAATGCATTGCTATAAAAAAACAAACATACTTCATGTTGATTGACAAATTCACCCACTTCTTGCTTGATTGAAGCTATTGGTCTTCATCATCAGCTTGTGGAAATGGTCCTCCTCTTATACGCATGTACTAAAATTTGCCTACTCTTGTTTTCCAGTAATTAACTGACCTATATAGCTCCACCTGTCATGTCTGTTTACAATCACACCTTTCTGTGAAATACCTTAAGCACTGCATATTTCCTACATCTTCTGTGTTCTTCTATTAAGCCATATGCCAAAAAACGTTTGCCTTTACAATCAGCTCTAGTGAAATTGTTAAGCCTGAAAAAAAGCACATTTGAATTTCACCTGCAAAACCTAGTCTAGACTTTTGGAGGTCACCTCTGAAAAGGTTTCTGATTGCTACTCAATGTAATGTTACACTGTAAAATCTAGCACCATCATGGCTAGTCTTTACTTTTTTAAGCTTCCAAATATTTGAAAAAGTTGCCTATTATATGTTGTTATGTATAAAAGTCAGATTTTCTACGTACTATGTGTTACACATTCCTATATACAAATAAGACTGCCTTTAAATATTCCTGGGTTCAAATTTTACTGTATCTGTATCTTCCTGAAGATACGTATCAGGATATGTATTATCCCGAGGGTTGTCAACAATTGCATTATACATCCTAGTGCTCAATACTTTCTGGTAGATTAACTTTTGCTAGGTATGCAGCAACGGAGCTCGTGAATGGAAAAATAATTTGGGGACCACCCTTGCTAGTTCTCTATACACGGTAGGTGCATGTAGTGGATAATAAAAAGCTAACAGTATATGTAGGTGGTCAGATCACCTTTCTATAAAAATAGTTATGTGTACTTTTCTAATAAATTAAGAGTTCCAATCTACTCCAGGCTGCCGTCAGTAGTAGAGGATCCCTACCCTGTACAGGGCCCACTGTTTTGACCAGCAGTAGCTTCACCACTAAATCTGCCACTGAACTATGAACAACACATCACATGTTGTGTAAAACGACCGGAGCTGCTCAGGCATCTTCAATATGTGAATGTGTCTAAGAAAGGCATTAGCGCCTGGGGGTAGGGCAGGGAAACATATTCCATTAAAAATGTCAATCTTTTGACATGTGTTGTGTACTGCAAAGATATAGTAAGTATTATTAGATCTACAGGAAGACTCTATAATTGATGGCGCTGGGGGAGGGAGTTTGAGTCCAGTACTTCCTTCAATAGTGTAACTTTTGACCAAATTCTATGATTACACCCTCCAGCCAAGGCACACCCTTCTGTTCTTCCTCTATAAAAGCAACAACTAGAGAAGATGCTTCTGTTTTTCACACTCTGTGTTGATACAACATCCATATTGTGTGTTAAGGAAGAAAGCACAAGAAACAAGATATGAAGTTCCTTTTTATTTTTGTTCTGACTGCTCTGCTGAAACATGCAGGTAAGGTCTCAATTATTAGATACACCAAAACCATCTAGATTTGCTATCAATTGGGATTAGCTTAAATGGACTGACATACCTGCTTTCATACATAAATGCTTTGAAGTATTTCAAACCTCTTAGCTCTGCACTTAATCGTACAGGACTTGCAAACCTCACAATTCTTTTCTTCATGTCTGTTGAACCTTCCCAAACTCACAGACCTTGCAGCATACTGATCTTTCCAAAGCTTGCATATGAAGATTGTACAACCTAACTGTTTTCTTCTTCAAGAGAGTTTTCTAAATCTTGCAAATCTCTGGCTCATAAAATATTCAGAATATTCAGACTCAGAAATATTAAAATTTAGTATGATCTGCTATGAATCTACAGGACTAACAGATCGGCACCAAAATGGACCGTTTACAGTATCATGAATAATGTTGTCACACGCTACCCTCACATTATTCTATGTACATTCACAATTCAGTTTAAAAAACATCTTGGTGTTTGGTGATTTTGAGTTTATAACACAATGTCTTTCTTACAATGACAATATTTCAAAATAAATTAATCTTTATGGAAGGATGCAGAATATTTAGCAATGTCTCTCTCTTTGTCTCTTACAGGAGCTGCATGCCACAGTAAGTATTTTTTAAGTATTATATTTTGGAGTTTTTATGACTGGGCTAAATATGTATTTATATCATTACAAACAATACTTTATATTGCATTCTTACAAAAAATTCAAATTGGCCTTTTAAAGACCAACAAAAACTAATGGACACTGTTTTATATTTTACTCAACCACAACAGAAAACATTCAGTTATAGGAAAATGGTGATGAAGGTGAAATGATGATGTTCCATACAATAAGGGAATGCCGGACTACATAGTATAGACAGCCGAATAAACACAAAAAAAAACAGGAGGACCAGTCATGAAACTGCAACACAATAGCATTTTAGTATCTACTGTATATGTGAGCCTCAGTCTGTCAGAAATTAACTAAAGCTCTTTACATATCTGTTCACATGGTTTACTTTTGTTTAGTTAAAAACAGAGCTATGGGCAAATATCTGGAATAATCTTTAGTGGCTATCAATGTATAACTTTCATTAGGGGCTCATCTGCACATGCATATTATACTAAAATCAGAAATATTTTATTTAAACAAAACCACGAATGGTCACTGCTGAAAAAAAAAATCTTCTCCGTCTCTTTTATACAGTATTAAACTACATATTACCATATGCAATTCCAAGATCCCATTCTCTGTACATCACAGATATACAAACACAGCAATGGCTGTCCCCACTATAGCCTAATCTTATAATAATCTAGTTAATACATTAAAGGCTGAACAGTATTTATGGGACTATAATGGTGAGCTAAACTCGTCATAGAGTTCAATAGATAGATGCCTAAATGTCTACTAAACAGAAACTGTACAAAAGTGATGTTAGAGAAAACAAGAAGAGGATGGATGAATATGTATATATACTCTCCAAACTTTCATCCTGGGTTAAAGAGTCTATCCACTAGCCATCTGCTACTAAATGCTCCCAGTAAGATGTACAAATGTTAGCTTAAACATTTTATTGTACAACTAAAACTGTGTTTGAATTTCAAATATATGTTCCCAGTGGGAGAAATCCAACTTCAGTAAAATATAAATTTCACAACATTTAAAAGAACGAGAAGGGTTAATCACTCATGTGCCCTAGCTTCTTGCTGTGAGGTACAAAAACTGTTTATGTTCATAATGAAGTGTTATCCATGTGTTGTTACAGTGCAATTAACTGATATAGTTTAATAGTTCAAACTTAAAGGGATCCTCTATTTTTATTTTAACCAGTTGACCACATAAAACAAATCACAAATCTGAGTAGGAAAGGTTTTAATCTATTTAAAACAGTTGAGCAACTTAACCTTACCTGATGTTGCAGGAAACATAGGTTAAAATGCAACTCCTTCTCTGGATTCTGACTGTTTACTGTCCTGGGCGGTTTATTATTCACAATTAAATCTAAGATGATTGGAACAATTAGTTATGATGGTTTTGACTTCCTAAGTTATAACATCCAGGGGTAGGAACCACATTTTACCTTGCATAGGCAGATAGTTTTTTTTTGTTTTGTTTGTTTTTCACAAAGGGACCCAAGAGCATGAAAAACATAGAATATTTATCTGAAGTTATAGACTGGAAGATGAGTGTATAATGGTTTTATGCTGCCCTATATATATGCCCTATATATATAGTATAGTATATTGTCCATATACAAACATATTTCAAGATATTGCGCTGCATCTTCAGGCAGTCTGCTGCCTTCTGAAAATATGCTGCCCTTGGTCTGGGCCTTTGTGATCCTAGGCAGAAACACATCATTGGACTGGAATAAAACACACTATTAAACATACCGACTTAAGGAGCAAAAATATTTGGATAAGAAATGTCTGATAATATAAAAGGTCATTACTCAGAATGTACTAACCATTATAAAACCCTAAATTTGTTTAATAGAATATTAAAAACATAATTATGAGTTCTTTCTTCTGTCTCTCTGCAGATGGCAGTAATTATACCAATTGTGAGTCCTGTGGTGGAGAATGTGCGCCAGGAAATGGATGTTCCTGTACGACAAGTGATAGTATCTGCATTCCAACTACCTGTGCTATGGATTCAAATGAATGCTGTCCTCCTGGTTTATTTTGGTTAAATACATGTTGCTCAGGTGGGAGAAATATGGGATTTTAAATGTCTGATGCTGTACCAGGGCGCAGTGGGCATGGGCTGCTGCTCAGTATTTCTGCTGTATCCTCTCTAACCATGTTATGTTTCTTATAGAGAATGTGACATGTGATAAACCATGTGCCATGGACGAAGAGTGTGCTGCAGTTGAAGGCAAAGCTGTCTGTGTCTGCAACAGTGCCATGTACCTTAAAAGAAGTAAGTGCCTATTCATGTTATACACTATACAGATAATTTGTGGAATATTGCATCTTTTTCATTTCCAAATTGTACAAAGAATGTTGAACCTTATATTATTACTAGCAACTTGCCAATCAAAAATCACGGCAATAACATTTTAAGGTTGGCAATGCTGTTTGCCACACAATGCAAGGCTCTCGCCCCTCTAATTTGCGGGCCTCGCGATGAGCGCCTTTGGTGCTCATTGCGAGCCTCTCCCACCGTCTACTTTATGGGACTCACGCTGAGTGCCTTTAGTGCTCATCGCGAGCCCTGCAATGAGCACTCATTGCAGACATTGTCCAACCCTCCTTTTTTCGTGCCATGCACTGAGCACCTTCGGCGCTCCTCGCGAGCCCATCGATGAGCACCGTTGGTGCTCATTGAGGGCCTCTCCCCACTCTCTGACCCCTGTGTCTCTCCCTCCCCTGTGTCTTTCTCCTCTCTGTTCCTGTTCAAGTTTTTCGTGTCTCCTGTTTAGTGCCTATATATCCTTTTTTTGTCTTGCGTGACTTGCGGTGAGCGCTGTTGCTTGTTTCAAAGTCTAGTGCTTTTCATGAGCAACCTTGCTTGTATTTTCAAAGCTCTGTGTGATTGGCATTGTTTGCTCAAGTGTTAAATTGTTCAGCCTTGTTTTAATCCTTTTTTATAGCATTTACGTTTTTACGGCCGTCATTTTTTTCCTTGCTTAGCTGATTTTGATCTCTGAAAAATGGCAATTAAGCCTCAAATTAGCTTGCAACCTCACGCACAGGCTCCCTGGCTCTCCCCATGAGCTGTGTGAATTACATTTTTTAATTATTTGGCGTTTTTTGGTGGTCTTCTGACGGCTTCCGAGTTACGTGCTTGGGAAAATATTCTAAAGTTGTTTTTCAAAGTCTTGCTTGCTTCGCGATCAGAGCCTACCACCTTCGGCGCTGATCGTGGGCATTGACGTGAGCGCCTTCAATCTGTTCCCATCCTGCATCGGTGGAGCGTGCTCGGGCAAATAACAACTGTGATGGGCCAGATGACCTTTAGAGGGACCCTGAAAGGCCACAATTGCGAGGCACTTTCGGCGCTCATTGCAGCAAAGTCGTGTGGGCCTCGCGATGAACGCCTTCGCTGCTCATTGCCTATGCACAACCCTGTAACTTTTATCATGGAGTAACGTACAAACTCACAATATGACAACTATTATATGCGATGCTTTACAACAATACACAGTATGATTATAGAGAACCACACAATGCTTCATTACTATAAAACGAGAATGGACAGGAAATTACAAATCCAAGTTGTCTGAAAAGTTTTTAAGAGGGTGTTTGTAGATCAAATCATTCAGGTATCTATAAATCCTAATAGGATCCCACTGTTATCCTAAATATGTTGTTAAAATTGCAATATTAAACACTATAATTATGCATTTACTATACAATGTGATATTATTGCTTTTCACTTTAATTTTCACTAATAGTCACTTACATTGTGAAAAGCAAAAAAGATCAGAGATAATGCAGTAAATGGACAGAAAATAACACCATTCAAAAACAGACAAAACATATTCTAATTATATTTTTTAAAAAAAGATATTCACAGTCAATGGAATAAAAATATGCCCAAACAAATATCTTACAAAAAAGAATACATCCAGTAAGTGTACATATCAGGTTTAGAAAAGGTAAAGGCCCTTGATAGAGAAAAGTAGGAAGGAAACAGGGACGCAATATAACTAATAGCACTGGAAAGGAAACAGTGAGAGATGTGTAAAATAATTGGTTAACACAGGAAGTAATCCAAAAGAGGTTGGAAAAAATAAATGTTAATAAAGCCCCGGGTCCGGATGGAATACATCCAAGGGTACTAAGGGAACTGGGTTCTGTAATAGCCAAACTATTATATTTAATTTTTCAAGATTCACTCAACACAGGGTCTCTACCAGATGACTGGAGAAAAGCTGATGTGATACCTATATTTAAAAAGGGAGCAAGAGCAAATCCGAGGAATTATAGACCAGTGAGCCTCACTTCTGTAGTGGGGAAGCTTTTAGAAGGGTTAATAAGGGATAATATACAAGAATATGTCTATCTGAACAGGATTATAAGTAGGAGACAACATGGGTTTACGAGGGATAGGTCATGTCAAACAAATCTAATTAGTTTCTATGAGGAGGTTAGTAGGAACCTGGATCAAGGCAACTCAGTGGATGTAGTCTTTTTGGATTTTGCAAAGGCTATTGATACAGTGCCACATGGAAGACTATTGGGCAAACTAAGGGATACAGGAATTGCAGTAAATATCTGCTAATGGATTGAGAGCTGGCTAAAATACAGGAAGAAAAGGGTTGTTGTAAATGGAACATACTCCGATTGGACTAATGTGGTAAGTGGGGTTCCTCAGGGTTCAGTATTAGGTCCTCTCCTTTTTAACATATTTATTAATGACTTAGAGGTCGGATTGGAGTGTGGGGTCTCCATTTTCGCTGATGACACAAAGTTGTGCAAGGTAATTAAATCAGAAAATGATGTGCTTTCCCTCCAAGGGAATTTACATAAAATTGAGGAATGGGCATCTAAATGGCAGATGAGATTTAATACGAATAAATGTAAGGTTATGCATCTGGGAAGGAAAAATAGCCATACAATTTATAATCTTAATGGAGCAAATCTAGGTGTATCAGATATTGAAAGGGATTTGGGAGTGCTTGTGGACAACCACCTAGGTAACAGTGCTCAAAACCAAGCAGCAGCTGCAAAGGCAAATAAAATATTAGCATGTATTAAGAAGGGTATAGAAGCCAGGGAAGCAAATATAATTCTGCCACTATACAAATCTCTAGTACGCTCTAATTTGGAATATGGAGTACAATTTTGGGCACCACTTCATAAAAAGGACATTTTAGAGCTGGAAAAGGTACAGAGAAGGGCAACAAAACTAATAAGGGGAATGGAGGGGCTAAGTTATGAAGAAAGACTAACCAAATTAAACTTATTTTCTCTAGAAAAAAGGCGTCTAAGAGGAGATATGATTACCTTATATAAATACATCCAGGGTCAGTATAAAGATTTGTCGGGGGAGCTTTTTGTGCCAAGAGGTTTTCAACTGACAAGAGGACATCCCTTGAGGTTAGAAGTAAAAAGATTCCACCTCAAAGAAAGAAAAGGGTTCTTCACAGTAAGGGTGGTTAATCTGTGGAATTCTCTACCAGAGGAGGTGGTGACAGCGGATTCGATAGATAACTTTAAAAGGGGACTAGATTTATTTTGAATTAAAAAGGGTATTCAGGGTTATCATGGATAATTAGAGAGACAGTAATGATCCAAATTTTTTACATTTCCCCTTGAGACAATTGGCTAAGTCTCGCTTGTTTTTTTTTTTTTTTTTTCTATTTGCCTTTCTCTGGACTAATTAATAATAATAATAAAAAAACAAATAAAAAAGAATGATTAATAATTAATTAACAACTAATGAATTAATAGTTAATCCGCATATTGCAGATCAGAGGAGATCTTAAAAGGTTGAACTTGATGGACTGAAAGTCTTTTTTCAACCTTAAATACTATGTAACTATGTAACTATGTAATAGGTTGTGATATTCTGTCACCCAGGGCCTTCATGGACCATTTGACAATTACGGTATATAAATATATTTCATACTTATATGATATTTATAATGTAACAGAAAGGTATTTGGTTTATCTATTTTTTTACACAGGTTTCTAATGAGTCACTCTTTATTGACAGACATTTCAGATTTGGTGCCATCAGTGAACTGCTCGAGTGATGTAATGACAGCTTCTCTCAGTCGGTGTCTTCTTTATTCCCTTGGATACGACTATTTCTCATTCCATTTGAATATACAATCTGAAGGGTGCAATTTCTCATACTTTGATGTTATCCACAATAAAAGTGTACGCTCTATACAGACCAAAACATTGGCCGGATGGTGTGGGAATATTGCAGATGTGAGTTATATTAAATTACTTTCCCTTGTATTGTTGTGACTAGTTACTGTTAGAAGTGAAGTATCTATATATGTGTCTTTAAATCTTCCACTTGTTACATTGTGCTCTATGTATACTACATAATGTAAGAACATAGAAATTAACACAGTACATAGGCCTGTGTTATTGTGCAATACAACAAGATACCAAAGTTTAAAAGTTACTCCAATTTGAAATAATTTGCTAAAAATGACAGCTTTTTTTGTTTCTTTCTTCAGAAAGATTCTTCCAAGGTCTATTTTACAAACACTCTTCACATCGGTATTCAGAACAAAACCCTCATTACTGTTAACCCCATTGAAGTGAACTTCACCTGTTCTTACAACCTGACCATGCAGACTGCCCTCAATGTTACTCTCCATCCTAAGCTAAGGTGAGGGCAGGGATGTCTCTTGTTTCTTTTGAAAAGACTTGATATGAATAATAACATAACTATGGTATAAAAAAGGTACAAATGTAAAAAAAAAAAAACAGTGTGATAGACACATTCATACATTTGAGTGGGATGAATATAAGAAGTGAAATGGGCACTGAAAGCTCCCGATTTAAATTTATAATTTGAGTCAAAATTAGCATTACTGCAATTGCTCATTGTTAAATAAAATAACCTAATGGCATACACTCACATTCAATGTAGGTTACTAAGCATATCAGTTTTGATTTAGAAGCTGGACAGTATTATCCTCAAGAATGCTTCTATGCTACTGAGGAACAGATCATGTGATTCCCCATTGACTCAGTCAATTAAGAGAAAGTTAACATGGATAGTTTCTGTGAGAAGACAGCACATATTTGCAGGTCAATAAATTACTTTGTTATATACAAACAATTGCAAAATATTTATTTTGCACTAACTTTTAATTTATTATACAATTGGAACATTTCATGTGTTCATTTGAAACAAGAAAAGTATAAAACAATGACTGTAAGTTTTAACCCATTTATAGAGTGTGGAAAGCTGACAATGATTCTCCTCTGTATTAACTGACCTGAAGCGGAGGTGATTATAAAGCAAAGTTTGAAGGAGAGACACACAATAAATAATATGAGAGAGAATAAGCAGACAGAAAGTTTAGAAAGTTTTACCTCTGCACTGTAATATCTTGCCACAATAGGAATTAGGGAATTATAGATGATGTGTAGAGTCATTTCATCACTCTCAGTGCAAGTTTGCTTCTGCTCCCTTGCTTATTCTTGTTACCTTCCAGAATTACTTTTACATTTAAAAAATTAAATACAGTATATATTTTTAAATAAATGTGGATCTGCGCATCTTTAAAATGTAATGGATAGTTACACACTAAGCAGTGCATGTATGTGTACTATATATACTATGTACTATATATTCAAATGCAGCGACTAATATGTCAAGGTATATGCAGTTTTATAAGCTTTACAACACTATTACTCATTTCATTTTCAAAAGTTTACAGATTACCATATCAGTTTCAATATTATATTCCTTTTTACATAGTACATAGTATTTGAGGTTGAAAAACGACTGTTACTCCATCAAGTTCAACCTTTTTGATCTCTTATGATCCTTTTAATATGTGGAATATTTGTTAATAATTGTTAATTGATTCAGAGGAAGGCAAATAGAAAAAAAACCTTATTGAAACTTTGCCAATTGTCTCATAAGGGGGAAAAAAAGCAATATTCCTTCCTGACCCAGAGACTGGCGATCAAATTTCTCCCTGGATCAATATTCCTTTACTAGTTATCTAGGATAACCTTGAATGCTGTCTTTACTTTAAAATATATCTAACCCCTTTGTAAAGTTATCTATCAAATTTGCTGTCACCACCTCCTTTGGTAAAGAATTCCACAGTTTAACCACACTTATTGTGAAGAACCCTTTTCTTTCTTTAAAGTGAAATCATTTTTCCTCTAACCTCAAGGGATGTCCTCTTGTCAGTTGAAAATCTCTTGGTACAAAAAGTTCACTTGAGAAAGCCTTATATTGACCATGGATGTATTTAAATAAGGTATCACCTTTTTCTAGCGTAAATATGTTTAATTTGGTTAGTCTTTCTTCATAACTTAGCCCCTCCATTCCCTGTATTAGTTTTGTTGTCCTTCTCTGTACTTTTTCCAGCTCTAAAATGTCCTTTTTATGAAGTGGTGCCCAAAATTGAACTCCATATTCCAAATGAGGGCGTACTAGAGATTTGTACAGTGACAGAATTATATTTGCTTTCCTTGCTTCTATACCCTTTTTAATACATGCTAATATTTTACTTGCCTTTACAGCTGCTGCTTGGGATTGAGCTCTGTTACCTAGGTGATTGTCCACAAGTACTCCCAAATCCCTTTCAATAACAGATACACCTAGATTTGCTCCATTAAGATTATAGATTGCATGTCTAGTTTCCCTTCCCAAATGCATAACCTATAACATGTATTTGGATAAAATCTCATCTGCCATTTAGCCGCCCATTTCTCTAATTTATGCAAATGCCTTTGTAGGGAAAGTACTTCATTATCTGATTTAATTACCTTGCACAACTTAGTGTCATCAGCAAAAATAGAGGCACTACTTTTGAGTACTACTTCTACATCATTATTAAATATGTTAAAAAGGAGAGGACCTAATACTGTACCTTGAGGAACCCCACTTACCACATTAGTCCAATCGGAGTATTTTCCATTTACAACAACCCTTTGCTTCCTGTATTTTAGCCAGCTCTCGATCCATGAGCAGATATTTACTGCAATTCCTGTATCCCTTAGTTTGCTCAAAAGTCTCCCATGTGGCACTGTATCAAAAGCATTTGCAAAATCCAAAAAGACTACATTCACTGAGTTGCCCTGATCCAAGTTCCTACAAACCTCCTCATAGAAACTATTTAGATTGGTCTGACATGACCTATCCTTAATAAATCCGTTACTGCTACTTATGATCTTGTTCAAATAGACATAATCTTGTATACTGTCCCTTATTAACCATTCTAAAAGCTTCCCAACTACAGATGTGAGGCTCACTGGTCTATAATTCCCTGGATTTGCTCTTGCTACCTTTTTAAATATAGGTATCTCCTCTGCTTTTCTCCAGTCATCTGGTAGTGACCCTGTGGTGAGTGAGTCTTGAAAAATTAGATACAATGGTTTGGCTATTACAGAGCCCAGTTCCCTCAGTACCCTTGGATGTATTCCATCAGGACCTGTGGCTTTATTAACATTTATTTTTGCCAATCTCTTTTAAATTTCTTCCTGTATTAATGATGGTAGTGTAGCCCCATTATGTTGCAGTGTCCCAACCACTGGTACCTCCCTTGTATATACCGAAGAAAATAACCTATTTAGCTCATCTCCCTTTTCCTGGTCACTAATTATCAGACGGCCTGTGTCACATTGTAATGTTCATATAGCTTCCTTCCTCGTGTTCTTCCCATTATTATATATTTAAAAAATATTTTAGGGTTAGTCTTACTTTCCTTTGCAACGGACTTCTCATTTTCTATTTAGTCCTTTTGCAAGCTTTGTTGATTTCCATATAGTCACATAAAGCTGCCTCTGTTCCCTCCTTCTTGTATAATTTAAATGTAGGTTTATTTTTCCTTATCATGATTTTAAATTCATTGTTAAGCCACATGGGATATGATTTACTCCTATTCATTTTATTTCCACATGGTACATGCCAATGTGTATGTATATTTAGTAAGGATTTGAATGTTGTCCATTTATTTTCAGTATTTTTCCCTGTAAGTTCTTTATCCCGGTCTATATGTTGTATTGCTGCCCTTCGCCCATTAAAGTTAGCCCTTTTAAAATTTTGAGTTTTTGTTGGCAAAAAACTCTGTTTTTTGTATTGAACCTCAAATGAGACTGTGTTGTGATCACTGTTCCCCAAGGGTTCCCCTATTTTAACATGTAATATTATATCAATATTATTTGTGATGACTAAATATAAGATAGCTTCATTTTTAGTAGGTTCTTGTATTACATGGGCCAGATAATGATCCCTGAGTGTACTCAAGAACCTGCTCCCCTTAGCTGAACTGCTGTTTTTTTATTTATCCAGTTTATTTTTGGGTAATTAAAGTCTCCTATTATTAGAACTTGTCCATGCTTAGCTGCATTTCCAATCTGTAACAATATATGAAGTTCCTCACTTTCAATTATATTTGGGGGTTTATAGCATACTCCCACCATTATGCACTTAGAATTAGCTCCTCCACTATTTAACTCAACCCACAAAGATTCAATGTTGCCGCTAGTTCCACTATAATTATCTTCTCTGACTACAGGCTTAAAACCAGGCTTAACATACAGACAAATCCCTCCTCCTCTTCTACCATTACCCCTATTTATCCTAAATAAGTTATAACCATCCAAATTAACTGTCCAGTCATGAGATTCATCCCACCATGTTTCAGTAATGCCTATTAAGTCCCATTTTTCTTGTACTGCTAATAATTCTAGCTCGCTCATTTTCCCAGGCAAACTTCTTGCATTAGCAAGCATACACTTTATGTTGCTGTGGCTCTGCCGTTGTAAAGTGTTTGCTACTGTATTTGAGTCACCTAGTAATACCTCCCTACTGTCTATTGTAACCCTTCCCCCCCATGGGTAGATAATTTTCCCTTTCCCCCTCTACCCTTTCTACCCCAATACTTCTTTATAGTCCCTCCCCCCCATCTACTAGTTTAAAAACTCCTCAGCCGTTCTACCATCCTATCCCTTAGCACAGCAGCTCCCTTGTCATCTCTCTAGTATGCCCTCATTTGGAATATGGAGTACAATTTTGGGCATCACTTCATAAAAAGGACATTTTAGAGCTGGAAAAGGTACAGAGGAGGCAACAAAACTTATTAGGGTAATGGAGGGGCTAAGTTATGAAGAAAGACTAACCAAATTAAGATTATTTTCTCTGGAAAAAAGGCGTCTAAGAGGAGATATGATCACATTATATAAATACATCCAGGTTCAGTATAAAGAATTGTCAAGGGAGTTTTTTGTATCAAGAGGTTTTCAACTGACAAGAGGACACCCCTTGAGGTTAGAAGTAAAAAGATTCCACCTTAAAGAAAGAAAAGTGTTCTTCACAGTAGGCGTGATTAATCTGTGGAATTCTCTACTACAGGAGGTGGTGACAGCGGGTTCAATAGATAACTTTAAAAGGGGACTGGATTTATTTCTAATTAAGAAGGGAATTCAGGGTTATCCTGGATAATTAGAGAGAGTGTATTGATCCAGGGAGAAATCCGATGGTCAGTATCTGGGGTCAGGAAGGAATTATTATTTTTTTCCCCATTGAGACGATTGTCTAAGTTTCACTTGTTTTTTTTTCTGTTTGCCTTCCTCTGGATTAATTAATATATATATTTTTTTTTATAAATAAATTAATAGTTGATCAATAATTAATTAACAATTAACAACTAATTAAATACTAACTAATACTCATATTGCCGATCAGAGTAGATCTTAAAACGTTTAACTTGATGGACTGAAATTACTATGTAACTATGTAATGTGCAATCCATCACTGCTATATAGATTGTACCCAAGTGAGAAGTCAGCCCACTGCTCTAAAAAACCCAAACCCTCTGCACTGCACCACTTTTTTAGCCACGCATTAACCTCCCTAAGCTCCTTCTGTCTCCCTGGGCTAGCGCGTGGCACTGATAGTATCTCAGAAAATACTATCTTGGAGGTCCTTGCTTTAAGCTTATTCCCTAGTGCTTTAAAATCATTCTTTAGGACACTCCATCTTCCACTTACTATACTTACTGTATACTTTCTCATTTATATAGACTGTTATAATTAAATTCTGTGTTTTTAAACATTTTTTCTATTAACAAAAAATAGTGATTTCCTACTGCTTTGAATTGTACATTCTGCCCAAAGAAAAAGTGAAGTTAAAAACTGTATTAATAACTATACTTTTTATGCCATTCAGTGAAGCCTATTTTTCAAACAGTGTGCCATTGTAGGCACTTTGGAAATCAGATTTAATTAAATAACAAATTAACTGGAGTTATTCCCCATTTGGAAAATAGCCCCCCAGTGAGATATAATGTGCAAACCCACTATGCCCATAAGTAAACAACGAGACACAAACAGATACAATGAGAAACACACAAATACTGAGAGACATGGATATGGTGGTCAAACATATATACTGAGACAAAGACTGACACTCACGTACAATGAGATATACATGTATATTGAGACACACACAAAAGATTAGACACACATATTCTCTGTTCACACATATACCTTGAAACACTCACTGAGATACACTCCTACACAGAGAAAAACAATGAATCACATGCGAGATACATTTGTGCTTAGACATACATCAGATGAGCCACACACATACACTGAGACAGACACACAAAACATATGAAAAAAATACTGAGACACAAATATAAATGTGTGCACATGATTAAACTGGGATATACATTTATGCGGAAACACACACTCAGACATATACATTAGCTGAGAAGCACACATAGGTAAATGTATTAAGCATCTCAAATAGCTGATATGAGGTGAGAAGGGATGTGATCTCAGTTATTCCCCATAGAAAACAATAACTCACCCCACAGAGTGGCGCTCAAATGCACATCTATTGTAACTGAAAAGCACCAGATCACTATCACTGAGAGATTGTACACTGGTAATTGATTGTATTATCATTAGAACACAGAATTAGTTATTTATCTCCACTTATTAATGCCCTAATAATTTCACATCCACAGAACGATTACTTGCTTATCTTTCACCAAAGGTAAAACAATATATTTTGGGTTTGAATTGACCACTGGAAGCCATCATAGACATGGAAATGATTGGAAGGGGATTTGTAATATTTCTTTCTATATATAAACTTGATACAGCTCTGTAGATATATTGCTGTCTTACACACACATTATCTGATTATTTTTTCACAGCACAACCTATATTACAGCACCCAATGGAGAAGGTTTATACAAACTTATAATGGCAGCTTACAGTAACCCAGAATTCACCCAACCAATACAAACTGATGAAAATGTAAAAGTAGGATCATCTGTCTACCTGGCATTGTTTGTTAGCGATGCTGATGGCGATAAATTTGCGCTGGGTATTGTGCAGTGTTTTGCTACTTCCATCAATGACCGTAATGATGCCAAAAAAGTGCAGTTGGTAAGCAAAGGGTAAGTTATACATACTTTTGAAATCATGATGTGCATTGGTCTTGCTTTACCACACATTCTGTTGGTAAAGGGGGTACAATATTAATTAAATATATGCTGTAATGCTTTTTACTACAGGCACTACAGAAGTATGTACAAACTACTGTAGATGAACCAGTCTACTAAAAAAAATATGTTTTATGAATTTGAAACCCACCATAAACAACTACAGGTCCAAAGGCTTCCCTTCCCCCTTCACATAGATAAAACTGTGTTGACTACTCTGACAATCACAGGTCGTGTCCTGTGATGTTTTTTTTCTGTGAACCTCATAACTGTCTGAGATTCTCACATTCTCTGGTAAATGACAACTAGTACAGGAAGTATTTAAAAGTCACTTACTTTTTTTGGTACTTTAAATCTTTTTAAAAGCAGCTACCTTCAATACTCTAATGCCTCAGCTATTCAAATTTTTTCAGATTCCATGTGGAAACTAGGCAAACAATGCAAATCCACCAACAGGATGCTTTGCTTTGGAAGAATGATTAGCAGGAGAAAAAGGTAGATTCTCAGGCCATAGTTAGACCTCACCTAGAATACTTCGGCAGCACATATACAATACTTGGAAAGATCAATCTGAAACAAATATGAAATAACACTGTGTCCAAAATCAAACTATCTTCTGAAAAAACAATTAAAAGACAGGGAACTAAATAGTGCATGGTCTGAAAGACAAAACATTTAAGGAAATATGTCATGACCTTTATATGTATAGCTTTGAAGGCCGAAGGGAGAGGTGATATGAAAGAAAAGTTCTTAAAGAATTTAATTAAAATTTTGATTGAAGTTTCTTCTCGAAAAAGAGGAAAGTAAAAAAAAACAAATCATGATTTTAAGCTGGACGGCAGAAGATTTTGAGGTAACATGCAAAAGTAGTACTTTACAGAAAGGGTAGTAGATAAGTGGAACAAGTGTTAGGATCGTGCAACTGGTAGGATCAAACACAGTAAATTAATCCAAGAATGCATGGTATAAGCATTAAGCTTTCATACTAATTAATTAAGTCAGTATTTTTAATTAAAATGGGCAGACTGCATAGCATTTTTTCCTTATATATATATATAAAAAGGAATACAACCTTTACTATATCAACAACTTAATGCAATTATGTTTGGGGCAGTGATTGCAGTTTGTTTCTCATGAGACTAGATACCTTGAATATCCATAGGTTTGAAAATGATTTCAGAAAGAAATTAAAATGATAACTAGATCTACTGAAATAAGATCTGTACCAAGGTTTCATCCCAGGTGACAAACAATGTAATGGCTCACTTTCTCTCCTCCAACGTTCCTTCACTGTTACTTGTAGATTTTAATATTCCCATTGACACTTCCACCTCCCCACCAGCAGCCAAACTGCTCGCACTCACCTCTTCCCTTGGCCTCTCACAACTTACAGATTCTTCAACTCATCATGCTGGACACTCTCTAGACCTTATCTTCACCAGTCTCAGCACAACCTCCAACCCAGTCATCCATCCACTTCCTCTATCTGACCATCACTTCCCTAACTTCAACCTCACCACATCTTCCTCTCATCACCCTTCTCCAACCCCTGCCACCATCACCCACAAAAACCTGCTAGCACTTGACCCCACACAGCTCTCCACTGTGCTCCAATCCCTTCTCAGCCCCATCGCTAACCACAACTTCTCTGACACTGCCACCTCACACTACAACTCTACTCTCTCTTCCACCCTTGACACCCTTGCCACCATAACCACATGCAGACGCAGCCCTCGCTCTCTCCACAATCTTGGCACACTAGACAAACACGATACAGCCCTCCTTGCTTTGCTATGTTTAATGTGTATTTATCTTTGTCTTGAATTTATCTTATGTACAGCGCTATGGAATATGTCGGCGCGTTATAAATAAATGACAATATTAGTAATAATGGCTGCTTCAGGAAAGCATAAGAGTATACACTGTTTAAAACATTAAAGGCAGTATTTTTTTCCAGTTTTTCAAATATTTATACTAATATACATATATATATATGACTTCACATATGACTTTATTCTAGACAGATGCAGGGACTGTTTTCTATGTTTTTAATTACTTACACAGTATGGGGGACATTCACTAACACAGTGGCTGCAAAGGGATAGCAAGGACTGCAATGGCAACTTGCCACATATGAAATAAAGCACATCAAAACAAATTACTGCCCCAGCGATTGTTAGTGAATCTTCCCCAGTGAGTTAATCTAGGTACACAGTGAACAATCTCTAAGGAATTAAAAAAATCACAATTGCACACTGTTATTTTTGTATTCTTTTATTCCCAGCTGTGCTGTTGATGATGGTGTTGACACAGAGGTATTCGCAAATAAAAACTCTCTGGAGGCCAGATTCAAAATCAGTGCATTTTTATTTGACACATCTGCAGCTGTCTACATCTTCTGTGATGTACAACTGTGTAACAAAAGTGAAAATTGTGATGTGGTAAGTGAGTAAACAGTAATTCTGTACAACTAATTCATTAGTTTGTAAAGCATTACACACCATAATTTACAAGGAAACAGATGACTTAAGCTCATGATATATATATATATATATATATATATATATATATATATATATATATATATATATATATATATATATACATATATACATATATATACACATATATAAATATATATAAATATGTATAATTTATATATATATATATATATATATATATATTTATATATATATATATATATATATATATATATATATATATATATATATATAGTGCCTTGCAAAAGTATTCACCCCCCTTGGCATTTTTCGTGTATTGTTGATTCACAACCTGGAATTACCATGGATTGTTTGAGGATTTGCATCATTTAATTTACAGAACATCTTTGAAGATGTTTTTTATTTATTTATTGTGAAGCAAACAAATAGGACAAAATAACAGAAAAAGTCAATGTGCATAACTATTCACCCCCCTAAACTCAATACTTTGTAGAGCCACCTTTTGCGGCAATCACAGCTCCAAGTCGCTTTGGATAAGCTTGATGAGCTTGCCACATCTTACCACTGGTAATTTTGCCCATTCCTCCTTGCAAAACTGCTCAAGCTCCTTCAAGTTGGATGGTTTGCACTTGTGAACAGCAATCTTTAAGTCTGACCACAGATTTTCTATTTGATTGAGGCCTGGGCTTTGACTAGGCCATTCCAACACATTTACATGTTTCCCCTTAAACCACTCAAGTGTTGATTTTGCAGTGTGTTTGGGGTCATTGTATTACTGGAATGTGAACCTCCGTCCTAGCCTCAAATCACGCACTGAGTAGTACAGGTTTTGCTCAAGAATATCCCTGTATTTAGCACCATCCATCTTTCCCTCAACTCTGACCAGTTTCCCAGTCCCGACCACCATGTTTCACTGTGGGGATATTGTTCTTTGGGTAATGTGATGTGTTGGGTTTGCGCCAGACATAGCATTTTCTTTGATGGCCAAAAAGTTAAATTTTAGTTTCATCAGCCCAGAGCACCTTCCTCCATACATTTTGGGAGTCTCCCATATGCCTTTTCACTAACTCAAAACGTGCCATTTTGTTTTTTGCTGAAAGTAATGTCTTTCTTCTGGCCACTCTGCCATAAAGCCAACTCTATGGAGCGTACAGCTTATTGTCCTCCTATGTACAGATACTCCAGTCTCTGCTGTGGAACTCTGCAGCTCCTCCAGGGTTACCTTAGGTCTCTGTGCTGCCTCTCTGATTAATGCCCTCCTTGCCCGGTCCGTGAGTTTTGGTGGGTGGCCGTCTCTTGGCAGGTTTGCTGTTATGCCATGTTCTTTCCATTTGGCAATGATAGATTGTCCCTGTTTGGAGAGTTCCTTAGTCTTCATGGCAGTGTTTGGTTAGTGGTGCCTCTTGCTTAGGTGTTGCAGCCTCTGGGACCTTTTAAAAAAGGTGTGCATATGTAATGACAGATCATGTGACACTTAGATTGCACCCAGGTGGACATCATTTCACTAATTATGTGACTTCTGAAGGTAATTGGTTGCACCAGAGCTTTTTATGACATAACAAAGGAGGTGAATACACACGCACATGCCAATTTTCTGTTTTCTATTTCTAAAAAGTGTAATTTAGGGCCTTGTTACTGACTCAAGCATATCAATAAACTTACAGGATACAGAATATACAGATTTCTACCATGCTCGTAAAAGAGACAGTGTTGAGATTCATTGATTCATAGCACACAGTGTCTCACTAAGTAATGGGAACATCGAGTAAGATATAATGTATTATAGACAGGAATAAGAAAAGAAGACCTTGACCAGCAAAGCTAGTGGCCACGTGTGGTTTATATTTTTACAATATATTATTTTAAAGACCTACACTGAAAAAGTATGCAAAATATCTCTTAGACTGGGAAATAAAATAATAATGCAGCCTGTAATATATTACATGTGCAACCATGCTGCTGTTGGAATTTGTCATCTATAAGTGTCAGAGTGTTCAGTAGTTGTAATAAAAGGCTCAGTAGTTTAAAGAAACTGCCTTCTTGAGAAAATTACAGACATAACCGGCTTGCAAAGGAAAATGGATGCCTGCAGTAAAGAATAATCTGTTAAAAAAACAATGGATATATTTACTCAATTTTTACTTTCTAATTACGTCTATTAACAAGTTTAGTTATTTAAAACACAATATTGAAATAAAATGACCACAATGGTCCTTTATTTATGACCAAAGTTATAAATACACAAATGTGACAAGTAGGTAGTCTTATCAATAAACTCAATCATTTGAGTATTTACATTAGCTGACCATCAAAATGATAAAATAAAGTATAAACCTTGAATGTGCAAGTATGGATCATTAATTCTCAGTTAATATTTATATGTAAACTGATCTAAATGAAATATCTTATACCGTATGTTAAACATATTTAAAAAGATAATTGCATGGCATGTAAACTTTTCAGATAAAGAGTTGCAATGGGGGAGAAAGCATTTATTGCATTTATAACGCTCATAACGTGTCAGCAAGAGCAATAAAAGTGTATTTTTTTATTGTAGGGTGCCAGCATATGTATATTTTATTTAATATCCATGATGTATCAGTGTGTGTATTAAATGACTACCAGCCTGATTTGCCTCTAAACCTATATGATATTTAAATAACAGGTTAGATTAGTGTAGCAATTTCAAGCTTGCACATCGCATGTGAGAAGAGTAGAGGAAAAATATTTTCTATTAGATCAGGAATTCAAAAAGTATAGGAGGTAAACTTATTACAGGGATGCAACACATGAAAATGTATATATAGTTATGAATTTGTTTCAACATACACTAGCAAGTTTTACTACTAAACTCTTTTGTATTGACATTTACACCAACCTTGCTTCATGTTGATAAATATATCCCAGCATGTTTAGCTTCAGACACTCTATTTATTTTGGTCAGTGGGTTGCTGTTATCCTTTTTTATAAATTACTTAAGCGTCTTTATTAGCAGCTTAGCCATAGTTCATTATTGACAATGGATTCTCACGATTCATACATTGTTCATGAGTAAAAAGTTCCAAACACAACATACTTACTTTTGGTCTTTCTTTATAGTGTGACAGCAGCAGAGCAAGTCAGTCTGGTGCTCAAGAAGTGATGCTACCTCTCAGTTTCGATGGTGAGCCTTGAAATCCTGTCTCATGGTCTTTCTTATCAAACAAAGATTCTGGACCTAATATTCAGTTTTCTGTTCTTTCCTTCGTTTCCCTCAGTACCTCATTTCATCCTAATCTTTCCATTTTCCAGACTTTTCCTGTTATGGTAAAAATATTTCTGACAATAATTATGAGTCATACTAATTTAAATTTCTCCTTTTAGATGATCTTCTTTTAAGCAGCTCTGTATCACGCACAGGTAAGATTATCCCAAAAATAAAGCACTTTTATACATTAACAGCACAGTCACTATACTAATATATATGGCACAGTTACAAACTTACAATACAGCAACTAGTACACATAATTGTGATATGTATACAGCATAGTGACCAATATACAGGATAGGAACTAATAAATAACACTGCTGTTCATGTACACAATCTACTGATATAAAGCACACTGAAAATTAAAAAATTGAAGACTGTTCTATTATCTGCATATATGCAGCAATATAGTAATATACCGTACATACTCAAGTATAAGCCGACCCGAGTATAAGCCGAGGCACCTATTTTACCACAAAAAAACTGGGAAAACGTATTGACTTGGAGTATAAGCCGAGGGTGGGAAATGCGCTGCCCCCTGTATCCCCCTGGCAGATGGAGCGTGTCCAGTGTGAGTAGTGTGTGCGTGAACATTTATAGTGTGAGTGTGATCACTATACACTCAGTGAGGAGCCCTCTTGTGCCCCTGTGCCCCCTGTCGTGCCCTCTTTGCTCCCCTCGTGTCACTTCTGTGTCCCACTCCTGTGCCCTCTGTGCTACCCACTTGTGCCCCCTGTGTCCCCCTCTTGCGTTCCTCTCTTGTGTCACCTTTGTGTGTCCCTCTTGTGCCCTCTGTGTCTCCCTCTTGTGAGACCTGTTTCCCTTCCAGTGTCCCCTTCTTGTGCCATCTGTGTGCCCCTCTTGTGTGCCCTCTGTGCCCCTCTCTTGTGTCCGCCTCTATAAAAATCTCACCTGTCTCTTCCCCCCTCTCCCTCCCCTGTGTCTCTTCCCCCCTCTCCCTCCCCTGTGTCTCTTTCCCTCCCTCTCCATCGTGTCTCTTTCCTTTCCCCTCCTTTTCCCCTTATCCTCCTCATCCTCCCTCCTCATCCCTTTCCCCCTCTCCAATTATGCCCCCCCCCCCCCCTGTTACCTTCATTAGCTGCTCCTGCTGCTCTCTGCACATCTTCCGGCTGTGTCCGCCCAGCATATGTTAATGACATGACGTCACATGCACATCATGTCATTAGCATATGCCGGGTGGACACAGCCGGAAGACGCTATGGAGAGCAGAGAGCTGCAGGAGCTTGTCAGTTGACTTGAGTATAAGCAGAGGGGGGGGGGGGCTTTTTCAGCATAAAAAATGTGCTGAAAAAGTCGGCTTATACTCAAGTATATATTGGTACGTACAAAACATGCCTCTTTGTATACTACATGTAAAATGCTAGTAATTACATTGTCTGTTATACACCTTGGCTACTAAGACATAACATAAAAACTATTTTCAGTATAATAAGTACTGTATAGCACAATTAGTAATGTACATCCCTTCTACTGATATAAAGCACAGTAAGTACTTCTGCTTTAATACAGCACGGCAACTCAGACACGGGTAGGCATCATAAGCATTTGTATATAGAACAGCTAGCAATCAATGATGGAGCTGGAGAATTGAGGGACCTAATGCAAAAAATAATTTGGGGTCCCTCCGAGGGGCGGGGTTGTAAACATTTGTTTGCGCTTGGCCACCCTGGCACCACTTCACTTAGTGGCCTTCCCCAAGGCCCTTACCATAACAGCTCCCTTCTCTAAGACCCCTTTCCATCGCTGCTCCTGCCAAGACCCTTTTTCCATAGCTGCTTCTCTTATCCCCTGCTTGCGTAAAGCTCTTCTGCCTAAGAAATGGCTCCAGGGTGCAAGCTCTCCAGTTTTGGCCGACATCCTCTATGGGGGTGGGGGAACTTATATGGCCTGCTAGGACTGTGTAATAATGCTAATAGACTACTTAACAGCCTGACTTTACAATGTTTTGTCTTATGAATGTTTAAATATAAAAGCTTGTTCTTCCAACATATTGTTTATATGTATGCAATATTATTTATTTATGTGTATATTATAATTGTTTGTTACATCTATATAAAATTAGTACTATTGAGACAAGAGGATTCTGGGAATAGTAGTTCCCTAAGGCTAACACTAATTTAATTTTAAGGATCCATTACTGTATCTCCCAATATTGTCAAATAAAACATAGTAATACTTCAATTGTGATTTGGTGCATGAATACAGTGGTATATTTAGAGGTTTAGCCTCTAACCTAGGTATATATATTTTTTCAATCTATTGCACTTAGTTTTAACTTTTTTTCTCAAAATAGACACTATTAGTCAATTCCAATATTACAATATACACATACAAATAGCTTACTAGTGGTTTCTTCTAAAACAAATATTTTAGGTATTAATACATATAGATAATTAAATTCACTATTCACTATACAGTCATCAATATTCAATCACAATATACCACTGTATTTATGCACCAAATCACAATTGAAGTATTACTATGTTTTATTTGACAATATTGGGAATATAGGGAACTACTATTCCCAGAATCCTCTTGTCTCAATAGTACTAATTTTATATAGATGTAACAAACAGTTATAATATACACATATATAAATAAATAATATGGTTGGATACATACAAACAATATGTTGGAGGAACAAGCTTTTATATTTAAACGTTCATAAGACAAAACATCGTAAAGTCAGGCTGTTAGGTAGTCTATCAGCATTATTACACAGTCCTAGCAGGCAGAGCAAAATGGAGACGATTGGCAAATCATGTATGGTTGGCAGATAAAGTATAATGGAGTCGATTGGCAAATCACATATGGTTGGCAAGTTAACAATATAGATAAAAACGTGGTGACGTATTCACGTTGATTGCGTCACCAAGTAATTACGTAATGACGTAATGTGCGTTAAATAACCGGAAATGGATGGGAAAAGGGCTATAAAAGCCCCATTCAGACCAGAATTCAGTAGCCCATGAGTAAGCCCTAAGAAGGGCGAAACGGGACCGTCAGGATTATTTCTACAGAAGCGCAAGTACTTTGGTTATGTGGATTTTTGTATTGGGGTAGTATCATTATGCAGCAGTATTGTAATTATTGGTGAATTATGGTATATCCTTTGACTACTTAGAACTGCAAGTCTGCATTAATGACATATAGTAGTCTTTGGCAATAAGGAGTTTAGTAATTAACAACCCTTACAAAAATTATTTTTGGTACTTCCCATATAAATATTAATTATACAATAAATATTAATTATACAACAAATAATTATAAAACTTTTTTGATAACCGGAATGAGTACTAAGGATGCGCTTTTCTCTAGATTGGTTTTAAAATGTAAACTTTTTTTGAGCTATATATAAACACATTTTTTATATCTTCCCAAGGATTAGCAAAGTAATTTTGCCATATGAGGGAAGATTTGATGTAATATCAAAATGGGACATTATATGTTAATAGCTCTTTAAGAGTAATTCACCCATCCATAGGCTATTTTTGTTCCTTTATTTTACACAATTATTTGAATACAAAAATAAGGTGTTAGGCTTCAAGGAACTACTATACAGTGGTATATTGAGATAATATCATTATGATATACCCACTAAGTTTGTATACACATTACCATACAATTTTTGTATATAATGGCATCACCTCCTCATTATGTATTTATATTGATTCATATTTTTCATATTTTTTTCTAGCTTTGTCTTGGGCTGTGCTGGCTGGTTCATTCCTGATGCTTTTGTCCAACACATTATTCTGAGAAATCCCATCTACATGGATATGAAGAAGGAACCAGGATTGCATTATAATAATCAGTTTATTCAGAGTGAATGAAATAATGTATTATTAT
Organism: Discoglossus pictus; assembly: GCA_027410445.1. Classification (NCBI taxonomy): domain Eukaryota; kingdom Metazoa; phylum Chordata; class Amphibia; order Anura; family Alytidae; genus Discoglossus; species Discoglossus pictus. The sequence goes on along the minus strand of CM050164.1, from coordinate 193,925,161 downwards.
TTTACTTTAATATAAAAACATATATTATATCTAGGCTGAGGGGAAAGAAACATTTTTTTTTTTTTTTCTAATTTGTTTCATCATCTCTCTTTGAAGCAGGGACTGTTTGTTTCATCTTAGAACTAATCCTTTGTAACAAAAATACATCTATTTATAATGTACAATATATATTTTTAGTTCTGCTTCATTGAAACTAATATTAATATAAAAAGTGGTGTTTGCATATGGACTTTATTTACAAGTTAAAGAAAAATATAGGAAATTGTAGCCATACAAATGGAGCATGGAAATTTACAATTGCAAAAAACATGTCTGATGCATGAAGATTAACAAACTAAAGATTACAACAAATTGCAAATAACAAATCCTCTACACTTATTGTTCCTGAAGAGCTCCACTATAGATTGTCTATTTAAATTCCATTTTTTTTTCTCCTTCTCTGATTCATTTTAATAGGAGAAGAGATAGATTTGATGATTTCAGATGATTTAAAAGCTATATTTGGGTCAGGGAGAGTTTTACTTCTAATATAATCTTAAAACAATCTGCAGAAAATAGGCATCTTTGGTATTAAAATACACATTAATGGTAGATATTTTAAACTCAGCTAGGAATAAATTAAAGAGCGACAACTTTGAATATAAGTAAAATAGAACTAATCAAACACGGCTATAAATTATTAGTTTACATTTATGAATTTTGTGTAACACGTGTAACTGAATTGAAAAAAAAAAACCCAGAAGAAATACACTAATTTTCTTTTATATATTTCAGCCGACTACGGGCCACACTATTACTGATTCACACTATCACTCATGTTCTCTGATCCTCTCTCCTATAAAGTGGCAAGTATTGACCACATACTTTCTTCCATGGACCAGATTTACTAATGTGTTAGAAAACCTCCCCACTACTCAAAAGTGTTTGGCCTCCCATTTTTTTTTACATATACTCCTTTAGTACATATGGGTAGAATATATTACTTGCTGTTGAATCAACAATATTTTTTACTTTAAAAAAAGATGTGATATATTTCTACCACCTCTTGAAGTGAAAAATATACTTTGACATCATATCATTGCAAAAATCACATTGTGCTAAACGTCAAAAGAATTTTAACTATAAAGAATTGGTGAAAAAATCTGGAACTCCATGTAAATATGCTTTCAACATAGTAAAGACAGTGCCGTTACCTACTTCATCTAATTCTACCAATTCAATTTCATCATTTCTACATTCAATCCATTAAACTCCAAAATATACCTAACCTTCATTCCATTAATCTTGTGTATCCCAGTGCATATACTTAATGCCCCTCAGTACATTACATTTACATTTTTTGTCCCTGTGTATTTAACTAAGGAAATTACTTAATGGAAATCCTTGGCAACCACATACCATCCAGCTCTAGAAGTAATATCTCAGTCACTACTAACAGAGGATGCAGAATTAAAATATATATTCCCCAAGCCTCCTATTCTTGCATTTGGATAGTCACTAAATCTGTAACAAACATCGCTAAGCAGCAGATTGGCCAATGAACAGCCCAACAAAGAAAATGGTAACAAACCTTGCAATACAATTTGCTGCAAACTATGTCAACACATCTGCAAAGAGAACACAGCCCTGCATAACAACAAGACCTATAACATCAGAGGGTCATATTCATGTAGATCCTCCAGTGTGTTTTACATGCTATAATGTTTTCTATGTGAAAAGGGCTATTAGATCTTGTGACCTTGCCACTTTCCTTCTCAGGTTTTATTGTTGTTTTCCTACTCCATAATATGAAGAGATATTTATAGTCCTAACTTATATTACTCTGATTCTTTCTTAGCTAAAACCTGGTGTAGAAACTTGATCAAACAGAACGTTAATCATGTGGAGATCTGCTTTCTTCAGTTGGGCTTGAGTGTAAAAAGCATTTGACATCAGTCCCACAACCACACAATCAATACCTTGTTATAGTAATTATGAAAAGCATTGCTATCTTGGTACAATATTAAACCTCAGTGTTACTAAGCTGGTACAGTACTTATGAGCAGTATTACTGTGCTGGTGCATGGTTAATCTGAAGTATTACTACCCTGTGTAATATTATCTTGGTGCAGTTTTTATATGCAGTGATATTATCTTGGTATTACCTGATGTTTTAATATCCTGGTGCTGTATTAATGTGTATAATTACTATTCTGATACTATTGTGTAGTACAACTATCCTGGTGCAGTTTCCATCTGGAGTACCATTACATATTACACACTGAGCCAAGAGCCAGGTCATCACATGTCAGTTTGAATCTCTGCTCTGTATTCCACTGATTACATTTATTCAGTATTGCTTCTGACTTGAGAGAGGTGCTACTCTCAAAAGCTCAAAATTCTAACTATTATGTTTGTCCAATAAAAAAAGTATCACTATATTCTGCAATACTCTGATTATTCATTATAGATTATTGGACACTCATGGCTACCTCACTCTTTATTAAATTTAATGATGTCATCAATGATGTCATCCATGATGTCATCACTGAGGAGTGGAAGAGGACTCCAGTGGAAACCTGTGAAGCTCTGGTGAACTCCATGCCCACGAGGGTTAAGGCAGTGCTGGAAAATAATGGTGGCCACACAAAATATTGACACTTTGGGCTCAATTTAGCCATTTCCAATTAGGGGTGTACTCACTTTTGTTCCCAACGGTTTAGACATTAGTGGCTGTGTGTTGAATTTTTTTGAGGGGACAGCACATTTACACTGTTATACAGGTTGCTACTTTACATTGTAGAGGAGTTTCATTTCTTCAGTGTTGTCACATGAAAAGATATAATAAAATATGTACAAAACTGTGAGGGGTGTACTCACTTTTGTTGATCAGCTCTGTAAATCAGTGCAGTGTTTTTTGTCCTGTTGCAGTAATCAGTGTGTAGGTGAGAGTGGATGTGGCTTGGCCTCTGTAAAGGTATATCTGTGTGCATTTGTGTGAGGTTCTGTTTGAATCAGTTCTGTAAACCAGTGCAATGTTGTCTTCCAGTGGGCTGTAATCCAGGTCCAGGTGAGAGTGGGTGTAGCTTGGCCTGTGTAAAGGTATATCTGTGTGCTTTTTGTCGTGTTCTGTTGAATCAGTTCTGTGAGGCGGGCAAGTGTTTTCTGTCCTGTGCTCATTTATCATTGTACAGGTGAGTAGGCGGGGTCTATTTTAACAAGGGGAGAGCGAGGTTAGGAGCTTGCAATCATTTCTAGTGTAAGTGTAGTTAGTGTGTAGGAGATTGAATAAAAGGAGAAAATCCAAAGGAAAGCGGTATTATAAGAAAAAACTGAAAACAAACGTATATATTTTTTTTCTGTTTTGTTTGGGTTAAGGTGTAGAAAAGCAATCTTTAAACAAATACATTGATTTGTTTTCTCACTGTATTTTTGTAACTGATAATCATGAGTCAGTCCAGTGGCAACCTCACTCAGTGTACATCCTGCCAAATGTATGCACTACTGGAACAGATGATCAATGGTCCATACCTCTGTGAGAGGTGTGAGCATGTTGCCTCTCTGGAAGCTCAAATTGAAGATCTGGAGAGGAGAATTGCAGCACTTAGTGATACTGCTCCACTGGAAAGGGAGGTGGTGCTCACGGAGCACAGTTTAGCTGGGTCTAGTATTGAGGGAGGAGCTGGGGCTAGTGAGGATGGCCAGGGAGGTAGCTGGGTTACAGTTAGAAGGGGAATCAGGGGGAACAGGAGGAGGCATGCCAGTTCTTAGTTGGCAAACACCAACAGATTTGCCAGATTGAGTGAAACTGTTGGGGATGTCCTTTCAGGAATGGCAATGCCAGATAGAGCTGTTCCTTCCAACAGCCGGGAGAACAGTTCTACTGGAGGAGAGGGAGGGCAGAATAGGCAGAGCAACAGACATGTTTTGGTGGTAGGAGACTCTATTATTAGGAAGGTAGACAGGGTAATTTGTCACCCAGATCCCATCAATCGAACAGTTTGCTGTCTCCCTGGTGCACGGGTTCGGCATGTTGTGGATCGGGTGGATAAATTATTCGGAGGGCCTGGTAATAAACCAGCGGTCTTGGTACACATTCGTACAAATGACAAAGTTAGTGGAAGATGGAGCGTCCTAAAGAATGGTTTTAGAGAACTAGGGAATAAGCTTAAAGCAAGGACCTCCAAGGTAGTATTTTCTGAGATACTACCAGTGCCACGTGCTAGCCCAGGGAGGCAGAAGGAGCTTAGGGAGGTTAATGCGTGGCTAAAAAAAAGGTGCAATGCAGAGGGTTTTGGGTTTTTAGAGCACTGGGCTGACTTCTCACTTGGGTACAATCTCTATAGCAGGGATGGATTGCACCTTAATGATGAGGGAGCTTTTGTGCTAGGGGATAGGATGGTAGAACGGCTGGAGGAGTTTTTAAACTTGTAGATGGGGGTAGGGACTATATAGAAGTATTGGGGTAAATAGGGTATAGAGGGAAAGAGATGAATTAGTTACCCATGGGGTAGCAGAAGGGGGGAGGGTTACAATAGACAGTATGGAGGTATTAATAGGGGCCTTAAATACAGTGGCTAAGCACTTCACAACTGCATAGCCATAGCAACATAAAGTGTATGCTTGCTAATGCAAGAAGTTTGCCTGGGAAAATGAACGAGCTGGAATTATTAGCAGTACAAGGGCTTAAAAGGCATTACTGAAACATGGTGGGATGAATCTCATGACTGGACTGTTAGCCTGGATGGTTATAAACTATTTAGGAAAGATAGGGGAAAAGGTAAAAGAGGAGATATTTATGCTGGGGCCATCTTGAATTTTGTCATCGCAAGTAATACTGATATAATATCAATTGTTAAAATAGGGGAACCCTTGGGGAACAGTGATCACTAAACAGTATCATTTGAGATTGAATACAAAAAAAACAGAGTTGTAAGGGGCCAACAAAAACTCAAAATTTTAAAAGGGCTAACTTTAATGGGCCAAGGGCAGCAATAATACATATAGACTGGGTCAAAGAACTTACAGGGAAAAATACTGAAAATATGGGCAACATTCAAATCCTTACTAAATAAACATACTCATTGGCATGTACCATGTGGAAAATAAAATAAATAGGAGTAAATCATATCCCATGTGACTTAACAATGACTTAAAGATCATGATGAGGAAAAAGAAACATGCATTTAAATTATACAAGAAGGAGGGAACAGAGGCAGCTTTATGTGACTATAAGGAAATCAACAAGGCTTGCAAAAGGGCTATTAGACTGGCTAAAATAGAAAATGAGAAGTCAGTTGCAAAGGAAAGTAAGACTAACCCTAAAATGTTTTAAAATATATTAATGGGAAGAAGGCGAGGAAGGAAGCTATAGGAACATTACAATGTGACATAGGCCATCTGATAATTAGTGACCAGGAAAAGGCAGATGAGCTAAATAGGTTCTTTTGGTCGGTATACACAAGGGAGGTACCAGTGGTTGGGACACCGCAACATAATGAGGCTACACTACCATCACTAAATAATTGGTTAATGCAGGAAGAAATCCAAAAGAGATTGGAGAAAATAAATGTTAATAAAGCCCCAGGTCCTGATGGAATACATCCAAGGGTACTGAGGGAGCTGGGTTCTGTATTAGCCAAACCATTATATCTAATCTTTCAAGACTCACTCACTACAGGGTCTCTGAGGAGGTTAGTAGGAACTTGGATCAGGGCAACTCAGTGGATGTAGTCTTTTTGGATTTTTTAAAGGCATTTGATACAATGCCACATGGAAGACTAGTGAGCAAACTAAGGGATACAGGAATTGCAGTAAATATCTGCTCATGGATCGAGAGCTGGCTAAAAGACAGGAAGCAAAGGGTTGTTATAAATGGAACATACTCCGATTGGACTAATGTGATAAGTGGGGTTCCTCAAGGTTTAGTATTAGGTCCTCTGCTTTTTAACATATTTATTAATGACGTAGAAGTAGGACTCGAAAGTAGTGTCTCCATTTTTGCAAGGTAATAAAATAAGATAATGATGTACTTTTACTACAAAGGGATTTGCATAAATTAGAGAAATGGGCGGCTAAATGGCAGATGAGATTTAATACAAATAAATGTAAGGTTATGCATTTGGGAAGGATAAATAGCCATGCAATTTATAATATTAATGGAGCAAATCTAGGGGTGTCAGATATTGAAAGGGATTTGGGAGTACTTGTGGGCAACCGCCCAGGTAATAGTGCTCAATGCCAAGCAGCATCTTCAAAGGCAAGTAAAATATTAGCATGTATTAAGAAGGATATAGAAGCAAGGGAAGCAAATATAATTTCACCACTATACAAATCCCTAGTACACCCTCATTAGGAATATGGAGTATTTTTGGCACCAATACATAAAAAGGAAATTTTAGAGTTGGAAAAAGTACAGAGAAGGGCAACAAAGCTAATAAAGGGAATGGAGGGGCTAAATTATAAAGAAAGACTAACCAAATTAAACTTATTTACTCTAGGAAAAAGGTGTCCAAGAGGGGATCAGTGGCGGCTGGTGAACTTTCAAGTTGCAGGGGCGCCAGGGAGAAACGTAGCCCCTCACCTTTTTCAAACCACACCCATTTTTTATAACTCCTCCCCCTGACGTCATAATGACCTTTATAAGCCCCGCCCAATGACCTTATACTTGTAAAGCCCATTGAAATACATGATCAGCAATGCCGCAATGTCAAGAAGTAAAGTAACAATGTGTTAAATTCATTGGTATACAATATAGATTGAAAAAACTCATGTGACAAGACTACAGCAATATCATAATTGCACCTCTACGCATTAACAGAAAAATTAAAGCAGTGACACTTACCATTAGTCGGCTCTTCTTCTCAGGGTATTCACGTTCAGTAAGTTGACCAACGAGTACAAACAAATCTGCTGCCACATAAGGTTTGCACCTGGGGTTGAAAGAAAACAAGCAAATCAATCAGACCATTCAAGAACAAAACCATACCTTAAAAACCTTAAAAGACCAAGTGGAACCATATAGGCCCCAAACATACCTTAGAAGACCAAGTGTGACCATATAGGCCTCAAACATACCTTAGAAGACCAAGTGTGACCATATAGGCCCCAACCGCACCTTAAAAACCTTAAATAACCAAGTGTGACCATATAGGCCCCAACCACACCTTAAAAACATTAAAAGACCAAGTGTGACCATATAGGCCCCAACCGCACCTTAAAAACCTTAAATAACCAAGTATGACCATATAGGCCCCAACCACACCTTAAAAACATTAAAAGACCAAGTGTGACCATATAGGCCCCAACCGCACCTTAAAAACATTAAATAACCATGTGTGACCATATAGGCCCCAACCGCACCTTAAAAACCTTAAATAACCAAGTGTGACCATATAGGCCCCAACCGCACCTTAAAAACATTAAAAGACCAAGTGTGACCATATAGGCCCCAACCGCACCTTAAAAACCTTAAATAGCCAAGTGTGACCAAATAGGCCTCAACCGCACCTTAAAAACCTTAAATAACCAAGTGTGACCATATAGGCCCCAACCGCACCTTAAAAACCTTAAATAACCAAGTGTGACCATATAGGCCCCAACCGCACCTTAAAAACATTAAAAGACCAAGTGTGACCATATAGACCCCAACCGCACCTTAAAAACCTTAAAAACCAAGTGTGACCATATAGGCCCCAACCGCACCTTAAAAACATTAAAAGACCAAGTGTGACCATATAGGCCCCAACCGCACCTTAAAAACATTAAATAGCCAAGTGTGACCATATACCGTATTTTTCGCCGTATAAGACGCACTTTTTCTTCCCCAAAACTGGGGGAGGAAAGTTGGTGCGTCTTATACGGCGAATATACCTTTTCAAACTGCCTCTGTCCTCTTGATCTCACCCCAGCGCTTCCTACCAGCATCGCGTCGGCCGGTGCGTCCTAGTGACGTCACACACGCAACGCTGCAGTACACGAGGAGTGCTGGTAGGAAGCGCTGGGGTGAGTTAAAGATGGCAGAGATCAGAAGAAAAGTGAGGATCAGGGGGGTCAGGGAGGATCAGGACGGTCAGGGAGGATCAGGAGGGTCAGGGAGGATCAGGAGGGTCAGGGAGTATCAGGAGGGTCAGGGAGGGTCAGGAGGGTCAGGGAGGGTCAAGGGCTCCCAAATGCTCCCAAATGCTGCAGTATATGGATATGTATGTGTGTATGTGTGTATGTGTATGTATGTGTGTGTATGTGTGCATGTATGTGTGTGTATATATGTATGTATGTATGTGTATGTATATTTATGTGTGTATGTATATGTATGTATGTGTATCTATATATATATATATATATATATATATATATATATATATATATTTGTGTGTAATGTAGGTGTGTATCTGTGTGTAAAGTGTATTTGTGTTTGATTCAGATTTTTTTTTTCTTGTTTTCCTCCTCTAAAAACTAGGTGCGTCTTATCTGCCGGTGCGTCTTATAGGGCGAAAAATACGGTAGGCCCCAACCGCACCTTAAAAACATTAAATAACCAAGTGTGACCATATAGGCCCCAACCACACCTTAAAAACCTTAAATAACCAAGTGTGACCATATAGGCCCCAACCGCACCTTAAAAACATTAAATAGCCAAGTGTGACCAAATAGGCCCCAACCGCACCTTAAAAACCTTAAATAACCAATCAAAACCATATAGGCCCAAACTGTACATTAAAAAAAATGAAATAAAAATACAAAAAAATAAATATATATATATATATATATATATATATATATATATATATATATTGATTATATATATATATATATATATATATATATATATATTGAGATATATAATTAATTATATAGATATAATTATATATATATATATATATATATATGTATATATTGATATATATATATTGTGATGGAGTGCCATTAGGGGTCACAAGAGAGCTCTGTAAGACTTCTCCCCTGAGAATGAAAAGAGTTAAATCCAGGCAGTTATCAGAGGCTAAATGGAAGCACAGCTGTGAACTGCCTTTAAAAGCAGCAGAGAGATGGGTGGAGTCTCTCTCACTTAGGCTTGGGCCTAAGAGCCGTGAGCTGTGTGTGAAAGCCCTGGACAGCTCAGCTGCGGGGATCCTGAGAGCTGGGATTTGTGCTGGAGCGAGACAGTCAGGAAGGCTGCTGTGTTCTAGAGTTTGCGCACAGAGAAGACTTCTGTGGTATCTGAGATATTCCACTGAGCAAGGATTATCTGAAGACCCCATCCCTGAGAAGCCGGATGCAATAAGGGATAAAAGGTTGGTGCCAATGCATGTTATTCTCATTGTATCCAGAGAAGGATTACAAAGGTCCCAGGGAGAAGAAGAGTGCATTGAGAGTGAGAGTAAGAGTTCCTCATTACAAGAGGGTGACAAGGGCCCTATGCTTCACAAACGATTGATAGAAGCTGTAGAGGAAAAGGCAAATAAGAGACTGTTTGTTTCCTGGCCACAAGGTGGCGATATAACAAAGATAAGAGACTGTTTGTTTCCTGGCCACAAGGTGGCGATATAACAAAGATAAGAGACTGTTTGCATCCTGGCCACAAGGTGGCACTCCCTGTCGCAGATAAGCTGCACAGGATATAGTCAGGGCATTCCTGAGTATAGTAAGCACGTTTATGTAGGATTTATTTTATGGCTGAATACAAAGCACTGTTTTTGTTATTTTTGTGCTAACAAATAAAATAGCAGTAAAACTCAACTTTGGACAAGCCTGCTGTGTCTTCCTCCCTGTATAAAAGAGATAAGAAAGTGCAGGACGCAAACCCCGCCAGAAGGGGGCGCCCTGTTACAATATATATATATATATATATATATATATATATATATATATATATATCAATATATATATATATATATTTATCAATCAATATATCCATCAATCAATATATCAATCAATATATATATATATATATATATGTATATCTCAATATATATCTCAATATATCTCAATATATATATATATATATATCTCAATATATATATATATATATATATATATATATATATATATATCAATATATCTAGCAATCAATATATAAATCAGTCAATATAAAAATCAATATATATATATATATATATATATATATATATATATATATATATACACACACACATACATAAAGCAATATACATAAAACAAAAAAATATTTTAATTGATATTTATTAATTGATTAGTTGATGTACTTTATTAATTATTTGATTATTGCTCATGTATTTGTATTAGACATTATTTATTATACATATTACAGTGCTATTTATTTGCTATACATGTTACAGGATATTATCCTGTAACATGTATATCACATAAATAGCCCTGTAATATGTATAACATATACAGGGTCACACAAGTTCACACTAACCTTTTTTGCCCTTACAGGCAATCAATCAATGTCAAACAAAAAATTTCAGCCAATCAGAGTCCTTCAAAAATAGTATAAAAGGCGGAGCGTGGGAAAAAAATCAATTAGTCACGGGGGGAGATCCTTGTAGGAGGAGCTCGGTTAGATTGTTGTTGTTTTTTTTTTTTAGAGCGTCAGATTTTTTAGGTGGAGGCCTCTTGCAATGGGCCAGAATGGATGGACAATGGCTTCAATCAAGATGAGGACAAGGGCTTCCTATCAAGATGGAAGGACATGGGCTTCAATCAAAATTGATTGGAATGCCCGACTATCCAGTGCAGAAGGCCGCCGCTGGAGGGGTCAATTTGGAAGGTATGTGCTGTTATGTTTACTTATTGTTTTTTGCCCTTCCCATATTTTTATTCCATCTTTGAAAGTGTCAGGCAAAGTATCCTTTTAATTTTAACTGCAATGTTAAAGATCCATTGCCTGTCACTTTGAAAAATGGAAAATATGGGGGGGGGGGGGGTTGTGTTGTGTGTTTAACTGGTAGCATAGGTAGGTGGGTTGGTAGTTGGGTCAGGGTGGGGTCTGGTGTGGTCACTGGGTCAGGGGGGTAGGTAGATGGGTTGGTAGTTGGGTCAGGGTGGGGTCAGGTGTGGACACTGGGTCAGGGAGGGTAGGTAGGTGGGTTGGTAGTTGGGTCAGGGTGGGGTCAGGTGTGGTCACTTGGTCAGAGGGGTAGGTAGGTGGGTTGGTAGTTGGGTCAGGGTGGGGTCAGGGGTGTAGGTAGGTGGGTTGGTAGTTGGGTCAGGGTGGGGTCAGGTGTGGTCACTGGGTCAGGGGGGTAGGTAGGTGGGTTGGTAGTTAGGTAGGTTGGGGTGGGGGTTGGCCAGGCCCCGATGGGCCTACAGGGGGGGTGATCGGGGGTTGGCATAGGCCCTATGGGGGTGATCGGGGGTGGCACAGGCCCCATGGGTGATTGGGGTAATCGGGCAGTGGCATAGGCCACATGGGGGTGATCAGGGTGATCATGGGGTGGCACAGGCCCCATGGGGGTGATCGGGGGTGGCACAGGTCTTTTGGGCCTACTGCGGGGGTGATTGGTGGTTGCCCAGGCATTGCGGGCCTAGGTAGGTAAGTGGGTGGGTGGGTGGGTGTGTGTGGGTGGGTGGCAGGCAGGCATAGTGGGGTAACTGGTGGACCCTTCGTTTTATTAGGGGGACTAGGGGTTTGGCCAGGGCAGTTAGGACTTACTGTTAGGTTGAGTCAGTCTGAGTGAGTAGTTTCAGCCAGGGAAGTCTCAGTCAGTCTCAGCGGGAGCAGGAAACGAAAAGAGGGCTGGGACTGGCATATGGTAGTTTTATTAACAGGGAGCTGTCAATCAAAAATTAAACTCGAGGCTCTATTAGCTGGCGGGCGCCCTGAGCTAACGGTCTGGGTGGGTTTAGGTGGTTCTCCTGACAACTGTACAGCCTTCCATCATTGATTAGTCAATGATGGAAGACTGTCAGTCATTGAAATGGATACATTATCACTGCCCATGCATAGCGTCTTTCTGATTGGTGGGCGGAATGCATTAACGGTCATGATGAGTCTAAAGGTTAGTGTGCATAGTGCAGTGTAATCTGATCACACAGCGTGGCGCTGCAGGCCTGCAGGGGAACTACAACACTAGAATAGAGATAATGTAGCATTGCACAGACACACAGCACTGACACAGAAGTGACCTGTTTAAAAAATTTTGGGGGGGCGCTTGCCCCGACGCCCCTATGGCCGAGCCACCACTGGATATGATTACCTTATATAAATATATCCAGGGTCAATACAAGGCTTTGTCAACGGAACTTGTTGTGCCAAGAGGTTTTCAATTGACAAGGGGACATCCTTTGAGATTAGAAGTAAAAAGATTTCACCTTAAAGAAAGAAAAGGGTCCTTCACAGTAAGGATGGTTAATCAGTGTAATTGTCTACCAAAGGAGGTGGTGACAGTGGATTCAATAGATAACTTTAAAAAGGGATTATATATATTTTAAAATAAAAAGGTCATTAAGGGCTATCCTGTAAAAATAGAGAGGGAGATTAAAAATTACATGGCTATTTTTCCTTCCCAGATGCATAACCTTACATTTATTCATATTAAATCTCATCTTCCACTTGGATGCCCATTCCTCTAATTTATGCCAATCCCTCCGGAGGGAAAGTACATCATTTTCTGATTTAATTACCTTGTACAACTTTGTGTCATTATCAAAAATGGACACACCACACTCCAATCCCACTTCCAAGTCATTAATAAATATGTTAAAAAGGAGGGGACCTAATACTGAACCCTGAGGAACTCCACTTACCACATTAGTCCAATCCGAATATGTTTCATTTTCCACAACCCTTTGCTTCCTGTCTTTTAGCCAGCTCTCGATCCAGAAACAAATATTTATTGCAATTCCTGTATCCCTTAGTTTGCTCAATAGTCTCCCATGTGGCACTGTATCAAAAGCCTTTGCAAAATACAAATAATCTACATCCACTGAGTTGCCTTGATCCAAGTGCCTTCTAACCTCCTCATAGAAATTAATTATGTTTGTTTCACATAACCTATCCTTCATAAATCCATGTTGACTCCTACTTATAATCCTATTTGAATAGACATATTCTTGTTTATTATCTCCGAAGGGAGACTCACTGTTCTATAATTCCCCGGATTTGCTCTTGCTCCCTTCTTAAATATAGGTATCACCTCTGCCTTTCTCCAGTCATCTGGTAGACATTGTGTGTTGAGTGAATCTTGAAAAATGAGATGTAATGGTTTTGCTATTAGAGAGCCAAGTTCCCTCAGTACCCTTGGATGTATTCCATCAGGACCTGGGGCTTTATTAACATTTATTTTTTCCAACCACTTTTGGATTTCTTCCTGCTTTAACCACTGGTACCTCCCTTGTGTATACCGAAGAAAAGAACCTATTTAGCTCATCTGTCTTTTCCTGGTCACTAATTATCAGACTGCCTGTGTCACATTGTAATGTATCTATAGCTTCCTTCCTGGCCTTCTTCCCATTAATATATTTAAAAACATGTTTAGGGTTAGTCTTACTCTCCTTTGCAACTAACTTTTCATCTTCAATTTTTGCCAGTCTAATAGCCCTTTTGCAAGCCTTGTTGATTTCCTTGTACTTACGTAAAGCAGTCTCTGTCCCCTCTTGTTTGTATCATTTAAATGCTTATTTTAACTCCTCATGTTCATCTTATCACATGCCATATGGTGATAAGTATATGTATTTAGTAAAGATTTGAACGTCGTCCATTTGTGTTCAGTATTTTTACCTGTCAGTTCTCTTTCCCAGTCTATACGTTGTATCGCTGCCCGTAGACCATTAAAATCTGCCCTTTTAATTAAATTCAATCTCAAATGAGACTGTGTTGTTACTGTTGTCACTGTTTCCCAAATGTTGCCCTATTTCAACATTTGATACTATATCAATATTATTTGTAATAACTAACTTCTAGTACGTTCTTGTATAACTTTGGACAGTAATGATCTCTGAGTGTACTCAAAAACCTGCCCCCCTTAGCTGAACTGCTGGTCTCGTTTATCCAGTTTATTTCAGGGTAATTAAAATCTCCCATTATTAGAACTTGCCCATGCTTAGCTACATTTCCAACTGTAAAAATAATTGCATTTCCTCACTTTCAGAAATATTTGGAGGTTTATAGCATACTTCTACTATTAGAATTTCAGAATTTGCTGCTCTGCTATTTAACTCTACCCACAAACATTCAACATTACCGCTAGTTCCGCCATAGATATCTTCTCTGACTATAGGCTTACATTCAGGCTTAACATAGAGACATATCCCTCCTCCTCTTTTACCATTGCCCCTATCTTTCCTAAATAGGTTATGACCATCCAGATTAACAGTCCAGTCATGAGATTCATCCCACCACGTTTCAGTAATGCATATTAAAGTCCATTTCTCATTAACTACTAATAATTCAAACTCTCCAATTTTTTCCTGGAAAGCGAGCATACACCATATGTTACATAGTTACATAGGGCCTCATTCTATTATCGTCCGTAGGAGATGCGGGGCCGCAAGGACCGGCCGCAGGCTATTTGCCTATTCTATTCCCTTCCGGCCGGGGGCTCCGGCAGGCTTACGGCCTGCGCCTTGTTATCCCTTGCGGCCGCACGCGCCGGAGAAAAGCCTTTGATCTTAAACGGCCGCAAAAGTTTCGGCCGCAAGAAAATCCCGGTTGCTATTCAATTGCTCCGGGAACCCTCTCGGCAAAGCTAAAACCTAGCCGCAGCTTACTTGCACCAAAACCGTCCCGCAAGCACACAGTTAAGCACATAATATAGCCATCCTGCACTCTGAGGAGACGATGAGACTTGAAACCAAATAATTTTTATTTTAATTCATGTCAAATATCCGTGGACAAAGTCCTGAGGGCTTGGAGCACCTCAGACCCACCCATACTGCTGGCCAGAAAATAAATAGTTAATGAAATATCGGATTTGGGCTGATGTGCAAGCTTGAGAGGGGGTTGCTATTAATCCTCATGTCCCCCATTATGATCCCTATCATTTACAGAGCTTTACAGTGTCATCTTGAATTTATATTTGCTTTTAAAGTTTTCTGACCTTGCGGCCGGTTGCATGATATGCGGCCGTCCGTAAGCGGGATATCCTTGCCGCGCCGTCTATTTGAATTGTAAGGTAAAGGTAGCCCCGCAAGGAATCGCAGCTTTGCGGCCGTTTTACGGACGATAATAGAATGAGGCCCATAGTAATTAAGGTTGAAAAAAGACTTTCAGTCCATCAAGTTCAACCTGTTAAGATCTCCTCTGATCTGCAATATGCGGATTAGTTATTAATTAATTAGTTTTTAAATAATTATTAATAGTATAGTATTTGAGAATGAATAAAGAGTTAGTCCATCAAGTTTAACCTTTTTAGATCTCTATTGATCTTTATAGTTACATAGGCCCTCATTCAATTGCAATTTTGCCAATTGAATAGGAGTCTAAATAAGCACATAACATATTTTTTAAAGAGGTTTTTAGTTAGTAAACATCTATCCAAAAGCAAGGTTTTCAGTAACTAAAAACTTATTTAAAAAAAATATGTTATGTGCTTATTTAGAACACTATTCAATTGGCCAAATAGCAATTGAATGAGGGCCATAGTAATTAAGGTTGAAAAAAGACTTTCAGTCCATCAAGTTCAACCTGTTAAGATCTCCTCTGATCTGCAATTTGCGGAAAAGTTATTAATTAAATTATTGATTAAATAATTATTAATAGTATAGTATTGGAGGATGAATAAAGAGTTAGGCCATCAAGTTCAACCTTTTTAGATCTCTATTGATCTTTTTAATGTGGACTATTTATTATTATTGTTAATTGTTAATTGATCCAGAGGAAGGCAAACAGAAAAAAAAAAACATTAAAACTTTGCCAATTGTCTCATTAGGGGAAAAAAAAGCAAAATTCCTTCCTGACCCCAGAAACTGGCGATCAAATTTCTCCCTGGATCAATATTCCTTGCTAGTTATCTAGGATAGCCTTAAATGCCCTCTTTATTCAAAAATATATCTAACCCCTTTTTGAAGTTGTCTATCGAATTTGCTGTCACCACCTCCTTTGGTAGAGAATTCCACAGTTTAACCACCCTAACTGTGAAGAACCCTTTTCTTTGTTTAAGGTGAAATCTTTTTTCCTCTAACCTCAAAGGATGTCCTCTTGTCAGTTGATAATCTCTTGCTACAAAAAGTTCACTTGACAAAGCCTTATATTGACCCTGGATGTATTTATATAACGTAATCATATCTCCTCTTAGACGCCTTTTTTCTAGCGAAAATAAGTTTAATTTTGTTAGTCTTTCTTCATAACTTAGCCCCTCCATTCCCCTTATTAGTTTTGTAGCCCTTCTCTGTACTTTTTCCAGCTCTAAAATGTCTTTTTTTATGAGGTGGTGCCCAAAATTGTACTCCATATTCCAAATGAGGGCGTACTAGAGATTTGTATAGTGGCAGAATTATATCTTCTTCTCTGGCTTCTATACCCTTCCTAATACATGCTAATATTTTATTTGCCTTTGCAGCCGCTGCTTGGCTTTGAGCGCTGTTACCTAGGTGGTTGTCCACTAGTACTCCCAAATCCCTTTCAATATCTGATACCCCTAGATTTGCTCCATTAAGATTATTTTGGCTATTGTTCCTTCCCAAATGCATAACCTTACATTTATTTGTATTAAATCTCATCTGCCATTTAGCCGCCCATTTCTCTAATTTATGCAAATCCTTTTGTAGGGAAAGTACATCATTATCTGATTTTATTACCTTGCACAACTTAGTGTCGTCAGCAAAAATGGAGACACTACATTCGAGTCCTACCTCAACGTCATTAATAAATATGTTAAAAAGGAGAGGACCTAATACTGAACCTTGAGGAACCCCACTTATCACATTAGACCAATCGGAGTATGTTCCATTTTTCAACAACCCTTTGCTTCCTGTCTTTTAGCCAGCTCTCGATCCATGAGCAGATATTTACTGCAATTCCTGTATCCCTTAGTTTGCTCACTAGTCTTCCATGTGGCACTGTATCAAATGCCTTTGAAAAATCTAAAAAGACTACATCCACTGAGTTGCCCTGATCCAAGTTCCTACTAACCTCCTCATAAAAACTAATTAGATTGGTCTGACACGACCTTTCCTTCATAAATCCATGTTGTCTGCTACCTATGATCCTGTTCAAATAGACATATTCTTGTATTTTGTCCCTTATTAACCCTTCTAAAAGCTTCCCAACTACAGAAGTGAGGCTCACTGGTCTATAATTCCCCAGATTTGCTCTAGATCCCTTCTTAAATATAGGTATCACCTCTGCTTTTCTCCAGTCATCTGGTAGAGACCCTGTAGTGAGTGAGTCTTGAAAGATTAGATATAATGGTTTGGCTATTACAGACCCCAGCTCCCTCAGTACCCTTGGATGTATTCCATCAGGACCTGGGGCTTTATTAACATTTATTTTCTCCAACCTCTTTTGTATTTCTTCCTGCGTTAACCAATTATTTAGTAAAGGTAGTGTAGCCCCATTATGTTGCGGTGTCCCAACCACTGGTACCTCCCTTGTGTAAACAGACGAAAAGAACCTATTTTTAATATGTGGACTATTTATTATTAATTGTTAATTGATCCAGAGGAAGGCAAACAGAAAAAAAAAACATTGAAACTTTGCCAATTGTCTCATAAGGGGGAAAAAAAGCTAAATTTCTCCCTGGATCAATATTCCTTCGCTAGTTATCTAGGATAACCTTGAATGCCCTCTATATTCAAAAATATATCTAACCCCTTTTTGAAGTTGTCTATCGAATTCACTGTCACCACCTCCTTTGGTAGAGAATTCCACTGTTTAACTACCCTTACTGTGAAGAACCCTTTGCTTTGTTTAAGGTGAAATCTTTTTTCCCTCTAACCTCAAAGGATGTCCTCTTGTCAGTTGATAATCTCTTGCTACAAAAAGTTCACTTGACAAAGCCTTATATTGACCGTGGATGTATTTAAATAAGGTAATCATATGCCCTCGTAGATGCCTTTTTTCTAGCGAAAATAAGTTTAATTTGGTTAGTCTTTCTTCATAACTTAGCCCCTCCATTCCCCTATTAGTTTTGTAGCCCTTCTCTGTACTTTTTCCAGCTCTAAAATGTCCTTTTTATGAAGTGGTGCCCAAAATTGTTAATGTTATGAGTATGTAGTTCTGAAGTGCCTGTTATGAGTCTGTAGTTCTGAAGTGCCTGCAACTGTACATGAGTTACTTAGCAATACCTCCCTATTGACTTTACTAACCCTCCCCCATCTCCTCCCCCATGACTAGTTAATGCGTTCTTTATCCCCTCTAAACTTTCTACCCCATTACTTCTGTCTTGTCCCTCCCCCCACCTACTAGTTTAAAAACTCCCCCAGCCATTCTAACATCCTATCCCCTAGTACAAAAGATCCCTCATCTCTAAGGTGCAATCCATTCCTGCTATAGAGATTGTACCCAAGTGAGAAGTCAGCCCAGTGCTCTAAAAACCCAAACCCCTCCTTAGTGCTCCACATCTTTAGCCACACATTAACCTTTCTAAGCTCCTTCTGCCTCCCTGGGCTAGCATGTGGCACTGGTTGTACTACATTGGAGGTCCTTGCCTTCAGCTTATTACCTAGTTTAATAAAATCATTATTTAGAACACTCCATCTTCCACTAACTATGTCATTGGTACCAATATGTACCAAGACGCCGGTTCTTTTCTAGGCCCTCCCAATAATTTATCTATCCGATCCACAACATGCCGAACCCGAGCACCCGGGAGACAGCAAACTGTTCGATTGTTGAGATCTGGGTGACAAATCACCCTGTTTACCTTCCTAATAATAGAGTCCCCAACCATCAAAACCTGCCTGCCTATTCTTCCCTCCCACTCCTCCAGTAGAACTGTTCTCCCGGTTGTTAGAGGGAACAGCTCTATCTGGCATTGCCCTTCCTGAATAGACATCCCCAACAGTTTCTCTCAATCTGGCAAATCTGTTGGCGCTTGCCAACTCAGAACTGGCATGCCTCCTGCTTCTGTTCCCCCTGCTTCCCCTTCTAACTGTAACTCAGCTACCTCCCTGGACATCCTTACTAGCCCCAGCTCCACCCTCCATGCTACACCCAGCTAAACTGTGCTTCTATTGATTAAATACAAATAATAAAACACTTTCCCACATTTCCCACATCCTTTTTCTCCCTCTATCTAATGGAACAGAGCACATATTGCGGGCCTTAAGTCCAGTAAGAATATTTTGATAGGTAAAATATAGTTCTTAATAAACTTAGTCAACTTCCATCAATCTATGTGTACAATGTTTAATAACTTCCATTTTCCCTGCTACACAATTGACATGTCTGTATGGAGGGAAATCCCATAAACCTTTTTGTTGTGTTGCTATTTACGCTAGACATGTTAGAGTTATACATTCTAAGAGGAAGGTGTTTTTCTGAGAGTAGACGGAGTTGATTTTTTGGTTAATATAAGTGTTTTCTGTACACACATTTTGAGACCTACTGCATACATAAATATAAGATTTACTAGAACTAATCAGGACCAAGACTGAATAAAGAAGAACACAGAAATCAGATCAGTCACAGAATCAACCAAGAGGCAGCTATGAAGGAAATGGAGAAATCTACAGCTGAGATGGGGTCTACTTTAACCTAGGTGCTCCACTGGGCTTTGTAGAAGATTAGTAGTTTGCCAGAATTGATACAGGTGATACAATAAAAATGTTCACTAGTCTAATGAAGCCAAAATTTGTGCAAAATATGTGTGTGATGCATAGCTGTTATGTTCTAGTCTTCTGATGGGGCTTGAACTAGTAAAAGTACACCCTAGTCTATGTTTCAAAAGTCCTTTTACTTAGCAAAAAACACCATGTACAGTATATGTGTTCCAAAGAGAGCATAAACTTTTATCCAAACCCCTTCTTATATCCCAAAGTAACAATACAATCAGGTGAAAGTTTAACTGAAAAATCAATATTGGGCAAAATTCCAGATTTTTTTTATTTCCCTCCCTGTCAGTGCAGGAGCTAAGAAGAAGAGTATGGAAGGTACTCTTTTGATTGGCTGCTCGACCTCTGGACCCACCAATCAGGCTTCAGCAAATAATGCTCAATCCAAGTATTAGACTCTGGA
This sequence comes from Discoglossus pictus, assembly GCA_027410445.1. Classification (NCBI taxonomy): domain Eukaryota; kingdom Metazoa; phylum Chordata; class Amphibia; order Anura; family Alytidae; genus Discoglossus; species Discoglossus pictus. The sequence continues at coordinate 193,905,084 of CM050164.1, read as the reverse complement.
GAGAGTTACTAGTCTTCTCTAGGGGTAAACAGGTGCCAATAATGTTTATCTACAACAAAGATTGTTCTACTTGAACTCCTTATCACTTAGTTTAGCAAGGCACAGGTCTCGTTGGGTGGACTAGTATTTGATTTATGGGAACATTAAGAGAGACATCTCCTCTAGTGGTGATCGGAAAATAAGCATTTTGGATCCTGAACTTTATTAGTGTATTCTCAAATATAGTACATAAGGGAAGATGTGTGAGTTCAATTATCTTTTTTTTTGCAATTTAATATAATATATAAATAGTAATGGTGATTTTCTCTTTGCTTGAATTTTTAAGCAATCAATTATTACTTCTGATCAATCAAGCTCTCACTACATCTCCTTTCCAACTGTAATTTTGTACTGGTGAGTATTTTAATAGATTTTTTGTTTAATAATCTTATTCTGGTAGATTATCATGAATTATTCTTGTCACACTAGATTTGTTCTCTGTATTCACTTTTAGAATGTTTCACCTTTACTGTCATAAACAACTTTTACTTCACATCACTGTACACAGACCTTGTTATAAAATGGCTGCTCAGGAATGTGAGACACTGTTCCATCTCCCTGTAACTCACAAGCCACAGAGGTTGCCACTAAGCTTTATCTGTCTACACAATCTATCAAGGAATGATCTTTGAAGTAATTTATTTTTATTTTGTGTAGACAAAATAGTAAGTTATGAGAGAGCACTTTCAAGCTGCTTATGCTCTCTTCTTCTGCTAACCATGCCCCACTTGTTACCCAACTGTCTTTCTGAGTGTACAGGGTAGAAGATCATGGTATGCTAGTCAGATCTTGCGTTAGCTATGCTTGTTTGAAAGATGTAAAAATAGGGGAACCCTTGGGGAACAGTGATCACAACACAGTCTCATTTGAGATTGAATAGAAAAAACAGAGTTGTAAGGGGCCAACAAAAACTCTAAATTTTAAAAGGGCTAACTTTAATGGGCTACGGGCAGCAATACAACATATAGACTCGGACAAAGAACTTACAGGGAAGAATACTGAAAATAAATGGACAACATTCAAATCCTTACTAAATAAACATACTCATCAGCATGTACCATGTGGAAATAAAATGAATAGGAGTAAATCACATCCCATGTGGCTTAACAATGACTTAAAGATCATGATGAGGAAAAAGAAATATGCATTTAAATTATACAAGAAGGAGGGAACAGAGGCAGCTTTATGTGACTATAAGGAAATCAACAAGTCTTGCAAAAGGGCTATTAGACTGGCTAAAATAGAAAATGAGAAGTCAGTTGCAATGGAAAGTAAGACTAACCCTAAAATATTTTTTAAATATATTAATGGGAAGAAGGCCAGGAAGGAATCGATAGGACCATTACAATGTGACACAGGCCATCTGATAATTAGTGACCAGGAAAAGGCAGATGAGCTAAATAGGTTCTTTTCGTCGGTTTACACAAGGGAGGTACCAGAGGTTGGGACACCGCAACATAATGGGACTACACTACCTTTACTAAATAATTGGTTAACGCAGGAAGAAATACAAAAGAGGTTGGAGAAAATAAATGTTAATAAAGCCCCAGGTCCTGATGGAATACATCCAAGGGTACTGAGGGAGCTGGGGTCTGTAATAGCCAAACCATTATATCTAATCTTTCAAGACTCACTCACTACAGGGTCTCTACCAGATGACTGGAGAAAAGCAGAGGTGATACCTATATTTAAGAAGGGATCTAGAGCAAATCCGGGGAATTATAGACCAGTGAGCCTCACTTCTGTAGTTGGGAAGCTTTTAGAAGGGTTAATAAGGGACAAAATACAAGAATATGTCTATTTGAACAGGATCATAGGTAGCAGTCAACATGGATTTATGAAGGAAAGGTCGTGTCAGACCAATCTAATTAGTTTTTATGAGGAGGTTAGTAGGAACTTGGATCAGGGCAACTCAGTGGATGTAGTCTTTTTAGATTTTTCAAAGGCATTTGATACAGTGCCACATGGAAGACTAGTGAGCAAACTAAGGGATACAGGAATTGCAGTAAATATATGCTCATGGATCGAGAGCTGGCTAAAAGACAGGAAGCAAAGGGTTGTTGTAAATGGAACATACTCCGATTGGTCTAATGTGATAAGTGGGGTTCCTCAAGGTTCAGTATTAGGTCCTCTCCTTTTTAACATATTTATTAATGACGTTGAGGTAGGACTCGAATGTAGTGTCTCCATTTTTGCTGATGACACTAAGTTGTGCAAGGTAATAAAATCAGATAATGATGTACTTTCCCTACAAAAGGATTTGCATAAATTAGAGAAATGGGCGGCTAAATGGCAGATGAGATTTAATACAAATAAATGTAAGGTTATGCATTTGGGAAGGAACAATAGCCAAAATAATCTTAATGGAGCAAATCTAGGGGTATCAGATATTGAAAGGGATTTGGGAGTACTAGTGGACAACCACCTAGGTAACAGCGCTCAAAGCCAAGCAGCGGCTGCAAAGGCAAATAAAATATTAGCATGTATTAGGAAGTGTTTAGAAGCCATTGAAGAAGATATAATTCTGCCACTATACAAATCTCTAGTACGCCCTCATTTGGAATATGGAGTACAATTTTGGGCACCACCTCACAAAAAAGACATTTTAGAGCTGGAAAAAGTACAGAGAAGGGCTACAAAACTAATAAGGGGAATGGAGGGGCTAAGTTATGAAGAAAGACTAGCAAAATTAAACTTATTTTCGCTAGAAAAAAGGCGTCTAAGCGGAGATATGATTACGTTATATAAATACATCCAGGGTCAATATAAGGCTTTGTAAAGTGAACTTTTTGTAGCAAGAGATTATCAACTGACAAGAGGACATCCTTTGAGGTTAGAAGAAAAAAGATTTCACCTTAAACAAAGAAAAGGGTTCTTCACAGTTAGGGTGGTTAAACTGTGGAATTCTCTACCAAAGGAGGTGGTGACAGCGAATTCGATAGACAACTTCAAAAAGGGGTTAGATATATTTTTGAATAAAGAGGGCATTCAAGGCTATCCTAGATAACTATCAAGGAATATTGATCCAGGGAGAAATTTGATCGCCAGTTTCTGGGGTCAGGAAGGAATTTTATCTTTTTTTTCCCCTTATGAGACAATTGGCAAAGTTTCAATGGTTTTTTTTTCTGTTTGCCTTCCTCTGGATCAATTAACAATTAACAATAATAATAAATAGTCCACATTAAAAAGATCAATCGAGATCTAAAAAGGTTGAACTTGATGGACTAACTCTTTATTCATCCTCCAATACTATACTATTAATAATTATTTAATCAATAATTTAATTAATAACTAATCCGCATATTGCAGATCAGAGGAGATCTTTACAGGTTGAACTTGATGGACTGAAAGTCTTTTTTCAACCTTAATTACTATGTAACTATGTAACTATGTAACTGCAGGGAAATCTGTTTCAGCCTGCAAGAGATGTGAGACTCGGGCTGAAATTCACCCTAAACAAACAACATTGGAGTGGTTAAAAACAAGAAATCGAATGTCTTAAAAAAGCCCAGTCAAAATTCAGACCTTAATCCAATTGAGATTAAGTAGCTAGACTTGAAAATTTCAGTTCACTAACATTCCCCATGCAACCGGACAAAGCTTGAGCAATTTTGCAAAGAATGTTAAAAAAAATGGCATGATCAAGATGTGCATAGCTGGTAAAGACTTTCCCCCAAAAGATTTACAGCTGTAATTAATGGCAAAGGTAGTTTTATCAAGAGAATACAAATTCAACCAACAAATGCCTTTTTTGATTAACTGTTTGGTACCACAATAACATTATTTTTCTTCAAAGCATGTACATTTATGCAAGTCACTGTAGTTTTGTTAAAGATAGTAAGTCTGTGAATTTTCCATCTTGCAAAGTACTTTAGGGAAAGCACTATGAACACCGGATTCTAAGATCAAAGACAGGGCCCTCCATCTTTTGGAATGTACTGCAGAACATGTTGGAGCGTTACAAATAAACAATGATAATAAAGCAATAATGTCGTGATCAGGAAATAGGGGTTGCTATGCTAAATTCTACCACACGGTGGAAGTAAAGCATAAGACAATAAGAATCTTGTCTACAAAACGGCAGAGGCTGAGGAAATATAGGCAATGGATGATTAATAGTAAATGCATGAAAGATTTCAATTTGGTATCAAGGTCTAAGTAGTATGGAACTCTGATTTAAAAAAAAGGAAATATTCATCCACGTTTCATGTTTGCTCTAGGAGATCCACAGAGCAACTGTACATTCTATTATCCAGCTCTCTGTGTGAGAAGATGATACTTTCAGTAAGGTGTATAGGAAATACAAATGAGCAGAAAACAATCTTAGAATCCTATCTATTGTTTCAAAACATGTTTTCCTGAATGTCTTAGTTAATGTAGAAAAGGGGTACAGTAGTCTGAGTGATGGATCAAGACCGCATATGGATACCATCAATAAATTGATTCAGAACTGATTAGACTGGTTCCTGAGAAGGTAATTGGTAGTGTTGTGCCCGGGCTGCTGTAATCAGGTATCAGGGCTACTTGTATAGGAGGCAAAATATAAAGGCCTCCTAAATACTAATTGTATAATTTTTTACATCTGTTTTGAATTTGGCTAGACATCACCTACACTCACCTGTTACCTCCTCCACCTCCTCCGTCTCCTCTCCAAAACACCCCATGGCCACCCCTCTCTCCTCTCTCTCCTCCTCCCCTCTCCTCCTCTTCTCCTCTCATCCTTTCCACTCCTCTCCACTCCTCTCTTCCATTTCAATCCCAAAAATAAAATAAGGATAAATGAAAAAGTATGTGTGTATATATTTGTAATGTAAAAAAAAATTATGTTTTATGTGTAATTGCTAACTGTTGGGGTATAGGGTGGAGGGTATAGGGTGGTGGGGGTGTATGTGTATTGGGCTCTGTGTGTATCTATGTGTGTTATTTACTCTATGTGTAGATGTATTATGTGTAATCAGTATATATGTGTAACCAAAATGTAAGTGTAAAATAGTATTTAGAATAATGAAAAGGAATAAAACCGTAAGATCCTGCTTTGCAAATTTGCCTACTCTCTCTCTCTCTAGAACCAACCGCCAACTCCGGGACCTGCATGCTACTTCAGAAGAATCTACAACACAGTCAACGCATGGACATATGGACCCCGCAGCTTTATTATCTCCCCCTATCAATCATTTTCCGGGAGTCCACTTTTCATTGTCTCTGAGGCCTGTATTGCACTCCGTAATAACGGGATTGGATTGTGACTGCAGAGTATATCTATTCTAGCCCACTGTCAGCTTGCAGGCGTGGGAAGCGTTTACGGGCTTGAGGCTTTGGCCCTGTACTTGCGGCCTTGTCCAATTATATCTCTCTGTAAGTCTTGGAATTAAAAAGGATCCATAGTCTTTCAGAGAAAGGATCCATAGTCTCTGAATTAAAAAGGATCCATAGTCTCTGAAAGACTATGGATCCCTAACTACATACAAATTAACCCCTAACTACATGCATTAATATGCCTAACTACATACAATTAACCCCTAACTACATGCAAATTAACCCCTACCTACATACAATTAACCCCTAACTACATACAAATTAACCTCTACCTAAATACATTAATACCCCTATCTACACCTATCTACATACATTTAACTCTTAACTACATACATTAATAGCCCTATCTACATACATTTAACCTCTAACTACATACATTTAACCCCTAAATGCATACAATAAAAATCCCTAAATCTGACCTAAAACTACCCGCCCCTCACTAAACCTACAATAGGCTAAATAAGGCCACCCTCCTTGCCCAAATGCAACGACAGGCTTCTGGCCTTTGTCCCTAGCATAAGGGCCCATACTTCATTCCTGCAGGTCTGGCGTCCAGCACCTCTAGGAAAAAAGACACATAAAATGAATAAAAAAATAAAAAAAACATATAAATACTTTCCGTGATGCCCCCGTCCTTCTTCTAGTCTCCGCCAGCGGGGCCCGTAATGGAACTCCTCGCTGGAGGAGCTCACTCCTGCAAATTGTTTCTTCCAGTAAAAAAATTGGAAATGGCGCCTTCTGATTGGCTGAAAACGCTGTTAATCATATTTCAGCCAATCAGAAGGTGCCATGCTGATGTACCTGTCAATCATTTGTAAATCAATCAGAAGGCACTATTCCCTTCAGCCAATCAGAAGGGGATGAATCCCCTACTTGTATCTGCTGCTTCTCTGTTGCCTCTTCTGCTTGTTTGAGCCATTGCTCTTTAATCTTTGTTTGGCTAGCAATGGTCGGTCTCTGGTACTGAGCTGCTTCAGTTGCCAGTAACTTATTCAATTTCTCCTGATGCTGAAATAAACATCTACTTAAACGTCCTCGCTTAACATCAGGAACACCCTTGCTAGCCCTGACGACGCTTCTCGGCCTTCAGGTAAAAATATACAGTCTTTGAATAGCCCATATTCAATAGTTTAAAGTCTTGTTTCTCTGCAGACAGTCGTCTTTCAATTTTATACAATAGGGTGGCCCACCCTACTCTCCAGATACACCAACCTCCAGGAACCCTTGACATCCTCTTTTGGTGAGGGATAAACACTGTTAGTTCACAGATTTCTTCCTGGGGTGTATTATCAGACTCTGTAATGGTATCTTTAAATCCAGTGTCTCGCTCTCTCAGCTTCTCAGCTGTAATGGATCCTCTGCTCCAATCGCTGGGATAGCACCAATCAGTCTCCTCTGTAAAAACTGCTGTGGCAAAATCCTTGCAGCAGTTCCTCTGCAAAACCCCTTTTTCTTCTGGAGCAAACAGTCTCTTCTGTAAATGCTCTTGTAGCACATTCTCTGCAGCTCCAGAAATCCCTGAAGCAGACTTCTCAGTTTTCTCCAGACTGTAAACGTGTAGGCTCTTCACTAAGCCTGTGCACTTACTGCGCCCTCAGCAGTCACAGCAGCTCCAAATGGTTCCTCTCACAGTCTGCCTTCAATGCTTTGTAAGGCTCTCTGAAGTCTATACCAATACAGATTCTAAACACACCTGCTTCCAGCAGACCAGATTAAACACACTGCCTTCACTCTCACTGGCAGATGCATACAAGCATTAAATCTAGTTTTAATCCTCCATTCTACACTTGTCTATACCAAATTAGTAGTACAAGACGTGGTAAAGTAACGCATACAAAAAACATCTAACATATTTAGTAAGGAGTGTAGAGCCATCAAAGAAATTAGCACATGGGATGATGTTGTTCTGAAAGCCTCAGATAAAGAAGGCAATATTGTAATCTGTCCTACTCAGAAATACCTAGAGGAAGCCTATAAGCAGCTTAATGACTTTAACCTTCCTAGCCATAATCCCGAGTATGACTCAGGGTTAATCTTCTATTCCTAAATCGGTAACCCAGAGCCACACTCGGGGTTACCGCAGGGAGGATGTGGAGGGGACCCAGTGCTGCCGAGTTTGCCTGGGCCCCCTCAGCACACAATTGCTCCTCCCCATCTTCCTCCTCCCCCATCTTCCTACTCCTCCTCCTCCCCCTTATCCTTCCTTCTATCTTCTATCGTCTTCCCCCCTCTCACCTCTCAAGTCTTCTTAGCCTCCGATCAGCTGATCAGAGGCTCGCAGCGCGTCTTATGCCTGGAACCATTATGCCGGTACAAGAAACAAGCATAAGATGCCCTGCGAGCCTCCGATCTGCAGCAGGAGCTGATCAGAGGCTAAGAAGAAGAGAGAAGAGAGGGGGGAGGAGGAAGGAGGGGGGAGGAGGAGGAAGGAGGGAGGGAAGAGGAGGAGGATGAGGGAGGATGAGGGGAGTGAGATGATGGGCGATGAGGGGGGGAGAGGAGGATGAGTGGGGAAGAGAAGGTGAGGGGAAAGAGGAGGGTGAGGGGGAAAGACGAGGGTGAGGGGGGAAGAGGAAGGTTAGTGGGGAAGGGGCGAAGAGGAGGATGAGTGGGGAGAGGAGGATGAGGGGGAAGAGGAGGATGAGGGGGAAGAGGAGGATGAGGGGGAAGAGGAGGATGAGGGGAGAAAGGTTTAGGATGAGGGGGAAGAGGAGGATGAGGACATAAAGGAGGAGAATGAAGGGCTAAAGGAGGAGGATGAGGGGTAAAGGAGGATGAGGGGGGAGGAGGATGAGGGGGGTAGATGAGGAGGATGAGGTGGGAAGATGAGGAAGATGAGGCGGGAGGATCAGGAGAATAAGGGGCGAGGATAAGAGGGAATAAGGAGGATAAGGGGGGAAAGGGGGCGGATAAGGGGGAGAGGGGGGAAATGGAGGAGGATAAGGGAAAGGGAGGAGGACCTCATATCTAAAGACGATATGATTATGTCAGTATTTTAGAATGTACCGCTTTAACATTCTAAATACTGAAATAATCATACCTCCAGGAAGGTTAACTGCTATAAGCTTCTTTTGGGCGATCCTACAGGAGATTTTTTAAATCAATACAACTCCATACTCGATAGAGCTAAAAATAATAATTTGATATCCTCTAAAGAAGTTAAGTTCCTTACTGTTGATAAACCTAGAATTGCAACATTCTACATGTTGCCTAAAGTGCACAAAAATATAGTGAAACCACCTGGTAGAACTATCATCTCAGGTAATGGCAACCTTTGTGAGAAGGCAAGCCAATACCTAGATGCACATTTGAGATACTTTGTTTTAAGTCTACCTTCATACGTAAGGGACATGATGGATGTTCTGGGTAAATTAAATGGTATATCCATCAACCCAAGTACATATTTAGCAACATGTAATGTTGAGGCCCTTTATACGTCTATTAACCATAAGAAAGGGAGTGAAGCAGTATCTTACTTTCTGAGAATGGAATGAACATTGAACTATGAAAAAAATGACTTCCTGGTACATTTATTAATGTTCATTTTACAATGTAATTATTTCACCTGTGAAGGTACATTTTTCCTACAGCAACCTGGCACTGCTATGGGGACAACTTGTGTGAGAGAAAAGGTGTTCTGTGATTCCAACATCAAATACACAGATAAGATCACATTATGGCTTAGGTACATAGATGATCTGCTAACCCTTTGGGATGGTAGTGAAGATGATTTTGTAAAATGTATTGAGTCCCTTAATGAGAATGATCTAAACTTAAAATTCGATTTTATAGATCTTACCATCAAGAAGGGAGATAATAGAGAAATACAGATGGATTTATTCCGTAAACCTACATCCCCAAACAGTACACTACACTACACTACTCTAGCTCCCACCATCCGGCCATTAAAAAGGCAATACCTGTAGGAGAATTCCTGAGGTTACATTGAAACTGTTTAGATATCTTAACCTTCAGAGATCGGTCAAAATATCTCAGAAACTGACAGAAAGAGGATATGGCCACAACTCTTACCACAGAGCACTATACACCAATAAAGATCAGATATTAGCACCAAAAATATGATTTCATGAAGATGAGTCAATTATATCTGTGGGGACTTTTAGCCAACAATGGCGAGAGATTAACAAAATACTTAGCAATTGATCTGACGTAAATATTACACTGAATCGATTAATATAGTTTCTTAAAATATTACAGTGTATAGATTGATTAAGTTCAAAGATCAAGTTATCGACAAGTATTCACTGTGTGCAGAATTAGCTTTTATAAGTATAACAGCAAATATCAAGGATAAACAACTAGAAGTGTTTACACTTGAAAGATTTGATATTTAGTTAGGTCCCAATACAATCGTGATGACATTTATTACAATCTCTTTGGATGATTGGATAACAATTAGTCTTAAAATACTTTATATTTTGATAGATCAATGTATCAATCAGTTAGCAGTGTATTCAAACTTATGGATTAACAATTTATTTTAATACAGTTTATATCTGGTTAGTTCAATATAGGAGTACTTAAACAGAGTACAGTATATCATCTTATAAAGTTTGATTACAGTGTGTCTATATATTTGGTTAGTGCAATACAGAAATTATATGCATACACTTAATTAGCTGTCTATTTGTGATATATATATATATATCATATATATAATATGAAGAATTAGCAATATAACCTATTACTCTATGAAAGCAGTAACATATAGAATGACACTTTATATAGCAGTAAGAATATACAAATATATATTGAAGCAATATGTAACAGAGTTGATTATATTGTATGTGAGGTGGCAAGCTAATAAACTTTGTATTTAGGTGTTGGCAAGCTGTTATTTGGATATTGGTCTTACATCAGAATTGATTTAATTTGATTTAATTTATCAAGTCGGTCAATTAATTTACTAATGGTATAAGACAGATTTGTTGAATGTGTGATCCACGATTATATATGAAGAGTATCGCTAAGTATGGTTGGTTATGTCCAAATATGTTTTAATAATTGATCTTTGTAAGAGATTTAAACAGTTACATTATTGAATAAAGTCAATCAGTCAGTTTTAGGGGATATGGGCACAGATTAAAGTATTGATTAACATCTACAGTCCGGAATATAGATGCTAATTAGACTGGGTTTGTGACCACTCCCAAAAAGGGTAACAGAATGATTGTGATATATGGGGCTAGGTTTAACTCTACTACAAACTAGATAGGTAATTGAGGCGCTCCTGTGAGCCTTGCAAAGCGAGCAGTTGAGGCACGCAGGACTTAGGCTGCAAGCAGTGGAGGAATGCAGGAATTAGAAAAAAAAATCTGACTTCCGAATCTTGAGGGCAAAAATATATGACCTTGGAAAAATACGAATTTAATGGCCGAACCACGTAAACTGAAAAACAAACCAAAAACATTCTCAAATGAAATTACAAACTCACACACAGTACAGGGTAGAGCCAGGAAGCCTGTGAGTGAGTTTTCAAGTTAATTTGAGGCATATTTGGCATTTTTTAAAGATTAGAAATCGGCGAAGCGAGAGAAAAAATGGCGGCTGAAGAAAATGAAAACGAGGCAAAACGAGGCTGTAGCACGCAACTCACCACCAGGCATGTACGAATTTCAAAATATACCAATACGATGGACGCCAAATGCTCCTGAGGCAGGTAAGACTTAGACAATTACCGCCATTTTACAACACTAACTTGCAAATAACATTACAAATCTGAAATGGCAGTTTTCCCACCTAAACGGTTGTGCCTCGTGCACGGAGCCTATGTATACTGAACACTTGCCACAGAACTGACACTTTCAGGTGATGAACAGTCCAACTTTACATTTTCTGCTGTTGGAAAATCTAAAGAGATTGTTAGCTCTTCTGGATATTAATTAATTAATTACAAAAAGGTAAAGTATATTAACTCATTAATTAATTAATTATTATATAAAATAAAAATATATTTATTATAAAAAAAAAGAAAAGCAAAATCTCATATTTTTAACTGCCCTTTAAGAATACATAAATGCTTAGCTCTTTCTAATACATTTATTTATTAATTAATTATTAACATTCATAAATGTACATTAATTGATTTATTAATTAGCAATTAGTAATTACAAAAAAAAATAGTATATTTTATACTGAACTAAAAAAAAAGTATATTTTACACTGCTCTTATATATCTGTATTACTGCTCATTGGCTGAAAGGGATAGGACCCTCAAAGCAGTTAAATATTTAAATCAGTTTATTATGCTCTGAGACCTCCATTGGGGAGGACTGTGGCACATTAATAAAAAAAATCATCTCACTGTAAAAAAGTGAAACATTGCTCTTTCTAATACAATTATTCATTGATTAATTATTAACATCCATTTATTTATTAATTAGTAATAATTTTAAAATATATATATTTTACACTGCACTATTTGTTTTTATATTTTACACTGCACATTGCACATATATACTGTATCTCATTTCATATTTAATATTGCCTTTATTTATGAATACATCAATGCTTAGGCCTTTACATTGGCATGTATGCCAATTAAACATCATACTTCAATTGATTAATTAATTGAATACAAACATTAAAAATGCTTTTTATGTAATTTTATAGTTTGCTCATCTGTGCACCTGCCTTAACACAGAATTTGAGCTCTGCAATTACATCAACTTTACAGGTATATGATTTAATGATGCCCTTCTTTAGGAATACATGATTAAGTCTTTTTGTTTTGCATTGATGACAGTTATTGATTCATTAATTAACATATATTAATTTATTAATTCATTATTAACTAATAATTAAAAAATGACCTTATGTATTAATACATAGATGCTTAGCTATTTACCTTTTAATGTAAGCCAATTAAACATCATATATTGATTGACTAATTAATTAATTGAATCCAAAAAGTCTAAATCCTTTTAAGGTAATTTTACAGTTTGCTCATAGCTCTTTGTGTTTGGATATGAAAGTTATATTGAAATGATGCCGTTCTTTAGGAAAACATGATTAGCTCTTTATGTTTTGCATTGATTACAGTTAGTGATTAATTAATTAATGTATATTAATTTATTAATTCATTCTTAATTAATTATTTTAAAAAAATGTTACACTGACCTTATTTATCAATACCTATATGCTTAGCTCTTTATGTTTTCATGTATGCCAATTAAACATCAGACATTGATTGGTTAATTAATTAATTGAATGACAAAATTACACATGCCTTTCAGGTAATTTTGGTGTTTGATTACAGCTCATTAGGTTTTGCATTGATGAAAGTTAAAACAATATGTACAATAAAAAAAACAATATATCTTACAGATTTAAAGAACTAAAAAGCCACAACTACAAGGTGGCTTATTATTTCTACAAAGTGGAAAATAACTTCATCCATTAATACTTCAGGTAAATAAATAAAGACTATTAGTAACATTATGATTGCTATTGTTTGCTATATGAGAAAACATTACAATTGAAACTAAAATGCCTGTATTTACAATTACAGATTTTAATGGCGGACAACGCAGAAGAAAAGAAAGAATGGAAAAGTAGAATGGCAAGGGAACGGAAGCAAAAATGGAGAGATGCACAGTCACCAGAGACTTCACAAAGATTAAGAGAAGAAGACCGACAGAGACTTGCCAATAAAGGAAAAATGACTGAAAAAGGACAAACTGAGTGTGATGGAGCTACAAAGAAAAGAAAAAGTAAAAAAAACACAATGTCTGTGAAACATTGTCTAATGACCAAATATTGCCTAATGATACCGATGTTGATCTACATGACACCAATGTTGATATGCAAAGTTGTAGTGATATCTGTGTTCAGGAAACTCAGCACTACCAGTAGAGAGTCATTATTGTGGATTACTCAATATGGTTTGTCAATTTTGTGGGGCCTATCATTTTCTGGAGGAAAGACCAACTGATGGAGACTGTATTAGTTGCTTTCAGTAAGGAAAGGTAAGACTTCCGGAAAGACACACATTTCCAGAATATTTAAAAAGTATAATGAGTGATCCAACATTTCCAAATTATAGCAATTAAAAAAAACACATCAGGTCTTATAACAGTGCAATTTCATTTGCTTCAATGGGTGCAACATTAGCAGAAAATATCCCAGGACATGGTCCTTACTGCTTTAAAGTACAAGGACAAATTTACCATCGGACTTCACATTTACACCCACCAGCAGGAGAGCAAAGGACATTTGCACAGTTATATGTCCTAGATACAATGGAAGTTGTTGAACAACGGATGATGGTTTCTGAAAATAAACAATGCTTACCCATAGTCTTTGAAAAGCTGTATAATATTATGGCCAACAACCCAAATAGTAAAGCATACAAGAAATTAGCAGAGGTTGAACAAGAAAACTGACACAACAATGGATTATTGATTCATATCTACAAGTCGAAGCAAATAATGACATGTTTATCAAATTTCAACAAAACAAGCTTCGCCTAGAACAATATTGTGGATTGATGGATTATGTCGCTCAATTGGCTACAAATAGAGACATTCCAGCTGGAAGAGCAATCATTTTACCATCCTATTCCCAAGGAACTCCTCGCAATATGCAAGAAAGATACAATTATGCCATGGCTATTGTGACTAAATTTGGAAAACCAGATTTATTCATTACATTCACATGTAATCCACAATGGCCAGAGATCAAGGAATATTTGAAACTTGGCCAAAATACTTCTGATCCACCAGATTTAGTGGTTAGAGTAATAAAAATAAAACTAAATACCTGAATATATGATATATCTTTCGTTTATATTATTGAATTTCAAAAAAGAAGGCCTGCCACATGCACATATACTTTTAATCCTACAAGAAAAAGATAGATTGAATTCTGCAGAGAGAGTAGATTCAGTGATTACTGCTGAACTGCCACATCCACAAAAATGTTCCAAACTTTATGACATTGTAACCCACCGAATGATTCATGGTCCATGTGGAGATTTAAATCCTAATTCACCATGTATGGAAAATAAAAATGCACAAAAGAGTTCCCAAAACAATTTCAAATGCAAACTGATGCTAATTGTGATTGGTGCCCTTTATGTAAAAGAAGAGAAGGACAAACTGCTATTATTCGTGGCCAAAAGGTCAATAATAGATATGTAGTTCCATACAAATCCACATTTGCTGATGATTTACAATGCACACATAAATGTGAAAGCTTGCACTTCTATCAAATCCATCAAATATGTGCATAAATATATATACACAGGATATGATGCAGCAACTGTTGTTGTGCAAGGTGCACAAAATGAACAATACAATTCAATTTTACATTATGAACTTTCATGTTATTTAGATGCTCAAGAAGCAATGTGGCGTCTTTTGAAATGCATGACCACAAAGTCAATTTGTTTGCTTTACTGCAGGGAATGAAAGAAATGCCATAGCCCAAAATGAAAATAGAACATCAACACTTACTGCTTGGTTTCAATTAAATTGAAAGGACACTGAGGCAAGACAAATTTTAAACATTGAGATTCCGTATCACAATGTATTCGTAAATGGCCAAAGGCAACAACGAAAAAATAAATACAAATAAAATTATACCCAGAATTTATACTGTTAGTTCAAGAGACATTGAACATTTCAGTTTAAGATTACTTCTTTCACATGTTGCAGGTGCACAAAGTTACGAACATTTATGCACAGTGAATGACATAGTTTATGATACTTTCCAATTATCTGCAAGACATCAAAACTTCCTGGCAGATGATACGGGAGATGCCTAGAAGAAGCAGCACTATGTCAAATGCCAGAGCAAATAAGAGAACAATTTGCATTCATTTGTATCTTTTGCAATGTACCTGATGCATTAAACAAATAAGCAATTTGCATATATTATATTGCTACAAAATAGAAGCGCTCTATAGTTTACCTACTGTGTATACATATATATGTATGACCTATATTCGATGTGTTTACATACAGTTCCTCTAAAGAGATGCACAAATGGAAATTGGAGTGAATATCCGTCCATACAAGTCCAAAACCACAATAATAGAGATGCCAGAGGTGTGCAGCTTCTTCACAGGACACCGTTCCCACCGTGTCCAAGTAACTGGTAAAGATAATAAGAGGGGTAGGGGAAAGGCAGCGCGCCACCTCCTAGTGCAACATGAGTGTATAATCACGTCAAAACAACAGTCATATATTGTTTCACTCACATGTGGTGACCCCAAGGTTATGAGGTATCTGTATGGTTTAAACAGGATAGCTCTGGAAGTACCCAAAGTCCAATCCTTAGATCTCCATCCGAAGCTCAGGATACGATCCAGATGGTTTTGTAGCAGGAACAGTTGGATCACCAATGCTATTTGGTACACTATTATATAGTGTCTACAGAATAAAATGTGATTCCAACTCCTTAAGTCTACTATAGAAGACAATTGAAACACACTAATACAAACAATAGTGTGTTTATCATGTGTTTATTGCACCATATAATCCTCAATACATGCCATATATGGCCAATAGGGATAGGCACATTAAAATGAATAAAATCAATAATCTAAAAACATAAAAAATATCAAACGCGTTTCGCCCAAAGGCATCCTCAGTGATATAAAAAAACATAAACAGTGTAAAATTATGTGTATAAGTACAGCTCATCAGCACTTACCAACATCAAACCCGTTCTGCTCTCACACAGAGGCTTATATACCCTCCATTGTTTTAACAATCAGGAAGTGCATCCAAAATGACGTCGCCCCATTTGACGTGCATCATGTGACTCTTGACAACATCACGTGACCAAAATAACAGTCCCAGTACTTCCTGATACATAAACTCTCATCCTATGTGAATGCCCTCTGGTGGCTTTACAGGCACATTACATGTCTTTCTCCAGATATGGGCACATATATATATATGTATATATATATACCCATATATATATACATATATACATACACATACACATACACACACCTACATATACATATATACATACACATACATGTATACCCCCAAGAAAGGGGATCACCCTGGGGTAAGAATGAATAAATATATATAAAAAAGACATTGATAAATCAGGATGCATATAAAAAGGAGATATACATAAATATAGAAAATATAGAAAATAAAATACATGTAAAATATATAGATTAATAGAGAACAACATCCCAATATATGATATAATCCATATCCCCACTTTTATCTATCAAAAAACATTGCACATATATCTCATAATTAATTAAAATACATATAAAAAAGGATATAAATACAAACAAGGACATGTAAATATATAAAAATCAATAAAGTACAATAGCCCAACATATTGCACAATCCATATCCCCACTCTTGTCAAACAAAAGCAGTACACATATATCTCATAGACAGAGATTAATAAAAAGCAAACATATACAGAAACTACTGTCATTCATAAATGCAGCAGGGGAGACATCATATAGAACTCAAGGATAGGAGGACAATCATAGACACCTAAAACAAGACTAGGGGGCATTTATAGATAGACTACTATCTATATTAGCCTTCTAAAAAGGCCGCCAGGTCTATATCCCTATTTAGACCTAGCGGTTCCAAGGTGCCCAAAAGATGTATCCATTTTGTTTCTTTCTGTCTCAAATTTAACAGTCTATTCCCCCCTCTTGTATTTGGTTTTACTTGTTCCACTGCCTGAACCATTATGCCAGAGACATCTTTGTTATGTTTCATAATGATTTGTCAACTCAAATACTATGAACCTTGAGTATACCATGGTGACAGCAAAACAGGAGATACTGTTCTTGGATGTCCTACTCAGAGGAGGAGAGGGCAGGGTCACTACGAGTTTATATACCAAACCCACGGATACTAATGGTTATTTAGATGCGACCAGTGGCCATGATCCAAAGTGGATCAGAAACATACCCTATGGCCAATTCCAAAGGGTGAGGAGAAACTGTAGTGACCTTGCTGACTTCGATAAAGAGAGTATACGATTGGGACATACATTTTTGGCTATCACCCTCATGTAGTGGAGGGGGCTAGACAGAGAGCACGGGATTTGGATAGAACAAGTCTTCTATATAAGAAGGACCCCTGTAGAGGAGAGAATATTCACAAAACATCAGATGTACGGTTTCTCACTAAATATAACGCAGCAGCCCCATCTATACGCCATGTTATGAAGGAATTTTGGCCCATTCTATTACAGGATGATCTTTTGAGAGAGATTTTACCTGCAAATCCCATAGTAACATTCAGAATTTTTTTTAATTTAAAGCAGAGATTAGCTCCTAGTGAGCTGAGGCCAGTTAAAAAGGATGAAAGCATGTGGATTAGACTGCAAGATCCAAATAGACTACACCCACTGAGTTGCCTTGATCCAGGTTCCTACTAACCTCCTTATAGAAACTAATTAGATTTGTTTGACATGACCTATCCCTCATAAATCCATGTTGACTCCTACTTTTAATCCTGTTCATATAAACATATTCTTGTATATTATCCCGTATTAACCCTACCTAGAACTTCCCCACTACAGAAGTGAGGCTCATTGGTCTATAATTCCCTGAATTTGCTCTTGCTCCCTTTTTCAATATAGGTATCACATCAGCTTTTCTCCAGTCATCTGGTAGAGACCCTGTGTTGAGTGAATCTTGAAAAATTCAATAAATAAAATTAAATTTGGCTATTACAGAAACCAGTTCCCTTAGTACCCTTGGATGTTTATTTTTTCCAACCTCTCATGGATTACTTCCTGAGTTAACCAATTATTTGGTGAAGGTAGTGTAGCCCTATTATGTTGCAGTGTCCCAACCACTGGTACCTCCCTTGTGTATACCGATGAAAATAACATAATTGTGCCAAATTATTTCTGGTAAATAGACTGCTATTTAGTCATTTCTATCCACCTGCGCAATAACAGACTTGAAGGAACAATGGAACATTGAAGAAACGTGTACGTTTACCATACATTGTTTCATTTCAACTTTCTTACTCAAGAGAAAAATATTTGCAAACTCAGACATTTAATTGGAACAAAGAGAAAAATGATTTTGCCCCTTCACAAGTTGAAGAGGCATACTGTGTTTGTTTATAATTACAATGATAATTATTAAGTGGCAATGGACCACCAGTTAAAGTAAATAATAGATAGGTGGGGCATTCATTACCCTCAAAATGCACGACAGTACATGGTAAGATAGATAAAAGATAGAAGTGACAAAAGTCATAGAGCACTAGACTTCTATAATTATAGCTCGAAAGATGTGATTTATTGCATTGAATGTTCATGTAATTTGAGATTATTATTATTATTATTATTATTATCTTTATTTACATTGCACCAACATATTCCGTAGCACTGTACAGGAGTTAAGTACATGGCAAAAAAAACTTAACACCTTATAAAGAATGGAGGGCCCTGTTTTTGAGCATAAAATCAAATGTACATAGAGCTTGTTTTCAAGGCACTGACACAAGATTGAAAACTAGCCAAACCATTATATCTAATCTTTCAAGACTCACTCAACACAGGATGTCTACCAGATGACTGGCGAAAAGCAGAGGTGAAACCTATATTTGAGAAGGGAGCAAGTGCAAATCCGGGGAATTATAGACCAGTGAGCCTCCCATCTGTAGTTGGTAAGCTTTTAGAAGGGTTAATAAGGGACAGAATACAAGAATATGTCTATTTGAACAAGATCATAGGTAGCAGTCAACACAGATTTATCTAATTAGTTTCTATGAGGAGGTTAGTAGGAACTTGGATCAGGGCAACTCAGTGAATGTCTTTTTGGATTTTGCTAAGGCTTTTGATACAGTGCCTCATAAGAGACTTTTGAGCAAGCTAAGGGATACAGGAATTGCAGTAAATATCTGCTCATGGATCGAGCTGGCTAAAAAATAGGAAGCAAAGGGTTGTTGTAAATAGAACATACTCAGATTGGACTAATGTGGTAAGTGGGGTTCCTCAAGGTTCAGTATTAGGTCCTCTCCTTTTTAACATATTTATTAATGACGCAGAAGTAGGACTCAAAAGTAGTGTCTCCATTTTTGCTGATGACACTAAGTTGTGCAAGGTAATTAAATCAGATAATGATGTACTTTCCCTATAAAGGGATTTGCATAAATTAGAGAAATGGGCAGCTAAATGGCAGATGAGATTTAGTGCAAATAAATGTAAGGTTATGCATTTGGGAAGGAAAAATAGCCATACAATTTATAATCTTAATGGAGCAAATCTAGGGGTATCAGATATTGAAAGGGATTTGCTCAATGTCAAGCAGCAGCTGCAAAGGCAATTAAAATATTAGCATATATTAAGAATGGTATAGAAGCAAAGTAAGCAAATATAATTCTGCCACTATACAAATCTCTAGTACGCCCTCATTTAGAATATGAAATACAATTGTGGGCACCGGTTCATAAAAAGGACATTTTAGAGCTGAAAAAAGTACAGAGAAGGGCTACAAAACTAATAAGGGGAATGGAGGGGATATGATTACCCCATATAAATACATCCAGGGTCAGTATAAAGATTTGTCAAGGGAGCTTTTTGTGCCAAGACATAAGGACATCTTTTGAGGTTAGAAGTTAAAAGATTCCACCTTAAAGAAAGAAAAGGCTTCTTCACAGTAAGGGTAGTTAATCTGTGGAATTATCTACCCAGGGAGTTGGTGACAGTAGATTCAATAGATAACTTTAAAAAGGGGTTGGATATATTTGTATATAAAAAGAGTATTCAGTGCTATCTTGGTTAATTAGAGAGGGAGTATTGATCCAGGGAGGAATCCAATCGCTTTTATCTGGGGTCAGCAAGGAACTATTTTTTTTTTCCCTTTCGAGACAATTGGCAAAGTTTCACTTGGGTTTTTGCCTTCCTCTGGATCAATTGCCAACTAATCGCAGATCAGAGGAGGTTTTAAAAGGTTGAACTTGATGGGCTAAAAAGTATTTTTTCAACCTCAATTACTATGTAACGATGTAACTATGTAACTAGAAAGAAAAGCAAGAAGTCAAACTGGTTGACTGATGAGGGTTTGAAAGTTGCACAGGAACGAAGGAAAGCAAAAGGTAGTTGAGATAAGAAAAGATTTGTCCAACTGAATGCAGAATTCCAGAGTATAGCAAAATGAGACAAGGAGAGATTCTACAATGAGCGATGCAAAGAGATTGAAGAAGACAACAGAATTGGTAAATCAAGAGGTCTCTTCAAGAAAATTGGGCGTGATAAAAGACAAAAATTGTAGGGACTTAACAGAAGAAGATCAGATAAAGAAGAGGTGGCAGGAATACACTGAAGATCTATACAGGAAGGATCTTAACAGCAGTGATGACCTCAATAATTTGTCCAATGAGCAGGAGCCAGACATCTTGGAGAGCGAAGCGAGATTGGCCCTAGGATGTCTTGTGATAATAAGGCTACAGGAGGTGATGGAATCCCAATTGATCTATTTAAAATTCTACAGGATGATTCTGTTAAAGTGTTACTTGCCTTATGCCAACACATTTGGAAAACTCAACAATGGCCATTAGACTGGAAAAGTCAGTCTACATCCCAATCCCCCAAAAAGTGCTCCAATTATCAATTAATTGCACTTATTTCACATGCCAGGAATGTAATGCTTAAGATTCTGCAAGCTTGACGCCAACAATATATGGACCAGGAACTACCAGTTGTGTAAGCCGGTTCTGCAGAGGAAGAGGCAGAAGAGATTAAATTGCCAATGTCCGCTGAATATGTATGCTAAATGCCCTGTGCATTACTTAGTTCACATTCATATTACAACCTCTATGGGTACCATTGAATCTACTTAGCACTTGCATTGTATTTAGTTATTGGTTTAAATGTATGGATTTAGTAGTTTTATGGAATGTCAGTAGGGAGATTATTGCATTTCTTTGGGACTTCTAATGTATAATTAAACAAAAAGTATTGATCCAGAGAGTAAGCCGATCGCCAGTATCTGGGGTCAGGATGGAATTATTTTTTTTTACCATTTTGAGACAATGGGGTAAGTTTCACTTGGGTTTTTACTGTTTGCCTTCCTCTGGATTCAATATTGAAAATAAGTAAAAAAAAAAATTCAAAATAAGTTTACTCATTCTTCAAATATTAATGTATACAGTGTCTTGCAAAATGATTCACCCCCCTTGACTTTTTACCTATTTTGTTACAATACATGCTTAAGTTTCTTTGTTTTGTTAATCTGAATTTAATGAGATGGATCAGAACACAATAGTTTAAGTTGGTGAAGTTAAATGAGAAAATATACATAAAACGATTTTTTTGAAATAGAAAACAGAAAATTGGCATGTGCGTATGTATTCATCGGCTTTGTTATAAAGCCCATAAAAAGCTCTGGTGCAACCAATTACCTTCAGAAGTCACATAATTAGTGAAATGATGTCCACCTGTGTGCAATCTAAGTGTCACATGACTTGTCATTACATATACACACCTATTTTGAAAGGCCCCAGAGGCTGCAACACCTAAGCAAGAGGCACCACTAACCAAACACTGCCATGAAGACCAAGAAACTCTCCAAACAAGTAAGGGACAATGTTGTTGAGAACTACAAGTCAGGGTTAGGTTATAAAAAAATATCCAAATCTTTGATGATCCCCAGGAGCACAATCAAATCTATCAAAACCAAATGGAAATAACATGGCACAACAGAAAACCTGCGAAGAGACGGCCACCCACCAAAACTCACGGACCGGTCAAGGAGGGCATTAATCAGAGAGACATCACAGACACCTAAGGCAACACTGGAGCTGCAGAGTTCCACATCAGAGACTGGAGTATCTGTACATAGGACAACAATAAGCCTTACGCTCCATAGAGTTTGGCTTTATGGCAGAGTGGCCAAAAAAAGCCATTACTTTTAGCAAAAGTCAAAATGGCTCGTTATGAGTTTGTGAAAAGGCATGTGGGAGACTCCCAAAATGTTTTTATTTTAATTAAAATTGAACTTTAGGCCATGAAAGAAAACTCTATGTCTGGTGCAAACCCAATACATTACATCACCCAAAGAACAATATCCCCACAGTGAAACATGGTGGTGGCAGCATCATGCTGTGCGGATGTTTTTCAGCAGCCGGGACTGGGAAACTGGTCAGAGTTGAGGGAAAGACGAATGGTGCTCAATACAGGGATATTCTTGAGCAAAACCTGTACCACTCTGTGCGTGATTTGAGGCTAGGATGGAGGTTCACCTTCCAGCAGGACTATGACCCCAAACACACTGCTAAAGCAACACTTGAGTGGTTTAAGGGGAAATATATAAATGTGCTGGAATGGCCTAGTCAAAGCCCAGACCTCAATCCAATAGAAAATCTGTGGTCAGACTTAAAGATTGCTGTTCACAAGCGCAAACCACCCAACTTGAAGGAGCTGGAGCAGTTTGCGAGGAGGAATGGGCAAAAATCATAGTGGTAAGATGTGGCAAGCTCATCAAGACTTATCCAAAGCGACTTGGAGCCGTAATTGCCGCAAAAGGTGGCTCTACAAAGTATTGACTTTAGGAATACTTATGCACATTGACTTTTTATGTTATTTTGTCCTATTTGTTGTGTGCTTCACAATAAAAAAAAAAACCATCTTTAAAGTTGTGGGCATGTTCTGTAAATTAAATTATGCAAATCCTTAAACAATCCATGTTAATTCCAAGTTGTGAGGCAACAAAACACTAAAAAGGCTAAGGGGGGGTGAATACTTTTGCAAGGCACTGTATGTTTCTCATTTTCAACAGACACTGCCTCAAGACGGTCGCAGTAAGATTGGCAGCAGTGGACCCTCTGTCATTTATACACAAGAAATTCAACACAACAGGTAAAGTATAACAAGTACAAACAAAGAAAAATAATCTATCCTGTTTGGTGTGTGCCAATGTCAAAACGTACTGCAATATAACTAACCCTCTAAGCCTATCCCCATTACCAAAACCCCTAATGCCAACAGTGCTGCACACGAAACAGGATAGCATAGCAAATTTTAGTAAAAAAAAGCAAAATTTAATGATTTATCCTGTTTGGTTTGTACCAATGTAGAAAAGCACTGCAATATAACTAAACCTCAAGAATAACTGCATCATGCAAACAGTGCCACACACCAAACAATATACGACAACCAATGCTGTTAACAGATATGGTGTTAGTCAAACAAACAAGAAAAAGGTACTTTAACATTTCCATTTTTTTTTCTCATTTTCAACAGACACTGCCGGAAGACTGTCGCAGGAACCTTGGCAGCAGGGGACCCTCTGTCATTTATACACAAGAAATTCAACACAACAGGTAAAGTATAACAAGTACAAAAAAAGAAAAATAATCTATTCAGTTTGTTGTGCGCCAATCTTAAAACCTAATGCAATCTAACTAACCCTATAAGCCTATCTCCATAACCTAAACCCCTAATGCCAACAGTGCTGCACACGAAAGAATATAGCACAGCAAATGATCGTCAAATAAACAAAATCAAAGAATTTATTCTGTTTGGTGTGCACCAATGAGGAAAAGCACTGCAATATAACTAAAGATGAATAATTACACCATCATGCAAACAGTGCCACACACCAAACAAGATCCTACAAGCAATGATGTTAACACATACAATATACATCAATCTAATTTGGTGTGCTCCAATGTCAAAATGGACTGTAGTCTAACTAAGCCCCTAAGCATAAAACCTACTGCAGCCTAACTAACCCTGTAAGCCTATCCCCATAACCTAAACCTCTAATGCCAACAGTGGTCCACATGAAACAGGATGGCACAGCAAATATTTAACAAATAAACAAAATGTAAGGATTATTTATTTTTGGTGTGCGCCAATGTGGAATACAACTGCAACATAACTAAATCTTAAAAATAACAGCATAATGCAAACAGTGACACACACCAAACAAGATACCACAAACAATGCTGTTAACACATAAAAAATGGAAGCATCAATCCTGTTTGCTGGGCGCCAATGTCAAAATGCACTGTAGTGTAACTAATCCCATAAGTCTAAACCCATAAACATAAGACCATAACGACAACACTGCCGTCCAACAAACAGGATAACACAAGAAATGCTTAGACATACAAAATCGAAGGATATATCCTGTTTGGTGTGCCCCAATGTCCAAATGCAGTGCAATATAACTAACCCTCTAAGCCTAACACAATAACAATAAGTATGCAATGGCACACTGGTGCACACAAATCACAATACCACAAAGAATTCTAATAACATATACACCATAGAAAGATATATCATCTTTTCTGTGCATATTTAATCAAATGCACTGCAACAAAACTAACACTAAACAGGATAGAAGCAGAAGAAATAAGGAGAAAAAAAAAAACTGATTAAAAAAAACACAAACACAAATCTAATCTATTATTTATATTTACAGATTACTATGGCAGATAAAGAAAATAAAGAGGAACAGAAAAGACGGCAAACTCGAGTATGTGTACAAAGATGGAAAGATTGACAGACGCCAGAGGAAAAGCAAATTTGACACGGAAAAGAATGTGAGAGAATCGCAACCAAAAGACAAGCGGCTGAGAAAGTAACATCCAAGCCAAAAAAGGAAACCAAAAAACAAAAACATATAGAAAATGTATCAGAATAATCTGATAAGAATTATAATGTTGATTTAGACAGTCACATTGATAGATATTCTCACAATTGTCCTTTAGTTAAATCTTTAACAGTAGAGGTTCATAATTGTGATATGATGAATATTATCTGTCAGTTTTGTGGGGCTTATCATTTCAAACAGGAAAGACCCAAAGATGGCGAGTTTATTAGTTGCTGTCAAAAAGGCAAGGTAAGACTTCCACCAAAACAACAATTCCCAACATATTTACAAAGCATTATGACAGAGCCTTCTTTCCCTAACTACAACAATTTCAAATTAAACATAAGATCCTATAATAGTGCCATATCTTTTGCATCTATGGGTGCAACATTAGCTGGAAATGTGCCAGGACATGGCCCTTACTGCTTCAAAGTGCAAGGACAAATGTACCATTGTACTTCTCATTTACATCCAGAAGAAGGGGAGCAAAGAAAAGTTGCTAAACTATATGTCCTATATACAATGGAAGCTGTTAAACAACATATGTAGCTTCCAGCAAATAAAAAAAATGCTTACCAATTGTTTTTATAGAGCTTGATAAATAGATAAAAAGCTTATAAAAAAATTTCAGAAGTAGAAAAGGAAAAAAAAATTAGTGCACAAATTCATCAATTACCAATCCCAAAAGTCAATATGTTTCTTAAAAGAGATCGCCATACTGATAAACACCGTTATAACTTGCCAACATCTAATGAGGTTGCAATGGTCTTTAAAAATAACGAGGGAGAACTACCACTTCAGAGGGATATTAGAATATATCCCAGAAATGAGGAGCAACCTTTCATTAATATAAGTATCTTAAGTACTAATTTGGATCCAATGACATATCCCATATTTTTTCCACATTAATTAACCCTTGAGAATTACCCAAATTCAAAAGTACGGGTGAGAAATAATATTTCCATGCTTGAATTTAATGTGGCTCAAACTGCCATTCGAGATGGATTCAATCCCATTTTATGTGGCAGACAACTGACGCAACAATGGATCATTGATTCATATTTGCAAGTTGAGGCAAATAATTTAAACTTCATTAAATATCAACAAGATAAACTAAGTGTAGAACAGTATTCTAGACTGATGGATTATGTTGCTGAGGTGGCTACAACCAGAGAGCTGCCAGCTGGCAAAGCCATAGTTTTACCTTCTTCTTTCCAAAGATCTCCTTGCAATATGCGAGAAAGATACAATGATGCTACGGCTATTGTAAATAAATATGGCAAACCAGAATTCAAACCACTATATTTACATGTAATCCACAATGGCCAGAGATTGTACAATATCTGCTAATTGGACAAACTGCTTCCGATAGACCAGATTTAGTGGCAAGAGTCTTTAAAATCAAATTAAATTAGTTAATATGTGACATAACCATAACTCAGTTATTTGGAAAATGTCTGGCTTATGTTTATACCATAGAATTTCAAAAAAGAGGCTTTCCACATGACATGCACATCTTCTTATAATCCTTCAAGAGAAAGATAAATTAGATACTGGTGACAAAGTGGATTCTGTGATTATTGCTGAACTACCAGATCCAGAAATACATGGTAGACTATATGAGATTGTAACTCATGATATGATTCATGGACCGTGTGGAGATATTAATCCATAGTCACCATGTATGGAAAATAAGAAATGTACAAAAGAATTTTACAATAGATTATAGAGACAAAACATATGCAAATTGTGATGGCTATCCAATATAGAGAAGAAGAGAAGGACAAACTGCCATTATTTGTGGAAAAAGGTAGATAACAGATATGTGGTACCATACAATACACATTTACTCATGAAGTATAAAGCACACATTAATGTGGAAGCTTGCACTTCTATAAAATCCATTAAATATGTCTACAAATATATTTACAAAGGCTATGATGCAGCTACTGTAGTGGTCAAGGTGCAGAAAATCCTGAACAAAGGGAGTTATTACATGATGAACTTGCATCTCATGTAGATGCTCACTATGTAAGTGCGAAAGAAGCAATGTGGCGTCTTCTCAAATTTGAAATGCATGATCGCTCACATGCAGTATATCGATTGGCTGCACGTTTGCCGCAAAAACATTTAGTGTATTTCCATGTTGGAAATTAAACAAATGCTTTGGCACAAAGTGAGCATAGGCAAATTACACTAACTGCGTGCTTTCAATTAAATTGTACTGACTTGGAGGCAAGGGAATTGTTTTATATTGACATTCCATACCATTATGTTTTCGTTTATGGATTATGGCAAAAACGAAAAAGTTGAGGAAATAAAATAATATCAAGAATTTACAGAGACCTTGAACGTTTCTGCTTACATTTACTGCTTCTAAATGTTCCTGGTGCACAAAGCTTTGAACAGTTAAGAACTGTTAATGACATAGTTTATGAATCATTTCATTTAGCTGTGTGACACAGAAACTTCCTAGCTGATGATACAGAATGGGAAAGATGTCTAGAAGAAGCAGCACTGTGTCAAATGCCACGGCAGATGAGGGAACACTTTGCATTCATTTGTATTTTCTCAAATGCTCCAAATACATAAGCTTTGTGGGACAAATTTAAAACAAATATGTCTGAAGGCTTTTTGCAACAATACAATGAGACTATTGCACAATTAAAAGTAGTAATTGAAATTCAAGAGGTCTTTCTATCTCATGGATTAAGTTGTGCAAGTTTTAATCTGCCAGATCCAGGTCTCATAGATGACATAAACTTTGAGGATTATGACACTCAGCTTCAAAGAGAAAGAACAGAAGAAATACTTGCAACTTTAAATACTTTACAATTGCAAGCATTTAATGCAATCAAAAATGCCCTAGATGATGACATGCTTAAAGAGCGGTATTTCTATCTAGATGGATCTGGCAGGTCAGGAAAAACGTATCTGTATAATGTATTGATGAGTTTTGTTTAAACACAAGGTGAAATAGCACTGCCATTTGCAACCACTGGAATTCCCGCACTTTTGATAGAAGGTGGAAGAACTGTGCATAGTGGATTTAAACTGCCAGTTCCCATTCTGGAAACATCAGTATTGGATATTGAATTGATATCATTGCAAGCAAAAAAAAAAAAAAATATTAATAGAAGATGAAGCTACAATGATGTCATGCCATGCCCTACAATGTATTGACCATTTGCTACATGAAGTCATGGATAATGATTTGCCATGTGTTGAACAGGTAATGTTGTTAGGCAGAGATTTTAGACAAACATTACCTGTCGTTGTACATGCAAATCGAACCGACATTGTCGAAACATGTATAAAGTCAAGTACACTATGGAAACTATTTACCCATCTTCAATTACAACAAAATATGAGATCAGAAGGAGAAAATGAGTTCAATGATTGGCTCATTAACATTGTAGAAGGAAAAACAGAGTGAATAGAAAATTTAATCGATGATACCATGCAAATTCCATCTCATATGATTTGCAAACAGGATATCATATCAGCCATATTCTAAAATACAATAAATAACGAGGACTATGCAGAGCTTGCCAACAAAGTAAGACTAACATGCAAAAATAAGGATGCATTACTCCTCAATAATAAAATATTTAAAAAAATAAATGCACCACAAAAAAAATTATCACACTGCTGATTCTGTACTTGGTGATGACAAAGAAAGTCAGACAAACTTTTCAACTGAATTCATTAACTCATTAACTCCATCTGGAATGCCACCACATATTTTGCAACTAAAGAAAGGTGCAATTGTCATGTTACTGGGAAATATGAACCCAAAAAAAAGCCCATGTAATGGTACCAGATAAATTGTTCAAGAATTAAAGGACCATTTTATAGATGCTGAAATTCTAACTGGTACCCATAAAGGAGAGGGAGTTTTCATACCAAGAAAAGATTTGACACCAAGAGAAAGTAGCCTCCCTTTTATTCTTAAAAAGAGACAATTTCTCATCATCATGGCATTTGCCATGACCATTAATAAATCACAAGGACACACTTTCATATCTGTGGGTATCTTTTTAGAAGAACCAGGATTTGCACATGACCAGCTCTATGTTGTATTCTCAAGATGAAAGAATCCAGAGGCTATTAAAGTTTACAATGAAAACTACCAAAGTCAAGGTGATTTATTAGATGATGGCCGCATTTTAACAAAAAACATTGTCTACTATTGTCCTGTTTACAAGTGGATTTACCTTAAAAAGTAAAGGCTGATAAACTGCAGAGTGCACTAATTGTGCCCAGGTGAGAGGGGTGTGGCTTGACTGTTAAACTTGTATAAAAGGTTTGTGAGCTGGTTTGGGGTCTGTTTACAAGTGGATTTACCTTAAAAAGTAAAGGCTGATAAACTGCAGAGAGCACTAATTGTGCCCAGGTGAGAGGGGTGTGGCTTGAATGTTAAACTTGTATAAAAGGTTTGTGAGCTGGTTTGGGGTCTGTTTACAAGTGGATTTACCTTAAAAAGTAAAGGCTGATAAACTGCAGAGTGCACTAATTGTGCCCAGGTGAGAGGGGTGTGGCTTGACTGTTAAACTTGTATAAAAGGTTTGTGAGCTGGTTTGGGGTCTGTTTACAAGTGGATTTACCTTAAAAAGTAAAGGCTGATAAACTGCAGAGTGCACTAATTGTGCCCAGGTGAGAGGGGTGTGGCTTGACTGTTAAACTTGTATAAAAGGTTTGGGAGCTGGTTTGGGGCCTGTTTACAAGTGGATTTACCTTAAAAAGTAAAGGCTGATAAACTGCAGAGTGCACTAATTGTGCCCAGGTGAGAGAGGTGTGGCTTGACTGTTAAACTAGGATAAAGGATTTGTGAGCTGGTTTGGGGCCTGTTTACAAGTGGATTTACCTTACAAGTAAAGGCTGATAAATTGCAGCGTGCACTAATTGTGCCCAGGCGAGAAGGCAGAAGTTAATAGAAACCGGAGAAGGGGAACTTGTGAGCTTGCGAACATTTTCAGTATCAAGTGCAATTATAGTAAAAGCCTAGGAGTTTATATAAAAGGAAGGACTTCAAAGAAAAGGGAGGGCAGATTTATAGTGCAAAGGAGGAAAACTTTATATAAATATATTATTTTATATTCTTTATTTTCCCACTGAAAATTCATAGACAATAATAATAATAATTATGAGTCAGTCCAGTGGCAACCTTATTCAGTGTACATCCTGTCATATGTATGCAATACTGGATCAGATGATCCAGGGTCCATACCTCTGTGAGAGGTGTGAGTATGTTGCCTCTCTGGAAGCTCAAATTGGAGATCTGGAGAGGAGAATTGCAGCACTTAGTGATATTGCTCCACTGGAAAGGGGGTTGGTGCTCACTGAGCACAGTTTAGCTGGGCCTAGCATGGAGGGTGGAGCTGGGGCTAGTGAGGATGTCCAGGGAGGCAGCTGGGTTACAGTTACAAGGGGAAGCAGGGGGAACAGGAGGAGGCAGGCTAGTTCTGAGTTGGCAAACAACAACAGATTTGCCATATTGAGTGAAACTGTTGGCGATGTCCATTCAGGAATGGCAATGCCAGATAGAGCTGTTCCCTCTAACAGCCGGGCGAACAGCTCTACTGGAGAAGAGGGAGGGCAGAATAGGCAGAACAGACAGGTTTTGGTTGTAGGGGACTCTATTATTAGGAAGGTAGACAGGGTGATTTGTCACCCAGATCCCAGCAATCGAACAGTTTGCTGTCTCCCGGGTGCTCGGGTTCGTCATGTTGTGCATCGGGTAGACAAATTATTGGGAGGGGCTGGAAATGAACCGGCGGTCTTGGTACATATTGGTACCAATGACAAAGTTAGTGGAAGATGGAGT
The DNA here is from genome assembly GCA_027410445.1 of Discoglossus pictus. Classification (NCBI taxonomy): domain Eukaryota; kingdom Metazoa; phylum Chordata; class Amphibia; order Anura; family Alytidae; genus Discoglossus; species Discoglossus pictus. The sequence continues at coordinate 193,874,323 of CM050164.1, read as the reverse complement.
GTCCTAAAGAATGATTTTAGAGAACTAGGTAATAAGCTGAAGGCAAGGACCTCCAAGGTAGTATTTTCTAAGATACTACCAGTGCCACGTGCTAGCCCAGGGAGGCAGAAGGAGATTAGGGAGGTTAATGTGTGGCTAAAGATGTGGTGCACTAAGGAGGGGTTTGGCTTTTTAGAGCACTGGGCTGACTTCTCACTTCGGTACAATCTCTACAGTAGGGATGGATTGCACCTTAATGATGAGGGAGCTTTTGTACTAGGGGATAGGATGGTAGAAAGGCTGGAGGAGTTTTTAAACTAGTAGGTGGGGGGGAGGGACTAGATATAAGTAATGGGGTAGAAAGTGTAGAGGGTATAAGGGATGAATTAACAAATCATAGGGGAGGAGATGGGGGGAGGGGTAGTATAGTCAATATGGAGGTAGTACTAAGTAATTCAAGTTCAGTGGCAGGCACTTCAGAACTACAGACTCATAACATAAGGTGTATGCTTGCTAATGCCAGAAGCTTGCCAGGAAAAATGGGAGAGTTAGAATTATTAGCAATTAATGAAAAATGGGATTTAATAGGCATTTCCGAAACGTGGTGGGATGAATCTCAAGACTGGACTGTTAATCTGGATGGTTATAACCTATTTAGGAAAGATAGAGGCAATGGTAAACGAGGAGGAGGGATTTGTCTGTATGTTAAGCCTGAATTTAAGGCTATAGTCAGAGAAGATATTGATGGTGGACCGAGTAATAAAGTTGAATGTTTGTGGGTAGAGTTAAATAGCGGAGCAGCAAATTCCAAAAGAATATTAGTAGGAGTATGCTTTAAACCCCAAAATATAGCTGAAAGTGAGGAAATACAATTATTGTTACAGATTGGAAATGCAGCTAAGCACGGGCAAGTTCTAATAATGGGAGTTTTAATTACCCTGAAATAAACTGGATAAATGAGACCAGCAGTTCAGCTAAGGGGAGCAGGTTCTTGAGTACACTCAGGGATCATTATCTGGCCCAGGTTATACAGGAGCCTACTAGAAATGAAGCTATCTTAGATTTACTCATTACAAATAATATTGATATTGTATCAAATGTTGAAATAGGGCAACCTTTGGGAAACAGTGATCACAACACAGTCTCGTTTGAGATTGACTAAAAAAAAAAACATTTTAAGGGGCCAACAAAAACTCTTAATTTTAAAAGGGCAGATTTTAAAGGTCTAAGGGCAGCAATACAAAGTATAGACTGGGACAGAGAACTGATAGGTAAAAACACTGAACATAAATGGACAACATTTAAATTCTTACTAAATATACATACACATCAGCATATAGCGTGTGGGAATAAAAGAAAAAGGAGTAAATCACAACCCATGTGGCTTAACAATGATTTAAAGATCAAGATACGGAGTAAAAAACAGGCATTTAAATTATACAAACAAGAGGGGACAGAGACTGCTTTACGGGAGTACAAGGAAATCAACAAGGCTTGCAAAAGCGCGATTAGACTGGCTAAAATAGAAAATGAAAAATTAATTGCAAAAGAGAGTAAGACTAACCCTAAAATATTTTTTAAGTATATTAATGGGAAGAAGGCGAGGAAGGAAGCTATAGGAACATTACAATGTGAAACAGGCTGTCTGAAAATTAGTGACCAGGAAAAGGCAGATGAGCTAAATAGGTTCTTTTCTTCGGTATAGACAAGGGAGGTACCAGTGTTTGGGACACTGCGACATAATGGGGCTACACTACCTTTGCCAAATAATTGGTTAACACAGGAAGTAATCCAAAAGAGGTTGGAAAAAATAAATGTTAATAAAGCCCCGGGTCCTGATGGAATACATCCAAGGGTACTAAGGGAACTGGGTTCTGTAATAGCCAAACCATTATATTTAATTTTTAAAGATTCACTCAACACAGGGTCTCTACCAGATGACTGGAGAAAAGCTGATGTGATACCTATATTTAAAAAGGGAGCAAGAGCAAATCCGGGGAATTATAGACCAGTGAGCCTCACTTCTGTAGTGGGGAAGCTTTTAGAAGGGTTAATAAGGGATAATATACAAGAATATGTCTATTTGAACAGGATTATAAGTAGGAGTCAACATGGGTTTATGAGGGATAGGTCATGTCAATCAAATCTAATTAGTTTCTATGAGGAGGTTAGTAGGAACCTGGATCAAGGCAACTCAGTGGATGTAGTCTTTTTGGATTTTGCAAAGGCTTTTGATACAGTGCCACATGGGAGACTATTAGGCAAACTAAGGGATACAGGAATTGCAGTAAATATCTGCTCATGGATTGAGAGCTGGCTAAAAGACAGGAAGCAAAGGGTTGTTGTAAATGGAACATACTCCGATTGGACTAATGTGGTAAGTGGGGTTCCTCAGGGTTCAGCATTAGGTCCTCTCCTTTTTAACATATTTATTAATGACTTAGAGGTAGGATTGAAGTGTGGGGTCTCCATTTTCGCTGATGACACAAAGTTGTGCAAGGTAATTAAATCAGAAAATGATGTGCTTTCCCTCCAAGGGGATTTACATAAAATTGAGGAATGGGCATCTAAATGGCAGATGAGATTTAATACGAATAAATGTAAGGTTATGCATCTGGGAAGGAAAAATAGCCATGCAATTTATAATCTTAATGGAGCAAATCTAGGTGTATCAGATATTGAAAGGGATTTGGGAGTGCTTGTGGACAACCACCTAGGTAACAGTGCTCAAAGCCAAGCAGCAGCTGCAAAGGCAAATAAAATATTAGCATGTATTAAGAAGGGTATAGAAGCCAGGGAAGCAAATATAATTCTGCCACTATACAAATCTCTAGTACGCCCTCATTTGGAATATGGAGTACAATTTTGGGCACCACTTCATAAAAAGGACATTTTAGAGCTGGAAAAGGTACAGAGAAGGGCAACGAAACTAATAAGGGGAATGGAGGGGCTAAGTTATGAAGAAAGACTAAACAAATTAAAGTTATTTTCTCTAGAAAAAAGGCGTCTAAGAGGAGATATGATTACCTTATATAAAGACATCCAGGGTCAGTATAAAGATTTGTCGGGGGAGCTTTTTGTGCCAAGAGGTTTTCAACTGACAAGAGGACATCCCTTGAGGTTAGAAGTAAAAAGATTCCACCTCAAAGAAAGAAAAGGGTTCTTTACAGTAAGGGTGGTTAATATGTGGAATTCTCTACCAGAGGAGGTGGTGACAGCGGATTCGATAGATAACTTTAAATGGGGACTAGATTTATTTCTAATTAAAAAGGGAATTCAGGGTTATAAAGGATAATTAGAGAGACAGTAATGATCGTAATTTTTAACATTTCCCCTTTAAACAATTGGCTAAGTCTCGCTTGTGTTTTTTTTTTTTTTTCTATTTGCCTTCCTCTGGACTAATTAATAATAATAAAATAAAATAAAAAAAAACATTAAATAATTGATTAATAATTAATTAACAACTAATGAATTAATAGTTAATCCGCATATTGCAGATCAAAGGAGATCTTAAAAGGTTGAACTTGAATAGAAAATGAAAAATGAATTGCAAAAGAGAGTAAGACTAACCCTAAAATATTTTTTAAGTATATTAATGGGAAGAAGGCGAGGAAGGAAGCTATAGGAACATTACAATGTGAAACAGGCTGTCTGAAAATTAGTGACCAGGAAAAGGTAGATGAGCTAAATAGGTTCTTTTCTTCGGTATACACAAGGGAGGTACTAGTGTTTGGGACACTGCGACATAATGGGGCTACACTACCTTTGCCAAATAATTGGTTAACACAGGAAGTAATCCAAAAGAGGTTGGAAAAAATAAATGTTAATAAAGCCCCGGGTCCTGATGGAATACATCCAAGGGTACTAAGGGAACTGGGTTCTGTAATAGCCAAACCATTATATTTAATTTTTAAAGATTCACTCAACACAGGGTCTCTACCAGATGACTGGAGAAAAGCTGATGTGATACCTATATTTAAAAAGGGAGCAAGAGCAAATCCGGGGAATTATAGACCAGTGAGCCTCACTTCTGTAGTGGGGAAGCTTTTAGAAGGGTTAATAAGGGATAATATACAAGAATATGTCTATTTGAACAGGATTATAAGTAGGAGTCAACATGGGTTTATGAGGGATAGGTCATGTCAAACAAATCTAATTAGTTTCTATGAGGAGGTTAGTAGGAACCTGGATCAAGGCAACTCAGTGGATGTAGTCTTTTTGGATTTTGCAAAGGCTTTTGATACAGTGCCACATGGGAGACTATTGGGCAAACTAAGGGATACAGGAATTGCAGTAAATATCTGCTCATGGATTGAGAGCTGGCTAAAAGACAGGAAGCAAAGGGTTGTTGTAAATGGAACATACTCCGATTGGACTAATGTGCTAAGTGGGGTTCCTCAGGGTTCAGTATTAGGTCCTCTCCTTTTTAACATATTTATTAATGACTTAGAGGTAGGATTGGAGTGTGGGGTCTCCATTTTCGCTGATGACACAAAGTTGTGCAAGGTAATTAAATCAGAAAATGATGTGCTTTCCCTCCAAGGGGATTTACATAAAATTGAGGAATGGGCATCTAAATGGCAGATGAGATTTAATACGAATAAATGTAAGGTTATGCATCTGGGAAGGAAAAATAGCCATGCAATTTATAATCTTAATGGAGCAAATCTAGGTGTATCAGATATTGAAAGGGATTTGGGAGTGCTTGTGGACAACCACCTAGGTAACAGTGCTCAAAGCCAAGCAGCAGCTGCAAAGGCAAATAAAATATTAGCATGTATTAAGAAGGGTATAGAAGCCAGGGAAGCAAATATAATTCTGCCACTATACAAATCTCTAGTACGCCCCCATTTGGAATATGGAGTACAATTTTGGGCACCACTTCATAAAAAGGACATTTTAGAGCTGGAAAAGGTACAGAGAAGGGCAACCAAACTAATAAGGGGAATGGAGGGGCTAAGTTATGAAGAAAGACTAAACAAATTAAACTTATTTTCTCTAGAAAAAAGGCGTCTAAGAGGAGATATGATTACCTTATATAAAGACATCCAGGGTCAGTATAAAGATTTGTCGGGGGAGCTTTTTGTGCCAAGAGGTTTTCAACTGACAAGAGGACATCCCTTGAGGTTAGAATTTAAAAGATTCCACCTCAAAGAAAGAAAAGGGTTCTTTACAGTAAGGGTGGTTAATCTGTGGAATTCTCTACCAGAGGAGGTGGTGACAGCGGATTCGATAGATAACTTTAAAAGGGGACTAGATTTATTTCTAATTAAAAAGGGAATTCAGGGTTATAAAGGATAATTAGAGAGACAGTAATGATCCAAATTTTTAACATTTCCCCTTTAGACAATTGGCTAAGTCTCGCTTGTGTTTTTTTTTTTTTTTTTTTTTTCTATTTGCCTTCCTCTGGACTAATTAATAATAATAAAAAAATAAATTAAAAAAAACATTAAATAATTGATTAATAATTAATTAACAACTAATGAATTAATAGTTAATCCGCATATTGCAGATCAAAGGAGATCTTAAAAGGTTGAACTTGATGGACTGAAAGTCTTTTTTCAACCTTAAATACTATGGCCCTCATTCAATTGCGATTTGGCCAATTGAATAGGGGTCTAAATAAGCACATAGCATATTTTTTTTAAATAAGTTTTTAGTTAGTGAAAACCTTGTTTTTGGATAGATGCTTACTAACTAAAAACTTCTTTAAAAAAAATATGTTATGTGTTTATAAAGAGCCCTATTCAATTGGCAAAATCGCAATTGAATGAGGCCCTATGTAACTATGTAACTATGTAACTATGAGGTATTATAACTTAAATTCAAAAACATATAACAATACAAGACATGGCAAACAACAAAAAAAATCTTTCACCTCAAGGACAATTTCACAAGAAAATTTAAAACAAATATAGGGCACAGTGGTTTTATTTCGAGGACGTACTTTTATGTCACTCTGGCTCTTTTTAGAGGATCACTATTTCACTAAGAAACTCTATAAAATGGCAAAAAACATAGAGAACAGTGCTTTTACTTCCAGGACAAAATGAGATATCTCTGGGACTCTTTTAAGAGGACTACTATTTCACATAGGAAACTCTATGTTCCATTTTTGAGAACAGTGGTTATACCCCGCGGAAGAACTTTTATGTCTGGCGTTCTCTTTTTAGAGGACCACTATTTCACTCTATGTGCCATTTAAAAAAAATACAACAATAACAACAAAATGTCAACCATCAAAGATCAACACTAACAAAATAAGAAATTCAAATTTCATGGAAGTGGACTTTTAGCATGATTAGCTCCACAAAACACTTTGCTTGGATTTTATAACAATTAAAGTTTAAATATTAATTCATTAAGTTACTGTTTATAATGTTACTATTTTCAGAAAAAAGTGTGCTAAGTTGTTTCATTGCATATATTTAAAAGTTCATGTTAAGAGGAGGAGGAGCTTTACAATTTAAATGTATAATTCAATGGAGACAACTAATCCAGGGAGTAATCCGATCGCCAGTTAATGGGGTCAGGAAGGAATACTTTTTTCCCCCCTTTGATACAATTGGCTAAGTTTCAATGGGGGTTTTTACTGTTTGCCTTCCTCTGGATTCAATACCTATTTACTTTTTTTATTTTACCAGTTGGAATCAGCTCTGTAAATCAGTGCACAGTTTTCTGTCCTGTTGCAGTAATCAGTGATACAGGTGAGAGTGGGTGTGGCTTGGTCTGTGTAAGTTATATCTGTGTGTATTTGTGTGAGGTCCTGTTTGAATCAGCTCTGTAAATCAGTGCCAGTTTTCTGTCTGTTGCAGTAATCAGTGACAAAGGTGAGAGTGGGTGTGGCTTGGTCTGTGTAAGTTATATCTGTGTGTATTTGTGTGTGGTCCTGTTTGAATCAGCTCTGTAAATCAGTGCACAGTTTTCTGTCTGTTGCAGTAATCAGTAGTGATGTCGCGAACATCAAATTTTCGGTTCGCGACTCTTTCTGGCCACAATAGTGATGGGAAAGTTGTTTCAAGGGGTCTAACAACTGGACTGTGGCATGCCGGAGGGGGATCCATGGCAAAACTCCCACGGAAAATTACATAGTTTATAGAGAGTCTGGTTTTAAGCCATAAGGGGCATAAATTACCTAACATTCCTAAATTGTTTGGAATAACGTGCTTTAAAACATCAGGTATGATGTTGTATCGATCAGGTAGTGTAAGGGTTACACCCGCTTCACAGTGACAGACCAAACTCCCTGTTTAACGCACCGCAAACAACCGCAAACAGTCCATTTGCACAACCGCAAACTCCCCATTTGCACAAGGTTGGATACCAAGCTAGCCATGTCCCGTTCCTTGTCCTCACTGATGTTATTGAAGGTCTCTTCCTCCACCCAGCCACGTACAACACCAAGGGTCCCCGAAAGGTGACAACAAGCCCCCTGGGACGCCTGCTGTGTTTGGTCTTCCACCTCCTCAAAGCCACCTTCCTCCTCTGACTCCTCTTCTTCAGACTCCTCTCACTGCATTGCCTCTCTCTGCATTATTATAAGGTGTGTTAAGTAGTACTACTCTTATCAGTTTAAAACCTGTTACAGCACATATCAGGGGGCGTGTATAAGGCCTGGATTTTTAGAACCGGGAGATGTAAAAAGATGCTTTGTTGGTCGTATCACTTCAATTTTGGGGCACTTTGAGACATTAGCTTCTTACGCTCAAACATGTCCTTTACAGGCACCTGACTATGGTCAAATGAGCAGGAACTGCTCAAGGCGAGAGACACAGTGGCGGATGGTTGAGAGGGGGCAAGGAGGACAGCAGTGGTTGATGTGGCTGATGATGCTGGACCAGGAGGAGGATGGCGGCTTTGAGTTTGTGTGCTGCTTGTACTCATGTGTTGGTCTGGAGTCACCCAAACATTAGGTCTCAACCTGTAGAGGATAAGGGAACCAGGCTACTCTAGACCTCATTCATCATTACCGGTTTTGACAGATTGGTACTATGCGTCCAAGCTACTATGACAACAGATATGAGTGGCACTGTGCACTTGCAGAAGTTGGCAGAGTAGACGCTGTAGGTCTGACACACATGCTTGCAGACAACTAACTGCTATGCAATCTATTACAGTAGAAAAAATGTTTTTTGTTTTAAATGTACACTACTGTTACACCAGATATGAGTGGTGTGTTAAGTAGTACTACTCCTATCAGTTTAATCCCTGTTATGTGCCTTTTTTGGGGTTTGGTTGTTGAAGGCACAGTGCAGCACCAGAGGCCAGAAAAATTAGGCATGTACACATGCCTAAAAATTAAGTATTGTTGATCTTGCAGTGAGCAGAGAAGAAGGTAGGCCTGATTCAACGCCCCAGCCCGCATACCCACACTCAGAGATTGAGGGGGGGACCTGAGAAGGCTACGGGTCGTAGAGATATAAAGGGGGGCCATCCCAAATAAGCACACAAGCGGGGACAAAGGTAGTGAAGGGGACATAGAGGCCCATGGACCGACGGTCGCCATCTTGGCAGGAAAAGGGCCCAGCAATTAAGCCAAACTGACCCAGCACAGGCAGCTACTTGAGTCAAACGCTGTACAATTACACCTTAATAAAGCTGAAACATGCAGCAGCAGGGATTCTAAACGGCCACACGGGGACAAGGAGGCTAACAGCCCCCACAGTCTCTGCACCACTCTTTTAAACAGATAACCCAATGGGCTAACCAGGGACCTTGCCCACATAAAAAACAGAATTTTATTGGAGGAATTATTAGTGTCTTTACCACCTAAGAGAAGACATAATATACGGTATCTTTAGACTACCTGATGGCCAAACCTCCTTTAGCCCCAATGCTATCCTAGAAACATTTCAAAACTTTATCTGACTGGGGGTCTATAGAGTGACATTAGTACTGACCTTTATATGACTGGGGGTCTATAGAGGGACATTAGTACTGACCTTTATCTGACTGGGTGTCTATAGAGGGACATTAGTAATGACCTTTATCTGACTGGGTGTCTATAGAGGGACATTAGTACGGACCTTTATCTGACTGGGTGTCTATAGAGTGACATTAGTACTGACCTTTATATGACTGGGGGTCTATAGGTGATATTAGTACTGACCTTTATTTGACTGGGGGTCTATAGAGGGACATTAGTACTGACCTTTATCTGACTGGGTGTCTATAGAGGGACATTAGTAATGACCTTTATGTGACTGGGTGTCTATAGAGGGACATTAGTACGGATCTTTATCTGACTGGGTGTCTATAGAGTGACATTAGTACTGACCTTTATATGACTGGGGGTCTATAGGTGACATTAGTACTGACCTTTATCTGACTGGGTGTCTATAGAGGGACATTAGTAATGACCTTTATCTGACTGGGCGTCTATAGAGGGACATTAGTACTGACCTTTATCTGACTGGGGGTCTATAGAGGGACATTAGTACTGACCTTTATCTGTCTGGGGGTCTATAGGTGACATTAGTCCTGACCTCCTGCTGCAGTATTATTACTCCCAGTACTCCCAGGCTTGCTACTATTAGATATAATAACCTCAGTTTAGTTTCCTTATCTGTTGGTAACATCAAAATATGATTATTAAATATTTCATATTTGTTTGTTTTTTTCTCCCAAAGTGAACCCCTTTGTGTGTGTCCCACAGATGTGGCGTTTCCGCTCTGCGTATGTTGGATTTGCACCGTTCAAAAAGTATGAAAAGAGATCCCCCCCCCCTTGAAGCCCATTAATGACATCATCAGTAAATTGTATGTAACAGATTCCAGTGTTTAGGGTTTATGACCCAATACTGCGATCATATCATTTATGACAAAAATCTGTATTTGTCGTATTATTCAGACGCGCGTGCATCTTTGTGTTACATTTCCTGATTCTTTTAATATCTTGATCTTTATATATTTACTAGTGACTTGCCCGTCAAAAAAAGGCGGCAATAAGATTGTAAGGCAGGTAATGGTGTTTGGACGAGACAATTATTTTGTTGGCGGTCCTTCGGCGCTCATTGCGGTTGTATTTTTTTTCTGATAGGCGCTTTTGCTGTTATTCTTTGGTCGGCGGTGATGTGTTTTTTGCGCTTATTGCAAGGCTTTGTGTGCTATGAGCAGCGTTGGCGCTCGTTGTGAGGCGCGCAGTGAATGGCTTTTATGTTTAATGTCATAATGGTTTTTTTGTGTATATGTATTTTTGTATGCTAATGAAATAATTACTAAATGAATATACTTTACCTATGTGTAAGTAATATATGCAGGAAACATTGTGCTGAAGAGCTGACAATCTGTTTTCATGTTCCTGCAGCATACAATGTAGGTGCTGTGGAGCTGCTGTGTAAGTGTCAGCAATGTGTGCAGTGTGTAGTGTAAATAGGCTGCGTGCGCGAGGGGAAGCCGTTAGGGTAGCTGGGTACTTCCGCATTGTGTAAGTTAGTGTTGTAAAATGGCGGGGAATGTGTATGTGGTAAGCGGGTGTGGATGATTTAGTGTCCTTGTTAATAGTGTATCTTTACCTTGTACGGCTTTTTAGGAAAATCTGTATGTGTTTTGCGTGTTTGGGGTCCTGTAGCCTCATTTTCTATTTTTCAACGGCCATTTTTTCTCTCACTTAGGTGATTTTCGGGTGTCTAAACTCATGAATTTGGACTTAAATGGAGGTGTAACTTCACTTGCAGAGGTCCTCGGTGCCCGCCTTGCTGTGGGTAAGCTTTTTATGTGTTTGTTGTGTGTATTTATTGTGTTTTTAATGTTTTTAAGTGCGTGCGGTTCGGGCGTTAAGGTCGTATTTTTGTGAGCTCCTAATGTTTTTTTTTCTAAGTCCCGTATTTTTGGATGGTAAGTCCGTAAATTTGATGGTGTAAATCCCGCCTGCTGCTCATTGCAGCCGACGTGGGAGCCTTCGGTGCTCCTTGCCAGCAATTCTGGCCCTCGCTTCGCAAGCCCGCAGCGTTAGCAACAACCCGCCTGCTCACAACTATATATGTGATATCTGTAATGTCTTCCCCAGTTGGCACTTGTAAATCGGTTAAGCGACAAAAAAAATGGCGTCCGGAAAAAATGAAAACGAGGCTAAACGACCCCAAACCGCGCAAAACATCGCCAGCCATGTACGACTTTTACCTAGGAACAGACGAGGTACAAAATACACTATTAGAAATAATGGAAACTGCTGGCGAGCCGCGTAACACATACACAATCGCCGCCATTTTACAACACTAACTTGCAACTAATAACATTACAAATCTAAAATGGCGCGTTACACGACTATACAAGCGGTTTCCCCTCGTGCACTGCGCACATTGCTGACACTTATACCTCAGGTCACCAACAGTCCAAATGTACACTGTAAGCTGCAGGAAAATCAAAACTGATTGTTAGCTCTTCAGGTTATTGATCACTGGATATATTAATTACAAATAGGTAAAGTATTTTAGTAATTAATTAATTCATTATTATTAAAAAAAATATATATAAAAAAAATACGCTTAATAGCATATTTTACACTGCCGTTACTTTACATACATTAACGCTTCGCACTTCCTAATACATTTGTTCATTCACAATAGTTATTATCGTGCATTAATTTAATAAGTATTAATTTGTAATGGAAAATAAAAATGTAGACTTTACACTACACTAAAATGTTTTACTTTTTACTCTGCAGTTATATATCTGGATTACTGCTCATTGGCTGCCAGCGATAGCACTCTCAAAGCAGTTACAAATCTAAATCACTTTATTATGCTCTGAGACCTGAATACATTTTTTAATTTACACTGCACAAAAAAAATTATATATTTAACACTGTACTTATATATCTGTCTTTGCGATGAGCGCCGAAGATTGATCGTTGCAAAGCACGAAACATGAAGGACACGAGGGAAGAGGCTCACAATGAGCGCCGAAGGTCCTCGGAGTACAAAAAGCATCACATTGTGTGGCAAACAGCATTGCCATGGCTTCAAACTTTATTGCCCAGTCATTTGTGCCAGGCAAGTCGCTAGTGATATATTATAACATAATGCAATACAATATTATACAGTACACATGGGTGTTGGAACTGGGGGGGGGGTTAAAGGGGTGACCCCCCCCCCCCCACCCAGATTTCTTATCGTATATATGTATGTGTATACAAGCTAACAGGGGAGGGGAGAGGGGGAGGAAACACAGGGGAGAGGGGGAGGAAGACACAGGGCAGAGGGGGGAAGAGACACAGGGGAGAGGGGGGAAGATACTAATGGGAGGGAGTGGTGAGGAGACACCGGGGAGAGAAAAAGGGGTAAAGACACAGAGGAGGGGGGAAGAAATACAGGTGGAAGGGATATGGGGTAGAGACACAGGGGAGAGGGGGTAGAGACACAGGGGAGAAGGGGGAAGAGACACAGATGAGGGGGGAGAGACACAGGGGAGAGGGAAGGGGGGAAAGACACAGGGGAGGGGGGAAAGAAACACGGGAAGGGAGAGGGAGGTAGAGACACAGGGGCGGGGGGAGTGACACAGGGAAGAGGGAAGGGGGAAAAGACACAGGAGAGGGGGGAAAGAAACACTGGGGAAGGGAGAGGGGGTAGAGACACAGGCAAGGCTGGGAGAGACACAGGGGAGAGGGGGGGAGAGAGACACATGGGAGGGAGTGGGGGGGGGGAGACACAGGGGAGAGGGGGGGAGAGAGACACATGGGAGGGAGTGGGGGGGAGACACAGGGGTGGTCTTCTGCTTTATTATTATTATTATTATTACTATATAATGTGTAGATGTACCGGCTGGGCATGCTCTTGTGCATTATTATTATTATTATTATTACTATATAATGTGTAGATGTACCGGCTTGGCATGCTCTTCTATATTATTATTATTATTATTATTATTATTATTATTATTATTACTATATAATGTGTAGATGTACCGGCTGGGCATGCTCTTGAGCATTATTATTATTATTGTTATTATTATTATTATTAGTATATAATGTGTAGATGTACCGGCTGGGCATGCTCTTCTACATTATTATTATTATTATTATTATTAATATACTGTATAATGTGTAGATGTACCGGCTGGGCATGCTCTTGTGTATTATTATTATTATATAATGTGTAGATGTACTGGCTGGGCATGGTCTTGTGCATTATTATTATTATTATTAGTATTTTACTAAAAATAATAATAATAATGCACAAGAGCATGCCCAGCTGGTACATCTACACATTATATAATAATAATAATAATAATAATAATAATAATAATAATAATAATAATAATAATGCATGCCCAGCTGGTACATCTACACATTATATAGTAGTAATAATAATAATAATAATAATAATAATGCACAAGGGTCCTTCAGCACTGCACTGGACACTGAATAAACTTGCCTAGCTATGGTTTTCCCTATTGATTCAGTATCACCTACACTCTCCCTCCTCTCAGTAAGACTGTAAGTTAGTTATGATTCCAAAATGGCTGCTGTCCATGAGGTAGAAGGGTGTGGAAGGGAGTGTATGCTGCTGATTGGCTGGAATGTGTCTGCTGACTGTGACATGCAGGGTCAAAGTTTGCTCAATGATAAAGTATTGGGGGCGGGTCGAATATCGCATATGTTCGCAGTTCGCCGCGAACGCGAACATGCTATGTTCACCGGGAACAGTCGGCCGGCGAACTATTCGCGACATCTCTAGTAATCAGTGATACAGGTGAGAGTGGGTGTGGCTTGGTCTGTGTAAGTTATATCTGTGTGCATTTGTGTGAGGTCCTGTTTGAATGAGCTCTGTAAATCAGTGCACAGTTTTCTGTCTGTTGCAGTAATCAGTGACACAGGTGAGAGTGGGTGTGGCTTGGTCTGTGTAAGTTATATCTGTGTGCATTTGTGTGAGGTCAAGTTTGAATCAGCTCTGTAAATCAGTGCACAGTTTTCTGTCTGTTGCAGTAATCAGTGAAACAGGTGAGAGTGGGTGTGGCTTGGTCTGTGTAAGTTATATCTGTGTGCATGTTGACGTGTTCTGCTGAATCCGTTCTGTGAGGCAGTGCAGTGATTTCTGTCCTGTGCTCATTTATCATTGTACAGGCGAGTAGGCAAGGTCTATTTTAACAAGGGAAGTGCGAGGTTGGGAGCTTGCAATCATTTCTAGTGTAAGTGTAGTTAGTGTGTAGGAGATTAAATAAAAGGAGGAAATCCAAAGAAAAGGGTTATTATAAGAAAAAACAGAAAACAAACGTATATATTTTTATTAAGGTGTAGAAAAGCAATCTTTATACAAATACATTAATTTGTTTTCTCACTGTATTTTTGTAACTGATAATCATGAGTCAGTCCAGTGGTAACCTCACTCAGTGTACATCCTGCCAAATGTATGCACTAATGGAACAGATGATCCAGGGTCCAAACCTCTGTGACAGGTGTGAGCATGTTGCCTCTCTGGATGCTCAAATTGAAGATCTGGAGAGGAGAATTGCAGCACTTAGTGATACTGCTCCACTGGAAAGGGAGGTGGTGCTCACGGAGCACAGTTTAGCTGGGCCTAGTATGGAGTAAGGGGCTGGAGCTAGTGAGAATGTCCAGGGAGGTAGATGGGTTACAGTTAGAAGGGGAATCAGGGGGAACAGGAGGAGGCAGGCCAGTTCTGGGTTGGCAAACACCAACAGATTTGCCAGATTGAGTGAAACTGTTGGGGATGTCCATTCAGGAATGGCAATGCCAGATAGAGCTGTTCCCTCTAACAGCTGGGAGAACAGTTCTACTGGAGGAGAGGGAGGGCAGAATAGGCAGAGCAACAGACATGTTTTGGTGGTAGGAGATCTATTATAAGGAAGGTAGACAGGGTAATGTGTCCCCCAGATCCCAGCAATTGAACAGTTTGCTGTATCCCTGGTGCTCGGGTTTGGCATGTTGTGGATCGGGTGGATAAATTATTGGGAGGGGCTGGTAATGAACCCGGCGGTCTTGGTACACATTGGTACCAATGACAAAGTTAGTGGAAGATGGAGCGTCTTAAAGAATGATTTTAGAGAACTTGGGAATAAGCTTAAAGCAAGGACCACCAAGGTAGTATTTTCTGAGATACTACCAGTGCCACGTGCTAGCCCAGGGAGGTAGAAGGAGCTTAGGGGGGTTAATGTGGGTTTTGGGTTTTTAGAGCACTGGGCTGACTTCTCACTTGGGTACAATCTCTATAGCAGGGATGGATTGCACCTTAGTGATGAGGGAGCTTTTGTGCTAGGGAATAGGATGGTAGAACGGCTTGGGGAGTTTTTAAACTTGTAGGTGGGGGGGGGGGGGGGACTATATAGAAGTATTGGGCTAAATAGGATAGAGAGGGATGAATTAGTTACCCATGGGGGAGGAGAAGGTGGAGGATTACAATAGACAGTAGGGAGGTATTAATAGGGGCCTCAAATACAGTGGCAAGCACTTCACAACAGCAGAGCCATAGCAACATAAAGTGTATGCTTGCTAACGAAAGAAGTTTGCCTGGGAAAATGGACGAGCTAGAAATATTAGCAGTACAAGAAAAATGGGTCTTAATAGGCATTACTGAAACATGGTGGGATGAATCTCATGACTGGACTGTCAATCTGGATGGTTATAACCTTTTTAGGTAAGATAGGGAAAATGGTAAAAGAGGAGGAGGGATCTGTCTGTATGTTAAGCCTGAATTTAAGCCTATAGTCAGAGAAGATATTTATGCTGGCACTAACGGCATCATTGAATCTTTGTGGGTTGAGCTAAATAGTGGAGGAGCTAATTCTAAACACATATTGGTGGGAGTATGCTATAAACCCCCAAATATAGCTGAAAGTGAGGAAATACAATTATTGTTACAGATTGGAAATGCAGCTAAGCATGGGCAAGTTCTAATAATGGGAGACTTTAATTACCCTGAAATAAACTGGATAAATGATACCAGCAGCTCAGCTAAGGGGAGCAGTTTCTTGAGTACACTCGGGATCATTATCTGGCCCAGGTAATACAAGAACCTACTAGAAATGGGGCCATCTTGAATTTAGTCATCACAAGTAATATTGATATAATATGAAATGTTAAAATAGGGGAACCCTTGGGGAACAGTGATCACAACACAGTATCATTTGAGATTGAATACAAAAAACAGAGTTGTAAGGGGCCAACAAAAACTCTAAATTCTAAAAGGGCTAACTTTAATGGGCTACTGGCAGCAATACTACATATAGACTGGGACAAAGTACTTACAGGAAAAAATTCTGAAAATAAATGGACAACATTCAAATCCTTACTGAATAAACATACTCATCAGCATGTACCATGTGGAAATAAAATGAATAGGAGTAAATCATATCCCATGTGGCTTAACAATGACTTAAAGATCATGATGAGGAACAAGGAACATGCATTTAAATTATACAAGAAGGAGGGAACAGAGGCAGCTTTATGTGACTATAAGGAAATCAACAAGGCTTGCAAACGGGCATTAGACTGGCTAAAATAGAAAATGAGAAGTCAGTTGCAATGGAAAGTAAGAATAACCCTAAAATATTTTTTAAATATATTAATGGGAAGAACGCCAGCAAGGAAGCTATAGGAACATTACAATGTGACACAGGCCATCTGATAATTAGTGACCAGGAAAAGGCAGATGAGCTAAATAGGTTATTTTCGTCGGTATACAAAAGGGAGGTACCAGTGGTTGGGACACTGCAACATAATGGGGCTACACTACCATCACTAAATAATTGGTTAATGTAGGAAGAAATCCAAAAGAGATTGGAGAAAATAAATGTTAATAAAGCCCCAGGTCCTGATGGAATACATCCAAGGGTACTGAGGGAGCTCGGTTCTGTAATAGCCAAACCATTATATCTAATCTTTCAAGTCTCACTCACTACAGGATCTCTACCGGATAACTGGAGAAAAGCAAAGGTGATACCTATATTTAAGAAGAGAGCAAGAGCAAATCCGGGGAATTATAGACCATTGAGCCTCACATCTGTAGTTGGGAAGCTTTTAGAAGGGTTAATAAGGGACAGAATATGAGAATATGTCGCTTTGAACAAGATCATAGCTAGCAGTCAACACGGATTTATGAAGGATAGGCCGTCTCAGACCAATTTAATTTGTTTTTATGAGGAGGTTAGTAGGAACTTGGATCAGGGCAACTCAGTGGATGTAGTCTTTTTAGATTTTTCAAAGACATTTGATACAGTGCCACATGGAAGACTAGTGAGCAAACTAAGGGATACAGGTATTGCAGTAAATATCTGCTCATGGATCGAGAGCTGGCTAAAAGACAGGAAGCAAAGGGTTGTTGTGAATGGAACATACTCCGATTGGTCTAAGGTGATAAGTGGGGTTCCTCAAGGTTCAGTATTAGGTCCTCTGCTTTTTAACATATTTATTAATGACATAGAAGTAGGACTCGAAAGTAGTGTCTCCATTTTTGCTGATGACACTAAGTTGTGCAAGGTAATAAAATTCAGATAATGATGTACTTTCCCTACAAAGAGATTTGCATAAATTAGAGAAATTTGTGGCTAAATGGCAGATGAGATTTAATACAAATAAATGCAAAGTTATGCATTTGGGAAGGAAAAATAGCCATGCAATCTATAATCTTAATGGAGCAAATCTAGGGGTATCAGATATTGAAAGGGATTTGGGAGTACTAGTGGACAACCACCTAGGTAACAGCGCTCAAAGCCAAGCAGCAGCTGCAAAGGCAAGTAAAATATTAGCATGTATTAGGAAGGGTATAGAAGCAAGGTAAGCAAATATAATGCTGCCACTATACAAAGGCCTAGTACGCCCTCATTTGGAATATGGAGTACAATTTTGGGCACCACTTCATAAAAAAGACATTTTAGAGCTGGAAAAAGTACAGAGAAGGGCAACAAAACTAATAAGGGGAATGGAGGGGCTAAGTTATGAAGAAAGACTAATAAAATTAAACTTATTTTCGCTAGAAAAAAGTCGTCTACGAGGGGATATGATTACCTTATTTAAATACATCCAGGGTTAATATAAGGCATTGTCAAGTGAACTTTTTGTAGCAAGAGATTTTCAACTGACAAGAGGACACCCTTTGAGGTTAGAGGAAAAAATATTTCACCTTAAACAAAGAAAAGGGTTCTTCACAGTTAGGGTGGTTAGCGAATTCGATAGACAACTTCAAAAAGGGGTTAGATATATTTTTTAATATGGGTCAGGAAGGAATTTTGCTTTTTTCCCCTTATGAGACAATAGTCAAAGTTTCAATGTTTTTTTATACCTTCCTCTGGATCAATTATCAATTAATAATAAATAGTCCACATTAAAAAGATCAATAGAGATCTAAAAAGGTTAAACTTGAGGGACTAACTCTTTATACATCCTCCAATACTATACGATTAATAATTATTTAATCAACAAATTAATTAATAACTAATCCGCATATTGCAGATCAGAAGAGATCTTAACAGGTTGAACTTGATGGACTGAAATTCTTTTTTCAACCTTAATTACTATGTAACTATATAACTATGTTGTTCAAATAAACAAAATGGAAGGATTTATCCTGTTTGGTGTGCGCCAATGTGGAAAACCACTGCAATATAACTAAACCACAAGAATAACACCATAATGCAAACAGTGCCAGACACTAAACCCATAAATATAAGCCTAAACCCTTAACATAAGCCCATAATGACAACAGTGGCATCCAACAAACAGGATAAGACAAGAATTGCTTACTCATACAAAATAAAAGGATCTATCCTTTTTGGTGTGTGCCAATGTTGAAACGCACTCAATGTAACTAACCCTCTAAGCCTAACACCATAACCCTAACTACACAATGGCACACTGGTGCACACAAAACAGAATACCACAAAAAAATGCTAATAACACATATAACATCACCTTTTCTGTGCACCTTTAATAAAATGCGCTGCAACAAAACTAACACTAAACAGGATAGCAGAAGAAATAAGCAAAATAAAGAAAGTTGCATTAAAAAACACAAAAATACAAATCTAAAGTACTATTTATATTTACAGATTACTATGGTGGACAAAGAAAAAAAAAGGAACAGAAATGACGTCAAACATGAGAACATGTACAATGATGGAAAGATCGACAGACGCCAAAGCAAAAGAAAATTTGACGCGAAAAAGAAAGCAAGAGAATCGCAAGCAAAAGACAAGTGGCTGAGAAAGTAACATCCAAGCCCAAGAAGGCAACCAAAGAACAAAAACATCTAGAACATGTATCAGAACAATCTGATAACAATTATAATGTTGATTTACAGAGTCAGATTGATAAATATTCTCACAACTGTCCTTTAGTTAAATCTTTAACAGTAGAGGTTCATAATTGTGGTATGATGAATATTGTCTGTCAGTTTTGTGGGGCTTATTATTTCAAACAGGAAAGACCCAGAGATTGTGAGTTTGTAAGTTGCTGTCAAAAAGGTTAGAAAGCATTATGACAGAGCCTTCTTTCCCTGACTACCAACATTTCAAAACAAACATAAGATCCTATAACAGTGCAATATCCTTTGGATCTATGGGTGCAACATTAGCTGGTAATGTTCCAGGACATGGCCCTTACTGCTTCAAAGTACAAGTACAAAATTTACCATTGTACTTCTCATTTACATCCAGAAGAAGGGGAGCAAAGAAAATTTGCTCAACTATATGTCCTAGATACAATTGAAGCTGTTGAACAACGTATGCAGCTTCCAGAAAGTAAAAAATGCTTACCCATTGTGTTTATAGAGCTTGATAAAATTATGGCCCAAAACCCATACACAAGTTTATAAAAAATTGTCAGAAGTAGAAAAGGAACAACATATTCATGCAAAAATGCATCAATTACCAATCCCAAAAGTCAATATGGTTCTTAAAAGAGATCACCATACTGATAAACGCCATTATAACTTGCCAACATCAAATGCGTATGCAATGGTCTTTCAAAATGACGAGGGTGAACCACCATTTCAGAGATATATTAGAATATATCCCAGAAATGATGAGCAACCATTCATTAATATAAGTATCTTAAGTACTAATTTGGATCCATTGGCATATCCCATATTTTTCCCATATGGGAAAGCAGGTTGGCAACCCAAATTAACCCTTGACAGTTACCCAAATTCAAAAGTACATGTGAGAAATAATATTTCCTTGCTTGAATTTAAAGTGGCTCAAACTGCCATTCGAGGTGGATTCAATCCCATTTTATGTGGAGGAAAACTGACCCAAAAATGGATAATTGATTCATATTTGCAAGTTGAGGCAAATAATTTAAACTTCATCAAATATCAACTAGATAAACTATGTGTAGAACAGTATTGTGGACTGATGGTATATGTTGCTGAGGTGGCTACAAACAGAGATCTTGCAGCTGGCAAAGCCATCATTTTACCTTCTTCTTTAAAAGGATCTTGTCGCGATATGCGAGAAAGATACAATGATGCCATGGCTATTGTAAATAAATATGGCAAACCAGATTTATTTATTACATTTACATGTAATACACAATGTCCAGAGATTGTAGAGAATCTGCTAATTGGACAAACTGCTTCCGGTAGACCAGATTTAGCAGCAAGAGTCTTTAAAATCAAATTAACTGAATTAATACGTGACATAACCATAACTCAGTTACTTGGCAAATGTCTGGCTTATGTTTATACCATAGAATAAAAAAAAAGAGGCCTTCCACATGCACATCTTCTTATAATGCTTCAAGAGAAAGATAAATTGGATACTGGTAACAAAGTGAATTCTGTGATTATTGCTGAACTACCAGAGCTAGAAATACATGGTAGACTATATGAGGTTGTAACTCATCGTATGATTCATGATCCGTGTGGAGATATTAATCCACAATCACCACGTATGGAAAGTAATAAAATTGAGAGCTGTTTATAAATCTTTTCATTTAGCTGAGCGACACAGAAACTTCCTAGCTGATGATACAGAATGGGAAAGATGTCTAGACGAAGCAGCACTATGTCAAATGCCACGGCAGATGAGGGAACAATTTGCATCCATTTGTATCTTCTCAAATGCTCCAAATGCATTAGCTTTGTGGTACAAATTTAAAACAAATATGGCTGAATACTTTTTGCAACTATACAATGAGCCTATTGCAGAATTAAAAGCATTACTTCAAATTCAAGAGGTCTTTATTTCTAATGGATTAAGTTGTGCACATTTTAATCTGCCAGATCCAGGACTCATAGACGACATACATTTTGAAGACTATGACACTCAGCTTCAAAGACAAAGAACAGAAATACTTGCAACTTTAAATACAATACAATTGCAAGCATTTAATGCAATCAAAAATGCACTAGATGATGACATGCTCAAAGTTCGTTATTTCTTTCTTTCACGTGGTAGCCCAGGGAGACAGAAGGAGCTTAAGGAGGTTAATGCATGGCTAAAAAATTGGTGCAGTGCAGAGGGTTTTGGGTTTTTAGCGCAGTGAGCTTTCTTCTCACTTGGGTACAATCTCTATAGCAGTGATGGATTGCACCTTAACAATGAGGGAGCTTTTGTTCTAGGGAATAGGATGCTAGAATTGCTGGGGGAGGGACTATATTGAAGTATTGGGGTAGAAAGGGTAGAGAGGGAAAGGGATGAATTTTTTACTCATGGGGGAGAAGAAGGGGGGATAATTATTAGCAGTACAAGAAAATGGGACATAGTAGGCATTACTGAAACATGGTGGGATGAATCTCATGACTGGACAGTTAATTTGGATGATTATAACTTATTTGGGAAAGATAGGGGAAATGGTAAAAGAGGAGGAGAGATCTGTCTGTATGTTAAGCCTGAATTTAAGCCTATAGTTAGAGAAGATATTTATGTTGAAACTAGCAGCAACATTGAATCTTTGTGGGTTAAGCTAAATAGTGGAGGAGCTAATTCTAAACGCATATTGGTGGTAGTATGCTATAAACCCCCAAATATAATTGAAAGTGAGGAAATAAAATTATTGTTACAGATTGGAAATGCAGCTAAGCACAGGCAAGTTTTAATAATGGGAGACTTTAACTACCCTGTAATAAACTGGATAAATGAGACCATCAGCTCTGCAAAAGGGAGCAGGTTCTTGAGTCTACTCAGGGATCATTATCTGGCTCAGTTGATACAAGAACCTACTAGAAATGGGGCCATCTTGGATTTAGTCATCACAAGTAATATTGATATAATATCAAATGTTAAAATAGGGGAACCCTTGGTTAACAGTGATCACAACACAGTCTCATCTGAGACTGAATACAAAAAACAGATTTGTAAGGGGCCAACAAAAACTCTAAATTTTAAAAGGGCTAACTTTAATGGGCTAAGGGCAGCAATACTACATATAGACTGGGATAAAGAATTTACAGGGAAAAATACTGAAAATAAATAAAAATGAATAGGAGGAAATCACATCCCATGTGGCTTAACAATGACTTAAAGATCATGATAAGGTTAAAGAAACATGCATTTAAATTATACTAGAAGGAGGAAACAGAGGCAGCTTTATGTGAGTATAAGGAAATCAACAAGGCCTGCAAAAGGGCTATTAGACTGGCTAAAATAGAAAATAAAAAATGAATTGCAAAAGAGAGTAAGACTAACCCTAAAATAATTTTTAAATATATTAATGGGAAGAAGGTGAGGAAGGAAGCTATAGGAACATTACAATGTGACACAGGCCTTCTGATAATTAGTGACCAGGAAAAGGCAGATGAGCTAAATAGGTTCTTTTCTTCGGTATACACAAGGAAGGTACCAGTGGTAGGGACACCACAACAAAATGGGGCTACACTGCCATCATTAATAATTGGCTAAGGCAGGAAGAAATCTAAAAGGGATTGGAGAAAATAAATGTTTTTAAAACGCCCCAGGTCCTGATGGAATACATCCAAGGGTACTGAGGGAGCTGGGTTCTGTAATAGCCAAACCATTATATATAATCTTTCAAGACTCACTCACCACAGGATGTCTACCAGATGACTGGTGAAAAGCAGAGGTGATACCTATATTTAAGAAGGGAGCAAGAGCAAATCCGGGGAATTATAGACCAGTGAGCCTTACATCTGTAGTTGGGAAGCTTTTAGAAGGGTTAATAAGGGACAGAATACAAGAATATGTCTATTTGAACAAGATCATAGGTAGCAGTCAACACGGATTTATGAAGGATAGGTCATGTCAGACCAATCTAATTAGTTTCTATGAGGAGGTTAGAAGGAACTTGGATCAGTGCAACTCAGTGGATGTTTGTCTATTTGGATTCTTCAAAGGCTTTTGATACAGTGCCACATGGGAGACTTTTGATCAAAATAAGGGATACAGGAATTGCAGTAAATATCTGCTCATGGATTGAGAGCTGGCTAAAAGACAGGAAGCAAAGGAATGTTGCAAATGGAACATACTCCGATTGGACTAATGTGGTAAGTGGGGTTCCTCAAGGTTCAGTATTAGTCCTCTCCTTTTTAAGATATTTATTAATGACGTAGAAGTAGGAGTCGAAAGTAGTGTCTCTATTTTTGCTGATGACACTAAGTTGTGCAAGGTAATTAAATCAGATAATGATGTACTTTCCGTACAAAGGTATTTGCATAAATTAGAGAAATGGGTGGCTAAATGCAGATGAGATTTAATACAAATAAATGTAAGGTTATGCATTTGGGAAGGACAAATAGCCATGCAATTTATAATCTTAATGGAGCAAATCTAGGGGTATCTGATATTGAATGCCAAGCAGCAGCTACAAAGGCAAGTAAAATATTAGCATGTATTAAGAAGGATATAGAAGCAAGGGAAGCAAATATAATTCTACCACTATACAAATCAATAGTATGCCCTCATTTGGAATATACAATTTTTGGCACCACTTCATAAAGAGGACATTTTAGAGCCGGAAAAAGTACAGAGAAGGGCAACAAAACTGATAAGGGGAATGGAGGGGCTAAGTTATGAAGAAAGAATAACGAAATTAAACGTATTTTCGCTAGAATAAAGGCATCTACGAGGGGATATGATGACCTTATTTAAATACATCCAGGGTCAATATAAGGCTTTTGTCAAGTGAACTTTTTGTAGCAAGAGATTGTCAACTGACAAGAGGACATCTCTTGAGGTTAGAGAAAAAAAGATTTCACCTTAAAGAAAGAAAAGGGTTCTTCATAGTTAAGGTGGTTAAACTGTGGAGTTATCTACCAAAGGAGGTGGTGACAGTGAATTCGATAGCTAACTTTAAAAAGAGGTTAGATATATTTTTAAATAAAGAGGGCATCCAAGCTTATCCAACATAACTAGTGAAGGAATATTGATCCAGGGAGAAATTTGATCACCAGCTTCTTGGGTCAGGAAGGAATTTTGCTTTTTCTCCCCCTTATGAGACAATTGGCAAAGTTTCAATGTTTTTTTTTTTCTGTTTGCCTTCCTCTGGTTCAAATAACAATTAATAATAAATAGCCAACATATTAAAAAGATCAAAAGAGACCTAAAAAGGTTATACTTGATGGACTAACAGTATTTTTTCAACCTTAAATACTATACTACTATACAACTATGCAGAGCTTGCAAACAAAGTAATACTACCGTAACATGCAAAAACAAGGATGCATTGCTTCTCAATAATGAAATATATAAATAAAAAAATGCACCACATTTTTTTATCACAGTGCTGATTCTGTACTTGGTGATGACAAAGAAAGTCAGACAAACTTTTCAACTGAATTCATTAATTCATTAACTCCCTCTGGAATGCCACCACATATTTTGCAGCTAAAGAAAGGTACAATTGTCATGTTACTGCAAAATACGAACCCCAAAAAATGACTATTTAATAGGACAAGATTAATTGTTCAAGAATTAAAGGACCATTTCATAGATGCTGAAATTCTAACTGGTACCCATAAAGGAGAGAGAGTTTTCATACCAAGAATAGATTTGGCACCAAGTGAAAGTAGCCTCCCTTTTGTACTTCAAAAGGAGACAATTTCCCATCCTCATGGCATTTGCCATGACCATTAATAAATCACAAGGACAATCTTTGAAATCTGTGGGTATCTTTTTAGAAGAACCAGTATTTGCACATGGCCAACGGTATGTTGCATTTTCAAGATGCAAGAATCCAAAGGCTATTAAAGTTTATATTGAAACAACCAAAGTCAGGGTGATTAATTAGATGATGGCCGCATTTTTACAAAAAACATTGTCTACTATGAGGTACTATAACTTAAATTCAAAAAAGGATAACAATACAAGACATATCAAAACAAAAACAAGAAAAATGTTTTCACCTTAAGGATAAATTCACTACAAAAAAGAAAAAAAAATAGAGAGAACAGTGGTTTTATTTTGAGGACAAACTTTTATGCCACTCAGACTCTTTAGAGGACCACTATTTCACTAAGAAACTCTATAAAATTGCAAAAAAACATAGAGAACAGTTGTTTTACTTCCAGGACGAAAATTAGATGTCTCTGGGACTCTTTTAAGAGGACCACTATTTCACATAGGAAACTCTGTGCCATTTTCCAACAATGCTTTTATCTCAAGAACAAATTCACAACAAAAAAACAAACAAACAAATATAGAGAACAGGTGTTTTATTGTGAGGACAAACTTTTATGTCACTTGGACTCTTTAGGGGACCACTATTTCACTAAAAAAACTCTATAAAATGATAAAAAAACATAGAGAACAGTTGGACTCTTTTTAGAGAACTACTATTTCACATAGGAAACTCTGTGTGCCATTTTCAAGAATTAGAAGAATAACAACAAAAAGTGAACACATTTTTTTTTCTTGGAAGTGGCCTTTTACCACGATTAGCCTCACAAAACACTTTGGTTGCATTTTATACAAATTCAAGTTTAAAGGTTAACACATTAGGCTACTGTTTCTAATGTTAATATTTTTTGTAAAACATTTACTAAGTTTTTTCATTGTATATATTTAAGGTTTTTATGTGAAGAGGAAGGGGAGCTTTTGTTGTACAATTTAAATGTATTATTCAATGGTGAATATTAATCCAGGGAGTACTCCGATCGCCATTTAATGGGGTCAGGAAGGAATTAATTGACTAACTTTCAATGGTCTTTTTACCTTTTGCCTACCTCTGGATTCAATACCTATGTAGTTTACCTGTTGTTAATCTACAAGTTGTTACAAAACATTATGTAATGTTTACAATACCCTTCATACAATGTTGACCTATTCTTACATTAAAATGTTAAAATTGTAAAAAAAAAAGATTGTTTACCAGTTGGTCACCTATATTAGTTGTCAAACTGTGATTCGCCGTCACGCTTGCGACAAATCGCAGTTTGTCAACTACAACTGCCTCAAATTGGGTGTGCGTATAGCGCAACAGGCCGCGCATGCGCCTGTTGCAACTGGCCCCGCAGGCAAACTGCGCTGGAATGGTCCGCGCAGGTGCACTGCGTGGAGGCGGGACGTGCAGGCACATTGAGAGACAGAAGCCCACGCAGGGGCATGGTGCGCGTAGAGAGAGAGGAGGAGTAGGGGACACACAGGGAAGGCAGGGGAAGACACAGATGAGAGGGGGTAGAGACACAGGGCACGGAGAGGAGGGGGAAAGAGACACAGGGGAGGGAAAGACACACAGGGGTGGGAAGGGAGGGGGATAGACACACAGGGGAGGGGAGAAGAGACACAGAGGCGGGGGAGAGAGATACAGGGGTATGAGACAGGGAGAGACACAGAGGATGGGGAAGATACACAGGGGAGTGAGAGGAGGGGGGAGAGACACAGGGTAGTGAGGAGGGGGAAACACAGGAGAGTGAGAGGAGGTGGGGCAGACACAAGGGAGTGAGGGGGGAGAGACACAGGGAAGGGAGAGGAGGGGGGAAGAGACAAAGGGGAGGGGGCCACACACAGGGGTGGGAGAGGAGGGGGTAGACACACAGGGGAGGGGGGAAGAGACACAGAGGAGTGGGGAAGAGACACAGAGGAGGGGGAGAGACACAGGGGAATGAGAGGGGGAGAGACACAGAGAAGGGGGGAGACACTTGGAGGAGGGGGAGAGATACAGGGGATTGAGAGGAGGGGGAGAGACACAAAAGAGTGAGAGGAGGGGGGAGAGACACAGGGGAGGGAGAGGAGGGAGGAAGAAACACAGTGGAAGGGGGAGACACAGGGGTAGGAGCGGAGGGGGTAGACACATAGGGGAGGGAGAGGAGGGGGAGAGACACAGGGGAATGAGAGGGGAGATACACAGAGGAGGGGGGAGACAAAAGGCAGTGAAAGGAGTGGTGGAGAGACACATTGGGGAGTGAGAGGAGGAGAGACAAAAAGTAGTGAGAGGACAGGGAAGAGACACAGAGGAGGAGGGGGAGACACACAGGGGAGGAAGAGGAGGAGGAAGAGACAAAGGGGAGGGGGAGACACACAGGGGTGGGAGATGAAAGGGTAGGAAACAGGGAAGCGAGAGGTGGGGGAAGAGACACAGGGTAGGGAAATGGGGGAACAGATACAAGGGAGGGGGGAAGAGACATGGGGGAAAAAGAGACACAGGGGAGGGAGAGGTGGGGAAAGAGACACAGAGGGGAGGACACAGGGGGGAGAGGGGGTAAAAACACAGGGGGGGATGGAGACACAAGGGAGGGGATGATGAGGTGGTATATGAGACACAAGGGAGGAAGTAGACAGAGGAAGAGACTCACAATGAGCGCCGAAGGCGCTCATCGCGAGGCCAGCAAAGTAGAGGGGGAGAGGCTCCCATTGTGTGGCAAACAGCATTGCAGGATTTACATTTTATTGCCGTCATGTTTGACGGGCAAGTTGCTAGTTTAATATAATTGTTGTACTTGTTTATAGATAATAAAAAGGTAAAAAGTGTCAAACACTCATATTAAGTGCAAAACAGAATTCAAAGCATACACACTTAATTGCCGTCATTTTTTTAAGGGCAAGTCGCTAGTGCCTATACTGTATAATAATGTGTGTCTATCTATCTATGTATCTATGTATCTAAATGTGCATACTTTTTTTTGTTGTGTTTTAAGTTTAAAGGGACAGTGTAAAAACCAGAACTGAACACAACAGGCCGGAACAAGCCATTAATAAAATAAATCTATACCAATATCACTAGTATATTATTGAGAACAATATTTGAGAACCAAAACCAATTCAATATAAATGTTTAATAACCATTTAAAAAACAAAATATCATCCGGATCAGGTTAAAACATGCCAGAACACACTCTTTATAAAGGGAATTTATGCTAAAATCATTGGGATTTGGTAAATATAACTTAAAACTATATATAAGACCCAACACCAATCTGATAGTATATTTTATTAACCCTTTAACAAGCCAGAATACAACAGCAACTTTCCAAAGGGTTAAAAATACCAAATTCAACAAACACACATGACTAGGTGTAATTCATAAATTCCACAGAAACTAATTTCAAGTACCTTTTCCCGGGCCAAAATACAATATTTCACAAAAATGACCAGTAACAGCGACTTTGCAAAGGGTTAAAAATACCAAATACACATAAGTAGGTGGGATTCATGTGAAAACTTTCATAAATTCCACAGAAACTAATTTCAAGCACCTGTTCTGGGCCAAAATACAATATTTAGCAAAATGACCCGGAACGGCCCACAGCTGCGACTTTTTAGGGGGTCAAAAATACCACATTCACCAAATACACATAACTAGGTGGGATTCATGTAATAACCTACAGAAATTCAACAGAAACTAATTTCAAGTACCCAATCTGGTCCAAAATACAATATTTCACAAAATGACCCAGAATGGCGACTTTTCAGGGGGTCAAAAATACCAAATTCATCAAATACAAATAAGTAGGTGGGATTCATGTAATAACCTTCATAAATTCCACAGAAACTAGTTTCAAGTACATTATCGGAGGCCAGAATACTAAAGAACTGCAATAGCTACTTCTCAGAGTGTTAGAGATTTCAATATTATATGTATATTAATTGTTTTAAATCATTTTTATTTAAGGGAATGGAATTCATAACAAGAGTAGATGTAACATACAAAGTCAGCATTATTAGTGAGCAATTAACATCTAGGAAAACATCAGTCTATTACTCCTTTCCTTTGTTTTTTCTGTACTTATTTTACATTAGGATATGCCATATATCACCAGTTCATTTAAAAAAAAAGATAAAGAGGCAAAGGGGGCATCTTAGATAGGAGACTAAAGTTGGGAGAAATAGAAAAAGAAAAAGATCCAGAGAAAGGGAAGGAGGAGGGGTGTCTGTATTTGTATGTTGTTCATGCGGCTGGTGTGAGTCCCTTTTTTTTTTATAGTTGGTATCTAATGTGGCTGAAATCTGGCTCACAGAGTATATGTATTTGATGTTCTTCCTTACTTCCTCGAACATAGGATTGGCTGTCCTCCAATTTCTAGTGAGGGTGCATCTGGTGGCTAAAAATATTTGGTTTGAAAGAAATTCACCCTCTTTTGTGAGATCTGGGATAGGAAGGCCCAATAGGGCTTCTTCTGGCTTTTGAGATATCTGAAACCCCCACAATGTCTCTAAGATTTTGTAGGTTTCAGTACATATGTGGACTATTTTAGGACAGTCCGACAGCATACATATTAAAGTTACAGCAGCTTTGCACCCTCTAAAGCATTGTCTGTCTAAGGATGGGGTTGCAAGCTTCATTCTTACAGGAGTTAGATACCACGTTGTGATGGTTTTAAATGTATTCTAAGGAATTTGGAATTTTTGACCCCATGGAAAGTTGCTGTTCCGGGTCATTTAGTGAAATATTGTATTTTGGACTGGAACAGGTACTTGACATTAGTTTCTATGGAATTTATGAAGGTTATTAGATGAATCCCACCTATTCATGTGTATTTGCTGAAATATGGTATTTTTAACCCTTTGAAAAGTCGCCGTTCCGGGTCATTTTGAGAAATATTGTATTTTGACCCGAAATGGGTACTTGAAATTAGTTTCTGTGGAATTTATTTAGGTTATTGCATGAATCCCACCTAGTTATGTGTATTTGGTGAATTTGGTATTTTTAACCCTTTAAAAAGTTGTTGTTCCAGGCCCTTCTGCGTCTTTTTTCTAAATATTGGATTTTGGCCCGAAAGGTTACTTGAAATTAGTTTCTATCAAATGTATGCAGGTTATTACATGAATCCCACCTACTTATGTGTTTGGTGGTTTTGGTATTTTTAACCCTTTGGAAAGTCGACATTCCGGGTCATTTTGCGAAATATTGTATTTTGTCCCGGAACGGGTACATGAAATTAGTTTCTGTGGAATTTATGAAGGTTATTACATGAATCCCTCCTAGTCATGTGTGTTTGTTGAATTTGGTATTTTTAACCCTTTGTAAAGTCACTGTTTGGGCTTATTTAATCAAACATTGTATTCTATCTTTTTAAAGGGTTAATAAAAATACTATCAGATTGGTTATGGGTCTTAAATATAGTTCTCAGTTATATTTACCAGATCCCAATGATTTTAGCATGAATTCCCTTTATAAAGAGTGTGTTCCGTCCTGTTTCAGCCTGTTCTGAGTGATATTTTGGTTTTTAAAGGGTTAATAAATGTCATGCAATTGATATGACATAAATATTACACTGTATAGATTAAGATAGCTTCTTAAAATATTACAGTGTATAGATTAAATGAGTTTGAAGATCAATTTATCGACAAGTATACGCTGTGTGCAGAAATAGCATTTATTGGTATAGCAGTAAATTTCAAGGATAAACAATTATAAGTGTTTACTCTTGTAAACTTTGATATTTAGTTAAATCCCAATATACAATCTATCTGACGTGTATTATAGCCAGATATAGTAATATATCTTTGGGAAGATATGAAGGGGGCATGGGTTTATGCCCAAGGATGACAGTCAAGTATGTTCCCAGAACAGGACTGTCAGTTAAGACCAGACAGAAAATAGTACAGAAGAACAAAAGTATTCTATAAAGTATTATATTGAATTGGTTCTGGGCCGTTCCAGTCTGGCTTTTACACTGTCTCAGTTTAAAGCATTAAACTGAGCCAATGTGTCTGTGAAGTGCAGGTACAAGTACACTGGCAATAGATTAGGTTACTGTGGCTATCAGCCTGGGCTATAAGTTGGTTATCAGCATGTTCTATAATATTTGGATATATTTGAAGATAAAGTAGATTTAATAAAGCATAATAGAAGGGTAATCAATAGGCAGACCTGGGTCCAAATCAGGACCTCCATCTTCTTTCTTCTGGACCTCCATTACATTACTAAATTCATCATATATTTCATCTGAAGCTTCTAATGCTTAAATAAGGTCTGAGTTACATGTTGTTATATCCCTTTACTATTTACACTTTTTTTCCAGTTTTCTTCTGAATACCATTATATTAACATATTTGTATTCATAACCATAAAACAAATATAGACTCTGGACCTTCACTTAATTTTCATAAAAAGATTCGGACTGTGGGAAAGTTGTAAAAAAAAATTGACTACACGTTGCATAATATATATGCAGGGATGTTAGAAGATGCTCTGTATTTTCATATAACAGTTTCTCTGTGCAGCACATTCACACTTGCAGGTTGTCCATTTCCTGCATCAACTACTGATGCTGGTGTTTTTCTCCTTCCTGTCTCTGTTTAGCAGAACTAAGCCGCAGCTGAGCATGCTTGTGTCATTACCATACAGGAAGCAGCTGGGGGGGGGGGGCGGTCATATGACAGCAGTCACTTTGGGGCTGTCATTACTGCTGTCCTATTTGCTGAGGAAGACACAGCAGGTAAAAAAGGGGTTAAAACGGGTCCCCAAATGCTCCATGCTGATAGGGGGGGGGGGGGGGGGGGGTCCAGGTTCTGCATATATCAAGGATGCTCCTTGCCTAAGGATTGTAAAAATTGAATATTCTAGCTAACTTAGATATGCCTTTAAGAAGGGTACAGAAGGAAGGTAAGCACATTTCTGCCGGAGTACCATTTTGGCCTCCACTTTAAAAAAAGCATGTAGTAGACCTGGAAAGGTAAAGAAAAGGGTGACACAATTATTGATAGGAATTGAGGGGCTAAGCTCTGAAGAAAGACTTAATAAATTAAATGTATTTCTCTACAAAAAAGGTGCCAAAGGGATACAGTATAAACACATTCAGAGTTAGTATAAGGCTTTGTCAGTTGACAAAAAAAAATCACCTTAAAATGAAAACAATATTTTACTTTAAATAATGAAAAATGATTTTCACAGTAAAGGCATTCTAGGAAATCTAAAAGTGTTGAACTTGATGGAACAAAAGTATATTTTTGTACTATATGTATGTGTGTGTTTGTATATAGGGAGAGGTTGAAAGGGCTCCCCAATTATTTTCAACTGATGCCTACAATTCACCAATGTTCTTAAAAGAAAATTGAGGATGTTTATTTTAACTCTTGAGACTTACTACAAACAGAAACAACGTTCCTTTTAGAAGCATCCACGCATGATTGTACACGTAATCAGGAAGGCTTTGACGTCTTAGGCATACCCGACAATTCACTTTACAAAAGCACATTCCTTCTATTCTATTGTATTTGACAAAAATAGTGCAAGTTGCTGTGGGGAATTCAAGTCTATCCTTCAAAATTGAACTACGACAAATGTATGGTGTTCTAATATGTTCTACAATTGTATGCTGTAGCAAGTTCACCATCTATTCACCTGTTATAGCAACCTATGAAGAAGACTCTAATTTTTTCCCCACTTTCTGATGACAGGAAGGATTTGTGTCAATGAGCATGCAACAGAGAGCACACAATATGAAGCTTTTTTGTGTTTTTGTCCTGGGCGCACTTCTGAGATATGTTGGTAAGTTCTTTGAAATGTTATAAGATATGTATGTACTATTTATAGGTTTATTTTTTTTTATAAAAAAGAACAAATATTCTTCAAAAAACATGCACTTTAAGGAAATGTTATGGCCATTCTTCATGATGTCTTCAGCGATAGGTACAATTAATATGTACACAACACCCCATACAGATGTATATTGTGTAGAACTGACGCGCCAGGCTTATGTTGTTCTCCTAAACTGGTGCAGAGAGAAAACAACTGAGGCAATTGTGAAAAAAATAAGGCATGATCAGGGCTGAAATACATGGTTTTGCTCTTTAATGCAGGATTTTCTTCAAAAGATGAACATTTTGGGAGTAAGAATTACAGATTCCTTTGAAAGATGGAGATTTGGGTACATAGACACTTTTTCATACAGTACATACTTACGTTGCTGCCTATCAAACACTGAAACTCTGTACATCAAGCATATTGAGTTTGCAACCCTCAGAAATTCACAGGTCTCTTATTACGTATAGTATAAATATTTTCAAATGTCATGAGCCTGCATGGATAAATAAAGTCTAAATCTCAAAGGACGTCATTTCATATGCAGAGTTTTCCATACTCTGTCACATTCACATGTAGACCTGATCCTAAAACTATCAGCTATCTACAGGACTAATAGGGCTGTGCTACTGACTCTCAACAATCTGAGTGGGTTACACAGTATCCTCACAGCGCTCTATGTATATTCATAATACAGTTATCAACTTGGTTCTTGTGTTGATAATATATTATCTTGTTAAAATAACTCTGCAGAAGATTTGTTTGTGCAAGACTATACATTAATTAAATTATCTCTTCCTCTCACTCTCTTACAGAGTCTGAATGCTGCAGTAAGTATTTTAATCATGCCAACTGAATTGGTGTACTTATATTGGCATTATCTGTAGACACTAACGATTTTTTTACATATTATTCTTTACTTATATCTAGGCATATTGCTTTTTTTTAAGCAAAATTACTAATCACAGCTGGCAAAAAAACAATGTTTGGTGCAGTGTCAAAGTATCAACACAATCTTATTTGTATTTTCTGCAGTCATGAATTTGACAAAAAAAAAAAAAAAAAAATAACAATTATAGCTTAGAAGAGCTTCAACACATCTGTAAATTGTAGGAGCGGGTTTCACCTAAAAGGAAGATTGTTTTAAACTGTATTAGAGATCATTCTTAGAGAAGATCAACTATTATTACAAAAATAGTGGAACCTGCCATTTTAAAGTACCACTTTAGTGATCTTATAAAGGGATCTCTAGAGTATAGTGTGACAAACAATTTTAAAGTTAATTTCATTTTTATATAATTTAAGGCAGCTCTAACTAAACTGGTCAGACAGGTAAAAGAATTTTTACATTTTTACAGATAATCTAACGCAATGGTTCTCACCCTTTTTGGGGAGTGGCTCGTTACATAGATAGTGAAGAGAAAGCACATTTGGTGCTTCATCGGTAAACAATGTATTCTGAACGTCTGTCTTTACACAATACAATGTGTCCTGCTGAAGCACTATGTGTGCTTTACTATATAACTTTGTAATTTATCTGAAAAATATAACTTATTTTAACTTGTTTTAGACCTTCAAATGTGAGCACAAATGTACTATTTTATATATATACTATATTTACTACTGTACGGTGGAGGCTTCTATCGCTCTTTTTACCTTCTCATAAGGTCCACAACACAAGCTGGGATCCCGCACCACGCTGTTGAGAGCCAGTAAGCTTGAAACAGCTGTACGTGGATAGGATTCTCAGCTTGTGTATAATCCAACCTTGGCTTTGCATGAAGGCTGTGTAATGCAGCGGGCATAAGCTTAAAGGAAGCCATGTTTGAAATGGTTTATGGATTGAAGAGCAAGGCATTTGTGGGCACATTTGCATGTCCCTGCTCAGCCTCCCAGAATGCAGTATAATAACTGTTTTTGTCAGAATTCTGAGCTGTAAACAGGTTTTTTTAAATTTGTTTTAGACATTTGAATGTGAACACAGATGTACTATTTATTTACTGTAATATATATATATATATATATATATATATATATATATATATATATATAGTAAATAAATAGTATATCTGTGTTCACATTTGAATGTCTAAAGTAAGTTAAAAATCCTGCTTCCAGCTCAGAACTCCAAGAAAAACAGTTATTTCACTGCATTCTGAGAAGCTGATCTGGGACATGCAAATGTGCCCACAAATCCCTCGCTCTTCAATCCATAGCTATTTTCAAATATATATACAGGCCCGGATCTACCTTTTTGGAGCACCTGGGCAGTGAAGTGGAGGAGCCCCTGCGCAGTGTGCACGCACCCATTTTTGCTTTTTCTGCGCGTGTATATGACCTCAGCACAACAATGACATTTCCCCATAATGCAAAGTTATTTTTACAATATAACTACTCATATGCACAATAAGAAACTATTTATTAAATACATTTGATGGTGGGCCATAATAATGCACAAAACTATTAATTATTTATACTTTTCTATGGGAGGGAAGCGAGCATATCTTATGCAAACACATATCATGATCACTTGTATCACACAGAAAAATTAAGTTAAAGTTAAACTCATGAAAAAAAAATAGGTTTGAAAACTTAGTCTGATTAAGAGAATCATTAATACAGCTAGTCTTTAATTAGAAAAAAAAAGGGGCACCTTTGCTGGATCATGGAGGAATCATGATACATTGGTGGAAGTTGTATATGTGAGAGGGTGTTTACACTTCTGGAGAATTTTTATTTTGAAGCAAAGAGTCTGGTTCTGGACCAACAAGGGGAAAGGGGTGTGGTGTCAATTGTAATCTTATACAGTTAAGAAATGCTTTATGTTCCCTCCTTCCTCAACCATCCCTACCAACTCTCAGGAAGTAACATTTATTTGTGTGTACTTTATATCTGAAGGTCAGCAGCCAGAAACACATCATGATCACTTAATTCCCAGGCACACACAAATACAGTACATATAGAGGTACAGAAACAGATACACACACACATACACAAACAGAGGTACTCACACTACTCACATGCACATAAACGCATAGACAGACAGACACAGGGCTGGACTTAAACTTCCGGTATCCCTGGGCACTAAATGCTAAGTCCTCCTTTAGCAGGCCACTGGCTTGCTTCTGTGTGCCCAGTGTCTATGCTGCTTGTTTGTAAACAAACATGCGCCATTGACCTCTCCCATGTGCAAGCCCTTGTAACTGACATGGCCTTATAAACTCTCAGTCAGGGTTTAGGTGGATGCTGCATTAAACCAGTACAGTACAGATGTCATTTTGATAGTTAAAAATAAAATATATACATAGATATACATATATATTTTGCTCACTCACTTTTCACTGACCTAGGACTTTGCTTATTATTCCTCCTCTCTCTTTCTTTTTATTGCTTCTCATATTATTTAAGGTACAATTTGTTAGAAAAAGTTAACCAGTATTGCTTTTGGCATAAAAAATTAGATGTAACTGTTGACCTAATGTCACTATACACTGAGGCCCTCATTCAATTGCGATTTGGCCAATTGAATAGGGCTCTATATAAGCACATAGCATTTTTTTTAAAGATGTTTTGAGGTAGTGAAACCCTTGCTTTTGGATAGATGTTTACTAACTAAAAACTTCTTTAAAAAATATATGTTATGTGCTTATTTAGAGCCCTATTCAAGTGGCCCAATTGCAATTGAATGAGGGCCTGAATATTTATCCAATAAAAATGTATCTCTATACACAGCAATACTTTTATTTTGTACCTATACCACTGAACATAAAAAGCTATATAACAGCATAATTTAATATAGAAGTCTATGAGAGTTAGCTCCTCCATAAGTAAAGTCCAAAGCAAAATTAAGTATATGCAAAAATATATATCTCTATCTAATTTGTTTCTATGAGGAGGTAAGTAGGAACTTGGATCAGGGCAACTCAGTAAATGTATTCTTTTTAGATTTTGCAAAGGCTTTTGATACAGTGCCACATTGGAGACTATTTAGCAAACTAAGGGATAAAGGAATTGCAGTAAATATCTGTTTATGGATCGAGAGCTAGCTAAAATACAGGAAGCAAAGGGTTATTGTAAATTGAACATACTCCGATTGGACTAATGTGGTGAGTGGGGTTCCTTAAGGTTCAGTATTAGGTCCTCTCCTTTTTAACATATTTATTAATGATGTAGAAGTAGGACTTGGAAGTAGTGTCTCTATTTTTGCGGAAGACACTAAGTTGTGCAAGGTAAATCAATCAGATGATGTACTTTCCCTACAAAGGGATTTTCATAAATTAGAGAAATGGGCGGCTGAATGGCAGATGAGATTTAATACAGACAAATGTAAGGTTATGCATTTGGGAATGAAAAATTACCATGCAATGAATAATCTTAATGGGGCAAATATAGGGGTATCTGATAATGAAAGGGATTTGGGAGTACTTGTGGACAACCAGTGCTCAATGCCAAGCAGCATTTGCAAAGTAAAATGTTAGCATGTATTAAGAAGGGTATAAAAGCAAGGGAAGCAGATATAATTCTGTTACTGTACAAATCCCTAGTATGCCCTCATTTGGAATATGGAGTACAATTTTGGGCACCACTTCAAAAAAAGGACATTTTAGAGCTGGAAAAGGAACAGAGGAGGGCAACAAAACTAATAAGGGGAAGGGATGAAGTTATGAAGAAAGACTAACCAAATTAAACTTATTTTCCCTGGAAAAAAGGTGTCTATGAGGGGATATGATTACCATATTTAAATACATCCAGGGTCAATATAAGGCTTTGTCAAGTGACATTTTTGTACCAAGAGGTTTTGAACTGACAAGAGGACACCCTTTGAGGTTAGAGGAAAAGAGATTTCACCTGAAAGAAAGAAAAGGGTTCTTCACAGTTAGGGTGGTTAAACTGTGGAATTATCTACCAAAGGAGGTGGTGACAGCGAATTTGATAGATAACTTTAAAAAGGGATTAGATATATGTTTGAAAAGAGTGGGCATTCAAGGCTATCCTGCATAAGTAGCGAAGGAATATTGATCCAGTAAGAAATTTGATCACCAGTCTCAGGAAGGAATTTTGCTTTTTCTCCCCTTATAAGAAAAATGGCAAAGTTTAATGATTTTTTTTCTGTTTGCCTTCCTTTGGATCAATGAACAACTATTAGTTATAAATGTTTGATGTCACATAAAACATAAATGATAAGACTGGGGAGGGAGGTTAATTTGCCCCCACACACTGCCTGCTGTAATTACCTTGTGCAATGTGCCCCAGTAGGGAACATGTCTCTTTCACTCTTTTTTGGATGCTTCTGACATTACTTTCTTCTCTCTTCCATGCTACTTTTCTCTCTCTCTACTATTTCTTTCTACCCCATCTTCTTTGCTCTTCTCCCATGCTGAATCTCCTCCAGTCTCTCACGGTTGTTTCTTCTCCCGAATGTCCTCCTGTCTCCTCCTTTGCTTCTCAACAGCTTGCTCTCCTTTTTCAACCCCCATTTACCCACCATCTCCATCTGCCTCCATATATTGTCTTTACACCGCATCACTCATGTGGCTTTATAACCTCACCTGCCATTACTGTTCTCCCTCTTTAGCTGTCTCTCTTCTACTTTAAAATAACTGTTTTCTTCTCTGCTTTCATGCAATCATTTTGATACTGACACAAACTACTTTTACATTACTCCCATTTAAACTCTGTTCCTCTGTCACCAGCACAGTCTGCTCCGATCCACCCTTCACACTCTCAGCTTCCCTGCAGCTCTCTGCCCCACACTGCTAAGCTCTCTGCCACACACTTCTGCCGCTTCTCATGAGCAGCAGGAAGTTGTAGAGGAAGCAGGGATATTACAAAAAAAACGTGTCAGATGATGGGACAGGACAACGTCTGACATGGAGGGAGAGCAGAGGAAGCAGAATTGGAGTCATATTCTTTTACTTATGAGGCGCCCCTTCCACATGTGTGCTCTTAGGCACACCCCTAAGTCGCCTAATTGGAGATCCGGCCATGTATATATATATATATATATATATATATATATATATATATATATATATATATATATATATATATATATATATATAAAAATAGTACATTGGTGCTCAAATTTGAACGTCTGAATTAAGAATTCGGTTAGATGTCCAGGGGGAAGAAGTTCTTCATATATGTCTGTCCTAATTTGTTTCTGACCAATGAAGGGTTGCATGCAATCATCTAAAATAAAATGAATCCTTCCTGCAGGGAAGGAAGCAGATACGCGATATTATCAGAACAACAGATAAATACTCCTATTAGAACACTGACCTTGGGCAGATTCTCTCCCACCCATGGTTCCCTGATAGGAGGGTGGAGAGAAGCTGACCTGTTATTGTCTAAAACAAGCAAGTTTTAAAAGCTTCACTGAGTTTATATTTTTCAAATACTGATTATCAGTAACTAAATAATCCAATGAGACCCAAATGTATGAGTACTACAGTTGTCTTTTAGTTACATTTCCAGCATTATTATACAGAGCCTGCTAAGTTTAAAAAAAAATCTTTTAGTTACATATTTACATAGTAATTTAGGTTCAAAAAATACTTTTAGTCCATCAAGTTCAAACTTTTTAGATCTCTGCTGATGTGCAATATGCTGATTAATTGTTAATTGATCGTTTAATACATAGAACATTATTTCCACTGACCAAACCACAGGAAGCAATCAGATACATACATCAATTTTATATTTAGAATATGGTCAGAAGTTTTAATAATGTAACTTTTGAAATATATTTATATCTTTCAAAAAGATGATCTCGTGATTTTTCTCCCAAAACAACTTATTTTACAGCATCCAATGGAGAAGGCTCATATTCACTTACAATGACAGCTTACAAAGACCCATCTTTCACTCAATTAATACAAACTGGTGAAGACATAATAGTGGGATCGCCCGTGTACCTGAGCTTGTTTGTTGCTGATGTAAATGGTGATATATTTGCTCTAAGGGTTGTGCAGTGCTTTGCTACTCCCAGCTCCAACCCTGATGACACCACCAGAGCACAGTTAGTGAGTGGAGGGTAAGTTTGCTATATTTTTGAAATCTTGCTGGAAGTGATAACATATTCTGTATCTGTACACAATATTTATTAAAGGGAATATTTGTTGTCTGTATGGAACAAGCACAATCCCCTACAAAATTTAGGAATCAATTCATTAAGTACAAGAAAAAACAAATTATTTATTTGTTTCTGTTTATGCAAATCCCTATTCCTTGCTGACTCAGTCTACTGAGATCAGTAATGGTAATTATGGCATCCATTCCATGGCTGCAGGAACATCTCATGTAAGCCTGTCTTGTAATTCTGGGAGCTTTAAAAATCTAAGTTATGGAAATATTTTATGGCTTCTGTAAAAAGAAAAATCTGTGAAACTAACTGACTCATACCAAGGTGTGTGCCTGCAGCCTGCTCACAGGAGAATCAGAGTCTGAAGCTCAGTAGTCTCAATAGGTATGATGCCGAATGGTACCTCCTAAGGTCAACACACTACACTAACATCCTCCCTTATTCATAGCTATCTATATAAACTCCTTCCCATGACAGGGAAGAGGTTAAATAATAATTTTAAAACATCCAGGGCAATTATGACCTCTCTGCCATTGATGTGTTACCCCAAATGAGCCAGAATGGGACAAGTAACTATAACTATGGGAGTACTCATGGCACCTAACTAAGGGGGCCCTCATGACACCTAAAATTAACCCCTGTACCATACTGGACCCTAGGTACCCTAACCCACCCATGGGGGTCCATAAGGACCCCAATAGTCCCTAATACTAAATAATACAGAAAATAAAACAAGTATTATCAAAAATATACTTTACCTTTCCCTCCAGCAAAAATCATTGAAGACTTTCTCCTCACTCTTTGGCCCTGGATAAGCCAACACATCAATGATGATTAAAGATTTAGTCCTCAGTATGCACATAAGCTTAACCCCAATATCATAAGGGTCCTCAACCTATCCCTTTGGTATTTAAAATTAACCCCACAATTAGGGGGTTATCAAAAGACTCCTGTGCCACCTAAAATTAACCTCATCGGACCACCATGGTATCATCAACTATAATGCAGGTATCCCCTGTCTCATGGTGATTGCAGTATTAGATGTGTTTTGTTTTCAGTTAAAGTGACACAGAAGAAGTTGCATTTATGTTATAATTGTGATCTATAAGTGATAACAAGTACTTTATCAATTGAATTTTATGAAAAAAAATATCACCTTATAGTCACTCTGTAACACTTCCTTTTCTCTGTGGAACAAGTTCATTAAATATAAGGA
This sequence comes from Discoglossus pictus, assembly GCA_027410445.1. Classification (NCBI taxonomy): domain Eukaryota; kingdom Metazoa; phylum Chordata; class Amphibia; order Anura; family Alytidae; genus Discoglossus; species Discoglossus pictus. The sequence continues at coordinate 193,833,233 of CM050164.1, read as the reverse complement.
TTTTTTTCCATACATCTCATTTATAGTAGGGATCCCATTTTCACTCATCGGTCAATCAATGGAATCATATAGAAAACAATTTAGGATACTGCTGCCCATTTGCTGAGTAGCCACAGTGGTATTCTCAGTGTAGAGGAGCTTGGTAAAGCACACAGGAGCATTGATTCAGTTCCTTCATTGCTTTCTGTGATTGACGGTTTGCCATTTTATCCACACATTTTTATAGCCACTATTACTCCCACTCAATGAACTCCAATAAATTGATCCAGAGATAACGACAAGATTTTTTTAGAGTTTTAATAAATTAAATATACTCAGTATAATTTACATATTTCTTTTAATGTTATTCACAGTTGTGCTGTTGCTCAAGAAATTGACACTGAAGTAATAAAAAATGGAGAGTCTCTGGAGGCTGAAATCAGAATCAGTGCATTCTTATTTTCAACAGACAGTGACATGTACATCTATTGTGATGCACGATTGTGTGACAAAACATCTGAAAACTGCACAGAGGTAAGACAGGTCTTAATCTGTTTTAGAATGATTTTAATCAGCAGGTTTTACCTTACCCCTGTATTTATTGTGTAGTGTTTATTCGTCAAAATGTGTAAAACATCACACATTTTGATTAAGTCCTATAGAGATATATTCAGAGCCAGATGTACATCTCTGGCGCCGCTAGGCACAACTTTCTTAGCCATCCTATATGTGTTCATTGGTATCCACCACACATACTAAGCTGTCTATAATGTGCGCGTGTGTGTGTACAAGATACAGGTTGGTATAGAAGAAAGATGAGCAAAAACTCAATAAATGTAACAACAAGGCACTCACAAACGAGTGGAATAATAAAAGCATGATAGGATGATTGGTGGACAAGCACTATAGGATTGTCCCCACATCATGTACTAAAATATTTCAATGTAGGTTTTAAACATTTGAACTTTATTTTATAGGAAGTAGTAGTACTCTCTGCCTCATCCTAGACAGTTTGCAGGAAAATGTTTACTACGTTGTCTAGGGTTGCCTGCAGTGGCCATTAGAGAGAAGATGGAAGATGATGATTGTTTTCAGAAAAGTCCCATAGATAGTTCTTTTCCCACCTTTTAAAAGATGCACTGACTATATTTTCTACAAATATTAATATAATTGTTAATCAGTTACTAAACAAATTAAATCCTATTTCATGAGCACTATGGTAGTCATTTTAAGGAATAAATATTTTCAAGGAGGGCTCTCCAAACAGAGTATACATAGCACACACAATATACATATAAAATAATGTAAAATACATATTCATTTATGTTATATCAGCAAACATTTTAGGTAAGTGCACCTCCACTTAACATGAACGTTAAAATAAAGTGTTTAAAAGCTTAAAACATTACCTGTTTTCCTATTTGTTTTTTTTCTGGGCCTAAATGGCCCAGTTTATGTGCTAATGCCCTTTTAAAGCCATTTAAGGGCTTTTGAGGGGTGGGTGCCAGCTAATCGGGGTTATACTGTATATATATTTATGGGTATGTAAGGCTTTAAGTACTTTTATTTTTGAAAATAAATCAACCATATATACACACACATAATTCTATATGTATATTAAACACACACTGGATTCCACATCACTACTGGTATAGTGACATATAAGTACTCATACAAGCACACACGCAGACTTAGAATATTCACATACAACCATCATCATACAATCACATAGATGCAAAGATATGAACAAATATTAATATTTTGGATCTGATGATACAAAGAGAGTGCATGATGCTGGCATTACCTTTCTGCTGTGTACCTGGCCTTGATCTACCTTTTTGGGGCCCCTAGGCAGTAAAGTCAATGAGCCCCTGGGAGTGCATGCACATGGTCTGCACGCAAACATTTTCCTTTTTTGTGTGTGTGTATATCGCTATCTTGCTGTTTGAGCAAATCCGTCATTTTTACAGCATAGCTACTCATACACACGCTGAGCTATTACTTGTTCTCATTCTCTTCCTCTCTCCCCCTCCCTTCTCTCTCTCTCCTCTCTCACTCCTTCTCTCCCTCTTTCTCCTCTCTCTATTCCCTGCTTTTATCTGTCCCCCTCTCTCCGCCTTTATTTCTCTCCTTCTTTCTCTGTTTCTCATTCCATCTCTTCTTCCCCCTTCTCTCTCTCTCTCCCCTCTCTATCTCTTCACCTCTCTTTCCCTCGTCTTTCTCTCACCCTCTCTCCCTTACCCTCCCTTCTTTCGCTCTTTCTCCCACTCTCACACCCCATCTCCTTCCATATCTCCCTCCCCCTATGACTCTCCCTCTCTCTCCTCTCTCTCCCTATACCCCTCTCTTTTTATCCCTCTACCTCCCACTCTCTCTCTTCCCCTCTGGCTGTCTCTCATATCTTGCTCCCTCCCCCACTCTCTCCCCATCTCCTACTCCCTCCCCCTCTTACTCCCTCATCCCCCCTCTTTCTATCTCTGTCTCTCCCTCCCCTTCCTTTCTCTCATTTTCTTCACCCTTTCTCTCCCTCCTTCTCCTCTCATCCTCTCTTTATCTCCCTCTCTCCCCTCTCTTTCTCTCCCTCCTCTATCCCTCCCCCACTCTCTCTCCCTCTTCCCCCTCTCTCTTTCCCTATTTCACTCACTCCCTCTCCGCTTCTCTCTCTCCCTATTCCACCTTTCTCTTTCCCTATTTCTTTCCCTCCCCAACCTCTCTTTCTCTCCCCAGACCCTCTCTTTCTCTCCCTCAACCCTCTTTCTCTCCCTCCGCTCTCCCTCCCTCCCACTCTCTCTCCCTCTTCCCCCTCTCACTTTCCCTATTTATCTCTCTCCCTCTCCCCCACTCTCTCTCCCTCTTCCCCCTCTCTCTTTCCCTATTTATCTTCCTCCCTCTCCCCCACTATCTCTTCCCCCTCCATCTTTCCCTCTCTCCCTCACCCCACTCTATCTTTCTCTCCCCCACTCTCTCTTCCTCCCCCACTCTCTCTTCCTCTTCCTATTCCCCCTCTCTCCCTATTTATCTCTCTCCCTTTCCCCACTCTCTTTTCCTATTCCACTCTCTCTTTCCCTATTTCCCTCTCTCCCTTTCCCCCACTCTCTTTCTCCTCTTTCCCTCCTTCCACTCTCCCTCTTTCCTGATTTATCTCACTCCCTCTCCCACACTCTATCTTTCTGTCCTCCACACTCTCTTTATCTTCCTCTCCCCACTCTCTCTTCCTCTTCCCCTCTCTCTTTCCCTATTTCTCTCTCCCCCTGCCTTTCTCTCTCCCCCTGCCTTTCTCTCCCCCTCCCCTTTTCTCCCTCTTAGAAACATGTACATGTCTCTAACCTTTCTCACAGCTCCTGCCTCCAGCTGCTGTGTGACGATCTCCTGATACTTATTTGTATCAAGCCTTGGTGAACGTCATGGCTGCGCAGGGGAAGGCTTCCTCTCATGATGATCATCTCTCCTTCCTCTCTGTGCTCCGGTGCAGGGGGCGGGTTTAGGCTTCCCTGCAGTGTAATCTGAGCATCCTGTCTGGAGCTCAGTGTTAATCTCCAGCAGCGCTGTCTGCTTTTAGAGGAAGCAGGCACTGTACAGAGGAGCACACTCCAGGGGCGGATTTGGTGGGTGTCTCTGGTGAAATATGGTGTGATGATGTGGCACCCCTCTCAGAAATGCGTCCCTGTGTGTGACATATCATACTTCCATAGATCAGTGTCAGGAGCTGCTTTGGGCCTGCAGTGTGAACTCCAGAGCAGTGAAGTACAAGCACAATGAGCATGCAGAAGCTGTGATCTGCCAGAAGGCTGTCACTATGGAGCAGCGATAATTAAAGAAATAGGCAGAATAAAAATATAAACTATAAACTGCAAAAATTAGATGCCCCTCTCAGGGTAGCTGCGGTAGGCAGGAACCTAAATTCTAGTGGTAAAGCCAGTCATGAATGGCTGAGGATAGTGATCATATTTTTTATATCTTACAAATATTTTTTTCTGTCAAAATGAGGCACCCCACACTGAGAGGTGCCTCTAGTTTACTGCCTATGTCGCCTTATGATAAATCTGGCCATGTGGACCAGCCTGCTTTAATGTGTAGAGTGTAGCAGTTAGAGTATTAAGAGAAGCTCCATGCTGCAGCGGACACAATGTGGAGGTGTAGACCAGGTAGGTGGCCTTATTCATTTGGCCAAATCACAATAACTTGAACCCGTAATGTAGCCTGTAAATGTTACGGATATTGCGAATTGCGAGATAACGGTTCAAAAGCACTGCAGGGTTGTCAATAAAAGTAACTGTCATATCTCCTTTATTGATTTGTCAAGGCTGTAAATGTTACCAGTGCTAAAGATGAAAAATCGATATTTAATTAAAAAAATGTAATTTGCAATTGCCTACAAACTTGTAAATTGGAAAAGCGCTATTAGACTGTCTAAAACAGAAAATTAAAAATGAATTGCAAAGGAGAATAAGACTAACCCTAAAATATTTTTTAAGTATATTAATGCGAAGGCGAGGAAGGAAGCTATAGGAACATTACAATGTGACAAAAGCCATCTGAAAATTAGTGACCAGGAAAAGGCAGATGTGCTAAATAAGTTATTTTCTTCAGTATACACAAGGGAGGTACCAGTAGTTGGGACACTGCAACATAATGTGGCTACACTACCTTTGCCAAATAATTGGTTAACACAGGAAGTAATCCAAAAGAAATTGGAAAAAATAAATGTTAATAAAGCCTCGGGTCCTCATGCAAAGCATCCATGGGTACTGAGGAAACTGGGTTCTGCAATAGCCAAAACACTATATTTAATTTTTCAAGATTCACTCAACACAGGGTCTCTACCAGATGACTGGAGAAAAGCCGATGTGATACCTATATTTAAAAAGGGAGCAAGAGCAAATCTTGGGAATTATAGACCAGTGAGCCTCACTTTTGTAGTGGTGAAGCTTTTAGAACGGTTAATAAGGGATAATATACAAGAATATGTCTATCTGAACAAGATTATAAGTAGGAGTCAACATTTATTTGAGGGATAGGTCATGTCAAACAAATCGAATTAGTTTCTATGAGGAGGTTAGTAGGAACCTGGATCAAGGCAACTCAGTGGATGTAGTCTTTTTGGATTTTGCAAAGACTTTTGATACAGTGCCACATGGGAGACTACAGTGCAAACTATTGAGCAAACCAAGGGATACAGGAATTGCAGTAAATATATGCTCATGGATAAAGAGCTGGGTAAAAGACAGGAAGCAAAGGGTTGTTGTAAATGGAACATACTCCAATTGGACAAGTGGTAAGTGGGGTTCCTCAGGGTTCAGTATTAGGTCCTCTCCTTTTTAACATATGTATTAATGACTTAGAGGTTGGATTTCAGTGTGGTGTGTATCAGATATTGAAAGGGATTTGGGAGTGCTTGTGGACAACCACCTAGGTAACAGTGCTCAAAGCCAAGCAGCAGCTGCAAAGGCAAATAAAATATTAGCATGTATTAAGAAGGGTATAGAAGCCAGGGAAGCAATTATAATTCTGCCACTGTACAAATCTCTAGTACGCCCTTATTTGGATTATGGAGTACACTTTTGGGCACCACTTCATAAAAAGGACATTTTAGAGCTGGAAAAGGTACAGAGGAGGGCAACAAAACTAATAAGGGGAATGGAGGGGCTAAGTTATGAAGAAAGACTAACCAAATTAAACTTATTTTCTCTAGAAAAAAGGCGTCTAAGAAGAGATATGATTACCTTATATAAATACATCCAGGGTCAGTAACATGAATTGTCAAGGGAGATTTTTGTGCCAAGAGGTTTTCAACTGACAGGTGGACATCCCTTGAGGTTAGAAGTAAAAAGATTCCACCTTAAAGAAAGAAAAGGGTTCTTCACAGTAAGGGTGGTTAATCTGTCGAATTCTCTACCAGAGGAGGTGGTAACAGCAAATTCGATAGATAACTTTAAAAGGGGACTGGATTTATTTCTAATTAAAAATGGAATTCACGGTTATCATGGATAATTAGAGAGACAGTATTGATCCAGGGAGAAATCCGATCGCCAGTATCTGGGGTCAGGAAGGAATTAACTTTTTTTTTCCTTTGAGACGATTGGCTAAGTCTCACTTGGGTTTTATTTCTGTTTGCCTTCCTCTAGATTAATTAATAATTAAAAATAAAATAAAAAAATTTATTAAATAATCGATTAATAATTAACTAACAACTAATTTATTAATATTGAATCCGCATATTGCAGATCAGAGGAGATCTTAAAAGGTTGAACTTGATGCACTGAAAGTCTTTTTTCAACCTTAATTACTATGTAACAAAATGTTGGGTTACAGGTAACCACGGGCTTGCATTTGACTCCACCCAGCAATAAAAACCACTCCCCTTCACAACATGTTACCTCTATTGGCCCTGCCCACTGACACATACTCCACCCACTTACTTTTTTTTGGGGGGGGGTTTATCACCTTACATGCTTTTTATCTTGATGAGGGTGAGGTGGTGCTGGTTCTGCTCACTAGTCTTATGTTGGGAAGTGCTTGCATTTTCTTGATGACAGTTGACATGCAATATTTAAATAGAACACATATAATACATGTTAGATTAGGATGTATAGCCGTGGCAGCTCTTAGAAACAGCCAAAAGTGAATCCATAGAGAGAGACAGGGATAGAGAGCCTGATTCAATTCCAAGACCTCATCTCGCTGGATAGAGGCCGTATGTCTGCAGGCGTGCTGCTAACTCCTGTTCGTCTCCGATTCCCGAGCTGTTTAATTAAAGGAGCCCGCAAGTTACGGGCTGTAAGCTGACTCCATAAACCATGCACTTGTCCGTAGCAGATCAGCAGCCCTATTAAATTCCATTCTATTAATCTCAACTTGAGCCTTGCAACGGCTCTGGGCTTGAAATGAGTTACATTGCTAATAAATTAGAAAGGGCTTGAGACGCAAGACTGTAAACCAGTCTGGCACACGTTTGTAGTGTGGTAGTGAACATCAATTAGACAAACTAACAGTTACGGGTTTAGACGTGGCCAATGGCAAATTAGATTGCCAGCGTGGCTGATGAAAGCCTGCGAGAGCGCACACAGGCTCCCAACATTACCCCTTGCTGCCGGGGCTAACAAATTAAACCTATTTAACCCTCAACATAACTAATTAATTCTATCACTAACCACTTAACCCTATCTAGACCCAGTTATGCCTATCTATATAACTCTAACTATACCCAATGAACCCTAACTATACTATATTAACCATAACTATACCGAATGAACCCCAATTAACCCTAACTGGACCCAATTAATCCTAACTATACCCAGGTAACCATAACTATACCAAATTAACCCTAACTGGACCCATTAAACCCCTATCCTATTAACCCCCCCTACCCTATCCTATTAACACCCTCTACCCTATCCTATCCTATTAAACCTCCCACTACCCTATTATATCCTATTAACCCCTAGCTAACCCCATATAAAACTCCCCAACACCCCACTAATTACCGGGGAAAAAAAATCACATTACTGAAAATAACAAAATCCCACTAATTACAAAAAATAACAAACCACTAACTACTGAAATAAAAAAATAAACACTATGAAAAATAGAAAATGAATACTGAAAATAAAAAACAGACTTACTGAAATAAAAAAAAAGTTACAACCTGTTGCAAGAAAAGGGTTAATTAGACCACTGACCTGGCCAAAATGCCCCTCCAGCCCTGTCCAGCAATGCCCCGGTCTTCAGTCCACAGGCCCAGGCACGGTCCCTCCAAGAAAATCCAGACGTTCTAAAAAAAAAAAATTGAGCTTATCCCCTGAGGATCTCCCAGACGCAACTGGCGCTTCCCGCATGTGCTTTGATCTAAAAAAAACTAAATTGTGCCTTCTGATTGGCTGAAACCGCTGCCAATCAGGTTTCAGCCAATCAAAATGTGTGAATGGTGTGAGCCAATCAAAATGGTATACACCCCTGTATCCCATTCTGATTGGCTGATGTAACTGTCAATCATATTTAATCCAATCAGAAGTCGCTATTGATTTCAGGCATTGCTTTCAGTGATAGCACCTTCTGATTGGCTGAACGCAATAGCACCTTCTGATTGGATTACATATGATTGACAGTTACATCAACCAATCAGAATGGGATACATGGCTCACACCATTTGCGCATTTTGATTAGCTGAAGTCTAACTGACAGCGATTTCAGCCCATAAGAAGGCGCAATTGGGGTTTTTCATATCAGAGCATGCACAGGAACTTCCATTTGCAGCGGGGAGCTCCTCTGTTACTATTTTATTTATTTTTTTGGAACGTCAGGATTTTTTGGGAGCGCCCGTGCCTGGGCCGGAGGACTAAAGACCCGGGCATTGCTGGACCTGGCTGGAGGGGCATTTTGGCCAGGTCAGTGGTCTAATTAACACTTTTCTATCAACAGGTTGCAATTTATTTCAGTAAGTCTGGATCAATTAACAGTTAATAACAAATAGTCCACATATTAAAAAGATAAAGAGAGATCTAAAAAGGTTGAACTTGATAGACGAACAGTCTTTATTCAACCTCAAATACTATAATATACTAAGTCTGTTTTTTATTTTCAGTAATTAATTTTGTATTTTCCGTAGTTCTTATTTCCTTATTTTCAGTAGTTAGTGGTTTGTTATTTTTTGTAACTAGTGGGGGGTTTATTTTCAGTAATGTGGTTTTTATTATTGTTGGTAATTAGTGGGGTGTTGGTTAGTTTCATATGGGGTTAGCTAGGCAATGTAGGTAATAGGGAGGTTAATTGGATGGGATAGGGTAGAGGGAGGTTTAGAGGATAGGGTAGAGGAAGGTTAATAGGACAGATGTTTACTAGGGTTAACTGAGTACATTTAGGGTACATTTAGGGTAATATGCTACAGTTAGGGGTGTATGGGTATAGTTAGGGTAAATTGGATATACAGTAGCTAGGTTAATTGGGTACAGTTAGGGGTATATAGGACTAGATAGGGATAACAGATTGGGTTAAGTGGTTAGTGATTGAGTTAATTAGGTATGTTGAGGTTTATATAGGGTTAATTTGTTAGAGGATATTAATAGAATGGTATAGTGTAGGAAAGGGGTAATAGTGTAGAGCTTAGACTTTGTGTCATGACGGTCCCATAGGACCCTTATGGCACTTATAGTATTAATATAGGGGCTAATAGTGTCCTATATATATTGGACTGATGGGGTTAAATATAGTCTCACATGGGTCTATTTATACCTCCATGAGTGATGAGGTTAATTTTAGGTACCGGGGAGGTACTTATAGCACCCCTAGCGGCAGGGGTTAATTTGTTATTTAGCGCAGCCTCTTTAAGGTGGGAAATTTTCATTTTAAATGTAGTGGGGGTCCCAACTAGGACCCCCACCGCAAGGGAAACCAAGAGCATAGGGGGGTTAATTTTTGGTGCCAGGGTAGTACTTGGAGTACCCCAGTGGCAGGGTGTAACCAGTTAACTGCCATGGGGGTCCTAATTGGGACCCCCGCAGCAAGGGGTAATATTTGAAGCCTCCGGGGGTCCCAATTGGGACTCCTGCAGCGTGGGGATTTGTTTGGGGAGCAGGGAGAGGTTTAGGGGCCAGATTGAGGATTGGGGGCCAGAGTGGGGGTCTCTTTTGCTGCTCCGGCATCATACGTAAGGGCTGTTCAAGACTTTGCAAGTCCTCCCCAGCACTCGTTGGGCTTTAAGCTCCATTTGCATGTTACGGGCTAGCTCGGGCATGATTGGAACATATCGGTTATGGGCTTGAGAGAATGGAGAAGGATTTGCGGGCTGCAAAGTTCCACGTTCACGTCCCAAAGGCATCTTTTGGCCGTCCTATGGCTTACCACGCAAGTAATCTGCCGGGAGGTTTATGTATTCCGAACAATTATTCTGGCAGTTGGGGCTGAAATATTTATTGTCTACTTGACTTTGGCTTGGTATCAAGAGACCCCCAAATTTGCCACTTATTAATAAGTGCTTGAACAGTACTGACTGAAATTTTCAAGGCTTTGGATGTCATTTTATATCCATTTTCCATCTTTATGAAGTTCCATTAAATTGTTATTCCGGCCTTTTGTCAGTTCTTTTCTGCTTCCCATGGCTTAGTATCTAGCCTGCTCAGTGCATCCACGTGAGAGCTAACAAACTCATTGACTATTTATACACAGACACTAATTGCAATTTAAAAAGACACAGGTGTGGGAAATGAACCTATAATTGCCATTTTAACCTGTGTGTGTCGCCTTGTGTCTGTAGCAAGGCCAAACATGTGAGAGTATGCCATCTTTTGATCTGGGCCATTTGGGTGATTTCTGTTATTTTTATGATTTAAAAAGGAGCCAAATAATTATGTGATAAGAAATGGTTTCATATGATCACTATCCTTAAATAAAAGATTTGCATAATTAGTCATATTTTCAAAATAAATGCCAAAATTTTACAATTTCTGCCAGGGTATGCAAAAATTTTAGCACAATTGTATATAAACATACAAAGGGGTGGAGAAGAACATTAAGATATCTAAAATATGGGATCCCTCTATCAGCAGCACAGTGAGGGGAAAAAAGTGTGTGTGAGGGGGAGGATTTGTCCTTCAGCACACAAACTGCTTCAATCACATATTATAATTGTCAAACTGCGAGTGGTCATCACGCTATGCGAGCTCGCAAAGCGAAGGATGCAGTTGGGGCCGCAAATACGGACCTCGCAAAGGGGTGGGCCGCTTTTGCGGAGGTGGAGGCTCACACATCAGCTGTAATGAGTCGAAGGCTCTTTGCAGGCAACAAATGTGGATCTCGCGAAGCGAGTGTCCGCATTTGCGAAGGAGGTTCTGTGGCGCCTCAATCTCAGTAAAAAGCAACCCAGAAAAGCAAGACTTTGACAAAAAAATAAGAGCCGTGGGACTTAGAAAAAAAGAAAAAGCAGGATGAGGAAATGACTTGAAAAAAAAAAAGGCGAACATCCAAAAACACCAAAAACACTGAAAAATAAAAACAAAACATTCAAAAAATCACACACAGCACGTGGAGACAGCCAGGATGTTTGGGAGTTAGGTTGCACGCAAATTAATGTCGAATTTCAGGAGTTTCAGCACTTGAAAATTGGTTAAGCGAGAAAAAAAATGGCGGCCGAAAAAAATTAAAATGAGGCTACATAACCCTGAGGCATGCAAAACAACGCCAAGGACGTACGACTTTTACAAACAACAATTACAAGGTCTTAAAGACCCGTGGAACTGCCGAATCGCGCACATCCAAAAACACGAAAAGCACAACAACTAAAAAAATACAACATAAAACAAACATCACACACAGCCCAGGGGGACAGCGAGGACGTCTGGGAGTGAGGTTGCCCACCAATTTAAGTTGCATTCAAGCAGCTTCGAAACTTGAGAATCGGCTAAGCGAGAGAAAAAAATGGCGGCAGAAAAAAATGACACGATTTAGAAGCGCGCAAAACACTGCCAAGAACGTACAAGTTTTAAAAACAACAATTACGACCCGCGGGACATAGAGGAAAATAATACGAGGTCGCAAAAATACGAAGTTAACAGCCAAACCTTGCACATCGAAAAACACGAAAAGCACAACAACAAAACAATGCAACATATAACAAACATCCCACACAGCACGGGGGACAACCAGGACGTCTGGGAGTGAGGTTGCACACCAATTTAAGTCGCATTTAAGCAGTTTCGGCACTTGAAAATCACCTAAGCAACAAAAAAAATGGAGGACCAAAAAAATGAAAACGAGGGTAAAGGAGACAGAGCCGCGAAAAGCACTGCAGGCACGTAAGAGTCACCCAGGAACGTAGGAGTTACAAAATATACCATTACAACAGACGGAAAATGCTCGCAAGGCAAGTAACACAGAAAAAAGCCGACATTTTACAACACTAACTTGCAACTAGTAACATTAGGATTCTAAAATGCTGCTAAAACATACCCGCCCAAACAAACGGTTTGGCCTATATACACTGCACACTTGCCACATTGCTGACACTTTCTCCTGATGATCAACAGTCCAACTGTACAGATTGTTAGCTCTTCAGGATATTGCTTGCTGCACATTAAATATAAATAGGTAAAGTATATTCATGCATTAATTCATATTACTTTATTAATTCCCTATCCTCATATTTTTTTATATTGAACACTGTACGCCAAAGGCGCTCAGCTTGAGGCTCGCAATGAGTGCCAAAGGTCCACAGAGGAGCAAAAGCCTTACATTGTTTGGCAAACAGCATTGCCATAGCTTCAAATTGTATTGCCTGTTATTTTTGACGGGCAAGTCGCTAGTAAATTAATATTTGTAAAAACAAAGTATATAAACTATATACTTACAATTTTTTTTTGCACTAAATAGAAACCATTTTCTCAGTATCAAATAAAAAGCAGACTATCATCACACAACTAATAGTCTTCATTATGAAGTTGTGTCTATCTATCTATCTATCCTTCTATCTAGACGCATGGGTGCCTGGGGGAAGAGAGAATATGAGACAGAGTACAAGACACAGAAAGAGAGAGAGTAAGAGAGAGACAGAGAACAAGAAACAGAGAGAGAATACGACAAAGACAGAGACTGTACTCCAGTATTGAAAAGCTCTCTCAACATGGCAACTCTCACTCAATTTAGCAGTCCTAATTGGCTGGGGACAGTGGGAGTGATTAGCTGGGGCACATTGCTTCAGATCGGGCAGCATTTTGAGTGTTTTTTTCTAATTCTAACATGTACTCTGATCTGTAGTAATAGGCAAGTGACCAGGAGGGGGCTAGATGTAATAAGGGGATGTCACTGTGTTTAAATTTACAATGCTTTGTTCAGCAGTTAAAGTGACAGCAGCAGATATAAAAAAATAGAAGATTCAGATTAGCTAAATTGGTTATTTTCTTTGGTATACACATAGGAGGTACCAGTGTTTGGGACAGCGCAACAAATGGGGCTACTCTACCTTCACCAAATAATTGGTTAACACAGGAAGAAATCCAAAAGAAGTTTGAAAAAATAAATGTTAATAAAGCCTCAGGACCTGATGGAATACATTCAAGGGTACTGAGAGAACTGGGTTCTGTAATAGCCAAACCATTATATCTAATTCTTAAAGATTCAATAAATACTGGGTCGCTACCAGATGACTAATTCCCCAAAGTCGCACTGGTTTTCAAACCAGCAACGGGCAAATGTTTTCCAAAATGTTGTGGGTTCAAAATAGGACCCAAAAAGAGCCCTTACGTATGCTTCAGGAGTAGCAAAAGAGTCGCCCCCCCGGCCCCCAAACCCCCCTCTGGCTCCTAAACTTCCCCCCTGCTCCCAAAATAAATCCAAATGCTGGAGGGGTCCCAATCAGGATGCTTGCAGGCTTTCTGCATTAATCCCTTGCTGCGGGGGTCCTATCTTATTAACCCCCTCTACCCAATACTATTAACCACCCTCTACCCTATTCTATTTACTCCTAAACTACCCTATTCTATCTAACCCCATAACAACCCCCAATTAAATCTCCAACAACCCACTAATTACAAATAATATACAAAGCACTTATTACAAAAAATAAAAGACTTACATTACAAAAAAAAACTACAACAAAAAAAAACATATTAAAATAAAGAAAACATATGCAACCTGTAAAAAAAAAGGGTTCACTAATCTTGCCAAAATGCCTCTGCGGCAATGGTTAACAATGTCCTTGACTTCATTCTTGTACCCTGGACTAGGTCGGGCTATCCATGTTGATAGTAGCTGGTCCAGTCCTCTTCATCCTCTTGGCCAGGATAGGGCCATCCCTGCAACTCAAGGCAACTGAGTGGATGTAGTATTTTTGGATTTTGCAAAGGCTTTTGATACAGTGCATCATGGAAGACTATTGTGCAAACTAAGGTATACAGGAATTGCAGTAAATATCTGCTCATGAATTGAGAGCTGGCAAAAAGACAGGAAGCAAAGAATTGTGGTAAATAGCACATATTCCGATTTCACTAATGTGATAAGTGGTGTTCCGCAGGGGTCAGTATTAGGTCCTTTCCTTTTTATTAATAACTTAGAAGTAGGACTGGGAAGTAATGTCTCCATTTCTGCTGATGACACAAAGTTGTGCAAGGTAATTAAAGCAGATAATGATGTACTTTCTCTTCAAAGGGATTTATACAAATTAGATAAATTGGCATCTAAATGGCAGATGAGATTTAATACAAATAGATGTACAGTTATGCATTTGGGAAGGAAAAATAGCCATGCAATATATTATCTTAATGGAGTAAATTTCAAGGGTGTTAGATACTGAAAGGGATTTGTGAGTGCTTGTGAAAAAACACCTAGGTAACAGTGCTCAATGCCAATGAAATATTAGCATGTATTAAGAAGGGTATAGAAGTGTTCCAGCAAGAAAGATACATCCACACAGCAACACACAAGAAATGTATACAACAAATGTGGAACTGATACTTTTCTAAGCAATCTTACTGTGTATCACAAAGAGTAACATGAATGGTTACTTTTTTTAAATAAATCTTATTAGTTAAAGCCGATTAGATTTTCTACTCAGATCTTTCCAGAAAGCTAACTCAAGAAAGCTAATCTATAGCCATTAAGATAATAATATATTATCAGAAGATTACCTTGCAGGGCCCAATGGATACATTTTTTACTCATATTTATATGATGTTTTATACAATGAATGGACAGCTTTTGAACATTGACCTAAACTGATTTCCGAAAAAATCTTGAAAACTCACAAGTAACGTGAACATTGGGAGACTTTTTACATAGTTACATAGGGCCTCATTCTATTAGCGGCCACAGCCGTTGCGGGGCCGCAAGGACCGGCCGCAAGCTATTCGGCTACTCTATTCCCTTACGGCCGGAGGCTCCGGCAGGCTTGCGGCCGGTGCCTTGCTATCTCTTGCGGCCGCTCCCGCCGGAGGAAATCCTTTGATCTAAAACGGCCGCAAGAGTTTCGGCCGTAAGAAATTCCTATTTGCAATTCAATTGCTCCGGGAAACCTCTCTGCAAGGCTAAAAGCGAGCCGCAGCTTACTTGCAGGAAAGAGGTCCCGCTAGCACCAATTAAGCACATAAAATAGCTCAAATAAAGCCATCCTGCACTTTGAGAAGACTATAAAGGGATTTTAGGTGTTAGAAAAAATAGCACATAATTATCCTATACTCAAATCCGTAAAATATTTTTTTTTTAATATCCGTAAAATATCCATGTAAAAAGTCCAGAGTGCTTGGAGCACCTCAGACATGCCCACGCCGCAGACGGAAAATAAACAGTTAATTTGAACTTGGGTTTGGGCTGATGTGCAAGCTTGAGAGTGGGTTCCTTTTAATCCTCATGTCCCGCAATATGATCCCTAGCATTTACAGAGCTGTACAGTGCAGGCTTGAATTTATTTTTGAGTTTTTATATTTCACAGCTTACGGCCGGTTTCAAGATATGCGGCCGGCCGTAAAAGGAGATCCTTGCGGGGCCGTATAATAGAATCGCGAGTTAACTGAACACCCGCAAGGAATCGCAGCCTTACGGCCGATTTACGGCCGCTAATAGAATGAGGCCCATAGTAATTAAGGTTGAAAAAAGACTTTCAGTCCATCAAGTTCAACCTTCTAAGATCTCCTCTGATCTGCAATATGCAGATTAGTTATTAATTAATTAGCTGTAAATTCATTGTTAATTAATTATTAATCAACTTTTTTTTTTTAATTACTAATTAATCCAGAGGAAGGCAAACAGAAAAAAAACCAAGTGAAACTTAGCCAATTGTCTCAAGGGGGGAAAAAAATCCTTCCTGATACCGGCGATTGGATTTCTCCCTGGATCAATACTCAGGATATCCCTGAATGCTGTCAACAACTCCTCTGGAATTCCACAGAATAACCACCCTTACTGTGAAGAACCCTTTTCTTTCTGGATTAACCACCCTTACTGTGAAGAACCCTTTTCTTTCTTTAAGGTGGAATCTTTTTACTTTTAAGCTCAAAGGATATCCTCTTGTCAATAGAAAACCTTTTGGCATAAAAAGCTCCCTTGACAAATCTTTATACTGACCTGGGATGTATTTATATAGGGTAAATATGTGCCCATTTAGACACCTTTTTTTCTAGAGAAAATACGTTTAATTTGGTTAGTCTTTATTCATAACTTAGCCCCTCCATTCCCCTTATTAGTTTTGTTGTCCTCTGTACTTTTTCCAGTTCTAAAATATCCTTTTTATGAAGTGGTGCCCAAAACTGTACTCCATATTTCAAATGAGGCCATATTAGGGATTTCTATAGTGGCATAATTATATTTGCTTCCCTTGCTTCTTTATACCCTTGTTAATACATGCTAATATTTTATTTGCCTTTGCAGATGCTGCTTGGCAAATAAAACTGTTACGTAGGTGGTTGTCCACAAGCACTCCCAAATCCTTTTCAATATCTGATACCCCTAGATTTGCTTCATTAAGTTTATAAATTGCATGACTATTTTTCCTTCCCAGATGCATAATGTTACATTTATTCCTACTAAATCTCCTTTGCCATTTAATTTACCATTTCTCTAATTTATGCAAATCCCTTTGGAGGGAAAGTACATCATTATCTGATTTTATTACCTTGCACAACTTAGTGTCATCAGCAAAATGGAGACAATACTTTTCAGTCCTACTTGTAAGTCGTTAATAAATATGTTAAAAAGGAGAGGACCTAATACTGAACCCTGAGAAATCCCACTTATAACATTAGTCCAATCTGAGTATGTTACATTTACCACAACCCTTTGCTTCCTGTCTTTTAGCCAGCTCTCAATCCATGTGCATATATTTACTGCAATTCCTGTATCCCTGTATCCCTTAGTTTGCAAAATAGTCTCCCATGTGGCACTGTATCAAAAGCCTTTGCAAAATCTAAAAATACTGCATCCACTGAGCTGCCTTGATCTGAGTTCCTACTAACCTCCTCAATTAAACTAAATAGATTTGTTTGACATGAATTATCCCTCATAAAGACATGTTGGCTACTATTTATAATCCTGTTTGAATAGACATGTTCTTGTATATTATCCCTTATCATCCCTTCTAAAAGCTTTCCCACTACAGAAGTGAGGCTTACAGGTCTATAATTCCCCGGATTTTGCTCTTCTTAATCCTTAATAATCTTGGGTGAAGCTTTGTCGAACCTCTCAATCGGCACCTTAAACTATTTCATTTTTTAGAACTTCTCTCAAAGTACTCCACAGGGACTAGATTACTTCTGAGAAATGTAATAAATGGAAACAATGAGTCTGATATGCTTCAGAGGCTGTCAAGAACCTGGTACCTTTATCCACACCTGGTGGACCTGCCCTAAAGCTGAAAGATTATGGAGGGATGTGATACGCATTATCTCTGAGATATTTGACAAACAACTAGAACCAGACATGGGGTTGTGTCTTCTAGGCCTTTCAAGACCTAATTCCTATTATTGTCAACCAAAAGCCACATTGCCAAGCAATGAAAATGACTAAACATCCAAGCTGTCAAAAACTAAACTAAACTTCATCTTAATAAATTAAAGATTTAGACATATCTTAGCAGACACCATGCCAAAATATCTTAGACAATAGGATCATTTCCTAGCCTCCAACCACAGTATTACCTTAAATTAAACCCCACAAACACCACACACAAATTTTTTTTTTGCAAGGAGAGTGGATGGCTGGGTGGACTTGGAGCAGGGTGTCAGACCCCGTGGATGGAGATGGAGGTAAGACAGAAAAAAAAACAAATACAAATACGGTTCTCCTTAATTGTGTTTAATTGTATATGAACAATATATCCAGGGTCAGTATAAAGATTTGTCAAGGGAGCTTTTTGTGCCAAGAGATTTTTGACTTGACACAAGGACATCCTTCACAGTAGGGGTAGTTAATCTGTGGGATTCTCTAACAAGGGATATATATATATATATATATATATATATATATATATATATATATATATATATAATATATGTTTAAATAAAAAGGGTATTCAGGGTTATCCTGGTTATTTAGAGAGGGAGTATTGATCCAGGAAGAAATCCGATCGCCAGTTTCTGGGGTCAGGAAGGAATTTGTTTTTCCCTTTGAGACCATTGCAAAGTTTCACTTGTTTTTTTTTTCTGTTTGCCTTCCTCTGGATCAAATAACAACTAATCGGCATATTGCAGAACAGAGGAAATCTTAAAAGGTTGAACTTGATGGGCTAAAAGTCTTTTTTCAACCTCAATTACTATGTAACTATGTAACTATATGTATAGTAATTTATATATTTGTTTCTTATAGCTAATATACTACCCAAACAGCTTAATATATTAACAAATCAAATATCAAAATTCCTCACTTTGCATTCCTCCTAATACATTCCCCACTTCTTTAATTTCCTAGCTGGAGAGATTCCTAATAACAACCGCACCAAAAATATGTGTATAACCTCACTACCCCCTATAAGGAGAACATTTTGTCGTAATGACTTTTCTCAAACTCCCAAAATCTATTATCTACCAAAATTATTCTAAATACTCCAGCATAGCTTGGGGATGGGGGGATGTGAGGATGGAGGAGGAGGAAACAAGAAGAATAAGTTTACATAACATAAAAAAAGACAAAAAACATGTGAATATTAGAAGAAAAATTATTTAATTTAGTTTATATTAATCTTTATTGGTAAAGAGATCAAGCAAAGAATAACAATTGTGATGTATGACTTGATGATGTATAATGATGTTGTATGACTTTATGCACTAAACTCTTTATGAGAATTCCTATACATGTAACATCAAATATTACAACTAAATGTTTTTCTTGATACTTTCTTCTAATAAAAAAATTAATGAGTAAAAAAGATTTTGTTCTATGTCACTTTAATGTTCCGTAACCTGTGATACAAATAGAACAGTAACATAGATCAATTTAGAGCAAAAATAAAATGGTTAATGAATAGAGCAGCTACACAGTTGAAAAAGAGAGAAACACAAAGAGAAGTGTTTTATCGAAAGCTGGAAGAAATGACCAACACACAGAAGTGTGCAGCTAGTCTGAGTGTGTGTACAGGTGTGAAGCTGGAAAAAGACACAGACAGAAATGTAGCAGCTTGCAGCTGATGATCATTTTGAAGGAGTATTGAACTATTAGTTTTACTTTTGCTCCATCCAGTTTAAGATGGATGGAAGCTAGATAGGGAGAGAACTGTCTGTTGGTAAAGGTAATGTTTAAGACACAAATGTACTGTTTATATACTGTAGTACTGTATGGTGGAGGGCTTCTATCGCTCTTTTGCCCACCATATATGAAATGATTGTTGTGGTGAACTACCTACTCAAAATATATACTACACAAGCTGGTATCCTGCCCCATGCTGATGATAGGCATGGGTAGGATTCCCAGTTTGTGTATAATCCAACCTTGACTTTGCATAAAAGCTGTGTAATACAGCAGGCATAAGCTTAAAGGAAGCCATGTTTAAAATGGTTATGGATAGAAGAACAAAGTATTTATGGACACATTTGTATGTCCCTGCTCAGCTTCCCAGAGTGCAGTGTAATAACTGTATTTCTTGGAATTCTGAGCAGGAAACAAGTTTTTTTACTTATTTTGGGTGTTCAAATGTGGACACAAATGTACTATATATATATATATATATATATATATATATATATATATATATATATATATATATATACAAAGAGTGAGGTAGCAGTGAATGGACAGTAATCTAGATGAATAATCAGAGTATTGCAGTATATAGTGATACCTTTTTTATTGGACAAATATATTCAGAGTTTACATGACAAGCTTTCGAGAGAATATCTTCTCTTTGTCAAGTCTTTTGACTTGATAAAGAGAGGATCTTTTCTTGAAAGCTTGCCATGAAACCTATGAATATGTCTCTGCATAAAAAGATTGTTGAGAAAGAAACTGTACAAAATATGACAAAATTGTCTTGGTCTTTCTTCAGTGCGGCAATGGCAGATCAGTTGAAGTGGGCACTAGCAAAGCTGTCATACCTCTGACTTTTGAAGGTGAGACTCTTTTTTTATTGCATGCTCTTTCTCACCAGAGATTGTAGATTCAGCTTTCATATTTCTGTTATTTTCTGGATGCCTTCTTCATTGCCTCCTCTGTTACTATCCTATCCTTAACATACTATACTTTTGAACAACAATTATGAGTAATGCTAATTAGAATATCTCTTTTTAGAGGAACTCAGTTTAAGCAGCTCTGTATCACAATCAGGTAAGATTTTACCAAACATAAAGCTGTTTTTACGATGACTTTTATAAAGTAACAACACAGACACTAAATACTGAGACAAACATGTAGCATTGTAAGTAATTTGGATCTTGTCATCCGGTCTATGTCACATTGAGTAGTAACAGGATAGTGACTTATAAAACATCATTTCTACTCATGCACATCACATCTACTGATATACAGCATGGTGACTGTTGCTTAATGCATTTACTGATATTCAAACCTATCCACTAATATACAGTATTAATGCACTGCACATCTACTAACACTCATCAGCTGTACCGCACTCTTATTAATATATAATACTACATGACACTAAATTACAAAACCTGTTATGCAAGATAGTAAATACTACAGAAAAGCACAACAACCAACAAACAGTTCATCAACAGGTAAAGAGAAAAGTGACTGATATATAGCACAACTACTAAGATACACATCATCTGCTACTGTATTGTAAAACAATTGATATACAACATAATAACTTGTCAACTCCATTTGTAAAAACACATTCAGAAAATCTAATAACAAAGAACACAGTGTTTGCTATACAATATATATATATATATATATATATATATATATATATCCTAATACAGAGCACAGTATTATTATACAGAATATATATCCAGAACACAACAAATGCCATAGAGAATATTAACTTATATATAAAACAACATCTATTATACAACTAATCTGCTAATACAGAACACACAAACATAATAATAATAATAATCACTATAATAGTTTGTAGCTTGAGTAATGCCTGCGCGGTGCCCACTGCAGATTTGCAAGCTTGAGACTCTTGTGCAATTAATTCTAATGCCTTTCATTGCTTTCACAGTATTTTAAAGTACAGTAACGTTTAAACAGGCGATTAAACCACTTGCAAGATTTTTTTTTATACATTTTCCATTTGCAGGTTTGTTGAAATGTTGCAATTGAATTCGGATTTTGCGTTTTTAGCATTAGTAGCATTTACAGGCTTGAAACATCAAATGAGGATATAGGACGGAGTTAAGTTTATGACAATTGCAGGGATTGTGGTTAGCTAGAAGAGGCCAATTGCATATCAGTAACTTTTATGGGCTACATTACGAACTCCAGTAATTACAATTTGGCCAATTGAATGGGGCCTAAAAGAGTGCAAACAGAATTAAATAAAGCCACATATGTAAGCTCTGTTTCTACATTGCATGGTCTAAAACAAAATTATCAACTTCTGTGAGTAAACGAAACCGTATCATACAGATACCATTCACCATACAAGTGGTATTTAACATGGGATATACATATTATATTGTTTTTGATCCTCATTCAATTGAGCAATAGTAAGTTACGGGCGCCTGTAATGGAGTTTGTAAGCTAATTTGCTATTCAATTGCTGTCTTTTTGCGAGTCGCAAATGGTCTACAGGTTACAAGCTTGCCATCCTTTCTGTTGTTACAACTGTAACTTACACCCCACCTAAGCCTTTAATCTTTACCGTCCACAAGAGTTATGATCGCTAAGATCGCAAATCGCTATTCAATTGCTACAATTCATCAAGACCGCAAATGTTTTCACACCCGTAAATGGCAAACGTAGAAGAAAATCCTAAGGACACTAGAGAGGACTCGCAAAGGGGTTAAGGACATGTCTGTAGCACTGTAAATGCAAATAAAAAATCAATACTGCACTGTAAATGACGGGGAAATCAATGAAAGACATACAAAATTAATTGGACAACAGTCTCAAGCTCGTAAATCGGCAATCAAAAATAATTCATTTTTATCACCCACCTGGACTAGAACAGTATCGTCATTCGCTTTTCTTATTTTGTATTTTGCTAATTGATTGACATGTAACCTCCATCTTATACTGACGTAACGATGACGGTCTCATTTAATATTGGCTGTTTCTAAATCGGTAGTTACAGCCTTGCTTAATTGATCATGTTCCCGCCCTGAAATGCTACGTACGCGTGAATGGTTTATGGTTTTGGCATTCGGTCCATAACATGCAGGCTTTGTCGATTGAATAGCACCATAATTGTAGCAGTGTGCGAGCCCACATAAGTAGCTGCAAGGAGAGGCAGCAAGCTACTTAGCTATTCAATTTGCGGCATCCTAATGGGTTACGAGCCTCGAGCTGCGATTCCTTGAGATTTGCTCAATCGCAGCTTACTTCCGGCAAAGCCTTTGATCTTGCGCTGCCACGAGAGTTGCATCCGCAAGAAATCCCAATTCGCTATTTAATTGCTAAAATCACCCTTCCATCATGCCCGTAAATCGCTAAAATCGAACCGTAGCTTACTTACACCAAAGAGGTCATGCAATGCTCTTACTTACAAAACATAGCACTAATTAAACACATAAAAAAGCCATACTGAACTTTTATTAGAAGTGAAAGTGATTTTAGGTTGCAGAATTAATAGCAAAGCATTTCCCTACTGTCAAATTGACAAATAAATATAGTGTATTTCATGTTAAACTTTCATCATAAAGTTCCACAGGCATCAACCTCCAAGCCCTTTGGACTTTTGAATCCAACCTCCGGGCTTGGAGGTTGAAGCCCGTAGGATTTTATGACGGAAATGTAACATGAAATCAAGTAGTTATTTATGCCAATTTGAGAGTTTGAGAATGTTGTGCTATTAATTCTAAGACCTAACATCACTTTCTATTTAAAAAAAAATACAAAATGCTTTTTTATTTGCTTATAAAGTGCTACGATTTGAAAGTAAGACCCTTTTGGTCCTATGGGCTTTAATAACCTCCAAGTCCGTAACTCGTTATTCAAGCCTGTTGGACTTTGGACAGAAATTAAACGTGAAATCAAGTATTGTATTGTGGTGATGTGACAGTTTGAGAATGTGATGCCTTCAATCCTCATGTCACCCATTGTGTACCCCATCATTTACAGTGCTGTCTTGAATTCATATTTGCATTTATATTACTCGGAGTTTGTGGGCTTGAAACACAAGTTACGGCCTTGCAGCCGCGATCCTGTTCAAGCACGCAATGCCAATAGCATGGTTTGTGATTTGCTGCAAACGGGACCTCCTTGCGGTACTGGCCAATTGAATGTCAGTGTAGACGTGTGCATACACGGGGCCGTAGCCCGATCGCAGGGTTGATGTACGGCCCCGATTAGAATGAGGCCCTTTGTGTTCATATGCAATAATTAATCTACTTGTCAGTATACAATTATGTGTTTTTGCGTTGCTCAGTTGTATCCGACTCTACATGGCCTCCATTCAAGTACTGACCAAGCCCAACCCTGCTTGGTTTCAAGGTGGTGTAGCCTCTTGGTTCAAAATCGGCAATCAAAAATCATTTAATTTTATGTTTCAATTCAGGGTTATATCGATCTTGGGAATCAATGAGTCAATACATGTCAGGCCACCCACATGACTAGAACAGTATCGGCATTCATTTTTATTATTTTGTACATTGCGGGTGTGCAGATCTGATCGCTTATCGGACCCCAAATCGTGAGTTGATTGACATGTCACCTCCATGTTTTACTGACATAATGATGGTGGGCTCTATTGGCTGTTTCTAACTCTGAAGTTATGGCCTTGCCTAATTTATCATGTTTGCCTTCCTCTGGATCAATTAACAACTATTGCAGATCAGAGGAGATCTTAAAAGCTTGAACTTGATTCGCTAAATGTCTTTTTTCAACCACAATTACTATGTAACTATGTTCCAACCCTGAAATGCTTGATCAAATGAATAGCACTGTAAGTCAAAAACGATGCGATATAGATGTGATATAGATTTCCCCCCATGGGATGAAGTGCATAGTAAATACAGGGATGTACATCTCAATCATTTGTGATGCTTAGTAAATTTCTACACTGCGTATTTGTCTAATAATATCACACTCTCATGTTGATCAATTCTTCCTTGTCTTCCTCTAGCTGTATCCTGGGCTGTTCTGGCTGGTTCATTGATGGCAGTTTTGTCCAATAAACAATTCTGAGAAGACCCCAGATATCCCATCAGTCTGGATATAAAGGAAGATAATGGGAGGCCATAATAATATATTCACAAATAAAAAGTGTCTGCTCCCTTCTCTCGACCTAAGGTGTCCTTTATCACAAAGCTTTTAATTGTTTTCCTGTTTTCAATCCTAATTTTGAACCATGTCCATAAAGTCTCTCTACAATTTAATAGATTTATTACAGAAGCAAATGAAAATATAAATCTGTAGTAATTATTACACAACTAGCGACTTGCCAATCAAAACTAAAGGTAATGAAAATTGAAGCCTGTCAATGGTGTCACACATTGCGAGCCTCTTCCCCCTCTACTTTGCTGGCCTTACAATGAGCGTCTTTGGTGCTCATTGTGAGCCTCTCCCGCCTTCTACTTCCTCTCCCTCCCCTGTGTTTCCCCCCTCTCCCTCCCCTGTGTCTTTCTCCCTCCCCTGTGTCTCTTCACCCCCGTCTCCCTCCCCTGTGTCTCTTCCCCCTTCCTCCCTCCCCTGTGTCTCTTCTCCCCTCCCCCATCTCTTCCCCCTCCACTGTGTCTCCTCCCCCCTCCTGTCACTCCCCTGTGTCTATTCCTCCTCTCCCTCCACTGTTTCTCTTTCTCATCTCCTCTCCCTCCCCTTTGTCTCTCTTGCCCCTCCCCTGTGTCTCTCTTCCCCCCTCCTCCTCTCCCCTGTGCCTCTCTTCCCCCTCCCCTGTGTCTCTCTTCCCCTCCCCTGTTTCTCTCTTCCCCTGTGTCTCTTTTCCCCCCTGCTCTCGTGTCTCTATTCCCCTCCTCCTTCCCCCAATGTCTCTCTTTCCCCCTCCTCTTCCCCCCCATGCCTCTATTCCCCTACTCCTCTCCCTCCCGTGTCTCTCCCCCACTCCTCCCTCACCTTAATGCTGTGGGTGCGCGTCCCGCCCGCTCGTACGCGCGCATCCCACTTGAGCATGTGCACCACTAAAGCAGAGAGCAGGGAGGGCTGATGTGGGGCTGATGTGGTAGGTGCTGATCATGGGCATCAGTGGGGCAGGTGGAGAGATGACAGGGGGAGTTGTGAAACTGCGAGTTGTTGTCAATTGCTGCCCTGGCTTTGCGAGGGCCGCAAGGCGTGACGACAACTCACAGTTTGACAATTATAATATGTGATGAGGGGTAGATATTGAAGTTTTATTTCTTGCATAGGACTTTGTGCACTGTTGAACATGGTAGCTGTAACTGTCTGTCAGCAGTACAGGGGGACTTTGTAGGAGAACTAGCAAAAGCTTCTTTTACACAATACATTTTTTCTTCAGATAATTTTGGTCGTCCACTTTTCCCTTTATCCAACACTGTCCCTGTCTCCATAAATGTCTTGTGCCATGCATAAATTGAAGGACGTGATGGTAGACGTCTTCCATACTTAAACATGTAGTTTTGCTGAGTCTGCATATCCGATTTTGTTTCAATAAACCACAATTCCCATTGTACCTTTTCTTGAGGAGTAGCCGTTTTTTAGGGTTTCATTTAACAGAACCTATTCCACCAACAGAATGCCTGAAAAACACAAATTCAATGCAATTAAAAACTTTGATAACCACTGAGTGCATAGAACAAATCTGACAAACACATTCCATCAATTGCCTTTGTAATAACCTTTTTTAAATTGTAAAGAGACTTTATGGACACCCTGTAGAATGCAGCGTATCTGCTCATACCATTAGGTAAACAGTGTCATAAATGTCATGCCGTTAGCATAAACTAAATGGGCATTTTATCACCACCTTCAGATTTATCTGAAAAATACCTCTTCTTGTTCAATGTTTTGTGACTTTACTACTCATGTCAATAACAAAATTAACATAAGAAATGTGGGGAAATATATGGCTCTAAATGATGGCTCTGCTTTGTTTTTATCTGAAACCTGATCTACATACTCACATACTGACCTATCAGGACATTATTTACATTGCTGATCTGTATCTCTTGGGGTGTACTGCTCCCAGTGGATGGTGGATCCTCTCCAGATAATTTGGAGTTAACTCCCTGGAGCTGTGCTTATTAAGCTGCAGGGAAAATGGGCTGATTAGGATCTGGCCGAAGTAGTGTGAGCAGTGTGTGGAAGCTGCGGCCAGGGGCTCTTAGGCCTAGCCAAGTACACAAGCAGCAGAGAGAGCTGTCAGCTGTTTTGATTGCTGCAAAGAGAGTACTGTGTGAAAGTTTGCTCAAGCAAATATCAAAGGTGAACTGTTTTGGAGAAGCTGTGTATTGAGTGTTGAACTGCTGTTTCCTGGAGCTGCAAGTTACAGCTCCTGCTGGATACAAGAAAACTTGAGAGAGAGAGTGAACTCAGTAAGTGTTGTAACTGAGGAGGACCAAGGCCCAAGAAATCTGCTGTTTGAGCAAAACCAGCTTTGCTGGATCAGCGAGGAAATTCTTATTATCAAGTAACTGTTGGAAACTGCTGTGTTACCAGACTTGTGAGAGAAACTACAAAGGACAAGCTGCTTTCAAGAGGGAGATCGGAGAGAGAGAGAGTCCGCCTGAGTGTCTCATAGCCATTGATATAAAATTACTTCTGCAGATTAGCTGCTACAAAGTGTGAGCCACAACAGTGTTTGGAGAGTGACTGGAGAATTCAGGTACTGTTAAAGAGACAGCTCATATACCCCAGGGAGTCGGCTGTAAAGTAAGATTTTTCTAGCCTAACAAGGGTCTCTGGAGGTTGGGGTACCTGGAGAGAGGGTGGGCCAGGACCCCTCCCCTCCGTGTGATGAAAGAACAGGACTGATTTTCCTGAGAACCGAGAAGTGGTTTTCAGGGCTAGTTAGGGAGCTAAGCTGTGAGCTAGTCCGTTTAAGTAGATTTTTGTTTTGTGCTGAAATAAGCTATTTTCATTTGCATTTTGGACTGCTTAATAAAACGTAAAAAAGAGCCCAGAAGTCTCTGCAATTCATATATGGGAATAGGTGTCACCAAAGCCAACTTGGTCACACTCTCTTATCTCTGCCCAATGATTTTTTTTCTCTCTTTTCTGTCCACTCTTTACTACTATGCATATTTTTTATCAGTATTGCTTTTTAATTTGATAAAGAGAGGTTTCTCTCTCAAAAGCTCAGAGCTATATTATGAACACGTTTGTCCAATAAAAACGGTATCACTATAGACTGCAATACTCTGATTATTCATCTAGATCACTGGACACACGGCTACCTCAATCTAAATATATATAAATCATAAAATAAAAACAAAATTTATAACAATAAATTGTAATAATATTATACAAACATGCAGTAAATATCTACATAAGTATTATACAAATACTACAAATTAATAATATATTTTAATATAAATGACATAAAAACTAAAATGTCTTCCAATGAAGAGAAAAAAAAAGGTTTATCATGTCATGGCCATTTCCATTGTATGGGTTCTCTATGAAAAAAAGGATTGATAATAATGATAATAGAAAAATACTATGTAATACAATGCCAATTTAGGGATCCATTCCATGCCTCCGAGTTCCAGACTTACGAGTCAAGATGACTTGTAAATCATTACCAAGCTATTCTAAAACACATAGAGAACTTCCGGCCAAAAATCCTGCTGTAAAATGTCCAAAAATCGCAATCCATGCATAGCTGTCCTATTTTATTTTTCAAAAGCTCATCACATTCTAAGATTTCAGAGATACACATTAACTTATTAGTGCTTGTAAGTCCTTTTCCAAAAGCTCATCACATTCTCGTTAACTTATGACTGCTCGTATGTCTTTTTCCAAAAGCTAATCACATATTAAAATCTGAGAGATACACGTTAACTAATGAGCAGGGGCAGCCCGTCCATTGGTGCGTCAGGGCAAACGCCCCCCCAAATATTTTCTTGGCCCTGCAATAATAAAACACAACAATGTATTAGTAAGAACCCAAAAACAATTAAATAAAAGGTGTACATCATCATTCAAGTGTTAATACAGTAATAAATGAAGTAAACTATTCCCAGGGACACTGTCACTTTAAGATAACCCCTTGCGCTGTATGTATGTATTAACTAATGCTGCTGTGTATCTATTGTAGCCCCCTGCACTCTGTGTGATCATAATACACTAGTAAAGTACACTAACCTTTAGACTCTTCTCTTCAATGAGGCCTGTCCTGGCCCCCTGACCGTTAATGCATGCCGCCCACCAGCACAGTGACGATATGCATGGGCGGTCATAAATGTATCAATTTAATGACTGACAGTCTTCCATCATTGACCAATCAATGATGGAAGGCTGTACAGTTGTCAAGAGAACATTGTAAACCCACCCAGACCGTTAGCCCCGAGGGCCCGCCAGCTAATAGGGCCTCGAGTTTACTTTTTGATTGACATCTACAGTCAATAAAACCACCAGTTGCCTGTCCCTTCCCCCTTTCTGTTTCCTGACCCTGCTCACGCTGAGACTGAGAGACCTCCCTGGCTGAAACTACTTACATCTGCTCTGCAGCCTAACAGTAAGTCTTCCTGCCTGGCACCTGCCCTGGCCCTGGCCAAACCAAACCCCTAGTGCCCCTAATAAAAGGTAGGGTCACCCAGTTACCTCACTATGCCTGCCTGGTCTGCCACCTACCCAGCCACCCACCAACTTACCTACCACCGATGACCCTAGGCCTGCAATGCCTGGTGCCACCCCCAGCCATCACCCCCATGTGGCCTGTGCCACCCCTGATCACCCCGATGTGGCCTGCCCTATGCTATGCCACCTCCCGATTACCCCGATCACGGTGATCGGGGTAGTCGGGTGGTGAGCGGGGTGGCACAGGCCACATGGGGGTGATCGGATCACCCCCATGAGGCCTGTGCCACCCCTGATCACCTCCATGTCGCCTGTACCACCCACCCTGATCCAACTACCTACCTAGCAGCACCCCCCCCCCTATTTTTATTCCATTTTTAGAAGTAACAGGCATTTGCATGTGCCTGTCACTTTTAAAGATAAAATAAAAATAAGGTAAGGGAAAAACAATACAGTAAAAACATCACACATACTAAACAAACAATAATACAAATAAAGTAAACAGCACATACATATTAAACAAACAATAATAAAAATAAAATAAACAACAGCACATACTTACCTGTCAAATTGACTCCTCCGGCGTTGGCCTTCTGCCCTCAGTGACCTGGATAGTCATAATAATCCAATGTTGATTGAAGCCCATGTCATAAAATCCAATGTTGATTGAAGCCCATGTCAAATAAATAATCCAATGTTGATTGAAGCCCATGTCAAATAAATAATCCAATGTTGATTGAAGCCCATGTCAAATAAATAATCCAATGTTGATTGAAGCCCATGTCACAGTCAAATAAATAATCCAATGTTGATTGAAGCCACTGGCCAAATAAATAATCCAATCTTGATTGAAGCCATTGTCAAAAAATAATCCAATCTTGATTGATTCCATTGTCCATCCATTCTGGCCCATTGAAAGAGGCCTCTACCAAAAAAAAACAGACGCTCTAAAAAATAAAAATAAAAAACTAACAGAGCCCCTCCTACAAGGAGCTCCACCCGCGATTAATTGTTTTTTTCCCACGCTCTGCTTTATATACTAATTTTTTAAGGACTCTGATTGGCTGAAATTTTTGATTGACATCGATTTCAACCAATGAGAGTCTTTAAAAAATTAGCAAATCAGCAAGCAGATATGGAAGCTTGTAAGGGAAAAAAAGGTTAGTGTGAACTTGTTTGACCCTGTATGTATTATACATATTACAGGGCTATTTATGTGATATACATGTTACAGGATAATATCCTGTAACATGTATAGCAAAAAAATAGCACTGTAATATGTATAAAAAATAATGTGTAATAGAAATACATGAACAATATAATAAAATAAGTTATAAAGTACATTAATTAATCAAATAATAAATATCAATTAATATATATATTTTTTATGTATATGTTTATGTAAATTTATGTATATTTTTTATGTGTGTGTGTGTGATATATATATATATATATATATATATATATATATAGATATAGATATATATATATATATATATATATATATATATATATATATATTTATATATATTGATATATATATATTGATATATATATATATATATATATATATATATATATATTTATATATATATATATATTGATTGATAGATATATATATATATATATATATATATATATATATATATATTGAGATATACATAAATATATATATATATTTATATATTGATTGATTTATATATTGATTATTGATTGATATATATATATATATATATATATATTTATATATTGATTATTGATAGATAGATATATATATATATATATATATATATATATATTGAGATATATATATATATATATATATATATATATATTTATATATTAATTGATTTATATATTGATTATTGATTTATATATATATATATATATATATATATATATTGAGATATATTGATATCAATTGATATACATATATATGTAACGGAACCCATCACTGTTTTACCCTGTTTTATGATTATTATGGTTAAAATATGATCCTACTATTATACTGCATGTATGTTGGTTGATGCTCTGCAGAATATTGTCCCAGACATTTGCAGCTACTTGGCATGGGAGATAATCCTGTTACAGCGACTCCGCATAAGATATAGGAAGTCTATTGTATACAGTGTTTTCATTCTCAGATAAGAACAAAGAAGTGTAATTGAATCAATGTCTGATTGTATCAAAGTTGCCAGGGAGCCTCGGAGAGGTGTGACCCACCTATTGTTCTCTTTATGTGTATTGTGCGGCCAAATATGGGCATGTGTATTGCCTGTGGGAAGAGATGGGTATAAATATTTCTGCAATAACAAAATAAAGTCAGTATTCATTTGACTCCCAAATTGTGTGTCGTCCAATATGGGAGGTTGGGGATGGTGAAACTGTAGTGCCTCTTGGATATTTTACCGTATACCAGCGGAGATATTGGACTGCGTGTTCCAGCTCCGTCACATTTGGTGGCAGTGGCGGGATTGTTCCCACAGTCAGAAGGACAGCTACAGGAGACACCATTCCGTGGAGTACAAATTGAGGGCAACGCTAGTATCCGTACAGCGCCCCTGGCTACAGCAGGATGGAACCGGCTAGTTTTCAGACAGCGTTCCATCATGAGGAGGAGGAGGCGGCCGCGGACTACAGGGATGCAGACAGAAAGGAACTCATGGTTACAGTACCTCTTATTACCCCACAGACTGAGTTTCAAAGAGAACTCCAAAGCAGACTGGCCTTTTTCCCAGGTACGCTTCACATAAAAACCTTGGAATGGTTAATGACAGCTGTCCTCAAATTCATAATGGAAAAGCAGCGGGCACGGGAGCGGGCCATCTTGGGAGCTGCTAACCCACCTCCCACCATTAACCCCGCCCCAGCACTGCGTCCGGGTGGTGGGAACTACCAAACCCCTCCACGGTACGTCAGGTGCCACACGTGTAACCAGCAGGGCCACATGCAGAGAGACTGTCCCAGAAACAGAAACCGCTCCACGTGGAATACTCCAACTAATTCCACCTCCCAGCAGCAGTGTGTACCCCAGGGGGCCGAAGGTGTCGTCCTTCCCCCCCAGCGACAGTGTGTACCCCAGGGAGCTGAAGGTGTCGTCCTTCCTCCCCAGCAGCAGTGTGTACCCCAGGGGGCCGAAGGTGTCGTCCTTCCCCCCCAGCGGCAGTGCGTACCCCAGGGAGCAGAAGGTGTCGTCCTCCCCCCCCAGCGACAGTGTGTACCCCAGGGAGCTGAAGGTGTCGTCCTTCCTCCCCAGCAGCAGTGTGTATCCCAGGGAGCTGAAGGTGTCGTCCTTCCTCCCCAGCGGCAGTGTGTACCCCAGGGAGCAGAAGGTATCGTCCTCCCCCGCCAGCGACAGTGTGTACCCCAGGGAGCTGAAGGTGTCGTCCTTCCTCCCCAGCCGCAGTGTGTACCCCAGGGAGCAGAAGGTGCCGTCCTTTCTCCCCAGCGGCAGTGTGTACCCCAGGGGGCTGAAGGTGTCGTCCTTCCCCCCCAGCGGCAGTGTGTACCCCAGGGAGCTGAAGGTGTCATCCTTCCTCCCCAGCGTTAGTGTGTACCCCAGGGAGCAGAAGGTGCCGTCCTTGCGCCCCAGCGGCAGTGTGTACCCCAGGGGGCCGACGGGGTCGTCCTTCCCCCCCCAGTGGCAGTGTGAACCACAGGGGGCAGAAGGTGTCGTCCTTCCCCCCCAGCGGCTGTGTGAACCCCAGGGGGCAGAAGGTGACGTCCTTCCTCCCCAGCGGCAGTGTGAACCCCAGGGGGCAGAAGGTGTCGTCCTTCCCACCCAGCGGCAGTGTGAACCCCAGGGAGCTGAAGATGTCGCCCTCTCCCCCCAGCGACAGCTTACTCTAACAAGGGGAGACACCAATCCCCCAGACGGCGCAGATGGGACCAGGGTCTCTGTGCCTGACCTACCGGGATGCTGGACAGCCTGTCCAGATCCCCAACTACTCTCACTGGGACAACCGGAGGACGGGGTAAGTACAAATTCCCCTCCCCAGCTAACTCCTAATGTGGCTCCAGGGTTAACAGAGGAAATGTTAACCCCCACTGACCCCCACCTTTCCCTGGCTACTGAGCCAGAATATGTCCCAAGTACCCCAGCAGAAGAGCTGACAGTGGGGCAGAGTGCAGTCGGCCTCTGCCCTCCCTTTGTCCCTTGTACAGAGCAGGATGTCCTGCAGGTTATACCAGCAGAAGAGCTGGCATCAGGGCAGAGTGCCGCTGGCCTCTGCCCCTCAAGTCCCCTCAGCGTGTTGCCCCATCACCACAGCAAAGGAGAGATGTATGACGAAGTGCCCTTCGCCACTTTGTCTTGGAGAGGACTGTTTGCCAGCCTCCTGCCCTGCGACTATGGCCCTGGGACATATTGCCCTTTGGAACCAGTGTTCGGCCATACCAGAGTGTATGTCACTCATTCTGGCCCTTTACATACAGGGAGGTCATTCTGTACTTGCCCTGTATGAACCATGATACCCCAGATAACTGTGCCATGAAGCCCATTCATATAATGAAAGACTATGGGAAAGACTTTAGCTACATGGCAATTGAACTGTGTGAAGAGGATCTGAGCGCTATTCGGTAGTTTTGTGCGCTCAGATCCCAGCTATCTGGGGATATGGGAAATGTGAGTAAATGTGAATTGCAGTAATGCTGATGGGTTGTCAAACTAGAGAATTGACCAACAAATACTTTTGTCCGGACATCCCCAGGCCGATCCGTTGGGATCAGACCGTGTATGCCGGCTTATGGTCACGGGGGAGGTGTGTAACGGAACCCATCACTGTTTTACCCTGTTTTATGATTATTATGGTTAAAATATGATCCTACTATTATACTGCATGTATGTTGGTTGATGCTCTGCAGAATATTGTCCCAGACATTTGCAGCTACTTGGCATGGGAGAAAATCCTGTTACAGCGACTCCGCATAAGATAAAGGAAGTCTATTGTATACAGTGTTTTCATTCTCAGATAAGAACAAAGAAGTGTAATTGAATCAATGTCTGATTGTATCAAAGTTGCCAGGGAGCCTCGGAGAGGTGTGACCCACCTATTGTTCTCTTTATGTGTATTGTGCGGCCAAATATGGGCATGTGTATTGCCTGTGGGAAGAGATGGGTATAAATATTTCTGCAATAACAAAATAAAGTCAGTATTCATTTGACTCCCAAATTGTGTGTCGTCCAATATGGGAGGTTGGGGATGGTGAAACTGTAGTGCCTCTTGGATATTTTACCGTATACCACCGGAGATATTGGACTGCGTGTTCCAGCTCCGTCCCAATATATATATATTTTTTTCATTTTTTTTCATGTACAATTTGGGCCTACATGGTCCCAATTTGTTATTTAGGGTGTTTAAGGTGCGGTTGGGGCCTATATGGTCCCAATTTGTTATTTAAGGTTTTTGAGGTGCGGTTGGGGCCTATATGGTCCCAATTTGTTATTTAGGGGTTTTAAGGTGCGGTTGGGGCCTATATGGTCCCAATTTGTTATTTAGGGTTTTTAAGGTGCGGTTGGGGCCTATATGGTCTCAATTTGTTATTTAGGGTTTTTAAGGTGCGGTTGGGGCCTATATGGTCCCAATTTGTTATTTAGGGTTTTTATTGTGCGGTTGGGGCCTATATGGTCCCAATTTGGTATTTAGGGTTTTTAAGGTGCGGTTGGGGCCTATATGGTCCCAATTTGTTATTTAGGGTTTTTAAGGTGCGGTTGGGGCCTATATGGTCCCAATTTGTTATTTAGGGTTTTTAAGTTGCGGTTGGGGCCTATATGGTCCCAATTTGTTATTTAGGGTTTTTAAGGTGCGGTTGGGGCCTATATGGTCCCAATTTGTTATTCAGGGTTTTTAAGGTGCGGTTGGGGCCTATATGGTCCCAATTTGTTATTTATGGTTTTTAAGGTGCGGTTGGGGCCTATTTGGTCCCAATTTGTTATTTAAGGTTTTTAAGGTGCGGTTGGGGCCTATATGGTCACACTTGGTCTTTTAAGGTATGTTTGGGGCTTATATAATTCCACTTGGTCTTCTAAGGTATGTTTGGGGTTTATATGGTCACACTTGGTCTTCTAAGGTATGTTTGGGGCCTATATAGTTCCACTTGGTCTTCTAAGGTATGTTTGGGGCCTATGGTCACACTTGGTCTTCTAAGGTATGTTTGGGGTCTATATGGTCAAACTTGGTCTTTTAAGGTATGTTTGGGGCCTATATGGTCACACTTGGTCTTCTAAGGTATGTTTGGGGCCTATGGTCACACTTGGTCTTCTAAGGTATGTTTGAGGCCTATATGGTTCCACTTGGTCTTCTAAGGTATGTTTGGGGCCTATATAGTTCCACTTGGTCTTCTAAGGTATGTTTGGGGCCTATGGTCACACTTGGTCTTCTAAGGTATGTTTGGGGCTTATATAATTCCACTTGGTCTTCTAAGGTATGTTTGGGGTTTATATGGTCACACTTGGTCTTCTAAGGTATGTTTGGGGCCTATATAGTTCCACTTGGTCTTCTAAGGTATGTTTGGGGCCTATGGTCACACTTGGTCTTCTAAGGTATGTTTGGGGTCTATATGGTCAAACTTGGTCTTTTAAGGTATGTTTGGGGCCTATATGGTCACACTTGGTCTTCTAAGGTATGTTTGGGGCCTATGGTCACACTTGGTCTTCTAAGGTATGTTTGAGGCCTATATGGTTCCACTTGGTCTTCTAAGGTATGTTTGGGGCCTATATAGTTCCACTTGGTCTTCTAAGGTATGTTTGGGGCCTATGGTCACACTTGGTCTTCTAAGGTATGTTTGAGGCCTATATGGTTCCACTTGATCTTCTAAGGTATGTTTGGGGCCTATATGGTTCCACTTGGTCTTTTAATGTTTTTTAAGTATGGTTTTGTTCTTGAATGGTCTGATTGATTTGCTTGTTTTCTTTCAACCCCAGGTGCAAACCCTATGTGGCTGCAGATTTGTTTGTACTCGTTGGTCAACGTACTGAACGTGAATACCCTGAGAAGAAGACCCGACTAATGGTAGGTGTCACTCCTTTAATTTTTCTGTTAATGCATATAGGTGCAATTATGATATTGCTGTAGTCTTGTCACATGAGTTTTTTCAATCTATATTGTATACCAATGAATTTAACACATTGTTACTTTACTTCTTGACATTTCGCCATTGCTGATCATGTATTTCAATGGGCTTTACAAGTATAAGGTCTTTGGGCGGGGCTTATAAAGGTCATCATGACATCAGGGGGAGGAGTTATAAAAATGGGAGTGGTTTGAAAAGGGGGAGTGGCTATGTTTCGCCCTGTCGCCCCTCCAACTTGAAAAGTCACCAGCCGCCACTGCTAATGAGTGCTTGTAAGTCCTCAGATTGTTCAAAATTCCTATATGTTCTCTCACCAACTGGTTAGGTATCTTAAGCGTTTAAATCAGCGCTCAGTCAAGGAGATAAAAGGCCAGTCACCCATGATGCCATATCAGAGCTTTTCCCACAAAGTACTACAGATTGACTGCATGTATTCCTTAGGAACAGGGTATATTACATTATTCAAATGTACTTTTTTATGTTGTACAATACAATGTAATAGATTACATTTTTATTAAAATAGACATTGCATAATTCAAAGTTTCAGCAATTGCTAGCCTTCTGACATTGGAGCTTTTGCCATATATCTGTTGGAACTGAGGAGCTCACTGGCAAGCCTAGGAGTTGTAAATGGACCGATAGGATGAGCTCCTTTGATATATGGCAAATATTATGGAGTAAGGATGGAACCGGTCTAGCTGGTCATTTGCTGAATGTTCCAGCTATGGTCATGTAGGGTTGGCTCCTAAGAGGAGATGGGTGTCAGGGTGTCTGAAAAAAGTGGTGGGGCAGAGGAAATCCTAAACACTACTTGCATAACATCTATAGACCCTGCCTATTGACACAGTGTCCACCCACAAAAGTGGTCCCATAGAGAAAGACAGGGAGATGGGGGTAGGGGTATTGTGAAAGAGGTGGATAGAGAGTTAAAGAGACGGATAGAGACAGATGAAGGGATAGCAAGAGAGGGAGATAGAAAGTTAGAGAGATGTTATGCCTCTTTTTGTATCCCACTCTCTCCCTCTCTATCCATATCTCCTTCTACCCCTCTCCTCCCTCAATACCCCCCATCTCCATACCTCTCAATCTATCAGTCTGAGCCTAGGTCAGGTTTTTTATGACTGAGTCAATAATGATACAAGCAGATACTATGATAGCAGAAAATATACAGAGAGAGTAAAACTGGATAAATAAATAATGAGCAAATAGATTAATTAAACAAACAGAGTCTAAACAACATGTGGGAGGAACATCTTGCATCTACAGAAGAACAGGGTTATAATTCACCAACAACTGACCACAACCAGAAAGTTGCACCCCAAGTTGGTTCTGCATGACTTAGTATTGTTTTGTTTCTCCCTCCATTTTAAACATTATTATTATCTTAAAAAAATGAATTTCAATAAATCTATGTGTTTGTAAAAAATGTAAAAAAAATTTTTTTATTAAGTTTATAAGCTGCATTTACATAGTAAATATTAAGTTGCACAAAAACATATTTGAGTGGTTAATTAGCATATATTTCTAATTCTGCTTCTTCACACACACACACACACACACATACAGTGGGGGGGGGGGGGGAGTATTTAATCAGCTGCTGATTTTGAATGTTTGTCCACTAACAAAGAAATGCTGAGTCCATAATTTTAATGCTAGGTGTATTTTAACAGTGAGAGTCAGAATAACAAAAAAAAATGCTTTTTTTCACTTAGAGAATAAAATATTTCTTACTGCACAGATGTAGTAGAATAGTATTTCAAAGACTTTTGCTTCCAGAACATTTTCCCTAGGAGAAAATCTAAAGCATTTTGAATCATACATTAAACTGAAAAAATGCTTTTTTTTTCTCAACGCAAGTATAATCTAAATTTCACTTACAAAATAAAACATTTCTTGTAGTTGGCCAACAGGTTTGCACACATCTAAGGAGGGACTTTGTCCCACTCCTCTTTGCAGATTCTCTCCAAGTCATTAAGGTTTTGAGGCGGATGTTTGGCTACTCGAACCTCCAGATTAAGGTCTGGAGACTGGCTAGGCCACTCAAGACCTTTTATGTGCTTCTTCTTGAGCCACTCATTTGTTGCTTTGGCTGTGTGTTTTGGATCATTTTCATACTGGAATACCCAACCACGACCCATTTTCAATGCCCTGGCTGCGGGAAGGAGGTTCTTACCCAAGATTTGATGGTACAGGGCCCCGTCCATCGTCCCTTTCATTTGGTGCAATAGGCTTGTCCCCTTAGCAGAAACCCCCCAAAGCATAATGTTTCCACCTCCATGTTTGACGAGGGGGATGGTGTTCTTGGAGTCATAGACAGCACACCTCCTCCTCCAAACACGGCGAGTTGAGTTGATGTCAAAGAGCCAAATTTTGGTCTCATTTAACCACAACACTTTCACCCAGTTCTCCTCTGAATCATTCAGATGTTAATTGGCAGACTTCAGATGAGCTTGTACATGTGCTTTTTTCAGCAGGGGGACCTTGCGGGCGCTGCAGGATTTCTGTCGGCATACTGTGTTACAAATTGTTTTCTTGGTGACTATGGTCCCAGCTGCTGGGCGATCATTAACAAGCTCCTCCCATGTAGTTCTGGGCTAATTCCCCACCATTCTCATGATCATTCGAACTCCACAAGTTGAGATCTTGCATGGAGTATCAGACCGAGGGAGACTGACAGTTATTTTGTGTTTCTTTCATTTGTAAATAGTTACATAGTAATTAAGGTTGAAAAAAGACTTTCAGCCCATCAAGTTCAACCTGTTAAGATCTCCTCTGATCTACAATATGCAGATTAGTTATTAATGAATTAGTTGTTAAATAATTATTAATAGTATAGTATTTGAGAACGAATAAAGAGTTAGTCCATCAAGTTCAACCTTTTTAGATCTCTTTTGATCTTTTTAATATGTGGACTATTTATTACTAATTGTTAATTGATCCATAGGAAGGCAAACAGAAAAAAAAAAAACATTGAAACTTTGCCAATTGTCTCATAAAGGGAAAAAAAGCAAAATTCCTTCCTGACCCCAGAAACTGGCGATCACATTTCTCCCTGGATCAAAATTCCTTCGCTAGTTATCTAGGATAACCTTGAATACCCTCTTTATTCAAAAATATATATAACCTCTTTTTGAAGTTGTCGAATTCACTGTCACCACCTCCTTTGGTAGAGAATTCCACAGTTTAACCACCCTAACTGTGATGAACTCTTTTTTTTGTTTAAGGTTAAATCTTTTTTCCTCCAACCTCAAAGGATGTCGTCTTGTCAGTTGAAAATCTCTTGGCACAAAAAGTTAACTTGACAAAGCCTTATATTGACCCTGTATGTATTAAAATAAGGTAATCATATTCCCTCGTAGCCTTTTTTCCAGCGAAAATAAGTTTAATTTGGTTAGTCTTTCTTCATAACTTAGCCCCTCCATTCCCCTTATTAGTTTTGTTGCCCTTCTCTGTACTTTTTCCAGCTCTAAAATGTCATTTTTATGAAGTGGTGCCCAAAATTGTACTCCATATTCCAAATGAGGGCATACTAAAGATTTGAATAGTGGCAGAATTATATTTGCTTCCCTTGCTTCTATACCATTCTTAATACATGCTAAAAGTTTACTTGCCTTTGCAGCTGCTGCTTGGCATTGAGCACTGTTACCTAGGTGGTTGTCCACTAGTACTCCCAAATCCCTTTCAATATCTGATACCCCTAGATTTGTTCCATTAAGATTATAAATTGCATGGCTATTTTTCCTTCCCAAATGCATAACCTTACATTTATTTGTATTAAATCTCATCTGCCATTTATGCACCCATTTCTCTAATTTATGGAAATCCCTTTGTAGGGAAAGTACATCATTATCTGATTTTATTACCTTGCACAACTTAGTTTTATCAGCACAAATAGAGACACTACTTTTGAGTCCTACTTCTACGTCATTAATAAATATGGTAAAAAGGAGAGGACCTAATACTGAACCTTGAGGAACCCCACTTACCACATTAGTCCAATCGGAGTATGTTCCATTTACAACAACCCTTTGCTTCCTGTCTTTTAGCCAGCTCTCAATCCATGAGCAGATATTTACTGCAATTCCTGTATCCCTTAGTTTGCTAAGACTATATCCACTGAGTTGCCCTGATCCAAGCTCCTACTAACCTCCTCATAGAAACTAAATAGATTGGCCTGACACGACCTATCCTTCATAAATCTGTGTTGACTGCTACCTATGATCTTGTTCAAATAGACATATTTTTGTATTCAGTCCATATTAACCTTTCTAAAAGCTTCCCAACTACAGATGTGAGGCTCACCTGTCTATAATTCCCCGGATTTGCTCTTGCTCCCTTCTTAAATATAGGTATCACCTCTGCTTTTCTCCAGTCATCCGGTAGAGACCCTGTAGTGAGTGAGTTTTGAAAGATTAGATATAATGGTATGGCTATTACAGAACCCAGCTCCCTCAGTACCCTTGGATCTATTCCATCAGGACCTGGGGCTTTATTAACATTTATTTTCTCCAAATCTCTTTTGGATTTTTTCCTGCGTTAACCAATTATTTAGTGATGGTAGTGTACCCCCATTATGTTGCGGTGTCACAACCACTGGTACCTCCCTTGTGTATACCGACGAAAAGAACCTATTTAGCTCATCTGCCTTTTCCTGGTCACTAATTATCAGATGGCCTGTGTCACATTGTAAAGTTCCTATAGCTTCCTTCCTCACCTTCTTCCCATTAATATATTAAAAAAATATTTTAGGGTTAATCTTACTTTCCTTTGCAACTGACTTTTTATTTTCTATTTTAGCTAGTCTAACAGCCCTTGTTGATTTCCTTATAGTCACATAAAGCTGCCTCTGTTCCCTCCTTCTTGTATAATTTAAAAGCATGTTTCTTTCCTCATCATGATCTTTAAGTCATTGTTAAGCCACATGGGATGTGATTTACTCCTATTCATTTTATTTCCACATGGTACATGCCGATGAGTATTTTTATTTAGTAAGGATTTGAATGTTGTCCATTTATTTTCAGAATTTTTTCCTGTATGTTCTTTGTCCCAGTCTATATGTAGTATTGCTGCTATTAGCCCATTAAAGTTAACCCTTTTAAAATTTAGAATTTTGTTTTCCCCTTACAACTCTGTTTTTTGTATTCAATCTCAAATGATACTGTTTTGTGATCACTGTTCCCCAAGGGTTCCCCTATTTTAACATTTGATATTATATCAATATTACTTGTGATGACTAAATCCAAGATGGACCATTTTTAGTAGGCTCTTGTATTACCTGGGCCAGATAATGATCCCCGAGTGTACTCAAGAACCTGCTCCCCTTAGCTGAGCTGCTGGTCTCATTTATCCAGTTAATTTCAGGGTGATTAAAGACTCCCATTATTAGAAATTGCCCGTGCTCAGCTGCATTTCCAATATGTAACAATAATTGTATTTCCTCACTTTCAGCTATATTTGGGGCTTTATAGCATACTCCCACCAATATGCGTTTAGAATTAGCTCCTCCACTATTTATCTCAACCCACAAAGATTCAATGATGCCGTTAGTTCCAGCATA
Organism: Discoglossus pictus; assembly: GCA_027410445.1. Taxonomy (NCBI): domain Eukaryota; kingdom Metazoa; phylum Chordata; class Amphibia; order Anura; family Alytidae; genus Discoglossus; species Discoglossus pictus. The sequence goes on along the minus strand of CM050164.1, from coordinate 193,791,883 downwards.
AATATCTTCTCTGACTATAGGCTTAAATTCAGGCTTAACATGCAGACAGATCCCTCCTCCTCTTTTACCATTTCCCCTTTCTTTGCTAAATAGGTTATAACCATCCAGATTAACAGTCCAGTCAGGAGATTCATCCATGTTTTAGTAATGCCTATTAAGCCCCATTTTTCTTGTATTGCTAATAATTCTAGCTCGTCCATTTTCCCAGGCAAACTTCTTGCATTAGCAAACATACTTGTTGCTATGGCTCTGCCGTTGTTAAGTGCTTGCCACTCTATTTTCGGCCCCTATTAATTCCTCCCTACTGTCTATTTTAACACTCCCCCTTCTCCTCCCCCATGGGTAACTAATTCATCTCTTTCCCTCTCTACCCTTTTTACCCTAAAACTTCTATATAGTCCCTCGCCCCCCCTTCTAATTTTAAAAACTCCCCCAGTTGTTCTACCGTCCTATCCCCTAGCACAAAAGCTCCCTCATCACTAAGGTGCAATCCACCCCTGCTATAGAGATTGTACCCAAGTGAGAAGTCAGCCCAGTGCTCTAAAAACCCAAAACCCTCTGCACTGCAACACTTTTTTAGCCACGCATTTACCCCCCTTAGCTCCTTCTGCCTCCCTGGGCTAGCACGTAGCACTGGTAGTATCTCAGAAAATAATACATTGGAGGTCCTTTCTTTAAGTTTATTCCCTAGTTCTCTAAAATCATTCTTTAGGACGCTCCATCTTCCACTAACTTTGTCATTGGTACCAATGTGTACCAAGAACGTCGGTTCATTACCAGCCCCTCCCAATAATTTATCCACCCGATCCACAACACGCCGAACCCGAGCACCCGGGAGACAGCAAACTGTTTGATTGCTGGGATCTGGGTGACAAATGTCTACTAGTATATAAATTATAAATAATCAAACCAACTGTTGTCACCTTCTCACCAAGCAGCTGTGTAGGTCTACAATTTGTCACTGACATCCTTGGACAGCTCTTTGGTCTTGGCTATGGTGGAGAGTTTGGAATCTGATTGATTGCATCTGTGGACAGGTGTCTTTTATACAGGTAACGAGTGGAGATTAGGATCACTCCCTTAAAGAGAGTGGTCCCAATCTCAGCTCGTTACCTATATAAAAGACACCCAGGAGCCAGAAATCTAGCCAATTGATATGGGTTCAAATACTTATTTCCCTCACTGACCTGCAAATCAATTTATAACTATTTTGACATGCGTTTTTTTTTATTTTGTATTCATTCTAAATCAGCAGAAGATCAAATACTCCCCCCCCACTGTGTATGTGTATATATATATATATATACATTACACATTATATATATATATATCTTACACATACAATAAGAGATCTCCCCAAAAGTAAGTATACCCTCTCCTTATAAATACATATGGACATAGAGTAAAATCCCTTCTGGATCGCTACCTTGTCATGGCGAAGGTGCTTGTTACCTCAATGAAGCTGTGAGCTATATCATAAAGGGTCACCCAAGATGGGCAGCTCATTTTAGAGAAGTCAGACAAAATGCATTCCACTGGAGTAGGAACTGGCAACCCACTCCAGTATCTTTGCCATGAATACCATATGGATAAGCATAACTAGAAACACAGATTGTACCTGGTTTGCTGCATCCATATAGTCACTGAAAGTCAGACATGACTGAAGGACTGAACAACAAGACACAGAGAGGAAAATAGACTCACCTGATCTCTGCAGCTGCTTCTGTATATGCCAGGGTGGTGACAGACAGGTCACAAGCTTGGTGTGTGGAGCAGGGTAGTCAGAAACAATAAGACCACCAGAATATTGAGAAAACTGAAACTTTACACTCAGCTCCCTCTATCTGCATGCACTCTGAGCTGAGAGTTGTTTTCTTTTCAATAAACTTTATTGAGATTGCACCAATGTATTCACTTACGGGGGGACTGTGAGAGGTGCAGTCCCTGTATAATATAGGACTTTTTCCTTCCGGACATTCTGATTGGGTGATGCTGCTTTTGACAGACAGGCTCAGCTCTATCAGTTAGAGCACAGTTTGGGAATAGACAGCATTGTGACTGTTCTTTTTTTAATTCTCACATGTACCCTGATCTGTATTGCTAGACAAGTGTGTTTAACTGCAGCACAGAGTGTTCTGAAATTTAAAGTGACAGCAGCAGCTATTAAAAAAACAGAATATTGAACATGATAAATGTTGTTGAGAAGTACAAGTCAGGGTTAGGTTATAAAAAAATATCCAAATCTTTTATGAATCCCAGGAGCACCATCAAATCTATCATAACCAAATATAAAGAACATTGCACAACAGCAAACCTGCCAAGAGACGGGCACCCACCAATACTCATGGACCGGGCAATGAGGGCATTAATCAGAGAGGCATCACAGAGACCTAAGTTAACCCTGGAGGAGCTGCAGAGTTCCACAGCAGAGACTGGAGAATCTGTACATAGGACGACAATAAGCATTACACTCCAGAGTTGGGTTTTATGGCAGAGTGACTAGAAGAAAGCCATAACTTTCAGCAAAAAACAAAATGGCACTTTGTGAAAAGGCATGTGGGAGACTCCCAAAATGTATAGAGGAAGGTGCTCTGGTCTGATGAGACTAACATTTAACTTTTCGGCCATCAAAGAAACTGCTATGTCTAGTGCAAATCAAACACATCACATCACCCAAAAAACACCATCACCACAATGAAACATGGTGGTGGCAGCATCATGCTGTGGAGATGTTTTTCAGCAGCCGAGACTGGGAAACTGGTCAGAGTTGAGGGAAAGATGGATGGTGCTAAATACAGGGATATTCTTTAGCAAAACCAGTACCACTATGTAACTATGTAACTATGTAAAACCAGTACCACTCTGTGCGTTATTTGAGGCTAGGACAGAGGTTCACCTTCCAGCAGGACAATGACCCAAACACACTGCTAAAGCAACACTTGAGTGGTTTAAGGGGAAAGATGTAAATGTGTTGGAATGGCCTAGTCAAAGACCAGACCTCAATCCAATAGAAACTTTATGGTCAGACTTAAAGATTGCTGTTCACAAGCGCAAACCATCCAATTTGAAGGAGCTGGAGCAGTTTTGCAAGGAGGCATGGGCAAAAATCCCAGTGGTAAGATGTGGCAAGCTCAAAGAGACTTATCCAAAGTCACTTGGAGCTGTGATTGCTGCAAAGGGTGGCTCTACAAAGTATTTACTTTAGGGGGGTGAATAGTTATGCACATTGAATTTTTCTGATATTTTGTCGTATATGTTGTTTGCTTCACAATAAAAAATAAAATAAAAAAAACATCTTCAAAGTTGTAGGCATGTTTTGTAAATTAAATGATGCAAATCCTCAAACAATCCCTGCTAATTCCAGGTTGTGAGGCAATAAAACACGAAAAATGCCAAGGGGGTGAATACTTTTGAAAGGCACTCTATCTCCAGTTGGAGAACTGCATCAGGTTTTTGTAAACTACCTCCGATGAAGCTTTAAGCGAAAGGCGTTACAAAGATGTGCTGCTAGTAGAATTGGAAACATATGCAGAGGAGTAAAATAACAGTTGACAGAGGCATTGCTCCAGCAAAACATCAGACCCTACCACTGCTACCTGACTGCTTTCATACTTTTACTTGTGTGCAGAACATTTTCTTCTTTTTACAATAGAAGATATATTCACTGATGCTTTTGATATCTGGTGCTGATTTATAATAAAAAAAAATATGAAGGCAGGACAAATTCCATTCATAATAAAAGTACTCAATAGGATCTACACAGTACAGTAATTATCAATACACACTATACAATGTTGAGAGGTAGTAACATTTGTATATATAATTAGCATTATAGGTAATTATAGCTTGCATATAAGTTTTATTGTACAAGAGTGTTTAGACAATATTGCACAATAATCTGTGTTTTTTTCTTGTTTCTCTTCTTAACTGTTTACATGTATCTTCCCCTATTCAATCTAAAGAAACAATTGTAACATCATATATATTCAAATGTAGGTCTATTGCTTGTGCTTTCTTATATCCATTATAATTTGTATTGGTAAAGAAGAGGTTGCTGTACTTACAAAAGCTACCCGTTGATCATTTAAGGTGTAGCTATCCTAACCACTACAGTACTGTATTTGTCTTTAGAGGTCCACGTAAATAAATATTGTGTAAAAATGTTCTTTCTTTTAACTGGGGAAATTAAATCTTCAAAATTTAAAGATAAAGGACTTCATTCAATTGAGAAATCGTAGCTTAGGGGAGTCCGTAATGTAGGCAGTAAGTTATTTTGCTATTTAATTGGCGTCTTTTTCCGACCATACGGTTTACGAGTTACAGCCTTGAAATCCTTGCGGTTGTTAAAACCGTAACTTACAGTCCATCAAAGCCTTTGATCTGTCACGTCTGCAAGAGTTATGCTCTGTAAAATGTAAAATCGCAAATCGCTATTCAACTGCTACAATTCCTCTAGACCGCAAACTCAGTCAAGCAAGCAAACTGCAAATGTCAACCCAAACCTTACGGGTTACAAATAGGACCCGTAAAGGGTTTACAGACTAGTTTGTAACAGTGCACAACACGATAAAAACACACCAATGAACATTAAAATATGGCCAAAACAATAGAAGGCAATAGAATTACTTGCACAATTCCCAGTTATCAAATAGCTTCAAAAACATTTTTTCTTTTCCATATATTGTAATGGTCATGCTTATGCCAATATGAAAAGTCAAGCTGCAAGATTCTGAAAGCTATTAAATACACACTACCTAAATTGCAACATAAATACATTAAAATGTCTGCCATATTAACCCTTTCTTACTCACAGAGGCTCTAACGTGGACCCTAAAAATACATAGATAATCTTATATACATCTCACTCTTTACATCTACATTGGCAAAACAAATAGTGGCCAAATTACACCGCCACATGGCATATATCAGGTACCAGGGAAACATTTGACATTTGGTTGTTCATTACGTCAGTTGTATCCGACTCTCTGTGACCCTACGGAATGCAGCATATTTAGCTGTCTCTGCCTATGCTTTTCCAGAAAGTTTGCATGCCAAAGATACTGGAGTGGATTGCTAGTTCCTTCTCTAGTGGACTGTGATTTGTCTGACCTCTCTGATATGATCTGCCCACCTACAGTGATATAGCTCACAGCTTCATTGAAAAGCACAAGCCCCTTAACCACCAACAGTTAGCAATCAAAAAGGGGAACAGGGGAACATACACCACACTAATCTACTCTAATCCATTAGTAAGGCCCGCAAAAACACATGGAGGCTGTGCAGAGACACGTGTAGCAACAGCCAACTCACCTCCATCAGAGATAACCTCCCCTAGGCCTATCCCTGAAAGTTCCATGCCATTGATGTTGGCCATGTGCCAAGATGTATACCTATTATCATTACATAGTTATATAGTATTTAAGGTTGAAAAAAGACCTTCAGTCCATCAAGTTCAACATTCCAAGATCTCCTCCGATCTGCAATATGCGGATTAACTATTAATTAATTCGTTGTTATCCATGATAACCCTGAATTCCCTTTTTAATTAGAAATAAATCCAGTCCCCTTTTAAAGCTATCTATCGAATCCACTGTCACCACCTCCTCTGGTAGAGAATTCCACAGATTAACCACCCTTACTGTGAAGAACCCTTTTCTTTCTTTAAGGTGGAATATTTTACTTCTAACCTCAAGGGATGTCCTCTTGTCAGTTGAAAACCTCTTGGCACAAAAAGCTCCCTTGACAATTCTTTATACTGACCCTGGATGTATTTATATAATGTGATCATATCTCCTCTTAGACGCCTTTTTTCTAGAGAAAATAAGTTTAATTTGGTTAGTCATAACTTAGCCCCTCCATTCCCCTTATTAGTTTTGTTGCCCTCCTCTGTACCTTTTCCAGTTCTAAAATGTCCTTTTTATGACGTGGTTCCCAAAATTGTACTCCATATTCCAAATGAGGGCGTACTAGAGATTTGTATAGTGGCAGAATTATATTTGCTTCCCTTGCTTCTATACCCTTCTTAGTACATGCTAATATTTTATTTGCCTTTGCAGCTGCTGCTTGGCTTTGAGCACTGTTACCTAGGTGGTTGTCCACAAGCACTCCCAAATCCCTTTCAATATCTGATACACCTAGATTTGCTCCATTAAGATTATAAATTGCATGGCTATTTTTCCTTCCCAGATGCATAACTTTACATTTATTCGTATTAAATCTCATCTGCCATTTAGATGCCCATTCCTCAATTTTATGTAAATCCCTTTGGAGGGAAAGCACATCACTATCTGATTTAATTACCTTGCACATCTTCGTGTCATCAGTGAAAATGGAGACACCACACTCCAATCCTACCTCTAAGTCATTAATAAATATGTTAAAAAGGAGAGGACCTAATACTGAACCCTGAGGAACCCCACTTACCACATTAGTCCAATCAGAGTATGTTCCATTTACAACAACCCTTTGCTTCCTGTTTTTTAGCCAGCTCTCAATCCATGAGCAGATATTTACTGCAACTCCTGTATCTCTTAGTTTGCACAATAGTCTCCCATGTGGCACTGTATCAAAAGCCTTTGCAAAATCCAAAAAGACTACATCCACTGCGTTGCCTTGATCCAGGTTCCTACTAACCTCCTCATAGAAACTAATTAGATTTGTTTGACATGACCTATCCCTCATAAATCCATGTTGACTCCTACTTATAATCCTGTTCAAATAGACATATTCTTGTATATTATCCCTTATTAACCCTTCTAAAAGCTTCCCCACTACAGAAGTGAGGCTCACTGGTCTATAATTCCCCAAATTCACTCTTGCTCCCATTAGGTGGCATCCCATTACCTGTCAAATTGTTATCAGGTCTTCAGGGGAGTGTTGATACTCCACACTATCACAAATTGGACTCTGCTTGTGTATTAACCCTTTATTATTATATATGATATATATTATAATATGATATCTTATGATATTATTATTATTATTATTATAATTGTTATTATATGTATTTATCTATTGCGCAGTAACTAGGGTTCATTATTTTCCCGATATAGGAATGTGACGCAAATGAGATGTACGTGGATGTCCCAAAACCCAACCACTGAAAACACACTGACACTGGGAGAATGGTATAACAAACCTTTATTTCATACATAGAGCACAATCAAAAATGGACAAGGCTGTGCCTTAATATAATGGGTGTGGTGTGGGTGGATCCCGGGAGAGCAAGAGGTCTGTTTTTGAGAAAAAAAGGGTTACCTAAAGGGGGTAGAGTTATAGTCTAGAATAAGCATGATGCATAGCACCTACCAGAGTCACATGTGGTCACTACACAACTGCAACTGGAATTTGATGAAAAAAAGGATCATCACAAATCTCTCCATTTAACTGAAGAAACCATTTATGTGCATAGCACTTACAACTTGTAACTAGATCTGCTCAATGAAACAGATGCTTAAACCTCTGGACTGTGTAATCAATTCAGTGTGTTCCCAAAACAAAGATCTGAAAAAAGTAGGAAAAAATAAGAAAGGCGGAGGAAGCAAAACAATTCAAAAACATGCATGTACAGTACAGAGCTAAATACTGTAACTGTAACAATATACCAACTCAAAGTATTACCATCTGCAAGCATTACTAACCATTAGCTAATTCTCAGGATAACTCACTGGCCATGACCATTAATAATGATGTGTTATCTCACAATAAGTGCTTAGCTGTTACTAGCGTCAGTGGGTAAGGTGTACTATTACCTTCGCAATATGATATTGTTACTCAACATTGATATCACATTCATCAGCTATACAGGTGTTGGCACATGTTAAAGGTTACTCAAATACCCATTAATACAGAGAGGACACAAAGCCAGCAGCCAGATTCACTGTTACGTACATCAGACCCAAGGATCTGTTCTCACGCTGATATTGAGGTCAGGATCACATGCTTCACTATTGCATATATTAATGCTGACTGTCATTAACATTATCTTAAAAGGTTGAACTTGATTGACTGAAAGTCTTTTTTCAACCTTAATTACTATGTAATTACGTATCATGCCATTGTGAGACTTTGCAAGTTCACCGCCATAGCGGTATTAGTCTACATATAAGCTACCAAAAATCATGTCTTAGATATCTGGCTATATGCTAGCTTTAATATTGTGGGAGCTACATGTTAAGGTGGGGCTGTCATTAAAGGTATGTCTACCTGAGAGGCACTATGAAAACCTTACACTTCATACATTTCCTTCACAATGCTTGCAGATGCAGAAGATGCTTTCATGGACCGGAATTGTACCTAAAATGAAACAAAAAAACAAACAAAAATTAACAACTGCAAAATATGGCCTTAAGAAATATAATGACTGCAGCATCTCATTCCTCAGGAACTATTTATTGGTGAAATGTTACACAGAACCCTACGTGTCCACAGAGAAGAGGATCATGGACCATGTGATGGGAAGTAGCCATCTGCATACAATATTTCACTATCACATAGGACATGATCCTATACTCTATAGCCAGGCTAGATTATGTTAACATTTGGTCCAATAGATTGTCACTGAGGATTGCTGTTAAGAAGGCACAAAATATATGTGTAGTCCCTACATCCTCCTCTACACTGTCTCTTTGGTGGTGGGGGCAGGGGGAGTCATCCCCCCAGGAGGAAGCAGAAACTGCAGTAGCAGTGCTGGTGGTGTTGGTGGCGGAGGCATGGGGAGAGGAGCGGCATGGCTGCGGATGTGCGGGGGATGCCTCCGGGGTGAAGGTATGCGGGGCTGGGGACAGGAGCAACGTGCATGGCCTCTGTGGTGTATGGCTGGGTTGCGCTCTGGTTCGCCCCCATCCTGAGCAGCCCGGTAAGGTAAGATTCAGTCATTAGATGGTGCCTCCTCTCTTCGCTATTTCACCTGGCCAGCCTGTGCATGACCTCCACAACTTTGGCGGAGATGCTGGCCTGGATCCCAGGGAAACACTCCATCTGCTGTCGCATGATGACCAGCATCTCCGCCTGTGCAGCCTGGCTTGGTGGCTGGGTGAGGAGGTGGCGGTGATGGTGGCCCAGAGGAGGGACTGGGACCTGGATGGAACCTCGATTGAGGGAGGTTGAGGAGGGGGGTTAAGGAGAGAGGATGAGGAGAGAGGATGAGGAGGGGGGTTGAGGATGAGAAGGGAGGATAAAGAGGGGAGATGAGGAGGGGGTTGAGGAGGGAGGATGAGGAGGATGATAAGGGAGGGGGGGGAAAGAGACATGAGGGATAAGGGGGAGAGAGACTCAGAAAAGAGACAGAGGGCACACAAGAGGGGGACACAGAGGGCTTAAGAGGGAAACAGGGGGCAGCACATTTCCCACCCTCGGCTTATACTCGAGTCACTAACTTTTCCCAGTATTTTGTGGTAAAATAGGTGCCTTGGCTTATACTCAGGTCGGCTTATACTCGAATATATACGATACATTTGATTACACATATTTCCTGATTACATATAATACAAATACACATTTAGTAAATAACACACATAGATACGTGTAGAGCTAGGTCACTACATACACACACACACAAACTTGCTAAACCCCACACCCCATCCCCCAACAGTTTATAATTAAAACACACTTTTTCTTACCTCACAAATATATACAGAAATGTTTTTGTCTTTTAATTTATCATTATTATATTATATATATTATTTTCTGTTTGGGATTGTCATGGAGGGAGAAGAGAGGACTTGAGAGGTGGAGAGGAGGAGAAGAGGAGGGGCGAGGAGGAGAGAGAGGAAAGAGAGAGGTGACACTGGGGAGTGGTGGAGAGGAGGAGGAGGTACGGAGTGGTACAGGAGAGGAGGAGAAGTTGAGAAGTGGTGGAGAGGAGGAGGTGAGGAGTGGTGCAGGAGAGGAGGAAAATTTAGAGAGTGGAGTGGAGATGGAGGAGGTGAGGAGTGGAGGAGAGGAGGAGGAGAGGGGAGGAGAGGAGGAGGGGAGTGGAGGAGAGGAGGTAGGTGGTGGCCCATAGTAATAGGTTCTCCAATCTCAGGGTCAGAGGGGGAGGTACATGATCCTGGGGGGGGGTGATAGTTTGGTGGAGGGACAGGCCTCAGGGGCAGAAGAGGGAAAGCAGGATTCACTTCCACAGTTGGAAGGGTAAGAGGCTGGGGGCAGGCCAGAGGGTGGGAGGAGTTAGGCCGGACCTAGAGAAGAGGCTTGGAAGGAGGTAGCGGCCGCAGTACCACCATTGAGCACATCAGAAAGGGACGTGTCAAACACTGTTTTGAAGATGTCCAGGCAAAGGTGAGGAGGTTGATGGCCAAGGAGGCCAGTCAAGCAGAAGCACCAAGTTGTGGCCCTCAAGTTATTGTTTATTAAAATGAAAAGGAGAGGGTGGAGAAGGACCTTCTGAGCCCGCTGCTAGCCGCTGGAGCTTCAGGCCTAGTGGCCCAGCAGGACCCAGCCTCCATGAATATCACATACACCAACATGCCACCACATGTACATCACACACACTACACATGTACATGATGACCAACAAGGACACTCATCATTAAATGCATGAAGCTGACAAATCACTGTCATTCGTAATCAACAGTAATCTACCAATAGAGAGTCCATGTATGGGTGTGCCCACTGCAGGGTATACAGTTATAGACCGCAGCAGCAATCAAGATAGCGTTAGGAGACAAGAACAATAAACAACTAGTGATGTCGCAAACATCAAATTTTCGGTTCGCGAACAGCAAGCCCAAACTTCCATCAAATGTTCGCGAACGGGCGAACCCGGCAAACCGCCATAGACTTCAATGGGCAGGCGAATTTCAAAATCCACAGGGACTCTTTCTGGCCACAATAGTGATGGGAAAGTTGTTTCAAGGTGACTAACACCTGGACTGTGGCATGCTGGAGGGGGATCCATGGCAAAACTCCCACGGAAAATTACATACAGTAGTTGATGCAGAGTCTGGTTTTAAGCCATAAAGGGCATAAATCACCTAACATTCCTAAATTGTTTGGACTAACATGCATTAAAACATCACTTCACAATAACAGACCAATCTCCCCGTTTAATGCACCACAAACAACCGCAAACAGTCCCTTTGCACAACCGCAAACTCCCCATTTGCACAAGGTTGGATTCCAAGTTAGCCATTTCCCGTTCCTTGTCCTCACTGATGTCATTGAAGGTCTCTTCCTCCACCCAGCCACCAAGGGTCCCCGAAAGGTGACAACAAGCCCCCTGGGATGCCTGCTGTGTTTGGTCTTCCACCTACACAAAGCCACGTTCCTCCTCTGACTCCTCTTCTTCAGACTCCCAGAGTCTGGGGGCTTCCACTGCCCAGCATGGAAGATTATACACAGGTCAGAGTCTGGGGGCTTCCACTGCACAGCATGGAAGATTATACACAGGTCAGAGTCTGGGGGCTTCCATTGCCCAGCATGGAAGATTATACACAGGTCAGAGTCTGGGGGCTTCCACTGCACAGCATGGAATATTATACGCGTTGCCTCTAAGGTTTGTACTGTTAAGTTGTACTATTTCTATCGGTTTAATCCCTGTTACGTCCACTATCAGGTGACGTGTATATGGCATGGATTTTTGGAAGCAGGAGATGGAAAAAGATGCTTGGTCGGTCCTCCCACTTCAAAGTTGGGGCACTGCGCGTGCAATCTAAGCTGCCACCAGATATGAGTGTCACTGTGCAGTGGCAAAAGTTGGCAGAGTAGTTGCAATAGGCTTCACACACACACGGCTGTAGGCAGGCAATTGCTATTCAATCTATTAAAGTCAAAAAAGTGTTGTTTTATGTCACTGAGCACAATATAAGCTGTGAGCCTGACACAGGCAGGCCACTGAAGTTAGATTACAGGAAAAAAATGGTTGTTTTCAATGAATGTTACACCACCAGGTATGAGTAGTGAAAATAAGCACAATATAAGCTGTTAGGTGTTAGCCTGCCACACACACGCTGGCAAGCAGGCATAGATTACACAAAAAAAATTATAAAATAAAATAAATGATGTTCAAAGTTTCCTCAATGATAAAGTATAGGGGGCGAACCAAAAGCGCATGTGTACGCCATTTCTCCGCGAATAGTTCTCCGGCGAACTGTTCGGGACATCACTATCAACAACCAATGAATAGATCACATCTAACCAATGATAGCTACTCATAGTTGCAATCTAGGTTCAAGGCTAGATGTCAGATAGTTAGGAATAAACACAAATCAATGTATTATTCATCATACTTAACACGTATACATGTATTTTCCCTTTTCCAGCTTCCAGCAGGTCTGGATCAAGTGGTGAGCCAGAGTCCAGCATGAACTGGTGCAGGGGGAGGAGCCCAGGGCCCTGGTTCTGAGGAGGAGGACATCATCTGGGAAGTGGGTCACCTGCAAGACCATCATCCACACCAGTGGCATTTGACCCCCCTGTTCACCTCCCCCAAAGACTGAGTCTGTCACAGGGTCCTCATACTTGTCACCATCACCTCCTCCCCAGCAGTGCATTGGACTGGTTCCCACCACCACCCCTATGGAGCCAGGCTTCAGCCTGGCTATAGCCCCTCCCCACTGGGCCACCAGCACCCCTTTCTTACCCAGCAATGGCCCCCAACACAGACCTCCATCCCCGCCACAACAAAACCCGGCTTCTCTGGTGGAGATGCTGGCCATCATGCGCCAACAACTGGAGTGCCTTCAGGAGTGCACTTCAATGATGAGGCCCATAAAGGCCGAAACGCGAGCAGGGTTTGCTGTTTCTCCTGTTCAGGGGAGAATTGCCTGGTATTTCAGGTTTGGGTCACTCTTTTGAATGAACCCAGACTGATATACTACAGGGCACAAGTGAGCTAAAAGAGGTTGCTGTCAGAGTGGGTTATCATGTCCATAGAACTAGCCTATGGGGGCTAGTTCGTTCTCTGATGAGCACCTCCGACTTTGTTGTTTTATTCATAACATCACACCCATTGTGGTCTCTAACCCCAGCATTATTGGGAGTCTTTATAAATCTTTATGTGCTAGGTGTGTAGCATATAGGGATTTTAGTGTTGTGTAGTGGGCACAATTGTTATCTTTTCTGCCTGCTTTTGTCTGTTCTTATCCCAAACTGCTCCACTATTACTGCATGAAAACAAGGATATCTATACAGATATACAAGAACATCTATTTTGTATGCTATGGATGTACCTCAAAAGTTTTTGAGGTCATAACAAGTGAGTGTATTTTTTTGTAGTTGTTATATAATAAATACATTTCTTGATCAACACTATTGGAATCCTTCTGCTCTTCCTTGTCCACTCATTCCTTTTCTGTTTTACATATAGCAAGTACTTATTGCCATTATGGCATGTCAAAAAAGTGTTTTTATAATATAAAAAAGTATGTGTTTCTGGGTATAATAGTGATAATTGATATTTTGTTCAAAAAGCCTGGAACGGATTGTTGCTTAAGCTTTAAATTAAGCCAAGTGGACTGAGAAAACTAGCAATATCTTATATCCATCAAAACAGATATCTCCTTTTTCCTGCATATGGTATAACTAGAGATGTCCCGGACAGTTCGCCCGCGGACTATTCGCAGCGATCTTGGCTCTTTCGCACTCGCAGCTGACGGCGGAAACATGCGCTTTTCGGTCCGCCCCATATTCTTTATCATTGAGGAAACTTTGACCCTGCACCTCACAGTCAGCAGACACATTCCAGCCAATCAGCAGCATACACTCTCTTCCAGAGCCTTCCATCTGAAGGACATCATCCATTTTAGAATCATTCTTAAGCTGCATTCGTTGTGAGAGGACAGATAGTGTAGCTGCTGGAGATTTAATAGGGAAATAGATAGCCAGGCTGTGTATTTAGCTTCCACTACAGACCTGAAGGACTCATCTGATATCTGCTGCAAGGAGAGCAACACAAAAAGCCCTTTTTAGGGCTAGGACATCATTTATTTTATTTATTTATTTTTTCTGTGTAATCTAATTGCATATGAATGCCTGCCAGCGTGTGTGTGTAACAGGCTAACACCTAACAGCTTATACTGTGCTTATTTTCACTACTCATACCTGGTGGTGTACCATACATTGAAAACAACCATTTTTTTCCTGTAATCTTATTTCATTTGCCTGCCTGTGTCAGACTCACAGCTAATATTCTGCTCTGTTTCACCAGTCATAGTTGGTGTACCATACATTGAAAAAAAACAACCTTTTTTCCTTTAATCTAATTTCAGTTGCCTGCCTGTGTCAGGCTCACAGCTTATATTGTGCTCAGTGAAATAAAACAACACTTTTTTGACTGTAATAGATTGAATAGCAATTGCCTGCCTACAGGCGTGTGTTTGTGAAGCCTATTGCATCTACTCTGCCAACTTTTGCCAGTGCACAGTGATACATCATATCTGGTGCAACCGTAGTGTACAGTGACATAAAACAACACTTTTTTTACTGTAATCGATTGAATATCAGTTGCCTGCCTACAGGTGTCTACTGTGCCAACTTTTGCCAGTGCACAGTGCCACTCATATCTAAAAAAAAATGACAGGCAGAGGCAGGCCACCCCGCAGGGTCCGTTATGGTCGTGGTGCTGTGATTCCCTTTGGCCCTAGAATAATGCCCAGTTTTCAGAGGCCACGTACCCTAGACTTGAAAAGTTCTGAGGACATGGTTGATTGGCTAACACAGGACACCCAATCTTCTACAGCTTCCGCTCGGAACCTAGACGCACCATCCTCCTCCAGCTTAGCTTCGGGCACCTCTCCAGTTACCACTCGCCCGCCTGCCGCCACCACCAACACTAGCACCACAGCTGCTTCACTTGATCCGTCAGCAGAGTTATTTACACATTCGTTGGAAGAAATGAGTGATGCACAAACATTAGTGCCAGAGGATGTAGATAACAGGGATATGGTGGTTGATGTGGCTGAAGATGCTGGACCAGGAGGAGGATGGCGGCTTTGCACACATGGACTTACGGTCTGATGATGATGATGTTGTACCCGGTGCTGCTTCCGTTGTTGAGTTGTCAGATACAAGTGAAGCGGTTGATGATAACGATGCGTCCGTGGATGTTACGTGGGTGCCCGCTATAAGAGAAAAAGAACAGGAGGAAAGTTCAGATGGGGAGACAGAGAGGAGGAGGAGACGAGTTGGAAGCAGGGGGAGGTCATCGCAAGTAGCTAGTGGCACAGTCAGACAGCATGCATCGGCACCCGGGGTCGGACAGACAGTACGCCAGTCAACGCATGCTGTTGCCACCACCAGAATGCCGTCATTGCAGAGCTCAGCAGTGTGGCATTTTTTTTGTGTGTCTGCCTATGACAACAGCGATGGCATTTGAAACCTGTCAGAAAAGAAACGGAGTCGTGGGAAGTCCAACACCCACCTAGGTACAACTTCTTTGCGAAAGGCACATGATGTCACATCACAAAGGCCTACGGGATCAACACATGAGTACAAGCAGCACACAAAGTCAAAGCCGCCATCCTCCTCCTGGTCCAGCATCTTCAGCCACGTCAACCACTGCTGCCCTGCTTGCCCCCTCTCAACCATCCGCCACTCCGTGTCTCGCCCTGAGCAGTCCCTGCTCATCTGCCCACAGTCAGGTGTCTGTCAAGGACATGTTTGAGCGTAAGAAGCCAATGTCACAAAGTCACCCCCTTGCCCGGCAACTGACAGCTGGCTTGTCTGAACTCTTAGCCCGCCAACTTTTACCATACAACAGACGTTCAAAAAATTTGTAGCTATTGGGACACTGCAGTGGAAGGTACTCGATTGTGCAAAAGGAAGTATTGGCATCTCTGGCACACAGTGTTGGGGCAAGGGTCCAACTGATCACTGATACCTGGTCTGCAAAGCATAATCAGGGCAGGTATATCACCTACACTGCGCATTGGGTAAACCTGGTGACGGCTGCCAAGCATGGAATACGTAGCTCTGCAGAGGAGTTGGTGACACCGCCACGACTTGCAGACAGGCCTGCTGCCACCTCCTCTACTCCTCCTACTCCATCCTCTTCGATAACCTCCTCGGCTGAGTCCTCTTCTGCTGCTGCTTTCTCTTGCTCCATATCAACGGCACCCCTCCAGCTCCAGCTCCACAGGTACTATTCCACATCCCGGATACGGCAGTGTCACGCCGTCTTGGGGTTGACTTCCCTGAAAGCAGAGAGTCACACCGGACCAGCACTCCTGTCCGCCCTGAACGCACAGTTGGATCAGTGGCTGACTCCGCACCAACTGGAGATCAGCAATGTGGTTTGTGACAACGGAAGAAATTTGTTGGCGGCATTGAATTTGGGCAAGTTGACACATGTGCCGTGCATGGCACATGTGTGTAATCTGATTGTACAACGCTTTGTGCATAAGCACCCAGGCTTACAGGACGTCCTGAAGCAGGCCAGGAAGGTGTGTACCCATTTCAGGCGTTCCTACATGGCCATGGCGCACTTTACAGATATCCAGCGGAGAAACAACATGCCAGTGAGGCGCTTGATTTTCGACAGCCCGACATGTTGGAATTCAACACTCCTAATGTTCGACCGCCTGCTCCAAAAAGAAAAGACCGTTAACGAGTATTTGTATGACTGGGGTGCTCGGACAGCCTCTGCGGAGCTGGGGATATTTTTGCCACGTTACTGGACGCTCATGCGCAATGCCTGTAGGCTTATGCGTCCTTTTGAGGAGGTGACAAACCTGGTCAGTCGCACCCAGGGCACCATCAGCGACATCATACCATTTGTTTTCTTCCTGGAGCGTGCCCTGAGAAGAGTGCTGGATCAGGCCGTAGATGAGCGTGAAGAGGAAGAGGAAGAGTTGTGGTCACCATCACCACCAGAAACAGCCTTATCAGCATCGCTTGCTGGACCTGCGGCAATGCTAGAAGTGGATTGTGAGGAAGAGGAGTCAGAGGAGGGATGTGGCTTTGAGGAGGAGAAGGAAGACCAACCACAACAGGCATCCCAAGGTGCTCGTTGTCACCTATCTGGTACCCCTGGTGTTGTATGTGACTGGGAGGAAGAACATACCTTCAGTGAGATCACTGAGGACGAGGAACGGGACATGACTAGCTCGGCATCCAACCTTGTGCAAATGGGTTCTTTCATGCTGTCGTGCATGTTGAGGGACCCTCGTATAAAAAGGATGAAGGAGAATGACCTGTACTGGGTGTCCACGCTACTACACCCCTGGTATAAGCAGAAAGTGCCTGAAATGTTACTGAATTACCAAAAGTCGGAAAGGATGCAGCACTTCCAAAATAAATAAAAAAATATGATTTACACAGCGTTTAAGGGTGATGTCACAGCACAACGGCAATCTAACAGCGGAAGAGGTGAACATAATCCTCCTCCTCCCACGACCACGCCGGCAAGGAGAGGACGCTTTACAGACGTGTTGTTGATGGAGGACATGCAGAGTTTTTTAAGTCCTATGCATCACCACAGCCCTTCGGGGTCCACCCTCAGAGAACGACTCGACTGTCAGGTAACAGACTACCCCGCCTTAACTGCAGATATTGACACTATGAGGAGCGATGAACCCCTTGACTACTGGGTGTGCACTCTTGCCCTGTGGCCTGAGCTATCCCAATTTGTCATAGAACTTCTGTCCTGCCCCGCTTCAAGTGTCCTGTCAGAAAGGACCTTCAGTGCAGCAGGAGGTTTTGTCACTGAGAAGAGAAGTCGCCTAGGTAAAAAAAGTCTAGATTACCTCACCATTATTAAGATGAATGAGGGATGTATCCCGAAGGGACTGACAGTGGGCGATACATTCGATTAAAAAAGGCCTGATAGATGAGCTGCCTTGAGCTAATAGTGGTCCACACGCTGCAGTATTTTATCCCTGAATGCCGGATGACTTGCGTGACTTATCCGCCACCAACTAGGGTTCAAGAAGCAATGTTTTAGGGCACTTTCTGCCTGGCAAACTAACATCAATTTTTCTGGTCGCTGCAACAATACCTAATTTTTGCATTTAAATTATTTTATTGTCAGAAGGCGTACAGCATGTAATGAAAATTAAAGCATTTTTGAACAGTCTTGCATAACAGTTGTGCAAAAATACATATTTACAATAAAGACATTTTGTGAAAGTTAGCTGGCTAGTCCTTCTTATTTTTACTTTTTAGGTTAATAATTTTTCTTATTTTTTACTGTGATTGCAATTTAAGAGGTACCTAAAACATGGTAAAACAGACAACCAAAGTCCTATTAGCTATCATCCCTCCAGCAGTATTAGCTTATTATTTACAATATCTAACCTGGGCAATCACCCTTGGGTTACCCTAGGGCAGGCTTCAGTAAGCGACCTCTCCTTTCCTGGGATGATTTAGTCGCCGGTTGCTTCTGATGGATCTCCAGGGCTCCCCCACTCTGGTCCTTCCCCCAGTGTCGCTTAAACCAGTAACAAATGTTTTATATTTGTAAAGCAACCCAATGATCCCCCTTGATAGAGGTTTATCTTTAAAATTTTTGGAGAACCAATTTAAGACCGGTGTCCCCTGTTTCTGGATCAGGGAGTGTGTGAAATGCCTCAGCCTACAGTAGTTGTAATGTTCTGACAGCGGTAGCTCATGCTTGTCCCTCAGTTCCTCATAGGTGAGCATCTGGCCCTTTACTAACCAGTCTCCCAGTCTATCTAGTTTCCTTGACCTCCACCAGTGTTGAGATGTTGTACTCATGTGTTTCGGGGCCTAAGGGTGGTCAAGAATTGGGGTCATTTGGGTGAATCCAGGGAACAAACCTGTGTGTTTCTTGGCCCATTTCCAGTATGATAGTGAGTGTCTGATTAGGGGGTTTGGCGAGTTTTTAAGGCTCTGAGGCAATTCTGATAGCCAAGCCACCTTGTCCCAGGTTAAGGGCTTTAAAGTGTGGTTCTTTAAATACACCCAGGCTGGTTGATGCCCTATAGAATGTGCTATTGGGAGGAAAGATAACTGAGCTGCCCTGTGGTAATATTTTAAGTTTGGACACGATAGTCTCCCCTCTGACTTATGAAGGTACATAATTTTCTTTGTGATGCGTGAGGGAGAGTGGTTCCAGATAAACTGAAATATTTTCCTTTTAATATTTTCTAATTCTTTTTATTTAATCGGGATCGGGAGTGTTCGAAATATGTAGAGCAACCTAGGAAGGACATTCATTTTTATCGTATTTATTCTCCCTAGCCATGATAACCTATACTTTGTCCATTTACTCAGGTCATTATTGTTTTATAAAGTTTGGAGTGGTTGGCTTTGTACAAGTCCTCTAGCTTAGGGGTTAGTCGGATTCTAAGGTAGTTTATGTGGTTCTTATCCCACTTAATATTAAACATCTCTTGGAGACCCTGCTTCTCTACTGCTGTTAAGTCAATCGCTAGTGCTTCTGTCTTCTCTTTGTTCAGTTTAAGGCCAGAAAATGGACCAAACTCCTCCATAGTTCGAATCAACTCTGGGACCAATTGGGTAGGGTTTGAGAGCATACACAGCAGGTCGTCTGCAAATAAACAAGTTTTGAAATGGTGATGGCCTATTTTTATGCCTGTGATCCCAGCGTTGGCCCTAATTGTCTGAGCCAGCGGTTCTATTACTATTGCGAATACAAGGGGAGAACGAGGGCACCCCTGTCTTGTTCCTCTTTCTATTTTAATTAAGGATCTCTCATCTTCCGGAATCTGTAACCTTGCCCTGGATGACTTGTATAATGAGTGTATGAGATTTATGAAATGGCCTTTAAAACCAAATTTTTCAAGCGTGGCGTATAGGTAAGTCCACTCCAGGGAATCAAACGCCTTTTCAATGTCAAAGGCCATAAAACAGGCTTGAATTTTAGAGGCTTTGGTGTGGTACAGTAGGTTCATGACTTTTCTAATGTTGTCTCCCGCTTGCCTGTGGGAGACAAAGCCTACTTGGTCATTATGTATTAACTTAGGCAAGAAGGATGACATTCTATCCGCTATTATTTTTGACAGGATCTTTGTATCACAGTTTTGTAACGATATTGACCTGTAGTTGTTTGGTTCTAGGGCATCTCGACCCTCCTTAGGGAATAGAGCAATATCTGCCCTGTTCAGCTCTGCTGGTGTTTGCTTGCCTTCTAGAACTCTGCTAGAGTGACCAAGTGCGGGCCTAATATGTCTATACATTTTTCATAAGATAAATTGGTGTACCCGTCTGGGCCTGGTGACTTACCAGGTTTGAGGTCCTGGACTGCTTTTCTCACTTTCTCTAGGGTCACTTTGGAATTTAAAGTCTCTAAGTCATGTTCTTCTATTAAGGGGAGATCACAGGAATTAAGAAATCCCCTCATTTTGTGTAGATCTATGTGTTTTGTTGCTGTATAAAGGGTATTGTAAAGTTTTGTAAAAATCTTCTGGATCTTTTTTGGGTTCATTGTTTTTTCTCCCTTCGAGGTCTTAAATTGAAGTATCCTATTTTGTGTTGTTTTGGTTTGTAGTTTCCTGGCTAGTAACGGGCCAGGTTTATTGGCTTTATTGAATCCGATAGGAATAAATAGTACAACTGAACACACCACTCCTATCTGGTGGCACCTTAGATTGCACGCGCAGTGCCCCAAATTTGAAGTGGGAGGAACGACCAAGCATCTTTTTCCATCTCCCGCTTCCAAAGATCAATGCCATATACACTTCCCCTAATAGTGGACGTAACAGGGATTAAACCGATAGGAATAGTACTACTTAACAGTACACACCTTATAATAACGCAGACAGAGGCAACGCAGAGAGAGGAGTCTGAAGAAGAGGAGTCAGAGGAGGAAGGTGGCTTTGAGGAGGTGGAAGACCAAACACAGCAGGCGTCCCAGGGGGCTTGTTGTCACCTTTCGGGGACCCTTGGTGGCTGGGTGGAGGAAGAGACCTTCAATGACATCAGTGAGGACAAGGCTAGCTTGGTATCCAACCTTGTGCAAATGGGGAGTTTGCGGTTGTGCAAAGGGACTGTTTGCGGTTGTTTGCGGTGCATTAAACAGGGAGATTGGTCTGTTACTGTGAAGCGGGTGTAACCCTTACACTACCTGATTGATACAACATCATACCTGATGTTTTAAAGCATGTTATTTCAAACAATTTAGGAATGTTAGGTGATTTATGCCCTTTATGGCTTAAAACCAGACTCTGCATCAACTATGCAATTTTCTGTGGGAGTTTTGCCATGTATCCCCCTCCGGCATGCCACAGTCCAGGTGTTAGTCCCCTTGAAACAACTTTCCCATCACTATTGTGGCCAGAAAGAGTCCCTGTGGGTTTTGAAATTCGCCTGCCCATTGAAGTCTATGGCGGTTCGCCCGGTTCGCCCGCTCGCGAACATTTGATGAAATTTGCGTCCGCGGTTCGCAAACCGAAAATTTTATGTTTGCGACATCTCTAGGTATAACCTTAAATCGGTTGTGAGAGCTTTTTGTCCAAATGTTACACCTTGATGTTAATCTTTTAGCTTGCAATATTATGTCTCTTAGTCCTCATCCAGAAATCCTTCCTTTGCCATAAGAGATTTTAGTGTAGGGCGTATCCACACCAAGCATTACGCATGATACATTGCTCTAGTAGCCAAAAGAGAATGAGAACATCATCACATATAATAGCTGTCAGACTACGAATCCTCATCACGATTGCAAGTCTCGTGTAGCAAGGCGAGCTGTTGAAGCACAGAAGTCTTCCGAGCTCGGAGCACTTAGCCGATGAGCGCCAAAGGCGCTCATCAGCTCCGAGCCTCGCGCAGCAAGGCGAGCAGTTCAGGCATTGAACCTCATAGCACTTAGGCGATGAGCGCCTGCCTGCGAGCCTCACAAAGTGAGGTGAGCAGATGAGGCTTTGAAACACGTGGGACTTAGGCAGAAATGAGCGCCAAAAGCGCTCCTGTGAGCCTCAGAAACATGGGACTTAGCCTCCAAGCAGTTAGGAAATGCTAGATCGCCTTAGGCTACTATCAGTTAAGGAAGCAGGACTTAGAACAAGAAAATTGTGACACGCGGGACTTAGAAAAAAAGTATTACAAGACGTGGTCTTAGAAAAAAAACATGATGAGGGTGGAAAAATAAGAAGTTAACGGCCAAACTGCACAAATATAAAAAACACAAAAAGTTAAATACAAAAAAAATATCACACACAGCACGGGGGACAGCCAGGACACCTGGGATTGAGGTTGCATGCGTATTTAAGCCAAAATTGCCGAGTTTCGGCGCTCGTAAAATCGTCTAAGAGAGAAAAAAAATGGCGGCTGAAAAGATTTAGATGAGGCTACATGTCCCCGAACCGCACAAAACACCGCCAGCCGTGTACCACTTTTAGACAGGAACGTACAAGGTACAAAAAACACTATTACAAAGGACGGAAAATGCTTGCGAGCCACATAACACATAGACAATCAACACCATTTCACAATACTAACATTACGAACATGAAATGGCGCTTTTCCCAACTATACCAACACTTTGCCCTCATGCACCCAGCCTATTTATACTGCACAATTGGCACATTGATGACACTTTCTCCTCAGGACAGCAACAGTCCAACTTTATATTGTATGCTGCAGGAAGATAAAAAGAGATTGTTAGCTCTTCAGGCTATTTATTGCTGGATATAATAATTAGAAATAGGTAAAGCATATTAATGTATTAAGTAACAAAATTAATTAATTATTATTTAAAAAAAATATATATATATATACAGTATATATCTGTCTTTGCGATAAGTGCTGAAGATTGCTGCAAAGCACAAAACTGGAAGGAAACGAGGGGAGAGGCTCGCAATGAGCACGAAGGGGCTCAGAGGAGCAAAAGTACACAAGGAGAGATGCTCGCAATGAGTGCTGAAGGTGCTCAGAGGAGCAAAAGTACACGAGAAGAGAGGCTCGCAATGAGGGCCGAAGGTCCTCAGAGTTGAAAAAGCTTTACATTGTGTGGCAAACAGCATTGCCATGGCTTACATTTTTATTGCCCCGTCATTTTTGACTTGGCAAGTCGCTAGTCATCACATATATAGTTGTCAGCAGGCCGGCTTGGCAAAACCAGTTGGTAACACAACGGGGAAACTGTGGCCCTGGCAAAGCGAGGGCCGCGGATGCGACAACGCAAGGATGCGACCAGGCAGATGAGCGCCGTATGACTTTGGGGCCGCATTTGCGGAGGGGGAGGCTCTACGGCGCCTCACAAGCGCTTACAAACGCCCACAGAAGCGGGACTTATGTACTTACACAAAAAAACACCAACAAATTTTTTTGGGCAGACATTATGTACTCGCAAAAATACGACCTTAACGGACAACCCGAACGTAGTGCAAAACATAAAAAAAACACAAACTACACACAAAAATAAAATACTTTAAATAAAAACCTTACCCACAGCAAGTGGGGACACCCAGGACGTCTGCAAGACAGGTTACTCTTCGATTTCAGTCCAATTAATTACACACTCAAAAATCCGCTAAGCGACACAAAGAATGGGCGCAGAAAAAAACGAAAACAAAGCTACACGACGCCAAAAGCCGCAAAACACAGCAAAGATCATCCTAAATCATCCACACCCACGTACCACATACACATTCGCCGCCATTTTACAACACTAACTTACAGAATGCGGAAGTCCCCAGCTACACAAACGTCTTCCCCTCGCACATGCAGCCTATTTACACTACACACTGCACACATTGCTGACACACCTCAGCTCAACAACATTGCAAATCTACATTGGATGCTGCAAGACCATCAACACAGATTGCTAGCTCTCCAGCACATTCCTTGCTGCATATATTAATTACAAATAGGTAAAGTATAATAATTTATGATTTCATTAATTCATTCATTAGCATAAAAAAAAGAAAGAAAAAAAAGAAAATACCACAGTATCACAAAAAACCACAAAGACCTTCACTGCGAGCCTCACAAGGATCGCCAACGGTGCTCATAGGACACAAAGTACACCAGGGGAGAGCCTTGCAATAAGCGCCAAAAGGAGATCAGCGCAGGCCTTACAATAAGCACCAAAGGTGCTCATTGCGAGTCATGCGATGAGCGCCAAAGGTGCTCAGCGCGAGGCTCGCACTAAGCTCCGAAGGATCTCAGACCACCAAAACACTTACTCTCTGTGGCAAACAGCATTACCTGTCCTACAATTTTATTGCCGTAATTTTTTTACGGGCAAGTCGCTAGTTATTATAAGTAAAAACAAGTGCAGTAACTGTACAAGGAACTGTAAGAAATTTATATATAAACTGATTAAACTTTTGAGGATTCCACAAAACAAAAAGTGTACAATATTAATCATAACATTAATTGCAGAAAGTTT
The DNA here is from genome assembly GCA_027410445.1 of Discoglossus pictus. NCBI lineage: Eukaryota > Metazoa > Chordata > Amphibia > Anura > Alytidae > Discoglossus > Discoglossus pictus. Next base: position 193,767,630 of record CM050164.1, on the reverse strand, counting down.
GTGTGATATACAACATTGATTTTAAATGTGGGAAACTCTATAACTCTTTAATAATGTAGGTAAAACTAAGGGTCAGTTCAGAAGACGAATATTGGGGCATGTAAATGCAGTCTTTAATGAAGCAGATACACCAGTTTTTCGACATGTTAACTAGATACACATCAGCAATCTAAAGTTACTTAAATTATTTGGTGTTGATATTGTATATTTAAGTATTATAAGTTACTATCGACCTGCCCGTCAAAAATGACGGGGCAATACAATTTAAAGCCATGGCAATGCTGTATGCCACACAATGTAAAGCTTTTTCTACTCTGAGGACCTTCGTCGCTCATTGCAACTTCTCCTCTCGTGTACTTTTGCTCCTCTGAGCACCCTCGGAGCTCATCACAAAGACAGATATATATATCTATATTTTGTAAACTAATAATTAATTAGTTACTTAATAAATTAATATACTTTACCTATTTCTAATTAATATATCCAGCAATCAATAGCCTGAAGAGCTAACAATCTGTTTTTATTTTCCTGCAGCATACAATGTACAGTTGAACTGTTGCTGCCCTGAGGAGATAGTGTCATGAATGTCCCAACTGTGCATTAGAAATAGGCTGCAAACTGTTGGTTTAATTGTGTAAAGCTCCATTTTAGATTTGTAATGTTATTAGTTGCAAGTTAGTGTTGTAAACTGGCGTTGTTTGTCTGTGCTATGCAGTTCGCAAGCATTTTCCATCATTTGTGATAGTGTCTCCCGGGTGCTCGGGTTCGGCATGTTGTGGATCGGGTGGATAAATTATTGGAAGGGGCTGGTAATGAACCGGCGGTCTTGGTACACATTGGTACCAATGACAAAGTTAGTGGAAGATGGAGCATTCTAAAGAATGATTTTAGAGAATTAGGGAATAAGCTGAAGCAAGGACCTCCAAGGTCTGCTAGACAGAAGGAGCTTAGGGAGGTTAATGTGTGGCTAAAAAAGTGGTGCAGTGCAGAGGGTTTTGGGTTTTTAGAGCACTGGGCTGACTTCTCACTTGGGTACAATCTCTATAGCAGGGATGGATTGCACCTTAATGATGAGGGCGCTTTTGTGCTAGGGGATAGGATGGTAGAACGGCTAGGGGAGTTTTTAAACTTGTAGGTGGGGGGAGGGACTATATAGAAGTATTGGGGTAAAAAGGGGAGAGAGGGAAAGGGATGAATTAGTTACCCATGGGGGAGGAGAAGGGGGGAGGGTTACAATAGAAAGTAGGGAGGTATTAATAGGGGCCTCAAATACAGTGGCAGGCACTTCACAACAGCAGAGCCAGAGCAACATAAAGTGTATGATTGCTAACGCAAGAAGTTTGCCTGGGAAAATGGATGAGCTAGAAATCTTAGCAGTACTAGAAAAATGGGGCTTAATAGGCATTACGGAAACATGGTGGGATGAATCTCATGACTGGACTGTTAATCTGGATGGTTATAACCTATTTAGGAAAGATAGAGGAAATGGTAAAAGAGGAGGAGGGATCTGTCTTTATGTTAAGCCTGAATTTAAGCCTATAGTCAGAGAAGATATTTATGCTGGCACTAACAGCATCATTGAATCTTTGTGGGTTGAGCTAAATAGTGGAGGAGCTAATTCTAAACGCATATTGGTGGGAGTATGCTATAAACCCCCAAATATAGCTGAAAGTGAGGAAATACAATTATTGTTACAGATTGGAAATGCAGCTAAGCATGGTCAAGTTCTAATAATGGGAGACTTTAATTACCATGAAATAAACTGGATAAATGAGACCAGCAGCTCAGCTAAGGGGAGCAGGTTCTTGAGTACACTCAGGGATCATTATCTGACCCAGGTAATACAAGAACCTACTAGAAATGGGGCCATCTTGGATTTAGTCATCACAAGTAATATTGATTAAATATCAAATGTAAAAATAGGGGAACCCTTGGGGAACAGTGATCACAAAACAGTCTCATTTGAGATTGAATACAAAAAACAGAGTTGTAAGGGGCCAACAAAAACTCTAAATTTTAAAAGGGCTAACTTTAATGGGCTACGGGCAGCAATACAACATATAGACTGGGACAAAGAACTTACTGAAAATAAATGGACAACATTCAAATCCTTACTAAATAAACATACTCATCAGCATGTAACATGTGGAAATAAAATGAATAGGAGTAAATCACATCCTATGTGGCTTAACAATGACTTAAAGATCATGATGAGGAAAAAGAAACATGCATTTAAATTATACAAGAAGGAGGGGACAGAGGCAGCTTTATGTGACTATAGGGAAATCAACACGTCTTGCAAATGGCTATTAGACTGGCTAAAATAGAAAATGAGAAGTCAGTTGCAATGGAAAGTAAGACTAACCCTAAAATATTTTTTAAATATATTAAATGGGAAGAAGGCCAGGAAGGAATCGATAGGACCATTACAATGTGACACAGGCCATCTGATAATTAGTGACCAGGAAAAGGCAGATGAGCTAAATTGGTTATTTTCTTCGGTATACACATGGGAGGTACCAGTGGTTGGGACACCGCAACATAAGGGGGCTACACTACCTTTTACTAAATAATTGGTTAACCAGGAAGTAATACAAAAGAGGTTGGAGAAAATAAATGTTAATAAAGCCCCAGGTCCTGATGGAATACATCCAAGGGTACTGAGGGAGCTGGGTTCTGTAATAGCCAAACCATTATATCTAATCTTTCAAGACTCACTCACTACAGGGTCTCTACCAGATGACTGGAGAAAAGCAGAGGTGATACCTATATTTAAGAAGGGATCTAGAGCAAATCCAGGGAATTATAGACCAGTGAGCCTCACTTCTTTAGTGGTGAAGATTTTAGAATGGTTAATAAGGTTTAATATACAAGAATATTTCTATTTGAACAGGATTATAAGTAGGAGTCAACAAGTTCAACCTGTTAAGATCTCCTCTGATCTGCAATATGCGGAATAGTTATTAATTAAATTATTGATTAAATAATTATTAATAGTATAGTATTGGAGGATGAATAAAGAGTTAGTCCATCAAGTTCAACCTTTTTAGATCTCTATTGATCTTTTTAATGTGGACTATTTATTATTGTTTGTTAATTGTTATTTGATCCAGAGGAAGGCAAACAGAAAAAAAAAACCCATTGAAACTTTGTCAATTGTCTCATAAGGGGAAAAAAAGTAAAATTCCTTCCTGAACCCAGAAACTGGCGATCAAATTTCTCCCTGGATAAATATTCCTTTGCTAGTTATCTAGGATAGCCTTGAATGCCCTCTTTATTCAAAAATATATCTAACCCCTTTTTGAAGTTGTCTATCGAATTCGCTGTCACCACCTCCTTTGGTAGAGAATTCCACAGTTTAACCACCCTAACTGTGAAGAACCCTTTTCTTTGTTTAAGGTGAAATCTTTTTTCCTCTAACCTCAAAGGATGTCCTCTTGTCAGTTGATAATCTCTTGCTACAAAAAGTTCCCTCGACAAAGCCTTATATTCACCCTGGATGTATTTATATAACGCAATCATATCTCCTCTTAGATGCCTTTTTTCTAGAGAAAATAAGTTTTGGTTAGTCTTTCTTCATAACTTAGCCCCTCCATTCCCCATATTAGTTTTGTTGCCCTCCTCTGTACCTTTTCCAGCTCTAAAATGTCCTTTTTATGAAGTGGTGCCCAAAATTGTACTCCATATTCCAAATGAGGGCGTACTAGAGATTTGTATAGTGGCAGCATTATATTTGCTTCCCTGGCTTCTATACCCTTCCTAATACATGCTAATATTGTATTTGCCTTTGCAGCTGCTGCTTGGCTTTGAGCACTGTTACCTAGGTGGTTGTCCACAAGCACTCCCAAATCCCTTTCAATATCTGATACACCTAGATTTGCTCCATTAAGATTATAAATTGCATGACTATTTTTCCTTCCCAGATGCATAACCTTACATTTATTCGTATTAAATCTCATCTGCCATTTAGATGCCAATTCCTCAATTTTATGTAAATCCCTTTGAAGGGAAAGCACATCACTATCTGATTTAATTACCTTGCACAACTTCTTGTCATCAGCGAAAATGGAGACACCACACTCCAATCCTACCTCTAAGTCATTAATAAATATGTTAAAAAGGAGAGGACCTAATACTGAACCCTGAGGAACCCCACTTACCACATTAGTCCAATCGGAGTATGTTTCTTTTAACAACAACCCTTTGCTTCCTGTCTTTTAGCCAGCTCTCAATCCATGAGCAGATATTTACTGCAACTCCTGTATCTCTTTGTTTGCACAATAGTCTCCCATGTGGCACTGTAACAAAAGCCTTTGCAAAATCCCAAAAGACTACATCCACTGAGTTGCCTTGATCCAGGTTCCTACTAACCTCCTCATAGAAACTAATTAGATTTGTTTGACATGACCTATCCCTCATAAATCCATGTTGACTCCTACTTATAATCCTGTTGAGATAGACATATTCTTGTATGTTAAACCTTATTAAACATTCTAAAATCTTCACCACTAAAGAAGTGAGGCTCACTGGTCTATAATTCCCTGGATTTGCTCTAGATCCCTTTTTAAATATAGGTATCACATCAGCTTTTCTCCAGTCATCTGGTAGAGACCCTGTGTTGAGTGAATCTTGAAAAATTAAATATAATGGTTTGGCTATTACGGAACCCAGTTCCCTTAGTACCCTTGGATGTATTCCATCAGGACCCGGGGCTTTATCAACCTTTTTTTTCCCCAACCTCTTTTGGATTACTTCCTGTGTTAACCAATTATTTGGCAAAGGTAGTGTAGCCCCACTATGTTGCCGTGTCCCACCACTGGTACTTTAATTGTGTTTACCGAAGAAAAGAACCAATTTAGCTCATCTGCCTTTTCTTGGTCACTTTTTCAGTAGCAAATGCAATTCTAGTAAAAGGCTAGGAGTTTAAATAAAAGGAGGGCCTTCAAAGAAAAGGGAGGGCAGATTTATAGTGCAAAGGAGGAAAACTTTATATAAATATATTATATTATATTCTTTATTTTTCCCACTGAAATTTCGTAGACAATAATAATAATTATGAGTCAGTCCAGTGGCAACCTTATTCAGTGTACATCCTGTCATATGTATGCAATACTGGAACAGATGATCCAGGGTCCATACCTCTGTGAGAGGTGTGAGCATGTTGCCTCTCTGGAAGCTCAAATTGGAGATCTGGAGAGGAGAATTGCAGCACTTAGTGATATTGCTCCACTGGAAAGGGGGTTGGTGCTCACTGAGCACAGTTTAGCTGGGCCTAGCATGGAGGGTGGAGCTGGGGCTAGTGAGGATGTCCAGGGAGGCAGCTGGGTTACAGTTACAAGGGGAAGCAGGGGGAACAGGTGGAGGTAGGCCAGTTCTGAGTTGGCAAACAACAACAGATTTGCCAGATTGAGTGAAACTGTTGGCGATGTCCATTCAGGAATGGCAATGCCAGATAGAGCTGTTCCCTCTAACAGCCGGGCGAACAGCTCTACTGGAGAAGAGGGAGGGCAGAATAGGCAGAACAGACAGGTTTTGGTTGTAGGGGACTCTATTATTAGGAAGGTAGACAGGGTGATTTGTCACCCAGATCCAAGCAATCGAACAGTTTGCTGTCTCCCGGGTGCTCGGGTTCGTCATGTTGTGGATCGGGTAGACAAATTATTGGGAGGGGCTGGAAATGAACCGGCGGTCTTGGTACATATCGGTACCAATGACAAAGTTAGTGGAAGATGGAGTGTCCTAAAGAATGATTTTAGAGAACTAGGTAATAAGCTGAAGGCAAGGACCTCCAAGGTAGTATTTTCTGAGATACTATCAGTGCCACGTGCTAGCCCAGGGAGGCAGAAGGAGATTAGGGAGGTTAATGCGTGGCTAAAGATGTGGTGCACTAAGGAGGGGTTTGGCTTTTTAGAGCACTGGGCTGACTTCTCACTTCGGTACAATCTCTACAGTAGGGATGGATTGCACCTTAATGATGAGGGAGCTTTTGTACTAGGGGATAGGATGGTAGAAAGGCTGGAGGAGTTTTTAAACTAGTAGGTGGGGGGGAGGGACTAGATATAAGTAATGGGGTAGAAAGTGTAGAGGGTATAAGGGATGAATTAACAAATCATAGGGGAGGAGATGGGGGAGGGGTAGTATAGTCAATATGGAGGTAGTACTAAGTAATTCAAGTTCAGTGGCAGACACTTCAGAACTACAGACTCATAACATAAGGTGTATGCTTGCTAATGCCAGAAGCTTGACAGGAGAGTTAGAATTATTAGCAATTAATGAAAAATGGGATTTAATAGGCATTACCGAAACGTGGTGGGATGAATCTCATGACTGGACTGTTAATCTGGATGGTTATAACCTATTTAGGAAAGATAGAGGCAATGGTAAATGAGGAGGAGGGATTTGTCTGTATGTTAAGCCTGAATTTAAGGCTATAGTCAGAGAAGATATTTATGGTGGACCTAGTGATAAAGTTGAATGTTTGTGGGTAGAGTTAAATAGCGGAGCAGCAAATTCCAAAAGAATATTAGTAGGAGTATGCTATAAACCCCCAAATATAGCTGAACGTGAGGAAATACAATTATTGTTACAGATTGGAAATGAAGCAAAGCACGGGCAAGTTCTAATAATGGGAGATTTTAATTACCCTGAAATAAACTGGATAAATGAGACCAGCAGTTCAGCTAAGGGGAGCATGTTCTTGAGTACAATCAGGGATCATTATCTGGCCCAGGTTATACAGGAGCCTACTAGAAAAGAAGCTATCTTAGATTTACTCATTACAAATAATATTGATATTGTATCAAATGTTGAAATAGGGCAACCTTTGGGAAGCAGTGATCACAACACAGTCTCATTTGAGATTGAATTAAAAAAACAACATTTTAAGGGGCCAACAAAAACTCTTAATTTTAAAAGGGCAGATTTTAACGGTCTAAGGGCAGCAATACAACGTATAGACTGGGACAGAGAACTGATAGGTAAAAACACTGAACATAAATGGACAACATTTAAATCCTTACTAAATATACACACACATCGGCATATACCGTGTGGGAATAAAAGTAAAAGGAGTAAATCACAACCCATGTGGCTTAACAATGATTTAAAGATCAAGATACGGAGTAAAAAACAGGCATTTAAATTATACAAACAAGAGGGGACAGATACTGCTTTACGGGAATACAAGGAAATCAACAAGGCTTGCAAAAGCGCGATTAGACTGGCTAAAATAGAAAATGAAAAATTAATTGCAAAAGAGAGTAAGACTAACTCTAAAATATTTTTTAAGTATATTAATGGGAAGAAGGCGAGGAAGGAAGCTATAGGAACATTACAATGTGAAACAGGCTGACTGAAAATTAGTGACCAGGAAAAGGAAGATGAGCTAAATAGGTTCTTTTCCTCGGTATACACAAGGGAGGTACCAGTGGTTGGGACACTGCGACATAATGGGGCTACACTACCTTTGCCAAATAATTGGTTAACACAGGAAGTAATCCAAAAGAGGTTGGAAAAAAATAAATGTTAATAAAGCCCCGGGTCCTGATGGAATACATCCAAGGGTACTAAGGGAACTGGGTTCTGTAATAGCCAAACCATTATATTTAATTTTTCAAGATTCACTCAACACAGGGTCTCTACCAGATGACTGGAGAAAAGCTGATGTGATACCTATATTTAAAAAGGGAGCAAGAGCAAATCCGGGGAATTATAGACCAGTGAGCCTCCCTTCTGTAGTGGGGAAGCTTTTAGAAGGGTTAATAAGGGATAATATACAAGAAGATGTATATTTGAACATGATTATAAGTAGGAGTCAACATGGGTTTATGAGGGATAGGTCATGTCAAACAAATCTAATTAGTTTCTATGAGGAGGTTAGTAGGAACCTGGATCAAGGTAACTCAGTGGATGTAGTCTTTTTGGATTTTGCAAAGGCTTTTGATACAGTGCCACATGGGAGACTATTGGGCAAACTAAGGGATACAGGAATTGCAGTAAATATCTGCTCATGGATTGAGAGCTGGCTAAAAGACAGGAAGCAAAGGGTTGTTGTAAATGGAACATACTCTGATTGGACTAATGTGGTAAGTGGGGTTCCTCAGGGTTCAGTATTAGGTCCTCTCCTTTTTAACATATTTATTAATGACTTAGAGGTAGGATTGGAGTGTGGTGTCTCCATTTTCGCTGATGACACAAAGTTGTGCAAGGTAATTAAATCGGAAAATGATGTGCTTTCCCTCCAAGGGGATTTACATAAAATTGAGGAATGGGCATCTAAATGGCAGATGAGATTTAATACGAATAAATGTAAGGTTATGCATCTGGGAAGGAAAAATAGCCATGCAATTTATAATCTTAATGGAGCAAATCTAGGTGTATCAGATATTGAAAGGGATTTGGGAGTGCTTGTGGACAACCACCTAGGTAACAGTGCTCAAAGCCAAGCAGCAGCTGCAAAGGCAAATAAAATATTAGCATGTATTAAGAAAGGTATAGAAGCCAGGGAAGCAAATATAATTCTGCCACTATACAAATCTCTAGTACGCCCTCATTTGGAATATGGAGTACAATTTTGGGCACCACTTCATAAAAAGGACATTTTAGAGCTGGAAAAGGTACAGAGAAGGGCAACCAAACTAATAAGGGGAATGGAGGGGCTAAGTTATGAAGAAAGACTAACCAAATTAAACGTATTTTCTCTAGAAAAAAGGCGTCTAAGAGGAGATATGATTATCTTATATAAATACATCCAGGGTCAGTATAAAGATTTGTCGGGGGAGCTTTTTGTGCCAAGAGGTTTTCAACTGACAAGAGGACATCCCTTGAGGTTAGAAGTAAAAAGATTCCACCTCAAAGAAAGAAAAGGGTTCTTCACAGTACGGGTGGTTAATCTGTGGAATTCTCTACCAGAGGAGGTGGTGACAGCGGATTCGATAGATAACTTTAAAAGGGGACTAGATTTATTTCTAATTAAAAAGGGTATTCAGGTTTATCATGGATAATTAGAGAGACAGTAATGATCCAAATTTAACATTTCCCCTTTAGACAATTGGCTAAGTCTTGCTTTTTTTTTTTTTTTTTTTCCTTTCTATTTGCCTTCCTCTGGACTAATTAATAATAATAAAAAAAAAAAAAAAACATTCAATAATTGATTAATAATTAATTAACAACTAATGAATTAATAGTTAATCCGCATATTGCAGATCAAAGGAGAACTTAAAAGGTTGAACTTGATGGACTGAAAGTCTTTTTTCAACCTTAAATACTATGGCCCTCATTCAATTGCAATTTTGCCAATTGAATAGGCCTCTAAATAAGCATATAGCATATTTTTTTTAAAGAAGTTTTTAGTTAGTGAAAATCTTGCTTTTGGATAGATATTTACTAACTAAAAACTTCTTTAAAAAAATATGTTATGTGCTTATTTAGACCCCTATTCAATTGGCCAAGTTGCAATTGAATGAGGGCCTATGTAACTATGTAACTAATTATCAGATGGCCTGTGTCACATTGTAATGTTCCTATAGCTTCCTTCCTCACCTTCTTCCCATTAATATACTTACAAAATAATTTAGGGTTAGTCTTACTCTCTTTTGCAATTAATTTTTCATTTTCTATTTTAGCCAGTCTAATTGCCTTGTTGATTTCCTTGTATTCCTGTAAAGCAGTCTCTGTCCCCTTTTCTTTGTATAATTTAAATGCCTGTTTTTTACTCCGTATCTTGATCTTTAAATCATTGTTAAGCCACATTGGATGGGATTTACTCCTTTTACTTTTATTCCCGCACGGTATATGCCGATGTGTATGTATATTTAGTAAGGATTTAAATGTTGTCCACTTGTGGTCAGTGTTTTTACCTGCCAGTTCTCTGTCCCAGTCTATACTTTGTATTGCTGCCCTTAGACCGTTAAAATCTGCCCTTTTAAAATTAAGAGTTTTTGTTGGCCCCTTAAAATTTTGTTTATATAATTCAATCTCAAACGAGATTGTGTTGTGATCACTGTTTCCCAAAGGTTGACCTATTCCAACATTAGATACTATATCAATATTATTTGTGATGAGTAAATCTAAGATAGCTTCATTTCTAGTAGGCTCTTGTACAACCTGGGCCAGATAATGATCCCTGATTGTACTCAAGAACCTGCTACCCTTAGATGAACTGCTGGTCTCATTTATCCAGTTTATTTCAGGGTAATTAAAATCTCCCATTATTAGAACTTGACCATGCCTAGCTGCATTTTCAATCTGTAACAATAATTGTATGTCCTCACTTTCAGCTATATTTATAGTTTCAATGTGTAATTGGAGCACCTTTGTTGCTAAGTCCCGCGTTTTTCATTGCCTTCACTGTTCACCTCACTTCGCGGGGCTCTGAGGCAATGAGCGCCTTTGGTGCTCATCGCCTTTGTGCTGCGAGTTCTAGTGCCTTAACGGCTCACCTTCGACTCTCATCGCCTAAGTGCTGCGAGTTAACGGCTCATCACTCTACGTGAGGCTCGCATGCGATTAGCACCTTCGACGCTCATCGCCTAAGTGCTCCGAGTTAACTGCTCGCCTTGCTACACGAGGTTCACAAGCGGTGAGAACCTTTGGCACTCATCGCCTAAGTCGTACGCACGACACAAAGTGTGATGACGTCTCGTAGTTTGACAACTATTATATATGATTACATAGACTTAAATCACAGTCAATATCAGTACTGAATGAAGGGTTTACCTATCTCCCATTTATTTAGGAAAAATATCTCAAGTATATTTTGATGGAATTGGCATTACTTGACAGTGTAATACTCTTCACTTTGTACTGTAAATATTTTTCTATAGAGAGGTTGAATCTCTACACTAATAAATCATAGATACACAGCCTTGTTAAATTGTGATTCAGCCAATTGAATAGGGCTCTATATAAGCACATAGCACATTTTTTACAGTTTTAACTCTCACAATATTTAGATTTTGACTAGCAACCGCAATTTAAAGAAGGTGACATGATAACAATGGGTTAATCTATTTGGAAGAATTAATGGCTAATGTGTCAGATATATTTCACCTGATGATGTTCCTAATGTTTGAAAATGATATGGTAAGATAAAATAATTATTTACTTCACTATAAGTACTCTTCATGATGTGAAAGAGCACAAGATTCCATGTTAAAATGACCTATTGCTTTCTTTAATTACACTAATACCTGCTAGAAATCTAAGGTCTTTTTACAAACACACTCCTGATTGTTCCATGATTAACAGTATCTGTCGACACTGAGAGGGGAGCACAAGATTTACACAACTATAAGAATGCCGGAGGAGACGTTAATGCCCAACTGATCCCAGCAGTCCTTTATCTGCACAGATGAATTTGGGAAGGGTTAACTCTCTCTCTGCTAATGCTATCTGCATGGAACTGTTGCTGTGACTGTGTGTGGGGGCACTGCCAGTGACTCATGTAAACAGACACTTCATTTATTTTTATATTTTTTCTGTGAAAAAGGCACCTATTTCATAAATGGAAAATATTTTTAAACATGCTTTTAGAAGAACTTCACAGTGATGTGCTCCAAGTTGTGATGAAGCCATTTATCACATATAATAGATTTGTAGTCACGTTTGCGAGCCTTGCAAAGCAAGGCGAGTCCTTAACTCATAGAAGCCTTCCGAGCTTGGAGCACATAGGCGATGTGCGCTGAAGGTGCTCATCTCCTTGTGAGCTTTGCTAGAGAGGCAGGGGTTAATGCATAGAAGCCTCCCGAGCTCGGAGGGGAGGCGAGCAATTGAGGCATTGAAACACGCGGGCCTTAGCCTGCAAGGGGCTAAGAAAAACTTGCTTAGGCTGCAAGCAGTTGAGGAACACAGGCAAAAAAACGACCTTGCAAAAATACGACTGTAACAGTCGAACAGCAGAAATCGGAAAACACAAAAAACAAGACAAAGTTAAAAAACTAAGTAAAAAAACACACAGCACAAGGGGGAACGCCAGGACGCATGGGGGTGAGGTTGCATGCAAATTTAAGCTGACTTTGCTGAGTTTCGGCAATCAAAAATCGGCTAAGCAAGAAAAAAAATGACGGGCGAAAAAAAATGAAAATGAGGCGAAAGGAGACCGAAGTGCGCAAATAACCGCTAGGAATGTACGAGTTAGCCAGGAACGATCTCAGAATTTCGTAGGCAAAAAAAACGACCTTGCAAAAATCCAAATTTAAGGGCCGAACCAAGGAAATCGAAAAACACGAAAAACAAGACAAACGTAAAAAATAAAAAAACACTCACACACAGCACAGGGGGGCGGCAGGATGCCTGGGAGTGAGGTTGCACGTGAACTTAAGCCGAAATCGGCACGTTTCAGAACTCGGAAGTTGGCTAATCAGAAAAAAAAAATGTCGGTCGAAAAAAATGAAAACGAGGCTAAAGGAGACTGAGGTGCGCAAATCACCGCCAGGCATGTACGAGTTAGCCAGGAATGTAGGAGATACACAATTTACCATTAGAATGGATGGAAATTGCTTGCAAGACAAGTAACTTATAGAAAAAAAAAACGCCTTTCTGCAACACTAACTTGCAAATAATAACATTACAATTCTAAAATGGTGCTTTACATGCCTAAACAAACGGTTTGGCCTTGCGCACGCAGACTATTTACACTGCACACTTGGCACATTGCTGACACTTTCTCCTCAGGTGATCAACAGTCCAACTGTACATTTTCAGATGCAGGAAAATCCAAAGAGATTGTTAGTTCTTCAGGATATTGATTGCTGCATATCACATATATAGTTGTGAGCATGCAAGCTGTTGCTAACGCTTGCGGGCTCGCATAGCGAGCCTGCGGACCTCGCAAAGCGAGGGCCGCAGTTGCTGGCATGGAGCGCCAAAGGCGCTCCTTGCCAGCAACTGCGGACCTCGCCAAATTTACATAGTTACGAAAGCAAAATACGAGACACGTTACGACCCATTACGACCTCGCAAAAATCGTCCGAAACCCGCGCACATGAAAACATGAAAAACACAATAAATACACACAACAAATACATAAAAAGCCTACCTAAAGCAAGGAGGGGCACCCAGGATCTCGAAAACTGAAGTTACACCTCAATTTAACTGCAAATAGAAGAGTTTAGACACTCAAAAATCCCCTAAGCGAAAGAAAAAATGGCCGCAGAAAAAAACGAAAACGAGGCTACAGCAGTCTAAAGACACAAAACACCACCAAACACCTACGGATTTCACGAAAAAGACGTATGAGATCCGAAAACAAGGACACAACCCGCGTGACCCCAAAAACATTATGTAGCGGAGAGGCAATATTCCCCAGGTTATCTCCGCTTATAATTCCAGTGAGGCTCAGGAACAAGTAAATGGTAAATCCACAGGCAAGGTTTCCAACAGGTAAAATAATAGCAATATCCCAACCGCAATCCCAATAACTGGACGGCACACAGTTTCAGGAGTAGAACTCCTCTTTAATTTGTTATATGCAGAAATATTTATACACATCTCTCCCCACAGGCAATACACATGCCCATATTTGGCCACACAATACACATAAAAAGAACAATAGGTGTGGTCACCCCTCCCATGGACTAGCCGGCTACTTTGATACAATAACAGACATTGATAAGATAATGCTTCTCTTTGTTCCATCTTTCACAAGGTGAACACTTTACACAATAGGGCTCTCCTGCCTCTAGGAGACCCTAATAGGATTATGTATTCTGCTAGGGGTCTGCAATAGTCTGGCTAATATTCTGCAGAGCATAAACCAACATACATATAGTAGGATCATATTTTAACCATAATAATCATAAAACAGGGTAAAACAGTGATGGGTTCCGTTACACACCTCCCCCATGACCATAAGCCGGCATACACGGTCTGATCCCAACGGATCGGCCTGGGGATGTCCGGACAAAATGATTTGTTGGTCACTTCTACAGTTTGACAACCCATCAGCATTACTGCAATTCACATTTCCTCACATTTCAAGAACAAAACAAACGCACACTTCATACAGCATTCACAGCAATAAACATTTCAAGGAGAGGGAAAATACATTTTACAAACTGGTTTCAGACAATTAAATAATGAAGCAGAGAATGAACTGAAGTCCTTTAGCAAAACCATCCCTAGTTGCAGAGTACAATCCTCCCCCAGCTCGTGGACGGGCCCCTATTGCACAGAGCCCACTGTTCTTCCCCTGTACACCCACCCAAAAAAATCCAGGATCCCATCCCAACAATCCAGGATCCCAGTGTCCAAAAGGTGGGCCACAATCTCTGTCCCATAGAAACTCCTTTCCATATAAAACGTTCCCGCTCATCCACTCTATTGTCGGCTGATGCTCGGTACTTTTGGAGGTTGGGGTCCTGTCTAGTTTCCCTCCCAAGCTCTTTGGGGTTGTCCCACGCTATGGGTCTCTCTGTGGCATTAGTGCTAAGTGTCTGCTTGTGGCTTACCTGGGTCTCCCGACCTGTTGTAGGATCGTCCTCGGTACGGGTCTGTGAGCGGGTGACCACAGGGTAAGCTTCTCCTGTGGTGGGGGTCTGGGGCTCAAAAGCAGACGTGAGCCTCCCCAGATCGTTCCCCAATAAAACCTCCGCTGGTAACTGCGGCATCAACCTCACCTCCACATGCCCTGCCCCCGCTCCCCAATGCAAATGAACCCTTGCAGTGGGTAGCCGGTATACTGCTCCCCCGGCTACCCTGACGGCCACAGTCTTGTTAAATTTAGCCTGGTCTGAAACCAGGTGACTTTTTACCAAGGTGATGGTAGCCCCTGAGTCTCGCAGCCCTTGGACCGCTTTACCCTCCAGGTATACGGTCTGCCTGTGATGCTGCCGATTATCAGCATTGGCTTGGACTGGATTTGCCTCGTGCAGCACCTCCCATTGTTCCACGGTTGTAATGGGAACAGCTGAACCATATGGCGTGGCTACTATGTCCTGGTAGTGGTGGGCTGCGGTTGCTCTCGGCGGTGGTGGTGGGACTGGACGTATCCAGGTGGACCGGTCTCGCAGCTGTGGACATTCCCTTTTATAGTGTCCCCATTTCTGGCAGTGGTGACAGGGGCCAGAAGCGGGCTGGCGGAAACGTGGCTGTGCAGCGGGCGGTGGTGGTGGTGGCAGTGTTCTCGGTGGGGCTGGGGTGTAGCTGGTTCCTCCAAAGGTTTTAAAAGGAATCTTTGTTGTTACAGGTTTTTGCTGCCTGCGTGCATCTAGGTACTCATCTGCCTTCCTGGCAGCTTCGGTGAGGGAGGTAGGGTTTCGGTCTATTACCCACTCTTGTACCTCGCCAGTTACTCCCTCATAAAACTGCTCCAACAGCATCATCTGTATCACATCCTCCATGGACCGTGCCTTGCTCGCTTGTACCCACCCAAGTGCTGCCCTTTGTAGCCTGCATGCCCACTCTGCGTGTGAGTCTTTTTCCACCTTCTTTAAGTCCCTGAATCTCCGCCGGTATGCTTCTGGTGTTATAGCATACCTGGCCAGAATAATTTCCTTTACTTTGTTATAGTTCCTTATTTCCTCATTAGGTACAGTACGATATGCCTCGGCTGCCCTCCCCGTTAGCCTTCCTGCCAAAATCGGTACCCAGTCCTCTGTGCTGATTTTATGCAGGGCACACAGTCTTTCAAAATCCTGCAGGAAAGCGTCTATATCTTCCTTTGCCTCCACATACGTTTTAAAAGCCTGGTATGGTATCTTAGGCTTACCTTCTTGTGGCATATTTATTGCAGAGCTGCATTCTGGGGCTGTTTGTTTCCTCAACATAAATTCCTGGACTTCTGTCATGGTCCTTGAAATAATTTCTGTGGCAGGTTGTTCCTCATAAAAAGACAGCCGAAATTGTACCTGCCTCCGGAACTCCACTTATTCCGAATTTTCTCCCGAATCCCCCTGTTCGGGAACCGAATCTCCGTCCATTCGCTACTCCTCCATCAGCTCAGTAATGAGTACCGCTTTCTTCTTATTGCTGGCTTGTATACCCCTTGCCTCCAGGAGGTCTTTTAGCGTGGAGCGTTTTAGTGTGGAAAAATCAATCTCCCTCCGTACTCCATTTATGCTTGTTCCTCTGTGAGTCTGGATCCCAGCGCTGCCAACCAATGTAGCGGAGAGGCAATATTCCCCAGGTTATCTCCGCTTATAATCCCAGTGAGGCTCAGGAACAAGTAAATGGTAAATCCACATGCAAGGTTTCCAACAGGTAAAATAATAGCAATATCCCAACCGCAATCCCAATAACTGGACGGCACACAGTTTCAGGAGTAGAACTCCTCTTTAATTTGTTATATGCAGAAATATTTATACACATCTCTCCCCACAGGCAATACACATGCCCATATTTGGCCACACAATACACATAAAAAGAACAATAGGTGTGGTCACCCCTCCCATGGACTAGCCGGCTACTTTGATACAATAACAGACATTGATAAGATAATGCTTCTCTTTGTTCCATCTTTCACAAGGTGAACACTTTACACAATAGGGCTCTCCTGCCTCTAGGAGACCCTAATAGGATTATGTATTCTGCTAGGGGTCTGCAATAGTCTGGCTAATATTCTGCAGAGCATAAACCAACATACATATAGTAGGATCATATTTTAACCATAATAATTATAAAACAGGGTAAAACAGTGATGGGTTCCGTTACACATTACAAACACAATAAATACACACAACACATAAAAAGGTTACCCACAGCAAGGGGGTGCACCTAGGACCTCTGCAAGTGAAGTTATACCTCGATTTAACTCAAAATTTCAGAGTTTCAAAAATCACCTAAGCAAGAGAAAAAATGGCTGCCGAACAAAACGTAAACGAGGCTAAAGGCCCCTTAACACACAAAACACCACCAAACAGCTACGGATATTCTGAAAAAGTCAGACGACATACAAAACGAAGGAACTAAATTAGCCACAGCCGCACACCACACATTAGGCGCCATTTTAGAACAATAACTAATACAATCCGGAACTACACAGCTACCCTAATGGATTTGCCTCATGCACGCACACTATTACACTGCACACATTCTTACACTGCAGCTCCACAGCACTGATGATGCAGCAACATGAAAACAGATTGCCAGCTGTTCAACACAATGCTTCCTGCATATATTACTTCACAATAGGTAAAGTATATTAATTTTTTATTTTATTAATTATTCATTGCCATACCAAAAAAAAACACCAACGCTGCTCATAGGACACAAACAACCAAGAGCCTCGCAATGAGCGCCAAAGGTGCTCAGCGCGAGGCTCGCAATGAGCGCCGAAGGATCTTAAAACACCAACAAAATTAATTTTGCACGCAAACAACATTACCTGCCTTACAATCTTATTGCCGTAATTTTTTGACGGGCAAGTCGCTAGTTAAATATAAAAAGGGAAATTATATTCATTTATTAATTAATGTGAATTTATTAATTCACTGTACTAAATACATTTTATATTTTATACTGTACTTATATATCTATCTTCTCGATGAGCGCTGAAGGTGATCGTTGCAAATGAGGAAACTTGAAGTACACAAGGGGAGAGGCTCGAAATGAGCGCCAAAGGTCCTCAGAGGAGCAGAAGCCTTACATTGTGTGGCAAACAGCATTGCCATGGCTTCAAATTTTATTGCCATCATTTTTGAGGGGCAAGTTGCTAGTTATCACATAGTTGTTTGGCTCCTTTTAAAATCATAATGATAACAGGAATCACCCACGTGGCCCTGATCAAAAGTTTACATACCCTTGAATGTTTGGCCTTGTTACAGACACAAAAGGTGATAATTAAAGGTTAACTTCCCACATCTGTGCCTGTGTATAAATAGTCAATGAGTTTGTTAGCTCTCACTTGGATGCACTGTGCAGTCTAGATAGTGAGCCATGGGGAGTACAAAATAACTGTCAAAAGATCTGCGTAACAAGGTAATGGAACTTCATAAAGATGGAAAAGGATATCCAAATCCTTCAAAATGCCAGTAGGGACTTTTCAATCACTTTTTAAGAAGAGGAAAATGTGTTATTTCTTGTTACCAAGTCAAGGTCAGGTAGACCAAGAAAGATCTCAGCCACAACTGCCAGAAGAATTGTTGTAATACAAAGAAACCCCCACAGGTAACCTCAGGAGAAATACAGGCTGCTCTGGAAAAAGACGGTGTGGTAGTTTCAAGAAGCACAATACGACGAGACTTGAACAAAAATTAGCTGCATGGTCGAGTTGCCACAAAAAAGCCCAGTTACAATATGCCCGACAACACACTGACACACCTCACAGCTTCTAGCACACTGTAATTTGGAGTAACAAGACCAAAATAGAGCTTTATAGTCACAACCATAAGCGCTATGTTTGGAGAGGGGTCAACAAGGCCTATAGTGAAAAGAATACCACCCCCACCGTGAAGAATGGTGGTGGCTCCACTGATGTTTTGGGGGGGTGTGAACTCTAAAGGCACGGGGAATATTGTGAAAATGTATGGCAAGATGAATGCACCATGTTAACAGAAAATACTGGCAGACAATTCGCATTCTTCTGCACGAAGGCCTCGGCACTCATTGCAGCATTAGTTGTACGGTCATGAGCAAGGCTGTAACATTCCAGAGCATTACCAACAAACTCGCAATGGCCACAAATGTTATATATATATAGTCAATTTGTGAGGACTCACAAGGGGTTAAACAACTGTTCGTAACATGATATAAAACCAAATAAAATATCAATACTGCACCCTAAAATACTGGGAAAGCAACATAAGACATTATAAGTAGTTGCACAGCAGTCGCAAGCTTGCAAATCTGCAGAAAATAAATATTTTTTTAATACATATCATGGAACCCATATGCAATAGACCAGTAGATTTATTGTTCGCAAATTGTACTTCTAAACATTAATGATTTGTGATTTAAACTCCATATTTTATTGATGTCATGATGATGGTCTTTTTTACTATTGGCTCTGTCTAAGCTTACAGGTCTTGCTTAATTGATATATCACATATATAGTTGTGAGCGTACGGGTCGTTGCTCACGCTTGCGGGCCCGCGTAGCGAGCCCGCGGCCCTCGCGAAGCGAGCCGCGGCCCTCGCGTAGCGAGGTCACAGGGCAAGGGCCTCAGTTGCTGGCATGGAGCGCCTTCGGCGCTCCATGCCAGCAACTGAGGCCCCTCGCGAAGCGAGGGCCTCAGTTGCTGGCGAGGTCACTGGGCAAGGGCCTCAGTTGCTGGCATGGAGCGCCGAAGGCGCTCCATGCCAGCAACTGAGGCCCCTCGCGAAGCGAGGGCCTCAGTTGCTGGCGAGGTCACTGGGCAAGGGCCTCAGTTGCTGGCATGGAACGCCGAAGGCGCTCCATGCCAGCAACTGAGGCCCCTCGCGAAGCGAGGGCCTCAGTTGCTGGCGAGGTCACTGGGCAAGGGCCTCAAACCCTCGCAAACTTCACGTCGCTACTCAAAAAACACGACACACAAATTACGACACTCGCTAAATTTTACGAGGAACGCAAACAACCTACGAAACACGTTACCACACATTACGACCTCGCAAACATCGGACGCAACACACCGACATACAAACATTTAAAACACAATACATACACACAGCACATACATAAAAACCTTACCTACACCAAGAGGGAGCACCCAGGACCTCAAAAATGCAACTTAGACCTCGATTTTACTTGAAATAAAAGAGTTTTGAGACTAAAAAAAAATCTAAGCGACAGAAAAAATGGCCGCCGAACAAAACGAAAACGAGGCTACAGCACTCTAAACTCGCAAAACACCACATGAAACTCGCAAAACACCACAAGAAACTCGCAAAACGCTACAAACCACCTACGGATATTCATACCACACAGTGCACACATTCATCACGCTTACACAGCAGCTCCACACCACTAATGCTGCAGCAACATCAACACAGATTGCCAGCTCTTCATCACAATGCTTCAAAATAGGTACAGTATATTCATTTAGTAATGTATTACATATTTCATTATTATACACCAAACAGCATTAGCTACCTTACAATTTCATTGCCGTCATTTTTTGACGGGCAATTCGCTAGTGTCATAATATTATTAACTAGCGACTTGCCCATCAAAAAATGAGGGCAATAAAATTGTAAGGCAGGTAATGCTGTTTGCCACAGAGAGTAAGTGTTCTGGTGGTCTGAGATTCTTTGGCGCTCATTGTGAGCCTTGCGCTGAGCACCTTTGGCGCTCATTGCATGGCTCGCAATGAGCGCCTTTGGAGCTCAATGCGGCCCTCTGGTTTAATGTATTTGTGGTTTTTGGCGATACTGTGTTTTTTTTTGTTTTTTTTTGTTTTGTGCATATTTTTTTTATGGTAATTATTTAATTAATTAATTAAATCATAAATTAATATACTTTACCTATTTGTAATTAATATATACAACAAGGAATGTACTGAAGAGCTAACAATCTGTTTTGATGTTCCTGCAGCATACAATGTAGATTTGCAGTGTTGTTGAGCTGAGGTGTAAGTGTCAGCAATGTGTGCAGTGTAAATAGGCTGCGTGGGCGAGGGAAAGAAGTTTGTGTAGCTGGGTACTTCCGCATTCTGTAAGTTAGTGTTGATTAATGGCGGCGAATGTGAATGTGGATGATTTAGAGTCCTTGCTAATGGTGTATGTTGTAGGTCGTACAGGTTTTTGTTAAAATCGTATCTGCTTGGCGGTGTTTTGGGCTTTAGGGGTCGTGTAGCCTCGTTTTCGTTTTTTGGGGCGGATATTTTTCTAAACTTTGGACTGAAATCGAGGTCTAACCTGTCTTCCAGACATCCTGGGTGTCCCCCCTTGCTGTGGGTAAGGTTTTTATTGTATTTTTTGTGTGTATTTTGTGTTTTTTTAATGCTTTCTGCTGTGCGCGGGTTGTCCGTTAAGGTCATATTTATTTTCCTAAGTCCCGCTGCTCGTATTTTTTTGTGTAAGTTCGTATTTAGCCATTGCGTGTTTTGTGTTTTTTTTCAAAGTCCTGCTTTTGTGGGCGTTTGTAACAGCTTGTGAGGTGCCGTAGAGTCTCCACCTCCTCAAATGCAGCCCCTCGCTTTACGACGGTCCTCATTTGTGGCCTACAATGAGCTTTCGGCTCATTGCAGCCGAAGTGAAAGCCACCACCTCCGCAAATGCGGGCCCTCGCTTCTCAAGGGTCCGCATTTGCGCTCCAAAAGTCGTAGGGGGTCGTAGAGATGAGCGCCTAGGGTGCTCATCTTTACTAACGAAAGGAGCGCCTTTGGCGCACCTTGACAGCAACTGCGGTCCTCTCTTCATGAGGGCCACAGTTGCGGCGGGTTCGATACACGTTAGCAACGACCCGTATTGCTGAGAACTACATATGTGACTAGCGACTTGCCCGTCAAAAAATGACGGCAATGTGATGTATATGTTTGTAAAGTTGTTTAGTTATTAATATACATATTTGACACTTGTAAGTATTGTGATATGAACGTGTTTTTTTGTAAAATGTTGAGCTAATGGTTTTTTAACATGAAATTTGTATCTAAAGAATTATTAACTTCAATATACATTGAATCCAGAGGAAAGCAAAGAGTAAAAAGCCTTGTTTAAACGTACACAATTTTAACATGAAGTTTGAAATATATGTAAGCAATAAACTTGGAAGTATATTTTTTTAAACTTGAACTTTATTTTCTTTGTAAGTTTGGAACTTGACAAAACATTTGTAGAATTTGGAACATTATAAACAGTAACATAGTGAATACATTTTGTAACATAATTTTGTATTAAAAGTATTAACAGTTGAATGTAAAAAAAGTTGCACTTTAAAGTAATTATTATTGTAAACTTGAGGTAATGTTTTTTTAACATGCAATTTCTATCTGAGGAATTGTTAAATTCAATATACATTTAATGCAGAGTAAGAGAAACATTATAAAAACCCTCCTTTAAACGTACCCAATTTTAACATGAAGTTTGTAATATGTTTAAGTCAGAAATTTCTTATGTGTGTAAGTAAGAAACTTGAAAAAACATTTTTACAACTTGGAACATTATAAACAGTAACATAGTGAATTATTATTTAAACATAATTTTGTATTAAAAGTATTAACATTTGAATGTAAAAACAGTTGAACTTTAAAGTAATCAGTATTAACATGCAATTTCTATCAGAATAATTGTTAACTTCAATATACATTGAATGCAGAGGAAGGCATACAGAAAAAACTCTCCTTAAAATGTACCCAATGAAATGAATTACTTCCTGACCACATGCAGTGGCGATAAACATTAATCCAGGGAGTAATCTTAAGATAACAGACAATATTTACATTGTGACTTAAAAGGTGCTTGAGCTCTTAACATGAACTTTGTAATATGTTGAAGTAAAGAACTTGAAAATATTGTTTTCAAACTTGTAACATTAGAAACAGTAACATAGTGAATTAACATTTTAAGATAATTTGTCCAAAAAATGCAAGGCAAGTATTTTGTGAGGCTAATCATCCCTAAACAGTACTTCGATTAATTATGACTGAATGAAACAACAAATTGTAATTTATTTTTGAAGACTTTTAAAAATTTTTTGCATGGGTTTAATTTCTATACTGAAAAGTTATAGTACTTCATAGTAGACAATGTTTTTAGTAAAAATACGTCCATCTTCTAATAAATCACATTGACTTTCATTCTTTTCAATGTAAACTTTAATAGCCTGTGGATTTTTGCACCGTGACAACGCAACGTACAATTGACCATGTGCAAATACTGGTTCTTCCAAGAAAATACCCACAGATTTGAACGTTTGACCTTGTGATTTATTAATGGTCATGGCAAATGCCATAATAATGGGAAATTGTCTTCTTTGAAGTATAAAAGGGAGACTACTTTCACTTGGTGCCAAATCTATTCTTGGTATGAAAACTCTCTCTCCTTTATGGGTGCCAGTTAAAATTTTAGTATCTATAAAATGGTACTTTAATTGTTGAACAATTAATCTTGTCCCATTGTATAGGCCTTTTTTGGGGTTCATATTTCACAGTAACATGATAATTGCACCTTTCTTTAGCTGCAAAATATGTGGTAGCATTCCAGAAGGAGTTAGTGAGTTTATGCATTCAGTAGAAAAGTTAGCCTGACTTTCATTGTCATCAGCAAGTACAGAATCAGCACTGTGATAATTTCTTTGTGGTGCATTCATTTTTTTAAAGATTTCATTATTGAGGATTAATGCATCTTTATTTTTACACGTCAGTATGACTTGGTTGGCAAGCTCGGAATATTCTTCGTTATTTATGCTCCCTTCAAATATAGCCGATATAATATCTTGTTGACAAATCATATGAGGTGGGATCTCTACAGTGTCGTCAGGTAAATGTAGTATTTTTTCTGTTCTGCCTTCTCCAATTTTAATAAGCCAATCATTGAAATCAGTTTGGCCTTCTGATCTCATATTTTGTTGCAGTTGAAGATGGGTAAATTGTTTCCATACTGTGCTTGACTTTATACAGATTTTGATAATGTGAGTTCGATTTCCATGTACAACGACAGGTAATGTTTGTCTAAAATCGCCACCCAACAACATTACCTTTCCACCAAATGGAAAAGTATTATCCATGACTTCACGAAGCAAACGGTCAATACATTGGAGGGCATAGCATGACATCATTGTGGCCTCATCTATTATAATTAATTTACATTTCTTCAATTTCTTTGCTTGTAATGATGTCATGCGAATATCTGACACAGAAGTTTCTAAAATAGGCACTGGCAGTTTAAATCCACTATGAACAGTTCTTCCACCTTCTAATAAAAGTGCAGCAATTCCAGTAGTGGCAAACGCCATTGCTATTTGACCTTGTGCTCGTACTGAACTCATTAATAAATTATACAGATAGGTTTTTCCTGATCCGCCAGGTCCATCAAGATAGAAATAATGCTCTGTCACCATGTCATCATCTATTGCATTTTTAATGGCATGAAATGCTTGCAATTGTAATGTATTTAAAGTTGCAAGTCTTTCTTCTGTTCATTCTGCTTGTAGTTGAATGTCATAGTCTTCAAAGTTTATGTCATCTATAAGACCTGGATCAGGCAAATTAAAACTTGCACAACTTAATCCATGAGTTAAAAATACTTCTTGGATTTCCATTAACGCTTTTAAGTGTGCAATGGGTTCATTGTATTGTCGCATAAAGTCTTCAGCCATATTACTTTTAAAAGTCTCCCACAAAGCTAATGGATTTGGAGCATTTTAGAAGATACAAATAAAAGCAAATTGTTCTCTCATCTGTCGTGGCATTTGACATTGTGCTGCTCCTTCTAAACATCTTTCCCACTCTGTATCTTCAGCGAGTAAGTTTCTATGTCTTGCAGCTAAATGGAAGGATTCATATACAATGTCATTAACAGTTCTTAAGTGTTCAAAACTTTGTGCTCCTGGAACATTTAAAAGTAATATCTGTAAGCAAAAACGTTCAACATCTCTTGGACTGACTGTGTAAATTCTTGGAGTTATTTTATTGCCTCTGCTTTTTCTTGGTCTCCATAATCCATTCACAAAAACAAAGTGATATGGAATTTCAATATATAAGTATTGTGTTGCTTGAGGATCAGTGGAATCTAATTTAAACCATGCAGTTAGTGTAGTGTGACGATCTTCACTTTGGGCCAATACATTCATTTCATTTCCAGCATGGAAATAGACTAAATGTCGTTGTGGCAAATGTACTGCTAATCTATATACTGCATGTGATCTATCATGCATTTCAAATTTTAAAAGCCGCCACATAGCTTCTGGCGCACTGACATAGCGAGCATCTACATGAGATGCAAGTTCATCATGTACTAACTCACTACATTCAGGGTTGTCTGCACTTTTGACGACTACAGTAGCTGCATCGTAGCCGTTGTAAATATATTTGTAGACATATTTAATGGATTTGATGGAAGTGCATGCTTCTACGTTGATGTGGGCGTTGTATTTCATGAGTAAATGTGGATTGTAGGGTACTACATATCTATTTTCCACTTTTTTTCCACGAATAATGGCATTATATCCTTCTCTTCTTTTATAAAGTGGATAGCCATCACAATTTGCATATGTTTTGCCTCTATAATCTTTTGGAAAATCTTTGGAACATTTATTATTTTCCATACATGGTGATTGTGGATTAAGGTCTCCACAGGGTCCATGAATCATGCGATGAGTAACAATCTCATATAGTCTACCATATAGTTCTGGATCTGGTAGTTCAGCAACAATGACTGCATCCACTTTGTCCGAAGTATCTAATTTATCTTTCTCCTGAAGTATTATGAGAAGATGTGCATGTGGAAGGGCTCTTGTTTGAAATTCAATGGTATATACATAAGCAAGACATTTGCCAAATAACTGATTTATAGTGAAGTCATGAAACATTATTTCGGATTCTGGCTTTAGCATTTGGGTAACTGGGAAGTGTTAATTTTGGTTGCCAACCTGCTTCTCCGTATGGGAAAAAGATGGGATATGTCATTGGATCTAAATTTGGACATAAGATACTCATATTAATAAATGGTTGCTCCTCATTTCTGGGATATATTCTAATGTCTCTTTGAAATGGTGGTTCTCCTTCATCATTTTGAAACACCATTGCAACCTCATTTGATGTTGGCAAGTTATAAAGACGTTTATCAGTATGTCTGTCTCTTTTAAGCACCATATTAACCTTTGGCATTGGTAATTGATGTCTTTGTGCATGACGTAGTTGTTCTTTTTCTACTTCTGCCAATTGTTTGTAAGCTTTACTGTAAGGATTATTGTCCATAATGTTATTTAGCTCTATAAAAACACTGTGTAAGCATTTTTTATTTTCTTCCATCTGCATACGTTGGTCAACAGCTTCCATTGTATCTAGGACATATAGTTGAGCAAATTTTCTTTGCTCTCCTTCCTCTGGATGTAAATGGGAAGTACGATGATAAATTTGGCCTTGGACTTTAAAACAGTAAGGACCATGTCCTGGTACATTAGCAGCTAATGTTGTCCCCATAGATGCTGTAACGGAACCCATCACTGTTTTACCCTGTTTTATGGTTATTTAATTCTTGGTTAAAATATGATCACATTGCTATACTGTATGTATGTTGGTTTCTGCTCTGCAGAATATTAGCCCAGACTATTGCAGGCCTTGGCTAATAGATAATCCTATTACAGAGACTCCAGAGATAAGGAAGTCTATTGTATAAAGTGTTTTCATTCTCAGCCATAAGAACAAAGAAGGATGATCTAATCCATGTCTGATTGTATCAAAGTTGCCAGGTAGCCTCGGGGAGGTGTGACCACACCTATTGTTCTTTTTATGTGTATTGTGTGGCCAAATATGGGCATGTGTATTGCCTGTGGGAAGAGATGTGTATAAATATTTCTGAACATAACAAAATAAAGTCAGTATTCATTTGACTCCCAAATTGTGTGTCGTCCAAGATGGGAGGTCGGGAATGGTGAGACTGTAGTGCTTCCTGGATATTTTACCGTATACCAGCGGAGATATTGGATTCGTGTTCCAACTCCGTTACATTTGGCTGGCAGTGGTGGGATGGCGTCCTAGTAAGAGGAAAAGCAGCACGGAGACACCGGTAACGTTTGGAGTTACAAATTGAGGGCAACGCTAGTATCCGTACAGCGCCACTGGCTACAGCAGGATGGAACCGGCTAGTTTTTGGACAGCGTTCCATGATGAGGAGGAGGAGGCGGCCGCGGACTACAGGGATGCAGACAGAAAGGAACTCTGGTATGATGCCCTGGAAGATGCCCAATGGCGGCGAGGTGAGAGTCTCCCCAGTGATGAGCAGCGGCTACAGAAGCGTGTGGCGATGCGGATGTATCTATTGGGAGAGCAGCCCCTGGATGAGTGGGTGACAAGACTAGAGACCCTGGTATGGCGAGAGATCTGGCTAGACAACGCATACCAGGCCCTCTGGTGGCATACCGTTCGACTTACCCCCTGGACGTCTGAACACGACTTACCGGAGGGGGATGAATATGATGGCCCGGGTTTATTATGGGATGCCTTGGAGGACGACATTGATCTTGGCAGCACGGAGGGGTCTAGGTTTTGGGACATCTACGACTACCGGATGGGCATGTATGTCTGGGATGACGAAGGCGAGGTGAGCAAAGACATGACCCACCTGGTAACGAGAGAGTGGGAGCATACTCGACAAGCAGAACCAGACTTCATTGACTGGTCCTGGGATGACCTCCAGATGGCAGGTAGAGATGGGACCGAGGTCTCTCTACCGGCCTTACAGGGGGCAGAAGGTGTCGTCCTCCCCCCCCAGCGGCAGTGTGAACCCCAGGGGGCAGAAGGTGTCGTCCTTCCCCCCCAGCGGCAGTGTGAACCCCAGGGGGCAGAAGGTGTCATCCTTCCCCCCCAGCGGCAGTGTGAACCACAGGGGGCAGAAGGTGTCGTCCATCCCCCCCAGCGGCAGTGTGAACCCCAGGGGGCAGAAGGTGTCATCCTTCCCCCCCAGCGGCAGTGTGAACCACAGGGGGCAGAAGGTGTCGTCCATCCCCCCCAGCGGCAGTGTGAACCCCAGGGGGCAGAAGGTGTCGTCCTTCCCCCCCAGCGGCAGTGTGAACCCCAGGGGGCAGAAGGTGTCGTCCTTCCCCCCCAGCGGCAGTGTGTATCCCAGGGAGCAGAATGTGTCATCCTTCCTCCCCAGCGGCAGTGTGTACCCCAGTGAGCAGAAGGTGTCGTCTTTCCTCCCCAGCGGCAGTGGGTACCCCGGGGGCAAAAGGTGTCGTCCTTCCCCCCCAGCGGCAGTGTGCACCCCAGGGAGCAGAAGGTGTCGTCCTCTCCCCCCAGCGACAGCTTACCCTAACAAGGGGAGACACCAATCTCCCAGACGGCGCAGATGGGACCGTGGTCTCTGTGCCTGACCTACCGGGATGCTGGACAGCCTGTCCAGATCCCCAACTACTCTCACTGGGACAACCGGAGGAGGGGGTAAGTACAAATTCCCCTCCCCAGCTAACTCCTAATGTGGCCCCAGGGTTAACAGAGGAAATGTTAACCCCCACGGACCCCCACCTTTCCCTGGCTACTGAGCCGGAATATGTCCTAAGTACCCCAGCAGAAGAGCTGACAGGGGGGAAGAGTGCAGTCAGCCTCTGCCCTCCCTTTGTCCCTTGTACAGAGCAGGATGTCCTGCAGGTTATACCAGCAGAAGAGCTGGCATCAGGGCAGAGTGCCGCTGGCCTCTGCCCCTCAAGTCCCCTCAGCGTGTTGCCCCATCACCACAGCGAAATATCCAATTGCCTGGTTAGACTTCCCCCCAAAAGGGAGATGTGTGACAAAGTGCCCATCGCCACTTTGTCCTGGAGAGGACTTATTGCCATCCTCCTGCCCTGCGACTATGGCCCTGGGACATATTGCCCTTTAAACACAGTATTCGGCCATACCAGAGTGTATGTCCCTCATTCTGGCCCTTCACATACAGGGGGGTCATTCGGTACTTACCCTTTGGGAGCGGTGATACCCCAGATAGCTATGCCATGGAGCCCATTCATATAATGAAAGACAATGGGAAAGACTTTAGCTACATGGCAATAGAACTGTGCGAATAGGATCTGAGCGCATTTCGGTAGTTTTGTGCGCTCAGATCCCAGCTATCTGGGGATATGTGAAATGTGAGTAAATGTGAATTGCAGTAATGCCGATGGGTTGTCAGACTAGAGAATTGACCAACAAATACTTTTGTCCGGACATCCCCAGGCCGATCCGTTGGGATCAGACCGTGTATGCTGGCTTATGGTCAAGGGGGAGGTGTGTAACGGAACCCATCACTGTTTTACCCTGTTTTATGGTTATTTAATTATTGGTTAAAATATGATCACATTGCTATACTATGTTGGTTTATGCTCTGCAGAATATTAGCCCAGACTATTGCAGGCCTTGGCTAATAGATAATCCTATTATAGAGACTCCAGAGATAAGGAAGTCTATTGTATAAAGTGTTTTCATTCTCAGCCATAAGAACAAAGAAGGATGATCTAATCCATGTCTGATTGTATCAAAGTTGCCAGGTAGCCTCGGGGAGGTGTGACCACACCTATTGTTCTCTTTATGTGTATTGTGTGGCCAAATATGGGCATGTGTATTGCCTGTGGGTAGAGATGTGTATAAATATTTCTGCACATAACAAAATAAAGTCAGTATTCATTTGACTCCCAAATTGTGTGTCGTCCAAGATGGGAGGTCGGGAATGGTGAGACTGTAGTGCTTCTTGGATATTTTACCGTATACCAGCGGACATATTGGATTTGTGTTCCAACTCCGTTACAGATGCAAAGGATATGGCACTATTGTAGGATCTTATGTTTGTCTTAAAATTTTTGTAGTTTGGAAAAGTAGGTTCAGTCATAATATTTTGTAAATAGATTGGAAATTCTTTCCTTTCTGGAAGTTTGAACTTGCCTTTTTGACAGCTACTAATAAATTGGCCATCTCTGGGTCTCTCTTGTTTAAAATAATAAGCCTCACAAAACTGACATTGAGTAGTCATGTCCCCACAACTATGAACCTCTACTGCTAAAGACTTGAGTGAAGGACAATTTGCAAAGCATATAGGAGTTTGACTTTCATATTCATCAGGTGAAAAGTCATGGAATGTTTGAACAACAGGTTGTAAATGCTTAGTTTTTTTCGTGGCTTTTCTTGGTATACGTTGTCCTGTTTTTGTTGAAATGTCCTGTAAGGTTTCAGTAACAGGTTGTAAATGCTTTGTTTTTGTAGTTGCTTTTTATGGTATGTCTTTAATTGTATCTTGTAAAATGTCATCTGATGTTTGAGGAACAGGTTGTAAATGCTTTATTTGCTTTGTAGTTTTTTTGGCGTATCTTTCATTTTTGCAGCTGATAGTCTTTTGCTTGCAAGTCTTTTGCGTTCTTTTTCTCGTCAAATTTCTTTCTCCTCTGGTGTCTGCTGTGCAGCCCATCTCTCTTGTCTTTCTCTAGTTTGACGTCTTTTCTTTTCTTGTTTGCTAGTAGCCATGTTAATCTGTAAAGGCAAAAAAAGAAATGTATTTGGGTATATTGAAATTTGTAATTACTGTTAAACATTATTGTGCATAATTCAGAAATAAGAGGTAAATCATTAATGTATCAGTTATATTTTGTTAAAAGTTATAAGTCCTGGCCTCATTGAATAACAATTTGGCCCATTCAATACTGCTGTAAATAAGCAGTTACCATCTTTTTTTGAAAGAAGTTTTTAGATATTGAAAACCTTGTTTGTGGATAGATGTTTACCAATGAAAAACTTATTTGCCAAAAAAACATTGATGTGGTTATTGACCCATGTATTGCATAGTGCGAATTTAAATAGAATAAGGGACATAGGTATTATTTTTTTTTTGTTTTCT
The DNA here is from genome assembly GCA_027410445.1 of Discoglossus pictus. Classification (NCBI taxonomy): domain Eukaryota; kingdom Metazoa; phylum Chordata; class Amphibia; order Anura; family Alytidae; genus Discoglossus; species Discoglossus pictus. Next base: position 193,737,265 of record CM050164.1, on the reverse strand, counting down.
GTTGACACGGATGCAGATGAAACATGTTTCTTTAGTTTTCTCCTTTTGTACTTATTACACTGTACCTTGGTTGAAGTGTGATTTGAATCCGAATGTTTGTTGGTCCTCGGTTGAAAATCTTTGACCAATGGTCTCGTCCTCTGTTGGAAGTCCTCGTCCAATGGTGTAGTCCTGTGTTGAAAGTCCTCGTCTGATGGTGTGGTCCTCTGTTTAAAATCCTCGTCCTATGGTCTGGTCCTCTGGCGATAGCCCTCGTCCGATGTTGTGTTCCTCTGCTGAAATTCTCTTCGCCGATGGTCTGGTCCTGTGTTGAAAGTCCTCGTCCGATTGTCTTCACGCAGTATCTGTTGTAAAATAAAATTGAAGATGTTGTTTGATTTAAATGTCTTTTAAATAAAGCAAAAATGTCTTAATTTTGGTGTATTGTATCTGTTATGGTGAATTTTTTCTATGTGTTTGTCTAACTTTATCTACAATCCTGATTTGTGCGCACCACTTTTGTTATGCTTATTTAAGCTTCTTTGTAAGGCTTCTAGGTTGTTAAACATTAAGTAAGAATATGAATTTAGTTTGCAATGTGTTTGTGTGAGTTTTTCTATAATCCTGTTTTGTGCGCACCACTTGTGGTATACTTATTTATGCTTCTTTGTAAGGCTTATAGGTTGTTAAACATTAACGAAGAATCTTAATGTAGTTTCCTATGTGTTTGTGTGAGTTTTAGTACAATCCTGTTTTGTGTGCACCACTTGTGATATACTTATTTAGGCTTCTTTGTAAGGCTTATAGGTTGTTAAACATTAACGAAGAATATGAATTTAGGTTGCTATGTGTTTGTGTGAGTTTTTCTATAATCCTGTTTTGTGCGCACCACTTGTGGTATACTTATTTATGCTTCTTTGTAAGGCTTATAGGTTGTTAAACATTAACGAAGAATCTTAATGTAGTTTCCTATGTGTTTGTTTGAGTTTTAGTACAATCCTGTTTTGTGTGCACCACTTGTGATATACTTATTTAGGCTTCTTTGTAAGGCTTATAGGTTGTTAAACATTAACGAAGAATATGAATTTAGTTTGCTATGTGTTTGTGTGAGTTTTTCTACAATCCTGTTTTGTGTGTACCACTTGTGGTATACTTATTTAGGCTTCATTGTGATGGTTATAGGTTTTTAAACATGAAATAAGAATATTAATGTAGTTTGCTATGTGTTTGTGTGACTTTGTTACAATCGTGTTTTGTGCGCACCACTTGTGCTATATTTATTTAGTCTTCATTGTAATGGTTATAGGTTGTTAAACATGAAAAAAGAATGTTAAAGTAGTTTGCTATGTGTTTGTGTGACTTTTTCTACAATCCTGTTTTGTGCGCACCACTTGTGCTATACTTATTTATGCTTCATTGTAATGGTTATAGGTTGTTAAACATTAAAGAAGAATCTTAATGTAGTTTCCTATGTGTTTGTGTGAGTTTTAGTCCAATCCTGTTTTGTGTGCACCACTTGTGATATACTTATTTAGGCTTCTTTGTAAGGCTTATAGGTTGTTAAACATTAAGTAAGAATATGAATTTAGTTTGATATGTGTTTGTGTGAGTTTTTCTATAATCCTGTTTTGTGCGCACCACTTGTGGTATACTTATTTATGCTTCTGTGTAAGGCTTATAGGTTGTTACACATTAACGAAGAATATGAATTTAGTTTGCTATGTGTTTCTGGGAGTTTTTCTACAATCCTTTTGTGCGTACCACTTGTGGTATACTTATTTATGGTTCTTTGTAAGGCTTTTTCGGTTGTTAAATATTAAAGAAGAATATTAATTTATTTTGCTATGTGTTTGTGTTATTTTTGTCCAATCCTGTTTTGTGTGTACCACTTTTGGTATAGTTATTTATGTTTTTTTGTAAGGCTTATAGGTTGTTAAACATTAAAAAAGAATATGAATTTAGTATTTGTTATTTTTGTTTGTGTCTAATCCTATTTTGTGTGTACCATATGGTGCATAGTTGGGGCCTCATTCAATTGCAATTTGCCCAATTGAATTGGACCCTAAATAAGCACATAACATATATTTTTTAAATAATTTTTTAGTTAGTGAAAACCTTTATTTTGGATAGATGCTTGCTACCAAAAAACTTCTTTAAAAAATACAGGGAGTGCAGAATTATTAGGCAAATGAGTATTTTGACCACATCATCCTCTTTATGCATGTTGTCTTACTCCAAGCTGTATAGGCTCGAAAGCCTACTACCAATTAAGCATATTAGGTGATGTGCATCTCTGTAATGAGAAGGGATGTGGTCTAATGACATCAACACCCTATATCAGGTGTGCATAATTATTAGGCAACTTCCTTTACTTTGGCAAAATGGGTCAAAAGAAGGACTTGACAGGCTCAGAAAAGTCAAAAATAGTTAGATATCTTGCAGAGGGATGCAGCACTCTTAAAATTGCAAAGCTTCTGAAGCGTGATCATCGAACAATCAAGCGTTTCATTCAAAATAGTCAACAGGGTCGCAGGAAGCGTGTGGAAAAACCAAGGCGCAAAATAACTGCCCATGAACTGAGAAAAATCAAGCGTGCAGCTGCCACGATGCCAGTTGCCACCAGTTTGGCCATATTTCAGAGCTGCAACATCACTGGAGTGCCCAAAAGCACAAGGTGTGCAATACTCAGAGACATGGCCAAGGTAAGAAAGGCTGAAAGACGACCACCACTGAACAAGACACACAAGCTGAAACGTCAAGACTGGGCCAAGAAATATCTCAAGACTGATTTTTCTAAGGTTTTATGGACTGAGGAAATGAGAGTGAGTCTTGATGGGCCAGATGGATGGGCCCGTGGCTGGATTGGTAAAGGGCAGAGAGCTCCAGTCCGACTCAGACGCCAGCAAGGTGGAGGTGGAGTACTGGTTTGGGCTGGTATCATCAAAGATGAGCTTGTGGGGCCTTTTCGGGTTGAGGATGGAGTCAAGCTCAACTCCCAGTCCTACTGCCAGTTCCTGGAAGACACCTTCTTCAAGCAGTGGTACAGGAAGAAGTTTGCATCCTTCAAGAAAAACACGATTTTCATTCAGGACAATGCTCCATCACACGCGTCCAAGTACTCCACAGCGTGGCTGGCAAGAAAGGGTATAAAAGAAGAAAATCTAATGACATGGCCTCCTTGTTCACCTGATCTGAACCCCATTGAGAACCTGTGGTCCATCATCAAATGTGAGATTTACAAGGAGGGAAAACAGTATACCTCTCTGAACAGTGTCTGGGAGGCTGTGGTTGCTGCTGCACGCAATGTTGATGGTGAACAGATCAAAACACTGACAGAATCCATGGATGGCAGGCTTTTGAGTGTCCTTGCAAAGAAAGGTGGCTATATTGGTCACTGATTTGTTTTTGTTTTGTTTTTGAATGTCAGAAATGTATATTTGTGAATGTTGAGATGTTATATTGGTTTCACTGGTAAAAATAAATAATTGAAATGGGTATATATTTGTTTTTTGTTAAGTTGCCTAATAATTATGCACAGTAATAGTCACCTGCACACACAGATATCCCCCTAAAATAGCTAAAACTAAAAACAAACTAAAAACTACTTCCAAAAATATTCAGCTTTGATATTAATGAGTTTTTTGGGTTCATTGAGAACATGGTTGTTGTTCAATAATAAAATTAATCCTCAAAAATACAACTTGCCTAATAATTCTGCACTCCCTGTATATGTAATGGGGTTATTTAGGGCCCTATTCAATTGTGCAAATTGCAATTGAATGAGGGCCTTGATTTACTTAATGAGACCGTCATTCAATTGCGATGTTGCCAATTGAATATGGCTGTAAATAAGAACATAACATATATTTTTTAAAGAAGTTTTTAGTTCGTGCAAAGCTTGCTTTTAGATAGAAGCTTAGAGCCTCATTCAATTCCGAGTTGCCCAAATGAATAGGGCTCTATATAAGCACATAGAAAACAATTTAAACTAACTTTTTAGTTACTGAACCTCTATCCCAAACAAAGGTTTTCACTAACTAAAAACTTTGGTGAAAAATATATGTGATGTGCTTATATAGAGCCCTATTCAATTGACAAATTTCAAATTGAATGAGGACCTTACTAAGTAAAAAGTAATTTAAAAACAATATGTTATGGGCCTCATTCAATTGCGATTTGGCCAATTGAATAGGGCTCTAAATAAGCACATAACATATATATATTTAAAGAAGTGTTTAGTTAGTGAAAACTTTGCTTTTGGATAGATGCTTAGGTCCTCATTCAATTGCAACTTGGCCAATTGAATAAGGCTCTAAATAAGCACATAACATATTTTTTTTAAAGAAGTTTTTAGTTAGTAAGCATCTATCCAAAAGCAAGGTTTTTACTAACTAAAATCTTCTTTAAAAAAATATGTTATGTGCTTATTTAGAGCCCTATTCGATTGGCCAAATTGCAATTGAATGAGGGCCTTTGGTTGCTGCATTTGTTATATTGTCTCCATTAAACATATATAGGTCCTCATTGAATTAGAAAATTGTCAATTGAATAGGGCTCTATATAAGCACATAAGATATTTTTTTGACAGAAGTTTTTAGTTAGTGAAAACCTTTGTTTTGGATAGAGGTTCAGTAACTAAAAAGTTTGTTTACATTTTTTTGTATGTGCTTATATAGAGCCCTATTCAATTGGTCAACTCGGAATTGAATGAGGCTCATAGTTGTTTTCTTTTTTATAATTAACTAGCGACTTGCCCGTCAAAAAATGACGGCAATGTGATGTTTATGTTTGTGAAGTTGTTTAGTTATTTAAATATATTTTTGACCCTTGTAAGTATTGTGATATGAACATGTATTTTTTTAAAACGTTGATGTAATGGTTTTTTAAAATGAAATTTGTATCTGAAGAATTGTTCATTTTAATATACATATAATCCAGAGAAAAGTAAAAAGTAAAAAGAGTTTCTTAAACGTGGTGAATTTTAACATGAAGTTTAAAATATATGTAAGCAATAACGTTGAAAGTATATATTTTTAAAATTGAACTTTATTTTTTATGTAAGTTTGTAATTTTTGCCAAACATTTGTCTAATTTTGAACATTATAAACAGGAACATAGTTAAAACATTTTGTAACATAATTTTAAATTAAAAGTATTAACATTTGAATGTAAAAACAGTTTTACTTTAAATTAATCAGTATTAACATGCAATTTATATCAGAATAATTGTTAAGTTTAATATACATTGAATGTAGAGGAAGGCATACAGTAAAAACTCTCCTTAAACCGTACGTAATGAAAGTAATTAATTACAGAGCACATAAACTGTCGATAAACATTAATGTAGGTAGTAATCTTAAGATAACATAGAATATTTACATTGTGACTTAAAAGGTGCTTGAGCTCTCAACATGAACTTTGTAATATGTTGAATGAAATAACTTTAAAATATTGTTTTTAAACTTGTAACATTAGAAACATTAACATAGTGACTTAACATTTTAACATAATTTTTCATAGAAATGCAAGGCAAATATTTTGTGAGGCAAATTATCCATAAACATGACTTCCATTAATTATGACTGAATTAAACAACCAATTGTTTTGTATTTTTGAATGTTTTTTCAAAATGTTTGCATGGCTTTAGTTTGTATCCTGCAAAGTCATAGTACTTCATAGTAGACAATGTTTTTAGTAAAAATACGTCCATCTTCTAATAAATCACCTTGACTTTCATTGTTTTCAATGTAAACTTTAATAGCCTGTGGATTTTTGCAGCGTGACAACGCAACGTACAATTGACCATGTGCAAAAACTGGTTCTTCCAAGTAAATACCCACAGATTTGAAAGTTTGACCTTGTGATTTATTAATGGTCATGGCAAATGCCATAATAATGGGAAATTGTCTTCTTTGAAGTATAAAAGGGAGACTACTTTCACTTGGTGCTAAATCTATTCTTGGTATGAAAACTCTCTCTCCTTTATGGGTCCCAGTTAAAATTTCAGCATCTATAAAATGGTCCTTTAATTGTTGAACAATTAATCTTGTGCCATTGCATAGGCCTTTTTTGGGGTTCATATTTCGCAGTAACATGATAATTGCACCTTTCTTTAGCTGCAAAATATGTGGTGGCATTCCAGAAGGAGTTAAAGATTTAATGAATTCAGTTGAAAAGTTTGCCTGACTTTCATTGTCATCAGCAAGTACAGAATCAGCACTGTGATAATTTCTTTGTGGTGCATTAATTTTTTTTAAGATTTCATTATTGAGTATTAATGCATCTTTATTTTTACACGTCAGTATAACTTGGTTGGCAAGCTCGGAATATTCTTCATTATTTATGCTCCCTTCAAATATAGCCGATATAATATCTTGTTGACAAATCATATGAGGTGGGATCTCTACAGGTTTATCTCTACTGTTCTGCCTTCTCCAATTTTAATAAGCCAATCATTGAAATCAGTTTGGCCTTCTGATCTCATATTTTGTTGCAGTTGAAGATGGGTAAAATGTTTCCATACTGTACTTGACTTTATACATGTTTCAATAATGTCTGTTCGATTTCCATGTACAACGACAGGTAATGTTTGTCTAAAATCGCCACCCAACAACATTACCTTTCCACCAAATGGAAAAATATTATCCATGACTTCACAAAGCAAACGGTCAATACATTGGAGGGCATAGCATGACATCATTGTGGCCTCATCTATTATAATTAATTTACATTTCTTCAATGTCTTTGCTTGTAAGGATGTCATGCGAATATCTGACACAGAATTTTCCAAAATAGGCACTGGCAGTTTAAATCCACTATGAACAGTTCTTCCACCTTCTAATAAAAGTGCAGCAATTCCAGTAGTGGCAAACGCCATTGCTATTTTTCCTTGTGCTCGTACTGAACTCATTAATAAATTGTACAAATATGTTTTCCCTGATCCGCCAGGTCCATCAAGATAGAAATAACGCTCTGTCACCATGTCATTATCTATAGCATTTTTAATGGCATGAAATGCTTGCAATTGTAGTGTATTTAAAGTTGCAAGTCTTTCTTCTGTTCTTTCTGCTTGTAGTTGAATGTCATAGTCTTCAAAGTTAATGTCATCTATTAGACCTGGATCAGGCAAATTAAAACTTGCACAACTTAATCCATGAGTTAAAAAGACTTCTTGAATTTCCATTAAGGCTTTTAAGTGTGCAATGGGTTCATTGTATCGTCGCATAAAGTCTTCAGCCATATTACTTTTAAAAGTCTCCCACAAAGCTAATGCATTTGGAGCATTTGAGAAGATACAAATAAAAGCAAATTGTTCTCTCATCTGTCGTGGCATTTGACATTGTGCTGCTTCTTCTAAACATCTTTCCCACTCTGTATCATCAGCGAGTAAGTTTCTATGTCTTGCAGCTAAATGGAAGGATTCATATACAATGTCATTAACAGTTCTTAATTGTTCAAAACTTTGTGCTCCTGGAACATTTAAAAGTAATATCCGTAAGCAAAATCGTTCAACATCTCTTGGACTGACTGTGTAAATTCGTGGAATTATTTTATTGCCTCTGGTTTTTCTTGGTCTCCATAATCCATTCACAAAAACATAGTGATATGGAATTTCAATATATAAGTATTGTGTTGCTTGAGCATCAGTGGAATTTAATGCAAACCATGCAGTTAGTGTAGTGTGACGATCTTCACTTTGGGCCAATGAATTCATTTCATTTCCAGCATGGAAATAGACTAAATGTCGTTGTGGCAAATGTACTGCTAACCTATATACTGCATGTGATCTATCATGCATTTCAAATTTTAAAAGCCGCCACATAGCTTCTGGCGCACTGACATAGCGAGCATCTACATGAGATGCAAGTTCATCATGTACTAACTCACTACTTTCAGGGTTGTCTGCACTTTTGACGACTACAGTAGCTGCATCGTAACCTTTGTAAATATATTTGTAAACATATTTAATGGATTTGATGGAAGTGCAGGCTTCTACGTTGATGTGGGCGTTGTACTTCATGAGTAAATGTGGATTGTAGGGTACTACATATCTATTGTCCACTTTTTTTCCTCGAATAATTGGCACTATCTCCTTCTCTTCTTTTATAAAGTGGATATCCATCACAATTTGCATATGTTTTGTCTCTATAATCTTTTGGAAAATCTTTTGAACATTGATTATTTTCCATACATGGTGATTGTGGATTAAGGTCTCCACAGGGTCCATGAATCATGCGATGAGTAACAATCTCATATAGTCTACCATATAGTTCTGGATCTGGTAGTTCAGCAACTATGACTGCATCCACTTTGTCCGAAGTATCTAATTTATCTTTCTCTTGAAGTATTATGAGAAGATGTGCATGTGGAAGGCCTCTTTTTTGAAATTCAATGGTATATACATAAGCAAGACATTTGCCAAATAACTGATTTATAGTGAAGTCACGTATTAATTCATTTAATTTGATCTTAAAAACTCTGGCTAGTAAATCTGGTCGATCTGAAGCACTTTGTCCAAGAAGTAGATTTTGATTAATTTCTGGCCATTGTGGATTACATGTAAATGTCACAAATAAATCTGGTTTTCCAAATTTTGTCACAATAGCCATAGCATCATTGTATCTTTCTCTCATATTTCGAGGAGATCCTTGAAAGGAAGATGGTAAAATGATGGCTTTGCCAGCTGTCATGTCTCTGCTTGTAGCCACGTCAGCAACATAGTCCATAAGTCCACAATATTGTTCTACACGTAGTTTATCTTGTTGATATTTTATAAAGTTTAAATTATTTGCCTCAACTTGCAAATATGAATCAATAATCCATTGTTGTGTTAGTTTCCCACCACATAAAATTGGATTAAATTCATCTCTAATGGCAATTTGAGCAACTTTAAATTCAAGCATAGAAACATTATTTCGGATTCTGGCTTTAGAATTTGGGTAACTGGGAAGGGTTAATTTTGGTTGCCAACCTGCTTCTCCGTGTGGGAAAAAGATGGGATATGTCATTGGATCTAAATTTGGACTTAAGATATTAATATTAATAAATGGTTGGTCCTCATTTCTGGGATATACTCCAATGTCTCTTTGAAATGGTGGTTCTCCTTCATCATTCTGAAAGACCATTGCAACCTCATTTGATGTTGGCAAGTTATAACGACGTTTATCAGTATGTCTGTCTCTTTTAAGCACCATATTAACCTTTGGCATGGGTAATTGATGTCTTTGTGCATGAAGTAGTTGTTCATTTTCTACTTCTGCCAATTTTTTGTAAGCTTTACTGTAGGGATTGTTGTCCATAATGTTATTTAGCTCTATAAAACCACTGGGTAAGCATTTTTTATTTTCTTCCATCTGCATACGTTGGTCAACAGCTTCCATTGTATCTAGGACATATAGTTGAGCGAATTTTCTTTGATTTCCTTCCTCTGGATGTAAATGGGAAGTGCGATGATAGATTTGTCCTTGGACTTTAAAACAGTAAGGACCATGTCCTGGTACATTAGCAGCTAATGTTGCCCCCATGGATGCAAAGGATATGGCACTATTGTAGGATCTTATGTTTGTTTTAAAATTTTTGTAGTTTGGAAAAGTAGGTTCAGTCATAATGTTTTGTAAATAAATTGGAAATTCTTTCCTTTCTGGAAGTTTGAACTTGCCTTTTTGACAACAACTAATAAATTGTCCATCTCGGGGTCTCTCCTGTTTAAAATAATAAGCCTCACAAAATTGACATTGAGTAGTCATGTCCCCACAACTATGAACCTCTACTGCTAAAGACTTCAGTAAAGGACAATTTGCAAAGCATATTGGATGTTGTCTTTCATATTCATCAGATGAAAAGTCATGAAATGTTTCAACAACAGGTTCTAAATGTTTAGTTTTTGTCGTAGCTTTTCTTGGTATATGTTGGACTTGTTTGGTTGAAATGTCCTGTAAGTTTTTAGTAAGAGTTTGTAAATGCTTTGTTTTTGTAGTTGCTTTTTTTGGTCTGTCTTGACTGGTATCTTGTAAAATGTCATCTGATGTATTAGGAACAGTTTGTAAATGCTTTATTATCTTTTTATTTTTTTTGGTTGTATCTTTCATTTTTGCAGCTGATATTCTTTTATTTGCAAGTCTTTTGCGTTCTTTTTATCGTCGAATTTCTTTCTCCTCCGGTGTCTGCTGGGCGGCCCATCTCTCTTGTCTTTCTCTAGTTTGACGTCTTTTCTTCTCTTCTTTGGTCTCGTTATCAGCCATATTAATCTGTAAAGGAAAAAAAAGTAAATGTAATTGTGTATATTTAAAATTGTAATTCCTGTTAAAGATTCTTGTGCACAATTGGTGAACTAAAAGGCAAATCATTAAGGTATCATTTATATTTAGAATGTATCATTTATATTTAGTTAAATTTATAATTCCTGTCCTCACTGGCTAAGAATTTGGCCAATGGAATAGTGCTGTAAATAAGCATGTAACATATTTTTTTTAAATAATGGTTTTATTTATTAAAAACGTTGTTTGTGGATAGATATTTTCCACTGCAAAACTTCTTTGCTAAAAAAAAAAGTGATGTGGTTATTGAGCTATGTATTGCATAGTAGCAATTTAAATAAAATAAGGGAGATATTAAATTAATTATTTTATTTTTCTGTTGACACAGATGCAACTGAAAGCATTTTCTTTAGTTTTATACTTTAGTACTTATTATACTTTACCATGGTTGAAGTGTGATTTAAATCCGAATGTTTGTTGGTCCTCGGTTCAAAATCGGTGTCCAATGGTGTGGTCCTCTGTTGGAAGTCCTCGTCCGATGGTGTGGTCCTGTGGCGATAGCCCTCGTCCGATGTTGTGGTCCTTTGGCGATATCCCTCGTCCGATGTTGTGGTCCGTTGGTGAAAGTCCTCGTCCGATGGTCTGGTCCTGTGTTGAAATTCCTCGTCTGCTGGTCTGGTCCTGTGTTGAAATTCCTCGTCTGCTGGTCTGGTCCGAGTCCTCGTCCGATGGTCCGGTCCTGTGGAAAAAGTCCTCGTCCGATTGTCTTCACGCAGTATCTGTTGTAATATAAAATAGAAAATGTTGTTTGAGTGAAATGTATTTTAAATAATTGAAAAATGTATTAATTTGACTGTATTGTATCAGTTATGGTTATTTTTTTCTATCTTTTTTTTTTTTACTTTCTGTACAATCCCACAACTTTTGTTATTGTTATTGAAGGTTCTTAGTAAGGCTTGTGGGTTGTGATATATGAAATAAGAATATAAATTTATTTTGCTATGTGTTTATGTTATTTTTTGTACAATCCAGTTTTGTGCACACCACTTGTGGTATACTTATTTAACCTTTATTGGGATGCTTATAGTTAGTGAACCATGAAATAATATAATTAATGTAGTTTGCTATGTGTTTGTTTTAGTTTTTGACAATCCTGCTTGGTGCGCACCACTTGTGCAAAAGTTATTTATTCTTGATTGTACTGGTTATAGGTTGTTAAACATTAAAGAAGAATGTTAATTTAGTTTCCTATGAGTTTGTGTGTTTTTTTGTACAATGCTATTAGGTGCGCAACACTTTTGTTATTCTTATTTTTGCTTCTTTGTAAGGCTTATAGGTTGTTAAACATTGAATAAGAAATTCAGTTTTATGTGTAGCAGTTTGTGTCTCATTCAATTGCGATTTGGCTAATTGAATCGTGCCCTAAATAAGCACATAGCATATTTTTTGAAATAAGTTTTTAGTCATTTAAAAACTTTATTTTGGATATATTTTTAGTAACTAAAAACTTATTTTAAAAAAAGAGTTATGTTGTTATTTAGAGCCCTATTCAATTGGGCAAATTGCAATTGAATGAGGGCCTTTGTGTGTACCATATGTTGCATAGTTTGCCCCTCATTCAATTGCATTTTTTACAATGTAATAGTACTCTAAGGCCATCATTGAATTGCAATGTTGAAAATTGAATAGGGTTGTAAATAAGCACATCACATATATTTGTTAAAATAGAATAAGGGCCTAAAAGTGCTTATTTATAGCCATATTGAATTGCCCTAAATAGCAATTGAATGAGGGCCTTTGGTTACTGCATTTGTTATATTGTGAGCTCCTCATTCAATTGTGTTTTGGCCAATGGAACAGAGCTCAATATCAGCACAGAGCATATTTTTTTACGTAATTTTGTATTTAGTGAACTTGTATCCAAAAGCAACGTGTTCACAAAAGAAAAAGTTCCTTTAAAAAATATGCTCTGTGCTTATATAGAGCCCTATTGAAATGGGCAAATCACATTTGAGTGAGGCCCTTGGCCATTAAAGATATATAGGTCCTCATTGAATTGCAATTTTGCCAATTGAAGAGGGCTCTATATAATCACATAACATATTTATTGAGCAAAGTTTTTAGTTATTGAAAACCTTGATTGTGGTTAGAAGTTCAGTAACTAAAAAGTTCTGTATAAAAAATATGTTATGTGCTTATATAGAGCCCTATTCAATTGAGGAAGTCGCAATTGAATGAGGCTCATGGTTCTTTCTTGTTTATACTTAATACTTTACCTTGCTTGAAGTTTTGAATGACAGACGGTCCCCTCCTGCCAATCTTAATCCGCCGGTCTTCTTGTAGTGTCTTTTTGAAAAAGAAAGTGAAATAGTTATTTGTATAGTTATTTGTATATTTATAATTTTTCATGTAGCAAAGCATGGCCTTTTGAGCATGTAATGTCTTGTTGTATCTTACCTCTTCTTCTTTGTTGGTGTTCTTTAAAAGGGATGGTGCAAATTGTTGAGAGACGCTATTGATGCAGAGTCTGTTTGAATATTCAAAGAAATAAAAAGATTCAGCTTTATATGATCTATTGAATTGAAGTAAATGAATGTCATTGAAATATAGTAGTGTAATTTTTTTAAATTAACCTTATTTTTTGTTGGGGGCTACACACATATGTCACATACATGAAGCACATTCCATAGTTTAATGTAATTATTTTGTGTACGTGTGACATATCAGTATACATGACTCATATTTAAATGGTTAAATTAACCTTATATTTTTTTTTTCCAACACACATAAATGTGTGTGTGTGAGATGTAACTATAGATGATACACATATATGTGCGTGTGACATATCAGTATACATGACATATAATGTCATTTAAATGTAGTTGTTTACTGATTTTGTTGTAAGCTAATTTTGTTGCAGTGGCAATACACATAAATGTGCGTATCACATGTCACTATACATTATACACATATATGTCCGTGTCACATGTCACTATGAAGGGGCAGTACACATAAATGTGTGTGTCACATGTCACTATACATTATACAGATATATGTCCGTGTGACATGTCACTATGAAGGGGCAGTACACATAAATGTTTGTGTCACATGTCAATATACATGATACACATATATGTCCGTGTCACATGTCACTATGCAGGGGCAATACACATAAATGTGCATGTCACATGCCACTATACATTCTATACATATACGTGCATGTCAGATGTCACTATACATTATAGACATATATGTGCGTGTCAGATGTCACTATACATTATAGACATATATGTGCGTGTCAGATGTCACTATACATTATAGACATATATGTGCGTGTCAGATGTCACTATACATTATAGACATATATGTGCGTGTCACATGTCACTATACATAAACCTCTGTTTAATATTGAATTATATTTTTTTGTTGTTTTGTTAAATGAACCGTATTTTTTTTTTGAGCCTATACACATAAATGTGCCATACATGTCACTACATAAATGCTAATATATATATTTTTTTTTTGACCTGTCCTGATAATAAAATGTAATATATTATAGCTTACCTCTCAGTTGTAATTTGCACAATGCAAAGTAGTAAATTAGTAAAGAATTGTCTTCTCAAGTAAAAGCAGCAGTTATCTCAGAAGTCACTCCGTTCATCACCTGAGGAGAAATGTATTTTTTTGTTTGAAATAGGCAGTATTTATAAACTTGTAGAAAGTTCTGGAAAGTGAGACCGTTAGAACGCAATACGCATGCGCTATTTGCGTTCCAGCTTACAATTTGCGTTCCATCCGCCATTTTCTGCGTATTACTGTTCAAAATGGTGTTTAATATGATTGTGATACGTTCCGCATAGTATGTGTTTCATTATTGCGAGTAAGTGTAGTATAGTTACGTCTGAAGCCTCGTTTTCGTTTTGTTCGTCGGCCATTTTTTCTCTCGCTTAGCGATGGTATTAGTGTCTAAAGTGTTTTATTTTGATTTAAATGTAGGTGTAACTTTTTTTTTTGAGGTGCTGGCTGGTTCCTCTTGCTGTAGGTAAGCTTTTTATGTGTTTGTTGTGTGTCTTTCTTAAGTTTTAAATGTTTGTATGTCGGCGTGTTGCGTCCGATGTTTGCGAAGTCGTAATGTGTGGTAACGTGTCTCGTATGGTGTTTGCGTGTGTAGCTTCGTTTTCGTTTTATTCGTCGGCCATTTTTTGGGTCGCTTTTCAAACTATTTAGTGTCTAAACTCTTTTATTGTGAGTGCAATTAAGTTGTAAGTTGCATTTTTGAGGTCCAGGGTGCTTCCTGTTTGTGTAGGTAAGTTTTTTATGTATGTGCTGTGTGTATGTATTGTGTTTTTAATTTTGTAATGTTCGCGAGTTGCGTCCGAGTGTTGCGAGGCCGTAATGTGTGTGAACGTGTGTCGTATGTTGTTTGCGAGTGTCGTAATGTGTGTGAACGTGTGTCGTATGTTGTTTGCGAGTGTCGTAATGTGTTGCGACGTAAACTTTTTTTGAAATTTTGCAAGGGTCGCAGTTGCTGCAACTGAAGACCTCGCTTTGCGAGGTCCTCAGGTGCTGGCATGGAGCGCCTGCGGCGCTCCAAGCCAGCAACTGAGGCCCTCGCTTCGCGAGGGTCCTCAGTTGCTGGCAAGGAGCGCCTTTGGCGCTCCATGCCAGCAAATGAGAACCTGGCACAGTGCCCTCCCTTTGCGAGGCCTGCGTCTCGCTGCGCGAGCCGCGGCCCTCGCTTCGCGAGCCCGCAGCGTTAGCAACATCTCGTACGCTCACAACTATATATGTGATACTTTACCTTGATTGAAGTGTCAAATGACAGAGGGTCCCCTCCTGCCAATCTTAATCCGCCGGTCTTCTTGTAATGTCTGTTTTAAAAAGAAAGTGATATGGTTAATTGTATATTTCTTCTTTTTGATTTAGCAAAGCATGGTCTTTTTCAGCATGTAATGTATTTTTCTATCTTACCTCTTGTTCTTTCTTGGAGTTGTTTAAAAGGGATTGTGGTTCACAATGCACGGTGCAAATTCTTGAGTGACGCTGTTGATGCAGAGTCTGTAGTAAAAAAAAGGAGAAAGATTGATGTTTAGGTTATATATTGAATTCCAATAAATTAATGTTATGTAAAGATCTACTTCTGTAATTACTTTCAATGAACATGACTCATTTTTTGGGGCTCCACAATAAATGTGCGTGTCACATATCAGTATACCAAATTTTTTTTTTACTGTCATTACAATATAGTTGTTTAATTATTTGTGATTAATATTATTTATTTGCAGGGGCTATACACATAAATGTGCATGTCACATGTCACTATACATAAATCACATTTTCATACTTAAACATTTTTATTTGTTGTTGTCCTGTCTTGATAATAAAATGTAATATATTATAGTTTACCTCTCAGTTGTAATTTGCACAATGTAAAGTAGGAAATTAGGAAACAATTATCTTCTCAAGTAACAGCAGCAGTTAACTATCCAGTCACTCCATTCATCACCTGAGGAGAAATGTAGAATTTTGTGGAAAGTAGGCAGTATTTATAAACTTGTAGAAATTTCTGGAAAGTGAGACCGTTAGAACGCAATACGCATGCGTTATTTGTGTTCCAGCTTACAATTTGCGTTCCATCCGCCATTTTGTGCGTAGTAGTGGTCAAAATGGTGTTTAATATCAGTGTGATACGTGCCGTATAGTATGTATTTCATTCTTGCGAGTCAGTGTAGTATAGTTACGTCTGAAGCCTCGTTTTCGTTTTGTTCGTCGGCCATTTTTTCTCTCGCTTAGCGATTTTATTAGTGTCTAAAGTGTTTTATTTTTATTTAAATGAAGGTGTAACTTGTTTTTTTTAGGTGCTGGATCGTTCCTCTTGCTGTAGGTAAGCTTTTTATGTGTGTGTTGTGTGTATTTATTGTGTTTTAAATGTTTGTATGTCGGCGTGTTGCGTCCGATGTTTGCGAGGTCGTAATGTCTAGTAACGTGTCTCGTATGGTGTTTGCGTGTGTAGCCTCGTTTTCGTTTTGTATAGATATACAAACAAGCATTTAGGTAGGTGATTTTAATATTAAAAAACAGGGAACCTTCCCTCTCCCTTTAACTTCCCTCACACCCATCTACCTTCCTGACACTTTGTATCCACCCCAGACAGGTTGCATGTATTTTAAAATCATACATATTCATGGAGATTATAAAGTCCTTGTGCAACTTAAAACTTTAATACTTTTGGAGGTACACTGTGGTGCGACCTATAAACGGTGCATTCGTATCCTTTTTTCTGTTTTTATTCTTGTTAATTTTGGGTTTATTTCTTTTTATTTCTTTTCAGTTCTTTCAACTGATTGAAAGTGTAATCAGTAGAAGTAAATGCCATATTTGTGTTATGGCGAACAGATTTGAAATCACTGCTCATAACAGGATAGATCCTCAACATAGGAACTTAATTAACAAATGGATGCATAAGTGTAGAAAAACTGTCCATGAATGAAAAAACACTTTCCAGGAAGCCACAAATTGAAAATTTGTTTGAAAAATCATAGTGGTTATGTTAAAGGATAAAAAATAAACTATGTATTGCTCTAAAAATGTAAGATTTCAGCTTTTATAACCACTCTATACATATATGGTAAAGTTGAATAGAGTGTTCTTAATAATCAAATATAATCACATCTATGTTTGTTAAATAAAAGTTGTATGTCTTTTTTTGGTACTAGTGTGTAATTCTTAATTTCATTGAGGTGTAGTTACAAACTTTTTAACTATGTGGTAATAAGCAGTGAAAGGCTATAAACTACAATGTGCATGTAGCCACATACAATGTGGACAATTTATATAACTTTTGATTCAACTCCTTATTGACCGTTTATCATATGAAACATAGTAGGTTCCTACACATTGTCTAATTAACTATCAATGATTTAACCTAATAGCTCACCGCTCAGAGTGAAAAATACATTTATTCTATAGTAAGATGGTAAAACTGTTGATAACAGGCATTATCTGATGTCCACCATCTGAAAACAATTCCAAAGTAAACTAGGCATTTATTTTCATATGTTCAAAAATGAGGATTAGTAGTGGGAATATTTGACCTGTTCCATTTGCATTAAACAAATTGACTACTGTATGGTGCCGAAGATAAACTCACCTATATTTCATCACAAGATAAACTAACACATATATGTCATCACACTTTAACTTAAAAGACCGTCCCTTGCTATAGAATCTACAGTGCCCTCCTTACTGTGTTTACAAATGGAATGAAAGTACAAAATGTCTACAAATTATTTTTTTCCTTCACTGACATGGTGCAAAATCAGAACCTCAAGAAAATAACCATTATTTTTATGCAATTAACTTTCACCCATACTTAAATTCTGACCATGTAAGTGCAACATGAAGCTCTCGACAGCTGCAAGATTGAAGAGTTGCAGATTTACGGTGCTATTAAATTAGTACATGCTGCAAGTTATGGGCTTGACAGGCAAACCTGTAAACCATTCATTGCTCGGCGGATGTACGGCCATCAATGGAATCAATTAGTTTAAATCCTAGTTACGAGTTTGGATGGAGCCAATGGCAACAGTGATCGTCAGAATTACGTCACTGAAAAATAAAGGTGGGATTTTCTAAGTCCTATGGGGTTCAATTATGAGTTACGATCGGACCCACATTCTAGATATAATGCAATATTCATAAAGCCGTAAATATGGTATTCAATCACAGGAGAGTTACAGTATATGTATTAACACATTGATTGCAGGGATCGATATGACACAGAAATTGAACATGAAATAAAGTATTTTTTGGGGCCAATTTGCAAGCTTGAGAAAGTTGTGCTATTAATTCTAAGAACTAACATCACTTTACCTTTTAATAAAAGTACAGTAGTATGGTAATATTTGCATTTAAAGTGCTACAAGTGCTACTCTCTAGCACTCGTTGGCTCTATTTGCGAGTTACGAGTTTGAATGCTAGTGACCTTGGTGCAATTTAATAGCTGAATTGGAAACGTAGCGGTTACAGGCTTGAGAGAAAAAAGGATTTGCGGCCGCAAAGTTCAACGTTCCACATCTCATAGGCTTTTTTCAGCCTTGCTGCGTATTAACCCACAAGTCATCTGCAGATTGGTTTAAGAGGCTAATTTAATAGCTTTAAGTCTTGCGAGCTACGTCTTAACACTTAGGGGGAATTTAATAGGGCTGGATATACTTAATATTAAAAAAATATATAAAAAAAAATATTACAGTACATTATTATCTTTCAAGATATTGTGCAAGATGAAAAATATTACTTTGTGTTTAGTGAACAGTACAACTAATCCATTTTGATACTGTATGTGGCAATTGGTTTGATACAGTATATACTTTCAGAGGAAAATTCAGTAGCATAATCATTTGTTCGTTTCAATAAACCCCTGATAAAACAAAAAAATATATAACACCATTTTGATAGAAATTATTTTAAAAAGTAATTATAAATACCCAATTGTGAATTGGGGTTTTTCTATAAACAATGTTATCTATTAAACTGCTTTATTGTACCTTTGTAAAGAGCTATATGTTGGGACTGTATCAATAAAGATTAATAACAACATTAATAAAAGGATTTTACTGTGTAAGAGAGAATTTTGGTTAAAGTAGAAATTGCGGTTTTCTAGTACATTACACCAACATTAAAAACATAGAAACTCATTAAATTCCAAGCTGGCAAGTTACAGGATGTAGTCCGTAAGTCTGCATGCCCGCAGTGTCCCATGCTATTCAATTGTCCGAGCCTGCATGTCCTAGCCCGCTAGCGCACATCGTAAACATGCTAGCGTATGTAGCATTTGCGGGCTTGAACATGATTGATTAAGCAAGGCCGTAACTCCCGAGTTAGAAGCTGCCAATGGAAACAGAGATCGTCATCATAACTTCAATGAAAATAGGAGGTTTGATTTCAAAGTGCTACGAGCTTGAATTACATTCCAGATATAATGCAATACTGATAAAGCCTTAAATATGATTTTCTATTACATGTGAGTTCCATTATATGTATTAACACATTGATTACCGGGATTGATATAGCATGGAAATGAAACATGAAATAAAGTATTTTATTTGGCAGATTTGCGAGCTTGAGAATGGTGTGCTATTAATTCAAAGACCTAACATCACTTTCCCTTTTAATGAAAGTACAGTAGTGTGTGTATATGTGCATTTAAAGTGCTCTGGACATGCCATTAAGCCTTTTGCGAGTCCTCCTTGGTACCCAAGACTGGTGGTTTGACTTTTGCCATTTGCGGGCTTAACAGATTGCTTTGCAATGCAGAATCAGAGCAATTGAATAGCGATTTGCGATTTTAGCTTTCAGAACTCTTGCGACCGTCAAAGATCAAAGGCTTGGAGGGGAATTAACTTGTGACGTTAACCAGCGCAGTGAATAGGAGGCTTTAGCCCATAACCGGATCAGAGCCCGCAAAAAGACACCAATTGAATAGAAAAATAACTTGCCGGCTACATTTCCGACGCTCGGATCTACTGAAAGCTCGATTGACTGAGGCTCATAGAGCCTCATTTAATTCCAAGCCCGCAAGTCTTGGGATGTAGGCCACAAGTCTGCAGGCCCACATCGTCTGCAACTTATGATGCTATTCAATTGGCCGAGCCCACAAATCCCGGCCCAATAGCACACATCATAAACCATACTACCGTTTGAAGCATTTGCGAGCTTGAACATGATCAATGAAGCAAGGCTGTAATTCCCGAGTTGGAAACAGAGATCATTATTATAATGTCAATTGATCAATTGTTGGTTACTGGAGCCCATAATGTAGCCCGTAAACTAATTTGCTATTCGACTGGCGTCTTTTAGCAAGCCACAAAAGATCTGCGGGTTAGTGGCTTAAAATCCCTGCGGTTACCTTCCAACCCATCTATGCCTTTGATCATTCAAATCTGCAAATGTTACAATCGCTAAAATCGCAAATCGCTATTC
Organism: Discoglossus pictus; assembly: GCA_027410445.1. NCBI lineage: Eukaryota > Metazoa > Chordata > Amphibia > Anura > Alytidae > Discoglossus > Discoglossus pictus. Next base: position 193,717,049 of record CM050164.1, on the reverse strand, counting down.
AATTGCTACAATTTTCCAAGGACGCAAATGTAGCCAAATATATTACAGGTTGCAAATAGGACCTGCAAAGGATTTACAGACTAGTACGTAACACTGCAAAATACAATTAAAACACACTAATGGACTTTAAAATATGGGCAAAGCAATGGAAGGCATAATAATTCAGTGCACAATACCCAAGGAACAAATGAGCCTTAAAAACAATTTGGTTTTCTCATATTTTGGAATGGTCAAGCATATGCCAGTATGAAAAATCTTGCTGCAAGATGCTGAATGCAATTAAAGACACACTACCTAATTAAATTGCAACACAAAAACATGAAACTGCTTGTCATATTATCCCTTTCTCACTCACAAATGCTCTAATATGGACTACAAAGATAATATTATATAAATCTCACTCATGAGATGTAGATTGGGAAAATAAATAGTGGTCAAATTAGAACGCCACATGCCTCTGGTTGCGATTGTGTTGGCACCAACTTCCTGGTATGCCGGCGTGCGTGATCATGTCACGGTGCACGCGCACACTGCGTGCGCATCGACATCACCACGCACGTCCCCATCGCTCTCCAGCCTGTCAGTGTGGTGTCCCCAATGGGTCCAATGTCGCGGAATGCATATGCATTCCATATATGACGGGGTTGCCCGATGACACCGCTCACGTCAGCGTTGCACCCGATGACGTCACCGCGCACATCTACGTCCCCCTCAGACTACTCTAAAAGACGCCACTCTTTTGCAACTAAGTTTTAATTTTCTATTTTAGCCAGTCTAATAGCCCTTTTGCAAGCCTTGTTGATTTCCTTGTAAACACATAAAGCTGTCTCTGGCCCCTCTTGTTTGTATAATTTAAATGCTTTTTTTAAACTCTGTATCTTTAAGTCATTGTTAAGCCACAATGCATGTGATTTACTCCTTTCACTTTTATTCCCACATGGTATATGGTGATAAGTAGTGATGTCCCGAACAGTTCGGCGGAGAACTATTCGCAGCGATTTTCGCATGTTCGCGTACGCAACGAACGGCGAACATATGCGCTTTTCGGTCCGCCCCCTATTCTTTATCATTGAGGAAACTTTGACCCTGCACCTTACAGTCAGCAGACACATTCCAGCCAATCAACAGCATACACTAACTTCCAGAGCTTTCCATCTGTATGACAGCCTCCATTTTAGAATCATTCTGTAGCTGCATTCGTTGAGAGAGGAGATATATTCTACCTGCTCTTGATTTAATAGGGAAATAGATAGCCAGGCTGTGTATTTAGCTTTAACTACACACCTGAAGGACTCCTTTAATATCTGCTGCAAGGACAGCAACCCAAAAAGCCCATTTTATTTTATTTTATTATTTTTTTCTGTGTAATATAATTGCATAAGACTGCCTGCTAGCGTGTGTGTGAGGCCTATTGCATCTAGTCTGCCAACTTTTGCCAGTGCACAGTGACACTCATATCTGGTGTCACCGTAGTGTGCAGTGAAATAAAACAACCCTTTTTTTACTGTAATCGATTAAGTATCAGTAGCTTACCTAAAGGCGTGTGTGTGAGGCCTATTGCATCTAGTCTGCCAACTTTTGCCAGTGCGCAGTGACACTCATATCTAGTGCCACTGTAGTGTGCAGTGAAATAAAACAACCTTTTTTTTACTGTAATCGATTAAATATCAGTAGCCTGCCTAAAGGCGTGTGTGTGAGGCCTATTGCATCAAGTCTGCCAACTTTTGCCAGTGTGCAGTGACACTCATATCTAGTGCAACCGTAGTGTGCAGTGAAATAAAACAACCCTTTTTTTTACTGTAATCGATTAAATATCAGTAGCCTGCCTAAAGGCGAGTGTGTGAGGCCTATTGCATCTAGTCTGCCAACTTTTGCCAGTGCACAGTGACACTCATATCTAGTGCAACCGTAGTGTGTAGTTAAAAAAAACAACCCTTTTTTTACTGTAATCGATTGAATATCAGTAGCCTGCCTTAAGGCGTGTGTGTGAGGCCTATTGCATCTAGTCTGCCAACTTTTGCCAGTGCGCAGTGACACTCATATCTAGTGCAACCGTAGTGTGCAGTGAAATAAAACAACACTTTTTTTACTGTAATCGATTGAATATCAGTAGCCTGCCCACAGGCATTTGTGTGAGGCCTATTGCATCTAGTCTGCCAACTTTTGCCAGTGCGCAGTGACACTCATATCTAGTGCAACCGTAGTGTGCAGTGAAATAAAACAACACTTTTTTTACTGTAATCGATTGAATATCAGTAGCCTGCCCACAGGCATTTGTGTGAGGCCTATTGCATCTAGTCTGCCAACTTTTGGCAGTGCACAGTGACACTCATATCTAGTGCAACCGTAGTGTGCAGTGAAATAAAACAACCCTATCTTTACTGTAATCGATTGAATATCAGTAGCCTGCCTAAAGGCGTGTGTGTGGGGCCTATTGCATCAAGTCTGCCAACTTTTGCCAGTGTGCAGTGACACTCATATCTAGTGCAACCGTAGTGTGCAGTGAAATAAAACAACCCTTTTTTTTACTATAATTGATTGAATATCAGTAGCCTTCCTAAAGGCGTGTGTGTGAGGCCTATTGCATCTAGTCTGCCAACTTTTGCCAGTGCGCAGCGACACTCATATCTAGTGCAACCGTAGTGTGCAGTGAAATAAAACAACCCTTTTTTTACTGTAATCGATTAAATATCAGTAGCCTGCCTAAAGGCGAGTGTGTGAGGCCTATTGCATCTAGTCTGCCAACTTTTGCCAGTGCACAGTGACACTCATATCTAGTGCAACCGTAGTGTGTAGTAAAATAAAACAACCCTTTTTTTTACTGTAATCGATTGAATATCAGTAGCCTGCCTAAAGGCATGTGTGTGAGGCCTATTGCATCTAGTCTGCCAACTTTTGCCAGTGCGCAGTGACACTCATATCTAGTGCAACCGTAGTGTGCAGTGAAATAAAACAACACTTTTTTTACTGTAATCGATTGAATATCAGTAGCCTGCCCACAGGCATTTGTGTGAGGCCTATTGCATCTAGACTTCCAACTTTTGGCAGTGCACAGTGACACTCATATCTAGTGCAACCGTAGTGTGCAGTGAAATAAAACAACCCTATCTTTACTGTAATCGATTGAATATCAGTAGCCTGCCTAAAGGCGTGTGTGTGAGGCCTATTGCATCTAGTCTGCCAACTTTTGCCAGTGCGCAGTGACACTCATATCTAGTGCAACCGTAGTGTGCAATGAAATAAAACAACACTTTTTTTACTGTAATCGATTGAATATCAGTAGCCTGCCCACAGGCGTTTGTGTGAGGCCTATTGCATCTAGTCTGCCAACTTTTGGCAGTGCACAGTGACACTCATATCTAGTGCAACCGTAGTGTGCAGTGAAATAAAAGAACCCTATTTTTACTGTAATCGATTGAATATCAGTAGCCTGCCTAAATGCGTGTGTGTGAGGCCTATTGCATCTAGTCTGCCAACTTTTGCCAGTGCACAGTGACACTCATATCTAGTGCAACCGTAGTGTGCAGTGAAATAAAACAGCCCTTTTTTTACTGTAATCGATTGAATATCAGTAGCCTGCCTAAAGGCGTGTGTGTGAGGCCTATTGCATCTAGTCTGCCAACTTTTGCCAGTGCGCAGTGACACTCATATCTAGTGAAACTGTAGTGTGCAGTGAAATAAAACAACCCTTTTTTTACTGTAATCGATTGAATATCAGTAGCCTGCCTAAAGGTGTGTGTGTGAGGCCTATTGCATCTAGTCTGCCAACTTTTGCCAGTGCGCAGTGGCACTCATATCTAGTGCAACCGTAGTGTGCAGTGAAATAAAACAACACTTATTTTACTGTAATCGATTGAATATCAGTAGCCTGCCTACAGGCGTGTGTGTGAGGCCTATTGCATCTAGTCTTCCAACTTTTGCCAGTGCACAGTGACACTCATATCTAGTGCAACCGTAGTGTGCAGTGAAATAAAACAACCCTATCTTTACTGTAATCGATTGAATATCAGTAGCCTGCCTAAAGGCGTGTGTGTGAGGCCTATTGCATCAAGTCTGCCAACTTTTGCCAGTGTGCAGTGACACTCATATCTAGTGCAACCGTAGTGTGCAGTGAAATAAAACAACCCTTTTTTTTACTATAATTGATTGAATATCAGTAGCCTGCCTAAAGGCGTGTGTGTGAGGCCTATTGCATCTAGTCTGCCAACTTTTGCCAGTGCGCAGCGACACTCATATCTAGTGCAACCGTAGTGTGCAGTGAAATAAAACAACCCTTTTTTTACTGTAATCGATTAAATATCAGTAGCCTGCCTAAAGGCGAGTGTGTGAGGCCTATTGCATCTAGTCTGCCAACTTTTGCCAGTGCACAGTGACACTCATATCTAGTGCAACCGTAGTGTGTAGTAAAATAAAACAACCCTTTTTTTTACTGTAATCGATTGAATATCAGTAGCCTGCCTAAAGGCATGTGTGTGAGGCCTATTGCATCTAGTCTGCCAACTTTTGCCAGTGCGCAGTGACACTCATATCTAGTGCAACCGTAGTGTGCAGTGAAATAAAACAACACTTTTTTTACTGTAATCGATTGAATATCAGTAGCCTGCCCACAGGCATTTGTGTGAGGCCTATTGCATCTAGACTTCCAACTTTTGGCAGTGCACAGTGACACTCATATCTAGTGCAACCGTAGTGTGCAGTGAAATAAAACAACCCTATCTTTACTGTAATCGATTGAATATCAGTAGCCTCCCTAAAGGCGTGTGTGTGAGGCCTATTGCATCTAGTCTGCCAACTTTTGCCAGTGCGCAGTGACACTCATATCTAGTGCAACCGTAGTGTGCAATGAAATAAAACAACACTTTTTTTACTGTAATCGATTGAATATCAGTAGCCTGCCCACAGGCGTTTGTGTGAGGCCTATTGCATCTAGTCTGCCAACTTTTGGCAGTGCACAGTGACACTCATATCTAGTGCAACCGTAGTGTGCAGTGAAATAAAAGAACCCTATTTTTACTGTAATCGATTGAATATCAGTAGCCTGCCTAAATGCGTGTGTGTGAGGCCTATTGCATCTAGTCTGCCAACTTTTGCCAGTGCACAGTGACACTCATATCTAGTGCAACCGTAGTGTGCAGTGAAATAAAACAGCCCTTTTTTTACTGTAATCGATTGAATATCAGTAGCCTGCCTAAAGGCGTGTGTGTGAGGCCTATTGCATCTAGTCTGCCAACTTTTGCCAGTGCGCAGTGACACTCATATCTAGTGAAACTGTAGTGTGCAGTGAAATAAAACAACCCTTTTTTTACTGTAATCGATTGAATATCAGTAGCCTGCCTAAAGGTGTGTGTGTGAGGCCTATTGCATCTAGTCTGCCAACTTTTGCCAGTGCGCAGTGGCACTCATATCTAGTGCAACCGTAGTGTGCAGTGAAATAAAACAACACTTATTTTACTGTAATCGATTGAATATCAGTAGCCTGCCTACAGGCGTGTGTGTGAGGCCTATTGCATCTAGTCTTCCAACTTTTGCCAGTGCACAGTGACACTCATATCTAGTGCAACCGTAGTGTGCAGTGAAATAAAACAACCTTTTTTTTACTGTAATCGATTAAATATCAGTAGCCTGCCTAAAGGCGTGTGTGTGAGGCCTATTGCATCAAGTCTGCCAACTTTTGCCAGTGTGCAGTGACACTCATATCTAGTGCAACCGTAGTGTGCAGTGAAATAAAACAACCCTTTTTTTTACTGTAATTGATTGAATATCAGTAGCCTGCCTAAAGGCGAGTGTGTGAGGCCTATTGCATCTAGTCTGCCAACTTTTGCCAGTGCGCAGTGACACTCATATCTAGTGCAACCGTAGTGTGCAGTGAAATAAAACAACACTTTTTTTACTGTAATCGATTGAATATCAGTAGCCTGCCCACAGGCGTTTGTGTGAGGCCTATTGCATCTAGTCTGCCAACTTTTGCCAGTGCACAGTGACACTCATATCTAGTGCAACCGTAGTGTGCAGTGAAATAAAACAACCCTATTTTTACTGTAATCGATTGAATATCAGTAGCCTGCCTAAAGGCGTGTGTGTGAGGCCTATTGCATCTAGTCTGCCAACTTTTGCCAGTGCGCAGTGACACTCATATCTAGTGCAACCGTAGTGTGCAGTGAAATAAAACAACACTTTTTTTACTGTAATCGATTGAATATCAGTAGCCTGCCCACAGGCGTTTGTGCGAGGCCTATTGCATCTAGTCTGCCAACTTTTGCCAGTGCACAGTGACACTCATATCTAGTGCAACCGTAGTGTGCAGTGAAATAAAAGAACCCTATTTTTACTGTAATCGATTGAATATCAGTAGCCTGCCTAAAGGCGTGTGTGTGAGGCCTATTGCATCGAGTCTGCCAACTTTTGCCAGTGCACAGTGACACTCATATCTAGTGCAACCGTAGTGTGCAGTGAAATAAAACAACCCTTTTTTTACTGTAATCGATTGAATATCAGTAGCCTGCCTACAGGCGTGTGTGTGAGGCCTATTGCATCTAGTCTGCCAACTTTTGCCAGTGCACAGTGACACTCATATCTAGTGCAACCGTAGTGTGCAGTGAAATAAAACAACCCTTTTTTTACTGTAATCAATTGAATATCATTAGCCTTCCTAAAGGCGTGTGTGTGAGGCCTATTGCATCAAGTCTGCCAACTTTTGCCAGTGTGCAGTGACACTCATATCTAGTGCAACCGTAGTGTGCAGTGAAATAAAACAACCCTTTTTTTTTACTGTAATTGATTGAATATCAGTAGCCTTCCTAAAGGCGTGTGTGTGAGGCCTATTTCATCTAGTCTGCCAACTTTTGCCAGTGCACAGTGACAATCATATCTAGTGCCACCGTCGTGTGCAGTGAAATAAAACAACCCTTTTTTTACTGTAATCGATTGAATATCAGTTGCCTGCCTAAAGGCGTGTGTGTGAGGCCTATTGCATCTAGTTTGCCAACTTTTGCCAGTGCGCAGTTACACTCATATCTTTTGTCACAGTAGCTTGCACGCATAGTACCACTAATCGTAAAAAAAATGACAGGCAGAGGCAGGCCACCCCGCAGGGGCCGTCGTGGTCGTGGTGCTGTGATTCCCTTTGGCTCCAGAATGATGCCCAGTTTTCAGAGGCAACGTACCCTGAACTGCCACGTCAACCACTGCTGCCCTACTTGCCCCCTCTCAACCATCCGTGTCTCGCCCTGAGCAGTCCCTGCTCATCTGCCCACAGTCAGGTGTCTGTCAAGGACATGTTTGAGCGTAAGAAGCCAATGTCACAAAGTCACCCCCTTGCCCGGCAACTGACAGCTGGCTTGTCTGAACTCTTAGCCCGCCAGATTTTACCATACAAGCTGGTGGAGTCTGAGGCGTTAAAAAAAATTGTAGCTATTGGGACACCGCAGTGGAAGGTACCCTGCCGAAATTTCTTTGCACAAAAGGCAATCCCCAACCTGTACTTGATTGTGCAAAAGGAAGTAATGGCATCTCTGGCACACAGCGTTGGGGCAAGGGTCCATCTGACCACTGATACCTGGTCTGCAAAGCATGGTCAGGGCAGGTATATCACCTACTCTGCGCATTGGGTAAACCTGGTGACGACTGCCAAACATGGAATACGTGGCTCTGCAGAGGAGTTGGTGACACCGCCACGACTTGCAGGCAGGCCTGCTGCCACCTCCTCTACTCCTCCTACTCCATCCTCTTCCATAACCTCCTCGGCTGAGTCCTCTTCTGCTGCTGCTATGTCTTGTTCCACATCAACGGCACCCCCCCAGCTCCACAGGTACTATTCCACATCCCGGATACGGCAGTGTCACGCTGTCTTGGGGTTGACTTGCCTGAAAGCAGAGAGTAACACCGGACCAGCACTCCTGTCCACCCTGAACGCACAGGTGGATCAGTGGCTGACTCCGCACCAACTGGAGATCGGCAAAGTGGTTTGTGACAATGGAAGAAATTTGTTGGCGGCATTGAATTTGGGCAAGTTGACACATGTGCCGTTCATGGCACATGTGTGTAATCTGATTGTACAACGCTTTGTGCATAAGCACCCAGGCTTACAGGACGTCCCTAAGCAGGCCAGGAAGGTGTGTGCCCATTTCAGGTGTTCCTACATGGCCACTTTACAGGTATCCAGCGGGGAAACAACATGCCAGCGAGGTGCTTGATTTTAGACAGCCGGACACGTTGGAATTCAACACTCCTAATGTTCGACCGCCTGCTTCAACAAGAAAAGGCCGTTAACGAGTATTTGTATGACCGGGGGGCTAGGACAGCCTCTGCGGAGCTGGGGATTTTTTTGCCACGTTACTGGACGCTCATGCGCAATGCCTATAGGCTTATGCGTCCTTTTGAGGAGGTGACAAACCTGGTCAGTCGCACCCAGGGCACCATCAGCGACATCATACCATTTGTTTTCTTCCTGGAGCGTGCCCTGCGAAGAGTGCTGGATCAGGCCGCAGATGAGCTTGAAGAGGAAGAGGAAGAGTTGTGGTCACCATCACCGCCTGAAACAGCCTTATCAGCATCGCTTGCTGGACCTGCGGCAATGCTGGAAGAGGATTGTGAGGAAGAGGAGTCAGTGGAGGAATGTGGCTTTGAGGAGGAGGAGGAAGACCAACCACAACAGGCATCCCAGGGTGCTCGTTGTCACCTATCTGGTACCAGTAGTGTTGTACGTGGCTGGGGGGAAGAACATATCTTCAGTGAGATCACTGAGGACGAGAAACGGGACATGACTAGCTCGGCATCCAACCTTGTGCAAATGGGGTCTTTCATGCTGTCGTGCCTGTTGAGGGACCCTCATATAAAAAGGATGAAGGAGAACGACCTGTACTGGGTGTCCACGCTACTAGATCCCCGTTATAAGCAGAAAGTGCCTGAAATGTTACCGAATTACCACAAGTCGGAAAGGATGCAGCACTACCAAAATAAATTAAAAAGTATGCTTTACACAGCGTTTAAGGGTGATGTCACAGCACAAAGGCAATCTAACAGCGGAAGAGGTGAACATAATCCTCCTCCTCCCACGACCATGCCAGCAAGGAGAGGACGCTTTACAGACGTGTTGTTGATGGAGGACATGCAGAGCTTTTTAAGTCCTATGCATCGCCACAGCCCTGCGGGGTCCACCCTCAGAGAACGACTCGACCGTCAGGTAACAAACTACCTCGCCATAACTACAGATATAGACACTATGAGGAGCGATGAACACCTTGACTACTGGGTGTGCACGCTTGCCCTGTGGCCTGAGCTATCCCAATTTGCCATGGAACTTCTGTCCTGCCCCGCTTCAAGTTTCCTGTCAGAAAGGACCTTCAGTGCAGCAGGAGGTTTTGTCACTGATAAGAGAAGTCGCCTAGGTCAAAAAAGTCTAGATTACCTCACCTTTATTAAGATGAATGAGGGATGGATCCCAAAGGGACTGACAGTGGGCGATACATTCGATTAAAAAAGGCCTGATAGATGAGCTGCCTTGAGCTAATAATGGTCCACAAACTAACATAAATTTTTCTGGTCGCTGCAACAATACCTAATTTTTGCATTTAAATTCTTTTATTGTCAGAAGGCGTACAGCATGTAATGAAAAATAAAGCATTTTTGAACAGTCTTGCATAACAGTTGTGCAAAAATACATATTTACAATAAAGACATTTTGTGAAAGTTAGCTGGTTATTCCTTCTTATTTTTACTGTTTAGGTTAATCATTTTTCTTATTTTTTACTGTGATTGCAATTTAAGAGATACCTAAAACATGGTAAAACAGACAATAGTGAAGAGTATATCTGCAGGGAACACCAAAGTACTATTAGCTATCATCCCTCCAGCAGTATTAGCTTATAATTTACAATATCTAACCTGGGCAATCACCCTTGGGTTACCCTAGGGCAGGCTTCAGTGAGCGACCTCTCCTTTCCTGGGATGATTTTGCCGCCGGTTGCTTCTGAAGGGTCTCTGGTCCTTCCCCCAGTGTCGCTTCAACCAGTAACAAATGTTTTATATTTGTAAAGCGACCCAATGATCCCCCTTGATGGAGGTTTATCTTTACAAATTTTGGAGAACCAATTTAAGATCGGTGTCCCCTGTTTTTGGGTCAGGGAGTGTGTGAAATGCCTCAGCCTACAGTAATTGTAATGTTCTGACAGCGGTAGCTCATGCTTGTCCCTCAGTTCCTCATCGGTGAGCATCTGCCCTTTACTAACCAGTCTCCCAGTCTACCTAGTTTCCTTGACCTCCACCAGTGTTGTGATGTTGTGCTCATGTGTTTCGGGGCCTGAGGGTGGTCTAGAATTGGGGTCATTTGGGTGGATCCAGGGAACAAACCTGTGTGTTTCTTGGCCCATTTCCAGTATGATAGTGAGTGCCTGATTAGGGGGTTTGGCGAGTTCTTAAGGCTCTGAGGCAATTCTGATAACCAAGCCACCTTGTCCCAGGTTAAAGGCCTTAAAGTGTGGTTCTCTAAATACACAAAGCCCGGTTGATGACATATAGAATGTGCTATTGGGAGGAAAGATAGGTGACGGAACAGGTATTAAACTGATAGGAATGAATAGTACAACTTAATACACCACTCCTATCTGGTGGCACCTTAGATTGCACGTGCAGTGCCCCAAATTCGAAGTAGGAGGTCCAACCAAGCATCTTTTTCCATCTCCCTGTTCCAAAAATCCATGCCATATACACGTCCCCTAATAGGGGATGTAACAGGGATTAAACCGATAGGAATAGTACTACTTAACAGTACACACCTTATAATAACGCAGACAGAAGCAACGCGTATAATCTTCCATGCTGTGCAGTGGAAGCCCCCAGACTCTGACCTGTGTATAATCTTCCATGCTGGGCAGTGGAAGCCCCCAGACTCTGACCTGTGTATAATCTTCCATGCTGGGCAGTGGAAGCCCCCAGACTCTGACCTGCGTACAATCTTACATGCTGGGCAGTGGAAGCCTCCAGACTCTGACCTGTGTATTATATTCCATGCTGGGCAGTGGAAGCCCCCAGACTCTGACCTGTGTATAATCTTCCATGCTGGGCAGTGGAAGCCCCAAGACTCTGAAGAAGAGGAGTCAGAGGAGGAAGTTGGCTTTGTGGAGGTGGAAGACCAAACACAGCAGGCGTCCCAGGGGGCTTGTTGTCACCTTTCGGGGACCCTTGGTGGCTGGGTGGAGGAAGAGACCTTCAATGACATCAGTGAGGATGAGGAACGGGACATGGCTAGCTTGGTAGTTTGCGGTCGTGCAAAGGGACTGTTTGCGGTTGTTTGCTGTGCATTAAACGTGGATATTGGTCTGTTACTGTGAAGCGGGTGTAACCCTTACACTACCTGATTGATACAACATCATACCTGAAGTTTTAAAGCATGTTATTCCAAACAATTTAGGAATGTTAGGTGATTTATGCCCTTTATGGCTTAAAACCAGACTCTGCATCAACTATGTAATTTTCCGCGGGAGTTTTGCCATGGATCCCCCTCCGGCATACCACAGTCCAGGTGTTAGTCCCGTTGAAACAACTTTCCCATCACTATTGTGGACAGAAAGAATGCCTGTGGGTTTTGAAATTCGCCTGCCCATTGAAGTCTATGGCGGTTCGCAAATGTTCGTCCGTTTCCGAACATTTGATGGAATTCGCGTCAGCAGTTCTCGAACCGAAAATTTGATGTTCGCGACATCACTAGTGATAAGTATGTGTATTTATTGAGGATTTACATATTGTCCATTTATGGTCAGTATTTTTACCTGACAGTTCCCTGTCCCAGTTAATACTTTGTATTGCTGCCCTTAGACCATTAAAATCTACCCTTTTAATATTCAGAGTTTTTGTTGGCCCTTTACAGTTTTGTTTTTTTAATTCAATCTCAAATGAGACTGTTTTGTATTTCCCAAAGGATGCCCTATTTCAACATTTGATATCATATTAATATTATTTTTGATATCTAAATCCAAGATAGCCTCATTTCTAGTAGGTTCCTGTATACCCTGGGCCAGATAATACTAAACCTGCTCCCTTTACCATACTGCTGGTTTCATTCATCCAGTTTGTTTCAGGGTAATTAAAGTCCCCCATTATTAGAACTTGCCCATGCTTAGCTGCATTTCTAATCTATAACAACATCTTTTGGAATTTCCTGCTCTCCCATTTAACTCTACCCACAAACAATCAATATCACCGCTAGTTCCAGCATAAATATCTTCTATGACTATAGGCTTAAATTCAGGTTCAATATACAGACAAATCCCTCCTCCTTTACAATTGCCCCTATCTTTCCTAAATTGGTTATAACTATCCAAATTAACATGCCAGTCATGAGATTCATCCCACCATATTTCAGTAATGCCTATTAAATCCCATTTTTCATTGATTGCTAATAATTCTAACTCTCCCATTTTCCTGGCAATCTTCTGGCATTAGCAAGCATACACCTTATGTTATGAGTCTGCAGTTCTGAAGTGCCTGCCACTGTACTTTAGTTACTTAGTACTACCTCACTATTGACTGTACTAACCCTCGCCCATCTCACGTAGTTCATTCACCCCTATCCCCTCTACACTTCCTACCCCATTACATTCATCTTGTACTTTCCCCCACCTACTAGTTAAAAAAACTGCTACAGTCTTTCTACCATCCTAACCCCTAGCACAAAAGCTCCCTCATCACTAAGGTGCAATCCATCCCTGCTATAGAGATTGTACCCTAGTGAGAATTCAGCCCAATGCTCTAAAAACCCAAACCCCTCCATAGTGCCCCACATTTTTAGCCTCCCTGGACTAGCACGTGGTGCAGGTAGTATCTCAGAAAATACTACCTTAGAGGTCCTTGCTTTAAGCTTATTCCCTAGTTCTCTAATATCATTCTGACGGGCACTCCATCTCCCACTAACTTTGTCATTGGTACCAATATGTACGAAGACGGCCAGCTCATTTCCAGCCTCTCCCAATAATTTATCTACCCGAACCACAACATGCCAAACCCGAGCACCTGGGAGATAGCAAACTGTTCGATTGCTGGGATCTGGGTGACAAATCACCCTGTCTACCTTCCTAATAATAGAGTCCACTACCACCAAAACCTGTCTGTTGCTCTGCCTATGCTGCCCTTCACTACTCCAGTAGGACTGTTCTCGAGCTGTTAGAGATAAAAGATCTATCTGCCATTGCCATTTCTGTATGGACATCCCCAACAGTTTCACTTAATCTGGCAAATCAGTTGGTGTTTGCCAACTCAGAACTGTCCTGCCTACTGTTTCTGATCCCCCTGCTTCCCCTTCTAACTGTAACCCAGCTACTTTCCTGGACATTCTCACTAGCCCCATCTCCACCCTCCATGTTAGGCCCAGCTTAACTGTGCTCAGTGATCACCAACTCCCTCTCCAGTGAAATATAGAAAAGTGCTGCAATTCTCCTCTACAGTTCTCCAACTTGAACTTCCAGAGAGGCAACGTGAGATGGAGGTGGATGAAAAGACTGAGAACGTCCCCATGAGGCTTAAAACTTGACCATGATGTGTGCAAGGGCCCCGGGGTGTTTCCCATAATGCTGGTGTGGGTGGCAGTCTTGCTGCTGATGGGCCAGCTTCCTGTGATGGTCCTTGCCCTCTGGAATGTTTTAAGCTTCCTCCAATACCCCTTACAGGGGAGTATGTAGTTTCTCCTCCTGTGGCGTCACCGCCTGCATCTTTGTGGGCGGGGTAGGCCCCTTGGGTACTGAAATGACAGGACAATAGTGTTTGAGTTTGGATTCTGTAAACAATTGTTTATGGTGTGTTTCCATATCCCTGACATCATGGTCACTTGTAATTGGCTGTGGTGATTGTTTTACGCAGATAAGCATTGACTTTTATCATGTGCATTGTGGATCATGGCTCATATCAATATATTTAATGCCGGTGCGATGTCCCATCTGCAGTTCATTAGGACATGTGCTCAGCTGAATCTGCTGTGCAGTGTGTGAGACAGATCAATTTATGACTAATTCTTAGCAATGGTTGTTAACATGCAGATGAGACATGGTCCAGGTTAGTCTAGTACATGACACGTACAAGGAAATCAACAAGGCTTGCAAAAGGGCGATTAGACTGGCTAAAATAGAAAATGAAAAATTAATTGCAAAAGAGAGTAAGACTAACCCTAAAATATTTTTTAAGTATATTAATGGGAAGAAGGCGAGGAAGGAAGCTATAGGAACATTACAATGTGACACAGTCCGTCTGAGAATTAGTGACCAAGAAAAGGCAGATGAGCTAAATAGGTTCTTTTCTTCGGAGGTACCAGTGGTTGGGACACGGCAACATAATGGGGCTACACTACCTTTGCCAAATAATTGGTTAACACAGGAAGTAATCCAAAAGAAGTTGGAAAAAAATAAATGTTAATAAAGCCCTGGGTCCTGATGGAATACATCCAAGGGTACTAAGGGAACTGGGTTCTATAATAGCCAAACCCTTATATTTATTTTTTTAAGATTCACTCAACACAGGGTCTCTACCAGATGACTGGAGAAAAGCTGATGTGATACCTATATTTAAAAAGGGAGCAAGAGCAAATCCGGGGAATTATAGACCAGTGAGCCTCCCTTCTGTAGTGGGGAAGCTTTTAGAAGGGTTAATAAGGGATAATATACAATAATATGTCTATTTGAACAAGATTATAAGTAGGAGTCAACATGGATTTATGAGGGATAGGTCATGTCAAACAAATCTAATTAGTTTCTATGAGGAGGTTAGTAGGAACCTGGATCAGGGCAACTCTGTGGATGTAGTCTTCAGGATTTTGCAAAGGCTTTTGATACAGTGCCACATGGGAGACTATTGTGCAAACTAAGAGATACAGGAGTTGCAGTAAATATCTGCTCATTGATTGAGAGCTGGCTAAAAGACACGAAGCAAAGGGTTGTTGTAAATGGAACATACTCTGATTGGACTAATGTGGTAAGTGGGGTTCCTCAGGGTTCAGTATTAGGTCCTCTCCTTTTTAACATATTTATTAATGACTTAGAGGTAGGATTGGAGTGTGGTGTCTCCATTTTCGCTGATGACACGAAGTTGTGCAAGGTAATTAAATCAGATAGTGATGTGCTTTCCCTCCAAAGGGATTTACATACAATTGAGGAATGGGCATCTAAATGGCAGATGAGATTTAATACGAATAAATGTAAAGTTATGCATCTGGGAAGGAAAAATAGCCATGCAATTTATAATCCTAATGGAGCAAATCTAGGTGTATCGGATATTAAAAGGGATTTGGGAGTGCTTGTGGACAACCACCTAGGTAACAGTGCTCAAAGCCAAGCAGCAGCTGCAAAGGCAAATCAAATATTAGCATTTATTAAAAAGGGTATAGAAGCCAGGGAAGCAAAAATAATTCTGCCACTATACAAATCTCTAGTATGCCCTAATTTGGAATATGGAGTACAATTTTGGGCACCACTTCATAAAAAGGACATTTTAGAGCTGGAAAAGGTACAGAGGAGGGCAACAAAACTAATAAGGGGAATGGAGGGGCTAAGTTATCAAGAAAGACTAACCAAATTAAACTTATTTTCTCTAGAAAAAAGGCGTCTAAGAGGAGATATGATTACCTTATACAAATACATCCAGGGTCAGTATAAAGATTTGTCAAGGGAGATTTTTGTGCCAAGAGGTTTTCAACAGACAAGAGGACATCCCTTGAGGTTAGAAGTAAAAAGAGTCCACCTTAAAAAAAGAAAAGGGTTCTTCACAGTAAGGGTGATTAATCTGTGGAATTCTCTACCAGTGGAGACAGTGGATTCGATAGATAACTTTAAAAGGGGATTGGATTTATTTTTAATTAAAAAGGGAATTCAGGGTTATCATGTATAATTAGAGAGACAGTATTGATCCAGGGAGAAGTCCGGTCTCCGGTGTCTGGGATCAGGTGGGAATTGATTATGTATTTATTTTTTATTTTTATATACAACTAATTAATTAATAGTTAATCCGCATATTGCAGATCAGAGGAGATCTTAAAAGGTTGAACTTGATGGACTGAAAGTCTTTTTTCAACCTTAAATACTATGGCCCTCATTCAATTGCAATTTTGCCAATTGAATAAGGCTCTAAATAAGCACATAACATATTTTTTTAAAGATGTATTTGGTTAGTAAACATCTATCCAAAAGCAAGGTCTTCACTAACTAAAAGCTTCTTTAAAAAAATATGTTCTGTGCTTATTTAGAGCGCTATTCAATTGACCAAATCGCAATTGAATGAGGCCCTATGTAACTATGTAACTATGTAACATGCAGTCAGTCAGAGTCTATATCTGCATATGCTGCAGTGGGCACACCTATACATGTACTCTCTTTTAGATGTCAAATCAATATTGATCTATTTGGCAACTGCTATTTAGAATCTTTTTTTAATGCAGGTATTGGACAGACATTTCATTGATAACAATTATGAGAATGATATGTTTGCTTCCTGGGTGTACATGGTTATTGCTGCCTCATATATCTTTATTTATAACCAGAGAGCTTACAGTGCTATCGTATGTCATTTATCTATGTGTGTGGGGTTCATGTGTGTGCATATGAGGGTGTCATTTTTTATATAATACTCACATTGCAGGGTTCCCTGAAAACTGGAGTCCAGCTGACCTGGAAGGCCCACTACTACCGCTGGTTTGATCCACTGCTCCAGGGTCCTCTCCCATCCGCAGTATGTAATGTCGGCTGGTGGTCCACCACTGGTTGCACGAGGTATTCTAGCCTCCGCTGCCATCTTCCTCTTGACCTTCATCCAGCTGTCAGTATATCTGTGTTCCACAGACTTGACATCCCTGTTTACAACCCCTAATGCAGCAACAGCTGTAGCAACCTCAGTCCAGGCATGTGTCTTCTGGCTAGGCCTCCCTTCCCTCCCACCATGTATGATGCTATAGTGGTCACAGATTTCCGAGGGGAGGATGGTCATCTCCTCTTGCCCTTCCAACTGCGCCTTGGGTTCCTGGCCTCCATGTTCTCTCCCTGGGGCCGGGCCCTCCTCACTATTATCTCCCCAGCTGAGATCTCGCCCCTTTACCCTTTGCCCGTACTCCTTGTGTGCCTACATCTTGGGGCACACCCCCCGCTTGCTTTACTACACCTCTATACCCCTCTCTGACCAGCCTCTTCCTCTCCCTCTCTTTCTATAGCTCTACCTCTCATCCTCTACTCCTCCAGTGTTCCCCTCTCTCTCCTCACTCTCCACTTCCCCTCTCTC
This sequence comes from Discoglossus pictus, assembly GCA_027410445.1. Classification (NCBI taxonomy): domain Eukaryota; kingdom Metazoa; phylum Chordata; class Amphibia; order Anura; family Alytidae; genus Discoglossus; species Discoglossus pictus. The sequence goes on along the minus strand of CM050164.1, from coordinate 193,699,805 downwards.
TCTCCTCAATCTCCTCCTCTCTTCCTCGGGTGTTCCCCTGTCTCTCCTCATCTGCTCTCTCCTTACCCTCCTCCTCTCCTCCTCTAACCTCCTGGAAATTAATATAAAGATAAGTCAATATAATATATATGTTTATGTATATGAGGTAAAACAAGAATGTGTGTATTCTAGTATGAATACTGTGTGTGTGTGTGGGGGGGGGGGGGTAGATGTGCCGTGGCCTATAGCTATATACAGCTATGTTTACATTTCAATCAATGTGTGTGCATTATGTGTGTTGTAAATTACGGTAAGTGCTAATATATCTTAGTGATCAAAATATTAAAAACTCACCAAACAGCTCCTTTCTATCTTTCTATCTCTCTCCGTAGCTCAGAAACCGACCAACGCCTAGAATTGTACAGTACAGTCAAGGACTTGCGGTTTCCGCTGGCTTTTAAAGTCATTTTCTACTGCATTGATTAGCATTATCTGGTTCCTACTGGTTAGTTGGCCTATGACATGATCAAAAATTAGGCCTGAGTTTGAGTTTGGCATGCTTCATTCGATTGGATACCCGGAAGTATTACATATGAAAACAGGGTCTACGGGTTTGAGGCTTCGGCCCTTAAATTGCGCTCTTGTTTAAGTGCATCGTTATGTAACTGTAGCAAATTTAAATGAGACTCATACTGTTCTAATTTTTGTCCTACACTTAATGGATTTAATGTGCAGTATGTTGGTGGAAATATTCAAGAAAAACTGCACTCATAAATAAGGAGCTAGTGTAACACTGTACATCATCAATCATTTAATAAAGAAAAGCAAATTACAAGTAATTAAATTAATTAAACACAAAGGTGCTCATTGCAGGGCTCGTGATGAGGCTCGCACCATTTTGCTGCACTTTCAGGGTCCCTCTAAGGGACCTCTGTCTCGTCATACAGGTTATTTGCCCGAAAACGCTCAACCGATGGAGGATGGAAAGAGATTTAAGTCGCCCATAGCAATGCACACAACAAAGGACGTAGCACTTTGGCAATGACTGCAATGTACGCAACACTTAAAAAAAAAATACGAATTTGACGGACACAATTTTCTCAGGCACGTGACTCGAAAGATCGCCAAAAAAGGAAAAATATTGTCAAAAATACATTAAAAACATCTCACACTAGGGAGCCTGTGAGTGAGGTTGCAAGCCAATTTAAGCCCTAAGTGCCATTTTTAGGAGATCAAAGATTGGTTAAGCAAGGAAAAAAATTGCGGACAAAAAAACCTGTTTGCAAAAAGAATCAAAATGAGGCTGAAGCGCATAAGACTTACTGTATATGATCCTCGCGAAGCACACAAAACTTTGAAAATAAACAATGGCACTCATCACGCAGTGCGCAAGATTTACACAGGGACAGAGAGCAGAAGGACACAGGGGAGGGTGGAGACCATGGAAAGAGACACAGGGGTGAGAGAGGGTGGAAAACACAGAGTAGGGAAATAATGGGGAAAAAACAGACCTACCCACAAACAGCACTGTTTCAATCTTAACAGTAAATAAATGGTAAATAGTACAGTGAATAAATAGTATATTTGTGTTCACATTTGAATGTCTTAAATAAGTTAAAAACGCATTTCATATATGTGATACAGCTATGGGTCGCAAGTTGTCCCTGTCATATGCAAACCTTTATATGTGAGTGTGAGAAGATAAATATTTATGCAAAAATAGTACATTTTTAAAGATTATAATCCTCTCTCGCTGTCGTAATTGCAAGTTTTCTCTATCGCTATATGTTAAAAGTTATTGGCTTGCGCCGAAGACAAAGGCGCTCATCGCAAGGCTCTCAAGTTAGAGGGGGGAGAGGGTTGCAATGAAAGCACTCATTGCGAGGCTCGCAAGGTCGAGTTACGGGCGCCAAACAAAATGTTGACGGTTAAACCTGTAAATTTTTTACAAGCCCGCAATTTCCGCCAAAGGTACAGAGGAGAGACTCGCAATGAGCGCCGAAGGTTGTAGCCAGAATTTGCCAAATGTATGCAAATATTTTCACAACCTGAAACAGCAAAAGAGAGACAGAGGGGGCAAAGAGAGACGGGGGGGGGGGGGGGAGATACAGTGGAGGGAGACTCGCACACGGTATAGCAATAGTGCGGCTTAGCACTGGATCGCTAGGCCTACAAAGTGTGAGAAATTACAAGCCTCGCCGTTGTGAGACTCGCAAATTGTGGCTAATCCGCAAATAGTGCATGCGATTCCTGCTAAAATCAACGGTTTTGTCTTGTGACTGCGGGCTATATATACTGGACAATTTGCAGATCATTCTTACTTTCTCCTCAGGTGATGAACTGTGTGAATGGACATTTTTCTGCTGGCTTAATTTCTGAAGAGAGATTGTTAGCTTTTTAGGATTTTGATTTCTGCAAATTACAGAGAATAGATAAAGTATAATTACTTTATAATTAATTAATGTATTTATTAATTTAAAAAAATAGGTTATGGAAATTATTACTATTTAATTAAAACTTATCAAAATATTTGTGTTAGCAACATTATTCATCTATAGCAATATTTAGAACACAGAAAATTGTTTCTTTTTCAAAAAATAATCAAAAAATTAGCCATGTACATAAATTTATAACGGATAGTGTTCAAGCTAATAAAATATGAATTAATAGATAAACACATTTATAATACCGTATTGGTCCGAATATAAGACGCACCATTTTTCCGATTTCCAAGCGTGGAAATTACAGGTGCGGCTTATGTTCGCGGCCGTAAAAACAAAATTGCCGATTTGCGGCCTTGAGACTCGGGGAGTTAATGGTTGACAGTATAATTCAGGAAGTTTATACCACCCATGTGATTTCTCTGCCCCGAGTAAGTAAATCTCGGCACCACAGTATTGAGGTCATTAGACCCACTCCCGTTGTAGGGATCCCCTTAAAGATAATTTCTAATTTGCCGCTAGCAGAGCGTGAAGGTCTTCTGACCAACCGCTACAGCAATATTGGCACTAGATTGCTAAGGCTGTCTGACCAACTCTAGTCGGTAGGTACCTTATTTTCCTATTGATGTTATCGTTGTTGAAAAATTGGGGGCGGGGGGGGGGTTAGGGTCACTCTCCATGATATCTTATGTGTCTAAGTACCCCAGAGTTTCGTTTCAGTCCTGTGCCATTTTGACGACTGTAACACAACCAATCAATTTCAAAAGACACTTGCTTAAGACAGCGTCACAGAAATATTCTCAGAAGTGGGCAATTATGAAGACAACCTGTCAGCTCTGCATGATTTTCAATTCAGCTACTTACATCTAACAGGTACAGTATCATTAGTTCTTCAATTAATTATATAATCGATTTAAAATTTAAAATTGTATATATTTGAAATAGTAATAGCAAGTTAATTACATAAGTACATACATTTTTAATTTGAATAGCATGAATTAATGTTGTGGATTTTAGTTTACTGAAAGTATATTAAAAAACAAAATAAACGTTATAGGAAATATGCTAAAGATATTACTATTTAATAGTTTGTGATTGGACAAATTAACTATTAATTTAAATATACAAAAAAAGGACCTTAATGTAGGGTACTGATGTTTACACATAACAATTATAATTAATTGGATTGGAACACAAGTTTGATATTATCACACTTACATTTCTATTACAGACTTTAAATAAAGTTGGACAGAATTGACATACCATCATAGGTTGCAAAGAAGAGTGAAGTCCTAAAACAAAGGAATTTTAATTTATTACAACTTTCAGGTAAGCTAAAGAAAGATATGTCAGATTTACATTTTTTTTAAATTCATAATCCATATGTTGACATTAAAAAATTAACCTTAAATTTACAGATTAGAATGTCTGAGAACAAAGAAGACACCAGAGAATGCTAAAAATGTCTAACAAGGGAACACAAGCAAATATGGAAAGAGCAACAGCGACAGGAGACTCTGAAAAGGTTATGAGAAGAAGATCATGAGAGAATATCAAAAAGAAGACAAATGTGTGATAAGGTGAAATTGCAGCATCAGAGAGCTACGAATAAAAAAAAAATGGTAAAGATAGTAATGATGATATATGTTTGCAGGAAAGTTAATTATTTACATGTATATCAGTAGGGCCTCACAATTGTGGTTTGTTGAATGTTGTTTATCACTTTTGTCATGCTTATAATTTTCAACAGGAAAAACCCAAGAGATGGTAAGTTTATTAGTTGTTGTCAGGAAGGAAAGGAAAGACTTCCAGAAAGAGAAGAATTCCCGGCATATTTACAAAGTGTAATGAGTGACCCAATTTTCCAAATTATAGTAATCTCAAACAAAACATATGGTCATAGAATAGTGCATTTCATTTGCTTCTATAGGGTGCAAAATTAGCTGTTAATGATCCAGTACATGGCCCTTAATGTTTTAAAGTCCAAAGCCAAATTTACCCCCGTACTTCTCATTTACAACCAAAAGTAGGAGAGCAAAGAAAATTTGCTCAACTATATGTCCGAGATACAATGGAAGTTGTTAAACAACGTATAAAGCTTTCTGAAAATAAAAAATGCTTAGCCACTGTTTTGCATGAGCTTTATAACATTATGGCCAAAAACCCATATACTCAAGCTTACACAAGATTGTCAGAAGTAGAACAGGAACAACAGAGTCATGCTGAACAAAATCATTTGCCTTTCCCAGGAGTCAATATGGTTCTTAGAAGAGATCACTATTGAAATAAACGAGGTTTTAATGGTGTTTCAATATTGTCGATTGTGGAACCACCATTTCAGCGTTATATTAGAATATATCCAAGCAATCAAGAGCAACCTTTCATTAACATAAGTATCTTAAGTAGTAATTTGGATCCAATGACATATCCAATTTTTTATCCAAATGGTAAGGCGGGATGGCAACCTAAATTAATAATTGAAAATTATCCAAATAGTAAAGTTTGTGTCAGAAATAATAGAATTTCAAAAAAGAGACCTTCCACATGCACACATTGTTTTAATCTTTCAAGAAAAAGTTACATTGAACTCTGCTGATTGAGTGGATTCAGTGATTATTGCAGAACTACCAGATCCCCCCAAAAATTCAACACTTTATGAAATTGTTACACATTGCATGATTCATGATCTATACAGAGACATGAATCTACAGTCACCATGTATGGCAAATAATAAATGCACAAAAGATTTCCCTAAAGAATTTAGAGTGAAAACTTTTGCAAATTGTGATGGATATCCTTTGTATCGAAATAGAGAAGGTCAAACTGCAATTATTTGTGGAAAAATTGTAAATAATCTATATCTTGTTCCATAAAATCCACATTTCTGGATGAAGTACAATGCACACATAAATGTTGAAGCTTGCACTTCAATAAAATCAATTAAATATGAGTATAAATATATTTACAAAGGATATGATGCAGCAACTGTAGTTGTGCAAAGTAGCCAAAGCGAAGAAGACAATCCCATTTTACATGATGAACTATCATGTCATGTAGATGCTCGGTATGTAAGTGCTCCAGAAGCAATGTGGCTCCTTCTGAAATTTGAAATGCATGATCGGTCACATGCAGTTTATTGATAAATTGTTCATTTGCCACAAAGACACTTAGTTTATTTTAATGCTGGTGATGAAAGAAATGCTTATGACCAAAATTAACATAAACAAATGACAGTTACTGCTTGGTTTACATTAAATTGTAATGGCAGTGAGGCAAGAGAATTCTTATATGTTGAGATTCCATGTCATTATGTTTTTGGGATACGGAGAAAAAGAAAAAGGAGTGGTAATAATATTATTCCCAGAATGTATACTGTTAGTCCAAGAGACATCAAACATTTTTGTTTAAGTTTACTTCTTTTAAATGTTCCTGGTGCACAACGTTTCGAACATTTGAGAACTGTGAATGACATTGTTTACGATACATTTCAATTAGCTGTGCGACATAGAAACTTCTTTGCAGATGATACTGAATGGGAGCGATGTCTAGAAGAAACAGCACTATGTCAAATACCTAGGCAGATGAGGGAACAGTTTTCATTCATTTGCATATTTTGTAATGTACCTAATGCATTATCTTTGTGGAACAAATTTAAATTAAATATGTGTGAAGACTTTTTGAAACATTATAGTGAGGCCATTGCAGAATTAAAAGGATTAATGATAATTCAAGGGATCTTTTTTTGCCATGGATTAAGTTGTGCAACTTTTAATCTGCCAGATATAGGAATTATAGAGGAAATAAACTATGAAAAGTATGACTCTGATGTGGAAAAACTAAAAGCAGAAGAAAAAATAGCCACTTTAAATACATTGCAAGTGGAAGCATTTAAAGCCATACAACAAGCACTACATGATGAAATACTCAAGGAGCATTATTTCTATCTAGATGGACCTGATGGATCAGGCAAAACATATGAGTTTAAATTGAGGTCAAGGTGAAATAGTACTTCCCTTTGCAACAACTGGAATTGCTGTCCTTTTGTTGGAAGGTGGTAGAACTGCACAGTGGATTTAAACTTCTAGTTCCCATTTTGGAAGCATCAGTCTCAGATATTAGAATTACATCATTTCAAGCTAAAAAAATAAAAAAAGTAAATACATTATAATTGATGAGGCAACAATGATGTTTTGCCATACGCTACAATGTATTGATCGTTTGTTACGTGACGTCATGGCTAATGATCTGCCTTTTGGGGGGAAGGTGATGTTGTTAGTTGGGGATTTTAGGCAAACATTACCTGTTGTTGTTCATAGAAATTGAACAGACATTATGGAAACATGTATAAAGTCAAGTCTACTATGGAAACTATTTACACGTCTTAAATTAGAGAAAAAATATGAGATCAGAAGGCCAAAATAAATTCATTGTAAGGTCTCTCTCGCATTCCTTTCTAACTTCCCTATCTTCATGTACTGTCTGACCCCAATCCATTCCCTATTTCTTTCAGTGCAAATCCACTCTGCTTCAAGGCCTGCTACATCTGTGAGATACTCAGAATATTGCCCTCCCTCCCTCCCTCAGAAATTTTATAGAGCCATGGAAAAAACCTGACTTACTACTTGCAGATATACAGTATCATCTCAACACTAGGGGTCAGCCAACATACTAGTCTTTCACCTCAGATCCCTCCCCTCTCCCTCTAAAATAAAACTCTTTCTATCTTTCACTTGCTTCCTGACCCTTGCTATTCCTTATTTGTTACTCTTCCCCAGTTCTCTGCCCTTTAGTTCCCTTTAGATTGTAAGTAGCGAGTTTCCAGTCTTGTAGGGTGCTTTGGGATAAAGCACTTTCTGCTAAGATTCTAAGCTCAAAACAGGGCCCTACTTTTGAATTTGTTAAACTTGCATTTCCTGTATTTCCGGAATATGTTGGCGCGATACAAATAAAAGATAATAATAATAATAAAATGTTTCGCTAATTAAAATTGGTGAAGGCAAAACAGAGGTAATAAGTAATTTACCTGAGGATACCGTTTCAATTCCATCTGCAATGATTTGTAAAGATTGTACAATATCAGCTATATTCCAAACTGGAATAGTTAGCAAGGATTACTCAGAGCTTGGAAACAAAGTAATATTAACAACAAAAAATAAAGAAATAAAGATTTTGAATAATGGAATTTTGGAATTAATAGATGGAACAAAAAAAATATTACAGTGCAGTTTGTGTACTAGCTGATGACAAACAGAGTGAGACAAACTTTGCATCAGAATTTATAAATTCATTAACATCATCTAGAATGCCCCCACATATTTTGCAGCTCAAAAAAGGCGCAATTGTGATGTTGCTGCAAAATATGAACCCCAAAAAAGGACCAGATTTATTGTTCAGCATTTAAAAGATCATTTCATACATGCTGAAATTCTGAATGGTACCCATAAAGGTGTAAGACTTTTTATTCCAAGAATAGATTTCGCTCCAAGTGAAAGTGGTTTGCTTTTTGTACTTCAAAGAAGACAATTCCCAATTATTATGGCATTTTCCATGACCATAAAGAAATCACAAGGTCAAACCTTTAATTTTGCGGGATTTTTTTTGAGGAACCAGTATTTGCCTATGGACAACAATATGTGGCATTTTCACGATGCAAAAATCCATTAGAAGTTAAAGTCTTTGTGAAACAAACAGAAAGTCAAGGTGAGCTTGAGATAATGTGAGAGTATTTACTAAAAATATTGTATATCATGAGGTGTTATCATTTTAGAAAAATATGTGATAAAATGTTCTGTTTATTTAGATAATATGTGGAATGGACAAAATAAGTGAATATGTATATATTTATCATGTGTTATATATCATGTGTTATATATGTGATTTAATGACATGTCTTCATTTGTACATTCAAATTTATTGGTTTAGCATATAGAAAATGACATGTAAAAATATTAGTTGTACATTGTTATGATCTTCATGTATATTAAAAATAATTCAATGTTTGCAGTTTAATATTAAGATATTGTACATTATTTGTTTAGAGATAAAAATATACAAATTGGATGTAATAAAAATAATATATTTTCATTGTTTTTTGAATTATTCAAATTGTAACATGAGATGTAAAAATATTGGTTGTACATTGTTATGATCTTCAGGTACATTAAAAATAATTAACTGTTTGCAGTTTCATATGAAGATATTGTTCATTATCGGTTTAGAGATAGAAATATACAAATTGGATTTCATAAAAAATATTTAATTTTTATTGGTTTACTCAAGTATGCCATATTGGTGAAAAAGTCTGAAAAGAGACAGGAGTTGTACAGAGACACAAGTATGGGACACAGAAAAATAGTACATTAACAGACAGAAAACATAGTGATGTCGCGAACATAAAATTTTCGGTTTGTGAACCGCGAACGCGAACCGCCGCAAATGTTCGCGAACCGGCGAACATCGGCGAACCGCCATAGACTTCAATGGGCAGTCAAATTTTAAAACCCACAGGGACTCTTTCTGGCAACAATAGTGATGGGAAAGTTGTTTCAAGGGGTCTAACAACTGGACTGTGGCATGCCGGAGGGGGATCCATGGCAAAACTCCCAAGGAAAATTACATAGTTGATACAGAGTCTGGTTTTAAGCCATAAAGGGCATAAATTACCTAACATTCCTAAATTGTTTGGAATAACGTGCTTTAAAACATCAGGTATGATGTTGTATCGATCAGGTAGTGTAAGGGTTACACCCGCTTCACAGTGATAGACCAAACTCCCCGTTTAACGCACCGCAAACAACCGCAAACAGTCCATTTGCACAACCGCAAACTCCCCATTTGCACAAGGTTGGATACCAAGCTAGCCATGTCCCGTTCCATGTCCTCACTGATGTCATTGAAGGTCTCTTCCTCCACCCAGCCACGTACAACACCAAGGGTCCCCGAAAGGTGACAACAAGCCCCCTGGGACGCCTGCTGTGTTTGGTCTTCCATCTCCTCAAAGTCACCTTCCTCCTCTGACTCCTCTACTTCAGAGTCCTCTCACTGCATTGCCTCTCTCTGCATTATTATAAGGTGTGTTAAGTAGTACTACTCATCAGTTTAAAAACTGTTACAGCACATATCAGGGGGCGTGTATAAGGCCTGGATTTTTAGAACCAGGAGATGGAAAAAGATGCTTTGTTGGTCGTATCACTTCAATTTTGGGGCACTTTGAGACATTAGCTTCTTACACTCAAACATGTCCTTTACAGGCACCTGACTATGGGCAAATGAGCAGGAACTGCTCAAGGTGAGAGACGCAGTGGCGGATGGTTGAGAGGGGGCAAGGAGGACAGCAGTGGTTGATGTGGCTGATGATGCTGGACCAGGAGGAGGATGGCGGCTTTGAGTTTGTGTGCTGCTTGTACTCATGTGTTGGTCTGGAGACACCCAAACATTAGGTCTCAACCTGTAGAGGATAAGGGAACCAGGCTACTCTAGACCTCATTCATCATTACCGGTTTTGACAGATTGGTACTATGCGTCCAAGCTACTGTGACAACAGATATGAGTGGCACTGTGCACTTGCAGAAGTTGGCAGAGTAGACGCTGTAGGCCTGACACACACGCTTGCAGACAACTAACTGCTATGCAATATATTACAGTAGAAAAAATGTTTTTTGTTTTAAATGTACACTACTGTTACACCAGATATGAGTGGTGTGTTAAGTAGAACTACTCCTATCAGTTTAATCCCTGTTATGTGCCTTTTTTGTGGGTTTGGTTGTTGAAGGCACAGTGCAGCACCAGAGGCCAGAAAAATTAGGCATGCACACGTGCATGAACAATTAGGTATTGTTGATCTTGCAGCAAGCAGAGAAGAAGGTAGGCCTGATTCAACGCCCCAGCCCGCATACCCACACTCAGAGATTGAGGGCGGGGGGCCTGAGAAGGCCACGGGTCGGAGATATAAAGGGGGGCCATCCCAAATAAGCACACAAGCGGGGACAAAGGTAGTGAAGGGGACATAGAGGCCCATGGACTGACGGTCGCCATCTTGGCAGGAAAAGGGACCAGCAATTAAGCCAAACTGACCCAGCACAGGCAGCTACTTGAGTCAAACGCTGTACAATTACACCTTAATAAAGCTGAAACATGCAGCAGCAGGGATTCTAAACGTCCACACGGGGACAAGGAGGCTAACAGCCCCCACAGTCTCTGCACCACTCTTTTTAACAGATAACCCAATGGGCTAACCAGGGACCTTGCCCACATAAAAAAACAGAATTTTATTGGAGGAATTATTAGTGTCTTTACCCCCCAAGAGAGGACATAATATACGTATCTTTAGACTACCTGATGGCCAAACCTCCTTTAGCCCCAATGCTATCCAAGAAACATTTCAAAACTTTATCTGACTGGGGGTCTATAGAGTGACATTAGTACTGACCTTTATATGACTGGGGGTCTATAGAGGGACATTAGTACTGACCTTTATCTGACTGGGTGTCTATAGAGAGACATTAGTAATGACCTTTATCTGACTGGGTGTCTATAGAGGGACATTAGTACTGACCTTTATCTGACTGGGTGTCTATAGAGGGACATTAGTAATGACCTTTATCTGACTGGGTGTCTATAGAGGGACATTAGTACTGATCTTTATCTTACTGGGTGTCTATAGAGGGACATTAGTAATGACCTTTATCTGACTGGGTGTCTATAGAGGGACATTAGTACTGACCTTTATCTGACTCGGTGTCTATAGAGTGACATTAGTACTGACCTTTATCTGACTGGGGGTCTATAGGTGACATTAGTACTGACCTTTATCTGACTGGGTGTCTATAGAGGGACATTAGTAATGACCTTTATCTGACTGGGTGTCTATAGAGGGACATTAGTACTGACCTTTATCTGACTGGGTGTCTATAGAGGGACATTAGTAATTACCTTTATCTGACTGGGGGTCTATAGAGGGACATTAGTACTGACCTTTATCTGACTGGGGGTCTATAGAGGGACATTAGTACTGACCTTTATCTGTCTGGGGGTCTATAGGTGACATTAGTCCTGACCTCCTGCTGCAGTATTATTACTCCCAGTACTCCCAGGCTTGCTACTATTAGATATAATAACCTCAGTTTTGTTTCCTTATCTGTTGGTAACATCAAAATATGATTATTAAATATTTCATATGTGTTTGTTTTTTCTCCCAAAGTGAACCCCTTTGTGTGTGTCCCACAGATGTGGCGTTTCCGCTCTGCGTATGTTGGATTTGCACCGCTCAAAAAGTATGAAAAGAGATCCCCCCCCCCTTGAAGCCCATTAATGACATCATCAGTAAATTGTATGTAACAGATTCCAGTGTTTAGGGTTTATGACCCAATACTGCGATCATATCATTTATGACAAAAATCCGTATTTGTCGTATTATTCAGACGCGCGTGCATCTTTGTGTTACATTTCCTGATACTTTTATTATCTTGATCTTTATATATTTACTAGCGACTTGCCCGTCAAAACATGGCGGCAATAAGATTGTAAGGCAGGTAATGGTTTGGACGAGACATTCATTTTGTTGGCGGTCGGATATCCTTCGGCGCTCATTGCGAGGCTATTGGTTGTATTTTTTTCCTGATAGGCGCTTTTGCTGTTATTCTTTGGTCGGCGGTGATGTGTTTTTTGCGCTTATTGCAAGGCTTTGTGTGCTATGAGCAGCGTTGGCGCTCGTTGTGAGGCGCGCAGTGAATGGCTTTTATGTTTAATGTGATAATGTTTTTTTTGTGTATATGTATTTTTGTATGCTAATGAAATAATTACTAAATGAATATACTTTACCTATTTGTAAGTAATATATGCAGGAAGCATTGTGCTGAAGAGCTGACAATCTGTTTTCATGTTCCTGCAGCATACAATGTAGGTTTTCAGTGCTGTGGAGCTGCTGTGTAAGTGTCAGCAATGTGTGCAGTGTGTAGTGTAAATAGGCTGCGTGCACGAGTGGAAGCCGTTAGGGTAGCTGGGTACTTCCGCATTGTGTAAGTTAGTGTTGTAAAATGGCGGGGAATGTGTATGTGGTAAGCGGGTGTGGATGATTTAGCGTCCTTGTTAATAGTGTATCTTTACCTCGTACAGCTTTTTAGGAAAATCTTTTTTAGTTAGCTCTTATGGTTATTGATCACTGGATATATTAATTACAAATAGGTAAAGTATTTTAGTAATTAATTAATTAATTATTATAAAAAAAAATATATATAAAAAAAATACGCTTAATAGCATATTTTACACTGCGGTTACTTTACATACATTAACGCTTTGCACTTCCTAATACATTTGTTCATTCACAATAGTTATTATCGTGCATTCATTTAATAAGTATTAATTAGTAATGGAAAATAAAAATGTAGACTTTACACTACACTAAAATGTTTTACTTTTTACTCTGCAGTTATATATCTGGATTACTGCTCATTGGTTGCCAGCGATAGCACTCTCAAAGCAGTTATAAATCTAAATCACTTTATTATGCTCTGAGACCTGGATACATTTTTTAATTTACACTGCACAAATTTTTTTATATATTTAACACTGTACTTATATATCTGTCTTTGCGATGAGCGCCGAAGATTGATCGTTGCAAAGCACGAAACATGAAGGACACGAGGGAAGAGGCTCACAATGAGCGCCAAAGGTCCTCAGAGTACAAAAAGCATCACATTGTGTGGCAAACAGCATTGCCATGGCTTCAAACTTTTTTATTTATTATTATTGCCCAGTCATTTGTGCCAGGCAAGTCGCTAGTGATATAATATAACATAATGCAATACAATATTATAGAGTACACATGGGTGTTGGAACTGGGGGGGGGGGGGGGGTAAGGGGTAAACCCCCCCCACCACCAGATTTCTTATCGTATGTATGTATGCGTATAGAAGCTAACAGGGGAGGGGAGAGGGGGAGGAAACACAGGGGAGAGGGAGAGGAAGACACAGGAGAGGGGAAAGGGGGAGGAAGACACAGTGGAGAGGGGGAGGAAGACACAGGGCAGAGGGGGGAAGAGAAACAGGGTAAGGGAGAGGTGAGGGATAGAGACACATGGGAGGGGGGAGAGACACAGGAGAGAGTGGGGGGTAGAGACACAGGGGAGAGGGGGGAAGAGACTAATGGGAGGGAGTGGTGAGGAGACACCGGGGAGAGGAAAGGGGGTAAAGACACAGAGAAGGGGGGAAGAAACACAGGGGAAGGGAGAGGGGGTAGAGACACAGGGGAGAGGGGGTAGAGACACAGGGGAGAAGGGGGAAGAGACACAGATGAGGGGGGAGAGACACAGGGGAGAGGGAAGGGGGGAAAGACACAGGGGAGGGGGGAAAGAAACACGGGAAGGGAGAGGGGGGTAGAGACACAGGGGAGGGGGGGAGTGACACAGGGAAGAGGGAAGGGGGAAAAGACACAGGAGAGGGGGGAAAGAAACACTGGGGAAGGGAGAGGGGGTAGAGACACAGGCAAGGGTGGGAGAGACACAGGGGAGAGGGGGGAGAGAGACACATGGGAGGGAGTGGGGGGGAGACACAGGGGAGAGGGGGAGAGAGACACATGGGAGGGAGTGGGGTGGAGACACAGGGGAGGTCTTCTGCTTTATTATTATTATTATTATTATTACTATATAATGTGTAGATGTACCGGCTGGGCATGCTCTTGTGCATTATTATTATTATTATTATTATTACTACTATATAATGTGTAGATGTACCGGCTGGGCATGCTCTTCTATATTATTATTATTATTATTACTATATAATGTGTAGATGTACCGGCTGGGCATGCTCTTGAGCATTATTATTATTACTGTTATTATTATTATTATTAGTAGTATATAATGTGTAGATGTACCGGCTGGGCATGCTCTTCTACATTATTATTATTATTATTACTAAATAATGTGTAGATGTACCGGCTGGGCATGCTCTTGTGCATTATTATTATTATTATTAGTCGTATTTTACTAATAATAATAATAATAATGCACAAGAGCATGCCCAGCTGGTACATCTACACATTATATAATAATAATAATAATAATAATAATAATAATAATAATAATAATAATAATAATAATGCATGCCCAGCTAATAATAATAATAATAATAATAATAATAATAATAATAATAATAATGCATGCCCAGCTGGTACATCTACACATTATATAGTAGTAAAAATAATAATAATAATAATGCACAAGAGTCCTTCAGCACTGCACTGGACACTGAATAAACTTGCCTAGCTATGGTTTTCCCTATTGATGCAGTATCACCTACACTCTCCCTCCTCTCAGTAAGACTGCAAGTTAGTTATGATTCCAAAATGGCTGCTGTCCATGAGGTAGAATGGTGTGGAAGGGAGTGTATGCTGCTGATTGGCTGGAATGTGTCTGCTGACTGTGACATGCAGGGTCAAAGTTTGCTCAATGATAAAGTATTGGGGGCGGGTCGAATCTTGCATATGTTCGCAGTTCGCCGCGAACGCGAACATGCTATGTTCGCCGGGAACAGTCCGCCGGCGAACTATTCGCGACATCTCTAAGAAAACACAATGTATAACACAATATCATGCTGTCATTTTTGACGGTCAAGTTGCTAGTATATAATATTTTCATTATTTGGCAACAGATCTTATTTGCAGTATAATTGACTTTCAAATTGATTTTTGTGCAGACTTGTAATTGTTACATTCTGAAGAAAACAAAATCTAACTCGTAATTCCAAAAATATTGATTGTAATAACTATCTTGATTTCAATAATGGCCATCATAAACAAAGGATTAACACGATTCTTCTTGAACAATTTCAAGGAATCAGAAGGAACTGCTCCAAGCATAAATATTTTAGGACAGACTATAGAGTCTTGTATACAAGGTTTAAAGAAGAACACTACCTAGAAAATTTTGTTAATAAAGCACTAGCGTGAGTAAAAAAGGCAAAATAACAGAAAAAGTAAAAAAAAAGAGAACAAAACAAAGTTGCAGGGTCAGATGATGTAGATTACAAAATAAAATTACTTTTCACGTATGACTTTTCACATAATCAATTTTCTGAAGGGTCTCACAATATCACAAAAATATTGAAAAAGCACTGCTGTATTCTGCAGAAGTATGCCTGTTTAAAGGATCACTGTATAGGCAACAAAAGTTAACTTGGTAGTTTGAGGGATTAATAATAAAGTACTCCTGGTCCTGGGCCCTATTGAGATGTTTATGCTTGTGCTGGGAAACAAGAAGAAATCTGTACCTGAGCCAAATTTCAGACTGAACACTTTACCTGTGTGACATACTTCCAGATATACCCTTGTGGGTGGGGGTGAATCATTGTTATCACAAGTGTTATTTTGGAAGCCTGTATCTCACAAAATAGTACATAAACAGGTAACTGATGATGCTTACTTCATTATTAACCCCTCACACTACCAAACTAATTACATTATTGTTGCCCATACGGTGGTCATTAAGGTATTCAAATGAAACATCTGTTTGTGCCAACCATGTTTCAGACAGTAGTAACAAAACAGGATTTAAGCTCATAATGCAAATAATGTATGAATGTGGTCTCTCTAGATTTAGATGTTGCAATTACACACAGGCCATTTATATGATTGAATGTAGATGTCACCTCTTCTACATGGAAAGAACTAAACAAGCTTTAAAACAGGAATACAGAACAATATTTGTAATATTAAGGAGGTTTAAAAAAACACTGCCTATCTAAACATTTTCTAATATGCAAGGAATGTTAATACTATAGACTGGATACCCACATAGGTTCAGGCAAGCAATTTATGCATTATGCACACTTTTTTGTCAGCTTATGTGGTATTGAGTGTAAAAAAAAAACATTTTAAAGAAGGACAGCTTGCCAAATAAAATGTATCATAAGCTCTTGAAAAAGAACCTTACATGGGTTAAAACATTTTGGATCACTTTGATGATACATACAGTGGATATAAAAAGTCTACACACCCCTGTTAAAATGTCAGGTTTATGTGCTGTAAAAAAAATAGACAAAGATAAATCATTTCAGAACTTTTTCCACCTTTAATGTGACCTATAAACTGTACAACTCAATTGAAAAAAAAATGAAATATTTTAGGTAGAGGGAAGAAAAAATATAAAAACAAAATAATATGGTTGCATAAGTATGCACACCCTTAAACTAATACTTTGTTGAAGCACCTTTTGATTTTATTACAGCACTCTTTTTGGGTATGAGTCTATCAGCATGGCACATTTTGACTTGGCAAGATTTGCCCACTCTTCTTTGCAAAAACACTCCAAATCTGTCAGATTGCGAGGGCATCTCCTGTGCACAGCCCTCTTCAGATCACCCCACAGATTTTCAATCGGATTCAGGTCTGGGCTCTGGCTGGGCCATTCCAAAACTTTAATCTTCTTCTGGTGAAGCCATTCCTTTGTTGATTTGGATGTATGCTTTGGGTCGTTGTCATGCTGAAAGATGAAGTTCCTCTTCATGTTCAGCTTTCTAGCAGAAGCCTGAAGGTTATGTGCCAATATTGACTGCTATTTTGAACTGTTCATAATTCCCTCTATCTTAACTAAGGCCCCAGTTCCAGCTGAGGAAAAACTGCTCCAAAGCATGATGCTGCCACCACCATGCTTCACTGTGGTTATGGTGTTCTTTTGGTGATGTGAAGTGTTGTTTTTGCACTAAACATATCTTTTGGAATTATGGCCAAAAAGTTCAACCTTGGTTTCATCAGACCATAACACCTTTTCCCACTTGCTTTTGGGAGACTTCAGATGTGTTTTTTCAAAATGTAGCCTGGCTTGGATGTTTTTCTTCATAAGAAAAGGCTTTCATCTTGCCACTCTACCCCATAGCCCAGACATATGAATATGGGAGATTGTTGTCACATGTACCACACAGCCAGTACTTGCCAGATATTCCTGCAGCTCCTTGGATGTTGCTGTAGGCCTCTTGGTAGCCTCCCAGACCAGTTTTCTTCTCGTCTTTTCATCAATTTTGGAGGGAGCTCCAGTTCTTGGTAATGTCACTGTTGTGCCATATTTTCTCCACTTGATGATGACTGTCTTCACTGTGTTCCATGGTATATCTAATGCCTTGGAAATTCTTTTGTACCCTTCTCCTGACTGATACCTTTTAACAATGAGATCCTTCTGATGCTTTGGAAGCTCTCTGTGGACCATGGCTTTTGCTGTGGGATGCGACTAAGAAAATTTCAGGAAAGACCAACTAGAGCAGCTGAATTTTATTTGGGGTTAATCAGAGGCACTTTAAATGATGGCATGTGTATGCTGACTCCTATTTAACATGATTTGGAATGTGATTGCTTAATTCTGAACACACAGCTACATCCCCAGTTATAAAAGGGTGTGTGCAGACTTATGCAACCACATTATTTTTATTTTTTATTTTTATTCCCTCCACCTAAAAGATTTCAGTTTGTTTTTCAATCGAGTTGTACAGTTTATAGGTCACATTAAAGGTGAAAAAAGTTCTAAAATGATTTATCTTTGTCTAATTTTTTTACAGCACAGAAACCTGACATTTTAACAGGGGTATGCAGACTTTTTATATCCACTGTAGTTGGTGTAAATGCCTTCCCAAACTACAAATTGCATTATACACTGGATTTACTTACCCTAGACAGGGATTTGGGGTATTCAAAAATGTATATGTGCTTCTGGGAAACAAGTTCCTCTATGTGTGCGTTAAGCTGTTTTATCAAGTCTTGAATGTAAATGCAAATATGTTTGCATGTATACTATTTAATAAATGGGATTTTACTAATGCGGATGATGTCCATTTGTCTCTGAGGTCTTTTCCACTCTTTAAATTCAGTAAGTCAACTATACTGACAGTTTGAACTGAACAGTCTTTACTACCTTCTGAAGGTCCGTCACTATACTGTATGTCTCTAAATAAGATTTATGTCAGCCATTATATTGACTGTCATTATATATACTTCATAACAGTCAATGTACTGAATGTCATTAAGTGTTCTGTATTTTGGTATTTATGCTTTTTTTCACTAGATATGTTCTCCATCATACATCATGTGGCTAGATGTGCTTCATATTAATCATTGTAGTTGCCATTCAGTGGGTATGTGCAGGCCTGTTTTTATTTTTATTTGTTAAATTTATTTCATAAATGATATTTCATAAATTATATATATATATATATATATATATATATATATATATATAGCAATAATTTATAATATGGTGGGCAAAAGAGCGATAGAAGCCCTCCACCATACAGTAGTACAGTAAATAAAAAGTACATCTGTGTTCACATTTGAATGTCTAAAACAAGTTTAAAAACCTGCTTCCAGCTCAAAATTTTGAGAAACAGTTATTACACTGCACTCTGGGAAATTGAACTGGGACATGCAAATGTGCCCACAAATGCCTCGCTCTTCAATCCTTAGCCATTATCAAACATGGCTTCCTTTAAGCTTATGCATGCTGTATTACAGCATTTTAATGCAAAGCCAAGGTTGGATTAAACACAGGCTGAGTATCCTATTCATGTACAGCTGTTTCAAGCTTACTAGCTATCATCAGCATGGAGCGGGATACATAGGACACTTGGATTAAATACAGGCTGAGTGTCCTATGTATCCCGCTCCATGCTGATGATAGCCAGTAAGCTTGAAACAGCTGTACATGGATAGGATACTCAGCCTGTGGTTAATCCAGCCTTGGCTTTGCATTAGAGCTGTGTAATACAGCATGCATAAGCTTAAAGGAAGCCATGTTTGAAAATGGCTAAGGATTGAAGAGCAAGGCATTTTTGGGCATATTTGCATGTCCCAGTTCAACTTTCCAGAATGCAGTGTAATAACTGTTTCTCGGAATTCTGAGCTGGAAGCAGGTTTTTAAACTTGTTTGAGACATTCAAATGTAAACACAGATGTACTATTTATTTACTATATATATATATATATATATATATATATATATATATATATATATATATATATATATATATATAATGTAGGCCAGAGTAGACTATCACTCAAATGTCTATTATTTGTCTTAATAAATGGATAACCCATTACACACTATTTCCATCAAAAACTTTCTCCTCACAGCCTCATATATGGCATATACAGTACAGTCTTAATCAAAAGAAGAAAAATATAATAGTCCTAAAGAATAACATTTTGAAGTTATAGGTTCAATTTCAAGTTAAATTCCAGCACTGGTCACTTTCTATCCATTTTGGCAGGCAGAATGATATGACTCTTCTCAAAATAGTTAATTGTATAGCAGTACCAGAAACGATCCAATCAGCAATGCCCAGCATTCAGCCAAAGAGAAAGAAATAGTGGGTGTTAAATCGGGCAGGAGGCGAGATCACTCTATGTAGAAAGACTTTATCTTAAAAAGTGGGTTATATAAATGTACATAGGCAAAGTGACTCTATTTTTAATACTGATATTTAATTAGATTTTAATTTTTTTTGTTTTATGCCTACTCAATTTTTATTGTCTACATTTCTATTTATGATATTATCCTGAAGCTGTATAATATTGAAAAGGTAATATCACTTTACACAAGCATGTGACTATTAGCCCTATTACATTCCATCCACATGTAAAACAGTAGCCCATAAAGTAGCCTGCAAGACTTGCGGCTATTAAATTGGCTCCTTAAAGCAACCTGCCAATGACTTGCGGGGTAAGGGCGACAAAAGGCTACGGGGCGTGGAAAATTGGACAGCGCTCCTGCAAATCCATTGATCTGTCAAGAACGTAACTGTTACGTTCTAATCACACTATTAAATTGCAACAAATTTACTGGCGTTCAAGCGCGTAACCCGCGAAGGAATCCAAAAATCAAATGGGTACTAGGGAGGACCCGCTAGGGGGTTAAAGTCCAATCCGTAGCACTGTAAATGAAAATATACACACACTACTGTACATATAATAAAAGGGAAAGTGATGTTAGGTATTAAAATGAATAGCACAATATTCTCAAACTTGCAAATCTGCAATATAAAATACTTTATTTTCAGTTTAATTTATGTGTTATATCGATCCCGGCAATCAATGGGTTAATACATATAATGGAACTCGCATGGACTAGAATATCATATTTACGGCTTTATCAATATTGCATTATTTCTGAAATGTGGGTCCGATCGAAACTTGTAATTGAGGCTTTGAACTCTAACCTCCATGTTTGAGTGACGTAATTATGATGATCTCATTTGCCATTGGCTCCCTCTAAACCCATAACTACAGGTTTGACTAATTGATCATGTTCATGGCCGCACATCCAACGTGCAACAAATGGTTTACTGGTTTGTGTGTCAAGCCTGTATCTTGCAGCATGGTCTAATTTAATAGCTCTGTAACGCAGCAGAATTTCAAGCCCGCAACCGATGCCGCTACAGGCTTCAAATTGAATAGGGCTGTATATCATAAAGAGGAGATGGTATCATTGAATAATGTCCGAACAATATGTCCCTGTAAATATGCTCTGTATTAGTAATTATGATATACATCACTTACTGTGCTCTATGTACGTCGGTATACTGTGTGTCACAAATTTATTGTTTAGCAGGCCCTAATATGTATATTGCTATATTTGCTCTATATCAGTTACTATACTGTATGCAACTAGCTTACTGTGTGTCAGTCATTATATATAACTAGCGACTTGCCCGTCAAAAATGATGGCAATAAAATTGTAAGGCAGGTAATGCTGTTTGCCACAAAAAGTAAGGCTTTTGGTCCTCTGAGTACCTTCAGCGCTCATTGCGAGCCTTGCGCTGAGTGCTTTCGGGGCTTGTCGTGTGACTCTCAATGAGCAAGCCTTTCCCCTCGTGTACTTTTGGTCATGTTGGCATCTTCGGCGCTCAGTGGAAGCCCTGTGTTGAGTGCCTTCGGCGCTCATCGCGAGCCTCTCCCCTCGTGTACTTTTGCTGCTCTGTGAACCCTCTGTGCTCATTGTGAGCTTGCGCTGAGCGTCTTTGTTGCTCATTGAGATCCTCTCCCCTGCTTTTTTTTTCTTTATATATATATATATATATATATATTTTTTTTTAATGATTATAAATTAATTAATAAAATAATAAATTAATATACTTTACCTATTTGTAATTAATATATCCAGCAATCAATATACTGAAGAGCTTACAATCTGTTTTGATTTTCCTGCAGCTTACAATGTACATTTGGACTGTTTTCTGACCTGAGGTGTAAGTGTCATCAATGTGTCAAGTGTGCAGTACAAATAGGCTGCGTGCGCGAGGCCAAACCATTTGTTTAGTTGTGTAAATCACCATTTTAGAATGGTAATGTTGTTAGTTGCAAGTTAGTGTTGTAAAATGGCGGCGATTGTCTATGTGTTACGCAGTTGTGGATCATTTTGCATCCTTCCTAATAGTGTATTTTGTACCTTGTACGTTCCTGGGTATATGTCTTATGTGCTTGGAGTTGTTTTGCCTAGTTAGGGGTCGTGTAGCCTCGTTTTCATTTTTTTCAGTCGCCATTTATTTTCTCACTTAGCGGATTTTTACATGGCGAAAATGCTTCAATTTGACTTAAATTTACATGCAACCTCATTCCCAGATGTCCTGGCTCTCCCCCATGCTCTGTGTGTTTTTTTGTTTAATGTTTTATTGTTATTTTGCTGTGTTTTTGTTGTATTTTGGCTGTACGCGTTTCAGCCTTTTCCTTTGGTATTTTTGCGACCTATATCCATAATTTTTTTCTTCTTTTCTAATTCCCGCGGATCATTTTTTCTAAGTCCCTATTTCCTCATCTAAGTCCTGGGGGTCGTATTTTTTTTTTTAATGTCCTGCTTATGTGAATTTTTTTATAGCAAGAGTGATGCTCAGTAAAGCCTTCACCTCCGCAAATGCAGCCCCTCACCTTTGGCTCATTGCAGAGGACGTTGGAGCCTGCACCTCCGCATTTGCCGTCAGAACTGCATCCCTCGCTAAGCGTGACGATGACTCGCAGTTTGACAATTATAATATGTGATGCCTCTAGAGAGTATACTGTACACCCTGTAGATGTACAATATACATGCTTTATTTTATTAAGAATACTCAATATTACTACAATATATATTATGTTAAGTATATATTAGTCAGTATGCTGTACTATACTATATGTTAATAAATGTGCTGTATATTAATCAATAAACTGATTGTCACTATATGTGATTGTCGCTATGTGGGTCACTAGATTGTACTGTATATCACTCACTACAGTGTCAGTAGATGTGCATGTCAGTCACTATTGTCAAAAAAAAATATTAAGGTGTATATAGTTTCTTGCTCTTTATGATAATTGATTTACCCAAATATGCTAGTTGTGTTTGTGTGCTAATTATACCTTCTTTTCTTATCTATTCATAAAAATTGTGCTGTATAAAACGCTCTCTGGAGAAAGTCATGTCTTGGAAATCTTTCCTGTTTGGGCCCCAGAACTGTTGAACAATTGTGTATTATCTGAAAAGAGACATTAATATTCTATTACTGATTAGCATAATGAGGAGAGAGATATACATTATACAGTGGAATACTAGAGTTATAGATATCATCTCATCTACCAGCAGTCTGGCAGTGACAAGAGTCTCCACAGTATGGACTTACCATTTAAATTCAAAGACACCATGACTTCTCGAGAGCCTGATTCAGATGCCCTGCCATCTTTACACTGTGCGGAGGAGAAATAAGAAGTCATGTTCTGAACTGTCCAATAGCTAAGGTTGTATGTTTTGTTATATACTATTAAACTGTATTAAAATCGAATCGCATATTTTTTCCTTTTTTTGGACCCAGCAGTATTGCCGGAGCACAATTTTGCTCCTGTGAACCCTAAAGTAACACAAAATTAACAATTAATCAGCATATTGCAGATCAGAGCTGATCTAAAAAGGTTGAACTTGATAGACTAAATGTTTTTTCTTTCAACCTAAATTACTATGTAACTATGTCAAATTTAATTCCAAGATCCTAAACAATTCCTAGAATCCTAAAAATCGCCATTGCCCCACAATACATCACCCTGAGGTCATAAACCATATACTATCCATTTAAACAGACCATAAGCTTTCCAGAGAGAGGGAACACTCTGTAATCCATCCTATGTGACCCTATAGGAACACCTGATCTCACAGGGTGGATAATAGGCTTCCGTGGAATACAATATGGGAAATACCATCTATTATATTAAAGATGGAATAAAGAAAGTGGGATTGGCTCATTAAGCTTTCCAGGGGCTGCAAAGGGCAGTGAAGGGTTGAAATTGCAATTTTCCACAAAAGCAATAGAATCTGTGAAACTTTGTCAATCTTGTGAATTACAAAACATCATTTGTTTTCAAAATTCATGACAATGTAGAAGAGTATAATCTACTTTACTGTAAGAGCAATGTGATGCTAGAACCGAAAGTGTGTTTTTGCATTATTAAAACAACTGATATAACATTTTATTTACCCCAGTGCATCCTTCTGTCTTTTCACACAAACGAGCATCACAGAAGATAAACACTTGATGAAATCCTTGAAATTTGAATGAACTGATCCTGATTCTGGCCTCAAGACCATCTCCATTGTGTAATATGTCTGTCTCAACCACATCATCAACTGAACAACTGTGAATAAAACATTTTAGAATAAAGATCATTATGTTTTGCATTTTGCTGGTTAAAATAAAGAGGTTATATCCATATTTACATTATATGGTTGCCCATTGGTCTTGCTACTACTACTGTAAACACTGACACATTTATGGTATATTTGTTTAACATGTGAAGAGTTAAAACATTTTCCTGTTAAAATTAAATAAGCCTCTAAGTTAATTAATATGTTTTATCAAACCAAGACTTGGCCAGGACAAATCTTAGATATTTTCACATGGGCAAGAAAAACCTGCAAGATGAAACATTGTGAATGTCCCAAGATGGCGTGTTATGAGACATACGCATCTCACTTCGATACTCTATTGTCCCACATAAATATTATCAAGCAGGTTTTAAGGTTAAGTGTACAATGGCCTAGTCTAACCACAAATACTTGGCAAACAGAGGACTGGGACAGAGGCCACACATATTAATATTAATCCAGTTTAATATTTTGTACCAGAGCACTCTCAAGCGGATAGAAACAGATATAAGCAACATATTTATCAATACATTCTAATTTATACATATACATGCATATGGGAAGTAACTATTTGTGATTGGTAGAAAACAACCTTGTGATGATGAGGAAGAAATAGTTATCTAATGGCAGTGAGAAGGTACATGACATTTTCCTGGTTCTTCTCTTTCCTGCTTTTTTCTAGGGCCTGCTTTTCATCCTTTCCCTGGGTCTTTTCTTCTGTATTATTTATCTGACAGTCTGTTCTGGTAACTTACCTGACTGTCATTCTGTGGCATAAACCTATGCCCCCTTAATATCTTCTCTATCTTTCTATATCCAAATTCTATCCTATCGCTACAACTCTTTTTAACAAACCAATAACACAAAAAGGGATTACTTCAGACTATCTTGAGAAGGCATCTTACAATAAGAGAGGTGTTTTCCTGAAATCCTATACATGGTAATGTATAAACTTGGTTAACTTTATTATTTGTAATGGGGTTAAAATAGTTCAATATACCACAAACCTTCGGTTACCTTTTTGGGAGTGGTCACAGAACCAAGACTCCTTAGCACCTGCATTCCGGACTATAGATGTTAATCAATATATTTCATTCTGTGCCCATATTCCCTACAACAGTCTGTTTTACTTTATTCAATAATGTAACCATTTAACTCTGTTACAAAACCAATTATTAAAACACCTATTCTGCAACCATATTAGCAATACTCTACATATATACAGTCACATTAAATTCCCCCAATGTGTAAAATCGTAACCATTAATGTAGCCCGAAAGAGTTATTTAATTGGCCTTGTAAAGCTACCAGCAAATGATTTGCGGGTTAGAGGCAGAAAAGCCCTACGGGCTGTTGAAATCTGACTTAGGTTGCCGCAAATCCTTTGATCTGTCAAGCCCGTAACTGTTACATCGGAAATAGCATTTCAATTGCTACAAATCCACTGGCGTTTATACCCGTATTTCACAAATGGAGCCAAAAAGCCTACGGGTACTAGACAGGACCCGCAAGCGGATTAAAGTCCTATCCGTAGCGCTGTAAATGCAAATATCAACATACTACTGTACTTAAAATTAAAGTGAAAGTGATGTTAGGTATTAAAATTAATAGCACAACATTCTTAACCTCACAAATCTGCAATATAAAATACTTTATTTTAATGTTTCATTTCTGTGTTATAACAATCCTGTAAGGGTTTGAAATCTATCCTCCATTTTTCAGTGACATAGTGATGATGATCTCTTTTACCATTAGCTTTGTCTAAACCCATAACCATGGGTTTGACTAATTTATCATGTTCATGGCCGCACATGCAACGTGCACAAGAACGATTTATGGGCTTGCGTCTCTGGCCCGTTGATCGCGGCATGGTTGAATGTAATAGCTCTGTAACGCAGCAGAATTTCAAGCCCACAGGCTTTGCGGGTGTACCGTAGTGGTTATGGCCTTAAATTTTAATGTGGCTAATAGTCTTGTATCACACAATCAACAAAACTGTTTTACATCATTATTGATTGAATTGTTTTGATGAATACAAGTAAATGTAATAAATTTTGATATAAGACCAATAACCAAATAATAACTTGCCAACACCTAAATATAAAGGTTAGTTAGCTTGCAATCTCACATACAATATAACCAACTTTGATACACATTGCTTCAATATATATTTCTATATTCTAACTACCATATAAATTGTTATATATTATTTTGCTATTTACTGATTTCATAGAGTAACACATAATATCACTAAGTGTTAAACCCACGTATACTATAAAGAATAGACAGCTGATTGTTTATACACTCTGCATATAATTTCCGTATTTCACTAACCTTTATAAGATTAAATATACTGTTTATATTCTCTCATATTGAACTAAAGTGTGTTAAGAGTAATTGTTTTCCAATCATCCAAAAGAGATTGTAATAGATATTGGGTAGATTGTATATTGTGATCTAACTAAATATCAAAGCTTACAAGTGTAAACACTTATAATTGTTTATCCTTGATATTTACTGCTTTACCAATAAATGCTATTTCTGCACAAAGCATATACTTGTCAATAAATTGATCCTCAAACTCAATGAATCTATACATTGTAATATTTTAAGAAACTATATCAATCTATACAGTGTAATATTTATGTCATATCAATTGCATGACAATTAGTTCCCAAACCATTCCTCAAGGACCCCCAGACAGGCCATGATTTAGGATTTACTCTCTGTGATCTACCATAATTTGTCATGAGTAAAAAGATCTTGCAAGATAATTCATTGTGATATTTAGGATATTGCATGCTAGTATGCAGTGTACTAAGACAACAAAATTCAGAACAAAAGAACAAACTTACCCTCCACTCACTAACTGCACTCTGTTGACATCCTCTCGATTATTGGTTGGAGTAGCAATACACTTCACAGCCCTCAGAGCAAAATTAGCTCTATCTGCATCTGCAAGAAACAATCCCAGGAAAATGTCTGCTCCCACTTCCACAGTATCATCCTGCCCAAATGGTACACTGCATTTTTCTTCCTTATAAGCAGCCATGGTAAGATGATATGATCCAGTTCCATTAGCTGCAGTGAGGTAGGTGGTGCTGTTAAAATATATAAAAAAATCATATTGTAAACACATTTACTAGAACAGTTGCTCCTCATACCCAAATGTCACATATTGTCTGAAATAGCCTTCACTTCATCTACAGCCTGATTATTTTGTTTTGGGTTTCAGTATTTAATTTGGTGTTGAGATAAAATTAGTTGGTGGACGCTGCAAATGAGGAGCATACACACACCAAGCTATAAGGTGTGCACAAGCATATATGATCACAATTTAGTTACTAGAGTACAAGCTGAGATGTATTAATAGTATTTACTGATTTATTTACTCCTCCCTAGTTCAATAGGCATATTTATTCTCACCTTAGAACAGGATGGAGAATGACATTGAGGGCGGTTTCCATGGTCAGGTTGTAAGAACAGGTGAAGTTCAGTTCAATGGGGTTTACTGTAGTAATACTTCTGTTCAGAATATCAATGTGAAGGGTGTTTGTATAGTATACTTTGGAGGAATTGATCTGTAGAAAAATGCAAACAAATGCATAAACTAAAAAGGAATGATAGTAAAATATGTTGAACAGGAAGTTATGGATTTTTACTACACACACACACACTTTCACTCTTTCTATTTTAATATGCATGCATTCAAATACATTAATTCAGAGCTCTGTATGATATTATGATGAAGTGATCTTGTTTTGTCGAAGACAGAATATATGTGTGGATTTTTTACTTTTAATGGATAGTAGAGTAAAGCCAAAATACAGCAAAAAAGGTAGCGAGTTCCAGTGTTTCTAGATAATGAGTATTTTACCGTCATCAAGTTTCCACACCATCCTGTCTGAGCTCTGACTTGTAAACTCTGAAGATGCTGGTTATTGATAACCTGATCATAGGAGAGGCTATTGCACTCTGCAGATTTGTTGTAAACTGTGAAGGTGTTGTAGTCATATCCAAGGAATTCAAGTAGACAGCGACTGACAGAGACGATCATAGTACCACCATCACAGGTAACTGTTGGAGTCAGGTTTAATATAGCTGCAAATATATAATCTCTCATTACCTAGTGTGCATAATAGTGAAATACTCTGTGTGCCTTTTACAAGTCCCACTATGGGTAAATGTCAAAAGGTTTAAACTACAAGCATCAACAGTCACAATCAGGAAGACACAAGGGGTAGATGTATCTAAATGTGAAAACTGACAGTAAGTTAAAGGATATGTTATAAAGGTGCCTCTAAAAAATATGAGCCTGTTTCAATTACAAGCCCGCAAGGATGTAAGCCGTAAGTCTGCGGGCCTGCTGCAGACCCGCAGCGTCCACAACTCATGGTGCAATTCAATTGGCCGAGGCCGTCACATTGCAAGCCATGCTACCGAATTTAGCATTTGCAAGCTTGATAATGATCAATGACGCAAGGCTGTAACTCCCGGTTAGAAACAGCCAATGGAATGTGGGTCCGATCGTGACTCGTGTTTCAAACACGTAGGGCTTTGAAATCCAACCTCCAATTTTCATTGAAGTAATGATGATGATCTCCAAGTCCTACGGGCTTGAATTACGAGTTACGATCTGACCCATATTCCAGATATAATGCAATAATGATAAAGCCGTAAATATGATATTCTATTACATGCAAGTTCCAATATATGTATTAACACATGGATTACCAGGATCGATATAACAAAGAAATGAAACATGAAATCAAGTATTTATTTTGGCCGATTTGCAAGCTTGAGAATGTTGCGCTATTAATTCTAAGACCTAACATCACTTTCCCTTTTAATAAAAGTACAGTATTGTTTATATATGTATTTACAGTGCTCCAGACATGTCATTAAGTCCTTTGCAAGTCCTCCTTGGTACCCGCAACTTGTGGTTTGACTTTTTCCATTTGCTGGCTTGACGGCTTGCTTAGTGAGGGGGAATCGGAGCAATTGAATAGCGATTTGTGATTTTATCGTTCAGATGTCTTGCGGGCATGAAAGATCAAAGACTTGGAGGGGCATTAACTTGCGATGTGAACCATCACAGTGAATCGTAGGCAGTAGCTCGTAACCCGATCAGAGTCAGCAAAAAGACGCCAATTGTATAGCAAAATAACTTGCATGCTACATTTGCGAAGCCCGGATCTCACGAAAGCTCCGTTGAATGAGGCTCTATGTATACAGGGCTTAACAAAACAAAGTTTTATTAAGCGTTTACTGCACATTTATATAATTTACTCTCTAAAATGCACATTAGTAGCAGTAAGTAGTGTAACCTGAGCTGCTAGTCAGGTACAAACCTACTTTCTTCTCAGTACCCATTATCATACTGTGGCATGCCAATAAAGACAGCCCTACCCCTGGGTGGCTCCACTTCAGCCACAATACTTAATTCAGATAGCAAGATATGGAGCTTAAATTGCCTGGGGGCATGATTAAAACATAGCAATGTACTTTTGAAAGAAGAAAAGTTAAAATGAATGATGTTAACTTCTTCACTTGTTATATTTTCTTTGAGTTCTGTTGATCAAATGGATAGAAATTATATACATACTAGCGACTTGCCCGTCAAAAAATGACGGCAATGAGATGTGTATGTTTGGAAAGTCTTCGTCCGATGGTCTTCACACAGTGTCTGTTGTAAAAGAAAAATGTATTTGATTTGAATTTATTTGTAATGAATAACATATTTCATTATTTTGGTCTATTGTATCTGTTATGGTGAATTTTTCTGCTATGCTGTTTTTTGTGCAACCTTTTAAAAATACTTTAATTGTATTTGTATATTCCAGTTATCCTTTTTTTATACTGTAATTGTTTTTTTTTTTTTCTTATTTTGGATATGATTGCAATGTTTTTAACATTATTCTGTTTTGTGTCCACCACTTTTGCTATGCTAATTTAGACTTCTTTGTAAGGCTTATAGCTTCTTAAACAGTAAATAAGAATATTAATTTACTTTGCTATGTGTTTGTGTAATTTTTGGTACAATCCTATTTTGTGTCTACCATATGTTGCATACTTTATTTGCTTAATTAATCTTTTTTATGAAGGTTAAATGTTTTTCCTATTTTGGATATGATGGCTATGTTTTTAGCGTTATCTTATTTTGTGTCCACCACTTTTGGTATGCTTATTTAGGCTTCTTTGTAAGGCTTATAGATTATTAAACATTAAAGAAGAATATTAATTTACTTTTCTATGTGTTTGTGTGATTTTTGGTACAATTCTGTTTTGTGTCCCCCATATGTTGCATACTTTATTTGCTTAATTAGTCTTTTTTATGAGGATTAAATGTCGTTGTACATTGAAAATGAATGTTTTTCCTATTTTGGATATGATGGCTATGTTTTTAGCATTATCCTATTTTGTGTCCACCACTTTTGGTATGCTTATTTAGGCTTCTTTGTAAGGCTTATAGGTTATTAAACATTAAAGAAGAATATTAATTTACTTTGCTATTTGTTTGTGTGTTTTTGGTACAATCCTATTTTGTGTCTACCATATGTTGCATACTCTATTTGATTAATTAATCTTTTTTTATGAAGGTTAAATGTTTTTCTACAGTGAAAATGAATGTTTTTTCTATTTTGGATATGATGTCAATGTTTTTAGCATTATCCTATTTTGTGTTCACCACTTTTTGGTTGCTGCATTTGTTATATTGGCGGCCATTAAACATATATAGTTCCTTTATTTTTTCTACTTGTTATACTTTACCTTGATTGAAGTGTTGTTCTTGTCCGAATGACAGAGGGTCCCCTCCTGCCAATCTTAATCTGCCAGTCTTCTTGTAGTGTCTGTTTGAAAAAGAACGTGAAATGGTTAATTGTATATTTCTTCTTTTTGATTTAGCAACGCATGGTATTTTTCAGCATGTAATATATTTTTCTATCTTACCTCTTCTTCTTTCTTTGTGTTATTTAAAAGGGATTCTGGTTCACAATGCACGGTGCAAATTCTTGAGTGACGCTGTTTGAATAGTAAAAAAAAGGAGAAAGATTGAGCTTTAGGTTATATATTGAATTGCAATAAATTAATGTCATTTAAATATACTTCTTTAATTAGTTTCAAATAACATTATTTTGTTTTAGGGCCTACACACATAAATGTGCGTGTCAGATGTCACTATACATAATACACATATATGTGCAAGTCACATATCACTATACTTGAATCATATTTTAATAGTTAAAGTTTTTTTTTTTTAATGTCATTTAAATATACTTGTTTAATTAGTTTGGGTTAAGATTAGTTTGTTGTAGGGGCTATACACATAAATGTGCGTGTCACATGTCACTATAAAAGAATCACATTTTCATAGTTAAAGTTGTTGTTTTTTTGTCCTGTCTTGCTAATAAAATGTAATATATTATAGCTTACCTCTCAGTTCTAATTTGCACAATGTAAAGTAGGAAATTAGGAAACAATTCTCTTCTCAAGTAACAGCAGCAGTTAACTATCCAGTCACTCCGTTCATCCCCTGAGTAGAAATGTAGAATTTTCTGGAAAGTAGGCAGTATTTATAAACTTTCAAATGCCTCAGACCGTTAGAACGCAATACGCATGCGCTATTTGTGTTCCAGCTTCCAATTTGCGTTCCATCCGCCATTTTTTGCGTAGTAGTTTTGAAAATGGTGGTTAATATCAGTGTGGTACGTGCCGCATAGTATGTGTTTCAGTTTTGCGAGTCACTGTAGTATAGTTACGTCTGAAGCCTCGTTTTCATTTTGTTCGGCGGCCATTTTTTCTCTCGGCAGTTTAAACTCGTTTTTTGGGACTTAAATGGACGTGTTAATTAACTTTTCGAGATGCCAGATGCCCCCCTTGCTGTAAGTAAGCTTTTTATGTGTTCGTTGTGTTTATTTCTTGTGTTTCTGATGTTTTCATGGGCGCCGTTTTAATCTGGTTTTGCGTGTTGGGAATGGGTCGTATCGCAAACCGTATTTTTTTGCGAGGCGGCCGTATTTTTTTTGCGAGGGACGCAGTTGTTTTTTACGTGTACGACGCAGTTGATTTTTTTCTAAGTCGTGCATATGTGTGTTAACCGCTTGTGAGGCGCCTTTGAGTTTTTTTTTTTAAGTCGTGCGTGTGTGTGTTTACAACAACACAGCCGACGTTAGACCTTGCACCACATCAAATGCGGCCCCTCGCTTTGCGGACAAACACAGCCGACGTTGGATCGTCCACCACCGCAAATGCGGCCCCTCGCTTCGCGAGGGTCCGCATTTGCGGAAAAACACAGCCGACGTGGGATGCTCCACCACCGCAAATGCGGCCCCTTGCTTCGCGAGCCCGCAAGCGTTAGCAACAACTCGTACTACTATATATGTGATTTTGCACTGCTTCATAAATAAGCTCAATAGAAAAATGAGGGCGTAGGATAAGGCACATTTTACTTAATTGCATTACCTCTTAAAGGAGAGGTTTCATAGATCTGTAAACCTTGTTTACCACAATAGCTTTAATACTAATAAGTTAGGAAGCAAGGTACTAGTGAGATGTTAATACAGTAAGATACAACAAAGTACACAATTTCCCTGTGTGGCAAGCACCAGAGCATCAAAGTTGTGCAACATACCAATTTTTTGGCAATGTGATATATTATACTAAAGGAAAAAAAAACTGAAAGACAAAGAAATACATAAACATAGCTGTGACCATGTCTTAGGCAGACAAAGATACAATTATATATCACAGTCTGTCTTCACTTAAAATAGCAGTGTTTATTTGGAAATCAAGATAGTATTAAAATAGAAGGTGTCATCATAGCTTATAAATAAACCCAATTTAGGCTAATTTGTATATGTGAATAAAATGGCAGATACTTACTCTTGTTATTGTATATGGTACTATTACAGACACAGATCATCATATTGTTATTATAAGCACATACTTCATCATTTAAACATGAGGAACTACAGACCTGCTCATCTGTAAGAAAAAAAAGCATATTTATAGATTAATGTTAATTCTAAGGACACGTGGTCATCTAAATAAAGCTCAGTATAGATGAGATACATAAAGAGCAGTATCTTTACCATGCTACAACATCTCTCACCTGAGCAGCAGGATTTTGCTATGTCCCAGAATAAACCAAGAGGGCAGCATTCAGTGGGATCAACATCACAAAAGCTTGGTATGCAGACTGAATAATCATCTCCACAGGAACATCCATTTCCACTTACAAAGGAACCACCACAAGAAGAACATAGACGATAGTCACTGCTGGCTGCAGAAAGACAAACATAGTAAAACCTGTTCAGTTTTTATTTAAATACTAGCGACTTGCCCGTCAAAAAATGACGGCAATGTGATGTATATGTTTGTGAAGTTGTTTAGTTATTTAAATATATTTTTGACCCTTGTAAGTATTGTGATATGAACATGTATTTTTGTAAAACGTTGATGTAATGGTTTTTTAAAATGAATTTTGTATCTGAAGAATTGTTCACTTTAATATACATAGAATCCAGAGGAAAGTAAAAAGTAAAAAGACTTTTTGAAACGTGCCGAATTTTAACATGAAGTTTAAAATATATGTAAGCAATAACCTTGAAAGTATATATTTTTAAAATTGAACTTTATTTTTTATGTAACTTTGGAAGTTTTGCAAAACATTTGTGTAATTTTGAACATTATAAACAGGAACATAGTAAATACATTTTGTAACATAATTTTGAATTAAAAGTATTAACATTTGAATGTAAAAACAGTTTAACTTTAAATTAATCAGTATTAACATGCAATTTGTATCAGAATAATTGTTAAGTTTAATATACATTGAATGTAGAGGAAGGCATACAGTAAAAACTCTCCTTAAACCGTACGTAATGAAAGTAATTAATTACTGAGCACATAAAGTGGCGATAAACATTAATGTAGGTAGTAATCTTAAGATAACAGAGAATATTTACATTGTGACTTAAAAGGTGCTTGAGCTCTTAACATGAACTTTGTAATATGTTGAATGAAATAACTTGAAAATATTGTTTTTAAACTTGTAACATTAGAAACATTAACATAGTGACTTAACATTTTAACATAATTTTTAATAGAAATGCAAGGCAAGTATTTTGTGAGGCGAATTATCCATAAACATGACTTCCATTAATTATGACTGAATTAAACAACCAATTGTTTTGTATTTTTGAATGTTTTTCCAAATCGTTTGCATGGCTTTAGTTTGTATCCTGCAAAGTTATAGTACTTCCTAGTAGACAATGTTTTTAGTAAAAATATGTCCATCTTCTAATAAATCACCTTGACTTTCTTTGTTTTCAATGTAAACTTTAATAGCCTGTGGATTTTTGCACCGTGACAACGCAACGTACAATTGACCATGTGCAAAAACTGGTTCTTCCAAGAAAATACCCACAGATTTGAAAGTTTGACCTTGTGATTTATTAATGGTCATGGCAAATGCCATAATAATGGGAAATTGTCTTCTTTGAAGTATAAAAGGGAGACTACTTTCACTTGGTGTTAAATCTATTCTTGTTATGAAAACTCTCTCTCCTTTATGGGTCCCAGTTAAAATTTCAGCATCTATAAAATGGTCCTTTAATTGTTGAACAATTAATCTTGTGCCATTGCATAGGCCTTTTTTGGGGTTCATATTTCGCAGTAACATGATAATTGCACCTTTCTTTAGCTGCAAAATATGTGGTGGCATTCCAGAAGGAGTTACAGAGTTAATGAATTCAGTTGAAAAGTTTGCCTGACTTTCATTGTCATCAGCAAGTACAAAATCAGCACTGTGATAATTTCTTTGTGGTGCATAATTTTTTTTTACGATTTCATTATTGAGTATTAATGCATCTTTATTTTTACACGTCAGTATAACTTGGTTGGCAAGCTCGGAATATTCTTCGTTATTTATGCTCCCTTCAAATATAGCCAATATAATATCTTGTTGACAAATCATATGAGGTGGGATCTCTACAGTGTCGTCAGGTAAATGTAGTATTTTTTCTGTTCTGCCTTCTCCAATTTTAATAAGCCAATCATTGAAATCAGTTTGATCTCATATTTTGTTGCAGTTGAAGATGGGTAAAATGTTTCCATACTGTACTTGACTTTATACATGTTTCAATAATGTCTGTTCGATTTCCATGTACAACGACAGGTAATGTTTGTCTAAAATCGCAACCCAACAACATTACCTTTCCACCAAATGGAAAAATATTATCCATGACTTCACGAAGCAAACGGTCAATACATTGGAGGGCAAAGCATGACATCATTGTGGCCTCATCTATTATAATTAATTTACATTTCTTCAATTTCTTTGCTTGTAAGGATGTCATGCGAATATCTGACACAGAATTTTCTAAAATAGGCACTGGCAGTTTAAATCCACTATGAACAGTTCTTCCACCTTCTAATAATAGTGCAGCAATTCCAGTAGTGGCAAACGCCATTGCTATTTTTCCTTGTGCTCGTAATGAACTCATTAATAAATTGTACAAATATGTTTTCCCTGATCTGCCAGGTCCATCAAGATAGAAATAACGCTCTGTCACCATGTCATCATCTATAGCATTTTTAATGGCATGAAATGCTTGCAATTGTAGTGTATTTAAAGTTGCAAGTCTTTCTTCTGTTCTTTCTGCTTGTAGTTGAATGTCATAGTCTTCAAAGTTAATGTCATCTATAAGACCTGGATCAGGCAAATTAAAACTTGCACAACTTAATCCATGAGTTAAAAAGACTTCTTGAATTTCCATTAACGCTTTTAAGTGTGCAATGGGTTCATTGTATCGTCGCATAAATTCTTCAGCCATATTACTTTTAAAAGTCTCCCACAAAGCTAATGCATTTGGAGCATTTGAGAAGATACAAAAAAAAGCAAATTGTTCTCTCATCTGTCGTGGCATTTGACATTGTGCTGCTTCTTCTAAACATCTTTCCCACTCTGTATCATCAGCGAGTAAGTTTCTATGTCTTGCAGCTAAATGGAAGGATTCATATACAATGTCATTAACAGTTCTTAATTGTTCGAAACTTTGTGCTCCTGGAACATTTAAAAGTAATATCCGTAAGCAAAAACGTTCAACATCTCTTGGACTGACTGTGTAAATTCGTGGAATTATTTTATTGCCTCTGGTTTTTCTTGCTCTCCATAATCCATTCACAAAAACATAGTGATATGGAATTTCAATATATAAGTATTGTGTTGCTTGAGCATCAGTGGAATTTAATGCAAACCATGCAGTTAGTGTAGTGTGACGATCTTCACTTTGGGCCAATGCATTCATTTCATTTCCAGCATGGAAATAGACTAAATGTCGTTGTGGCAAATGTACTGCTAACCTATATACTGCATGTGATCTATCATGCATTTCAAATTTTAAAAGCCGCCACATAGCTTCTGGCGCACTTCAGGGTTGTCTGCACTTTTGACGACTACAGTAGCTGCATCGTAAACCTTTGTAAATATATTTGTAGACATATTTAATGGATTTGATGGAAGTGCAGGCTTCTACGTTGATGTGGGCGTTGTACTTCATGAGTAAATGTGGATTGTAGGGTACTACATATCTATTGTCCACTTTTTTTCCACGAATAATGGCACTATCTCCTTCTCTTCTTTTATAAAGTGGATATCCATCACAATTTGCATATGTTTTGTCTCTATAATCTTTTGGAAAATCTTTTGAACATTGATTATTTTCCATACATGGTGATTGTGGATTAAGGTCTCCACAGGGTCCATGAATCATGCGATGAGTAACAATCTCATATAGTCTACCATATAGTTCTGGATCTGGTAGTTCAGCAACTATGACTGCATCCACTTTGTCCGAAGTATCTAATTTATCTTTCTCTTGAAGTATTATGAGAAGATGTGCATGTGGAAGGCCTCTTTTTTTAAATTCAATGGTATATACATAAGCAAGACATTTGCCAAATAACTGATTTATAGTAAAGTCACGTATTAATTCATTTAATTTGATCTTAAAAACTCTGGCTACTAAAGCTGGTCGATCATAAGCACTTTGTCCAATAAGTAGATTTTGATTAATTTCTGGCCATTGTGGATTACATGTAAATGTCACAAATAAATCTGGTTTTCCAAATTTTGTCACAATAGCCATAGCATCATTGTATCTTTCTCTCATATTTCGAGGAGATCCTTGAAAAGAAGATGGTAAAATGATGGCTTTGCCAGCTGTCATGTCTCTGCTTGTAGCCACGTCAGCAACATAGTCCATGAGTCCACAATATTGTTCTACACGTAGTTTATCTTGTTGATATTTTATAAAGTTTAAATGATTTGCCTCAACTTGCAAATATGAATCAATAATCCATTGTTGTGTTAGTTTTCCACCACATAAAATTGGATTAAATTCATCTCTAATGGCAATTTGAGCAACTTTAAATTCAAGCATAGAAACATTATTTCGGATTCTGGCTTTAGCATTTGGGTAACTGGGAAGGGTTAATTTTGGTTGCCAACCTGCTTCTCCATGTGGGAAAAAGATGGGATATGTCATTGGATCTAAATTTGGACTTAAGATATTAATATTAATAAATGGTTGCTCCTCATTTCTGGGATATACTCTAATGTCTCTTTGAAGTGGTGGTTCTCCTTTATGATTCTGAAAGACCATTGCAACCTCATTTGATGTTGGCAAGTTATAACGACGTTTATCAGTATGTCTGTCTCTTTTAAGCACCATATTAACCTTTGGCATGGGTAATTGATGTCTTTGTGCATGAAGTAGTTGTTCATTTTCTACTTCTGCCAATTTTTTGTAAGCTTTACTGTAGGGATTGTTGTCCATAATGTTATTTAGCTCTATAAACCCACTGGGTAAGCATTTTTTATTTTCTTCCATCTGCATACGTTGGTCAACAGCTTCCATTGTATCTAGGACATATAGTTGAGCGAATTTTCTTTGCTCTCCTTCCTCTGGATGTAAATGTGAAGTCCGATGATAAATTTGTCCTTGGACTTTAAAACAGTAAGGACCATGTCCTGGTACATTAGCAGCCAATGTTGCCCCCATAGATGCAAATGATATGGCACTATTGTAGGATCTTAGGTTTGTCTTAAAATTTGTGTAATTTGGAAAAGTAGGTTCAGTCATAATATTTTGTAAATAGGTCGGAAATTGTTTCCTTTCTGGAAGTTTGAACTTTCCTTTTTGACAACAACTAATAAATTGTCCATCTCTGGGTCTCTCCTTTTTAAAATAATAAGCCTCACAAAATTGACATTGAGTACTCATGTCCCCACAACTATGAACCTCTACTGCTAAAGACTTGAGTAAAGGACAATTTGCAAAGCATATCGGATGTTGACTTTCATATTCATTAGGTGAAAAGTCATGAAATGTTTCAACAACAGGTTCTAAATGTTTAGTTTTTTTCATGGATTTTCTTGGTATATGTTGTCCTTGTTTGGTTGAAATGTCCTGTAAGTTTTTAGTAAGAGTTTGTAAATGCTTTGTTTTTGTAGTTGCTTTTTTTGGTCTGTCTTGACTGGTATCTTGTAAAATGTCATCTGATGTTTTAGGAACAGTTTGTAAATGCTTTATTATCTTTTTATTTTTTTTGGTTGTATCTTTCATTTTTGCAGCTGATATTCTTTTATTTGCAAGTCTTTTGCGTTCTTTTTCTCGTCGAATTTCTTTCTCCTCAGGTGTCTGCTGGGCGGCCCATCTCTCTTGTCTTTCTCTAGTTTGACGTCTTTTCTTCTCTTCTTTGGTCTCGTTATCAGCCATATTAATCTGTAAAGGAAAAAAAATAAATGTAATTGTGTATATTTTAATTTGTAATTCCTTTTAAAGATTCTTGTGCACAATTGGTGAAATAAAAGGCAAATCATTAATGTATCATTTATATTTAGTTAAATTTATAATTCCTGTCCTCACTGGCTAAGAATTTGGCGAATGGAATACTGCTGTAAATAAGCATGTAACATATTTTTTTAAAATAATGGTTTTATTTATTAAAAACATTGTTTGTGGATAGATATTTACCACTGCAAAACTTCTTTGCTAAAAAAAAAAGTGATGTGGTTATTGAGGTATGTATTGCATAGTAGCAATTTAAATAGAATAAGGGAGATAGTAAATTAATTTTTTTATTTTTCTGTTGACACGGATGCAACTGAAAGCAGTTTCTTTAGTTTTATACTTTAGTACTTATTATACTGTACCTTGGTTGAAGTGATATTTAAATCCGAATGTTTGTTGGTCCTCGGTTCAAAATCGTTGTCCAATGGTGTGGTCCTCTGTTGGAAGTCCTCGTCCGATGGTGTGGTCCTGTGGCGATAGCCCTCGTCCGATGTTGTGGTCCTGTGGCGATAGCCCTCGTCCGATGTTGTGGTCCTTTGGTGAAAGTCCTCATCCGATGGTCTGGTCCTGTGTTGAAATTCCTCGTCTGCTGGTCTGGTCCTGTGTTGAAATTCCTCGTCTGCTGGTCTGGTCCTGTGTTGAAAGTCCTCGTCCGATGGTCCGGTCCTGTGGAGAAAGTCCTCGTCCGATTGTCTTCACGCAGTATCTGTTGTAATATAAAATAGAAAATGTTGTTTGAGTTAAATGTCTTTTAAATAAGTAAAAAATGTATAAATTTGGCTGTATTGTATCAGTTATGGTTATTTTTTTCTATATTTTTTTTTTTTACTTTCTGTACAATCCCACGACTTTTGTTATTCTTATTTAAGGTTCTTAGTAAGGCTTGTGGGTTGTGATATATTAAATAAGAATATGAATTTATTTTGCTATGTGTTTATGTTATTTTTTGTACATTCCTGTTTTGTACACACCACTTGTGGTATACTTATTTAACCTTTATTGGGATGGTTATAGTTAGTGAAACATGAAATAATATAATTAATGTAGTTTGCTATGTGTTTGTGTTAGTTTTTGACAATCCTGTTTTGTGCGTACCACTTGTGCAAAAGTTATTTATTCTTGATTGTACTGGTTATAGGTTGTTAAACATTAAAGAAGAATGTTAATGTAGTTTCCTATGTGTTTGTGTGATTTTTTGTACAATGCTATTAGGTGCGCAACACTTTTGTTATTCTTATTTTTGCTTCTTTGTAAGGCTTATAGGTTGTTAAACATTGAATAAGAAATTCTGTTTTGTGTGTAGCAGTTTGTGTCTCATTCAATTGCGATTTGGCTAATTGAATCGTGCCCTAAATAAGCACATAGCATATTTTTTTAAATAAGTTTTTAGTCAGTGAAAAACTTTATTTTGGATAGATTTTTA
The DNA here is from genome assembly GCA_027410445.1 of Discoglossus pictus. Classification (NCBI taxonomy): domain Eukaryota; kingdom Metazoa; phylum Chordata; class Amphibia; order Anura; family Alytidae; genus Discoglossus; species Discoglossus pictus. The sequence continues at coordinate 193,659,468 of CM050164.1, read as the reverse complement.
GTAACTAAAAACTTCTTTTAAAAAAAATGTTATGTTGTTATTTAGAGCCCTATTCAATTGGGCAAATTGCAATTGAATGAGGGCCTTTGTGTGTACCATATGTTGCATAGTTTGCCCCTTATTCAATAGCATTTTTTACAATGTATTAGTACTCTAAGGCCGTCATTGAATTGCAATGTTGAAAATTGAATAGGGTTGTAAATAAGCACATCACATATATTTGTTATAATTGAATAAGGGCCTAAAAGTGCTTATTTATAGCCATATTTAATTGTCCAAAATAGCAATTGAATGAGGGCCTTTGGTTACTGCATTTGTTATATTGTCAGCTCCTCATTCAATTGTGTTTTGGCCAATGGAATAGAGCTTAATATCAGCACAGAGCATATTTTTTTACCAAATTTTGTATTTAGTGAACTTGTATCCAAAAGCAACGTGTTCACTAAATAAAAAGTTCCTTTAAAAAATATGCTCTGTGCTTATATAGATCCCTATTGAAATGGGCAAATCACATTTGAGTGAGGCCCTTGGCCATTAAAGATATATAGGTCCTCATTGAATTGCAATTTTGCCAATTGAAGAGGGCTCTATATAATCACATAACATATTTATTGAGCAAAGTTTTTAGTTATTGAAAACCTTGATTGTGGTTAGAATTTCATTAACTAAAAAGTTCTGTATAAAAAATATGTTATGTGCTTATATAGAGCCCTATTCAATTGAGGAAGTCGCAATTGAATAAGGCTCATGGTTCTTTCTTGTTTATACTTAATACTTTACCTTGATTGAAGTTTGGAATGACAGACGGTCCCCTCCTGCCAATCTTAATCCGCCGGTCTTCTTGTAGTGTCTGTTTGAAAAAGAAAGTGAAATAGTTATTTGTATATTTATAATTTTTCATCTAGCAAAGCATGGCCTTTTGAGCATGTAATGTCTTGTTGTATCTTACCTCTTCTTCTTTGTTGGTGTTCTTTAAAAGGGATTGTGCTTCACAGTGCACGGTGCAAATTGTTGAGAGACCCTGTTGATGCAGAGTCTGTTTGAATATTAAAAGAAATAGAAAGATTCAGCTTTATATGATCTATTGAATTGCAGTAAATTAATGTCATTTAAATATACTTCTGTAATTATTTTCAATTGACCTTATTTTTTGTTGGGGGCTACACACATATGTCACATACATGAAGCACATTCCATAGTTTAATGTAATTATTTTGTGTACGTGTGACATATCAGTATACATGACTCATATTTAAATGGTTAAATTAACCTTATATATTTTTTTCCAACACACATAAATGTCTGTGTGTGAGATGTAACTATAGATGATACACATATATGTGCGTGTGACATATCAGTATACATGACATATAATGTCATTTAAATGTAGTTGTTTACTGATTTTGTTTTAAGCTAATTTTGTTGCAGTGGCAATACACATAAATGTGCGTGTCACATGTCAATATACATGATACACATATATGTCCGTGTCACATGTCACTATGCAGGGGCAATACACATAAATGTGCGTGTCACATGTCACTATACATTATAGACATATATGTGCGTGTCAGATGTCACTATACATTATACACATATATGTGCGTGTCGTCACTATACATAAACCTCTGTTTATTATAGAATTATGTTTTTTTGTTGTTTTGTTAAATGAACCGTATTTTTTTTGTGAGCCTATACACATAAATGTGCCATATATGTCACTACATAAATCCTAGTTTATTTTTTTATTTGTTTGACCTGTCCTGATAATAAAATGTAATATATTATAGCTTACCTCTCAGTTGTAATTTGCACAATGCAAAGTAGTAAATTAGTAAAGAATTGTCTTCTCAAGTAAAAGCAGCAGTTATCTCAGAAGTCACTCCGTTGATCACCTGAGGAGAAATGTATTTTTTTGTTTGAAATAGGCAGTATTTATAAACTTGTAGAAAGTTCTGGAAAGTGAGACCGTTAGAACGCAATACGCATGCGCTATTTGCGTTCCAGCTTACAATTTGCGTTCCATCCGCCATTTTCTGCGTATTACTGTTCAAAATGGTGTTTAATATGATTGTGATACGTTCCGCATAGTATGTGTTTCATTATTGCGAGTAAGTGTAGTGTAGTTACGTCTGAAGCCTCGTTTTCGTTTTGTTCGTCGGCCATTTTTTCTCTCGCTTAGCGATGGTATTAGTGTCTAAAGTGTTTTATTTTGATTTAAATGTAAGTGTAACTTGTTTTTTTGAGGTGCTGGCTGGTTTCTCTTGCTGTAGGTAAGCTTTTTATGTGTTTGTTGTGTGTCTTTCTTAAGTTTTAAATGTTTGTATGTCGGCGTGTTGCGTCCGATGTTTGCGAGGTCGTAATGTGTGGTAACGTGTCTCGTATGGTGTTTGCGTGTGTAGCCTCGTTTTCGTTTTATTCGTCGGCCATTTTTTGTGTCGCTTAACAAATTATTTAGTGTCTAAACTCTTTTATTTTGAGTGCAATTAAGTTGTAAGTTGCATTTTTGAGGTCCTGGGTGCTTCCTGTTTGTGTAGGTAAGGTTTTTATGTATGTCCTGTGTGTATGTATTGTGTTTGTAATTTTGTAATGTTCGCGAGTTGCGTCCGAGTGTTGCGAGGCCGTAATGTGTGTCAACGTGTGTCGTATGTTGTTTGCGAGTGTCGTAATGTGTGTCAACGTGTGTCGTATGTTGTTTGCGAGTGTCGTAATGTGTTGCGACGTGAACTTTGCGATATTCGCAGTTGTTTGGGTTGGGAATTTGTGTTGTGAATTTTGCAAGGGTCGCAGTTGCTGCAACTGAAGACCTCGCTTTGCGAGGTCCTCAGGTGCTGGCATGGAGCGCCTGTGGCGCTTCAAGCCAGCAACTGAGGCCCTCGCTTCGCGAGGGTCCTCAGTTGCTGGCAAGGAGCGCCTTCGGCGCTCCATGCCAGCAACTGAAAACCTGGCACAGGGCCCTCGCTTTGCGAGGGCCGCGGGCTAGCTACGCGAGCAGCGGCCCTCGCATCGTGAGGCCCGCGTCTCGCTGCGCGAGCCGTGGCCCTCGCTACGCGAGGGAGGGCAGCGGGCTCGCTATGCGAGCCCGCAGCGTTAGCAACAACTCGTACGCTCACAACTATATATGTGATGTCTGCTATACTATAGGTATCTACATCATTACCTACTCTTGTTATTATATTATATCAGATAGTAAAATACATACAAAGACTACTGAGTGCAATACACCGAAAAGCAATAAAAAAACAGTTTACTTTTACATGTTTAATCATGCTAAAGCTGAACTAAAACACATCAACTGAGTTGTGTCAGGTTCCTTAGGCTGCTGATGGTTAAATCGTTTTGTAAGTGTATGTATGGATATATATATATTGTGATGGAGTGCCACTAGGGGTCACAAGAGAGCCCTGTAAGACTTCTCCCCTGAGAACCAAAAGAGTTAAATCCAGACAGTTATCAGAGGCTAAATGGAAACCCAGCTGGATACTGCCTTTAAAAGCAGCAGAGAGATGGGTGGAGTTTCTCTCACTTGGGCTTGGGCCTAAGAGCCGTGAGCTGTGTGTGAAAGCCCTGGACAGCTCAGCTGCGGGGATCCTAAGAGCTGGGATTTGTGCTGGAGCGAGACAGTCAGGAAGGCTGCGGAGTTCCAGAGTTTGCGCACAGAGAAGACTTCTGTGGTATTGGAGATATTCCACAGAGAGAGGATTATCTAAAGACCCCATCCCTGGGAAGCCGAACGCAACAAGGGATAAAAAGGTTGGTGACAAATACACGTTTTCACCATATGAGGAAAAGAAGTACAAAGGCCCCAGGGAAAAGAGTGCGTGCAGAGAAAGTAATAGTCCCTCATCCCAAGAGGGTGACAAGGGTCCCTGGGGTGAAGCAAGGGAGAGAAAGGGTGGGCCCTATGCTTCACCCACTATTGGCAGAAGCCGTGGAGGAAAAGACATCAAAAGACTGTTTTGTTTCCTAGCCACAAGCTGGCATTCTCATTCTCAAATAAGAGACTGTTTGTTCCCTGGCCACAAGGTGGCGATACAACTCAAATAAGAAACTGTTTGTTCCCTGGCCACAAGGTGGCACTCTCCGGAGCCAGAGAAGCTGGCCGGATATAGTCAGGGCGTTCCTGAGTATAGTAAGCACGTTTATGCAGGATTTATTTTATTTGCTGAAGATAAGCACTGTTTTTGTTCTGTTTTTGTGCTGACCAATAAATAGACGTAAAACTCTGTCAAGCCTGCTGTGTCTTCCTCCCTGTATAAAAAAAAAGATAAGAAAGTGCAGGACGCAAACCCCGCCAGAAGGGGGCGCCCTGTTACAATATATATATATATATATACTGTGTGTGTATATATATATATATATATATATATATATATATTATAAATAGTACATTTGAGTTCACACTTGAATGTCTTAGACAGCTCAGTATTCCAAGAAAAACAATTATTACACTGCATTCTGGGAAGCTGAGCAGGGAAATGCAAATGTCCCCACAAATGCCTCGCTCTTCAATCCATAGTCCATTTTAAACATGGCTTCCTTTAAGCATATGCAAAGGCAAGGTTGGACAATACACAAGCTGGGAATTCTATCCAGTACAGCTGTTTTAAGCTTACTTGTTATCATCAGAGTGGAGCGGGTTTTCAGCTTGTGTTGTGGATCTTCTGAGTAGGTAGTTCCCCACAACAATCATGTGAGCAAAAGAGTGATAGAAGCCCTCCACCATACAGTTGTGCAGTAAATAAATAGCACATCTGTATTCACACTTGAATACCTAAAACAAGTTAAAAAAGCTTATGCCTGCTGTATTACACAGCTTTTATGCAAAGCCCAGGTTGGATTATACACAAGCTAGGAATTCTATCCAGAACAGCTGTTTCAGGCTTACTGGCTATCATCAGCGTGGAGTGGGATATGGGCACATTTGCATGTCCCTGCTCAGCTTCTCAGAATGCAGTGTAATAACTGTTTTTCTCAGAATTCTGAGCTGGAAATTTGTTTTAGACATTCAAGTGTGAACACAGATAGTTACATAGTAACATAGTGATTTAGGTTGAGAAAAGACTTTAGTCCATCAAGTTCAACCTTTTTAGATCTCCTCTGATCTGCAATACGCAGATTTATTGTTAATTGATCCAGAGGAAGGCAAACAGAAAAAAAACCTTAGTGAAACTTTGCCAATTGTCTCAACAAGGAAAAAAATATGAAATTCCTTCCTGCCCCCAGATGCTGGCGATCGGCTTCATCCCTGGATCAGTACTCCCTCTCTATTTAACCACGATAACCCTGAATGCCCTTTTTATTTAAAAATATATCCAATCCCCTTTTTAAAGTTATCTATCGAATCCACTGTCACCACCTACTTTGCTAGAGAATTCCACAGATTAACCACACTTACTGTGAAGAACCCTTTTCTTTCTTTAAGGTGAAATCTTTTTACTTCTAATCTCAAAAGATGCCCCCTTGTCAATTGAAAACCTCTTGGCATAAAAAGTTCCTTGTATTGACCCTAGATTTATTTATCTAAGGTAATCATATCCCCTCTTAGATGCCTTTTTTCTAGAGTAAGTAAGTTTAATTAGTTTAGTCTTTCTTCATAACTTAGCCCCCCCCCCCCTCATCCCCTTTATTAGCTTTGTTGCCGTTCTCTGTACTTTTTCCAGCTCTGTCCTTTTTATGTAGTGGTACAAAAAATTGTACTCCATATTTCAAACGACGGAGTACTAGGGATGTACTATTTATTTACTGTACTACTGTATGGTGGAGGGCTTCTATCGCTCTTTTGCCCCCCATATATTATAAGATTGTTGTGGTGAACTACACACACATGCACACTTGCTTACTTTTAATGTGGGTAGCTGAAACACAATCAACATGCTTAAAAACACTTACCATAGCATGTAGCTCCTAAAAGAGATAGAGAAAAAAATATGCATTACTACATTATATTACAACCAGAGATAATAACTGATTAAACAAGATTACCATTGAAGAACTAAAGTCTAAAAAGTACTATCCCAAGGGATGTTGGCTTGTGAATTTCTATTAAATAAAATGTGCTTCCATTCATTAAGAACTGGAATGCCACAGGAGAATATGTGTAAGAATAGTTTTTAGTGCAGCGCAGTTACTCACAGAGATTAGTAATCATTTGCAAAATCTTGCACTAAATCCATTTCATCAATGTCACAGTGAAAGTAATAACTGACACTTTTTACAGATTACACAGATTTAAAGAAATGTACTTTTGAACAACAGATATGTAATGTTTCAACCCCCCCTCTCATGTTTATAAATAATTTTGTTTGTTCTTTCAATGATATCATAAACTGTCCATAGTCTTCCTTACCTGCATGTTTCAACAGAGTGGCCAGAACAAATATGCAAATGATCTTCATTTTTGGTTGTTTATAATATCAGGTGTATGTCTTGTCATCTCAAGTGACTAGAGAGGTATTACCACCTCCTTCTAATGCTGTTTTTATAGAGGACAGAAAACCTTAAAAGGAGGGGTATGGAGTACCTCAAATAGAAGGAAATTCTCCATAGCTATAGGGTATAATCAAGGAATATACCTTGTTGCCTAATAATACCTGTAATATTTGAAGAATGTGTATAACTCACATAGTTTAACATCACAGTGAAGGTCCTGCTTTGCTTTCTGGTCACGTTGCCTGAAGGACACAATCAGAGATGGAGTAGACTTGTGATAATCCTGTCATACTGTGTAACATATAACTTGTTACACAAAACACATTGGATTCCAAAACTATAACTTTATGATTTAGGGAATTGAATGAGGCCCTTAATTAGTTTCTTTCAGGAGGTATGTGGGAACTTTGATCAAGGAAATGTTATGCAAGGTAATTAAATCAGAACTTTCTTTTCGAAGAGATTTACATAAATTAGAGAAATGGGCAATTAAATGGCAGATGATTTAATATAAATAAATGCAAATGTATGCATTTGGGAAGAAAGGCTTCTTTATGGTCCAGCTCTCACATGTGTATGTTACTTCTGGGAATACCATAGTTTTAACTATGCAAATCTTTGTTCATAATGTAATATCTTTATGTTTTAATAGCTTGCCCAGACTGGCCATAGTGTTCCTCCCCAGAAGCAAATGCCTTTCAATTTCATGGCTGCAATTATCATATGTACATATATTGGAGCCTAGAAACATAAAATATGTCACTGTCTCCACTGCTTCCTAATTTATTTGCCAGGAACTGCGATTACCATTTGCCATGATATTTTTTCTCGCTTTCATCCATTAATAGTATCATCTGCTTATCTTAGGTTGTTGATATTTATTCCAGCCATATTAATTTTGGCTTTAATTTGATCCAGCCCGTTCTTAAGTATGATGTATTCCATGTATTAGCTAAATAAATAAGTCAATTTACAGTTGTTACATATTCGGTTTTGACCATGGTTTATTGATCCACATATAGATTGGGGTTTGGAATGTAGATTGACCCACTCCAGTCCACTTGTAGGGTTTTTAGCAGATTAATTGTGATTTCATCAACTCCTGCAGCCTTGTTATCAACAAAACATTTTAGGGCCCATCTCACTTCACTCTCCAAAATATCTGACAAAGTATTGTGGAATCAATAGCTCTTCTGTGTATTCTTGCCAAATATATTTTATCTCATATGCTTCTTTTAAATCATTACAATTTTTGGCTTTTATCACACCTACTTTGCCATGTAAATTTCCCTTGAGATCCTTCATTTTCCTGAAAAGATCTTTTGATTTCCTCACTCTATTATATTTTTCTATCTCTTTACATCACTCTTTATAAAATGCCATTTTGTCTCTGCTGCATTCAGTTGTACAAATATTTTTCTATCTCCACTACCTTTTACTTCCCTTCTTTCCTGGGCTATTTTCAAGGCCTCATCAGGCCAATTTGCCTTCTTTTTTTTTTCTTTTGGGGATATACTTTGTGCTGTTTTCTGGAAAATATCACAACTTTCTATCTACCATGTTAAGTCCCTTAAATCTATTCTTTAGCTCCACTGCATATTAACAGGATATACATATTATTTATTTTGTATCTGATTGTCTTGATGCTTTGGCTACAAAGTATATTGTCAATATTATTTCTATATTGTCCTGGTTTAAAGTCATCTCTGAGGCTGTTGGAAGAATAATATTATTTAACATAGTTACATAGTAATTAAGGTTGAAAAAAGACTTTCAGTCCATCAAGTTCAACCTGTTAAGATCTCCTCTGATCTGCAATATGCGGATTAGTAATAATGCATCTGTGATAGAAGTAGGCCCTAGGATGCTAGAATTATCTAAAAAATACTGCAGTCACTTATGTGACAAAGGAGTAATCTTCGAAAGAATCTTTATGGCCCTGCAAACGGTCACGTGTGAAGGCTCTGGCTTTATTCATGAAAGGGGGAACTAGTTTTATGGCTCTGTAAGAGGAGAAAAAAAAGGTGTAATTAGAAGAAAGCCAGATGCCTCTATACATCTGAAAATTATGTGGGTGAGGGGGGATAGCAAGCTATTTGCCTAGGAGGATGGGCTAAAACTGGGGAAGGTCTTTGATGTTTTGTGTAATCTTTCTGTGTTTATATATATCTCTGAAACAATAAAGAAGTGTCCAGTCTGACTTTGGACACACTAACGAAAGGTTGTGTCAGAGTCGGCTTGTACTAATCCAAGATACATTGTGTGTGATTCTTAGATCCTAAGAATAGGGGTCTGAGGTGCATTTCTCTGCAGTAATGATGCTGTCATCTGAAGTGTCTGCTGGTGTCGAGATCTGAACAAAAAGTTGCGACCATAGAGAGAGAGAGATTTGGGGTGAGCGTGGTCCCCCAAAGCTGGCGGTCGTGACAAATAGTATTGGAGGATGAATAAAGAGTTAGGCCATCAAGTTCAACCTTTTTAGATCTCTACTGATCTTTTTAATGAGGACTATTTATTATTAATTGTTAATTGATCCAGAGGCAAACAGAAAAAAAAACAAAACATTAAAACTTTGCCAATTGTCTCATAAGGGGAAAAAAAGCTAAATTCATTCCTGACACCAGAAACTGGCAATCAAATTTCTCCCTGGATCCATATTCCTTCGCTAGTTATCTAGGATAGCCTTGAATGCCCTCTTTAAGCAAAAATATATCTAAACCCTTTTTGAAGTTGTCTATCGAATTCGCTGTTACCACCTCCTTTGGTAGAGAATTCCACAGTTTAACCACCCTAACTGTGAAGAACCCTTTTCTTTGTTTAAGGTGAAATCTTTTTTCCCTCTAACCTCAAAGGGTGTCCTCTTGTCAGTTGAAAATCTTTTGCTACAAAAAGTTCACTCGACAAAGCCTTATATTGACCCTGGATGTATTTAAATAAGGTAATCATATCCCCTCGTATACGCCTTTTTTCTAGCGAAAATAAGTTTAGTTTGGTTAGTCTTTCTTCATAACTTAGCCCCTCCATTCCCCTTATTAGTTTTGTAGACCTTCTCTGTACTTTTTCCAGCTCTAAAATGTCCTTTTTATGAAGTGGTGCCCAAAATTGTACCCCATATTCCAAATGAGGGCGTACTAGGGATTTGTATAGTGGCAGAATTATATTTGCTTCCCTTGCTTCTATACTCTTCCTAATACATGCTAAAATTGACTTGCCTTTGCAGCTGCTGCTTGGCTTTGAGCGCTGTTACCTAGGTGGTTGTCCACAAGCACTCCCAAATCCCTTTCAATATCTGATACACCTAGATTTGCTCCATGAAGATTATAAATTGCATGGCTATTTTTCCTTCCCAGATGCATAACTTTACATTTATTCATATTAAATCTCATCTGCCATTTAGCCGTCCATTTCTCTAATTTATGCAAATCCCTTTGTAGGGAAAGTGCATCATTATCTGATTTTATTACCTTGCACAACTTAGTGTCATCAGCAAAAATGGAGACACTACTTTCGAGTCCTACTTCTATATCATCAATAAATATGCTAAAAAGGAGAGGACCTAATACTGAACCTTGAAGAACCCCACTTATCACATTAGACCAATCGTAGTATGTTCCATTTACAACAACCCTTTGCTTCCTGTCTTTTAGCCAGCTTTTGATCCATGAGCAGATATTTACTGCAATTCCTGTATCCCTTAGTTTGCTCACTAGTCTTCCATGTGGCACTGTATCATATGCCTTTAAAAAATCTAAAAAGACTACATCCACTGAGTTGCCCTGATCCAAGTTCCTTATAAAAACTAATTAGATTGGTCTGACACGATCTATCCTTCATAAATCCGTGTTGACTGCTACCTATGATCTTGTTCAAATAGACATATTCTTGTATTCTGTCCATTATTAACACTTCTAAAAGCTTCACAACTATAGATGTGAGGCTCACTGGTCTATAATTCCCCAGATTTGCTCTAGATCCCTTCTTAAATATAGGTATCACCTCTGCTTTTCTCCAGTAATCCAGTAGAGACCCTGTAGTGAGTGAATCTTGAAAGATTAGATATAACGGTTTGGCTAATACAGAACCCAGCTCCCTCAGTACCCTTGGATGTATTCCATCAGGACCTGGGGCTTTATTAACATTTATTTTCTCCAATCTCTTTTGGATTTCTTCCTGCACTAACCAATTATTTAGTGATGGTAGTGTAGCCCCATTACGTTGAAGTGTCCCAACCACTGGTACCTCCCTTGTGTATACCGACGAAAAGAACCTATTTAGCTCAACTGCCTTTTCCTGGTCACTAATTTTCAGACGGCCTGTGTCACATTGTAATGTTCCTATAGCTTCCCTTCTCGCCTTCTTCCCCTTAATATATTTAAAAAATATTTTAGGGTTAGCCTTACTTTCCATTGCAACTGACTTCTCATTTTCATTTTTAACCAGTCTAATAGCCCTTTTGCAAGCCTTGTTGGTTTCCTTATAGTCACATAAAGCTGCCTCTGTTCCCTCCTTCTTGTATAATTTAAATGCATGTTTCTTTTTCCTCATCATGATTTTTAAGTCATTGTTAAGCCACATGGGATATGATTTACTCCTATTTATTGTATTTCCACATGTTACATGAGTATGTTTATTTAGTAAGGATTTGAAAGTTGTCCATTTATTTTCAGTATTTTTCCCTGTAAGTTATTTGTCCCAGTCTATATGTAGTATTGCTGCCCGTAGCCCATTAAAGTTAGCCCTTTTAACATTTTGAGTTTTTGTTGGCCCCTTACAACTCTGTTTTTTGTATTCAATCTCAAATAATACTGTGTTATGATCACTGTTCCCCAAGGGTTCCCCTTTTTTAACATTTGATATTATATCAATATTACTTGTGATGACTAAATCCAAGATGGCCCCATTTCTAGTAGGTTCTTGTATTACCTGGGCCAGATAATGATCCCTGAGTGTACTCAAGAACCTGCTCCCCTTAGCTGAGCTGCTGGTCTCATTTATCCAGTTTATTTCAGGGTAATTAAAATCTCCCATTATTAAAACTTGCCCATGCTTAGCTGCATTTCCAATCTGTAACAACCCACAAAGATTCAATGATGCCGTTAGTGCCAGCATAAATATCTTCTCTGACTATAGGCTTAAATTCAGGCTTAACATACAGACAGATCCCTCCTCCTCTTTTACCATTTCACCTATATTTCCTAAATAGGTTATAACCATCCACATTAACAGTCCAGTCATGAGATTCATCCCACCATGTTCCAGTAATGCCTATTAAGCCCCATTTTTCTTGTACAGCTAATATTTCTAGCTTGTCCATTTTCCCAGGCAAACTTCTTCCATTAACAAGCATACACTTTATGTTGCTATGGCTCTGCCGTTGTGAAGGGCTTGCCACTGTATTTGAGGCCCCTATTAATACCTCCCTACCGTCTTTTGTAACCCTCCCCCTTCTCCTCCCCCATGGGTAACTAATTCATCCCTTTCCCTCTCTACCCTATTTACCCCAATACTTCTATATAGTCCCTCCCCCCCACCTACAAGTTAAAAACTCCCCCAGCCGTTCTACCATCCTATTCCCTACCACAAAAGCTCCCTCATCATTAAGGTTCAATCCATCCCTGCTATAGAGATTGTACCCAAGTGAGAAGTCAGCCCAGTGCTCTAAAAACCCTAAACCCTCTACACTGCACTACTTTTTTAGCCACGCATTAACCTCCCTAAGCTCCTTCTGCCTCCCTGGGCTAGCACGTGGCACTGGTAGTATCTCAGAAAATACTAGCTTGGAGGTCCTTGCTTTAAGCTTATTCCCTAGTTCTTTAAAATCATGCTTTAGGATGCTCCATCTTCCACTTACTTTGTCATTGGTACCAATATGAATCAAGGCCGTCGGTTCATTACCAGCCCCTCCCAATAATTTAACCACCCGATCCACAACATGCCTAACCCAAGGACTCGGGAGACAGCAAACTGTCCGATTGCTGGGATCTGGGTGACAAATCACCCTGTCTACCTTCCTTATAATAGAGTCCCCTACCACCAAAACCTGTCTGTTGCTCTGCCTATACTGCCCTCCCACTCCTCCAGTAGAACTGTTCTCCCGGCTGTTAGAGGGAACAGCTCTATCTGGCATTGACATTTCTGAATGGACATCCCCAACAGTTTCACTCAATCTGGCAAATCTGTTGGTGTTGGCCAACTCAGAACTGGCCTGCCTCCTACAGCTCCCCCTGATTCCACTTCTAACTGTAACCCAGCTACCTCCATGGACATACTCACTAGCCCTAGCTCCTCCCTCCATGCTAGGCCCAGCAAAACTGTGTTCTTAAGTGGAGCAATTCCACTAAGTGCTGCAATTCTCCTCTCCAGTTCTCCAATATAAGCTTCAAGAGAGGCAACATGCTCACACCAGAACTGATTCAAACAGAACACGACAAAATGCACACAGATAAACCTTTACACAGGCTAAACCACACCCACTTCCACCTGGACCCTGATTACAGAGCACAGGAAAGAAAACACTGCACTGATTTACAGATCTGATTCAAACAGAACACAACAAAATGCACACAGATATACCTTTACACAGGCCAAGCCACACCCACTCTCACCTGTACACTCATTACAGCCCACATGAAAGAAAACACTGCACTGATTTACAGAACTGATTCAAACAGAACCTCACACAAATGCACACTGATATACCTTTACACAGGCCAAGCCACACAAACTCTCACCTGGACCCTGATTACAGCCCACAGGAAAGAAAACACTGCCCTGATTTACAGAACTGATTAAAAAAGGTTCATGCAATTTGTCTCTTCGCACCCATCTCTCTGTGTGCTGCAGTCACATATCATCCTCCCAGTCCATTCTCTAAATGTCTTGAGTGTTTTGCAGCCTGGCTACTTCTAAATTTCTTTCTTTAAGTTTCTAATTTGGTCTCTAACAATCTTCTACCCATAGTAATGGCACCTGACTTGTTTAACATACATTGCAAAATCTATATTTCTACTATCTGGCCATCACCTGTTAATCTGCACCCTCACCACAACCTTGGCACACACATAGATAGTTACATAGTAATTAAGGTTGAAAAAAGACTTTCAGTCCATCAAGTTCAACCTGTTAAGATCTCCTCTGATCTGCAATATGCGGATTAGTTATTAATTAAATTATTGATTAAATAATTATTAATAGTATAGTATTGGAGAATGAATAAAGAGTTAGTCCATCAAGTTCAACCTTTTTAGATCTCTATTGATCTTTTTAATTTGGACTATTTATTATTATTGTTAATTGTTAATTATTGTTAATTGATCCAGAGGAAGGCAAACATAAAAAAAACCCCATTGAAACTTTGCCAATTGTCTCATAAGGGGGAAAAAAAGCAAAATTCCTTCCTGACCCCAGAAACTGGCGATCAAATTTCTCCCTGGATCAATATTCCTTCGCTAGTTATCTAGGATAGCCTTGAATGCCCTCTTTATTCAGAAATATATCTAACCCCTTTTTGAAGTTGTCTATCGAATTCGCTGTCACCACCTCCTTTGGTAGAGAATTCCACAGTTTAACCACCCTAACTGTGAAGAACCCTTTTCTTTGTTTAAGGTGAAATCTTTTTTCCTCTAACCTCAACGGATGTCCTCTTGTCAGTTGAAAATCTCTTGCTACAAAAAGCTCACTTGACAAAGCCTTATATGGACCCTGGATGTATTTAAATAACGTAATCATATCTCCTCTTAGACGCCTTTTTTCTAGCGAAAATAAGTTTAATTTTGCTAGTCTTTCTTCATAACTTAGCCCCTCCATTCCCCTTATTAGTTTTGTAGCCCTTCTCTGTACTTTTTCCAGCTCTAAGATGTCTTTTTTGTGAGGTGGTGCCCAAAATTGTACTCCATATTCCAAATGAGGGCGTACTAGAGATTTGTATAGTGGCAGAATTATATCTTCTTCCCTGGCTTCTATACCCTTCCTAATACATGCTAATATTTTATTTGCCTTTGCAGCCGCTGCTTGGCTTTGAGCGCTGTTACCTAGGTGGTTGTCCACTAGTACTCCCAAATCCCTTTCAATATCTGATACCCCTAGATTTGCTCCATTAAGATTATAGATTGCTTGGCTATTTTTCCTTCCCAAATGCATAACCTTACATTTATTTGTATTAAATCTCATCTGCCATTTAGCCGCCCATTTCTCTAATTTATGCAAATCCTTTTGTAGGGAAAGTACATCATTATCTGATTTTATTACCTTGCACAACTTAGTGTCATCAGCAAAAATGGAGACACTACATTCGAGTCCTACTTCAATGTCATTAATAAATATGTTAAAAAGGAGAGGACCCAATACTGAGCCCTGAGGAACCCCACTTATCACATTAGACCAATCGGAGTATGTTCCATTTACAACAACCCTTTGCTTCCTGTCTTTTAGCCAGCTCTCGATCCATGAGCAGATATTTACTACAATTCCTGTATCCCTTAGTTTGCTCACTAGTCTTCCATGTGGCACTGTATCAAATGCCTTTGAAAAATCTAAAAAGACTACATCCACTGAGTTGCCCTGATCCAAGTTCCTACTTACCTCCTCATAAAAACTAATTAGATTGGTCTGACACGACCTTTCCTTCATAAATCCATGTTGACTGCTACCTATGATCCTGTTCAAATAGACATATTCTTGTATTCTGTCCCTTATTAACCCTTCTAAAAGCTTCCCAACTACAGAAGTGAGGCTCACTGGTCTATAATTCCCCGGATTTGCTCTAGATCCCTTCTTAAATATAGGTATCACCTCTGCTTTTCTCCAGTCATCTGGTAGAGACCCTGTAGTGAGCGAGTCTTTAAAGATTAGATATAATGGTTTGGCTATTACAGAACCCAGCTCCCTCAGTACCCTTGGATGTATTCCATCAGGACCTGGGGCTTTATTAACATTTATTTTCTCCAACCTCTTTTGTATTTCTTCCTGCGTTAACCAATTATTTAGTGAAGGTAGTGTAGCCCCATTATGTTGCAGTGTCCCAACCACTGGTACCTCCCTTGTGTAAACCGAAGAAAAGAACCTATTTAGCTCATCTGCCTTTTCCTGGTCACTAATTATCAGATGGCCTGTGTCACATTGTAATGGTCCTATCGATTCCTTCCTGGCCTTCTTCCCATTAATATATTTATAAAATATTTTAGGGTTAGTCTTACTTTCCATTGCAACTGACTTCTCATTTTCTATTTTAGCCAGTCTAATAGCCCTTTTGCAAGCCTTGTTGATTTCCTTATAGTCACATAAAGATGCCTCTGTTCCCTCCTTCTTGTATAATTTAAATGCATACTTCTTTTTCCTCATCATGATCTTTAAGTCATTGTTAAGCCACATGGGATGTGATTTACTCCTATTTATTTTATTTCCACATGGTACATGCTGATGAGTATGTTTATTTAGTAAGGATTTGAATGTTGTCCATTTATTTTCAGTATTCTTCCCTGTAAGTTCTTTGTCCCAGTCTATATGTTGTATTGCTGCCCGTAGCCCATTAAAGTTAGCCCTTTTAAAATTTAGAGTTTTTGTTGGCCCCTTACAACTCTGTTTTTTGTATTCAATCTCAAATGAGACTGTGTTGTGATCACTGTTCCCCAAGGGTTCCCCTATTTTTACATTTGATATTATATCAATATTACTTGTGATGACTAAATCCAAGATGGCCCCATTTCTAGTAGGTTCTTGTATTACCTGGGCTAGATAATGATCCCTGAGTGTACTCAAGAACCTGCTCCCCTTAGCTGAGCTGCTGGTCTCGTTTATCCAGTTTATATCAGGGTAATTAAAGTCTCCCATTATTAGAACTTGCCCATGCTTAGCTGCATTTCCAATCTGTAACAATAATTGTATTTCCTCACTTTCAGCTATATTTGGGGGTTTATAGCATACTCCCACCAATATGCATTTAGAATTAGCTCCTCCACTATTTAGCTCAACCCACAAGGATTCAATGATGCCGTTAGTGCCAGCATAAATATCTTCTCTAACTATAGGCTTAAATTCAGGCTTAACATAAAGACAGATCCCTCCTCCTCTTTTACCATTGCCCCTATCTTTCCTAAATAGGTTATAACCATCCAGATTAACAGTCCAGTCATGAGATTCATCCCACCATGTTTCCGTAATGCCTATTAAGCCCCATTTTTCTTGTACTGCTAATATTTCTAGCTCATCCATTTTCCCAGGCAAACTTCTTGCGTTTGCAATCATACACTTTATGTTGCTATGGCTCTGCTGATGTGAAGTGCCTGCCACTGTATTTGAGGCCCCTATTAATATCTCCCTACTTTCTATTGTAACCCTCCCCCCTTCTCCTCCCCCATGGGTAAATAATTCATCCCTTTCCCTCTCTACCCTATTTACCCCAATACTTCTATATAGTCCCTCCCCCCCACCTACAAGTTTAAAAACTCCCCCAGCCGTTCTACCATCCTATTCCCTAGCACAAAAGCGCCCTCATCATTAAGGTGCAATCCATCCCTGCTATAGAGATTGTACCCAAGTGAGAAGTCAGCCCAGTGCTCTAAAAACCCAAAACCCTCTGCACTGCACCACTTTTTTAGCCACGCATTAACCTCCCTAAGCTCCTTCTGCCTCCCTGGGCTAGCACGTGGCACTGGTAGTATCTCAGAAAATACTACCTTGGAGGTCCTTGCTTTAAGCTTATTCCCTAATTCTCTAAAATCATTCTTTAGGACGCTCCATCTTCCACTAACTTTGTCATTGGTACCAATGTGTACCAAGACCGCCGGTTCATTACCAGCCCCTCCCAATAATTTATCCACCCGATCCACAACATGCCGAACCCGAGCACCCGGGAGACAGCAAACAGTTCGATTGCTGGGATCTGGGTGACAAATTACCCTGTCTACCTTCCTAATAATAGAGTCCCCTACCACCAAAACATGTCTGTTGCTCTGCCTATTCTGCCCTCCCTCTTCTCCAGTAGAGCTGTTCGCCCGGCTGTTAGAGGGAACAGCTCTATCTGGCATTGCCATTCCTGAATGGACATCGCCAACAGTTTCACTCAATCTGGCAAATCTGTTGGTGTTTGACAACTCAGAACTGGCCTGCCTCCTCCTGTTCCCCCTGCTTCCCCTTGTAACTGTAACCCAGCTACCTCCCTGGCCATCCTCCCTAGCCCCAGCTCCTCCCTCCATACTAGGCCCAGCTAAACTGTGCTCCGTGAGCACCAATTCCCTTTCCAGTGGAGCAATATCACTAAGTGCTGCAATTCTCCTCTCCAGATCTTCAATTTGAGCTTCCAAAGAGGCAACATGCTCACACCTGTCACAGAGGTATGGACCCTGGATCATATGTTCCAGTAGTGCATACATTTGACAGGATGTACACTGAATAAGGTTGCCACTGGACTGACTCATAATTATTATTATTGTCTACGAAATTTCAGTGGGAAAAATAAAGAATATAATATAATATATTTATATAAAGTTTTCCTCCTTTGCACTATAAATCTGCCCTCCCTTTTCTTTGAAGGCCCTCCTTTTATTTAAACTCCTAGGCTTTTACTAGAATTGCACTTGATACTGAAAATGTTCGCAAGCTCACAAGTTCCCCTTCTCCGGTTTCTATTAACTTCTGCCTTCTCGCCTGGGCACAATTAGTGCACTCTGCAATTTATCAGCCTTTACTTGTAAGGTAAATCCACTTGTAAACAGGCCCCAAACCAGCTCACAAACCTTTTATACAAGTTTAACAGTCAAGCCACACCCCTCTCACCTGGGCACAATTAGTGCACTCTGCAGTTTATTAGCCTTTACTTTTTAAGGTAAATCCACTTGTAAACAGGCCCCAAACCAGCTCACAAACCTTTTATACAAGTTTAACAGTCAAGCCACACCCCTCTCACCTGGGCACAATTAGTGCACTCTGCAGTTTATTAGCCTTTACTTTTTAAAGTAAATCCACTTGTAAACAGACCCCAAACCAGCTCACAAACCTTTTATACAAGTTTAACAGTCAAG
Organism: Discoglossus pictus; assembly: GCA_027410445.1. Taxonomy (NCBI): domain Eukaryota; kingdom Metazoa; phylum Chordata; class Amphibia; order Anura; family Alytidae; genus Discoglossus; species Discoglossus pictus. The sequence continues at coordinate 193,641,019 of CM050164.1, read as the reverse complement.
CCACACCCCTCTCACCTGGGCACAATTAGTGCACTCTGCAGTTTATTAGTCTTTACTTTTTAAGGTAAATCCACTTGTAAACAGACCCCAAACCAGCTCACAAACCTTTTATACAAGTTTAACAGTCAAGCCACACCCCTCTCACCTGGGCACAATTAGTGCACTCTGCAGTTTATTAGCCTTTACTTTTTAAGGTAAATCCACTTGTAAACAGACCCCAAACCAGCTCACAAACCTTTTACACAAGTTTAACAGTCAAGCCACACCCCTCTCACCTGGGCACAATTAGTGCACTCTGCAGTTTATTAGCCTTTACTTTTTAAGGTAAATCCACTTGTAAACACCTCATCAATAAGTCGTACCACCATTAACAGACTATTATTACCACCCTCCATCAGGTCACTACAACCATAAAAGTATGTTTCCCATGTACTTGACCGCAACAGTGGCACAAAAAACAAACATGTTACCTACTTAAGTGTGTCCACTTTGTTAAAAGAATATAAAAGGTAATCACAAACCTCAGAAGACTTCCTACACTATGATTGAGTTCCCTGCAATCAACAATGTCCAATTGTTACAGCAGACCACACATGTCCAAGACAGGCCTCTCTACACCTCTAAACCCATACAAAGCCCCTTTCCAACCTTAACAGAGTATGTCTCTGCACTTCTATCATACCCCCTTCTCACAACTTGCCCCCTTGATCCCATTCCAACACAATTACAGTTCCCACTCTCATCTACACTTATCACAGACGTAATGGACATTATCAATCTTTCCCTCCCAACTTGCAATTTTCCAACATCACTTAAACTTGCACATATTGCTTCCTATCTAAAAAAATATATATTTTGGTCCCTCCTCTTCCTTCAACTACCACCCCATCTCTCTACTTCCTCTAGTCTCTAAACTGCTTAAAAAGCTTTTCTTCTATTGCTTAACTAATTTCCTCACTCCCAACTCCCTATTAGACCCTCTGACATGTGGACAGCACCTTCCAAAGTAGCAAATGACTCACTCTAAGCCAATTCTGACATATCTGCTGCTTTTGTCACCACCGATAATCCTTTCCTCCTTCAAACTCTCATCAGTAATAGGGTACCCTCTTGGTTTGCATTCTATCTCCCCGAACGCACCTTCAGCAATTTGCTCTTGACTCTTTTTCTAGTTCTCAGCTTCTTGCAATTTAGGTACCACAAGTATCAGTTGATTTACACATTCTCCATCAGTAGCCTTACAAACACATTATGGTTTCAATATTATCTTGTATACAGACTAAACCCAAATGTACCTCTCCTCATCATACCCTCCCAACTATCTCAAGTCTCAACCTGCCTACTTGAAATACCTTCCTTGATGTACTCATGCCACTTACAGATCAACATTTTAAAAACAAAGGTCCTACTTTTTCCTCTCTCTGCCACAAACCCCACACCCAACATTTCCCATACAGTTGAGTAGCCATTCATTACTTCCAGCTTTCAGGTCTGCTGACTTAAGAAATATTGTACACAATACATGAGAAAATGCACTAATGTTGTTACACAACTATTCAACAATTAATTCTCTCACAGCCAGGCTATGTTCTGGGCTGGAATCAAACTCATGGTAAATGGTAGATCAGGCTCCCTAGACTTCTATGGGATATCAACAGAACTGATTAAGTCACCTTGGTTAACTAGGCTGTCAAAAAGCAATTGAAACCCTTGGTTTCAATACACAAGGATCAAGTAGTCTCAAGTGCTTTGTAAGAAATACCCTTTTCATCCTTAGTATTGCAGTTAATCACACATTAGGAAGTACTTGACCTTAGTCAAGGGGGCAAATGGTGTCAAACTTATTTTTATCTAAGTAAGTGGCCCACGGCTGATTAGGGCAAAAATTGTATAAAATAAGACTGCTAACAGACAGCTATTTTCTTCAGTTGTCTAGTGGTTACTCATCTCCCCAACTCCTTCTGTATCACTTGCCTACTCATCTCCATTTGTATTTAATCTCTGAGGTCTGCTTTTACATCAATATTTGTTATTGTACTGTTAAGTGTTGTTATTGCTATGTGGCAAATGTTGTTGCTTTATAAATACAGGGTTATAATAGTAAAAATAATTGGGAAAATAAAAGCCAAGCATATAGCTAAAGAAAGAAATGGGTTTTATTAATAAAGCAATAGGTTTATCGTTTGTTTTACTGACATGTTGTCCACTTTTCAAGCTGTTATTCATCATTGGTTGCTAATGTAGTCTATACTCAATAAGGTATGTGCTCCCTCTGTGTAATTCCTGCTTAGTTCTAAGAAGCCTTTTTTCCACTTTGGAGACATCTTACTACATAGTATCCATAGAACAATGTAGGAACTGGGCAGAATGTTTTTAAATTGGTCAATGATGTCCATGTAAATGGAGAAGATTTGTTGTAAACTATTTAGTGGTTGTGCTCCACTAGCTGTGATCTGAAGACAAGCACAACCAAGAGTGCTGTCATTTCCATAGATTCTATTTGAAAATGTTACCTATAAATAGCATTTTTTAGGATAACAAATTAGTTTTATTCTTTAAATTGTAATGGCTGTGAGACCTTGCAAAAGCCCTCTAGGAAAATGTTATTGTTGTTGTGGAGGAAAACCTTTACGGGATAAGTGTAGATACCATTGCCAGTAGCTGGTTAGTGTTAGTGATGCTACTAACAGAGGGCAACCCATTTATTTTAAACAAACTTCAGTCCCAAAAATGGCTCCATTGCAATATTTGGCCACTATTCAGTTGAGCAATTGTTAGTTATTGGAGCCTGTAATGTAGCACATAAACTAATTTGCTATTCAATTGGCGTCTTTTAGCAACGCACAAATGATTTGCGGGTTATAGACTGAAATAGCCTAAGGTTGTTAAAAATTAAGCCTTTGATCTATCAAGCCCAAAAAAAAAAAAAAAAAAATTTCTGTTTGCCTTCCTCTGGATCAATTAATAATTAATCTGCATATTGCAGATCAGAGGAGATCTTAAAATGTTTGAACTTGATGGACTAAAAGTCTTTTTTCATCCTCAATTACTATGGGCCTCATTCAATTATCGGCCGCAGCCGCTGCGGGGCCGCAAGGACCGGCCGCAAGCTATTCGGCTATTCTATTCCCTTCTGGCCGGCAGGCTTGCGGCTGGCGCCTTGTTATCCCTTGCGGCCGCTCGCGCCGGAGGAAAGCCTTTGATCTAAAACAGCCGCAAGAGTTTCGGCCGCAAGAAATCCCCGGTTGCTATTCAATTGCTACGGGAAACCTCTCTGCAAGGCTAAAAGCGAGCCGCAGCAAACAGGTCCCGCTAGCACCAATTAAGCACATAATAAAGCCCAAATAAAGCCATCCTGCACTCTGAGGAGACTATAAAGTGATTGTAGGTGTTAGCAAAAATAGCACAACATTCCCCTACACTCAAATCCGTAATTTTTGTATTTTCAAATTCTTGTCAAATATACGAGAACAAAGACCCGAGGGCTTGGAGCACCTCAGACCCGCAAAGGCTGCGGGATTAGCCTCCGTCAAGTCCGGAAATGGGTAAAATAGACCTACGGGTCGTAAAGTGCTAACTTACAAGTCGTAGCATAGAAAAGCCATCCTGTACTTTTATTAAAAGTGAAAGTGATGTTTGGTTTCAGAATTAATAGCTCAACATTCCCCTACTCTAAAATGCGCAAATAAAGATATTTAACTTCATCTATCATGCAAGCCTGCACCGGGTTTGAATAACTAGCTACGGGCTTGGAGGGCAATCATCCGCAAAACCCGTAGGTGTTTCACTAAGAAGCTACGGCCAAGTCTCAAGCCCGTAATTCTGAAATCAAACCTGAAATCAATTAACCAATAGGAAGATGACAATCAAGGGCACAAATAGTTTAAAAGGGAGTGAAATTCGTAAATCTGTGACTGTGTTGTATGCTGTGCAAGTGGACACACAGGTCTTGGAGTTGGAGGTTTTGTGAGAGCAAGAGAGAGAGAGGAGGAGAGATGGAGGGAGAAGGCAGCAAAGGGGGAGGTCAGGGAGAGCAGGGCCCCCAGCCACAGGCTGCCCAGCAAGCTGCTGCTGCTGCACGCAAAAGGGCAGCAAATTTCACTAGCCAGGAGATCGAAACACTGGTTAGAGGAGTGCACGCCCGACACTCCATCCTAACCGGTGGGAGTGAAGTGAGGCCCAGGCAGAGGACAGATGCCTGGAAGGAGATCGCGGCTGAGGTCTCCTCGCTCGGGTATGCCAATCGTCCCTGGCAGTCTGTCCAGCACCGGTTTCAAGACTGCCGTATTGCTGTGAAAACGAAGATGGCCAATGAGGCCAAAGCAGCACGTGGAACCGGTGGTGGGCCGCCAGAAACGTTCACATACCCCGGTTGGGAGGCCACAGTCCGCGACATGATCCAGCCAGCGTCAGTCGTGGGCCTCCCTAGCCTGGTGGACTCTGGCGGTCTGGAAGCCTGCAATGTGAGTACCATGTACACCTTAACACCCTCATATGTACGCACATGTACCCCACACAGATAGATAACTGACGTTGAATTGCACTGTAAGATATCTGGTTGTGACTACAGATATATGAGGCTGCACAAATCATGTAAATCCAGTATAAAGAAATATACTTGTCAGAATTGTTAGCAATGAAATATATGTCCAATACCTCCTCCCACAACTGATTATGATACCGTTTTGCAAATCTATTGATGTTACTGTTATGTTTGCTGTTGGTTCCCAGTGCATATAATGCATACATGACAACTCTATTGCAATTGTTTTTTTATTGTCATGAGTTCCACTGTCACACTCTACTCCATGTTAAACTGGCCCATCCCTAGCTGTTTGGCTTAACCCTCCTACTGCTTAGAATTCATGTACATTTTGATTATAGGTATAGCGGATGTATCCTGTTTTATGTGGGCATTTCAGTATGTGCTGGAAGAGTGCCGCCGCCGACTCTAGGGATGCGGCTGCGCTTGCGTCCCCATGTAGCCGTTAAAAATAGTTGGTACACCCAAAGCCCCTAACCCTCTAACCCTAACCCCCTAAACCCCACTTTCTAACTCTAACCCATCCCCCCTAACTGTAGCCAGAACCTGATACCCATAACCACTTACCTGGCCTGCTGGGCTGGCGTAGCTAGAGTCGTTGGTGGGGCTCTTCCAGAGATGCGCACATACAACAGGATAGGTCCGGTCTAGCTGGTACATCCCCATGAGAGTACATGTATGGATGTGCACACTGCAGCATATGCGGATACAGACTCTGATGGACTGCAAGTTTGTGTCGTGTAACAGCATAATCTGGACCATGTTACATTAACATGTTAACTCACATTGCTGAGGATTGGTCACAGATTGGTCTGTCTCACACACTGGCCAGCAGATTTAGATGAGCACGTGTCCTAATTAACTGCAGTTGGCACACCACACCAGCATTACATATAGTCATATGAGCCATGGGCCCTTTCCTGTTATCTGACCGTGACTGCTGGTATCAGCAGTGAGCAGCCTCTACATGTCACAGCATTTTCCTGGAGATTATATAATCATGCATATTTAGTGGGTTATGGTGTTGTTAAGGTAAGGGGTTCGGATAAGTGTGAGGGCTAGTGCTTTTGGGCTTCTGTGTAAGTTGCAAATGATGTATATAACAGCGGCAGCGCCATCTATCAGCCCCTTGGTCCAACTGCTGCTGCCAGCAGTCGCTGTCACATAACAGGAAAGATCCCAGCCAGGATCCACAATACTAATGATGCAGATCAATTTTGATTAGCGTCAAACATTCACAGCCAATTACAAGTCACTCTGATCTCAGAGATATGGAAACAACAATACTCAAATCAAAATCTTGTCTCATTTCAGTACCATCCAGGTGTCCCCTGCCTCCGCAGGTTTCTGCACCTTCTGAAGATGCAGGACCACCTGCGGCAACCTCACCTGTAGCAGGGCCCTCGTATCAAAGTCCGCCTGGGCCATCCACAAGGTGCCAGCAATTCCCTCCAGCCAGGATAATGGCACCGCCTGGCTCCCAGCCAATGTGGGCTGGCCAAATGTGGGGCCACCCAATGTGGTCCCATTCCAGTTGGGCCCACAATATTACATAGTTACATAGTTACATAGTAATTAAGGTTGAAAAAAGACTTTCAGTCCATCAAGTTCAACCTGTTAAGATCTCCTCTGATCTGCAATATGCGGATTAGTTATTAATTAAATTATTGATTAAATAATTATTAATAGTATAGTATTGGAGAATGAATAAAGAGTTAGTCCATCAAGTTCAACCTTTTTAGATCTCTATTGATCTTTTTAATTTGGACTATTTATTATTATTGGTAATTGTTAATTATTGTTAATTGATCCAGAGGAAGGCAAACATAAAAAAAAAAACCATTGAAACTTTGCCAATTGTCTCATAAGGGAAAAAAAAAGCAAAATTCCTTCCTGACCCCAGAAACTGGCGATCAAATTTCTCCCTGGATCAATATTCCTTTGCTAGTTATCTAGGATAGCCTTGAATGCCCTCTTTATTCAGAAATATATCTAACCCCTTTTTGAAGTTGTCTATCGAATTCGCTGTCACCACCTCCTTTGGTAAAGAATTCCACAGTTTAACCACCCTAACTGTGAAGAACCCTTTTCTTTGTTTAAGGTGAAATCTTTTTTCCTCTAACCTCAACGGATGTCCTCTTGTCAGTTGAAAATCTCTTGCTACAAAAAGTTCACTTGACAAAGCCTTATATTGACCCTGGATGTATTTAAATAACGTAATCATATCTCCTCTTAGACGCCTTTTTTCTAGCGAAAATAAGTTTAATTTTGCTAGTCTTTCTTCATAACTTAGACCCTCCATTCCCCTTATTAGTTTTGTAGCCCTTCTCTGTACTTTTTCCAGCTCTAAAATGTCTTTTTTGTGAGGTGGTGCCCAAAATTGTACTCCATATTCCAAATGAGGGCGTACTAGAGATTTGTATAGTGGCAGAATTATATCTTCTTCCCTGGCTTCTATACCCTTCCTAATACATGCTAATATTTTATTTGCCTTTGCAGCCGCTGCTTGGCTTTGAGCGCTGTTACCTAGGTGGTTGTCCACTAGTACTCCCAAATCCCTTTCAATATCTGATACCCCTAGATTTGCTCCATTAAGATTATAGATTGCTTGGCTATTGTTCCTTCCCAAATGCATAACCTTACATTTATTTGTATTAAATCTCATCTGCCATTTAGCCGCCCATTTCTCTAATTTATGCAAATCCTTTTGTAGGGAAAGTACATCATTATCTGATTTTATTACCTTGCACAACTTAGTGTCATCAGCAAAAATGGAGACACTACATTCGAGTCCTACTTCAATGTCATTAATAAATATGTTAAAAAGGAGAGGACCCAATACTGAGCCCTGAGGAACCCCACTTATCACATTAGACCAATCGGAGTATTTTCCATTTACAACAACCCTTTGCTTCCTGTCTTTTAGCCAGCTCTCGATCCATGAGCAGATATTTACTGCAATTCCTGTATCCCTTAGTTTGCTCACTAGTCTTCCATGTGGCACTGTATCAAATGCCTTTGAAAAATCTAAAAAGACTACATCCACTGAGTTGCCCTGATCCAAGTTCCTACTAACCTCCTCATAAAAACTAATTAGATTGGTCTGACACGACCTTTCCTACATAAATCCATGTTGACTGCTACCTATGATCCTGTTCAAATAGACATATTCTTGTATTCTGTCCCTTATTAACCCTTCTAAAAGCTTCCCAACCACAGAAGTGAGGCTCACTGGTCTATAATTCCCCGGATTTGCTCTAGATCCCTTCTTAAATATAGGTATCACCTCTGCTTTTCTCCAGTCATCTGGTAGAGACCCTGTAGTGAGCGAGTCTTTAAAGATTAGATATAATGGTTTGGCTATTACAGAACCCAGCTCCCTCAGTACCCTTGGATGTATTCCATCAGGACCTGGGGCTTTATTAACATTTATTTTCTCCAACCTCTTTTGTATTTCTTCCTGCGTTAACCAATTATTTAGTAAAGGTAGTGTAGCCCCATTATGTTGCAGTGTCCCAACCACTGGTACCTCCCTTGTGTAAACCGACGAAAAGAACCTATTTAGCTCATCTGCCTTTTCCTGGTCACTAATTATCAGATGGCCTGTGTCACATTGTAATGGTCCTATCGATTCCTTCCTGGCCTTCTTCCCATTAATATATTTATAAAATATTTTAGGGTTAGTCTTACTTTCCATTGCAACTGACTTCTCATTTTCTATTTTAGCCAGTCTAATAGCCCTTTTGCAAGCCTTGTTGATTTCCTTATAGTCACATAAGGATGCCTCTGTTCCCTCCTTCTTGTATAATTTAAATGCATATTTCTTTTTCCTCATCATGATCTTTAAGTCATTGTTAAGCCACATGGGATGTGATTTACTCCTATTCATTTTATTTCCACATGGTACATGCTGATGAGTATGTTTATTTAGTAAGGATTTGAATGTTGTCCATTTATTTTCAGTATTCTTCCCTGTAAGTTCTTTGTCCCAGTCTATATGTTGTATTGCTGCCCGTAGCCCATTAAAGTTAGCCCTTTTAAAATTTAGAGTTTTTGTTGGCCCCTTACAACTCTGTTTTTTGTATTCAATCTCAAATGAGACTGTGTTGTGATCACTGTTCCCCAAGGGTTCCCCTATTTTTACATTTGATATTATATCAATATTACTTGTGATGACTAAATCCAAGATGGCCCCATTTCTAGTAGGTTCTTGTATTACCTGGGCTAGATAATGATCCCTGAGTGTACTCAAGAACCTGCTCCCCTTAGCTGAGCTGCTGGTCTCGTTTATCCAGTTTATATCAGGGTAATTCCCAATCAATGCTGCCCTGGAGCATGGGCCCAATCAATGCAATCAATCAATGCTGCCCTGGAGCATGGGCCCCCGGCAGGGCATGTGGCCCCCGCAGGACCAGCAGGCCACTGTGGCCACTACCGCCCAACAGGCCCCGCAGGCCCAGACAGCCAGTGTGGCCACTACCGCCCAACAGGCCCCGCAGGCCCAGACAGCCACTGTGGCCACTCCGGCCCAACAGGCCACGCAGGCCCAGACAGCCGCTGTGGCCACTCCGGCCCAACAGGCCCCGCAGGCCCAGACAGCCACTGTGGCCACTCCGGCCCAACAGGCCCCGCAGGCCCAGACAGCCACTGTGGCCACTCCGGCCCAACAGGCCCCGCAGGCCCAGACAGCCACTGTGGCCACTCCGGCCCAACAGGCCCCGCAGGCCCAGACAGCCACTATGGCCACTCCGGCCCAACAGGCCCCGCATTCCCAGACAGCCACTGTGGCCACTCCGGCCCAACAGGCCCCGCATTCCCAGACAGCCACTGTGGCCACTCCGGCCCAACAGGCCCCGCATTCCCAGACAGCCACTGTGGCCACTCCGGCCCAACAGGCCCCGCAGGCCCAGACAGCCACTGTGGCCACTCCGGCCCAACAGGCCCCGCAGGCCCAGACAGCCATTGTGGCCACTCCGGCCCAACAGGCCCCGCAGGACCAGCAGAGAAGGCCAGCACCAAGACCGGGCTACCCCTTCCAACTCACCATCTTCAAAATCCCGGACCCTGTCCCCAGCATCCAGGCCGGAAGAGCCTCAAAACATTAGAAGAGGTCGGGCCGGCCTAGGGGAACATCTTCAAAAGGCCAGGAGAGCCAAGAAACACACAAGCGAAAGCGGAAATAGGTGAGAACATGTTCATGTTCATATAGAAGCAATTGATGTCCAAGATCTATTGACGTTGAGGTGTTGCAGTCAATGCGTGTATTGTTCTAATTGATGTCTTGTTCTTATCTCTTTAGGTTCCAATCGACGGAATTTATGCCTCCAGTTTTCTTTTTTTTTCTATCATTTGCAAGCATAAGATTAAAGATTATGTATTGCTCACATTATCATTGTTTGTTTTCGTTTGTACTGTACCATGATTAGTAAACACCACATGAATGCTACACACCAACGTTATTGGATTAGTACATACATCTTCCTTCAATATACCAGCCCTGTGTTAATGTAGGGTTGGGGTAACAGCCACTAGTGCAGCTGAGGGTGGAGGTAATATTCATGAGTTTGATTACAGTATCGGTGATGCATGATATTCGTGTTCATGACACATGGATAGATTAATTCAGGGGAAATATCAAAAGTGAGTCCACCCTTAAGTGAAATTGGCGATTATTTTGTGTGGCCACCATTATTTTCCTGCACTGACTTAACCCTCATGGGGATGGAGTTCCCCAGAGTTTCACAGGTTGCCACTGGAGTCCTCTTCCACTCCTTCATGATGATATCATGGAGCTGGTGGATGTTAGAGACCTTGCACTCCCTGTAACGGAGTTGGAACACGCAGTCCAATATCTCCACTGATATACGGTACAATATCCAAGAAGCACTACAGTCTCACAATTCCCAACCTCCAATATTTGCCAACACTCAATTGGGAGTCAAATGAATACTGACTTTATTTTGTTGGGCAGAAATATATATATACACATCTCTTCCCACAGGCAATACACACATCCCCCATAGTTGGCCACACAATACACATTGAGGGACAACAGGTGGGTCACACCTCCCGGAGACTACCTGGCTACTTTGATACAATCAGACATTGCTTAGATCATCCTTCTTTGTTATGTCTGATAATGAAAACACTTTATACAATAGACTTCCTTATCCTATGATGAGTCTCTGTACTAGGATTATCTATTATGCCAAGGTCTGCAATAGTCTGGGCTAAGATTTTGCAGAGCAGAAACCAACATACATACAGTATAACAGTATGATCATATTTTAACCATAACCATAAAACAGGGTAAAACAGTGATGGGTTCTGTTACACTCCACACCTTCCATTTGAGGAGTACCCCACAGATGCTCAATAGGGTTTAGGTCTGGTGACCTACTTGGCCAGTTCATTAACTTTTGACCTGCAGCTTCTTTAACCAGGCAGTGGTCGGCTTGGAGGTGTGTTTGTGGTCGTTATCATGTTGGAATACTGCCCTGCGGCCCGTTCTCCTATGGGAGGGATCATGCTCTTTCTCAGTTTGTCACAGTACATGTTGGAATTCATGGGTTCTCTCAAAGAACTGTAGCTCCTCAGTGCTGGCAGCATGCATGCAGGCCCAGACCAAACATATATGCATGTGTATATATGTTTTCGCTAATATGTTGTGTGGATTCCCCCTATATGCATTTACCTAATGATGTAAGATGCTGCCTCCCCTCTCTCTGAATCACTGTTTTGGTTCAAAATGATGGGTTCATCTGATATCAATGTTTTTGTGTTCGTTGTGACTTATCCATTTATCTCTGGCACTGGGGAGCTACAGTTCATTGAGGGAACCATGAATGAAAACATGTACTGTGACATACTGAAGCAGAACATGATCCCCTCCCTTGGGAGACTGGGCCGCAGGGCAACATAACATAACGACCCTAAACACACCGCCAAGACGACACTGCCTTGCTAAAGAAGGTAAATTTGATGGACTGGCCAAGCTTGTCGACAGACCAAAACCATATTGAGCATCTGTGGGGCATCCTCAAACTGACAGTGGGGGAGTGCAAGGTCTCTAGCATCAACCAGCTCTGATGTATCATTAAGGAGTGGAAGAGGACTCCAGTGGCAACCTGGGAAGCTCGGGTGAACTCCCTGGCCATGAGGGTTAATGCAGTTCTGGCAAATAATGGTGGCCACACATAATTGACATTTCGTGTCAATTTGGACATTTCAAATTAGGGGTGTACTCACTTTTGTTGCCAATGGTTTAGACATTAATGGCTGTGTATTGAGTTATTGATGGGTCAGAAAAATTACTTTACATTGTAGCAGAGTGTCATTTCTTCAGTGTTGTCACATGAAAAGATATACTAAAATGTTAACAACAATGTGACGGGTGTACTCACTTATGTTAGATACTGTGGCCCTCATTTAATTGCAATTTGGCCAATTGAATAGGGCTTGAAATAAGCACATAACATATATTCTCTGAAAAATGTTTTAGTTAGTAAACATCTCTCCAAAATCAAGGTTTTCACTAACTAAAATCTGTTTGACACAATATATGTTCTGTGCTTATTTTGAGCCCCATTCAATTGGCAAAATCGCAATTGAATGAAGCCCTGGATGTTCACTATTAGGATGTGAGCCACTTACGGAAACCTGTCTCATTTGTCTGTTTCTGCGTCATATAGATTGTTAATACCAACCTTCCCTTATGGTTGAAATCAGTAATGCAAACACACTGTGAGAATTCTATTGACACCCCTAACTGATGGTGCAGAGCACAGATGTGGAGTCTTAATGTCCTTTTATTGATGTTCCGGAAATGCTATGGTATCAACATTGACGAGGCAGACACAAACAACATCGCGGATAAATCATATTTAATATTTACAGAAATTAACAAGGCAAGCTTGCCACAAAGCCATAGGTTGACTAATCAACACAGGTATGCAAAGGTTCATGGTGGAGGGGGGTAGGATACAAAATCCAAGTAACACAGGGAAATAGGGATATGAGAGTAGAATGCAGGCAGGGAAGATTACATTGATATGGATGATCAGGGGATGTACAGTGTATCAACCAACATTAGGCAATATAATAGATCTCATTATTTTTCCGACATATATATAACAGTCAATAAGGAAACACCATAATAATCCAGAATAAGGTGATATACATATGGGGAGAGCAAAATGTATGCTTGTATGTTAAACGGACACTCTGATGCCACATCAGAAGTATAAGTGCTCAATCGGTGAATGCTACGAGCCCATAACCTCAGTTCTCACGCAACAATAAGCAGCACATAGATAACCTTGGTCAAAAAGATGGTGACCTGACAAGGACCATATCAGTCAGATGTTACTTATTGCAGAGAACTCACAACAAACCAGGCAATATCAGTGATAGTTTGTTCTCTGATTGAGCATCTATACTCACTGTTGTTGAATATGCATAACTGAAGATTAACGTAACCTCCTTAACTGTTAAGTCCCAAGCCTGGATTTACTCTTCCCCATATGCACAGGGAGGGTCACATCAGCACTGAAGAAAAGATCTTGAAGGGTTGGTGCTGCAGGCTTCACAACAGTCCAAGTAGAGGAGAGGATAGAATGTCTTAACCAACAGGTTTTGAATCTGCTCTAAGTCAGTGCACAGTTTGTCTGCATTAATCAGTGTACAGGTGAGAGTGGGTGTGGCTTGGTCTGTGTAGTTATATCTGGGTGCATTTGTGTGAGGTCTGGTTTGAATCCGCTTTGTAAGTCCGTGCACAGTTTTTTGTCTGTTGCATTAATCAAAGTACAGGTGATAGTGGGTGTGGCTTGGCCTGTGTAGTTATATCTGGGTGAATTTGTGTGAGTTCTGTTTGAATCTGCTCTAAGTCAGTGCAGAGTTTTCTGACTGTTGCATTAATCAGAGTACAGGTGAGTGTTGGTGTGGCTTGGGCTGTGTAAGTTATATCTGTGTGTATTTTGTTGTTTTCTGTTGAATCAGTTCTGTGGGGCAGGACCGTGTTTTCTATCCTGTGCTCTTTTATCATTGTACAGGCAAGTAGGCGGGGTCTATTTTAACAAGGGAAGGGAGAGCTTGGGAGCTTGCAATCTTTTCTAGTATAAGTGTAGTTGGTGTGTAGGAGATTAAATAAAAGGAGGAAATCCAAATAAGGGGTATTATAAGAAAAAACAGAAAACAAACGTACATATTGTTTCTGTTTTGTTTGGTTTAAGGTGTGGAAAATAAATCTTTATACAAATACATTGATTTGTTTTCTCACTGTATTTTTGTAACTGATAATCATGAGTCAGTCCAGTGGAAACCTCACTCAGTGTACATCCTGCCAAATGTATGCACTACTGGAACAGATGATCCAGGGTCCATACCTCTGTGACAGGTGTGAGCATGTTGCCTCTTTGGAAGCTCAAATTGAAGATCTGGAGAGGAGAATTGCAGCACTTAGTGATATTGCTCCACTGGAAAGGGAGTTGGTGCTCACGGAGCACAGTTTAGCTGGGCCTAGTATGGAGGGAGGAGCTGGGGCTAGTGAGGATGGCCAGGGAGGTAGCTGGGTTACAGTTAGAAGGGGAATCAGGGGGTACAGGAGGAGGCAGGCCAGTTCTGAGTTGGCAAACACCAACAGATTTGCGAGATTGAGTGAAACTGTTGGGGATGTCCATTCAGGAATGGCAATGCCAGATAGAGCTGTTCCCTCTAACAGCCGGGAGAACAGTTCTACTGGAGGAGAGGGAGGGCAGAATAGGCAGAGCAACAGACATTTTTTGGTGGTAGGGGACTCTATTATTAGGAAGGTAGACAGGGTAATTTGTCACCCAGATCCCAGCAATCGAACAGTTTGCTGTCTCCCGGGTGCTCGGGTTCGGCATGTTGTGGATCGGGTGGATAAATTATTGGGAGGGGCTGGTAATGAACCGGCGGTCTTGGTACACATTGGTACCAATGACAAAGTTAGTGGAAGATGGAGCGTCCTAAAGAATGATTTTAGAGAATTAGGGAATAAGCTTAAAGCAAGGACCTCCAAGGTAGTATTTTCTGAGATACTACCAGTGCCACGTGCTAGCCCAGGGAGGCAGAAGGAGCTTAGGGAGGTTAATGCGTGGCTAAAAAAGTGGTGCAGTGCAGAGGGTTTTGGGTTTTTAGAGCACTGGGCTGACTTCTCACTTGGGTACAATCTCTATAGCAGGGATGGATTGCACCTTAATGATGAGGGCGCTTTTGTGCTAGGGGATAGGATGGTAGAACGGCTGGGGGAGTTTTTAAACTTGTAGGTGGGGGGGAGGGACTATATAGAAGTATTGGGGTAAATAGGGTAGAGAGGGAAAGGGATGAATTATTTACCCATGGGGGAGGAGAAGGGGGGAGGGTTACAATAGAAAGTAGGGAGGTAGTAATAGGGGCCTCAAATACAGTGGCAGGCACTTCACAACAGCAGAGCCATAGCAACATAAAGTGTATGATTGCAAACGCAAGAAGTTTGCCTGGGAAAATGGATGAGCTAGAAATATTAGCAGTACAAGAAAAATGGGGCTTAATAGGCATTACGGAAACATGGTGGGATGAATCTCATGACTGGACTGTTAATCTGGATGGTTATAACCTATTTAGGAAAGATAGGGGAAATGGTAAGAGGAGGAGGGATCTGTCTTTATGTTAAGCCTGAATTTAAGCCTATAGTTAGAGAAGATATTTATGCTGGCACTAACGGCATCATTGAATCCTTGTGGGTTGAGCTAAATAGTGGAGGAGCTAATTCTAAACGCATATTGGTGGGAGTATGCTATAAACCCCCAAATATAGCTGAAAGTGAGGAAATACAATTATTGTTACAGATTGGAAATGCAGCTAAGCATGGGCAAGTTCTAATAATGGGAGACTTTAATTACCCTGATATAAACTGGATAAACGAGACCAGCAGCTCAGCTAAGGGGAGCAGGTTCTTGAGTACACTCAGGGATCATTATCTAGCCCAGGTAATACAAGAACCTACTAGAAATGGGACCATCTTGGATTTAGTCATCACAAGTAATATTGATATAATATCAAATGTAAAAATAGGGGAACCCTTGGGGAACAGTGATCACAACACAGTCTCATTTGAGATTGAATACAAAAAACAGAGTTGTAAGGGGCCAACAAAAACTCTAAATTTTAAAAGGGCTAACTTTAATGGGCTACGGGCAGCAATACAACATATAGACTGGGACAAAGAACTTAGAGGGAAGAATACTGAAAATAAATGGACAACATTCAAATCCTTACTAAATAAACATACTCATCAGCATGTACCATGTGGAAATAAAATGAATAGGAGTAAATCACATCCCATGTGGCTTAACAATGACTTAAAGATCATGATGAGGAAAAAGAAATATGCATTTAAATTATACAAGAAGGAGGGAACAAAGGCAGCTTTATGTGACTATAAGGAAATCAACAAGGCTTGCAAAAGGGCTATTAGACTGGCTAAAATAGAAAATGAGAAGTCAGTTGCAATGGAAAGTAAGACTAACCCTAAAATATTTTATAAATATATTAATGGGAAGAAGGCCAGGAAGGAATCGATAGGACCATTACAATGTGACACAGGCCATCTGATAATTAGTGACCAGGAAAAGGCAGATGAGCTAAATAGGTTCTTTTCGTCGGTTTACACAAGGGAGGTACCAGTGGTTGGGACACTGCAACATAATGGGGCTACACTACCTTTACTAAATAATTGGTTAACGCAGGAAGAAATACAAAAGAGGTTGGAGAAAATAAATGTTAATAAAGCCCCAGGTCCTGATGGAATACATCCAAGGGTACTGAGGGAGCTGGGTTCTGTAATAGCCAAACCATTATATCTAATCTTTAAAGACTCGCTCACTACAGGGTCTCTACCAGATGACTGGAGAAAAGCAGAGGTGATACCTATATTTAAGAAGGGATCTAGAGCAAATCCGGGGAATTATAGACCAGTGAGCCTCACTTCTGTAGTTGGGAAGCTTTTAGAAGGGTTAATAAGGGACAGAATACAAGAATATGTCTATTTGAACAGGATCATAGGTAGCAGTCAACATGGATTTATGAAGGAAAGGTCGTGTCAGACCAATCTAATTAGTTTTTATGAGGAGGTTAGTAGGAACTTGGATCAGGGCAACTCAGTGGATGTAGTCTTTTTAGATTTTTCAAAGGCATTTGATACAGTGCCACATGGAAGACTAGTGAGCAAATTAAGGGATACAGGAATTGCAGTAAATATCTGCTCATGGATCGAGAGCTGGCTAAAAGACAGGAAGCAAAGGGTTGTTGTAAATGGAACATACTCCGATTGGTCTAAGGTGATAAGTGGGGTTCCTCAGGGCTCAGTATTGGGTCCTCTCCTTTTTAACATATTTATTAATGACATTGAAGTAGGACTCGAATGTAGTGTCTCCATTTTTGCTGATGACACTAAGTTGTGCAAGGTAATAAAATCAGATAATGATGTACTTTCCCTACAAAAGGATTTGCATAAATTAGAGAAATGGGCGGCTAAATGGCAGATGAGATTTAATACAAATAAATGTAAGGTTATGCATTTGGGAAGGAACAATAGCCAAGCAATCTATAATCTTAATGGAGCAAATCTAGGGGTATCAGATATTGAAAGGGATTTGGGAGTGCTTGTGGACAACCACCTAGGTAACAGCGCTCAAAGCCAAGCAGCGGCTGCAAAGGCAAATAAAATATTAGCATGTATTAGGAAGGGTATAGAAGCCAGGGAATCAAATATAATTCTGCCACTATACAAATCTCTAGTACGCCCTCATTTGGAATATGGAGTACAATTTTGGGCACCACCTCATAAAAAAGACATTTTAGAGCTGGAAAAAGTACAGAGAAGGGCTACAAAACTAATAAGGGGAATGGAGGGGCTAAGTTATGAAGAAAGACTAACAAAATTAAACTTATTTTTGCTAGAAAAAAGGCGTCTAAGAGGAGATATGATTACGTTATATAAATACATCCAGGGTCAATATAAGGCTTTGTCAAGTGAACTTTTTGTAGCAAGAGATTTTCAACTGACAAGAGGACATCCGTTGAGGTTAGAGGAAAAAAGATTTCACCTTAAACAAAGAAAAGGGTTCTTCACAGTTAGGGTGGTTAAACTGTGGAATTCTCTACCAAAGGAGGTGGTGACAGCGAATTCGATAGACAACTTCAAAAAGGGGTTAGATATATTTCTGAATAAAGAGGGCATTCAAGGCTATCCTAGATAACTAGCAAGGAATATTGATCCAGGAAGAAATTTGATCGCCAGTTTCTAGGGTCAGGAAGGAATTTTGCTTTTTTTCCCCCTTATGAGACAATTGGCAAAGTTTCAATGGGTTTTTTTTTATGTTTGCCTTCCTCTGGATCAATTAACAATAATAATAAATAGTCCAAATTAAAAAGATCAATAGAGATCTAAAAAGGTTGAACTTGATGGACTAACTCTATTCATCCTCCAATACTATACTATTAATAATTATTTAATCAATAATTTAATTAATAACTAATCCGCATATTGCAAATCAGAGGAGATCTTAACAGGTTGAACTTGATGGACTGAAAGTCTTTTTTCAACCTTAATTACTATCTAACTATGTAACTAGGTACCTATGAATCGAGATAGACTATATGAGCATACACATGCTGTGGATATACCAGGAACATCAGCTGACAGATGTCACATCACATCTGCATTGTATATTGAAATTGTCTCGTGACACATATCGGCTATTCAGTCAAGGTCATCAGATATCAAACTGGATCCAACAAAGCAATGAAACGGACACATGCACATACATGGAATGTCAGGATGTTTATCGTCATGCCTTGTTCTGACCGGGATCTGGAATACAAACACACAAATAATATATTAGTGGAAACCTTACATATGCCATATGAGCAGCCACCAACAGATGTAGGTATGTCGGCACACATGTTAGGCATTGGGATCTCGTACAAGCTAACCATCTGTCCGATGATAATGATGGCCCAGACTAATTTGTCCTGATGTGGGAATATTATGATTAGTCGAATTCTCATTTATTTGTATTGTGCAAACATATTCCGTAACGCTGTACAGGGGAGAAGAACCCGGACATATACAGTATGTAATATTGACAATGCAAGAAAATGGAGGGCCCTGTTTGGAGCGTAAAGTCTGTTGATAAATGATTTGTTCACAAAGGCCCACTGGACGCTCCGCCGGTTCAAGGGGAGCATCATCAATGTTCCCCAGACAGTTTGCCTGTACTGCTATATTGTGCAGAATACAGCAGGCCATGATGATGTGACAAACCTTCCCTGGTGTATACTGTAGCGCCCCGCCAGTGGAAGATAAACATCTGAAGCGCATCTTCAGGAGTCCAAAGGTGCGCTCTATTACATTCCGGGTTCTGGCATGGGCCGCATTGTACCTCTCCTCCCCCTCTGTGCGTGGATTGTTCACAGGGGTCAACAACCACGGCAAACACCTATATCCTGCATCACCTGAAGGCAACAAAAATGGGAGATGTAGATATGAATGGGAGTTTGTGCTGCTCGTTAAAGCATCTGTAAATATACGCAATGATTAATGTGAGGTTAGTTTAGGGATCTCTGGCTTGAAACTTCATACTCCTATGACCACGTCACATCGGGTTAGGCACAGCAACAAGCTACGATGCAATGGCTCAGTCGGCACACCTTCTATATGGCGCACGGCAAATGAGTGCGGACAATACGGCGCTGCCAGAAGCCGGCGACAGTAGCGCACTGTTGGAAATTGTGTGACAAAATGTGCGTCCAGCAAAGAGCGCAAGTTGTAGAATCGATTGACTAATGGGCCAAAACCCTCTAACCCAAACCAATGAGACCCCATGCCTAACACTTACACTCATAATCCAAAGCCTTAGCCAAAGACCCCTAAGCCTAAAACCCCTAAGTCCACCCTTAAATCCTTATCTCAACTCCTGCGCGCAGATGTTGTGCGCGCTATTGAGGGACTCTATTTTGTCTGTTGTGGCATGCGTCGTTGCGCATTTTTCACGCAACAATGGAATAACATTACAGTGGAACATTATGTATATTTTAGGGGATCCTTTATGGGTACTCACCCAGTAGCCACCCAGGTGGAGCTTCTCCAGACTCAAAATAAAGATGGGTGGATGACTGACGCAGGATATGGGCTTCATGAGTACTTCCCGGGAAGCCGGCAACCACATTTTGTATGCGCATGTCTGCATCACAAACAGCCTGTACATTGATGGAATGATAGTGTTTGCGATTTCGGAACATGGCTTCTTGCTCTCTAGGAGGTATCAATGCTACATGTGTACAATCTATAGCACCGAGCACATTGGGGATACCTCCCATTCGAAAGAAATCTGCTTTCACCTTCAAGATCTCTTCCCCAGTGTGGGGAAAACTGATGTATCTGGCAGCTTTCGGAACGATAGCATGAAGGAATGTGCTCAGGCACCTTGAAAGGCTTGCTTGAGACATTCCTCCTACTATGCTAGCAGTGTTCTGAAAACTACCAGATGATAGGATGTGTATGGCGGCTAACATCCGTGTCAAGCCTGGGATGGCTCTATTGGTCCGTGAGGAAGGCTCCATGTCCTCCCTCAAGACCGCATAGAGCTCCTCCAGGCTGGCACGGGTTAGCCTAAAACGCTCATACACTTCCACATCAGTTAACTCCTCTAATGTGACTCTCTCCCTGTACACTCTGGGTGCACGAATCCTCCTGGCAGGCTCCTGGGCCTGCTCACCCCCCTGTGGGTCTGGCTGTGCAGGAGCCCCTACTTCATGTGCCACACCCTCTAGGGGTCTCTCATCTGGCCCCCCCATTAGCTGATCACCCACATCAAGGTCCTCCTCCCTGTCTGCAGGTGCCCTCATATCCCCCTGTCCCTGTGCCACTGGAGCTCTCTCCCCTAACTGACCCCCCACAATGACCCTAGGCATGTCCTGTGATGAGCCACTTGCCTGGCTTGGTTCCGGACCACCATGGATTGCATCAGCACGCTCACCCACATTCACTCCCAGCCGCCCCTCTCTGTCACGCCTCAGCCACTCCACAGTTGCACGCCTGACAGCCCGGTTTCCACTCTGCAACATTCCTCACATACCTATACGCTGCACTCAGGTTGCTGCTATCCATGATGGTTCAGACTTGCTAATTCATGGATGATGGTGTGGTTATATAGCTTGCTAATTACCCCAGATGTGATTATCCTGGTGAATTTCACAAATGGAAAAGCTCACTGGTGTATCTAAGCTTCATCATGTTATGAAGTTCCCTGATTATGGAATTGTTGAGCCATTTTAATTAGTAACCCCTAATATTCTAGCCCACATTTGAATTTGGGCCCATGCTCCATGATCTATGTAATGTGGCGTGGAAATATATACAATATTTGTGTACAAAAATCTAGATGTGATAAAAGAGATGTAAATCAGATAATGTTGATATGTTTAGGGGACACATTCTATCCTTTCTGAGTGCTAAAGGGTTAATTTGGCCGCCATTTTGAGGATGTACATGACACAAAAAAAATCTCTTTTATTAACATATTTGATTATTGTGGATTGTTTTTACAGTAATTAGAATGCCTTTTATTGCTTCCTTTACACTTTTAGGGCCCTTTCAGCCCTGTTTCATTACAATGCCGTAAGTGCATCGTGTGGACTTCAACGGATGCGGCCGTAAATTAAATCTAGCCAGGCGCGAATCGCGGCCTTCAGAATGTAGGAAGGCCGTGACGTTTAGGCGCGCACGCAAGCTGGAAGGGGGACGGACTAGCCGCGCCCGGCACGAACCATCCAATAGCGGAATCACGCATCGCGCCACAGGTCGCACAGCCAATCACTTACGGGATAGACCATTTGATTGACAGTGGGAGTGAATAAATAGGAATGACACGCGCCCACGCCTCGACTGTGTTGCGATTTCTGACGAGGTAGCACGCGGTTCCAGGAGCTGGTTGTTTGAGAGTTGGTAAGTTGCTTTATTCTAAAGTCGCAGTTTAAGTTCTTTTTACGGGAATCCATTACTACATTTACGGATGCCGATGTAAAGAAGTACAATTGTGTTTTTTGCTTGTTTATAGGTGTTTGGAGGCTTTGTGTTCTTTTGGTTGATTATATCCGGCACGTAGGAGTTTGGAGGGAGGTAAGTTGCATTGTACATGCTTTTCATCCTATCAAGCTGTCTTTTATTTGTATGTTTTGCCAATTTCTATATTTACTAAATACACTGGTGAGAAGTAAAATTGATTTATTTGCTTGTTTATATGTGTTTGGAGGCTTTGGGATCTTTGATCCGGCCCTTAGGGGTTTGGAGGGAGGTAAGTTGCATTGTACATGCTTTTCATCCTATCAAGCTGTCTTTTATTTGTATGTTTTGCCAATTTCTATATTTACTGAATACACTGGCGAGAAGTACAATTGTGTTTTTTTTGCTGTTGGCCTATAGGTTTGGCGAGTTTGTTTTTGTGGGGAGAGGAGTTTTGTGGAGGGAGGTAAGTTATTTATATTTTTCTGTTTAATATTAGATCTGGATCTCTCTCTCTCAAAATCTCTCTCTATCTCTCTCTCTCTCTCTCTCTCTCTCTCTCTATATATATATATATATATATATATATATATATATATATATATATATATATATATATATATATAGAGAGAGAGAGAGAGAGAGAGAGAGATTTTGAGTTTGAGTTTGAGTTTAATTGAGTTTGATTTTGAGTTTGAGTTTGATTGAGTTTGATTTTGAGTTTGAGTTTGATTGAGTTTGATTTTGAGTTTGAGTTTTATTGAGTTTGATTGAGTTTGATTTTGAGTTTGAGTTTGATTGAGTTTGAGTTTGAGTTTGATTTTGAGTTTGATTTTGAGTTTGAGTTTGATTGAGTTTGATTTTGAGTTTGAGTTTGAGTTTGATTTTGAGTTTGAGTTTGAGTTTGATTGAGTTTGATTGAGTTTGATTTTGATTTTGAGTTTGATTGAGTTTGATTGAGTTTGATTTTGAGTTTGATTGAGTTTGAGTTTGAGTTTGATTTTGAGTTTGATTTTGAGTTTGAGTTTGATTGAGTTTGATTTTGAGTTTGATTGAGTTTGAGTTTGATTTTGATTTTGAGTTTGAGTTTGATTGAGTTTGATTTTGAGTTTGAGTTTGATTGAGTTTGATTGAGTTTGATTTTGATTTTGAGTTTGATTGAGTTTGATTTTGAGTTTGATTGAGTTTGATTTTGAGTTTGAGTTTGATTGAGTTTGATTGAGTTTGATTTTGAGTTTGAGTTTGATTTTGAGTTTGATTTTGAGTTTGATTTTGAGTTTGATTGAGTTTGATTTTGAGTTTGATTGAGTTTGAGTTTGATTTTAAGTTTAAGTTTGAGTTTGAGTTTGATTTTGAGTTTGATTGAGTTTGATTGAGTTTGATTTTGATTTTGAGTTTGATTGAGTTTGATTTTGAGTTTGAGTTTGATTTTGAGTTTGATTGAGTTTGATTTTGAGTTTGAGTTTGATTAAGTTTGATTTTGAGTTTGAGTTTTATTGAGTTTGATTGAGTTTGATTTTGAGTTTGAGTTTGATTGAGTTTGAGTTTGATTTTTAGTTTGATTTTGATTTTGAGTTTGATTGAGTTTGATTTTGAGTTTGATTGAGTTTGAGTTTGATTTTGAGTTTGAGTTTGAGTTTGATTGAGTTTGATTTTGAGTTTGATTGAGTTTGATTGAGTTTGATTTTGATTTTGAGTTTGATTGAGTTTGAGTTTGAGATTGAGTTTGAGATTGAGTTTGATTGAGTTTGATTTTGATTTTGAGTTTGATTGAGTTTGATTGAGTTTGATTTTGAGTTTGATTGAGTTTGAGTTTGATTTTAAGTTTAAGTTTGAGTTTGAGTTTGATTGAGTTTGATTTTGATTTTGAGTTTGATTGAGTTTGATTGAGTTTGATTTTGATTTTGAGTTTGATTGAGTTTGATTTTGAGTTTGAGTTTGATTTTGAGTTTGATTGAGTTTGATTTTGAGTTTGAGTTTGATTAAGTTTGATTTTGAGTTTGAGTTTTATTGAGTTTGATTGAGTTTGATTTTGAGTTTGAGTTTGATTGAGTTTGAGTTTGATTTTTAGTTTGATTTTGATTTTGAGTTTGATTGAGTTTGATTGAGTTTGATTTTGATTTTGAGTTTGATTGAGTTTTATTTTGAGTTTGAGTTTGATTTTGAGTTTGAGTTTGATTTTTAGTTTGATTTTGATTTTGAGTTTGATTGAGTTTGATTTTGAGTTTGATTGAGTTTGATTAAGTTTGATTTTATTTTGAGTTTGATTGAGTTTGAGTTTGATTTTGAGTTTTATTGAGTTTGATTGAGTTTGATTTTGAGTTTGATTGAGTTTGAGTTTGAGTTTGATTTTGAGTTTGAGTTTGATTGAGTTTGATTGAGTTTGATTGAGTTTGATTTGGATTTTGAGTTTGATTGAGTTTTATTTTGAGTTTGAGTTTGATTGAGTTTGATTGAGTTTGATTTTGAGTTTGAGTTTGATTGAGTTTGATTTTGAGTTTGAGTTTGATTGAGTTTGATTTTGAGTTTGAGTTTGATTGAGTTTGAGTTTGATTTTGAGTTCGATTTTGAGTTTGATTGAGTTTGATTTTGAGTTTGATTGAGTTTGAGTTTGAGTTTGATTTTAAGTTTGAGTTTGAGTTTGATTGAGTTTGATTTTGATTTTGAGTTTGATTGAGTTTGATTGAGTTTGATTTTGATTTTGAGTTTGATTGAGTTCGATTTTGAGTTTGAGTTTGATTTTGAGTTTGATTGAGTTTGATTTTGATTTTGAGTTTGATTGAGTTTGATTTTGAGTTTGAGTTTGATTGAGTTTGATTGAGTTTGATTTTGAGTTTGATTGAGTTTGATTTTGAGTTTGAGTTTGATTGAGTTTGATTTTGAGTTTGAGTTTAATTGAGTTTGATTGAGTTTGAGATTGAATTTGATTGAGTTTGATTTTGAGTTTGAGTTTGAGTGTGATTTTGAGTTTGATTTTGAGTTTGATTTTGAGTTTGAGTTTGATTGAGTTTGAGTTTGATTGAGTTGTAGATTGAGTTTGAGTGAGATTTCTACACATATTTGCAATACACATAGGTGTTCCAAACTGCTTCTTCAATGGTGCTTGACAAGAACTTTTTTTCAGCCTAGAACAGCAGGACCATGTAGTTCCTACTACCTCTGGTACAGAGGATGGCTTCAGGATAGGTACCATGCCCATGAATATGTGCAGAATATAATGCAGATAGGATATTAGTGGCCTCAGACATGGGCCACTCCCCACACATGATAGAAGCACACAGTAAATAGCCGCATGCCTTGTATATATGCAAACTGTAACTGACCCTTCCACATTGTTTATGAAAGTATTGATCTAGCGTGTTTCATCAGCGCCTCTCAGGTCCAGAGTGAGAGGTGCTGTACACCCCTCCCACTGCTGTCACAGGCTCTGTCCACTTAAGGTTGATTACTGCAGTTAGTTACAACATTGATATCCAAGCAGAAATAGTGTTAGAGGCGATCAGAATGGGGGACGAGCGTGGAGCAGGCAAACCCACTAAAACATTTCTTTATTTCTCTTTCTTTTCTTTTCAGGTGGTGATGGAGGGAGAGGAGCAGAGGGTGGAGGAGTGGCAGGGAGTCCCGGGGCGTGGAGGTGGGGAAGAGGAGGGGAGGAGTGAGGAAGAGGTAATAGTTGAGGAGGGGGAGGTAGTGGAGGAGGAGGTAGTGGAGGAGGAGGTAGTGGAGGAGGAGGAGGGAGGAGAGGAGGAGGAGGAGGGAGGAGAGGAGGAGGAGGAGGGAGGAGAGGAGGAGGAGAAGGGAGGAGGAAGGAGGGAGGAGAGCAGGAGGAGGGAGGAGAGGAGGAGGGAGGAGAGGAGGAGAAGGAGGGAGGAGAGGAGAGGAAGGAGGGAGGAGAGGAGGGAGAAGGGAGGAGAGTAGAGGAATGAGGGAGGAGAGGAGAGGAGGAGGGAGAAGGGAGGAGAGTAGAGGAAGGAGGGAGGAGAGGAGAGGAGGAGGGAGAAGGGAGGAGAGTAGAGGAAGGAGGGAGGAGAGGAGGAGGAGGGAGGGAGGAGAGGAGAGGAAGGAGGGAGGAGAGGAGAGTAGGAGGAGGAAGGAGGAGGAGGAGGGAGAGTGGAGAGGTTCCTCATCCCCAGCCTGAAGAGCAAGTGGCTGGCGGCAGGTCCAGGGCCCACAATTATAGCCGGGAGGAGAACAGGGTCCTCCTGGAGGCCATCCGTGCCCGCCCCGTCATCACCTCGGGGGGTAGGGAAGTAAAGGCTGGGCCCCGTGCTACTGCTTGGCAGCAGGTGGTGGATCTGGTCAACGGTGTGGCGGGCCGTGGACGGAGTCTGCGGTCGATAAAGCATCGGTTCGACGACATCAGGGAGATGAAGAAGATGGTGCAGAAGGCCGAGGGGCGGAGGGTCAAGTACCTTGCCCATGAAGGTATTGCAAGGGCCATGCTTGCACCCTCCGACGCAGCTGGAGCATCAGGCACGGTGGAGCAGCAGGACCCAGCCTCCATGGCAGGTGAATATGACATACAGCAACATGCCACCACATGTGCATCACACACACTACACATGGACATGACACTGACATGTCAGCTCCATGAAATAACAAGGGATAGATGGATGCATCCTTAAATTCATGAAGCTGACAAATCACTGTCATTCCTGGTCACCACAACAGTAATCAAGCAATAGAGCAGGTGTGTCGAAACTCGGTCCTGGTGGGCCACACACATGGCTGGATTTGATAACCCTGCTGCGCACAGGTGAGTCAATCGCTTCTTCAGTCATCCTGATTGACTAACCAGTGCACAGAAAGGATATCTTCCAATCCAGGACAGAGTTTGGACACCCCTGTAATAGAGAGTCAATGTATTGGTGTGCCCGTTCAGCCTATGCAGTTACAGACAGCAGCCGTAATACAGATAGAGTTGTGAGCCGAGAACCATCCAGAACAGAAACCTAAGAATAGATAACAGCTAGTATAAGATAGCTAATCAGAGAATCATCCATATTAAAGGCTAGATGTCAGATAATTAGAAATGAACACATCAATGCGCTAATCAACATACTAATGACATGTACCTTTCTTCTCTATCTCTCAGCATCCAGGAGGAGCTCTGGGTCCTGTGACCAGAGAGAGGAGGCGGGGCCATCAGCCCCGTACCAGGATCCTCCAGCACAGGGGGAGGAGGAAAGAAGATCAGAGGGCTCTGGGTCAGAGGATGGGCTGGTCATTGACCTTGCGGGGTCACCTGCCACAAGCCCTGGGCCTATGCCCATCCTTGAAAGGCTTGCTCTGGGGCCCTCATCCCCCAAGGGACAGCACCTCCTTCCCCACACAGTGTGCTGGCCTGGTCACCACTGGGCACATTGTCACCACAGGCTCCAGCTGTGGACCTCCCCGCACCACCTCACCACGCCCACCCAGCGGTGTCGTCGCCGCAGAGCCAGGCTGTGCAGGTGGAGATGCTGGCCGTCATGAAGGAGCAGCTGGCCAGCTCCCTGAGGATAGAGGCCAGCATTCTGGAGTCTACGGCCAGCCAGCTCCGGATGGAGGCCAGCATCTCTGCCCTCTGGTCGCATATGACCCACAGCCTGGCCAGGCTGTCTAGGGAGGCGAGGAGGCACCACATGACCACCGAACACCTTCAGGTCAGGCTGCTCAGACAGGTGATGGTCCCCAGCCCAACATCAACGGGGATCTCCCAATCCCCCAGTCAAGAGCAGCCTGGCCCCTCCTCTCCTCCCATGTGTCCGCCACCACCAAGACCACCGCTGCCTGGCACCGCCCCCCCCGCCCTCCCCCCCCACCATCACCACCAGAGGGGAGACGGAGGATGGGCACAGGTAATGTGGGTCCTAGGCTTAAGCGGAGGAGGACATAGGGCCTCATTCAATTGCAATGTGGCCGATTGCTAAGGGATCAATTTGAGCACAGAGCATATTTTCTACAGATGTTTGTAGTTAGTGAACTTCTCTCCAAAAGCAAGGTCTTCACTAACTACAAACGTCTGTAAATAAATATATGCTCTGTGCTTATATAGAGCCCTTTTCAATCGGCCATATCGCAATTGAATGACGCCCATAGGGTCTGCAGACATGTTTTAGCCTTCTCAACAGCACTCCTCAGTGACCATCAATTGGTCACAGGTTAAACAGAACACAAAGGGCCTCATTAAAATGTGATTTGGGCAATTGAATAGGGTCTATATAAGCACATAGCATATTTGTTTTACAGAAGTTTTTAGTTAGTGAAGACCTGGCTTTTGCATAGAAGTTCCCTAACTAAAAACTTGCTTTCAAAAAGATGCTGTGTGCTTATATAGAGCCCTATTCAATTTGTTACATAGCAATTTAATGAGGCTGTTAATTAGTAGTGTGACCAATACATTGTCACTAAGGAGTGCTGTTGAGAAGAGATGCTGCAGGCCCTATGATGTTTTCAGGCCTTATTTGTTAGGTTTTGTCTTTTATTTTATTTTTTTATTTTAGGTCCATGAAGGCATCTCCTACATCTGCAAGCATTGTGGAGGAATTATGAGGTGGAGGGTTTTCCCAGTGCCTCTCAGGTAGACATGCCTTCAATGGCAGCCCCCTTAACATGTAGCTCCCACAATCTTAAAGCTATCATATAGCCAGATATCTCCGACATGATTGTTGGTAGCTTAAATGTAGACTAATACCGCTATGGCGGTGGACTTGCAAAGTCTCACAATGGCATGTTAATAACAGCCAGCATTAATATATGCACTAGTGACGCATGTGATCCTGACCTCAATAGCAGTCTGAGAACAGATCTTTGGGTCTGATGTAAGAAACAGTGAATCTGGCTGCTGACCTTTGTGTCCTCTCCATAATAATGGCTATTTGCCCATATTTCTGATTATCCACAGACCTAGCTAATGGTTAGTAATGCTTGCAGATGGGAATCAGGTGAGTTGGTATATTGGTACAGTATTTAGAACTGGACTGTACATACATCGTGATTCTAAATTGTTTTTGATCCTCCTCCGCATTTTTTGATTTGAACACTTCTTTCAGATTTTTGTTTGTTCAACACACTGTATGTGTGAAACTGGATTGGATTACACAGTCCAAAGGTTGAATCATCTGTTTAATTGAGCAGATCTAGTTACAAGTTGTAAGTGCTATGCACATAAATGGTTTCTTCAGTTAAATGAAGAGATTTCTGGTTCCGGTTGCAGCATGTGACCCTGGTAGGTGCTATGCATCATGCTTATTCTAGACTATTAGATTGACCCCTGTAGGTTTCCCCTTTTTTCCAGCCTCTTGCTCTTCAAGGACCCGCCCACACCACACCCATGATATTAATGCAGTTTTGACCACTGCTGATTGTGGTCTGTGTATCAAATAAAGCTTTGTTATACTGTTATGTGAATGCACAATCTTGACCACTGCTGATTGTGGTCTGTCTATCAAATAAAGCTTTTGTTATACTGTTATGTGAATGCACAATCTTGACCACCGCTGATTGTGGTCTGTGTAAAAAATAAAGCTTTGTTAGACCTTTCTGACTGCGTCCATGTGTTATGAATATGTTTGGTTCAGGGAAATCCACATGCATTACATTAGTGTCACATTCCTCTAAATGTAAACTGATGAGCCATAGTTAACATGCAATAGATCAATACATGTAAAACTGTTGAGGGGTCAGAATAGCTTGAGATATCATCTGATCCCAAATATCATATCTACTACTAATATAGGGTTAATACCCTTGACAAGTCTGATTAGCGATACTGTGGAGTAGGAACATTCCCCTGAGGGCCTACAATGAATAGGACAGGTGACACTGGAGTGCTTTTCCAGTTCCTTCTCTAGTTGATTGGGATTAGTCTGACCTCTCTGATAAGACGTACCCCCCTACACTGGCCCGATGTAGGCTAGCTCACAGCTTCATTGAAGTACACAAACTCCTTCACCCACATCAGTTAGCATATGTGTGAATACAGTTAGTTGCCCAATAATGAACATGCATTGGCTAAATATCCTTTGGTTATCAGATGTTGTAATGGTCATGCACATGCCAATCTGACAAACCATGCTGCAACATGCATAATATGATTAAAGCCACACTACCCAATTCAATAGCAAGAGTAAAACATGAGTCAGGTCATATGAACCCTTTGCCACGCACATGAGCTCTATTGAGATCCCTTAAATCTCTATCTAATTGCATATACATCTAGCTCATCACATCTACATTAGAGAATACAAATAGTGGCCAAATCAGACCGCCACTTGGCATATATCAAGTACCAGGGAAATATTTCATTATATGTGGTTAAGTTCTTCAGTTGTGTCCGACTCTCCGTGACCCTATGGACTGCAGCACATTCAGCTAGGTCTCTGCCTGTGCTGTTCTGCAAAGTTTGAAGGCCAAAGAGATTGGAGTGGGTTGTCAGTTCCTTCTCAAGTGGATTGGACCTTGTCTGATCTCTCTGCTATGACCTGCCCACCTACAGTAGCTCCCAGCTTCATTCAGGTACACAAGCCCCTTCACACCACTTAGCAATGCTGAAGGGGACCAGGGGAACATGCACCACACATATCTACTCTGACCCATCAGGAAGGGCTGCAAGCTCTGGGATCGACAGCAAACTCACCGCCATCATGCATAATCTCTGCTACGTCCATCCTGTTGGGAGCCATGTGCCAGGTGTCTAGTTATTCCCATTTGGTGAACTTCCAAACTGTTCTGCTATTTATCAATTTACATGGGTGAGGCTTGCTAAGTGGTGGTGGTGGTGAAGCAGCTTGTGTACCTGAATGAAGCTGTGAGCTACTGTAGTTGGGCAGGTCATAGCAGAGAGATCAGACAAATCCCAATCCACTAGAGGAGGAACTGACAACCCACTCCAATCTCTTTGGCCTTCAAACTTTGGAGAACAGCACAGGCAGAGACCTAGCTGAATGTGCTGCAGTCCATAGGGTCACGGAGAGTCGGACAGAACTGAAGAACTTAACCACATATAATGAAATATTCCCCTGGTACTTGATATATGCCAAGTGGCGGTCTGATTTGGCCACTATTTGTATTCTCTAATGTAGATGTGATGAGCGAGATGTGTATTCTATCGTTGATCAACCATATAGCGTGCATCGAATGTGCGCTGTCATCTGCGCACCGACACATGCGCGCATCAACAACAGCAGGCCCGACAGGAGGCTAGCGGATCTCATGATTAGGATTAGGCGGTGGGGTGTAAGGGTTAGGATTAGGCTGCGGCTACAAGGGTTAGAAGGGTTTATGGCATTAGGTCATATCACTTGCGCCCTTTCATCGACGCGCACTAGTCAAAAATATTAGAACTGCGCAATGATGTGGGACCTCTCATGTCAGCTACATGTTGTCAAAACACATTTGCTGTGCGCACCAATGTTGGGGTGACATATTCTATTATGGGGCTGTTTTAGAGGCTACAATGGAACCTGTATGTGTGCTGACCAATCAAACATATGAGGAATATTAAACTAATTTGAAGTCTTGTTAATTTGGAGGCTGTAATGCTTGGGCCTCCATTTTAGGGTTACAGGCTTAAACCATGCAGACTGCAAAAACCTTAACAAAATGGATACCTTTAACCTCCAAGCACGTACAGCCTTTAAAAACGAGCTGCGGGCTTGGAGGACAGCCCGCATGGGCTTGAATACGGAGCTACGGGCTTGGTCAGTGAAGTCCGTGGGACTTGTACGGATTTGAAAATCAAAGTACAATTTGGCGATGTGCAAGCTTGAGAATGTTTGGCTAGTAATCCTCATGCCCCCCATTATGTTCCCCATCATTTACAGTGCTTTGCAGTGCTGGATTGAATATATATTGGCTATTACAATGCTTGGTTTGCGGCCCTTTATCTCCGAACCCGTACGGGTTTGAACAAGGACCAGCCCGCGGAACTACGGGACGTAAAGTAATCCATAAATAATATATCTGATTTGGGCTGATGTGCAAGCTTGAGAGGGTGTTGCTATTAATCCTCGTGTCCCCCATTATGATGCCTAGCATTTACGGAGCTTTACAGTGCATTCTTGATTTTATATTTGCATTTTCAGTTTTCGGACTTTGTGGTCGGAAAACAAGATTTACGGGAGCTGGGAAAAAGCTTCCGGCCGTTTGCATGATATGCGGACGGCCGGAAGGGGATATCCTTGCGGCACCGTATAATTGAATTGCAAGGTAAAAGTAGCTCTACACGGGGCCGTAAGGCGGCCGCAAGGAATCGCAGCTTTGCGGCGGATAATTGAATGAGGCCCTATGTAACTATGTAACTATGTAAATGTTGCAATCGCAAAAATAGAAAATCGCTATTCAATTGCTTCAATTACCCAAGGATGCAATTGCCTTCAAACCTGCAAACAGAAAATGTAGCCAAATACTATATATTACGGGTTCCAAATAGGACTTGCAAAGGGTTTACAAACTTGTTTGTAACACAGCAAAAAAAAAAACATTAAAATACACTAATGGACTTACAATGACTTGCACAACAATTCCCAAGGAGCAAATAGGCCTTAAAAATATTTTATTTTCTTATATGCTGGAATGCTCATGTATATGCCAATATGAAAAGCATGTATATTGCCAATATGCAACAAGATGCATAAAGCAATTAAGGACACACTACCTGATTCAATTGCAACACAAACACATGCCTGAAATGTTATCCTTTTATCACTCACAGAGGTTCTAATGGGGACGCTAAAAATACAAATATAACCTTAAATTATTATTATTATTATTATTATTATCGTTTATTTGTAACGCGCCAACATATTCCGTAGCGCTATACATAAGTTAAGTTACATCTCACTCATCAGACCTACATTGGGAAAAGAAATAGTGGCCAAATTACACAGCCACATGACATATTTCAAGTACCAGGGGAACATACACCACATTAATCTACTCCAACCCATCAGGCGCGTGGAGCAAAAGCCAACTCAACTCCATCAGGGACAATTTCCTCTACGCCCATCCTGGAAAGTCCCACGCCATTGCTGGTAGCCATGTGCCAAGATTTATACCCATAATCACTTGGTCACATCTCATCAAGTGTTTTGATATCAATCAATTCACATTATCACCTGTCATATTGGACCTCTTCTGTGTATTGGTCCTATATTCTTAAATTATTATTATTATTATTATTATTATTATTATTATTATTATTATTATATATGTCATGCCCAGGGCCTGACTGGACTGTTTATGCCATGGCAGGGGCTTGACTGACCAGAGTTAACCTGGTTTTATTAGTATGGTTACAGTATGTATTTCTTAGTGCTTATGGTTAAAATATGATTACACTATTATACTGTATGCATGTTGGTTTATGTATTATGTTTCATGTTATAAGAATTATTGTAAGGAAACATATTGGCTAGTCTACAGGCTATTGCACCAGCCTATTATATTACAATGTTGTTATTTGGTGATAACTCATTCAGCCCACCAAAATATAATCAACAGGATGAGATTAACAATCTGATCTCATCAGGGGTACAGGGGTTCCTAGTAAGCAGGGGCAGCCTATTGTGTTACAATGTTGTTATCTGGCATAACTCACTCAGCCCACCTAAATATAATAAACAGGATGAGATTAAAGATCTAATCTCATCAAAGGTACAGGGTTTTCCAAGTAAGCAAGGGTCTGCCTATTATTTAGGGATGGGGTTTACTGATTGGCCAGCCTGTGTGTCAGAAGATTGTATAAAATGTGCCAATTAATAAAGGTATGACAGTGGTATCTAATTACATAGACAAGGTGTAAGTGTCATTCTGTGCATTCATCCTAATTCTAAGGAGTTATATGGTGTTGCTGATATTCTGATCTGCTGAAGCAAGTTCCTGGGCATGGTTCCTGTGTATGGTACAGAGGTGTACATGGACCACACAATTCTGCTGGATAGGTTTGAACTAGGTTCTTCCCAAGTCCAATTGAAGTAGCAGATCATGACAATATGTATTAATCTATTGCACAGTAACTAGGGCTCATTAGTTTACAGATATAGGCATGTGACACATAAGTGATGTATTTGGATGTCCCAAAACCCCAGCCATTGAAAACACACTGACACAGTGATAATGGTATAACAAAGCTTTATTTCATACACAGAGCACACTCAAAAATGTACAAGACTGTGCATTAAGATCATGGGTATGGTGTGGGCTGGTGCCGGAAGGGCAACAGGCTTTTGGGGGAAAAGGGGATACCTAAAGGGGGTAATTTCATAGTCTAGAATAATCATGATACATAGAACCTACCAGGGTCACATGTAGTCACTACACAACTGCAACCAGAAAAACAGGATCAGAAATCACTCCATATAATCGAAGTAACCTTTAATGAGCATAGCACTTACTTTTGGAATAAACAGACACATAAACATCTGGACTATCTAATTCGAATCAGTTTCACACATACAGTGTGTTCCTAAATAGTGATGTCCCAAACAGTACGCCGGAGAACTATTTGCGGCGATTTTTGCATGTTCGCATTCGCATCAAACGGCGAACATATGCGCTTTTCGGTCCGCCCCCTATTCTTTATCATCGAGGAAACTTTGACCCTGCACCTTACATTCAGCAGACACATTCCAGCCAATCAGCAGCATACACTCCCTTCCAGAGCCTTCCATCTGTATGACAGCCTCCATTTTAGAATCATTCAGTAGCTGCATTCGTGGAGAGAAGAGATATATTCTACCTGCTCTTGATTTAATAGGGAAATAGATAGCCAGGCTGTGTATTTAGCTTTAACTACACACCTGAAGGACTCCTTTGATATCTGCTGCAAGGACAGCAACCCCAAAAGCCCTTTTTAGGGCTAGAACATCATTTATTTCATTTTTTAATTTTTTTCTGCTGATTTAATAGGGAAATAGATAGACAGGCTGTGTATTTAGCTTTAACTACACACCTGAAGGACTCCTTTGATATCTGCTGCAAGGACAGCAACCCAAAAAGCCCTTTTTATTTTATCTTATTACTTTTTTCTGTGTAATCTAATTCCATATGCCAGCCTGCTAGCGTGTGTGAGGCCTATTGCATCTAGTCTGCCAAATTTTCATATCTAGTGCCACCGTAGTGTGCAGTGAAATAAACCCTTTTTTTACTGTAATCAATTGAATATCAGTAGCCTGCCTACAGGCGTGTGTGTGAGGCCTATTGCATCTAGTCTGCCAACTTTTGCCAGTGCGCAGTGACACTCACATCTAGTGCCACCGTAGTGTGCAGTGAAATAAAACAACCCTTTTTTTTACTGTAATCGATTGAATATCAGTAGCCTGCCTAAAGGCTTGTGTGTGAGGCCTATTGCATCTAGTCTGCCAACTTTTGCCAGTGCGCAGTGACACTCATATCTAGTGCAACCGTAGTGTGCAGTGAAATCAAACTACCCTTTTTTTACTGTAATCGATTAAATATCAGTAGCCTGCCTACAGGCGTGTGTGTGAGGCCTATTGCATCTAGTCTGCCAACTTTTGCCAGTGCGCAGTGACACTCATATCTGGTGTCACAGTAGCTTGCACGCATAGTACCACTAATCGTTAAAAAAATGACAGGCAGAGGCAGGCCACCCCGCAGGGGCCGTCGTGGTCATGGTGCTGTGATTCCCATTGGCCCTAGAATAATGCCCAGTTTTCAGAGGCAACGTACCCTGAACTTGAACAGTTCTGAGGACATGGTTGACTGGCTAACACAGGACACCCAATCTTCTACAGCTTCCGCTCGGTACCTAGACGCACCATCCTCCTCCAGCTTAGCTTCGGGCACCTATCCAGTTACCACTCGCCCGCCTGTCGCCACCACCAACACTAGCACCACAGCCGCTTCACTTGATCCATCAGTAGAGTTATTTACAGATCCGTTGGAAGAAATGAGTGATGCACAAACATTAGTGCCAGAGGATGTAGATAACAGGGATATGTCCCAGTCAGGCAGCATTACACACATGGACGTACAGTCTGATGATGATGATGATGTTGTACCCGGTGCTGCTTCCTTTGTTGAGTTGTCAGCTACAAGTGAAGCGGTTGATGATGACGATGCATCCGTGGATGTCACGTGGGTGCCCGCAATAACAGTAGAAGAACAGGAGGAAAGTTCAGATTGGGAGACAGAGAGAAGGAGGAGACGAGTTGGAAGCAGCGGGAGGTCGTCGAAAGTAGCTAGTGGCACAGTCAGACAGCATGCATCGGCACCCGGGGTCAATCAGACAGCACGCCAGTCAAGGCATGCTTTTGCCACCACTAGAATGCCGTCATTGCAGAGCTCAGCAGTGTGGCAATTTTTTCGTGTGTCTGGCTGTGAAAACAATGATGCCATTTGCAACCTGTGCGAAAAGAAAAAGAGTCGTGGGAAGTCCAACACCCACCTAGGTACAACTTCTTTGCGAAGGCACATAATGTCACATCACAAACGCCTATGGGATCAACACATCAGTACAAGCAGCACACAAAGTCAAAGCCGCCATCCTCCTCCTGGTTCAGCATCTTCAGCCACGTCAACCACTGCTGCCCTGCTTGCCCCCTCTCAACCATCCGCCACTCCATGTCTCGCCCTGAGCAGTCCCTGCTCATCTGCCCACAGTCAGGTGTCTGTCAAGGACATGTTTGAGCGTAAGAAGCCAATGTCACAAAGTCACCCCCTTGCCCGGCAACTGACAGCTGGCTTGTCTGAACTCTTAGCCCGCCAGCTTTTACCATACAAGCTGGTGGAGTCTGAGGCGTTCAATAAATTTGTAGCTATTGGGACACCGCAGTGGAAGGTACCCGGACGAAATATCTTTGCACAAAAGGCAATCCCCAACCTATACTCGATTGTGCAAAAGGAAGTAATGGCATCTCTGGCACACAGTGTTGGGGCAAGGGTCCATCTGACCACTGATACCTGGTCTGCAAAGCATGGTCAGGGCAGGTATATCACCTACACTGCGCATTGGGTAAACCTGGTGACGGCTTCCAAGCATGGAATACGTGGCTCTGCAGAGGAGTTGGTGACACCGCCACGACTTGCAGGCAGGCCGGCTGCCACCTCCTCTACTCCTCCTACTCCATCCTCTTCCATAACCTCCTCGACTGAGTCCTCTTCTGCTGCTGCTATGTCTTGCTCCACATCAACGGCACCCCCCCCAGCTCCACAGGTACTATTCCACATCCCGCATACGGCAGTGTCATGACATCTTGGGGTTGACTTCCTTGAAAGCAGAGAGTCACACCGGACCAGCACTCCTGTCCGCCATGAACGCACCAGTGGATCAGTGGCTGACTCCGCACCAACTGGAGATCGGCAAAGTGGTTTGTGACAACGGAAGAAATTTGTTGGCGGCATTGAATTTGGGCAAGTTGACACATGTGCCGTGCATGGCACATGTGTGTAATATGATTGTACAATGCTTTGTGCATAAGCACCCAGGCTTACAGGACGCCCTGAAGCAGGCCAGGAAGGTGTGTGCCCATTTCAGGCATTCCTACATGGCCATGGCGCACTTTACAGATATCCAGCGACAAAACAACATGCCAGCGAGGCGCTTGATTTTAGACAGCCCAACACGTTGGAATTCAACACTCCTAATGTTCGAACACCTGCTCCAACAAGAAAAGGCCGTCAACCAGTATTTGTATGACCGGGGTGCTAGGACAGCCTCCGCGGAGCTGGGGATTTTTTTGCCACGTTACTGTACGCTCATGCGCAATGCCTGTAGGCTTATGCGTCCTTTTGAGGAGGTGACAAACCTGGTCAGTCTCACCCAGGGCATCATCAGAGACATCATACCATTTGTTTTCTTCCTGGAGCATGCCCTGCGAAGAGTGCTGGATCATGCCGTAGATGAGCTTGAAGAGGAAGAGGAAGAGTTGTGGTCACCATCACCGCCATAAACAGCCTTATCAGCATCGCTTGCTGGACCTGCGGCAAAGCTGGAAGTGGATTGTGAGGAAGAGGAGTCAGAGGAGGAATGTGGCTTTGAGGAGGAGGAGGAAGACCAACCACAACAGGCATCCCAGGGTGCTCGTTGTCACCTATCTGGTACCAGTGGTGTTGTACGTGGCTGGGGGGGAGAACATACCTTCAGGGAGATCACTGAGGACGAGGAACGGGACATGACTCGCTCGGCATCCAACCTTGTGCAAATGGGGTCTTTCATGCTGTCGTGCCTGTTGAGGGACCCTCGTATAAAAAGGATGAAGGAGAACGACCTGTACTGGGTGTCAACGCTACTAGACCCCTGGTATAAGCAGAAAGTGCCTGAAATGTTACCGAATTACCACAAGTCGGAAAGGATGCAGCACTACCAAAATAAGTTAAAAAGTATGCTTTACACAGCGTTTAAGGGTGATGTCACAGCACAAAGGCAATCTATCAGTGGAAGAGGTGAACATAATCCTCCTCCTCCCACAACCACGCCGGCAAGGAGAGGACGCTTTACAGACATGTTGTTGATTGAGGACAATCAGAGCTTTTTAAGTCCTATGCATCGCCACAGCCCTTCGGGGTCCACCCTCAGAGAACGACTCGACCGTCAGGTAACAGACTACCTCTCCATAACTACAGATATCGACACTATGAGGAGCGATGAACCTCTTGACTACTGGGTGTGCACGCTTGCCCTGTGGCCTGAGCTATCCCAATTTGCCATAGAACTTCTGTCCTGCCCCGCTTCAAGTGTCCTGTCAGAAAGGACCTTCAGTGCAGCAGGAGTTTTTTGAGGTATAGAGGATGGGACATTACGCCTTTAATTCCAATGGTACCAATAACCCAAAGAAACATTCAAAAAAATTTATGGACAGAAAGAATTCAAACCACATATCATTTTGAATGAAATATAACTTTTGTTGAATAGTATAAAAATACTACATTGAACTTAAAATTAATATTAAGATTATTGTTTTAACTGATGACTCCCAATTCAGATGGGTAATAGTGTTAATCAATGTAACACATAACAGAAAATGTCTCAGTGACTATCACTAGTGATGTCCCGAACTATTCGCAGCGATTTTCGGCGAACACATGCGCTTTTCGGTTCGCCCCCTATACTTTATCATTGAGGAAACATTGAACATCATTTATTTTATTTTATAATTTTTTTGTGTGTAATCTATGCCTGCCTGCCAGCGTGTGTGTGTGACAGGCTAACACCTAACAGCTTATATTGGGCTTATTTTCACTACTCATACCTGGTGGTGTAACATATATTGAAAACAACCATTTTTTTCTGTAATCTAATTTCAGTTGCCTGCCTGTGTCAGGCTCACAGCTTATATTGTGCTCAGTGACATAAAACAACACTTTTTTGACTGTAATAGATTGAATAGCAATTGCCTGCCTACAGGTGTGTGTGTGAAGCCTATTGCATCTTCTCTGACAACTTTTGCCAGTGCACAGTGACACTCATATCTGGTGGCACCTTAGATTGCACGCGCAGTGCCCCAAATTTGAAGGGGGAGTATCGACCAAGCACCTTTTTCCATCTCCTGCTTCCAAAAATCCATGCCATATACACGTCCCCTGATAGTGGACGTAACAGGGATTAAACCGATAGGAATAGTACTACTTAACAGTACACACCTTATAATAACGCAGACAGAGGCAACACGTATAATCTTCCATGCTGGGCAGTGGAAGCCCCCAGACTCTGACCTGTGTATAATCTTCCATGCTGGGCAGTGGAAGCCCCCAGACTCTGACCTGCGTATAATATTCCATGCTGGGCAGTGGAAGCCCCCAGACTCTGACCTGTGTATAATCTTCCATGCTGGGCAGTGGAAGCCCCCAGACTCTGACCTGTGTATAATCTTCCATGCTGGGCAGTGGAAGCCCCCAGACTCTGACCTGTGTATAATATTCCATGCTGGGCAGTGGAAGCCCCCTGACTCTGACCTGTGTATAATCTTCCATGCTGGGCAGTGGAAGTCCCAAGACTCTGGGAGTCTGAAGAAGAGGAGTCAGATGAGGAAGTTGGCTTTAAGGAAGTGGAAGACCAAACACGGCAGGCGTCCCAGGGGGCTTGTTGCCATCTTTCAGGGACCCTTGGTGCCTGGGTGGAGGAAGAGACCTTCAATGACATCAGTGAGGACAAGGAACGGGACATGGCTAGCTTGGTATCCAACCTTGTGCAAATGGGGAGTTTGCGTGTGAGGACCAATTTTAACCTATTATTCATATTATTCATGTTTTCCTCAACCTATAGGACAGCACTGATATAAGCCCCCTGCTTCCTGCTCTCTGCTGTGCTGCTGGTCCTTGCCCCTCACCAGGAATTTGCAGAGACAGAGCTGCTGCTGTGTGTGTGAGACCTGTAGCTGTCACCAGAGTGTGAGAGATGAGTGAGTGAGGGAGGGAATGAGAGAGAGAGAGAGATAAACATGCAGCAGTAGATGATGTGTAAATACAAGTAAACGGAGCAAATCACATCCAATGTGGCTTAACAACCACTTAAAGATCAAGATAAGGAGTTAAAAGCAGACATTTAAATTATGCATGAAAGAGGGAAGCAGCTTTACAGGGAATTTAACAAGGCTTGCAAAACGACTATTAGACTGACTAAAATAGAAAATGAAAATTTAATTGAAAAGGAGAGTAAGACTTCACCTATTTTTTTAAATATATTTATGGGAAGAAAGCCAGTGATGAAGCTATAGGAGCATTACAATGTGACACAGGTTGATTGATAAATAGTGACCATGAAAAGGCAGATGAGCTAAATAAGTACTTTTCTTCTGTATGCACAAGGAATGTACCAGTGATTGGAACACTGCAAATGAGGCTTCACTACCTTCACCAAATAAATGGTTAACACAGGAAGAATTCCAAAAGGCTGAACAAAAATGTTAATGAAGCACCAGATCCAGATGGAATACATTCAAGGGTAATGAGAAAACTGGCACATGTAATAGCCAAACAAGACTCCCACACCACAGGGTCGCTATCAGATGACTGGAGAAAAGCAGAGGTGATATGTATATTTAAGTATCCCAAAATATATCCATATGAACTAGATAAGTAGGAGTCAACACAGATTTATGATATGCCACGCCAAACAAAATCAAATTAGTTAGTTCTACTAGGCAGCATGTAACAGCTACATTGGTTCCTACATGGGATTTTTACTGAGATTTCCCAAAGAAGCCATGCTTTCAAGACCTTAGTTCTTTAAAGGACCACTGCTGATAAATTGTTTCTCTAAGTTCTTTTGACTAAATGTAATAATGGGCAAATTATTTTTAGAACATAAAAAATAAACACAACCTTTGCATTTTCATATTTTTAACCAATTACTTATAACTATAGGCATTCATTTTCTTTTATCATCAGTCTGTTATGCTTTTAGGAGTGTGTATTCTTGTGGGAGTTGGAGATGCCAAATTAACATTTTGTTGGCCGCAAGAAATCCATATACTAAAATAGCAAATTGCTATTCAATTACTCCGATTCCTCTCGCTAAGCAAGCCGTCAAGCCCGCAAATGGCAAAAGTCGAACCACAAGTCACGGGTACTAAGGACTCGCAAAGGGCTTAATGACATGCCCGGAGCACTGTAAATGCATATATAAATACTCTACTGTACTTTTATTAAAAGAGAAAGTGATGTTAGGTCTTAGAATTAATAGTACAATATTCTCAAGCTCGCAAACCGGCCAAAATAAATACTTGATTTCATGTTTAATTTCCATGTTATATTGATCCCGGCAATCAATGTGTTAACACATATAGTGGAACTCGCATGGTATAGAATATTATATTTACGGCTTTATCAATATTGCATTATATCTGGAATGTGGGTCCAATCGTAACTTGGAATTCAAGCCTGTAGGACTTAGAAATCCAACTCCATTTTTCATAGACATAATGATGAGGATGTCTGTTTCCATTGGCTATTTCTAATTCAGGAGTTACGGCCTTCATGTTCAAGCTTGCAAATGCTACATACGACGGCATGGTTTCCAAATTTCGCTATCGGCACCTAACTTGCTGCCCGCATACATACAGCCTATACTCTAAAACTTGCACCCACCTAACTACCATGGTAAGCTAACATTTACCAATGAAGTGGCATGGGGGTCCACAGGGACCCCTATGTCACTCTAAGTAAAGAACAGTACTCTACACAACACTAAAAACAACCAGCCCAACAATTTACTGGGAAAAAAAAACAACCTACATTATCCAAAAAAAATCTACTTACAAAAAATTATAAAAAATTGCATACAAATAATAAAAGGTTACATGCAAATAATAATAATTCACAAATAAAATAAAGAATTCACAATAAAATAAGAAAGAATTGAACCTGTAAATAAATAGAAATTAATGATACTCACCGACCCAAAATGATCATCCAGCAATGATCAGTGATGCCCTGGTCCTCACTCTTCTCCCCTGGACAAGTGTATCCTTGTTGATAAAAGGGGTTCTGCTCCTCTCTTCTGGGCCATGGGCAGGGCCATCCCACAAAAAGAAATCCTGCCCCCTATGAAAAGAAAACAACAACAACTGCAAATGGCCTTTACCACACTTTCTGCACATGCTAATTTTCTGTTTTCTATTTCTATAAAATAATTGTATGTATATATTTTTCTCATTTCACTTCACCAACTTTGTCTATTGTGTTCTGATCCAACACATACAATTCTGATTTTATGTGATGGGCTATTGGCCTTTTAGGCTGTAATGTAACCAAATATGTAAAAAGTATAGGGGGTGAATACTTTTGCAAGGCACTGTACCAAACTCCTATTTAGTAGGTTAACTTGAAAAGGAAGTAGCTGTATTGGTAAGCACTCTGTTTAGATAATGTATATTAGACGAGGAAAGTAGATTATATTTAATTGTAAATGTTTATGCCCTTAATAATGCAACATCAGCTTACTTTTCAGCCCTACATTAAATACTTCTCACTTGAACAGAGGGAAATGTTATTAATGATGGTGAGATTAACCCAGTAATGTATTTCCCCTTGGGCAGGTCAGGCTCAGGTAGAACTACATCACATTCATCAACCCCACTAGCAACCTTTGCAGATTCTTTATCTGTTACGCCATCCTTTGGACAAAGAACATACTTTCTTCTCCCACCCACATGACACATTTTCTTGCATGTACTTTTAATTTTTGTCAAACATTCCAAATAATACAGGTGGCTATTAAA
Source organism: Discoglossus pictus (assembly GCA_027410445.1). NCBI lineage: Eukaryota > Metazoa > Chordata > Amphibia > Anura > Alytidae > Discoglossus > Discoglossus pictus. The sequence goes on along the minus strand of CM050164.1, from coordinate 193,598,250 downwards.
TTAAGATATTATGAAATATGTACTGAGATAGCCAATTATCATTAATTAGCCAAAATGTTCACTGTTTATGGAAGTTTGTATTTATTGCCAACAATCCTTGGTTATCCAGTTTACTTTGCTTCCTGAATGGGCATTTTTTAGAATTTGATTAGAACTACTTTTGTTTTTCACAGAAAGCAACCACATATTTCCACATTGCTTTGATGAAATTAGTGTGTTGTTTACATAAATTCAAGCTACTGAGTCTGCTGCCTTTTGACCTTGTATGTAGAGTACATTGCCCCAAGGCTAGCATACTAAATTGAACTTTAACTGTTTTGGAATATTACACATACACCAAAGCATAGTGATGTTCAGTCTGACAAACAATGGCAACAATGTGGTTTGTCGGCATGTAGGAGATTGACCTACTTAGTCCCCTATTCAATTGAGCAATTGTTGGTTACTAGAACCTGTAATGTAGCCCATAAACTGATTTGCTATTCAATTGGCATCTGTTAGCGGTAAATGATCTGCGGGCTACAGGCTGAAAATCCCTGCGTTTGACAAAATCGTAACTGCCAACCCATCTAAAATTTGATCTTTCAAGCCCAGCAATTGTCACAATCACAAATCGCTATTCAATTGCTACAATTTCTCAAGTCTGCATATGTTCTTACACCCGTAAATGGCAAATATAGAAGAAAATTATATGGGAACCAGATAGGACTCGCAAGGGGGTTAAACACTTGTTCATAGCACTGTAAATGCAAATAAAATATCAATACTGCACTTTAAAAGATGGGGAAAGCAATGAAAGACATTAGCATTAATTGCACAACAGTCTCAAGCTCGTAAATGAGCACTTACATTTTTTTTTTTATGTTTTATTTCCGTGTCATATCAATCTCAAGAATCAATGAGCTAATTACATATCAGGCTGTCCACATGGACTAGAACAGTATCACCACTCATTTTTATTATTTTCGTCCGATCGCATATCCGGCTTCGAAACGCTAATTGATTTATGTTTAACCTCCATTTTTTACTGACGTAATGATGATGGTCTCATTTACTATTGGTTGTTTCTACATCAGTGGTTATGGCCTTGCTTAATTGATCATGAGCATTCTCTGAAATGCTTCTGAATAGGGGACCTACAGTAGTTTGCTAAACAGTAAAACTAAAATGAGCCAAACAAGGCAGCTTCACTATGTTATTGGCATCACTGTGTTAACTCGTCTAATTAACTTGTCTTTCCACCGGAACATTATAATTAAAATAACCAAAAATACTGTATCTTATTTCCTAAGTTTATATTGTGTTTTCCCCATGATAAGTTACAGTTAAAGGAACTCAGTCATCCCTAACAAGTTAATTTAATTTAAAAAAATGGTTATTCATTTTACTTGCAATTTTTATGTGCAGCAAATCTTTTTTTTGTTATAATTAACTTTTTTATTGAAAGAATAAACAAATATAACATCGTAAGTTCAGCAATTCATATAACAAATCTCTCAAGTATCAACAAGATATATCAAAAAGTTTCTTTCAAAGTTTTTCTTTTTTGGTTAGAATAACACATGACCATGTAAAACATATATATAAAGTCACACAAGGTCTTGAACATATATACATTCCTCAAAGCAGACATGTGTCCAGGAGGTACAGTAAGGTGAAACCATAGATCAGGTCAACCCATAAAAGTAGTTCACACGAACCTTATTGTGGACCTCGTAGAGTCCATAAGTCCCAGCAGGAGGTCCATCGATGGTATCTTTCATCAATTTCAGCTGAAAGTGAGCTCATAGCCCGAATGAACCTGATTTTGTGAAGTACTTCAATGTGAGTAGGGGAGGTAAGTTTCCAGTGTTTAGCTATGATGCATCTCGTGGCCAAAAATATCTGTGTTGTTAAACATTGTTCTGATTTGAATAGCCCCGTAATTGGAAGGCCTAGCAAAGCTTCCTCAGGCTTTTGTGTTACTGTTGTCCCCAAAAAGTGTTTCTAATAGGTCGTATGTGTCCATATGGGTCTTATTTTCAGACACTCCCACAGCATGTGAATCAGTGTACCAGTGTCTGTGCAGCCCCTAAAACATGTGTCAGGGTGTGTTTTGTTCAGAAGATGGAGTCTTGCTGGTGTAAGGTACCACCTCATTATTGTCTTAAAAGAGTTTTCTTTTAGTGTCACGTTTATTGAAGAGGTATTGGCTTGTTTGAGGATCTTATTCCATTGACTGTCGTCTAGAGTTACCTGCAAGGCAGCCTTCCATGCAGTTTGGTAATGTGGTTTAACCCTGTTGGTGAGAGACACCATCTGATTGTAAATGATGGCTATATTGGCCTTACCTCCGGGATCGTTGATACAGCATTTCTCGAAGGGAGATTTAGTATGATATTTGTTGATTTTCGTAGTGTGTTAGTGTCTCATTAATTGCCATCAGATTAAGCCACTCTCTATGTGGCACCTGAATTATGTCAGTGATAATTGACGATGTGTTGCTTTGTGAGGTCACCCAGGTATCTGCCACAATTGTTATTTTGTTCTTTATCCACCATTTCATCTGGGTAAATTTATTGAGGTGCTGACCTTTGTGAGATTGCCATAGTGGAATCAAGCCAGAACCCACGCTCAGGAGGTCCACCCTTCTGTTTAGTTCTTTCCATAATTTCAAAGAGTGGCTAATACAAATCGGTAACTCTCCTGTTCGTAGGTCCTGACCTAAGCTAAGCCCTAAAACCTGCGATAGTACCCAATGCATGTCTTCTAGAAGTTGCCTCTCTATGTCTGCCCACACCGGTATGGCCTCTTTTTTAAACCAGGTCGTGGTTTGAGCTAATCTAGTGGCCTTATAATACTTGATTAGATCAGGGAAGGCTAGCCCCCCTTTCTGTTTAGGCGCACACATTGTGGTTCTATTGATTCTTGGTTTCTTGTTATTCCAGGCGAACTTAAAAAGTGTTTTTTGCATCTCTCTAAGGTCGGGTAACCTGATCGGGGTTGGGATTGTCCTAAATAGGTATAATAATTTGGGAATCACATTCATCTTGCCCAACCATGAGATGTTAAGGAAGGATCACTCCAGGTGATCTGGCAGACTTCAAGATATCTACCTTGATTCTGTTAAAGACAGGAGGAAAATGTGCCTCGTATACCAACGCAATAGACCGCGGAATATGAATACCCAAATAAGTTCTGTTTGGGGGCCCATTTTATGGGAAACCCTGACACTCTGCCAAAGTCTGTGAGCAATTGGAATAAATTAGGCAGGCTTGGTATTGGATCTGTAAGTGACAGCATGATATCGTCTGCAAAAAAGTTGAGCTTATGCTCATTAGGGTCAATCTGCACTCCTTTAATGTTTGGACAATTTCTAACTGCCAATGGTTCAAGACTAAGGGCGAAGAGTAAGGGGGAGAGTGGGCAGCCCTGTCTAGTTCCCCTAGTAATATTAAATTGTTTGGACACAAATCCCTGATATATAATACATGCTCTGGGATCGCTGTATAAAGGCATAATGCCCTTCAAAAAGCCGTCCCCCAGACCAAACTTCGGGAATGTTTTCCACATAAAAGTCCAGTCTATCCTATCAAATGCCTTATCGGCGTCTAAAGATAGGAGCATTAGCAGGATATCCTCTCTGGTAGCCAAGTCTATCAGGTTAAAGATTCTCCTGGTGTTGTCGGGTGATTCTCTACCTGAGATGAAGCCTACCTGGTCCGGATGGATCACGTGCGGCAACAATGGGGCCAATCTGTTTGCCATTATTTTGGAATATAATTTGAGGTCCGTGTTGATCAACGAGATCGGTCTATAACTACTGTGCTGGGTCTTTCCCCTCTTTGGGTATTACGATAATTTTAGCCTCTAGAAATTCTGGTCTGATTGAAAAACCAGAGAGGAAACTGTTAAATAATTCTTGGAGGTGCGGTAGCAAGAGATCGATGTATTTTTTATAATAAAAATTTGTGAATCCATCCGGACCAGGTGCTGCATGTGATCTCGTGGCCTTAATAGCCTTTTTAATTTCCTCAGCAGTTATGTGGTCTGCTAGGATCTCTGCCTGTGATTCCTCAATTTGTGACAGCTGAATCCCAGAAAGAAATTCATCAATTTGTGATTTGTGAGAGTAGGATCCTGAGTGAGAGGGGGCGGAATACAGTTCTGTATAAAATTGTCGAAAGACATCAGCAATCTGGTCTGGTTTAGAGACCGGGCCTTTCCATTTAGTAAATATCTTTGGGATGAATGAGTCCGCCCTCTGTGCTTTAAGCTTTCTGGCCAACATACTGTCAGGTTTATTGGTGCTCCTAAAGAAGCCGGCCTGCGTACGTTGTAGCATGGAGACCACCTTCTTCCTGAGCACTGTGTTTAAGGTGTGTTTGTATTTCAGAATTTCATTGTAGATCTTAGGATCATGATTCACTGGCAAATAGTGATTGTAACTCTGTGATCTTGCTATTAAGGTCACTAATTTGCACTCTATCTGCTTTTTTCGCTGCTGCTCCTAGCTGAATACAAACTCCTCTAATCACTGCCTTATGGGCTGCCCACACTCCTCCCCCGTCTACCTCACCCCCACTATTGATCCTGAAGTATTCCACAATTGCGCTGCTGATGTTTTCCCATAGGATTAAAACGTTTAATAGACGGGGATTTAGTGCCCACGAGGGGGACCGTCCCGCTGGTAGAAGTCCAGACAGGGAGATCAGAACCAGGTCATGATCTGACCATGAAATGGATCGAATGGAAGCTGCTTCTAAGTTTAGTGATACGTGTTGTTGAATGAACAGGTAATCAATTCTGGAGTGTGACAGATGTCTGGGGGAGTTAAAAGTATACTCTCGATCAGTGGGGTTCATTATCCTCCAACTGTCTATCAGGCAAATAGATCTAAGAATATGTTTAAGAGCTCTGGTAGCCGTGGGAGGTGTGAGTTTAGTGGTAGCAGTTGATTTGTCTGTAGATGGATCTAGGACTGTGTTCATGTCCCCCCCTATGATCAGGAGGGAGTGCTCCCAGCCCATAATCAGATCTGAAATCTTAGTGAAGAATTGCTTCGGATTTAGTGTTTGGCGCATATATGTTAAGGAAGGTAATTTTCTGGTCATGAATGGTGCCATGTACTGCCACATATCTACCCTCTGGGTCTGTCTGAGTGCGGGTGTGGCGAAATGTAAGCCTATTATGAATAAGGAGTGTCACCCCTCTTTTCTTTTCTGTTGCGGTGGAGTGGAAAGTTTGTTTATATGCTTTCCCCCAGTATTTGGGGACCGCGAGTTTCTTAAAATGTGTTTCTTGCACAAATATTACATCTCCCCCTAGTCTCTGATACTCTTTTATGGCAACCCCTCTTTTAATCGGTTCATTCAGGCCCTGAGCATTATGTGAAATGATATTAATATTCATGACTCACCGTTTGTCTGGGGTTTAAGGCCAAGCTTAGTAGAGCACTAAGGGTTATAGCCGCCTTTGAGTATCTAGTCTGATGAGCCTCCCTCTGGGACTCCGTCCAGAAACCAACTGTGTCACTTTAGTGTGCAAATTGATGTAAACGTAAAGTAAAATGTTAGGGTAGAACGGATGAGGAGAACACAATGATATACAGTGGTTGAAACTGCTTGTGAAGTAATCCGGCATCAAATTTGTTGACACAAATTTATCAAAAAAAAACAACAAAAAAAACTTTTTTTTTTATTCTAAAAATAAAATTATACTAACAGAATATAACAAAACTAGGAACGTAGTATAACACTACTTCAAGGAGAGCGAGCGCTGTCCTTTTAATTAAATTGGTGAGTCCAGTAGTATTAGACTTCAATACTGACTGGATTCGCCGGGGGGTGTGTATATGGTGAAGCCCTTAAGGGACACTATCAATATCTATATAAAAAAAAAAAGAATAAATATTCTTCTAAAGTGACAGATAGTTATGCAAGAGTTTAACTAGTCATGTCTGTTCATATTTTGGTCGCAAGTTTTAGAAGATCAAAATAAGAGGTAGAACCTAACTATAACATATCATATAACAATACATCACAGTGTTATTGGATCTATGGCACATCTGGCTGGTCAGGGGCCCTGTTTTGATGTCTTCTGGAGGGGAAGTTGGAACCTCTACCACGAGAATTAAGGCCAACTGTTCTTCCTCGGGGACCCTCTGTCAACTCCCTGACGGGTTGGCTGTTGCCAGAAACTCCAGGAGCATCTGTTAAAGTAATGCCCCAGGTAGCTAGAAGGGCCGTCCCCTCCTCTAGGGTTCTGATGGTAAAGAAATTGCCGTCCCTGTAGGGCGATAATGGAAAGCACCAAGAGTATTTCCAGCAATGGGCCAGGATGTTGTCCAGGAGTGGTTTCATCATTTTCCTCTTGAATAACATTTGTTGAGGTCCACAAAGACACTTGGTCTGTGCCCTTCGATGTCAGGGATACCCCCCCCCCCCCCCCCCCGGGATGCTCTCATGAACATTTCCTGAGTTGTAAAGTAATGGAAGCGTCGATGATATCTCTAGGGCGTTCAGACATGGTGGAACGACCTCCTAGAGCTCTATGGATCCGGTCCAGTCTATATTGCTCAGAGTCCAGATTTGGTAGCAGAAACTCACAGAGCTCTGACGTGTATAGATGGAGGTCAGTTACTGATTCGGGTACGTTTCTCAGTCTGATATTCTGTCTCCGAGATCTATTTTCTAGGTCTTCCTGAAATGTTAAGTGGCGGGCTTGCTCTTCCTTTAGCATGGAGATTTCTTCCTCAATCTTGACATGAGATTTTTTTAGTTTGTTATATTTCTCTTCAAGCGAGTCAGTTTTAGCGTCCACTCTTTTTATCTCGGACGTCAAGTCTGTTGAGACTTTTTGGATGTCCGCTCTGATGTCCTCCCTGAATGTGAGGATCAGGTCTTTCGGGTCTTGGATATCACCCTTAGTGCTTGGCGCTGTATGCTCCATCGTTGTTGCTGCCGTGGTTTTTGAGTTAGGCTGTTGTTTTTGAGATGCAGGGGGTGACGTTCTAGGCAAGTAATAAGATTGTATATTCTTGCTACTTTTTCTCGTAGCTACTCCAGCCATGACATAAGATAAGGTATTTTGTCACTTTGGCGTTTGTAAGTGTCCCCGTGTAAAGGGCATATGGGAATAGGAAGTTACATCCTAGAGAATATCAAGTCTCTCATGCGAAACATATGCTCCATAAGCTTTGTGCTATCAGGAAGTCCCTTTGTGGTTTACCACTTTCCTCCATTAGATGGCAGTGGCAGACCAGGGAAGTATCAGATGTAATTGATAGTCTTAATTTCTTGTAGTAGTAAGTCAATGTAGTTTAAAGATCACTGATGTTATATTCCTGAAATTTCTCTGGGTGGTAGTACTGTATATCTTTATTGCAGTAAACTGAATATATGTTCATCCCATTAGACCCCAAGATATAGTAAGTTACCAGAGTGCTTCAGGAATTGTCACTTTGACCATCGGGCGGCTGTATTGTAGTGTACTCTGCTCAGCACCAGCCACTTTGTAGCTTGATCAGCCAAAGAAGGAATAAAATACTTTTATTGTGCACATGAGAATCTGTGAACTTCCAATGTAGGGTAGATGGTGCCCCTTTTCTACTTTGACAGATAACAATTGTATCCACCTGCCTTTGGTGTCAGGCAGCTGCATGCACTTAGTGAAATCAGAATGGCGGTCAGTCACTGTGCCTAGCCCTGCCCTAGTTAGAGCATAGAGACCAAAAGTCACAAAATGCCCCCTATCACAGGGGAGTGAGGCATAAGAACTTGCAGAGTTGTGTGTCACAGTTCCAAGGCAATGATAGTTGGATTCTTTGCCACAGCTGTAAATATTGACAACAAAAAAATCAGGGCTTGGCTGTCATTTGAAATAGGACTAGAACATAAGAATGCAAATCAAGCTCTAGTCACACACTTAACAAACTTCAGTAGACAATAGCAACAAAATAAAAGGACACTGGGTTGTAGAGGCCTAAGTAGGCATGTCAGTTGTAGTGGATTTCAGAAGCACTGATAGGCTTGTCAGTTGTAGTGGATTTCAGAAGCACTGATATATATATTGCATTCCTGATTTGCATTTTAAAGCCTGAGCATGTAATTTTCGTAAGCTGCCACTTGGTGGTAGTGTTGAGCTGTCTTTTATACAGGGAGTAGTCATCAGCAAACTTATACAACAATTGGAGCCGCTCCCTTTATCTCATATAACATAAACAAGTTAAGATGATAAGGGATTGAGGAAAAAAAAAAATTCCTTGTCTTAAACAGTTCATTACATTTGGCTGTGGCAGTTTTGCTTCAATTGCTTTGCTGATTAGAGTCCAGCACCAATTAGGATTTAATAAACAGAGCTTTTAATGATGGTTGCAAACATATGTGTCCCAGCAATGAGATGCTGTAAAGGTACAGTCCCTGGGGTGTGGGAGTACAACTTCACTTGCTCCTTATGATCCCAGATTGGTGTAGAAGTTCATTGAATGCACTTCAATCCCTTTTTTCTATGTCCACCAGTGTCTGTGTATAGTTGCAGGGCTATTGCTAGCTCTACCCTGTGTCAGCTTTCAGTAGTAACCCATATAGAGTGCTTGTTAATTTTCCTTCAAATATGAAGTGAAAAATTATATGTTGTGCTCCACTTTATATCTCCCATCAAGAGGCCCTTCCCTGGGTAGGTGAGCTGGGGTCTAGCTGGGGTAGGATGACATAAGAGGGTCCCCTTTGGGGTTTAGACTCACCAGACACCTTCCCAATAGATGTTGATTGTGCCCCATCCAGTATCTTTCAGTCCAGTAGATCTGTGTTAAAGTGAAGTCCAAAAGTTGCTGCACAGCACCAGAGCAATCCAGACTGTTCAGTCACTGCAACCTGGTCTTGTAGATCAAAAATAATCCAAATTGCTTGGTAATTTCATGTTGTTTTAAAGTCTCTGGTCTTTAGCTTCCTCTCTGTTTGCTGCTAGTCACACCTCCTCGCAGCAAATCATTTCTAAGCTATTAGGAATTAATATTGAAATTCCTGTATGCGTATGTGCAGCTTAGGGTGCTTGGGAGAGGGATCTAAATGTGAGCTAACTTTGCAACTCTTCATTTTGGCCAATGCAATGACAGACAAGAAAACTTGATTTTGGGGTGGCAAAGTTGCTTTAAGACAGAATGAGTGCCACCTCTTTCTCCCCACTCTCTCTAGCTGTTGGTGTACCCAAGGTTCTCTCCTAGGCTCTCTCATCTTTTCCATCTATACATCCTCCCTTGTCACCTTAATAAAATAATTTGAACTTGAGTAAGCTCTTTATGCAGATGACACTCAAATAAATCACTCTCAACTAGACCAGACCTATCAGTCTCTCTTCTATCACATGTTGCCAACTGCCTCTCAAAATTCTAAATCCTGACTCTAACATATACAGCCTTATTAAATTGCGATTCGGCCAATTGAATAGGGTTCTATATAAGCACAGAGCATTTTTTTTAAATAAATTTTTAGTTAGTGAACATCTATCCAAAAGCAAGGTCTTCACTAACTAAAAACTTCTGTAAAAATATATGCTCTGTGCTTATATAGAGCCCTTTTCAGTAAGCTGAATCACAATTTAATAAGGCTGAAAATGTTTAACAAAAATGTTTCACAACTTATCTATACCCTCATTTCCATGCATTTCTCTAATCTCCATATTTACTATGCTAATGACCTTCTCCTTTAAGCCTCTCTTTCATCTCCACGCTGTATTTATTCTGTGGAACTCATTGCCTCACTCCATAAACTATTATAGTTGTCAATCTGCGAGTTGTCGTCACGCTTGTGAGCATTAATCAGAGCAATAGTGCCTTTTCAGGGTCCCTCTAAGGGTCCTCTGTCCAGTCAGAGATGTAATTTGCCCCATTACGCTCCACCGATGGAGGATGGAAAGATTTTGAAGACGCCCATAGTCAAAACCAGTAACACTACCTAAGCCAGTAATAATTTTTACCTAAGCTAATAACACTTTACCTAAACCAATAACACTTTACATAAGCCAGTAACACCTTTTATCTAAGCCAGTAACACTTTACCTAAGCCAATAACACTTTACCTAAACATGTAACACTTTACCTAAGCCAGTAACACTTTTTACCTAAACCAGTAACACTTTACCTAAGCCAGTAACACCTTTTACCTAAGCCAGTAACACTTTACCTAAGCCAATAACACTTTACCTAAACCAGTAACACTTTACCTAAGCCATTAACACTGTTTACCTAAGCCAGTAACACTTTACCTAAACCAATAACACTTTACCTTAGCCAGTACCTAAGCCAGTAACACTTTTTACCTAAACCAGTAACACTTTACCTAAGCCAGTAACACCTTTTACCTAAGCCAGTAACACTTTACCTAAGCCAATAACACTTTACCTAAACCAGTAACACTTTACCTAAGCCATTAACACCTTTTACCTAAGCCAGTAACACTTGACCTAAACCAATAACACTTTACCTTAGCCAGTAGCACTTTTAACCTAAGCCAGTAACACCTTACCTAAACCAGTAACACTTTATCTAAACCAGTAACAATTTGTACCTAAACCAGTAACACTTTTTACCTAAGCCAGTAACACTTTACCTAAGCCAGTAACACTTTTTACCTAAGACAGTAACACTTTTACCTAAGCCAATAACACTTTACTAAGCCTATAACACTTTTTACCCAAGCCAGTAACACTTTTTACCTAAGACAGTAACACTTTACCTAAACCAATAACACTTTACCTAAGTCAGTAACACTTCACCTAACCAGTACCACTTTACCTAAGCCAGTAACACCTTTTACCTAAGCCAATAACACTTTACCTAAACCAGTAACACTTTACCTAAGCCAGTAACACTTTTTACCTAAGCCAGTAACACCTTTTACCTAAACCAGTAACACTTTCACCTAAGCCAGTAACACTTTTTACCTAAACCAGTAACACTTTACACCTAAGCCAATAACATGTTTTGCCTAAGCCAGTAACACTTTTACTAACCCAGTAACACTTTTTACTTAAGCTAATAACACTTTTTTACCTAAGCCAGTAACACTTTACCTAAACTAGTAACACTTTAACTAAACCAGTAACAATTTTTACCTAAACCAGTAACACTTTTTACCTAAGCCAGTAACACTTTACCTAAGCCAGTAACACTTTACCTAAGCCAGTAACACTTTACTAAGCCTATAACACTTTTTACCTAAGCCAGTAACACTTTTTACCTAAGACAGTAACACTTTACCTAAACCAATAACACTTTACCTAAGTCAGTAACACTTCACCTAAGCCAGTAACACTTTAACTAACCCAGTAACACTTTTTACTTAAGCTAATAACACTTTTTACCTACACCAGTAACACTTTACACCTAAGCCAATAACATGTTTTGCCTAAGCCAGTAACACTTTACCTAAACCAGTAACACTTTACCTAAGCCAGTAACACTTTTTACCTAAGCCAGTAACACTTTTTACCTAAGCCAGTAACACCTTTTACCTAAGCCTGTAACACTTTACCTAAGCCAATAACACTTTACCTAAACCAGTAACACTTTACCTAAGCCAGTAACACTTTTTACCTAAGCCAGTAACACTTTTTACCTAAACCAGTAACACTTTCACCTAAGCCAGAACACTTTTTACCTAAACCAGTAACACTTTACACCTAAGCCAATAACATGTTTTGCCTAAGCCAGTAACACTTTAACTAACCTAGTAACACTTTTTACTTAAGCTAAATACACTTTTTACCTAAGCCAGTAACACTTTACCTAAACCAATAACACTTTACCTAAGCCAGTAACACTTTTTACCTAAGCCAGTAACACTTTTTACCTAAACCAGTAACACTTTCACCTAAGCCAGTAACACTTTTTACCTAAGCCAGTAACACCTTTTACCTAAACCAGTAACACTTTCACCTAAGCCAGTAACACTTTTTACCTAAACCAGTAACACTTTACACCTAAGCCAATAACATGTTTTGCCTAAGCCAGTAACACTTTTACTAACCCAGTAACACTTTTTACTTAAGCTAATAACACTTTTTTACCTAAGCCAGTAACACTTTACCTAAACTAGTAACACTTTACCTAAACCAGTAACAATTTTTACCTAAGCCAGTAACACTTTTTATCTAAGCCAGTAACACCTTTTACCTAAGCCTGTAACACTTTACCTAAGCCAATAACACTTTACCTAAACCAGTAACACTTTACCTAAGCCAGTAACACTTTTTACCTGAGCCAGTAACACTTTTTACCTAAGCCAGTAACACCTTTTACCTAAGCCTGTAACTCTTTACCTAAGCCAATAACACTTTACCTAAACCAGTAACACTTTACCTAAGCCAGTAACACTTTTTACCTAAGCCAGTAACACTTTTTACCTAAACCAGTAACACTTTCACCTAAGCCAGAACACTTTTTACCTAAACCAGTAACACTTTACACCTAAGCCAATAACATGTTTTGCCTAAGCCAGTAACACTTTAACTAACCTAGTAACACTTTTTATTTAAGCTCAAAACACTTTTTACCTAAGCCAGTAACACTTTACCTAAACCAATAACACTTTACCTAAGCCAGTAACACTTTTTACCTAAGCCAGTAACACTTTTTACCTAAACCAGTAACACTTTCACCTAAGCCAGTAACACTTTTTACCTAAGCCAGTAACACCTTTTACCTAAACCAGTAACACTTTCACCTAAGCCAGTAACACTTTTTACCTAAACCAGTAACACTTTACACCTAAGCCAATAACATGTTTTGCCTAAGCCAGTAACACTTTTACTAACCCAGTAACACTTTTTACTTAAGCTAATAACACTTTTTTACCTAAGCCAGTAACACTTTACCTAAACTAGTAACACTTTACCTAAACCAGTAACAATTTTTACCTAAACCAGTAACACTTTTTACCTAAGCCAGTAACACTTTACCTAAGCCAGTAACACTTTACCTAAGCCAGTAACACTTTACTAAGCCTATAACACTTTTTACCTAAGCCAGTAACACTTTTTACCTAAGACAGTAACACTTTACCTAAACCAATAACACTTTACCTAAGTCAGTAACACTTCACCTAAGCCAGTAACACTTTAACTAACCCAGTAACACTTTTTACTTAAGCTAATAACACTTTTTACCTACACCAGTAACACTTTACACCTAAGCCAATAACATGTTTTGCCTAAGCCAGTAACACTTTACCTAAGCCAATAACACTTTACCTAAACCAGTAACACTTTACCTAAGCCAGTGACACTTTTTACCTAAGCCAGTAACACTTTTTACCTAAACCAGTAACACTGTTACCTAAGCCAGTAACACTTTTTACCTAAACCAGTAACACTTTACACCTATGGCAATAACATGTTTTGCCTAAGCCAGTAACACTTCAACAAACCAGTAACCCTTTTTACTTAAGCTAATAACACTTTTTACCTAACCCAGTAAAACTTTACCTAAACCACGAACACTTTACCTAAGCGAGTAACACTTTTTACCTAAGCCAGTAACACTTTTCCTAAGCCAATAACACTTTTTACCTAAGCCAATAACACTTTACCTAAGCCAGTAACACTTTTTACCTAAGTCAATAACACTTTTTACCTAAGTCAGTAACACTTTACCTAAACCAGTAACACTTTACCTAAGCCATTAACACTGTTTACCTAAGCCAGTAACACTTTACCTAAACCAATAACACTTTACCTTAGCCAGTACCTAAGCCAGTAACACTTTTTACCTAAACCAGTAACACTTTACCTAAGCCAGTAACACCTTTTACCTAAGCCAGTAACACTTTACCTAAGCCGATAACACTTTACCTAAACCAGTAACACTTTACCTAAGCCATTAACACCTTTTACCTAAGCCAGTAACACTTGACCTAAACCAATAACACTTTACCTTAGCCAGTAGCACTTTTAACCTAAGCCAGTAACACTTTACCTAAACCAGTAACACTTTATCTAAACCAGTAACGATTTTTACCTAAACCAGTAACACTTTTTACCTAAGCCAGTAACACTTTACCTAAGCCAGTAACACTTTTTACCTAAGACAGTAACACTTTTACCTAAGCCAATAACACTTTACTAAGCCTATAACACTTTTTACCCAAGCCAGTAACACATTTTACCTAAGACAGTAACACCTTTTACCTAAGCCAATAACACTTTACCTAAACCAGTAACACTTTACCTAAGCCAGTAACACTTTTTACCTAAGCCAGTAACACTTTTTACCTAAGCCAGTAACACCTTTTACCTAAGCCCGTAACACTTTACCTAAGCCAATAACACTTTACCTAAACCAGTAACACTTTACCTAAGCCAGTAACACTTTTTACCTAAGCCAGTAACACTTTTTACCTAAACCAGTAACACTTTCACCTAAGCCAGAACACTTTATACCTAAACCAGTAACACTTTACACCTAAGCCAATAACATGTTTTGCCTAAGCCAGTAACACTTTAACTAACCTAGTAACACTTTTTACTTAAGCTAATAACACTTTTTACCTAAGCCAGTAACACTTTACCTAAACCAATAACACTTTACCTAAGCCAGTAACACTTTTTACCTAAGCCAGTAACACTTTTTACCTAAACCAGTAACACTTTCACCTAAGCCAGTAACACTTTTTACCTAAGCCAGTAACACCTTTTACCTAAACCAGTAACACTTTCACCTAAGCCAGTAACACGTTTTACCTAAACCAGTAACACTTTACACCTAAGCCAATAACATGATTTGCCTAAGCCAGTAACACTTTTACTAACCCAGTAACACTTTTTACTTAAGCTAATAACACTTTTTTACCTAAGCCAGTAACACTTTACCTAAACTAGTAACACTTTACCTAAACCAGTAACAATTTTTACCTAAACCAGTAACACTTTTTACCTAAGCCAGTAACACTTTACCTAAGCCAGTAACACTTTACCTAAGCCAGTAACACTTTACTAAGCCTATAACACTTTTTACCTAAGCCAGTAACACTTTTTACCTAAGACAGTAACACTTTACCTAAACCAATAACACTTTACCTAAGTCAGTAACACTTCACCTAAGCCAGTAACACTTTAACTAACCCAGTAACACTTTTTACTTAAGCTAATAACACTTTTTACCTAAACCAGTAACACTTTACACCTAAGCCAATAACATGTTTTGCCTAAGCCAGTAACACTTTACCTAAGCCAATAACACTTTACCTAAACCAGTAACACTTTACCTAAGCCAGTGACACTTTTTACCTAAGCCAGTAACACTTTTTACCTAAACCAGTAACACTGTTACCTAAGCCAGTAACACTTTTTACCTAAACCAGTAACACTTTACACCTATGGAAATAACATGTTTTGCCTAAGCCAGTAACACTTCAATTAACCAGTAACCCTTTTTACTTAAGCTAATAACACTTTTTACCTAACCCAGTAAAACTTTACCTAAACCACGAACACTTTACCTAAGCCAGTAACACTTTTTACCTAAGCCAGTAACACTTTTCCTAAGCCAATAACACTTTTTACCTAAGCCAATAACACTTTACCTAAGCCAGTAACACTTTTTACCTAAGCCAGTAACACCTTTTACCTAAACCAGTAACACTTTCACCTAAACCAGTAACACTTTTTACCTAAGCCAGTAACACTTTACCTAAGCCAGTAACACTTTACCTAAGCCAGTAACACTTTACTAAGCCTATAACACTTTTTACCTAAGCCAGTAACACTTTTTACCTAAGACAGTAACACTTTACCTAAACCAATAACACTTTACCTAAGTCAGTAACACTTCACCTAAGCCAGTAACACTTTAACTAACCCAGTAACACTTTTTACTTAAGCTAATAACACTTTTTACCTAAACCAGTAACACTTTACACCTAAGCCAATAACATGTTTTGCCTAAGCCAGTAACACTTTACCTAAGCCAATAACACTTTACCTAAACCAGTAACACTTTACCTAAGCCAGTGACACTTTTTACCTAAGCCAGTAACACTTTTTACCTAAACCAGTAACACTGTTACCTAAGCCAGTAACACTTTTTACCTAAACCAGTAACACTTAACACCTATGGAAATAACATGTTTTGCCTAAGCCAGTAACACTTCAACTAACCAGTAACCCTTTTTACTTAAGCTAATAACACTTTTTACCTAACCCAGTAAAACTTTACCTAAACCACGAACACTTTACCTAAGCCAGTAACACTTTTTACCTAAGCCAGTAACACTTTTCCTAAGCCAATAACACTTTTTACCTAAGCCAATAACACTTTACCTAAGCCAGTAACACTTTTTACCTAAGTCAATAACACTTTTTACCTAAGTCAGTAACACTTTAACTAAGTGTCGGGATTAATACGACATATTATTTTCTAAATAATATAGAATAATGAATTTTGAGTTCAGAATCAATTTATAGACACATATTCCTTTTTTATAAAATAACATTTATTGAAAATAACAAAATCAACTAGTCTAATGATAAAAATGTAATGTATCAAATCAAATACAAATAAAACAAAAAATAACCAGCCAGATATTAAAAGAAAATTAATCCATCATATTTTTATACTTATTATTTTATGATATCTTCTATACAGTCCTAAAATCTCAATATAAAAGTTTATCTCAATCACATGTAAAATAAAACCTGGAATAGTAACCCATAGAATAAAATAAGATAAATCAATTAATAAAATTCACCCAAAATAACATTTTAACATGTACTAATAATGTCTAATGATATTATAATATAACTATACAGGAATGTATTAAATAAAACACAATTATGGTAAAGTATTTTATAATATAATTGATAAGTTAGCTAAGTAAAATTAATTTATCTGTATTGGTCAAAAAGAAAAATGAGATATCTAATTTTGTATTAAAATTTATATCCGGATTTATAAATTTCAATGTCAAAATGAAATCTAAATAACTTTTTGATAAGAAATAAACCAAACAGAGAAATTATGGTAATGGTTTCCAATTATATCATAAAATAAAATATTTAAATTTATACATTACCAATTATGACAAGATTCCACTGGTTAATTCCAAAATTGTCTGGCCTTTTCCACAGGATCAAAGTTTTTCTCTCTTACTTCCTTTTTTCTCTCTCCTTCTCTCTCCCTTGTCTCCTTTTTTATCCCTAATTATACCTCTTGCTTATTTGCCTATCAGAATCCCAAATCAGTTAAAATATCTAATAACCAATAGAATCTCTCCTGATGTCATCACATATTTAAATTTTATAATGAATATATTTTTCTATTGAGACATTTATTCCTTGAACCATAAGATGGCGCTCTCGGACCTTTGAATTGACCCCTTTGACCCACAACCTATAAACAAAATGGGGTCATAAGAATGGTTATCAGTTAGATACCCCTAAACAGATTTATTATTCTGTGAAGGAGACTTGGGCCCTCATTCAATTGCGATTTGGCCAATTGAATAGGCCTTTAAATAAGCACATAGCATATATTTTTTACAGAAGTTTTTAGTTAGTGAAAACCTTGCTTTTGGATAGATGTTTACTAACTAAAAACGTCTTTAAAAAATACGTTATGTGCTTATTTAGAGCCCTATTCAGTTGGACAAACTGCAATTGAATGAGGGCCTTGGGCCCTCATTCAATTGCAACTTGGCCAATTGAATAGGGGTCTAAATAAGCACATAACATATTTTTTTTAAAGAAGTTTTTAGTTAGTAAATATCTATCCAAAAGCAAGATTTTCACTAACTAAAAACTTATTTTAAAAGAATATGCTATGTGCTTATTTAGAGCCCTATTCAATTGGTCAAATCGCAATTGAATGAGGCCCTTAGTGTCTATGAAACTAATTCTTCACATGTGAAATTTTGGGGAGGATTTCATTATTTCTAAGGAACATAACCTTTATAGACCTTTATCCATTAGTTTAGGAATTCACTCAATTATTTATCTCTACAAAACAAAGAACTATTCAGCCATGGATAACTCACTTGTGGACAGCTGTGAAAACATATCTTTCACATATATATATTCAAATAATGGAATTGCATGCATAGATATATATATATAAATATATAAAACATATAAAATATTAATACATTGGATATAAAATAGTGATTAATAATGGGAATATCATATCACATATATAGTTGTGAGCATACGGGCCGTTGCTCACGCTTGCGGGCTCGCATAGCGAGCCCGCGGCCCTCAGTTGCTGGGAGATGTGATCTAGACCCGGGGACCCGCGCCAGGCCCACAACCCACCACTCAGGAGTCCACCAGCCACCCGGACAGGCCTCCGACACCCACGGAGGAGGCTGGGAACCCCGCCCCCAGGGACAGGGCCGAGCCCGACATCCACGGCCCCCAGGACACGGTGAGCCTGCGGCCCTCGCATAGCGAGGGCAAGGGCCTCAGTTGCTGGGATGGAGCGCCCCATGCCAGCAACTGAGGCACACACTGGCTGATTATCCCACCGTCCGTGTACTTGCAGTGATTCCCCAGTGTGACATATGTGTAAGCCGGGCAGGAGAACAGCAGCTCCCTGAGTCTGATGCTGCCCTTGCCTCTGAAATTGCTCCATGCCCTCTGGGGGTCCCATGTTGCAGGTATAAGGGGCTGGAGAGAGGCCTGTACTGTCAGAGTGCCTATGAATCATGCACCAGCAGCCGGCTCCAAGCCACGCCCCTCTGGAATAACCATGTCCACCTTTCCATTTAAGGTGGATTAGCAGAGTTACACTTAGAATTAACATTGATAAACTAATTGTTTTACTTATACACTGATCATTTACACCATTCTTATCCAGTGATATATAAAAACAATATTCAATATTACTTTTATATATATATATATATATATATATATATATATATATATATATATAAATAATGTGTGTGTGTATATTGTGTGTGTATATATATTATGTGCGTGTAAAGGCCCGTATGCTCACAACTATATATGTGATATATATATATATATATATATATATAAATAATGTGTGTGTGTGTATATTGTGTGTGTATATATATTATGTGCGTGTATATATATTATGTGCGTGTGTATATATATTATATGCGTGTGTATATATATTATGTGCGTGTATATATATTATGTGCGTGTATATATATAATGTGCGTGTATATATATAATGTGTGTGTATATTGTGTGTGTGTGTATATTGTGTGTGTGTGTATATTGTGTGTGTGTGTATATTGTGTGTGTGTGTATATTGTGTGTGTGTATATATTATGTGCGTGTATATTGTGTGTGTATATTGTGTGTGTGTATATTGTGTGTGTGTATATTGTGTGTGTGTGTGTGTATATTGTGTGTGTGTGTGTGTATATTGTCTGTGTGTGTGTGTATATTGTGTGTGTATATATATTATGTGCGTGTAACGGCCCGTATGCTCACAACTATATATGTGATATATATATATATATATATATATATATATATATATATAGAAATAATGTGTGTGTGTGTGTATATTGTGTGTGTATATATATTATGTGCGTGTAACGGCCCGTATGCTCACAACTATATATGTGATATATATATATATATATATATATATATATATATATAAATAAATAATGTGTGTGTGTGTATATTGTGTGTGTATATATATATTATGTGCGTGTATATATATAATGTGTGTGTATTTTGTGTGTGTTTGTGTGTATATTGTGTGTGTGTGTATATATAATGTGTGTGTATATTGTGTGTGTGTGTATATATATAATGTGTGTGTGTACATAATGTGTGTGTATATTGTGTGTGTGTGTATGTATATTGTGTGTGTGTGTATATATATATATAATGTGTGTGTGTGTACATAATGTGTGTATATTGTGTGTGTGTGTATATATAATGTGTGTGTGTACATAATGTATGTGTATATTGTGTGTGTGTGTATATATAATGTGTGTGTGTACATATTGTGTGTGTATATTGTGTGTGTGTATATATAATGTGTGTGTATATTGTGTGTGTGTGTGTATATATATAATGTGTGTGTGTGTATCACATATATAGTTGTGAGCATGCGAGCCCGCTCGAGTCGTTGCTCATGCTTGCGGGCAAAGCGAGGGCCGCAGTTGCTGGCATGGAACGGCGAAGGCGCTCCTTGCCAGCAACTGCGGCCCTCGCAAAGCAACTGCAACCCTCGCAAACTTTACATCGCAACGCAAACAACATACGAGACACGTTAACACACATTACGGACTCGCAAAAATCGTCCGCAACACGCGGACATGAAAAAATGAAAAAAACAATAAATACACACAGCACGTACATAAAAAGCTTACCTACAGCAAGAGGAAGCATCCAGGACCTCAAAAAAACTACTTACACCTTCATTTAACTCAAAATAAAAGAGTTTAGACACTAAAAAATTCTCTAAGCGAGAGAAAAAATGGCCACCGAACAAAACGAAAACAAGGCTACAGCACTGTAAACACGCAAAACACCACAAGAAACACGCAAAACACCTACGGATATTCCGCTACAGACGTATACCACACATTACCCACCATTTTAGAACAATGCGGAAGTACAAAACTACGCTAACGGTTTGGTCTTGCGCACGCACACTATTACACTGCACACAATCATCACGCTTACACAGCACCTCCACACCACTAATGCTGCAGCAACATCAAAACAGATTGCCAGCTCTTCAACACAATGCTTCAAAATACGTAAAGTATATTAATTTATTAATCTATCAGTTATTTTATTATTATACACCAAACAGCATTAGCTCACTTACAATTTGATTGCCGTCATTTTTTGACGGGCAATTCGCTAGTTATACTATAATATCCATATAAGATAGAACTTTATTCATACAAAAGCACTGACATAAGCTAGTAACACTTTACCTAAACCAGTAACACTTTACCTAAACCAGTAACAATGTTTACCAAAACCAGTAACACTTTTTAACTAAGCCAGTAACACTTTTTACCTAAGCCAGTAACACTTTACCTAAGCCAGTAACACTTTTTACCTAAGACAGTAACACTTTTTACCTAAGACAGTAACGCTTTACCTAAGCCAATAACACTTTACTAAGCCTATAACACTTTTTGCCTAAGCCAGTAACACTTTTTTACCTAAACCAATAACACTTTACCTAAACCAGTAACCCTTTACCTAAGCCAGTAACACTTTACCTAAGCCAGTAACACTTTTTACCTAAGCCAGTAACACCTTTTACCTAAACCAGTAACACTTTCACCTAAGCCAGTAACACTTTTTACCTAAGCCAGTAACACCTTTTACCTAAACCAGTAACACTTTCACCTAAGCCAGTAACACTTTTTACCTAAACCAGTAACACTTTACACCTAAGCCAATAACATGTTTTGCCTAAGCCAGTAACACTTTAACTAACATAGTAACACTTTTTACTTCAGCTAATAACACTTTTTACCTAAGCCAGTAACACTTTTTACCTAAACCAGTAACACTTTCACCTAAGCCAGTAACACTTTTTACCTAAACCAGTAACACTTTACACCTAAGCCAATAACATGTTTTGCCTAAGCCAGTAACACTTTACCTAAGCGAATAACACTTTACCTAAACCAGTAACACTTTACATAAGCCAGTAACACTTTTTACCTAAGCCAGTAACACTTTTTACCTAAACCAGTAACACTTTCACCTAAGCCAGTAACACTTTTTACCTAAGCCAGTAACACTTTTTACCTAAACCAGTAACACTTTTTACCTAAGCCAGTAACACTTTTTACCTAAACCAGTAACACTTTCACCTAAGCCAGTAACACTTTTCACCTAAACCAGTAACACTTTACACCTAAGCCAATAACATGTTTTGCCTAAGCCAGTAACACTTTTACTAACCTAGTAACACTTTTTACTTAAGCTAATAACACTTTTTACCTAAGCCAGTAACACTTTACCTAAACCAATAACACTTTACCTAAGCCAGTAACACTTTTTACCTAAGCCAGTAACACTTTTTACCTAAACCAGTAACACTTTCACCTAAGCCAGTAACACTTTTTACCTAAACCAGTAACACTTTACACCTAAGCCAATAACATGTTTTGCCTAAGCCAGTAACACTTTACCTAAGTGAATAACACTTTACCTAAACCAGTAACACTTTACGTAAGCCAGTAACACTTTTTACCTAAGCCAGTAACACTTTTTACCTAAACCAGTAACACTTTCACCTAAGCCAGTAACACTTTTTACCTAAACCAGTAACACTTTACACCTAAGCCAATAACATGTTTTGCCTAAGCCAGTAACACTTTAACTAACCCAGTAACACTTTTTACTTAAGCTAATAACACTTTTTACCTAAGCCAGTAACACTTTACCTAAGCCAGTAGCACTTTTTACCTAAGCCAGTAACACTTTTTACCTAAACCAGTAACACTTTCACCTAAGCCAGTAACACTTTTTACCTAAGCCAGTAACACTTTTTACCTAAACCAGTAACACTTTCACCTAAGCCAGTAACACTTTTTACCTAAACCAGTAACACTTTACACCTAAGCCAATAACATGTTTTGCCTAAGCCAGTAACACTTTACCTAAGTGAATAACACTTTACCTAAACCAGTAACACTTTACGTAAGCCAGTAACACTTTTTACCTAAGCCAGTAACACTTTTTACCTAAACCAGTAACACTTTCACCTAAGCCAGTAACACTTTTTACCTAAACCAGTAACACTTTACACCTAAGCCAATAACATGTTTTGCCTAAGCCAGTAACACTTTACCTAAGCCAGTAACACTTTTTACCTAAGCCAGTAACACTTTTTACCTAAACCAGTAACACTTTCACCTAAGCCAGTAACACTTTTTACCTAAACCAGTAACACTTTACACCTAAGCCAATAACATGTTTTGCCTAAGCCAGTAACACTTTACCTAAGTGAATAACACTTTACCTAAACCAGTAACACTTTACGTAAGCCAGTAACACTTTTTACCTAAGCCAGTAACACTTTTTACCTAAACCAGTAACACTTTCACCTAAGCCAGTAACACTTTTTACCTAAACCAGTAACACTTTACACCTAAGCCAATAACATGTTTTGCCTAAGCCAGTAACACTTTAACTAACCCAGTAACACTTTTTACTTAAGCTAATAACACTTTTTACCTAAGCCAGTAACACTTTACCTAAACCATGAACACTTTACCTAAGCAAGTAACACTTTTTACCTAAGCCAATAACACTTTTACCTAAGCCAATAACACTTTTTAGCTAAGCCAATAACATTTTACCTAAGCCAATAACGCTTTTTACCTAAGCCAATAATACTTTACCTAAGCCAGTAACACTTTTTACCTAAAACAGTAACACTGTTTACCTAAACCAGTAATACTTTTTACCTAAGTCAATAACACTTTTTACCTAAGTCAGTAACACTTTACCTAAGCCAGTAACACTTTACCTAAACCAGTAACAATTTCTACCTAAACCAGTAACACTTTTTACCTAAGCCAGTAACACTTTTTACCTAAGCCAGTAACACTTTTTACCTAAGACAGTAACACTTTTTACCTAAGACAGTAACACTTTACCTAAGCCAATAACACTTTACTAAGCCTATAACACTTTTTACCTAAGCCAGTAACACTTTTTACCTAAGACAGTAACACTTTACCTAAACCAATAACACTTTACCTAAGTCAGTAACACTTCACCTAAGCCAGTACCACTTTACCTAAGCCAGTAACACCTTTTACCTAAGCCAGTAACACTTTACCTAGGCCAAAAACACTTTACCTAAACCAGTAACACTTTACCTAAGCCAGTAACACTTTTTACCTAAGCCAGTAACACTTTACCTAAGCCAATAACACTTTACCTAAACCAGTAACACTTTACCTAAGCCTGTAACACTTTTTACCTAAGCCAGTAACACTTTTTACCTAAACCAGTTACACTTTTACCTAAGCCAGTAACAATTTTTACCTAAACCAGTAACACCTTTTACCTAAGCCAATAACACTTTACCTAAACCAGTAACACTTTACGTAAGCCAGTAACACTTTTTACCTAAGCCAGTAACACTTTTTACCTAAACCAGTAACACTTTCACCTAAGCCAGTAACACTTTTTACCTAAACCAGTAACACTTTACACCTAAGCCAATAACATGTTTTGCCTAAGCCAGTAACACTTTAACTAACCCAGTAACACTTTTTACTTAAGCTAATAACACTTTTTACCTAAGCCAGTAACACTTTACCTAAGCCAGTAACACTTTTTACCTAAGCCAGTAACACTTTTTACCTAAACCAGTAACACTTTACACCTAAGCCAATAACATGTTTTGCCTAAGCCAGTAACACTTTAACTAACCCAGTAACACTTTTTACTTAAGCTAATAACACTTTTTACCTAAGCCAGTAACACTTTACCTAAGCCAGTAACACTTTTTACCTAAGCCAGTAACACTTTTTACCTAAACCAGTAACACTTTCACCTAAGCCAGTAACACTTTTTACCTAAACCAGTAACACTTTACACCTAAGCCAATAACATGTTTTGCCTAAGCCAGTAACACTTTACCTAAGTGAATAACACTTTACCTAAACCAGTAACACTTTACTTAAGCCAGTAACACGTTTTACCCAAGCCAGTAACACTTTTTACCTAAACCAGTAACACTTTCACCTAAGCCAGTAACACTTTTTACCTAAACCAGTAACACTTTACACCTAAGCCAATAACATGTTTTGCCTAAGCCAGTAACATTTTAACTAACCCAGTAACACTTTTTACTTAAGCTAATAACACTTTTTACCTAAGCCAGTAACACTTTACCTAAACCATGAACACTTTACCTAAGCAAGTAACACTTTTTACCTAAGCCAATAACACTTTTACCTAAGCCAATAACACTTTTTAGCTAAGCCAATAACATTTTACCTAAGCCAATAACGCTTTTTACCTAAGCCAATAATACTTTACCTAAGCCAGTAACACTTTTTACCTAAAACAGTAATACTTTTTACCTAAGTCAATAACACTTTTTACCTAAGTCAGTAACACTTTACCTAAGCCAGTAACACTTTACCTAAACCAGTAACAATTTTTACCTAAACCAGTAACACTTTTTACCTAAGCCAGTAACACTTTACCTAAGCCAGTAACACTTTTTACCTAAGACAGTAACACTTTTTACCTAAGACAGTAACACTTTACCTAAGCCAATAACACTTTACTAAGCCTATAACACTTTTTACCTAAGCCAGTAACACTTTTTACCTAAGACAGTAACACTTTACCTAAACCAATAACACTTTACCTAAGTCAGTGACACTTCACCTAAGCCAGTACCACTTTACCTAAGCCAGTAACACCTTTTACCTAAGCCAGTAACACTTTACCTAGGCCAAAAACACTTTACCTAAACCAGTAACACTTTACCTAAGCCAGTAACACTTTTTACCTAAACCAGTAACACTTTACCTAAGCCAGTAACACATTTTACCTAAGCCAGTAACACTTTACCTAAGCCAATAACACTTTACCTAAACCAGTAACACTTTACCTAAGCCTGTAACACTTTTTACCTAAGCCAGTAACACTTTTTACCTAAACCAGTTACACTTTTACCTAAGCCAGTAACAATTTTTACCTAAACCAGTAACACTTTCACCTAAGCCAGTAACACTTTTTACTTTTTTTGACTTCATTTTTTATTTTTTGAAAACCTTGGTTTTGGATAGAGGTTCAGTAACTAAAAAGTTCTGTGAACATTTTTTGTATGTGCTTATATAGAGCCCTATTCAATTGGGCAACTCGGAATTGAATGAGGCTCTGAGTGAGGTTGCAAGCTGATTTGACCAATAATTGCCGTCTTTAGGAGATAGAAAAAAATGGCAGCCGAATAAAATGGAAATTTTCTCAAACAGGATGAAAACGAGGCCGAAGCCAGTAACTCTTACCGGAAGCCAGTAACTCTTAACCAAAACAAGTAACTCTTAGCCAAAGCAAGTAACTATTAACCTAAGTCAGTAACACTAAAGCCAAGCCAGTAACTATTAACCCAAGCCAGTAACACTTAGCCAAAGCCAGTAAAACTTAGCCTAACAATGCAGGCACGCAGGACCTCACGATGAGCGCTTGAGGTTGGACAACGCCTGCAATGACTGGCAAGGCCTGTAAAGATGACTGCGGGAGAGGCTTGCGATGAGCGCCGAAAGTGCTCATTACAAATCATGAAAGTGGTGTGGGGCTAGCAATGAGCCCTGAAAGCGCTCATCGCAAGGCCCGTAAAGTAGACGGGCAGAGAGGCTCGCAATGAGAGGGGAGAGGATCACAATGAGTGCCAAAGGCACTCATTGAGAGACACGAGATGAGCGCCAAAGGCACTCAGCCCGGGGCTTGTGGTGAGCACCGAACGTGCTCAGCTTGTGTGCAAACAGCTTTATGATAGATTTGATGGTGCTCCTGGGAATCATTAAAGATTTGGATATTGTTTTGTAACCTAACCCTGACTTGTATTTCTCAACAACATTGTCCCTTACTTGTTTGGAGAGATCCTCGGTCTTCATGGCAGTGTTTGGTTACTGGTGCCGCTTGCAGCCTTTAGGGCCTTATAAAAAGGTGTGTATATGTAATGACAGATCATGTGACACTTAGACTGCACACAGGTGGACATCGTTTCACTAATTATGTGACTTCAGAAGGTAATTGGTTGCACCAGAGCTTTTTATGGGCTTCATAACACAGGGGGTGAATACATATGAACATGCTAATTTTCTGTTTTCTATTTCTATAAAATAATTTTATGTATATATTTTTCTCATTTCACTTCACCAACGTAGCCTATAGTGTTCTGATCCATCACATAAAATTCAGATTAACAAAACATTGAACTTAAGGCTGCAATGTAACCAAATATGTAAAAAGTCAAGGGGGTGAATACTTTTGCAAGGCACTGTATTGACCAAATACCTATTCAGTAGCTTAACTTGAAAAGGAAGTAGCTGTATTGGTAAGCACTCAGTTTAGATAATGTATATTAGATGAGGAAAGTAGATACATTCTTTTGAAAGTGTAAACTGAAAATTAATTATATTTGATTGTAAATGTTTATGCCCTTAATGCAACATCAGCTTACTTTTCAGCCTTGCATTAAATACTTCTCACTTGAACAGAGGGAAATGTTATCAATGATGGTAGAATTTGATTAGAACTACTTTTATTTTTCACAGAAAGCAACCACATATTCCACATTGCTTTAAAGAAATGAATGTGTGTTTTACATAAATTCAAGCTACAGAGTCTGCTGCCTTTTGACCTTGTATGTAGAGTACATTGCCCCAAGGCTAGCATACTAAATTTGAACTTTAACTGTTTTGGAATATTACACTCACGCACACATACACCAAAGCATAGTGATGCTCAGTCTGACAAACAATGGCAACAATGTGGTTTGTCGGCCAGTAGGAGATTGACCTACTTAGTCCCCTATTCAATTGAGCAATTGTTGGTTACTAGAGCCTGTAACTGATTGGCTATTCAATTGGCATCTGTTAGCGAGCTGTAAACGATCTGCGGGTTACAGGCTGAAAATCCCTGCGGTTGCCAAAATTGTAACTACCAACCCATCTAAACTTTTGATCTTTTAAGCCCAGCAATTGTCACAATCACAAATCGCTAATCAATTGCTACGATTCCTCAAGTCTGCATATGTACTTACACCCATAAATAGCAAATATAGAAGAATATTCTATGGTAACCAGATAGGACTCGCAAGGGGGTTAAACACTTGTTCGTAGCACTGTAAATGCAAATAAAATATCAATACTGCCCTTTAAAAGATGGGGAAAGCGATGAAAGACATTTGCATTAATTGCACAATAGTCTCAAGCTCGTAAATGAGCAATTACATTTTTTTTTATGTTCAATTTCCATGTCATATCAATCTAAAGAATCAATGAGTTAATTACATATCAGGCTGCCCACATGGACTAGAACAGTATCACCACTTATTTTTATTATTTTGCACATTGCAGGATTGTGAGTCCGATCGCATATCCTGCTTCTAAAGGCTAATTGATTGACGTTTAACCTCCATTTTTTACTGATGTAATGATGACGGTCTCATTTACTATTGGTTGTTTCTAAATCAGTGGTTACGGCCTTGCTTAAATGATCCTGAGCATTCTCTGAAATGCTTCTGAATTGGGGACCTACAGTAGTTTGCTAAACAGTAAAACTAAAATGAGCCAAACAAGGCAGCTTCACTATGTTATTGACATCACTGTGTTACTCGTCTAATTAACTCGTCTTTCCACCGGAACATTATAATAAAAATAACCAAAAATACTGTATCTTATTTCCTAAGTATATTTTGTGTTTGCCCCATGATAAGTTACAGTTAAAGGAACTCTGTCATCCCTAACAAGTTAATTTAGTTTTAAAAAAATGGTTATTGATTTTACTTGCATTTTTTCTGTGCAGTAAATCATTTCTAAAGTATTAAGAATTATTATTAAAATTCCTGTATGCGTATGTGCAGCTTAGTTTGCTAATGAGAGGTTCAGACTGCTTGGGAGAGGGATCTAAATGTGAGCTAACATTGCAACTCTTCATTTTGGCCAATGCAATGACAGACAAGAAAACTTGATTTTGGGGTGGCAAAGTTCATTTAAGACAGAATGAGTGCCACCTCTTTCTCCCCACTCTCTCTAGCTGTTGGTGTACCCAAGGTTCTGTCCTAGGCTCCCTCATCTTCTCCATCTATACATCCTCCCTTGGCACCTTAATAAAATAATTTGAACTTGAGTAAGCTCTTTATGCAGATGACACTCAAATAAATCACTCTCAACTAGACCAGACCTATCACTCTCTCTCTCTTCTATCACATGTTGCCAACTGCCTCTCAAAATTCTAAATCCTGACTCTAACATATACAGCCTTATTAAATTGCGATCCGGCCAACTGAATAGGGCTCTATAAAAGCACAGAGCATTTTTTTAAAATAAGTTTTTAGTTAGTGAACTTCTATCCAAAAGCAAGGTCTTCACTAACTAAAAACGATAAAAATATATGCTCTGTGCTTATATAGAGCCCTTTTCAATTGGCTGAATCACACTTTAATAAGGTTGAAAATGTTTAACAAAAATGTTTAACAACTTATCTATACCCTCATATCCATGCATTTCCCCAATCTCCATATTTACTATGCTAATTACCTTCTCCTTTAAGCCTCTCTTTCATCTCCAAGCTTTATTTATTCTGTGGAACTCATTGCCTCACTCCATAAACTATTATAGTTGTCAATCTGCGAGTTGTCGTCACGCTTGTGGGCATTAATCAGAGCAATAGTGCCTTTTCAGGGTCCCTCTAAGGGTCCTCTGTCCAGTCAGAGATGTAATTTGCCCCATTACGCTTCACCGATGGAGGATGGAAAGATTTTGAAGATGCCCATAGTCAAAACCAGTAACACTACCTAAGCCAGTAACACTTTTTACATAAGCCAGTAACACTTTTTACCTCAGCTAATAACACTTTACCTAAACCAATACCACTTTACCTAAACCAGTAAAACTTTACCTAAGTCAGTAACACTTTACCTAAGCCAGTAACACTATACCTAAGCCAATAACTTTTTTTACCTAAGCCAGTAACACTTTACCTAAGCCAATAACACTTTACCTAAGCCAGTAACACTTTTTACCTAAACCAGTAACACTTTTCACCTAAGCCAGTAACACTTTTTACCTAAACCATAGTTACATAGTAGTTACATAGTTACATAGTTACATAGGGCCTCATTCTATTAGCGGCCGCAGCCGTTGCGGGGCTGCAAGGACCGGCCGCAAGCTATTCTGCTATTCTATTCCCTTACGGCCGGGGATTCCGGCAGGCTTGCGGCCGGTGCCTTGCTATCTCTTGCGGCCGCTCGCGCCGGAGGAAAGCCTTTGATCTAAAACGGCCGCAAGAGATTTGCAATTCAATTGCTCCGGGACACCTCTCTGCAAGGCTAAAAACGAGCCGCAGCTTACTTGCAGGAAAGAGGTCTCGCTAGCACCAATTAAGCACATAAAATAGCTCAAATAAAGCCATCCTGCACTTTGAGAAGACTATAAAGGGATTTTAGGTGTTAGAAAAAATAGCACATATTTATCCTGTACTCAAATCCGTAAAATATTTTATTTTTAATATCCGTAAAATATCCATGTAAAAAATCCAGAGTGCTTGGAGCACCTCAGACACACCCACGCCGCAGCCGGAAAATAAACAGTTAATTTGAACTTGGGTTTGGGCAGATGTGCAAGCTTGAGAGTGGGTTTCTTTTAATCCTCATGTCCCCCAATATGATCCCTAGCATTTACAGAGCTGTACAGTGCAGGCTTGAATTTATTTTAGCTTTTTTATATTTCACAGCTTACGGCCGGTTCCAAGATATGCGGCCGGCCGTAAAAGGAGATCCTTGCGGGGCCGTATAATAGAATCGCGAGTTAACTGAACCCTCGCAAGGAATCGCAGCCTTACGGCCGATTTACGGCCGATAATAGAATGAGGCCCATAGTAATTAAGGTTGAAAAAAGACTTTCAGTCCATCAAGTTCAACCTGTTAAGATCTCCTCTGATCTGCAATATGCGGATTAGTTATTAATTAAATTATTGATTAAATAATTATTAATAGTATAGTATTGGAGAATGAATAAAGAGTTAGTCCATCAAGTTCAACCTTTTTAGATCTCTATTGATCTTTTTAGTTTGGACTTTTTATTATTATTGTTAATTGTTAATTATTGTTAATTGATCCAGAGGAAGGCAAACATAAAAAAAAACCCCATTGAAACTTTGCCAATTGTCTCATAATGGGAAACAAAAGCAAAATTCCTTCCTGACCCCAGAAACTGGCGATTAAATTTCTCCCTGGATCAATATTCCTTGCTAGTTATCTAGGATAGCCTTGAATGCCCTCTTTATTCAGAAATATATCTAACCCCTTTTTGAAGTTGTCTATCGAATTCGCTGTCACCACCTCCTTTGGTAGAGAATTCCACAGTTTAACCACCCTAACTGTGAAGAACCCTTTTCTTTGTTTAAGGTGAAATCTTTTTTCCTCTAACCTCAACGGATGTCCTCTTGTCAGTTGAAAATCTCTTGCTACAAAAAGTTCACTTGACAAAGCCTTATATTGACCCTGGATGTATTTAAATAACGTAATCATATCTCCTCTTAGACGCCTTTTTTCTAGCGAAAATAAGTTTAATTTTGCTAGTCTTTCTTCATAACTTAGCCCCTCCATTCCCCTTATTAGTTTTGTAGCCCTTCTCTGTACTTTTTCCAGCTCTAAAATGTATTTTTTGGGAGGTGGTGCCCAAAATTGTACTCCATATTCCAAATGAGGGCGTACTAGAGATTTCTATAGTGGCAGAATTATATCTTCTTCCCTGGCTTCTATACCCTTCCTAATACATGCTAATATTTTATTTGCCTTTGCAGCCGCTGCTTGGCTTTGAGCGCTGTTACCTAGGTGGTTGTCCACTAGTACTCCCAAATCCCTTTCAATATCTGATACCCCTAGATTTGCTCCATTAATATTATAGATTGCTTGGCTATTGTTCCTTCCCAAATGCATAACCTTACATTTATTTGTATTAAATCTCATCTGCCATTTAGCCGCCCATTTCTCTAATTTATGCAAATCCTTTTGTAGGGAAAGTACATCATTATCTGATTTTATTACCTTGCACAACTTAGTGTCATCAGCAAAAATGGAGACACTACATTCGAGTCCTACTTCAATGTCATTAATAAATATGTTAAAAAGGAGAGGACCCAATACTGAGCCCTGAGGAACCCCACTTATCACATTAGACCAATCGGAGTATGTTCCATTTACAACAACCCTTTGCTTCCTGTCTTTTAGCCAGCTCTCGATCCATGAGCAGATATTTACTGCAATTCCTGTATCCCTTAGTTTGCTCACTAGTCTTCCATGTGGCACTGTATCAAATGCCTTCGAAAAATCTAAAAAGACTACATCCACTGAGTTGCCCTGATCCAAGTTCCTACTAACCTCCTCATAAAAACTAATTAGATTGGTCTGACACGACCTTTCCTTCATAAATCCATGTTGACTGCTACCTATGATCCTGTTCAAATAGACATATTCTTGTATTCTGTCCCTTATTAACCCTTCTAAAAGCTTCCCAACTACAGAAGTGAGGCTCACTGGTCTATAATTCCCCGGATTTGCTCTAGATCCCTTCTTAAATATAGGTATCACCTCTGCTTTTCTCCAGTCATCTGGTAGAGACCCTGTAGAACCAGTAACACTTTACACCTAAGCCAATAACGTGTTTTGCCTAAGCCAGTAACACTTTAACTAACCCAGTAACACTTTTTACTGAAGCTAATAACACTTTTTACCTAAGCCAGAAACACTTTACCTAAACCAATAACACTTTACCTAAGCCAGTAACACTTTTCTCTAAGCCAATAACACTTTTACCTAAGCCAATAACACTTTTTTACTTAAGCCAATAACACTTTACCTAAGTCAATAACACTTTTTACCTAAGCCAATAACACTTTACCTAAGCCAGTAACACTTTTTACCTAAAACAGTAACACTTTTTACCTAAACCAGTAACACTTTTTATCTAAGTTAATAACACTTTTTACCTAAGTCAGTAACACCTTACCTAAGCCAGTAACACTTTACCTAAACCAGTGACATTATCTATGGCAGTAACGCTTTACCTAAGCCAGTAACTATTTTTACCTAAACCAGTAACACTTTTTACCTAAGCCAGTAACACTTTTTACATTAGCCAGTAACACTTTACCTAAGCCAATAACACTATACTAAGCCTATAACACTTTTTACCTAAGCCAGTAACACTTTTTCCCTAAGCCAATAACACTTTACCTAAGCCAGTAACACTTTACCGAAGCCAGTAATCATTTTTACCTAAGCCAATAACACTTTACCTAAGCCAGTAACACTTTACCGAAGCCAGTAACCCTTTTTACCTAAGCCCATAACTCGCAAGACCCCCAAAAAACGAACAATAAAGTAGAAAATATGTTAAAAACCTCACACACAACTCAGGGGGACAGACAGAGAGACTGTGAGTGTGGTTGCAGGCTGATTTGCCCCATAATTTCCATCTTTAGGAGATAGAAAAGAATGGCCGCCGAAAAAACTTAAATTTTCTCAAACAGGATGAAAGCTGAAGCCAGTAACTCTTAGCCGAAGCCAGTAACTCTTACCCAAAGCAAGTAACTATTAACCTAAGTCAGTAACACTTAAGCCAAGCCAGTAACTATTAACCCAAGCCAGTAACACTTAGCCAAAGCCAGTAAAACTTAGCCGAACAATGCAGGCACGCAGGACCTCACGATGAGCGCCTGAGGTTGGACGACGCCTGCAATGACTGGCAAGGCCTGTAAAGTTGACTGCGGGAGAGGCTTGCGATGAGCGCCGAAAGTGCTTATTGCGAAGCATGAAAGTGGTTCGGGGCTCACAATGAGCCCTGAAGGTGCTCATTGCAAGGCTCGTAAAGTAGACGGGCGGAGAGGCTCGCAATGAGAGGGGAGAGGATCACAATGAGTGCCAAAGGCACTCATTGAGAGACACACGATGAGCGCCAAAGGCACTCAGCCCGGGGCTTGCAGTGAGCGTTGAACATGCTCAGATTGTGTGTAAACAGCATTGCCAGGCTTAACATTTTGTTTTTAAACTTACCTTGGAAAATATATATTATTTTGTAACTTGCTAACTTGCTATTCATTGTACTTAATTCTACTTTGCAAATAATGTTATGGAAAATGCTGGAGTTTTATAAATAAAGAGTAATAATAATAATAATCATTATACATTGGTTGAAACCCAAGAATGTATATATGTGTGCATATAAAGATAGGAAATTAATACCTTCATGTGATACAAGGGCATAACCGCCTCAGGAATTAACAGATAGTAGCAGACAAGAAAACATAATGAAAGTCTACAGCAAAGATAAATTACATATAAATGGGGCAAAATATAAACCTTGTTTATTTATTTATTTTCCTTTCTAACACTTTGTCCACTATCATGCTTACTTAAACAAATTACCATATAGAAAAAAAAACACCTTTCTAAAACAGTATTGGAAAATGAAAATAGATGTAAACTGTCAGCAGATGGCAGCATTGCATGCTGCAATAACTGCTAAATTTGATACAATTTCTTCCTTTTAGAATTTCATTTAACATTAAATTTTATATATTATATAAGATAAGTTAAGATCAAATATATATATGTGTTTTATCTTGCTCTCCTTAAAAAAAAAACATTATGAGCCTTATTCAATTCAGAGGCTGCAAGTTATGGGGTATAGGCCATCAGCCCTATTACATTGTGATTCTGCAAATATAAAAGGGCTCTATATAAGCACATAGCATATTTTTTTTACAGAAGTTTTTAGTTATTGAAGACCTTGCTTTTGGATAGAATTTCACTAACTAAAAACTTATTTAAAAAAATATGATGTGTACTTAAATAGAGCCCTTTTAAATTAGCTGAATCGCAATTTAATAAGGCTGCATATGTCTGTGGGTCTGATGTGGGCCTGCAGTGTCCGCAACTTATGGTGCTATTCAATTGGCCCGAGACCGCAAGACCCAGCCCGATAGTGCTAAACCATGCTAGTGTATGTAGTATTTGCAAGCTTGAACATGATCGATTAAGCAAGGCCATAACTCCCAAGTTAGACACAGACATTGGAAACAGAGATCTTCATCATAACGTCAATGAAAAATGGAGGTTGGATTTCAAAGTCCTATCGGCTTCAATTACAAGTTACAATCGGATCCACATTCCAGATATACTGAAATATTGATAAATCTGTAAATATGATATTCTATTACATGTAAGTTCCATTATATGTATTAACACATTGATTGCCGGTATCAATATAACATGCAAATTAAACATGAAATAAAATATTTTTTTGGCAGATTTGCAAGCTTTAGAATGGTGTGCTAATAATTCTAAGACCTAACATCACTTTCATAGTTACATAGTTACATAGTAATTGAGGTTGAAAAAAGACTTTCAGTCCATCAAGTTCAACCTTTCAAGATCTCCTCTGATCAGCAATATGCAGATTAGTTGTTAATGAATTGATCCAGAGGAAGGCAAAAAAAAAAACAATCATATGCCTTTAGCCAATCACAATGGGATATACCCCATGGGGATGTATCCCATTCTTATTGGCTGAAGGGAATAGTGCCTTCTGATTGGATTAGAAATGATTGACAGGTTCATCAGCCAATCATAATAGAATATAGGGGTATATCCCATTCTGATTGACTCACACCTTGGTGCCTTCTGATTGACTGAAATTTGATTTACAGCATTTTCAGCCAATCAGAAGGCGCCATTTCCACTTTTTGAATGGAACAAACTCTACAAGCAGCAGATTTTTTTTCCAGAGGCCCAGCAGAAGAAAACTAGAAGAAGAACGTGGACATCATGGAAAGGTAAGTTTAATATTTAGAATGTTTAGATTTGATGTTGTGTTTTATTTCTGTACTAATTTTATGTTTCTTTTTTCGTAGCTGTTCGAACTGTGGCCAGAAAACCATCATCACTGAAGGGGCATTTGGGCAAGGTAAGTGGTCTTATTTATTCCATTTTAGGTGAGATTTAGAATTTTTAATGTATGTAGTTAGGGTATTGATGTATGTAGTTAGGGGTTACATGTATGCAGGTAGGGGTTAATGTATGTAGTTAGGGGTTATATTGAATGTATTTATGGGTTAGTTGAATGTAGTTAGGGAGTAAATGTAATGTAGTTAGGGGGTTAATGGGATGTATTTAGGGGTTAATGGAATGTAGTTAGGGTTATATTTTATATAAATGTATTAAATGTATATATTGTATTGCTGGGTGTGGGTTTTGTGTATTTATTCTGGTATTTTATTTTTATTAGGTGAGTAGTTCTTTTTTGTTTTCTGTAGTGGTGGGGTGTTTTTATTTTGTGTAATGTTATTTTTTTATTTTTTGTAATGGTGCTCTTTTTCTATTTTGTGTAATTTATGTTTTTTAGTTTTTGTAATTAGTGGGTTGTGGGATTAATAGGAGGTTAGTTATGTGGTGAAGGTGTTAATAGGTTAGGGTAGGTGTTAGGTAGGTAGGGGTTAATGGGTTAACGTAGATGGGGTTAATACAATAGGGAGGTAGGGGATTCATTAGTTAGAGGGGTTTAGTTTAGATGTAGTGGTTTATTGGGGCGGATAGTGTAGTGTAGTGTTTGCACCTACTGTCATTAGGGTCCTGAGTTTTATTTGTCCCATGACGGTCTTCAAAGGCCCTTATGTGACTCATAGGGTTAAATAGGTCTAGATGGGTTTACATTGGCCTAGATGGGGGTAAAATAGGTCTAGATGGGTTTAAATATGCCTAGATGGGGTTAAATAGTCACAGTTAGGGTTAAAGGTGGACAGTTGGGGTTAATGGGGTTTAGTTAAGGCTAATGGGTTAATGGGGTATGATTAGGGTTAAAAGTATAGTGCTTAGACTTGGTGTCACGAGGGTCCTGGATGACCCTCATGGCACTTATAGGGTTAACCTAGGGCTTAATAGTGTCCTATAAGGGTCTATATAGACCCCTATTGAACTGAGGGGGGTAATTTTAGTCTCAGGGGGCTATATATTGACCCCCATAGGTGATGAGGTTACATAGAGGCTTATGGGAGCCTGTCAACCAACGACTTGCTGTGCTGGTGATCAGCAGCATGATTTTATCGGCCAATGGATATTTATACTTAGAAGTTTACTGTCTGGATATATTTTTTGACCTAAGATAAGTAACAAAGTGATATTTCTATATGGATACATAGTTACATAGTTACATAGGGGCTCATTCTATTATCTCCCCTTTCGGCCGTCGTATATCTTGCAACCAGCCGTAAGCTCAGAAATCTTTAAACGCAAAAATAAATTCAAGACGGCACTGTACAGCTCTGTAAATGCTAGGGATCATAATGGGGGACATGAGGATTAATAGCAACCCCCTCTCAAGCTTGCACATCAGCCCAAATCCGAGATTACATGAACTGTTTATTTTCCGGCTGCAGCGTGGGCGGGTCTGAGGTGCTCCAAGCCCTCTGGACTTTTTACATGGATATGTGACATAAATTAAAAATATATATATTTACGGATTTGAGTGTAGGGGAATGTTGTGCTATTAATGCTAACACCTACAATCACTTTATAGTCTCATAAGAGTGCAGGATGGCTTTATTTTGGCTTTAAAATGTGCTTAATTGTGTGCCTGCGGGAACTTTTTTCTGCAAGTAAACTGCGGCTCGGTTTTAGCCTTGCAGAGAGGTTTCCCGGAGCAATTGAATAGCAACCGGGGCTTTCTTGCGGCCGAAACTCTTGTGGCCGTTTAAGATCAAAGGCTTTCCTCCGGCGCGAGCGGCCGCAAGGGATAGCAAGGCGCCGGCCGCAAGCCTGCCGGAATCCCCGGACGGAAGGGAATAGAATAGCCGAATAGTTTGCGGCCGGTCCTTGTGGCCCCGCATCTCCTACGGCTGTTAATAGAATGAGGCCCATAGTATTTAAGGTTGAAAAAAGACTTTCAGTCCATCAAGTTACACCTTTTAAGATCTCCTCTGATCTGCAATATGCGGATTAATTATTAATTAATCAGTTATTTATTTATTTATTTATTTTCTTTTTTTATTTTCTTTTTAATTATTAATTAATCCAGAGGAAGGCAAACAGAAAAAAACAAACAAGCGAGACTTTGTCTCAAAGGTAAAAAAAAATAAAAAAATGAATTTCTTCCTGACCTCTGATACTGGCAATCGGATTTCTCCCTGGATCAATACTGTCGCTCTAATTATCCATGATAACCCTGAATTCCCTTTTTAATTAGAAATAAATCCAGTCCCCTTTTAAAGTTATCTATCAAATCCGCTGTCACCACCTCCTCTGGTAGAGAATTCCACAGATTAACCACCCTTATTGTGAAGAACCCTTTTCTTTCTTTAAGGTGGAATCTTTTTACTTCTAACCTCAAGGGATGTCCTCTTGTCAGTTGAAAACCTCTTGGCACAAAAAGCTCCCTTGACAAATCTTTATACTGACCCTGGATGTATTTATATAAGGTAATCATATCTCCTCTTAGACGCCTTTTTTCTAGAGAAATTAAGTTTAATTTGGTTAGTCTTTCTTCATAACATAGCCCCTCCATTCCCCTTATTAGTTTTGTTGCCCTCCTCTGTACCCTTTTCAGCTCTAAAATGTCCTTTTTATGAAGTGGTGCCCAAAATTGTACTCCATATTCCAGATGAGGGCGTACTAGAGATTTGTATATTGGCAGAATTATATTTGCTTCCCTGGCTTCTATACCCTTCTTAATACATGCTAATATTTTATTTGCCTTTGCAGCTGCCGCTTGGCTTTGAGCACTGTTACTTAGGTGGTTGTCCACAAGCACTCCCAAATCCCTTTCAATATCTGATACACCTAGATTTGCTCCATTAAGATTATAAATTGCATGGCTATATTTCCTTCCCAGATGCATAACTTTACATTTATTCATATTAAATCTCATCTGCCATTTAGATGCCCATTCCTCAATTTTATGTTAATCTCTTTGGAGGGAAAGCACATCACTATCTGATTTAATTACCTTGCACAACTTTGTGTCATCAGCAAAAATGGAGACACCACACCCCAATCGTACCTCTAAGTCATTAATAAATATGTTAAAAATGAGAGGACTTAATGCTAAACCCTGAGGAACCTCACTTACCACATTAGTCCAATTGAGTATGTTCCATTTACAACAACTTTTTGCTTCCTGTCTTTTAGCCAGCTCTCAATCCATGAGCAGATATTTACTGCAATTTCTGTATCTCTTAGTTTGCACAATAGTCTCCCATGTGGTACTGTATCAAAAGCCTTTGCAAAATCCAAAAAGACTACATCCACTGAGTTGCCTTGATCCAGTGTTCATACTAACCTCCTCATAGAAACTAATTTGATTTGTTTGACATGACCTATCCCTCATAAAGTTGATTTGTTAGAATAGGATTTAGTCATATCCAATCTAGATCTCAATGGTCTACGATGATTATAGTTATGGGACCATTCGAACACATTTCCACTTGCAAAGCCTTTTACATCTCTATTAAATGTTTGTCTTTTAGATCTAGAAATGTTTAAAAAAAATTCTTATCTAGATAAGATTTGATCTTTGCATACATCCTTTTAAATTGTTCAATGTTCTCAAATATTTTCAATTCCTTAGTAAGTTTAATTATTTCTTTATCCAATTCATTGAGTATTTCTGTTTCATAATCTGTTAGAATTTTTAGTAATGATTCTGAACAACTTGTTATGGTCTGTTCCCATTTTTCTATGATATGGAACAAAAAACTTGGAAAGATTTTTATACATAAGCCTCAAGGTACTATTATGACCCTCATTCAATTGCAACTTGGCCAATTGAATAGGGGTCTAAATAAGCACATAACATATTTTTTTTAAAGAAGTTTTTAGTTAGTAAATATCTATCCAAAAGAATATTTAAAAAATATTTTAAAAAAATATGCTATGTGCTTATTTAGAGCCCTATTCAATTGGCAAAATTGCAATTGAATGAGGGCCTATATGTTTAGCTAAATATTGTTCATGAGTCATTCTGTTCCAAAAGGCTCCCAATTGTTTTTTAGTAATATTTGTAGTTTTCTTAAGCCTTCTGACCAATTGTCATTATGAGAATCATCTATATCAGTCCCAAAAGTCTTTTCTATATCTTCCATTCTCTTAGTATGTCTAGAGCGATAATCTAACTCTAGATCTATATCCATATTGTAAAGAAAATAACTTTAGAAGGAAAACTCAGAGTGCTATTATAAATAGCTCATATGCAATATTAAATTTAGAAAAGGAGTAACCTTCTAAGTAAGGGCAATATTTCCAATAACATCAAATTACATAATCCATAGAAATAAACCAATTAAAGAGTGTAAATAAACATATATTTTAGAGAGAGAAAAATAGACACTCCACTTAATTGTCAACCCTTATATATAAATTAAAGAAGATATAATCATGATAATTAAAAGATCAATTTATTTTCATTATTAAAATAAACAACTGCACTTAAAATATTAAAAATAATTATATTACATTGCCACACCTTATCGTCTGTTAGTAAAGAAAAGTGGTTACTATACTAGATAATAGGGATATAGTATAGATGACAGTACAGTATTGTCCAAAAAAAATAAAAAATACTGAGAATGGAGAACAGAAAGCCGACTAATGTATAATCTCTAAAGGTTGTATTAAAGAGCTGTGTTAAAGTGCTAAGTGCTAAAGTTGATAACAAATTTAAGTGTTACCAAATAATTGGAAGAATCCAATTATACGTGAAAGTGCATATAGAAAAACAGTTCTGCAGACCCAATATAATTACACAACATTGAATAATAACTTTTTTATACATTTATAGGTAACCCCATTATAGATACATACATCGTTTGTAATATACGAAAATAAATAAGCAATTAATGTGTCTCTATTTATATTCAGCTTAAACAACAATTAGAATTAATATGTCAATTTGATTTTTTTTGTAAATATCACTTCATTGCTTATCTCAGTCCAACAAATAAATCCAGACAGTAAACTTCTGTAATAATATATGTATTAGAGGGTATAAGGGAGGAATTAACAACCCATAGGGGGAGATGTTTTTTTTTATCAACTTTAGCACTTAGCACCTTAACACAGCACTTTAATATACCCTATAGATATTATATATTAGTCGGCTTTCTGTTCTGCATTCTCAGTATTTTTTATTTTTTTGTGGACAATACTGTACTGTCATCTATACTATACTTCTATTATCTAGTATAGTAACCACTTTTGTTTACTTACAGTTACAGACAATAAGGTGTCGCAATGGAATATAATTATTTTTAATATTTTAAGTGCCGTTGTTTATTTTAATAATGAAAATAAATTGATCTTTTAATTATCGTGATTATATATTCTTTAATTAATATATAAGGGTTGACAATTAAGTGCAGTGTCTATTTTTATCTCTCTAAAATATAGTCTGTATAGACCCCCATGAGTGATGAGGTTACATAGAGGCTTATGGGGGTCTGTATAGACCCCCATAAGTGATGGGGTTGCATAGAGGTATATGGGAGTCTGGATATACCCCCCATAAGTGATGGGGTTAATTAGGGGCTCATAATGTCTTTAGTTAGAGTCCCATTAATGATGGGGTTCATTTTAGGACCAGCGGGTGGGGTTAATTGGTGGCTCATGGGGCTCTGTTCAGAGTCCTATTAATGATGGGGTTACTTTTAAGACCCACGGCGGGAAATGTAAAATTTTAAAGTGCTGCAGGGGTCCCGATCGAGACCCCTACAGCAAGTGGTTAATGTGGGGACACTGCAGGGGTCCTGAAGGGATCCCCTGCATTATGGGGTTAATGTGGGGACTCTGCAGAGGTCCCGATGGGGACCCCCAGCATTGGGGGGTTTAATGTTAGGTACAGCGGAGGTACTTACAGTACTCCCACGGCTTGTGATAACCGCGGCAGGGAATTTAATATTTGTAAATGCTGCATGGGTCCCGACCAGGACCCCTGCAGCAAGGGGTTAATGAGGGGACACTGCAGGGGTCATAATCGGGACCCCTGCATGATAGGGTTAATGTAGGGACACTGAAGCAAGGAAGGCTTGATTGGGAGCAGTGGGGAGGCTACATAAGGACTCAACAAGTCCTTGCAGCTCCTCCTTGCTGTAAGTAAGCTGCGTGTCGATTTGAGCCATTTCTGGGCTTGACGGGAGGGTGATTGTGATCGATTTGTTTTTTTTTTGCAGCCAATATTTTTGCCCCCGCGTGAGATCAAAGGCTTTGATGGAAGTAAGCTGCGATTGTGCTCATTGCAAGGGATCGCAGCTAGATGGCCGTAAGCCGCCAGAGGTCGCCATTAGAATAGCTAAGTAGCTTGCGGCAGCCTCTTGCAGCTACTTTTTTCCAAATCGTAGGGTTAGAATGTGGCCAAATATATGGATACATTCCAAGATCTTTATTATATTTAAACTAGCGACTTGCCCGTCAAAAAATGACGGTCAATCAAATTTAAATGTTGTGAATATGAAACATTCGTTCAACATTTTGTTAACAATACTAACACTTTTCAATACATATTTATAACTGAGTAACTGCAGACTTTATTAACTTAGAGTAAGTACATTTTTTTAACAATAACATGCTTTTTATCATTTGTAACATATTTGTTAAACTCTTGTTAAACTAAATTAGCATTGAATCCAGAGGAAGGCAAACAATAAAAAATCTCTATTGAAA
Source organism: Discoglossus pictus (assembly GCA_027410445.1). Lineage (NCBI taxonomy): Eukaryota > Metazoa > Chordata > Amphibia > Anura > Alytidae > Discoglossus > Discoglossus pictus. The sequence goes on along the minus strand of CM050164.1, from coordinate 193,555,853 downwards.
CTTGTCCAATTGTATCAAAGAGGGAAAAAAAATAATTCCTTCCTGACCCCATTAACTGCCTATCGGATTTCTCCCTGAATTAATACTTTGGCCCTCATTCAATTGCAATTTGGCCAATTGAATAGGGCTCCAAATAAGCACATAACATATTTTTTTAAAGAAGTTTTTATTTAGTAGGCATCTATCCAAAAACAAGGTTTTCACAAACTAAAAACTTCTTTAAAAAAAATATGTTATGTGCCTATTTAGACCCATATTCAATTGGCCAAATCTCAATTGAATGAGGGCCTTTGTCTTTAAATAATACATTTCCAATTATTATTAAATACTTCAACTTTATACTAACAATACATATTTGACTATACCACATATATATTTACCAAACTTTTTTAAACATTCCAAAAACACATATTTAACATCTGAAATTGTAACTTCAAACAATAACATTTAACTCTTGAAAATTATGAAAAAATCAGTGAATTGTTTTGTGGGGCCAATCATGTAAATATAAAACTTTGGACCCATTTCAATCTGTTTAAGGATATTTTACTGTTGTTTTTTCAATTTTTTTTTGTTTTTTTCATTTAGTCCATTCTGCAAATATCACATATATTTTCATAAGTGAAATAGTGATCCCCTATTTAAAGAGTCCCAGAGTACTTTAATTTAGTAGTGGAAGTCAAACCACTGTTCTCTATGTTTTTTTGTCCATTCTTTAGATGTTTTACGTGAAATATTGTTTTTGTGCAATCATATTGAGTCCCATAAAATGTTAGCATTAAAATTAAACCATTGTCCTCTATCTTTCCAACACCTCATAGTAGACAATAATTTTGGTGTAAACACATCCATCGTCCAATAAATGACCTTGAGTTCCGTTTTCTTCAACATGCACTTTAATTTCTTTTGGATTAGTGCACCTTGAAAAAGCCACATAGAGTTGTCCATGTGCAAAAACTGGTTCCTTTAAAAAAAATCACAACTGACTTAAAAGTTTGTCCTTGGGATTTATTGATGGTCATAGCAAATGCCATGATAACTGGAAATTGTCTCTGTTGAAGGACAAAGGACAAACCACTCTAAATCAATTCTTGGTATAAAAACGCATTCACCTTTATGGGTACCAGTTATAATTTCTGCATGTATAAAATGATCTTTTAACTCATGCACAATTAATCGGGTCCCATTACAAAGTCCTTTTTTTGGATTCATATTTCGCAATAACATAACAATTGCACCTTTTTTTCAATTGTAAAATATGTGGGGGCATTCCAGATGGTGTTAACGAATTAATAAATTCGATACTAAAATTCGATTCACTGTCTTTATCATCTGACAGAATAGAATCTGCACTGTAATAATTCTTTTGTTGTGCATTGATGTATTTTAAAATTTCGTTATTTACATTCAAGGCATCGATATTTTTTGATGTTAATATTACTTTGTTTGCAATGTCTGTGTAATCCTCAATATTAAGAGTGTTTAGAAATATGGCTGATATGAGTGATTCATTGCAAACCATTTCTGATGGAATTTCAATGGTATCATTTGGTAATTTAATGAGCCAGTCATTGTATTTATTTTGGCCTTCAGATCTCATATTTAATTCTAATTTGAGATGTGTAAATATTTGCCACAGTTTACTGGTCTTGATACATGTTTCAATGATCTCTGTTCTATTTCCGTGTGGCACAACAGGTAATGTTTGCCTAAAATCGCCTCCTAACAGCATCACATTTCCACCAAATGGCAACTTATTATCCATCACTTCTTTTAAGAATCTGTCAATACATTGCAGTGCATGACATGACATCATTGTTGCCTCGTCTATGATAATTAGTTTAGTTAGTTTGAATTTTTTTGCTTGTATGGAATTGAGTCGAATATCTGACACTGATGTTTCCAAAATGGGAACTGGCAGCTTAAATCCACTATGCACAGTTCTACCACCATCTAACAAAAGTGCAGCAATTCCAGTTGTTGCAAATGGCATAGCTATCTGACCCTGTGATCGAATATAACTCATCAAACAATTGTACAGATAAGTTTTTCCTGATCCACCTGGTCCGTCTAGATAGAAATACCGGTCTTTGACCATTTCATCATCTGTAGCATTTGTGATGGCATGAAATGCTTCTAACTGTAAATTATTTAAAGTTGCCAGTTTTTCTTGGGTTTTTTGTTTTTGAAGCTCAGTGTCATAATCATCAAAATTGATGTCATCTATAAGTCCTGGATCTGGTAAAACTTGCACAATTTAATCCATGAGCCAACAATATTTCTTGGATTTCCATCAATGTTTTTAACAGAGCTATTGGTTCTCTGTAACGTTTCAAGAAATCTTCTGACATGTTTAATTTAAATGTTTCCCACAAAGTGAAAGCATCAGGTACATTGCAAAATATACAAATGAATGCAAATTGTTGTCTCATTTGCTTAGGCATTTGACATAGTGCTGCTTCTTCCAGACACCTCTCCCATTCTGTATCATCAGCTATGAAATTTTGATGTCTTGCAGCTAATAGGAATGTATCATAAACTATGTCATTCACTGTACGTAAATGCTCAAAACTCTGTGCACCGGGAACATGTAGCAGAAGTAATCTTAAGCTGAAACGTTCAATGTCCCTTGGACTGACGGTATAAATGCGTGGTATGATTTTATGTGTATCTCTTCTTCATTGTCGCCATAGACCATTTACAAATACATAGTGATATGGTATCTCTATGTATAAAAATTGTCTGGCCTGCGTATCCTGACAGTTTAATGTAAACCACGCAGTAAGTGTGCTATCTCTGTCTTCACTTTGATATAACGCAGTTCTTTCATTTCCTTGAGTAAAGCAAACCAACTGACTTTGAGGCAAATGTACAGCTAAACTATAGATAGCATGTGACCGATCATGCATCTCAAATTTCAAAAGGCGCCACATTGCTTCAGGAGCACTCACATACCGAGCATCTAAATAATTTGATAGTTCATCATGTAAAATTGGATTTTCGTTTTCATTTCCAGCACCATGTACAACAACAGTAGATGCATCATATCCTTTGTATATATATTTATACACATACTTAATTGATTTAATCGAAGTGCAAGCTTCCACATTGATGTGTGCATTGTACTTGATGAGCAAATGTGGATTGTATGGAACGACAAATCTATTATCAACCTTTTGGCCACGGATAATAGCTGTTTGTCCTTGTGTTCTTTTATACAAAGGATATTCATCACAATTTGCATAAGTTTGGATTTGAAATTGTTTTGGAAATTCTTTTGTATATTTTTTATTTTCCATACATGGGGCCTCATTCTATTAGCGGCCGTAAATCGGCCGTAAGGCTGCGATTCCTTGCGGGGGTTCAGTTAACTCGCGATTCTATTATACGGCCCCGCAAGGATCTCCTTTTACGGCCGGCCGCATATCTTGGAACCGGCCGTAAGCTGTGAAATATAAAAACTCAAAAAATAAATTCAAGCCGGCACTGTACAGCTCAGTAAATGCTAGGGATCATATTGGGGGACATGAGGATTAAAAGGAACCCACTCTCAAGCTTGCACATCAGCCCAAACCCAAGTTCAAATTAACTGTTTATTTTCCGGCTGCGGCGTGGGCGGGTCTGAGGTGCTCCAAGCACTCTGGACTTTTTACATGGATATTTTCCGTATATTAAAAATAAAATATTTTACGGATTTGAGTATAGGATAATTATGTGCTATTTTTTCTAACACCTAAAATCCCTTTATAGTCTTCTCAAAGTGCAGGATGGCTTTATTTGAGCTATTTTATGTGCTTAATTGGTGCTAGCGGGACCTCTTTCCTGCAAGTAAGCAGCGGCTCGTTTTTAGCCTTGCAGAGAGTTTTACCGGAGCAATTGAATTGCAAATAGGAATTTCTTACGGCCGAAACTCTTGCGGCCGTTTTAGATCAAAGGCTTTCCTCTGGCAAGAGATAGCAAGGCACCGGCCGCAAGCCTGCTGGAGCCTCCGGCCGTAAGGGAATAGAATAGCCGAATAGCTTGCGGCCGGTCCTTGCGGCCCCGCAACCGCTGCGGCCGCTAATAGAATGAGGCCCATGGTGAATTAGGATTCATCTCTCCACATGGGCCATGAATCATTCTATGTGTAACAATCTCCCGAAGTTTTGTATATTTTTCTTGGTCTGGCAATTGTGCGGAAATTACTGAATCTACTCTCTCTGCAGTCTTCAACTTATCTTTTTCCTGCAGTATGAAAAGTATGTGAGCATGTGGCAATCCTCTTTTTTTGAAATTCAATGGTGTAAACAAAAGCCACACATTGTCCAAATAAGTGTGCTTTAGTGATATCATGTATTAATGAATTGAGTTTGATTTTGAATACTCTTGCCACTAAATCTGGTCGGTCAGAAGTAGTTTGTCCCAGATTCATATTTTCCTTGATCTCTGGCCAATTGTGGATTACACGTGAATGTAATAAATAAATCTGGTTTTCCAAATTTTGTAACAATAGCCATGGCATCATTATACCTTTCTCGCATATTGCGAGGAGATCCTTGGAAAGAGGATGGAAAAATAATTGCTCTTCCATATGGAATGTCTCTGTTGGAAGCTAAATCTGCCACATAATCCATTAATCCACAATACTGTTCTACTCGTAATTTATTTTGTTGATATTTAATAAAATTTTGATTATTGGCTTCAACTTGTAAATATGAATCAATAATCCATTGTTGAGTGAGTTTTCCTCCATGTAAAATTGGATTAAAATAATCACGGATAGCAGTTTGTGCCACTTTATAGTCCAGCATGGAAATATTAGATCTAATACGAAGTTTAGTATTGAAAAACCTTTCCAATTGGAATTTTGGTTCCCATCCTGGTTCCCCATTTGGAAAGAAAATAGGATATGTCATTGGATCTAAATTACAGCTTAATATATTGATGTTGATAAATGGTTGTTCTTCATTGCGTGGATATATTCTAATATCCTGCTGAAAAGGTGGTTCACCATCTTCATTTTTAAACACCATGGCAACCTCATTTACAGTAGGTAAATTAAATCTTCTTTGATCAGTTTTGCGATCTCTTTTTAACACCATATTGACTCTTGGTGTAGGCAATTGATGTCTTTCAGCATGTTCCTGTTGTTCTTTTTCAAGCTGTGCTAATTGTTTGTATGCTTGACTATATGGGGTTTTTTGCATAATTTTTTCCAGCTGTTCAAAGACTATGCGCAAGCACTGTCTATTTTCTGGAAGTGTCATTCTTTGTTCCACAGCTTCCATCGTATCTAAGGCATATAACTGTGCATATTTCCTTTGCTGTCCTTCTTGTGGGTGTAATTGTGAAGTTCGGTGGAATATTTGACCTTGAACTCTGAAACAGTAAGGACCATGTCCTGGTACATTTTCTGCTAATGTTGCACCCATTGAAGCAAATGAAAGTGCACTGTTATAAAACCTTATGTTTTGTTTGACATTACTATAATTTGGAAATGTTGGATCACTCATAATGCATTCTAAATAATATGGAAATGGGTGTCTTAGTGGAAGTTTCACCTTTCCTTTCTGACAGCAACTAATGAAATTTCCGTCAGTAGGTCTTTCCTTTATAAAATGATAGGCCCCACAAAACTGACAAACCACATTAAGTAACCCACAATAATGAGTATCTACTTGTACTGCAGTAGTAAACACATTATCATGCATTTCTTCAACATAGATATCAGACCCACATTCTATATGTACATTTTTTTCTTGTGTGTCTACATTTAAATCATTCTGCAAATTAGAATCATTGGACAATGGTTCACAGAGATGTTTTTGTTTACTTTTACGTTTCTTGGAAGCCCCAACACACTCACTTGCGGCTTTCTTACTCATCTTTCTTTTATTTAAAAGTCTCCGTCGATCTTCTTCTCGCAAGCGTTGTGAAGTTTCCGGTTTCTGAGCATCTCTCCACCTTTGCTTCCTTTCCCTTGCCAATCTTCTTTTGCGTTCAATTTTGTCTTCTCCATTCTCCGCCATTTTAATCTGTAATTGTAAATAGAGATGTAATTATTGTTTGTTCTTTGTTTTGTATACATTTTTTTTTCATTTTGTACTGTTCGATTAAAGTAGAGGAATAAACTAATAAAACATTTTCAATCGTTGCACTTTAGTCTGAAAGAAATGAAACCATTTTTCAAAATATTTTATTGACATATATGAAATCGGAAATAGCTGCACATATCTATCTTTATATTATTAATTCTTCAATGACATTCCTTCTTGATTGAATTCACAGCATACCATCCTTTATTTTTTTTTGCAAGAGTTGGAAGCTTCTTATTTTCTTTAAATATTATTATTAATTAGTATTGTCTTTTCAACTTTTTTCAAGTTTTGACTAAATATCATAAATTAATGACTCAATAAGTACTATCAATTTTCAATAAATTTAAATTTTCACCAAATATATATTATATAGCCTTTTTCTATTCATCACTACAAAATTAAATTTTATACCTATGAGGATGATGTTGATGTTGTTCAAAGGCTGCAAACGTCACGCTGTCTGTTTATTCCCTTGCAGATCCAAATAAACTGTAAAATCAAATAGATAATATTTTTAAACTTTTGCTTCATCAATATCATTAAATGAACATCAACAGACATATATTTGGCTACATTAAAAACCTAAAATCATATTTTTTAATATTTTGCTGTAGTAATATAATTCAAATTCTGTACCTGTCAAAATGATCCTTATGATGTTCAATGTGTGCAAACGTCACTATCTCTGGTCATTCAGCTAGAGTACACTGCAATTATACAAAATAGTAAAATTAATGTATAATATGTTACTTCATCTGTATTAATCAATGAGGCTTAACATACCTATTTTTGCATATATTAAAAACATGAAATAAATATATCAATCAATCAGCATGAACACACATATGAAAGCATAGATTATAAACATACACTCAATATTACTGTTAGTCTTTAAATAAGAATCAATTAATCTGTATTAATCTTAAATTAATGTCTGACTAAATATAACGTCAAGACATAAGCATGTTCCCTTTATTTATTTTTTTAGTGGTATTTTAAAATGAGTATGTTACAACTGAATTCTTAAAATAATGTACATTACTAATGAACTAAGAATCAATTAATGTTCATTAATATTAAAGTAATGTGTGACTAAATCTAACATTAACATGTAAGCATAAGTATATAGGCTTTAAATTTTTTTTTTGGTTTATATTATACAAAATATATAAAAACTGAATTATTTAAATAATGTACATACTTTAATAATTAATTAATCAACATGTTCCTTTTTTTATGCACATTCTTAAACGTTAACCTTTTTTAATATTAATGATTAGTAATGATACATTATAAATGTTATTTACAATTCTTTCCCACAGGTAATCACGATATATACCCCAAAAAATATTAAATTAATATACATTAATAATTAATTAATAAATCTTAATAAATTCTGCTTTTTTATTCACATTCTTAATCGTTAATTAATTTTGATATTAATCATTAATTAATTAATTAATGTACATTATGAATGTTATTAACAATTGGTTCACACAGGTAATCACAATATATCACAAAACAATTCTTAAACTAATGTACATTAATAATTAATGAATCAATGTGTTCCTAATTAATTAATGTACATTATGAATGTTATTAACAATTGTTTCACACAGGTAATCACGACATACAACAAAATAATTCTTAAATTAATGTACATTAATAATTAATGAATCAATGTGTTGCTTTTGTATTGACATTCTTAAACGTTAACTAATTTTGATATTAATGATAAATTAATTAATCTACATTATGAATGTTATTAACAATTGTTTCACACAGGTAAGCACAATATTATTTTTCTATTAATTAAATTTCTTATTTCTTATTTATTAAGTAAATACCAATTTATTAATTAATAATTATAAATGATATATTTACCTTTTTAAATGTAATAATGCTGAAGCAGTATACTGAAGAGCTAACAATCTCTTGAGATTTCCCGGCATCAGAAAACATCCAGTCAGACTGTCATCACCTGAGGAGAAAGTATCAGTTATGTGTGAAGTGTGCCCTATATGTAGGCTTTGTGCGCGAGACAAATGCATTGTTTTAGGCGGGAAATCTGCAGTTGCGCAAGCCAAATGCGTTGTTTTCGGCGGGAAATCCTATGTGGCGCGAGACCAAGGCGGGAAATCTGTGTTAATGCATAAATCGGTAATATCGTTTCGTAAAATGTACTCGCTACTGTCTTTTTACTCATTGTGCGGTTAATCCGCATCCTTTATCTCGTGGTTTTTCGAACACATACGTCTGTGGCTGTGTTTTACGCATTTCGTAGTAGTATAGCCTCGTTTTCATTTTTTTTCGGCGGCCATTTTTTTCTCGCTTAGCCGATTTTCGATCTTTGTAACTCGGCTAAATCGATGTAAATTGCAGTTCCAACTCACTTCCAGACGTCCTGCCTGGTTCCCCATGCTGTAAGTGACCTTATTGTTTTTGTTCCGCTGCTTATCTCTTCATTTTTTTCACCTTGTATTTTTTTTCTAAGTGCTACGATTTAATGGCTCGCCTTGCCATGCGAGGCTCGCCGGGCGATCGCAAAGTCGTACGACCGGCAAAGTGGTACGATTTAACTGCTCACCTCGCTGCGCGAGGCTCGCCGGGCGAAGGAGCGGAGGCCGGAGCAGGTAAGTGAGGGGAGGGGGGGTATTTAGAGGGGTAGTATGAGGGGGTTTAGAATGAGGGGAGGGGTTGAGAGTGAAGAGGGAGGTTGAGGTGGGGGTTGAGGACGGGGGATGAGGAGGGAGGTTGAGGAGGGAGGTTGAGGATGAGGAGGGAGGATGAGGAGGGGGGTTGAGGAGGGGGTTGAGGATGAGGGGTTGAGGTTGAGGAGGGAGGTTGAGGAGGGGGTTGAGGATGGGGGGTTGAGGTTGAGAAGGTGGTTGATGATGAGGGGTTGAGGTTGAGGAGGGAGGTTGAGGAGGGGGTTGAGGATGAGGAGGGGGCCTGAGGATGAGGAGGGGGCCTGAGGATGAGGAGGAGAGCTGAGGATGAGGAGGGGGGCAGAGGAGGAGGGGGGCTGAGGATGAGGAGGGAGGTTGAGGATGAGGAGGTGGGTTGAGGGGGGGGTTGAGGAGGGAGGTTGAGGAGGGAGGTTGAGGATGAGGAGGGAGGAGGAAGAGCGAGGATGAGGAGGGGGGTTCAGGTTGAGGAGGGGGTTGAGGATGGGGGGTTGAGGATGGGGGTTGAGGTTGAGGAGGGAGGTTGAGGAGGGGGTTTAGGATGAGGAGGGAGGATGAGGATGAGGAGGGAGGTTGAGGATGAGGAGGGAGGTTGAGGTTGAGGAGGGGGTTGAGGATGGGGTTGAGGATGGGGGGTTGAGGATGAGGCAGTTGAGGATGAGGGGGTTGAGGAGGGAGGTTGAGGATGAGGAGGGATGATGAGGAGGGAGGTTGAGGATGAGGAGTGGGGTTGAGGGGGGAGGTTGAGAATGAGGAGGGGGGGAAAGAGACACAGGGAAGGGAGAGGGGGGAAGAGACACAGGGAAGGGAAAGGGGGGAAGAGACACAGGGAAGGGAGAGGGGGGGAGAGACACAGGGAAGGGAGAGGGCAGAAGGCTTATACTCGAGTCACTCATTTTACCCAATATTTTGTGGTAAAATAGGTGCCTCGGCTTATACTCGGGCCAGCTTATATACGAGTATATACAGTAGCTATTACATGTAGCCTGTATGTATGTTAGGTTACCTGCTCTGCATATTATTTTACTAAAATGTTATTACATGGCTCCTGTATATGTTCTTGGAAACCTCTGCCAGTGCTCGTAATGAGCCACATCCTTACGTATAAACGCAATCTTCCGCAAGAGCAGCTACACCCTTAAAAGAACACTTATGGGGCACATTAGGATCAGAGTACTAGAAAAAGAAACATCCTAAAGAAGCATATTATAGGTCACTAATACAAAAAAAAGCCTACACATCTTAAATCACAAAATAAGCCTTTCTAATGATTAACTCAGCCTTCTACAAGAGATACTAAATAACAATAACATAAATTATAATATCAGTTACAAATACCTGCTCACACAATTAAAGACAGACACCTAGTTAATGATAAGTCACATTTGCATAATACACAGGCCCAGGACTTAACACCAATTCTGTCTTAGCATTAAATATGTATCCCCTGACATAAATACTATGTAAAGTATGTAAAATTAACATATAATGTGATATGTCTCAACTACAATGTTCATGGGCAATGATCATAAGCCTCATCAATGTGTTGGAAATCAGTATGTGATTTCTAACACCTTATGACATAATTTTTAATACACTGGTGGTGAAGTCAGTACAATGAGAACTGCCAGAAGAATTTACATTGTTTTGTTCATGTTTCAAATATGCTGTTTTAGAGTGTAAAAATATTATAGTGTTTACTTTAATGCTTAAATTATTAAATGCAATACTGCAATGAAAGCTACAATTTCTGTTTTTGCTTATCTGCTATTACTGGTAGAGTGAGACCATGGATTATTATTGTTATTATAGTTTATTTGTAACACGCCAACATATTCTGTAGCGTTATACAAGGGTTAAGTTCAAGGCAAAACAATATTAACACATTGCAAAAAATGGAGGGCCCTGTCCTTGAGCTTAGAATCTAGTGTGATAAGTGCTTTCCTAAAGCACCATGCACGACTGAAAACTTGCAAACTTACAATCTAAATGCAATGCAATGCAATCTAAATGCAATGCAATGCAATGCAAAGAAGACTCTCAGTAAACCAGAAATCAAGCAACCAGAACTCTCAAGCAACCAGAAAAAACAACTGGAAACTGTAAAAATGTAAATTTCTGGGCTACAAATGCCAGGAGCCAGGTTGTCATGCCACAAAATGCTTACAGGCACCTAGATTTTATCCACTGTACGTCTCTGCAATTTAGTTTTACATGGAAGCAGATGGGCATGAGTGACTGAGAGAGCAGTGTTGGCTTTACATTCCCCGGGGTCAAATCCACACCCTCCACCCAAATGTACCTGTGTGTAAGTGAGAAGTGAAAGCTGCTAGAACAGCCCTCACTGACAAATGTACTTAGTAGAGCATCGTATGTACTGCTAGTCTAGGCCTCTTTCAATAGTAACTCTCAAGCAACCATAAACTATATTTATCCGGCAACTGTCAATCCCCATGGGCGCCGGATAACTGAGAGACTACTGTGCTTGGAAATATCATAAGTTTGCATTTCTAATCCCTGATGACAAAGTAGCTCAAACAATGTAATGGTTTTACTGAAGAAATAATAATTCCATAATATTAAATCATTTACTGGTAGTCTAATCAATTTAACTTCAGCTCAAATGTATCACAAGAAATATACAGTGCCTTGCAAAACTTTTCACCCCCCTTGGCATTTTTCGTGGAATTAAGATGGATTGTTTGAGGATTTGCATCATTTAATTTACAGAACATGCTCACAACTTGCTTTGGAGAAGTCTCTATGAGCTGGCCACATCTTACCACTGGGATTTTAGACCATGCCTTCTTGCAAAACTGCTCCAGCTCCTTCAAGTTGGATGGTTTGCGCTTGTGAACAGATTTTCTATTGGACTGAGGTCTGGGCTTTGACTAGGCCATTCCAACACATTTACATGTTTCCCCTTAAACCACTTAAGTGTTGCTTTAGCAGTTTTGGGGTCATTGTCCTGCTGGAAGGTGAACCTTCGTCCTAGCCTCAAATCACGCACAGAGTGGTACAGGTTTTGCTCAAGAATATCCCTGTATTTAACACCATCCATCTTTCCCTCAACTCTGACCATTTTCCCAGTCCCGACTGCTGAAAAACATCCCCACAGCATGATGCTGCCACCACCATGTTTCACGGTGGGGATGGTGTTCTTTGGGTGAAGTAATGTGTTGGGTTTGCGCCAGACATAGCAGTTTTTATGATGGCCAAAAAGTTCAATTTTAGTCTCATCAGACCAGAGCACCTTCCTCCATACATTTTGGGAGTCTCCCACATGCCTTTTCGCAAAGTCAAAATGTGCCATTTTGTTTTTTGCTGAAAGTAATGGCGTTCTTCTAGCTACTCTGCCATAAAGTCCATCTCTGTGGAGCATGCAGATTATTGTCGTCCTATGTACAGATACTCCAGTCTCTGCTGTGGAACTCTGCAGCTCCTCCAGAGTTATCTCAGGTCTCTGTGATGCCTCTCTGATTAATGCCCTCCTTGCCCGGTCCATGAGTTTTAGTGGGCGGCCGTCTCTTGGCAGGTTTGCTGTTGTGCCATGTTCTTTATATTTGATTATGGTAGATTTGATGGTGCTCCTGGGAATCAACAAAGATTTGGATATTGTTTTGTAACCTAACCGTGACTTGTATTTCAAACAACGTTGACCCTTACTTGTTTGGAGAGTTCCTTGGTCTTCATGGCAGTGTTTGGTTAGTGGGGCCGCTTGTTTAGGAGTTGCAGCCTCTAGGGCCTTTCAAAAAAGGTGTGTATATGTAAGGTCAGGTCATGTGACACTTAGCCTGCACACAGGTGGACATCATTTCACTAATTATGTGACTTCTGAAGGTAATTGGTTGCACCAGACCTTCATAACAAAGGGGGTAAATACATACGCACATGCCAATTTTCTGTTTTCTATTTCCAAAAATAGTTTTAGGTATGTATTTTTCTCATTTCACTTCACCAACTTAGGCTATTGTGTTGTGATCCATCACATAAAATTCAAATTAACAAAACATTAAACTTAAGGCTGTAATGTAACAAAATAGGTAAAATGTCAAGGGGGGTAAATACTTTTGCAAGGCATTGTAGTTGTAAATATTATTAATTAATAAGCAAGAATTATAAGCTTTGGATATTCCCTAAATAAATCTACCAGCTCTTAGAGTAAAATAAATAAATATGGGGTATATGGACTTTTGGTGGACTGAAGGAATAGGGCCAGAGTTATGGGGTACCAGGTTGATGGGGTTTAGGAATGCTCAGAGCTTCAGGAAAGGTCCAGCAGACTCTTAGAATCCCTGGTAATTCAGTTAAGTAAAGGTTGATGCAAATCTGATGAACCTCCTTTATTGTTCCTTTGTGACATTTACATAGTTACATAGTAATTAAGGTTGAAAAAAGACTTTCAGTCCATCAAGTTCAACCTTTTAAGATCTCCTCTGATCTGCAATATGAAGATTAAATATGAATTAATTAGTTGTTAATTATTAATCAATTATTTAATTATTTGTTTTTATTTTATGTTTAATTATTAATTAATCCAGAGCTAGGCAGATAGAAAAAAAATGCAAGTGAGACTTAGCCAATCGTCTCAAAGAAAAAAAAAATGAATTCCTGCCTGACCCCAGATACTGGCGATTGGATTTCTCCCTGGATCAATACTGTCTCTCTAATTATCAATGATAACCCTGAATTCCCTTTTTAATTAGAAATAAATCCAGTCCCCTTTTAAAGTTATCTATCAAATCCGCTGTCACCACCTCATCTGGTAAAGAATTCCACAGATTAATCACCCTTACTGTGAAGAACCCTTTTCTTTCTTTAAGGTGGACTCTTTTTACTTCTAACCTCAGGGGGCTCTTGTCAGTTGAAAACCTCTTGGTACAAAAAGCTCCCTTGACAAATCTTTATACTGACCATGGATGTATTTATATAAGGTAATGATAACTCCTCTTAGAAACCTTTTTTCTAGAGAAAATAAGTTTAATTTTGTTAGTCTTTCTTCATAACTTAGCACCTCTATTCCCCTTATTAGTTTTGTTGCCCTCCTCTGTACCTTTTCCAGCTCTAAAATGTCCTTTTATGAAGTGGTGCCCAAAATTGTACTCCATATTCCAAATGAGGGCGTACTAGAGAGTTGTATAGTGGCAGAATTATATTTGCTTCCCTTGCTTCTATACCCTTCTTAATACATGCTAATATTTTATTTGCCTTTGCAGCTGCCGCTTGGCTTTGAGCACTTACCTAGGTGGTTGTCCACAAGCCCTCCCAAATCCCTTTCAACATCTGATACACCTAGATTTGCTCCATTAAGGTTATAAATTCCCAGATGCATAACTTTACATTTATTCATATTAAATCTCATCTGCCATTTAGATGCCCATTCCTCAATTGTATGTAATTCCCTTTGGAGGGAAAGCACATCATTATCTGATTTAATTACCTTGCAAAACTTTGTGTCATCAGCAAAAATGGAGACACCACACTCTAATCCCACCTCTAAGTCATTAATAAATATGTTAAAAAGGAGAGGACCTAATACTGAACCCTGAGGAACCCCACTTAACACATTAGTCCAATCAGAGTATGTTCCATTTACAACAACCCTTTGCTTACTGTCTTTTAGCCAGCTTTCAATCCACGATCAGATATTTACTGCAATTCCTGTATCTCTTAGTTTGCACAATAATCTCCCATGTGGCATTGTAACAAAAGCTGTGTCATTTAGTTAGTACCACCTTTTCTGAAATATTGATTTATTGGATCTTATTGCAGTCCAAGGGACTCTAAGCAGTCTTCTCCAACACCACAATTCAAAGGCGTCAATTCTACAGTGCTCAGACTTCTTTATGGACCAGCTCTCACATCTGTATGTTACTACTGGGAATATCATAGATCGAACTTTGTGGACCTTTATTGATAGTTTAATATCTTTACTGTTTACTAGCTTGTCCAAGCTCTCCAGAAGCAAATGTCTTTTAATTTCATGACTACAGCCACCATCTGCAATAATCTTGGATCCAAGGAAAATAAAATCTGTCACTGACTATACTTCTTCCCCGTCTATTGGCCAGGAAGAGAGATTACAGTTTACCATGTTCGTCATCTTTTTAACGTTGAGCAGCAGGCCAACTTTTGCACTTTTTTTACACTTATTATTATTATTATTATCTTTTATTTGTATCGCGCCAACATATTCCGTAGCGCTGTACAGGGGATAAAAACAGGGGAAATACACGTTTAACAAATTCAAAGTTGAAGGGCCCTGTTTTGAGCTTAGAATCTTAGCAGAAAGTGCTTTATCCCAAAGTACCCTACAAGACTGGAAACTCGCTACTTACAATCTAAAGGGTATTAAAGGGCAGAGAACTGGGGAAGAGTAATAAATAAGGAATAGCAAGGGTCAGGAAGCAAGTGAAAGATAGAAAGAGTTTTATTTTAGAGGGAGAGGGGAGGGATCTGAGGTGAGAGACTAGTATGTTGGCTGACCCCTAGTGTTGAGATGATATATCTGCAAGTAGGAAGTCAGGTGTTTTCCATGGCTCTATAAATTTAATCTGAGTTGGGATGGGTGCATGGGTGGGTGAGGGGGAGGGAGGGCAATATTCTGAGTATGTCACAGATGTAGCAGTCCTTAAACCAGAGTGAATTTGCACTGAAAGAAAGAGATAATGGATCGGGGTCAGACAGTACAGGAAGATAGGGGAGTAAGAAAGAAATGGGAGAGAGACATTAGAATGAAGGTATGTGAGGAGGGGGGAGGAGATTTGAGGTAATTATGACAGCCATAAATGGGGAAAGGATGGGGGAAGGTGGGGATGGCAAAACAGGGTATAGGAAACAGTTAAAAATTGAAAACAAAACATCAGAATTATTTCTATCTGCCAAGATATAATAACATGCATACAGTAGTGATATTAATAAACATATTGGCTCCAGGGATGACGCAGTTTCCATAGTCTCCTCCATACCTGCTGAGGTGGTGTGCATGCAATTCTGAGTATGTCACAGATGTAGCAGGCCTTAAACCAGAGTGAATTTGCACTGCTGAGGTGGTGTGCATGCAATTCTGAGTATGTCACAGATGTAGCAGGCCTTAAACCAGAGTGAATTTGCACTGCTGAGGTGGTGTGCATGCAATTCTGAGTATGTCACAGATGGAGCAGGCCTTAAACCAGAGTGAATTTGCACTGCTGAGGTGGTGTGCATGCAATTCTGCAATTATCAATAAGTCATTTATTTCCTCCTCACTTTTAGCCATCAAAGTAGTATCATCGCGTATCTGAGATTGTTGATATTCCTTCCAGCAATATTGATTCCGGCTTTGAATTCAGCCAGTCCAGCCTTACGCATGATGTACTCTGCATATAAGTTGAATAAATAAGGTGACATTATACAATCTAGTTGCACTCCTTTTCCGATCGTGAACTAATATGTTGTCCCATGTTCTGTTCTGACCGTGGCTTCTTGGCCGACACACAGATTCTTTCGGAGCAGGGTGAGATGATCTGGTATTCCCATCTCTTTAAAGACATGCCACATTTTGTTGTGATCCACACAGTCAAAGGCTTTAAAATAGTCTATGAAGCAGAAGTAAATGTTTTTTTCGAACTCTCTTGCTTTCTCTATTATCCAGTGGACAATTTGATCTCTTGAGTCTCCTCCTCTTCGGAACCCGGCTTACACATGTGGTAGTTCCTGGTCCATATATTGGTGGAGTTGAGCTTGTAGAATCTTAAGCATTTAAGAATTATTTCTATCTGCCAAGATATAATAACATGCATACAGTAGTGATATTAATAAACATATTGGCTCCAGGGATGACGCAGTTTCCATAGTCTCCTCCATACCTGCTGAGGTGGTGTGCATGCAATTCTGAGTATGTCACAGATGTAGCAGGCCTTAAACCAGAGTGAATTTGCACTGCTGAGGTGGTGTGCATGCAATTCTAAGTATGTCACAGATGTAGCAGGCCTTAAACCAGAGTGAATTTGCACTGCTGAGGTGGTGTGCATGCAATTCTGAGTATGTCACAGATGGAGCAGGCCTTAAACCAGAGTGAATTTGCACTGCTGAGGTGGTGTGCATGCAATTCTGCAATTATCAATAAGTCATTTATTTCCTCCTCACTTTTAGCCATCAAAGTAGTATCATCGCGTATCTGAGATTGTTGATATTCCTTCCAGCAATATTGATTCCGGCTTTGAATTCAGCCAGTCCAGCCTTACGCATGATGTACTCTGCATATAAGTTGAATAAATAAGGTGACATTATACAATCTAGTTGCACTCCTTTTCCGATCGTGAACTAATATGTTGTCCCATGTTCTGTTCTGACCGTGGCTTCTTGGCCGACACACAGATTCTTTCGGAGCAGGGTGAGATGATCTGGTATTCCCATCTCTTTAAAGACATGCCACATTTTGTTGTGATCCACACAGTCAAAGGCTTTAAAATAGTCTATGAAGCAGAAGTAAATGTTTTTTTCGAACTCTCTTGCTTTCTCTATTATCCAGTGGACAATTTGATCTCTTGAGTCTCCTCCTCTTCGGAACCCGGCTTGCACATGTGGTAGTTCCTGGTCCATATATTGGTGGAGTTGAGCTTGTAGAATCTTAAGCATTTAAGAATTATTTCTATCTGCCAAGATATAATAACATGCATACAGTAGTGATATTAATAAACATATTGGCTCCAGGGATGACGCAGTTTCCATAGTCTCCTCCATACCTGCTGAGGTGGTGTGCATGCAATTCTGAGTATGTCACAGATGTAGCAGGCCTTAAACCAGAGTGAATTTGCACTGCTGAGGTGGTGTGCATGCAATTCTGAGTATGTCACAGATGTAGCAGGCCTTAAACCAGAGTGAATTTGCACTGCTGAGGTGGTGTGCATGCAATTCTGAGTATGTCACAGATGTAGCAGGCCTTAAACCAAAGTAAATTTGCACTGCTGAGGTGGTGTGCATGCAATTCTGCAATTATCAATAAGTCATTTATTTCCTCCTCACTTTTAGCCATCAAAGTAGTATCATCGCGTATCTGAGATTGTTGATATTCCTTCCAGCAATATTGATTCCCGCTTTGAATTCAGCCAGTCCAGCCTTACGCATGATGTACTCTGCATATAAGTTGAATAAATAAGGTGACATTATACAATCTAGTTGCACTCCTTTTCCGATCGTGAACTAATCTGTTGTCCCATGTTCTGTTCTGACCGTGGCTTCTTGGCCGACACACAGATTCTTTCGGAGCAGTGTGAGATGATCTGGTATTCCTATCTCTTTAAAGACATGCCACATTTTGTTGTGATCCACACAGTCAAAGGCTTTAAAATAGTCTATGAAGCAGAAGTAAATGTTTTTTTCGAACTCTCTTTCTTTCTCTATTATCCAGTGGACAATTTGATCTCTTGAGTCTCCTCCTCTTCGGAACCCGGCTTGCACATGTGGTAGTTACTGGTCCATATATTGGTGGAGTTGAGCTTGTAGAATCTTAAGCATTTACCCTGCTGGCATGTGAAATGAATGTAATTGTTCGATAATTGGAGCACTCTTTGGCACTGCCCTTTTTTGGGATTGGGATGTAGGCTAACCTTTTCCAGTCTATTGGCCATTGTTGAGTTTTCCAAATGTGTTGGCATAAGGCAAGCAACACTTTCACAGCAACAAGCCTATATAATATTAAATAGTTACGGTATATACTCGAGTATAAGCCGAGTTTTTCAGCTGTTTTTTTAAGGCTGAAAAGGGCCCCCTTGGCTTATACTCGAGTAACTCTTCCCCCCCACGTGTCTCTCCACCCCGTCTCTCTTCCCCCCCAATTCCTCTCTTCCCCCCGTGGCTCTTTCCCTCCCCCTCCCTTTTCATCCTCAACCCCCATCCTCATCCTCAACCCCCCCATCCTCATCCTCAACCCCCCATCCTCAACCTAAACCCCCCTCCTCATCCTAAACCCCCCTCCTCATCACAAACCCCCGCCTTACTTTACATAGTTACATAGTTACATAGTTACATAGTTACATAGTTACATAGGGCCTCATTCTATTAGCGGCCGCAGCCGTTGCGGGGCCGCAAGGACCGGCCGCAAGCTATTCGGCTATTCTATTCCCCTCTGGCCGGAGGCTCCGGCAGGCTTGCGGCCGGTGCCTTGCTATCTCTTGCGGCCGCTCGCGCCAGAGGAAAGCCTTTGATCTAAAACGTCCGCAAGAGTTTCGGCCGTAAGAAATTCCTATTTGCAATTCAATTGCTCCGGGAAACCTCTCTGCAAGGCTAAAAACGAGCCGCTGCTTACTTGCAGGAAAGAGGTCCCGCTAGCACCAATTAAGCACATAAAATAGCTCAAATAAAGCCATCCTGCACTTTGAGAAGACTATAAAGGGATTTTAGGTGTTAGAAAAAATAGCACATAATTATCCTATACTCAAATCCGTAAAATATTTTATTTTTAATATCCGTAAAATATCCATGTAAAAAGTCCAGAGTGCTTGGAGCACTTCAGACCCGCCCACGCCGCAGCCGGAAAATAAACAGTTAATTTGAACTTGGGTTTGGGCTGATGTGCAAGCTTGAGAGTGGGTTCCTTTTAATCCTCATGTCCCCCAATATGATCCCTAGCATTTACAGAGCTGTACAGTGCAGGCTTGAATTTATTTTTGAGTTTTTATATTTCACAGCTTACGGCCGGTTCCAAGATATGCGGCCGGCCGTAAAAGGAGATCCTTGCGGGGCCGTATAATAGAATCGCGAGTTAACAGAACCCCCGCAAGGAATCGCAGCCTTACGGCCGATTTACGGCCGCTAATAGAATGAGGCCCATAGTATTTAAGGTAGAAAAAAGACTTTCAGTCCATCAAGTTCAACCTTTTAAGATCTCCTTTGATCTGCAATATGCGGATTAACTATTAATTCATTAGTTGTTAATTAATTATTAATCAATTATTTTTTTTTTTTTATTTTTTTTTTATTATTATTAATTAGTCCAGAGGAAGATAGAGGCAAATAGAAAAAAAAAAAAAAAAAAAAAAAAGCGAGAATTAGCCAATTGTCTAAAGGGAAAATGTTTAATTTGGATCATTACTGTCTCTCTAATTATCCATGATAACCCTGAATACCCTTTTTAATTAGAAATAAATCTAGTCCCCTTTTAAAGTTATCTATCGAATCCGCTGTCACCACCTCCTCTGGTAGAGAATTCCACAGATTAACCACCCTTACTGTGAAGAACCCTTTTCTTTCTTTGAGGTGGAATCTTTTTACTTCTTACCCCTCTAAATACCTCCCCTCTCCCTTTCCCCTCACTTACCTCCATCTGCAGCTGCTCCTCCACTCCTCCGTGCTCCTTCCGTCTGCATCGGGACCCGGCATATGCTAATGACATGAAGTCACATTCGCGTCACGTCATTGGCATTGGCCGGGTCAAGACGCAGTCGGGAGGAGCGGAGGAGCAGCTGAAGATGGAGGTAAGTGAGGGCAAAGAGAGAGGGGGTTGAGGAGGGGGGCTGAGGAGAGAGGTTGAGGAAGGGGGTTGAGGATGGGGTTTAGTATAAGGATAGGGGGTTGAGGTGGGAAGTTGAGGTTGAGGAGGGGTGTTGAGGTTTAGGAGGGGGGTTAAGGAGGAGGGTTGAGGAGGGGGTTTAGGATGACGAGGGGAGTTGAGGATGAGGTGGGGGGTTGAGGATGGGGGGTTGAGGAGGGGGTATGTGTTGAGGATGGGGGGGTTGAAGATGAGGAGGGAGGTTGAGGATGAAGGGGTTGAGGAGGGAGGTGGAGGAGGGGGTTTGAGGAGGGGGGTTGAGGAGGGAAGTTGAGGAGGGGGATTGAGGATGAGGAGGGGGGTTGAGGAGGGGGGTTTAGGATGAGGAAGGGGGTTGAGGAAGGAGGTTGAGGATGAGGAGGGGGGTTGAGGATGGGGGTTGTGGAGGGAGGTTGAGGAGGGGGTTTGAGGAGGGGGGTTGAGGAGAGAAGTTTAGGAGGGGTATTGAGGATGAGGAGGGGGGTTGAGGAGGGGGGTTGAGGATGAGGAGGGGGTTGAGGAGGGAGGTTGAGGATGAGGACGGGGGTTGAGGATGGGGGTTGAGGATGGGGTGTTGAAGATGAGGAGGGGGGTTGAGGATGAGGGGGTTGAGGATGAGGGGGTTGAGGATGAGGAGGGGGGTTGAGGAGGGAGGTTGAGGAGGGGGTTTGAGGAGGGGGGTTGAGGAGGGAAGTTGAGGAGGGGGATTAAGGATGAGGAGGGGGGTTGAGGAGGGGGTTGAGGATGAGGAGGGGGTTGAGGAGGGAGGTTGAGGGTGAGGAGGGGGGTTGAGGATGGGGTGTTGAAGATGAGGAGGGGGGTTGAGGATGAGGGGGTTGAGGATGAGGGGGTTGAGAATGAGGGGGATGAGGATAAGGATGGGGGGTTGAGTATGAGGATGGGGGTTGAGGTTGAGGAGGGGGGTGGAGGAGGGAGGTTGAGGAGGGGGGTTGAGGAGGGAGGTTGAGCAGGGGGGTTGAGGATGAGGACGGGGGTTGAGGAGGGGGATTGGGGATGAGGAAGGGGTTGAGGAGGGAGGTTTAGGATGAGGAGGGGGGTGGAGGATGAGGAGGGGGGTTGAGGAAGGGGGTTGAGGATGAGGAGGGGTGTTGAGGTTGAGGATGGGGTTGAGGAGGGGGGTTAAGGATGAGGAGGGGGTTGAGGATGAGGAGGGGGGTTGAGCAGGGGGGTTGAGGAGGGGGGATGAGGAGGGGGGTTGAGGAGGGTGATAAGGGAGGGGGAGGGAAAGAGACACAGGGAAGGGAGAGGGGGAAGAAACACAGGGAAGGGAGAGGGGGGAACAGACACAGGGGAGGGAGAGGAGGGGATGAGACACAGGGGAGAGGAGGGGAAGAGACACAGGGGAGGGAGAGGCGGGAGAGACACAGGGGAGGCAGAGACACAGTGGAGGGAGAGGCGTGAAGAGATACAAAGAAGAGAGAGAGGGGGGACACAAGAAAGGGACACAGAGGGCACACAAGAGGGGGACACAGAGGGCACAAGAGGGACACAGGGGGCAGCACATTTCCCACCCTCTGCTTATACTCGAGTCACTAAGTTTTCCCAGTATTTTGTGGTAAAATAGGTGCCTTGGCTTATACTTGGGTCAGCTTATACTCGAGTATATATGGTAAATTGGAATTACATTACCTCCTGAAGTCTTATTATCAGCAAGACATCCTAGGGCCCATCTCACTTAGCTCTCCAAGATGTCTGGCTCCAGCTCATTGGACAAACTACTGAGGTCATGACTGCTGTTAACATTCTTCCTGTATAGGTCCTCAGTGTATTCCTGCCACCTCTTCTTTATCTGATCTTCTTCTACCATGTGTGTCTTTTATCACACCCACTTTGGCATGAAAAGTGCCTTTTAGGTTCCACATTTTCTTGAAGAGATCTCTTGATTTACCCATTTGGTTATCTTCTTCAAGCTCGTTACATTGTTCATTGTAGAATGTCTTCTCGTCTCTTCTTACTATCCTCTGGAATTCTACATTCAGTTGGACAAATCTTTTCCTATCTCTGCTACCTTTTGCTTTCCTTCTTTCCTACGCTACTTTCAAAGCCTCATCAAATAGCCAGTTTGGCTTCTTACTTTTTTTTCTTTTCTCTGGATAATGTTGCAAAGTACTTCAGGCATTCTATCTTTCATTTCTAGTTCCTTAAATCTATTCTTTACTTCCACTGCATATTCACAAAGGATATTAATTATTTCGTATCTACTTGGTCTAATGGTTTTCCCTCTTTTCGTCAGTTTAATTTTCAACTTTGCAGTAAGAAGCTCATGGTCTGAGTCATAGTCAGCTCCAGGTCTTGTTTTTGCTGACTGTATAGAACTTTTAAATTTTTTGCTGCAAAGTATATAGTCAATCTGATTTCTATGGTGTCCATCTGGTGATGTCCATGTGTAAAATTGTCTCGGAGGCTGATGGAAGAGTGTTTTTGCCTCGACCAGAGAACTATCTTGACAACATTTTACTAATGTCTGACCTGCTTCATTTTTTATTCCATGGTTAAATTTGCCAGTTATTCCAGGTGTCTTTTGGTTTCCTACTTTAGCATTCCAATCTCCTATGATGATGTCTATGATGTGTTTAATGTCTACGTAGAACTGGACAACTTAAGCTTCTTCAGCTTCCGTGGTTGGAGCATAGACTTGGATCACTGTTATATTAAACTAGTGAATTGCCCGTCAAAAAATGACGGCAATGATATCGTAAGTGAGCTAATGGTGTTTGGTGTGTAATAATGAAATATATAATACATTAATAAATGAATATAGTTTACCTATTGTGAAGCATTGTGTTGAAGAGCTGCAATCTGTTTTGATGTTGCTGCAGCATTAGTGGTGTGGAGCTGCTGTGTAAGCGTGCTGAATGTGTGCAGTGTAATACTGTGCATGAGCGAGACGAAACCGTTAGTGTAGTGGTGTACTTCCGCATTGGCGTAAAATGGCGGGTTATCTGTGGTATGCGTCTTCGTGGATTATCCGTAGGTGCTTCGTGGTGTTTTGCGAGTTTCTTGTGGTGTTTTGCGAGTGTGTTGTGGCTTGTTGAGAGTGCTGTAGCCTCGTTTTCGTTTTGTTCGTCGGCCATTTTTTCTCTCGCTTAGCGATTTTATTAGTGTCTAAAGTGTTTTATTTTTATTTAAATGAAGGTGTAACTTGCTTTTCTGAGGTGCTGGATGGTTCCTCTTGCTGTTGGTAAGCTTTTTATGTATGTGTTGTGTGTATTTATTGTGTTTTAAATGTTTGTATGTCGGCGTGTTGCTTCCGATTTTTGTGAGGTCGTAATGTGTGCTAACGTGTCTCGTATGGTGTTTGCGTGTGTAGCCTCGTTTTCGTTTTGCTCGGGAGCCATTTTTTCTGTCGCTTCTTAAATTTTTTAGTGTGTAAACTCTTTTTTTTTGAGTGAAATGAAGGTGTAAGTTGTTTTTTTGAGGTCCTGGATGCTCCCTGTTGCTGTAGGTAAGTTTTTTATGTATGTGCTGTGTGTATGTATTGTGTTTTAAATTTTGTAATGTTCGCGAGTTGCGTCCGAGTGTTGCGAGGTCGTAATGTGTGTTAACATGTTTGCGTTGTTAGTAAAAGTTTGCGAGTGTCGTAATTGGTGTGTCGTGTTGTTTGCGTTGCGACGTTAAGTTTGCGAGGGTCGCAGTTGCTGGCATGGAGCGCCTTCAGCTTTTTTTTCTCCTCCACAACTGGGTGTCCTTTTGGCTTTGACTCAACCACTTAATTAGATCTGGTGTTACTTGTACTTGCCCTCCGCTCTTCCTCAGTAATGTGGTAGGCACCTTCTGACCTGAGGGGCTCATCTCCCGGTGCCATATCATTATGCCTCTGGTTGTGCCTGTCCATAAAGTTTTCTTAGCAAAGATACTGGAGCTGGACGCCTTCCAGTGGACCTAGATTTGTCTGACCTCTCTGCCATGACCTGCCCATCTTGGCTGACCCTACATGGTATAGCTTAAAGCTTCATCGAAGTACGCAAGCCCCTTCACCATGACAAGGTAGCGATCCAGAAGGGGAGACTTCTTTACACCTACCTAATTAATACACAGGTTTAAAGCTGAGGAAACTTGCTGTGCTGTTATGAAAATGAGAGAAGGAGGTCTAATCCAGTGATCATCATTTCTATTAGAGAATTTCTTCTCAGGATCACCTTTATCATTATTGTTATTTACATTGATCTTTATTACAGTACTAGCGACTTGCCCGTCAAAAATGACGGGGCAATAAAAAAGTGTTGAAATACTGTTTGTCACATAATGTGAGTGTACTGTGTGCCTCAACTATATAGACCCCTATAACACACTAATGAATGCATGTAATAACACTATAAGTGCCATGAGGGTCATCCAGGACCCTCATTACACAAAGTGTAAGCACTACACCATTTTAACCCGGTCTCTTATGGGGTTTACACAGACCCATATAAGCATCTTTTCAACCCCATTAGTCCCATAAGGGTATTTAAAGACCCTCATGGGACAGTTAGAAGCCTAACATTACCCCGTAAGTGCTATGAGGGTTCTTCTGTACCCTCATGACACTAAGTACAAACACTACACTGCACTAAACCCACCCCAATAAACCATTAAATCTAAACTAACACCCCTCTACACTAACCTATTAACACCTACACTACCTACCTAAACTACCTACCTACCCCCTAATCAACTCCCACCACTCTAATTACAGAAAATGTATAAAAACTAAGTCACCAAAAATAAAAAATGTACATTACAGTAAATCAAAAAACCTAAGTCACAAAAAATAAAAAAAGGAACATTACAGAAAATAAAAAAATACATTACAACCACCCCCCTAAAACGCCACAGAAAAAAAAATTACACACCTGAAAAGGAAATACATACAATACATACAATACAATACAATTCAATACAAATAAAATATAATATCCCCCTATCTAACATACAATCAATACTATATATCTAAAATACATCCCCCAATCTATCTAATATACAAATACATACCCCTATATAACATACAATACTATATAATATACAATACATCATATATATCTAAAATACATAACCCTATCTAACATACAATAAATGCTATATGATTTACAATAAATCCTAACTATCTAAAATACATACCCCTATCTAACATACAATACTATATAATATACAATAAATCCTAACTATCTGAAATACATACCCCTAACATACAATAAATCCTAACTATCTAAAATACATTCCCCAATCTATCTAATATACAATAAATCCTAAATATCTAAAATGCACACCCCTATCTAACATACAATACTATATAATATACAATAAATCTTTACTATCTAAAATACTTACCCCTAACATACAATAAATCATAACTATCTAAAATACACACCCCTATCTAATATACAATACTATATAATATACAATAAATCCTAACTATCTAAAATACATACAATAAATTCTAACTATCTAAAATAGATTCACCAATCTATCTAATATACAATAAATCCTAACTATCTAAAATGCATACCCCTGTCTAACATACAATACTATATAATATGCAATAAATCCTAACTATCTAAAATACATACCCCTATGTAACATACAATAAATGCTATCTAAATATAGAAACCCTAATTCTAAGCTAAAATAAAATAATTAAGACCACTTACCTTTGCAGATGTCCCTTCAGATCAGCAACCTAGGGGAAAAGGAAAAATAATTAGTACAACTAGTGATGTCGCGAACATCAAATTTTGGGTCCTGATGGAATACATCCAAGGGTACTGAGGGAGCTGGGTTCTGTAATAGCCAAACCATTATATCTAATCTTTAAAGACTCGCTCACTACAGGGTCTCTACCAGATGACTGGAGAAAAGCAGAGGTGATACCTATATTTAAGAAGGGATCTAGAGCAAATCCGGGGAATTATAGACCAGTGAGCCTCACTTCTGTAGTTGGGAAGCTTTTAGAAGGGTTAATAAGGGACAGAATACAAGAATATGTCTATTTGAACAGGATCATAGATAGCAGTCAACATGGATTTATGAAGGAAAGGTCGTGTCAGACCAATCTAATTAGTTTTTATGAGGAGGTTAGTAGGAACTTGGATCAGGGCAACTCAGTGGATGTAGTCTTTTTAGATTTTTCAAAGGCATTTGATACAGTGCCACATGGAAGACTAGTGAGCAAACTAAGGGATACAGGAATTGCAGTAAATATCTGCTCATGGATCGAGAGCTGGCTAAAAGACAGGAAGCAAAGGGTTGTTGTAAATGGAACATACTCTGATTGGTCTAATGTGATAAGTGGGGTTCCTCAGGGCTCAGTATTGGGTCCTCTCCTTTTTAACATATTTATTAATGACATTGAAGTAGGACTCGAATGTAGTGTCTCCATTTTTGCTGATGACACTAAGTTGTGCAAGGTAATAAAATCAGATAATGATGTACTTTCCCTGCAAAAGGATTTGCATAAATTAGAGAAATGGGCGGCTAAATGGCAGATGAGATTTAATACAAATAAATGTAAGGTTATGCATCTGGGAAGGAACAATAGCGAAGCAATCTATAATCTTAATGGAGCAAATCTAGGGGTATCAGATATTGAAAGGGATTTGGGAGTACTAGTGGACAACCACCTAGGTAACAGCGCTCAAAGCCAAGCAGCGGCTGCAAAGGCAAATAAAATATTAGCATGTATTAGGAAGGGTATAGAAGCCAGGGAAGAAGATATAATTCTGCCACTATAGAAATCTCTAGTACGCCCTCATTTGGAATATGGAGTACAATTTTGGGCACCACCTCACAAAAAAGACATTTTAGAGCTGGAAAAAGTACAGAGAAGGGCTACAAAACTAATAAGGGGAATGGAGGGGCTAAGTTATGAAGAAAGACTAGCAAAATTAAACTTATTTTCGCTAGAAAAAAGGCGTCTAAGAGGAAATATGATTACGTTATTTAAATACATCCAGGGTCAATATAAGGCTTTGTCAAGTGAACTTTTTGTAGCAAGAGATTTTCAACTGACAAGAGGACATCCATTGAGGTTAGAGGAAAAAAGATTTCACCTTAAACAAAGAAAAGGGTTCTTCACAGTTAGGGTGGTTAAACTGTGGAATTCTCTACCAAAGGAGGTGGTGACAGCGAATTCGATAGACAACTTCAAAAAGGGGTTAGATATATTTCTGAATAAAGAGGGCATTCAAGGCTATCCTAGATAACTAGCAAGGAATATTGATCCAGGGAGAAATTTGATCGCCAGTTTCTGGGGTCAGGAAGGAATTTTGCTTTTTTTTCCCCTTATGAGACAATTGGCAAAGTTTCAATGGGTTTTTTTTTTATGTTTGCCTTCCTCTGGATCAATTAACAATAATTAACAATTAACAATAATAATAAATAGTCCAAATTAAAAAGATCAATAGAGATCTAAAAAGGTTGAACTTGATGGACTAACTCTTTATTCATCCTCCAATACTATACTATTAATTATTATTTAATCAATAATTTAATTAATAACTAATCCGCATATTGCAGATCAGAGGAGATCTTAACAGGTTGAACTTGATGGACTGAAAGTCTTTTTTCAACCTTAATTACTATGTAACTATGTAACAGCGAACACAAACTTCCAGCAAATGTTCGCGAACGGGCGAACATCGGCGAACCCCATAGACTTCAATGGGCAGGCGAATTTCAAAACCCACAGGGATTCTTTCTGGTGACAATAGTGATGGGAAAGTAGTTTCAAGGGGACTAACACCTGGACTGTGGCATGCCGGAGGGGGATCCATGGCAAAACTCCCACGGAAAATTACATAGTTGATGCAGAGTCTGGTTTTAAGCCATAAAGGGCATAAATCACCTAACATTCCCAAATTTTTGGGAATAGCATGCTTTAAAACATCAGGTATGGTGTTGTATCGATCAGGTAGTGTAAGGGTTACGCCCGCTTCACAGTAACAGACCAATCTCCCCGTTTAATGCCCCGCAAACAACCGCAAACAGTCCCTTTGCACAACCGCAAACTCCCCATTTGCACAAGGTTGGATACAAAGCTAGCCATGTCCCGTTCCTTGTCCTCACTCATGTCATTGAAGGTCTCTTCCTCCACCCAGCCACCAAGGGCCCCCGAAAGGTGACAAACAGCCACCTGGGACACCTGCTGTGTTTGGTCTTCCACCTCCTCAAAGCCACCTTCCTCCTCTGACTCCTCTTCTTCAGACTCCCAGAGTCTGGGGGCTTCCACTGCCCAGCATGGAAGATTATACACAGGACAGAGTCTGGGGGCTTCCACTGCACAGCATGGAAGATTATACACAGGTCAGAGTCTGGGGGCTTCCACTGCCCAGCATGGAAGATTATACACAGGTCAGATTCTGGGGGCTTCCACTGCACAGCATGGAAGATTATACTCGTTGCCTCTGTCTGCGTTATTATAAGGTGTGTACTGTTAAGTAGTACTATTCCTATCGGTTTAATCCCTGTTACGTCCACTATTAGGGGACGTGTATATGGCATTGATTTTTGGAACAGAGAGATGGAAAAAGATGCTTGGTCGGTCCTCCCACTTAAAATTTGGGGCACTGTGCGTGCAATCTAAGGTGCCACCAGATATGAGTGTCGCTGTGCACTGGCAAATAAAAAAAATTGGCAGAGTAGGCGCTGTAGGCCTCACACACACGCCTGTAGGCAGGCAACTGATATTCAATCGATTACAGTCAAAAAAATTGTTGTTTTATGTCACTGTACACTATGGTTGCACCAGATTCTGTATGACGTATCACTGTGCAGTGGCAAAAGTTGGCGGAGTAGATGCAATAGGCTTCACACACAGGCCTGTAGGCAGGCAATTGCTATTCAATCTATTACAGTCAAAAAAAGTGTTGTTTTATGTCACTAAGCACAATATAAGCTGTGAGCCTGACATAGGCAGGCAACTGAAATTAGATTACAGGAAAAAAATGGTTGTTTTCAATGTGTGTTACACCACCAGGTACGAGCAGTGAAAATAAGCACAATATAAGCTGTTAGGTGTTAGCCTGTCACACACACACGCTGGCAGGTAGGCATAGATTACACAAAAAAATTATAAAATAAAATAAATGATGTTCAAAGTTTCCTCAATGATAAAGTATAGGGGGCGAACCAAAAAGCGAATAGTTCTCCGGCGAACTGTTTGGGACATCACTAAGTACAACACATTTACAGAAAATAAATAAACATTCTAAATATTCTAAATATTCTACTCACCTTTCCAGCATGTCCTCGTCCTTCTTCTTTTCTTCTTCTCCGGCGCGGCCCCTGTTAAAAAAAAACATTACATTAGTGAAACATACATAAACATAAAAATATACATTGTACTTACCTCCCTGCGATGTCCCCGGACTACTCCTCTTCTGCCCCGTCCTCGAACGATCCGAGCTCTAAAATAAAAATAAAAAACTAACGGAGATCCGCACTCGCGGACCTCCCCGATGCTAATGAGCCTCCTACAGAGTTTTCCAGAACAAAATTGTCAATGGCGGCTTCTGATTGGCTGAAAACGCTGTCTATCAAATTCAGCCAATCAGAAGGCGACAATGTGTTTGCCAATCAGAAAGGGATACACCCCAAAATCCCACTCTGATTGGATATTGCACATGTCAATCTTTATTTAAACCAATCAGAAAGCTTTATTGCCATCAGCCAATCACAATGTAATACACCCCCATGGGGTGATTGGCCGCGCTGGAGAAGAAAAGAAGAAGGACGGGGACATGCTGGAAAGGTGAGTAGAATATTTAGAATATTTAGAATTTTTATTTTTTTTCTTTACCCCTAGGTTGCTGATCTGAATGGACATCTGCAAAGGTAAGTGGTCTTAATTATTTTATTTTAGCTTAGAATTAGGGTTTGTATATAGAGATATCATTTATTGTATGTTAGCGATATGTATTTTAGATAGATAGAATTGATGGTATGTTGGATGTATTGTATTTTATTTTATTTGTATTGTATTCTATTGTTTTGTACTGTATGTATACTATGTATTTCCTTTTCAGGTGTGTAACTTTTTTTTCTGTTGTGGGGGGGGGGTCCTTTTTTATTTTTTGTGACTTAGGTTTTTTATTTTCTGTAATGTAGATCTTTTATTTTTTGTAAATTAGTTTTTTTTATTTTATGTAATGTAAATTTTTTATTTTTGGTGACTTTAGGTTTTTTTATGTTCTCTAATTAGAGTGGTGGGGGGGTTTATTAGGGTGTAGGTAGGTAGTGTAGGTGTTAATAGGTTAGTGTAGAGGGGGTTAGTTTAGATTTAATGGTTTATTGGGGGTATAGTGCAGTGTAGTGTTTATACTTAGTGTCATGATGGTCCTTGAGGACCATCATGGCACTTAAGGGGTTAATTTTAGGCTTGTAACAGCCCCATAAGGGTCATAATATACCCTTATGGGACTGATGGTGTTAAATAGAGGTGTATGAGGGTCTGTATTGACCCCCATGAGTGATAGGGTTATTTATTGGCTTATGGGTGTCTGTATTGACCCTCATGAGTGACGGGATAATTAAGTGCTTATGTGGGTCTGTATTGACCCCCATGAGTGACATGCTTAATTATAGGTTTATGGGGATCTGTATTGAGCCTCATGAGTGACGGGGTTAATTATGTGCTTATGGGGGTCTGTATTGACCCCCATGAGTGACAGGGTTTATTAAGGGTTTATGGGGGGTCTGTATTGCCCCCATGAGTGCCAGGGTTATTTATTGGCTTATGGGGGTCTGTATTGACCCCCATGCATGACAGGGTCAATTATGGATTTATGGGGGTCTGTATTGACCCCCTTGAGTGACCGGGTTCATTAAGTGCTTATGGGGGTCTGTATTGACCCCATGAGTGACAGGGTTAATTATAGGTTTATGGGGGTCTGTATTGAACCTCATGAGTGACGGGGTTAATTAAGGGTTTATGGGGGTCTGTATTGACCCCCAATGAGTGAAAGGGTTAATTAAGGGTTTATGGGGGTCTGTATTGACCCCCAATGAGTGAAAGGGTTAATTAAGGGTTTATGGGGGTCTGTATTGACCCCCATGAGTGACAGAGTTAATTAATGTATTATGGGGATCTCTATTGACCCCCATGAGTGTCAGGGTGATTTATTGGCTTATGGGGGTCTGTATTGACCCCCATGAGTGACCGGGTTAAGTAAGTGCTTATGTGAGTCTGTATTGACTACCGTGAGTGACAGGGTTAATTATAGGTTTATGATGGTCTGTATAGACCCTCATGAGTGTCAGGGTTAATTAGGGGTTTATGGGTGTCTGTATTGACCCCCATGAGTGACGGGGTTAATTAAGTGCTTATGGGGGACTATATTGACCCCCATGGGTGACAGGGTTAATTAATGTATTATGAGGGTCTGTATTGACCCCCATAAGTGACAGGGTTAATTAAGGGCTGATGGGTGTCTATATTGACCCCCATGAGTGACAGGGTTTTTTAGGGGTTGATGCGGCTCTTTACAGAGCGATAGGGTTGATTTTTTTTATTACGGGTCCGTTAAAGGACCAGTAAGGTGCAAAATTTGAATTTTCTTTGCAGCGGGGGTCCACGATTGCGTGCTATCGGGGACCCTCACTGCGAAGGCTAATGTGGGGCTAATGCGGGTTTCCGAGCTCATCTTGAATCCCTTCAAGGGTTAATTAATGGTTTATGGGGGTCTGGATTGATCCCCATGAGTGACATGATTATTTAGGGGTTGATGGGGCTCTGTATAGAGCCCCATGAGTGATAGGGTTAATTTTTCTTTTTATTACAGGTCCTTTAAGGACCATTACGGTCCTTTAAGGACCCGTAAGGCGGAATTTTGAATTTCCATTGCAGCGGGGTCGGGGACCCTCAATGCGAGGGTTAATGTGGGGTTAATGCAGGTTTCCGAGCTTATCGCGGATCCCTTCAAGGGTTAATTAAGGGTTTATGGGGCCTGGATTGATCCCCATGAGTGATAGGGTTACGTTTTTTTTTTTTAGGACCCGTAAGGTGGGGATTTAAAATTTTCATTGCAGCGGGGGTCACAGGGGAGGGAGAGGAGGAGGGGAAGGGAGAGGACTAAGTGCTGCGAATTAACAGTTGTGTGGGGTGGTTTAGGGCGCCGTAGGACTCAGTGTTGCGAGTTTAGAGGTGTGTGGGGTTGTGTTGTTTGTAACTCATGCGCCGTAAAGCCTCCACCATCCGCAAATGCGGCCCCTCGCTTTTCGATGGTCTGCATTTGCTGACCAAACTACATCCCGAGCTCGCAAAGCATGACGACATCTCGCAGTTTGACAACTATTATATGTGATTAGAGACTTGCCCGTCAAAAAGATGGGTAAAAAAAACATGTGTTGAAATGTTGTTTGTCACACAATATGAGTGTACTGTGTGCCTCAACTATATAGACCTCTATAGCACACTTATGAACCCATGTAATAACACTATAAGTGCCATGAGGGTCATCCAGGACTCTCATGACACAAAGTATAAGCAATACACCATTTTAACCCTGAGCTCTTATGGGTGTCTATACAGACCCTCATAAGCCTCTATTTAACCCCATTAGTCCCATAAGAGTATTTCAAGATCCTCATGGGACAGTTAGAAGCCATATCCAATGTTCTTCCGGAAAAGGCTCTAGGAGGCTCATTAGCGTCGGTGAGGTCCGCAAGTGGGGACATCCATAATTTTTTTTTTTAGTGCGCGGATTCTTCCAGGGCCCAGCCGGGGCAAAAGAGGAGGAGCACTGGGACATTGCAGGGAGGTAAGTTCAATGTATATTATCTTTATTTTATTTTATTTTGTGTATGTATTTAGTAATAATCTAATGTTTATTTTTAACAGGGCCCGCCCTGGAGAAGAAAATAAGAAGGACGGGGACATGCTGGACAGGTGAGTAGAATATTTAGTAATGTAGAGTTTTTTATTTTCTGTAATGTTGATTTTTTCTTTTTTGTGAGTTAGGTTTTATTATTTTCTGTAATTAGTGGGGTGGGGGGTAGTGTAGGTAGGCAGTGTAGGTGTTAATAGGTAAGTGTAAAGGGTGTTTATTTTAGATTAAATGGTTTATTGGGGGTATAGTACAGTGTAGTGTTTGTACGTAGTGTCATGAGGGTCCTTGAGGACATTCATGGTACTTATGTTGTTAATGTTAGGGTTGTAAATGCCCCATAAGGGTCTCTATATACCCTTATGGGATTGATGGGGTTAAATAGAGTCTGTATTTACCCCCATAAGTGACAGGGTTAATAGAGGGCTTATGGGGGTCTGTATTGACCCCTATGAGTGACAGGGTTAATTAATGGATTATGGGGGTCTATATTGACCCCATGAGTGACAGGGTTAATTAAGGGATTATGGGGGTCTGTATTGACCCCCAAATTAAGGGATTATGGGGTCTGTATTGGCCCCCATGAGTGACAGGGTTAATTAAGGGTTTATGGGGTCTATATTGACCCCTATGAGTGACAGGGTTAATTAATGTATTATGGGAGTCTGTATTAACCCCTATGAGTGACAGGGTTAATTTAGGTATTATGGGGGTCTATATTGACCCCATGAGTGACAGGGTTAATTAAGGGATTATGGGGTCTGTATTGACCCCCAAATTAAGGGATTATGGGGTCTGTATTGGCCCCCATGAGTGACAGGGTTAATTAAGGGTTTATGGGGTCTATATTGACCCCTATGAGTGACAGAGTTAATTAATGTATTATGGGAGTCTGTATGAACCCCTATGAGTGACAGGGTTAATTTAGGTATTATGGGGGTCTGTATTGACCCCCTAATTAAGGGATTATGGGGGTCTGTATTGACCACCATGAGTGACAGGGTTAATTAAGGGTTTATGGGATCTGTATTGACCCCTTTGAGTGACAGGGTTAATTAATGGATTATGGAAGTCTGTATTGACACCCATGAGTGACAGGGTTAATGAATGGATTATGGGGGTCTGTATTGACCCCATGAGTGACATGGTTAATTGGAGGATTATGGAGGTCTGTATTGACTCCCATGAGTGACATGGTTAATGAAGGGCTTATGGGGATCTGTATTGACCACTATAAGTGACAGGGTTAAATATTGGATTTTGGGGGTCTGTATTGACACACATGAGTGTCAGGGTTAATTAAGGGATTATGAGGGTCTGTATTGACCCCCATGATTGACAGGGTTAATGAATGAATTATGGGGGTCTGTATTGACCCCCAAGAGTGACATGGTTAATTAAGTGCTGATGGGGGTCTGTATTGCCCTCATGACTGTCAAGGTTAATTAAGGGATTATGGGGGTCTGTATTGACCCCTATGAGTGACAGGGTTAATTAAAGGATTCTGGAGGTCTGTATTGATTCCCATGAGTGACAGGGTTAATTAAGGGATTATGGGGATTTGTATTGATCCCCATGAGTGACAGGGTTAATGAAGGGTCCGTGATCTGTTAATGAAGTGCTTATGGGGGTCTGTATTGACCTCCATGAGTGACACAGTTAATGAAGTGCTTATGGGGGTCTGAATTGACCCCATGAGTGACAGGGTTAATGAAGGGCTTATGGGGGTGTATATTGACCCCTATGAGTGACAGGGTTAATTAATGGATTATGGGGGTCTATATTGACCCCATGAGTGACAGGGTTAATTAAGGGATTATGGGGGTCTGTATTGACCCCCAAATTAAGGGATTATGGGGTCTGTATTGGCCCCCATGAGTGACAGGGTTAATTAAGGGTTTATGGGGTCTATATTGACCCCTATGAGTGACAGGGTTAATTAATGTATTATGGGAGTCTGTATTAACCCCTATGAGTGACAGGGTTAATTTAGGTATTATGGGGGTCTATATTGACCCCATGAGTGACAGGGTTAATTAAGGGATTATGTGGTCTGTATTGACCCCCAAATTAAGGGATTATGGGGTCTGTATTGGCCCCCATGAGTGACAGGGTTAATTAAGGGTTTATGGGGTCTATATTGACCCCTATGAGTGACAGAGTTAATTAATGTATTATGGGAGTCTGTATGAACCCCTATGAGTGACAGGGTTAATTTAGGTATTAAGGCGGGTCTGTATTGACCCCCTAATTAAGGGACTATGGGGGTCTGTATTGACCACCATGAGTGACAGGGTTAATTAAGGGTTTAGGGATCTGTATTGACCCCTTTGAGTGACAGGGTTAATTTAGGTATTATGGGGGTCTATATTGACCCCATGAGTGACAGGGTTAATTAAGGGATTATGTGGTCTGTATTGACCCCCAAATTAAGGGATTATGGGGGTCTGTATTGACCCCTATGAGTGACAGGGTTAATTAAAGGATTCTGGAGGTCTGTATTGATTCCCATGAGTGACTGGGTTAATTAAGGGATTATGGGGGTTTGTATTGATCCCCATGAGTGACAGGGTTAATGAAGGGTCCTTGATCTGTATTGACCCCTATGAGTGACAGGGTTAATTAATGGATTATGGGGGTCTATATTGACCCCATGAGTGACAGGGTTAATTAAGGGATTATGGGGGTCTGTATTGACCCCCAAATTAAGGGATTATGGGGTCTGTATTGGCCCCCATGAGTGACAGGGTTAATTAAGGGTTTATGGGGTCTATATTGACCCCTATGAGTGACAGGGTTAATTAATGTATTATGGGAGTCTGTATTAACCCCTATGAGTGACAGGGTTAATTTAGGTATTATGGGGGTCTATATTGACCCCATGAGTGACAGGGTTAATTAAGGGATTATGTGGTCTGTATTGACCCCCAAATTAAGGGATTATGGGGTCTGTATTGGCCCCCATGAGTGACAGGGTTAATTAAGGGTTTATGGGGTCTATATTGACCCCTATGAGTGACAGAGTTAATTAATGTATTATGGGAGTCTGTATGAACCCCTATGAGTGACAGGGTTAATTTAGGTATTAAGGCGGGTCTGTATTGACCCCCTAATTAAGGGACTATGGGGGTCTGTATTGACCACCATGAGTGACAGGGTTAATTAAGGGTTTAGGGATCTGTATTGACCCCTTTGAGTGACAGGGTTAATTAATGGATTATGGAAGTCTGTATTGACACCCATGAGTGACAGGGTTAATGAATGGATTATGGGGGTCTGTATTGACCCCATGAGTGACATGGTTAATTGGAGGATTATGGACGTCTGTATTGACTCCCATGAGTGACATGGTTAATGAAGGGCTTATGGGGATCTGTATTGACCACTATAAGTGACAGGGTTAAATATTGGATTTTGGGGGTCTGTATTGACACACATGATTGACAGGGTTAATGAATGAATTATGGGGGTCTGTATTGACCCCCAAGAGTGACATGGTTAATTAAGTGCTGATGGGGTTCTGTATTGACCCTCATGACTGTCAAGGTTAATTAAGGGATTATGGGGGTCTGTATTGACCCCTATGAGTGACAGGGTTAATTAAAGGATTCTGGAGGTCTGTATTGATTCCCATGAGTGACAGGGTTAATTAAGGGATTATGGGGGTTTGTATTGATCCCCATGAGTGACAGGGTTAATGAAGGGTCCTTGATCTGTATTGACCCCCATGAGTGACAGGGTTAACGAAGGGCTTATGGGGATCTGTATTGACCACTATAAGTGACAAAGCTAAATATTGGATTTTGGGGGTCTGTATTGACCCCCAAGAGTGACTTGGTTAATTAAGGGCTGATGGGGGTCTGTATTGACCCCCATGAGTGTCAGGATTAATTAAGGGATTATGGGGTCTGTATTGACCCCCATAAGTGACAGGGTTAATGAAGGGCTTATGGGGTTCTGTATTGTCCCCATGAGGGACAGGGTTATTTAAGTACTGATGGGGCTCTGTATAGAGCCCCATGGGTGATAGGATTAATTTGGGGTGCAAGGGTTAATGTGTGGTTATTGTGGGGACACTCCGGGGGTCCCAATGGGAACCCCCAGCATCTGGGGGTTAATTGTAGGTGCTTTTGGGGGTACTTAAAGTACCCCCGCTGCTGGCCTTAACTGTTTGTGTGCCGCGGGCCCTTTAAGGACCCATGGCAGGGACTTAACACCTTTTAATTGCAGTAGCTGACACGCTCATGACCCCCACTGCAAGGTTAATGTCGGGACAATGCCGGGGGTCCCCCATGGGGTTTCCCAGCATGGGCTTAATGTGGGCACACATCGGGGGTCAGATTGGACCCCTGTAGCAAGGGGTTAATGCGAGGTTCCGAGCTTATCTCGGATCTCTGCAAGGGGTTAATTTGGGGTTACGAGCTTATCTCTTCGCTAAATTGTATGTGGCTGGCAGTGTTTTGCGCGATCCAGGGTGGTGGAGCCTTGATTTCATTTTTTTGGGCCGTTTACTCGTAATGTTGGCTTGCAGGCAATGAGGGAGAGCAGTAGGGGAAGAGAGACACAGGGGAGGGAGAGGAGGAGGGGAAGAGAGACACAGGGTAAGGAGAGGAGGAGGGAAAGAGAGACACAGGGTAAGGAGAGGAGGAGCAGGGGAAGAGAGACACAGGGGAAGGAGAGGACTAAGTGCTGCGAGTTAACTGTTTTGTGGGGTGTTTTGTTGCATAGGTGAGGTGCCGTAGGACTAGGTGCTGCGAGTTAACTGTTGTGTGGGGTGGTTTTGTTACAAAGTAGGGCGCCGTGGAGCCTCCAACTCTGCAAATGCGGCTCCTAGAATTTGCGACCAGAACTGAGTCCCTCGCTATGCGAGGGACGCAGTTCTTGCGAGCTCACAAAGCGTGACGACGTCTCACAGTTTGACAACTATTATATGTGATTTAAAAGTTATATAAGCTGGATCATTACAGTGACTCTTCTAAAAACACTTGAATGAAGATACTTGCATATGGGTTTCAAAGTATTATAGGGGTATCCATCAAATTGTTCAAGTACCCCCACCATACCATTTCCTTTTCTGAAGAAAAGAGGTTAAAAAATAGTTTTAAAAATGATGACATGCTGCTCCCCTACTGCAATTGCAATAGTCATTTAGGTATTTTTAATCCCTACCCACTTCCAGAGTCAGTTTTGGGAGAGTTCCAATGGGGCAATAAAAAGATCCCTACTTAATTTTGAAATGTTTTATCTCCTTCCACTAGCAAACCACTGTATAGAAAGTTTTTTTTTTCTTAGCAACCATATTATACAGTTTATTGTGATCAATCCTAAGCCTTATCTAATAGTAAAATAATTATAACATGATTGCCTTTATTCCTGCAAGACCTCTGTATGTTAGGTGATTTGAACTGTTGAAGAACATAGAAACATGAAAGAAACTTTCACCAACTAAGAAGCATAGCTTAATATATTTTGACCAAATCAGATTGGACAGCTCAGAATCTGTCAGTGACAGAAATGGTGCTAATGGTGGCTTCTACCCTGCTCAAATATTGAGGACTAAGTGGCAAACTAGATAAGTTGCATAACTTGTACATAGAGAGTTAATCTTCTCTAGGTGTGGTCTTTCATGTGACATAAATTTAAGTATAGTTGAAACTTGCTCTTTAAATAACATATGTCATATCACATACTATGGCAGTACATAGCTTTGTGGCCTCAGGTAAACGACATCCCAAATGTTCATCTTAGAATTAATATTTTTTGAAAAAATGACTTAGTTGAAGCATCTTTGTTATACTTGTCCCATGGTCGGTTTCTCCTTTCTTAGTTGTGGCTCTTGGAAATATGCGTACAAAAAAATTGTCCTATGGATCCTATTTAGGAATCCTTGAACAGCCAACCAAGGTTGTACAGAAACAGCTCTAATGCAGCCTTTATTTTAATTATTATTGCCACATACTACATTTTAAAAATTCAATCTTTATTTGTACATTAAAAATATTGTTAAAAATGCAGCGATTAAAAAATTCATGTTAAACCCAAGGTTTTTAATCCTTTGGGTTTTTTGACATCCAGCAAATTATTAAAGGTTTATTTAGGTTTTATTTTTGTTGTTATTATATTCTTTGCTTTGATCACAGCTTTTTTATTTAATTACTTTATTATGCTCCAGTCAATAAAAGATTTTGTTTTTCAATTCAACTGTATTTGTGTATTTTTGGTTATTTTTCCTTGATTAAAATCCTTATCAGGTACCCTGAATTTTAATTAACATAAGATTAAGATTTTTACATAAAATTAAAATAGGATTTTATAATCCTTTTATCTGTTTATAGTTTTGTTTATTCATACAGCACTTCACTTGAGTATATGCTTTAGGTGCTTTTATGTTTCTTTTGTGTTAATCTTTTACCCTGTTTATTTATATTAATTTCGTGATTCTATTACTTAAAGGTCAGTTTAATTCAAATTGTGCTATTCAAAACTGTTATCTTAAAGTGCTTGTGCTATTGTGACTTAGTGCTAATTTATTCTTATATTGTTGAATTAACCTTTTACGTTGTGACTGTTAGTTTGTCACAGTCACTACTTTACCCTATTAATTTAAAGTGCTGGTACTGTGCCCCTGATGAGTGAGAGACTGATAGAGCCTCACGAAACGTGCGTCAGGAGATAGTGACATCATCAGTAAGCTCCATCACATCGCAGACCACACGAACATAGCGTGGAGCATGATAAATATAGCTCTATAGCTCCAGGACCACTACTAACTTAAAAGAAAGATAGGAAGCCAATTCTTTCACCACAAATTTACAATATAGTAACATCAGAGTAATATACAACAATAAGAAAATAGAAAAGCAAGAAAAAAAAAGGAGTAAAAGCATAATTAAAGCAAAAAACTAAAAAAGAAGGAGGGCACAACCACCTTTAAAAAAACTAATAGACAGAAGCATTAATGAAACATACAGTTTAGGAGCATAAAATCAGGAGTGTATACATTTTAAAAAATAGCACAGCACCAGCACTTTAAATTAATAAGGTAAAGTAGTGACTGTGACAAACTAACAGTTATGAGGTAAAAGGTTAATTCAACATATATTCAGCATATTTTGCTTTATTGAGTGTTTCTATGCCAGGCTGATGGGTTGTTTAAAGCATTTGTCAAATATATTGACTAAAACTATATCATGTTGAACTGCATTACTAAATTTGGAATAGTTTTGTTTGCCAAACCAGTTTGTCAATCTGTGACCCAAAAAAAAAAGATTTAGAATTCCTGACATAAATTGTAATGATCTGATACAACCCAGATTAAAGTAGAATCTGACATTTGTAGACTAAAAATATACATTTATACAAGTTTCCATCACATGGGCCCCACATTATTTGGTTTTGTAACCTCATAAGTACAAAAGAAAAGCATGAGATACATTGCATGCCCTAAATAATTCAAGAGTATAGTAGCTCGAAACAGGCATAAATGCTTATAATTAAAGGTTTTTCTGTCTTGTTCTATATCTTTATAAACATTTCTTAGTTTTGATTTTTTTTAAATGTTTGTATTTATAAAATACACAGCTATGTTACTTTGTATTGCTAACATTTGTGTTGGCACTCTATCAAGTTTAGAACAAATATCACATTTGGAAAGTAAAACTCTAGCATGGTAGGCTCAGGTTAAGTAGTTGTAATTGTAAAAAACAAACACATAGTAGCTGGGGGAGTTTTTAAACTAATGGGGGGAGGGACTAGATAGAAGTAATGGGGTAGTAAGTGTAGAGGGAATACAAAATTAATTAACTAGTCATGTGAAAGGACATGGGGAGGGTTAGTATAGTCAATAGGGAGGTACTGCTAAGTAACTCAAGTATAGTGGCAAGCACGCCAGAAGTACAGACTCTTAACATACGTTGTATGCTTGCTAATGCCAGAAGCTTGCAAGGAAAAATGGGAGAGTTAGAATTATTAGCAGTAAATGAGATATGAGATTTAATAGGCATTACTGAAACATGGTGAGATGATTCTCATGACTGGACTGTTATTCTGGATGGTTATAACCTATTTAGGAAAGATAGGGGCAATGGTAAAAGGAGAGGAAGGATTTGTCTGCATGTTAAGCCTGGATTTAAGCCTATAGTGAGAGAATATATTTATACTGGAACTAGTGATAATATTGAATGTTTGTGTATAGAGTTAAATAGTGGCGCAGCAAATTCCAAAAGTATATTGGAAGAAGTATGCTATAACCCCCCAAATATAATTGAAAGTGAGGAAATGCAATTATTATTACAGATAGGAAATACAGCTAAGGATGGGCGAGTTCTAATAATGGGAGATTTTAACTACCGTGAGATAAACTGGATGAGTGAAACCAGCAGTACGGGTAAGCAGGTTCTTGAGTACACTCAGGGATCATTATCTGGCCTAGGTTATACAAAAGCCTACTAGATATGAAGCTATCTTGGATTTAGTAATCACAAATAATATTGATAGAGTATCAAATGTTGAAATAGGGCAACCTTTGGGAAACAGTGATCACAACACAGTCTCATTTGAGATTGAATAATAAAAAAAAAACTATAAGGGTCCAACAAAAACTCTTAATTTTAAAAGGGCAGATTTTAACGGTCTTAGGGCAGCAATACAAAGTGTAGACTGGGGCAAAGGACTGACAGCTAAAATAACTGAACATAAATGGACAACATTTAAATCAGTACAAAATATAGATACAAATCGGCATATACCATGTGGGAATAAAAGTAAAAAGAGTAAATTACATCCAACATGGCTTAACAATGAATTAAAGATCAAGATACAGAGTAAAAAACAGGCATTTAAATTCTACAAACAAGAGACTGCTTTATGTGAGTACAAGGAAATCAATAGTGCTTGCAAAAAGGCTATTAGACTGGCTAAAAGGAGAGTAAGACTAACCCTAAAATATTTTTTAAGTATATAAATGGGAAGAAGGCCAGGAAGGAAGCTATAGGAACATTACAATGTGAAACAGGCATTCTGATAATTAGTGACCAGGAAAAAACAGATGAGCTAAATAGCTTCTTTTCTTTGGTAAATACAAAGGAGGTACCAGTGGTTAGGGCACTGCAACATAATGGGGCTACACTACCATCACTAAATAATTGGTTATGGCAGGAAGAAATCCAGAAGTGGTTTGAAAAAAAAAAGTGTTAATAAAGCTCCAGGTCCTGATAGAATACATCCATGGGTACCAAGGCAACTGGGTTCTTTAATAGCGAAACCATTATATCTAATTTTTTAAGATTCACTCAACACAGGGTCTTTAACATATGACTGGAGAAAAGCTGATGTGATACCTCTATTTAAAAAGGGAGCAAGAGCAAATCTGGGGAATTATAGACCTGTAAGCCTCACTTCTGTAGTGGGAAAGCTTTTACAAGGGTTAATAAAGGATAATATACAAGAATACGTCTATTCAAAAGGGATTATAAGTAGGAGCCAACATGGATTTATGAGGGATAGGTCATGCCAAAAAAAATCTATTTAGTTTCTATGAGGAGGTTAGTGGATCAAGGCAACTCAGTGGATGTAGCCTTTTTAGATTTTGCAAAGGCTTTTGATACAGTGCCACATGGGAGACTATTGTGTATACTAAGGAATACAGGAATTACAGTAAATATATGCACATGGATTGAGAGCTGGCTTAAAAACAGGAAGCAAAGGGTTGTTGTAAATTGAACATACTCAGATTGGACTAATGTGGTAAGTGGTGTTTCTCAGGGCTCAGTATGAGGTCCTCGCCTCTTTAACATATTTAATAACAACTTAGAAGTAGGACTGGAAAGTATTGTCTCCATTTTTGCAGATGACAAGAAGTTGTGCAAGGTAATTAAATCAGAAAATGATGTACTTTCCCTCCAAAAGGATTTGCATAAATTAGAGAAATGGGCAATTAAATGACAGCTGAGATTTAATATGAATAAATGTAAGGTTATGCATTTGGGATGGAAAAATAACCATGCAATTTATAAACTTAATGAAACAAATCTAGGGGTATCAGATATTGCAGAGATTTGTGAGTGCTTGTGGACAACCACCTACGTAACAGTTCTCAATGCCA
This sequence comes from Discoglossus pictus, assembly GCA_027410445.1. Taxonomy (NCBI): domain Eukaryota; kingdom Metazoa; phylum Chordata; class Amphibia; order Anura; family Alytidae; genus Discoglossus; species Discoglossus pictus. The sequence goes on along the minus strand of CM050164.1, from coordinate 193,512,657 downwards.
AGCAGCAGCTGTAAAGTCAAATAAACAGTTAGCATGTATTAAGAAGGGTATAGAAGCAAGTGAAGCAAATATAATTCTACCACTATACAAATCCCTAGTACGCCTTAATTTGGAATATGGAGTACAGTTGTGGGCACCACTTCATAAAAAAGTACAGAGAAAGACAACAAAACTAATAAGGGGATTGGAGGGGCTAAGTTATGAAGAAAGACTAACCAAATTAAACTTATGTTCTCTAGAAAAAAAGACACCAAAGAGGGGATATGATTACCCTATATAAATACATGCAGGGTCAGTATAAAGATTTGTGAAGGGAGCTTTTTGTGCCGAGAGGTTTTAAATTGACACAAGGACATCCTTTGAGGTTAGAAGTAAAAAGATTCCACCTTAAAGAAATGGTTCTTCACAGTAAGGGTAGTTAATCTGTGGAATTCTCTACCAAGGGAGTTGGTGACTGTGGATTCAAAAGATAACTTTAAAAGGGATTCGATATATGTTTAATTAAAAAGGGTATTCAGGGTTATCCCGGTTAATTGGAGAGGGATTATTGACCCAGGGAGAAATCTGATCGCCAGTATAGGAATTCATTTTTTTCCCTTTCGAGACAATTGGAATCGTTTCACCTGTTTTTTTTTCTGTTTGCCTTCCTCTGGATCAATTAACAACTAATCTGCATATTGCAGATCAGAGGAGATCTTAAAACGTTGAACTTGATGGGCTGAAAGTATTTTTTCAACCTCAATTACTATGTAACTATGTAACTGTGTAGCATATATTTAAAAATAAATGAACACAAGTAGTAGGGTGATTTATAATATATACATCCAATCAATAGACAAACTTTAATTAATTATGGAACTGAATTACCCACTGCATTTGCTCCCATGGAACTAGATACACAACAGTCATTCATCAAGGTTGGGGTTGTCATCACTATGGGACCTATATAAGTACAGTAGTAAAAGTTCACCCCTCTAGGATTGTGAGATATTTTTGTTACCTATTTTTTTCACTCCTGAGCATATTATTAAATGGTAATGTTAACTCCTCTCTGAGAATACGGATGCATATATCTGTTTGGATCTCTCAGATCAATTAATGATTAATAATTGTACGTACTTCTCTGGCTGAACATTTATTTTGGTATCATAGCTCACCCTTTGATTTATTTTTTTTCTTTTGTATTTGGATTGAATATATTTTACATATTATTTTTACAATAGGTCTCATATGGGTTGTCCATCTAAACCTGACTATTTTGTAGGTAGCAAATGCTATGGCGAATAATTGTGTATTATACATTAACGTTGTTATATTTATAGATTTTTTTGTATACTGTATATCACATGAGCTAGACATCAATCTTTTGCTTGCTCTTTTTTGTAATAAAACTGTTTCAGATCTTTACTGCTGAGTATAAATATTTAAATATACATTTTATTACTTTTTTCACATTGTGTCTGGCAAAAGCCACCTGACAAGTAATCATGTAGTGAGAAGTATCAGAGTGTGCAGAGTTCAGGGAGTATCTAGGCTAATTAGACAGATTATTGCATTGAGTCACCGTGTATTTAGAACACATGTGTACACGTAGTACACTGAAAAAGGTCAGAAAGCATGCCTCAGGCTCAAAATTCTAAACAAATGTTTCCACTGAAGTCTGAGAGTTTGGGCAAAAAATGACTGCAATTAAATTGTAAGGTAGCTAATGCTGTTTGGTGTGTACTACTGAAATATATAATACATTAATAAATGAATATACTTTACCTATTTTGAAGCATTGTGTTGAAGAGCTGCAATCTGTTTTGATGTTTTGATGCATCATTAGTGGTGTGGAGCTGCTGTGTAAGCGTGCTGAATGTGTGCAGTGTAATAGTGTGCGTGAGCGAGACCAAAGCGTAGTTGTGTATTTCTGCATTGTCGTAAAATGGCGGGTAATGTGGAATATCCGTAGGTCGTTTGTGGTGTTTTGCAAGTTTCTCGTGGTGTTTTGCGTGTTTAGAATGCTGTAGCCTCGTTTTTGTTTTGTTCGGCGGCCATTTTTTCTCTCGCTTAGCGAATTTTTTAGTGTTCAAACTCTTTTATTTTTAGTTAAATGAAGGTGTAAGTTGTTTTTTTGAGCTCCCGGATGCTTCCTCCTTCTGTAGGTAAGCTATTTATGTATGTGCTGTGTGTATTTATTGTGTTTTGAATTTTGTAATGTTCGCGAGTTGCGTCCGATTGTTGCGAGGTCGTAATGTCTGGTAACGTGTCTCGTATGTTGTTTGCGAGGTAAAGTTTGTGAGGGTCGTAGTTTGTGTGTTGTGTTGTTTGCGTTGCGACGTAAGGTTTGCTAGGGTCGCAGTTGCTGGCAAGGAGCGGCGCTCCTTGCCAGCAACTGAGGCCCTCGCCCGCGGCCCTCGCTATGCGAGGGCCGCAGGCTCGCTATGCGAGCCCGCAAGCGTGAGCAACAGCTCTGGCTGGCTCGCCTGCTCACAACTATATATGTGATACAGAGGATCTGAATCTAATGGTACTCTCTTTTATAATCAGCTGTGTGTGCAAATATATAACTCATATTTCAAAATAAGTCTATACTTTTACACACAATAAGATAAATCTCATTACATGTTTGTGTGACTGTAATATGTATTCTTATGGAGTTTTCAGATTATAATATAGTTAGTTGGATATGTGCAGTTATATATTATTATAAGTTAAACTAAAATATTTACTCATCGATGGCCTCATCACATATATAGTTGTGAGCGTACGGGCCGTTGCTCACGCTTGCGGGTTCGCGTAGCGAGCCCGCGGCCCTCGCGAAGCTTGCAAGGTCGTAATGTGTGGTAACGTGTTTCGGAGGTTGTTTGCGTTCCTCGTAAAATTTAGCGAGTGACGGAATTTGTGTGTCGTGTTTTTTGAGTAGCAACGTGAACTTTGCGAGGGTTTGAGGCCCTTGCCCAGTGACCTCACCAGCAACTGAGGCCCTTGCCCAGTGACCTCGCCAGCAACTGAGGCCCTCGCTTTGCCGAAGGCGCTCCATGCCAGCAACTGAGGCCCTTGCCAAGTGACCTCGCTACTCGAGGGCCGCGGCTCGCTGCGTGAGGTCACTGGGCAAGGGCCTCAAACCCTCGCAAAGTTCACGTCGCTACTCAAAAAACACGACACACAAATTCCGACACTCGCTAAATTTTACGAGGAACGCAAACAACCTACGAAACACGTTACCACACATTACGACCTCGCAAACATCGGATGCAACACGCCGACATACAAACATTTAAAACACAATAAATACACACAACACACACATAAAAAGTTTACCTACAGCAAGAGGAACCATCCAGCACCTCAAAAAAACAAGTTACACCTTCATTTAAATAAAAATAAAACACTTTAGACACTAATAAAATCGCTAAGCGAGAGAAAAAATGGCCGACGGACAAAACGAAAACGAGGCTACAGCACTCTCCACACGTAAAACACCACACCACACTCGCAAAAAACCACACGAAACTCGAAAACCACTACAAACCAACAACGGACAATACGCAAAGACGCACAACACACATAAACCGCCATTTAACGCAAATGCGGAAGTACGACACTACGCGAACGGTTTCGCCTCGCGCACGCACAGTATTACACTGCACACATTCACCACGCTTATAGAGCAGCTCCACAACACTAATGCTGCAGCAATGTCAAAACACATTCACAGCTCTTCAACACAATGCTTCCAAATAGGTAAAGTATATTCATTTATTAATGTATTATATATTTACTATTACACACCAAACAACATTAGCTCACTTACAATAACATTGCCGTCATTTTTTGACGGACAAGTCGCTAGTATATTATATTGGTAAGTTTGAATAAAAGTGAAAGATTTGGTGATTGCATGCTGCTTGTCAATCAATGGCAAAATAATATGGCTTCAATTAATAGTAGTATTTAATTGGAGAGGTTGTTTGAATTATATTGAAAAGTCACCATTAGCAAGATATTTAATAAATTATGAGAATTGGGAGCTCTCTTTAAAAGTCACAAAACATGTGATAGGTATAAAAAGAGGCAACCAACAAAGGTTTTGCAAATATGTCTTAATGTATTTGTTATAAAAGAACTCTTCTACCTTAATATTTTATCCAGTATTATTATCTTTCATACATGATTTCTTCTGTTCTGTTTTAAAGTTTATAGAATTGGCTTTTGTTTGTGCTATTGCACAATGATGCTTAATCACATTTTGTGTTTTTAATTAATGCCTTAATTATCAAATCTTAAAATGTAATTATACCCATGTTCTGCAATGATATATTCAGCCAATAAGTGTTCAGAGTTCAGAATACATTAGGCTCTTACATCTGCTCTTCATATGATCTCTGACAAAAACATTTCTTACCTATTTTCTGTTTAATGTTTGTTTTTATGATTGGGATTACATTAGCTGTTGGTTTCTGCAACTCTACATATCACTCTGAGTGAGACTAAGCAACATAGCCTGGGTGTGAAACTTTATTGCAATGTCTTCAAGATCTATACAAGATTCTACTTTTTCATTAGAGAAATGCCTAATTTAAAGGACTACTCTGTTAGAAAACGAAAAATCCCCTTTCTGAAGCATCTAATAAACTGTATATATATCTAATGACAGTAGCAGCTGTGTAAGCTAGTAGTAGTAACATACTGTCATGCCCAGATGGGTCCACCACTGAATTTTTAGGGCTATAGACTATTGTGGGCCCTGAGGGGAACATGGTACCTGAATCATGGCCTCTATTAATTGTAACCTCAGCCTGTGTGATTGCTAAATATTTCAATGGACATGGGACTCGCTAAGGAATATGACATGATGTTTCTAGGTGTATTGTAATGTGGAAATAATATCTTTAGTGAAATAGTCCCATAAGTGCTTAACATTACAAAATTGGATAAAAGGGCGCAAGTGGGTTATTCATATATATATAATTGTATTGACTTTAATGAAAAACAGCGTTAATTAAAAAAAAATTAAAAGGGGAAGGTTTAAAAACAAGGTAAAAAGATCCTTAGATAAATGCTGCAAACCTTATTACCACTTCTAATTTTTCATTTATAGAATGTGGCTTAAACAGCAAAAGGGTTTACAGAGGATATAAGGGCATTGCTTGTGCCACTGTGAACTTTAGGGTTATAATATATATTCAATTTAAATCTAGTTATTCTCCAATAACCCTATACATAATATATTCAATGCTTCTTATATCTTATATGCTGCGTGTCATAAGATAGGTTATAACCCCTAAAGTGGTCTTGAGGACTGGTAAATTATTTGTCACAGTCAGTTTATAAGAGGGATATTTAAATTGTTTAGGTAAATGTACTGGGATTCTATTGCCATATAATGGATATATACATATATGGCATCCCTAAATTATTGTGTTCGTCTTTTCACCCTCTGTAATAAGTCCCTGTGGGTCTTACACTATCATTAGGTAAATAGTATATATTTTAAGCCATTAAAGCCCTAATATTGCCTCTGAACTATCATGCTCGGTGCCCTAGCGTCTCCATACACTGTGGAGATTCGCGCTTCCTGATTACGGCGTTCGTGATGATGTCACGCTACGCCTGCCTGCTTCCTAACATGTTTCTACAAATAGAACGTCTTTCTCAAAGGATTAACGCGTTTACTAGAGCTGTGGTCTATTTAAAGGATCCAGTAATCATGGTTACCTGCACTACCACATGTGCTACACATAGAATTAACCCTTTTGATTAAATGAACAAGTTAATAAGAGGATATAATAGTCTATATGGCAGTAAAATGGTCTAAAAAAATAAAAATAAATCTGTATGTATATAAAGGTTCTTATGTCCCTTTAGTACATTGTATAAATAACACATTCCCAGTATTAATATACAAATAGGTATATGAGAGTGATCACCTAGAAAGATATCCATAGAAAAACGTATTTAAAGTGCAAAAAAAGAAACTATTTAAAGATAAAATAAATAGAATTGAAAAAAGTGTATAAAAAGTTGTTGCTAACGCTGCGGCCCTCGCAGGCGCTCCTTGAGAGCAACAGCGGACTTTAGGCCCGCAAATGCGGACCCTCTCGAAGCGAGGGGCCACATTTGCGGAGGTGTAGGCTTCCACCGCGACCGCAAAATTTACAGACTTAGCATCCGCAAATACGAGCAGCGGGAGTTAGAAAAAAAAATATTACGACATCGCAAAACTACGACATTAGCGCTTGAAAACCCGAACACATGAAAACATTCAAAACATAGAAAATACAGACATCAAACACATAAAAAGCTTACCCACAGTAAGGGGGGCACCCAGCACCTCTAAAAGTGATGTTACACCGGAATTTAAGTAAAAATTTAAGAGTTTAGACGCCAGAAAATCCCCTAAGCGAGAGAAAAAATGGCAGCCAAAACAAAACGAAAACGAGGCTAAGGTTGCAAAACTACTACACTTAATGTGGAACGTAACACACAGTATGCGGCACGTACAAGACCACCATCACATATAATTAGTTGTCAAACTACGAATCATCGTCACGCTTTGCGAGCTCGCAAGAACTGCGTCCCTCGCAAAGTGAAGGCAAGGGTCCGCATTTGCGGAAGGTGGAGGCTCCAACGTCGGCTGCAATGAGACAAAGCCTCATTGCAGGCCACAAATGCGGACCCTCGCGAAGCGAGGGGCCGCATTTGCAGGGGTGGAGGCTCAAAGGCGCTTCACACACGGTTACAAACACCCACACCAACAATACGACCCGACGCACATTTACGGACTTAGCAGACAAAAAACCTGACGCACATTTACGGACTTAACAGACAAAAATACGAGACACACCACTTAGAAAAGAAACATTACGACCTCGAAAAAATACGACCTTAACGCCCGAACCGCGCGGAACGGAAAACAGTCAAATCCCAATAAATAAACATTACGACCTCGAAAAAATATGACCTTAACGGCCGAACCGCGCGCAACGGAAAACAGTCAAAACACAATAAATAAACATTACGACCTCAAAAAAATACGACCTTAACAGCCGAACCGCGCACAACGGAAAACAGTCAAAACACAATAAATACACACAAAAAACACATAAAAACTTACCAACAGCAAGGGGGGGGGGGGGCACCCAAGACCTCTGCAAGTGAAAATACAACTCCATTTAAGTACAAATTCACGAGTTTAGGCACACGAAAATCCTGTAAGCGAGAGCAAAAATGGACGCCGAAAAAAGCGAAAACAAGGCTACAGGACCCTAAAAACGCAAAACATAGCCCAACACGTAGCACTTTCACGAGGTAGTTCAACCGACTGTTACTAAAGACTGAAAATTGCTTACTAAAGACGCAAAATCATTTCTATACGCGTAACACATACATACAATATAGCCGCCATTTTAACACAATCTACACAATAAGGTATGAAATGGCGGCTTTACCGCCTAAACTAACGGCTCTGCCTCGCGCATGCAGCCTATATATAGGGCCCACTTGCCACACTGCTGACACTTTCTCCTCAGGTGATGACAGTCTGACTGGACATTTTCTGCTGCCAGAAAATCCAAAGAGATTGTTAGCTCTTCAGGATATTGATTGCTGGATATTTCTTAGTGATAGGTAAAGTATATTAATTAATTTATTATTTATTAATAAAAAAAAAAAAAAGAAAAGAAAAATAATATACATTACTGCATTTTGCAATACCTGTACTTTAGCATGGTATTAATCATTAACTATTTCAAATATGTTTATTAATTGATTAATACATTTTTAATGGACATTAATTTATGAATTACTAATTATTATTTTTTAAATAGACAATTGTCATTAACTTCACTTTATGATTACATTATTGATTAATCAAGGTATTATAGGAATGCTAAGTTCCCAAGGTATTTGCTACCCATACATTACTAGTATATATACAAATTGGGATATAATAATTTAAAATTAGAATTTTTATTGATAAGGGATAACAACGGCGGTAAATTTTTAAAAACAATAAGGTATTAAAAAATCCAGGATTGGAGAAAAAAGTTTAAAATAGGCTAACTAATGTGTGAAACTTTACCCATGTGATATTATTTTAAACTCTAAATAGAGGGGTAAGTGATTCACACCTAACAGTATTTCGAGAGGATGGTGGATAGCTTATCCAATTCAGTTTATCCTGTCTTTATATATGTAAGCACAATTAACATGCAATTAGAGTTAGTGGATATAATGCTGCTAGATCAATGTCATAGAGATGACCCTAATTTGTTAGGTTTCACAAAGTAAATTTGTGACACTGACCCTTGTTTTCTAGGGTTCACAGTGTGGAATTACAAAAAATATCGTAAGATATATGTCTAATACATGCTGTATTAAGCTTCTACAGGACTTTGTTCAAATGGATCTCAATTGTTTACCACAAGTCTGAGCATTATATCTTTATCTGTCTTGTAAACATGCCACAATGTTATCACAGGGATTGCTCTCTTCTGTGTCTAAACGGGCTAGGATAAAGTTAATGTCCTCACAACAGAGGTTTCCCTTATAAAAGTACACTAGTATTGTGTTCATATCCCATTGCAGGGATCAGCATCATGTGGAAAACAGAGATCCTAAAGGGTGAAAAATATCCAGTGGGCTATCTCCCACTCTAAGTGCTGTCAGAAGTATATAAAATCTATCTCATATGGAAGTATCAGCATTCACACATATGGAAACGGACAGGGAGGGTAAGCATACATCCTCTAAATGTCTAAAATACAATACTGTTAGTAGAGGTGACGCCGGCGTGCCCTTAGCTGTAAGGCATGCCACGTCATCAAAGGCCGACGCGTTTCGACGTCATCAGACGTCTTTGTCAAGGTAGAAGATCACTGAGCCGTCTGGCCCTCTTTTAAGCGCTGCCGTAGCTACGGCAACCAATTGGCATAATTCGGACATGCGCAGTAGATTCAGGAAACGCATAGCGCTTTATTATTATGCAAGCATGTAGTCGATACGCAGATAGGAGTGTAGGAGAGGATAATAACACTATGTATATATAAAGAGAGCGAGTATGTAATGAATGATCCATTTCATTCATAGGGGCATATATAAGGAGTGAATGTATTATCCTAGGTAGATAAGGGTAGGAGCGGGCCCCCTCTATAAAGTGGTGCATAATATAGTGACAAAATTGTGTTGAACTAATAGTTTTTATATAACAAACTAATTGATAAAGGAATAATAATCCTCTAGTTACAAATGAGGTCTACTGAGATATTTTAGACATTTAGAGGATGTATGCTTACCCTCCCTGTCCGTTTCCATATGTGTGAATGCTGATACTTCCATATGAGATAGATTTTATATACTTCTGACAGCACTTAGAGTGGGAGATAGCCCACTGGATATTTTTCACCCTTTAGGATCTCTGTTTTCCACATGATGCTGATCCCTGCAATGGGATATGAACACAATACTAGTGTACTTTTATAAGGGAAACCTCTGTTGTGAGGACATTAACTTTATCCTAGCCCGTTTAGACACAGAAGAGAGCAATCCCTGTGATAACATTGTGGCATGTTTACAAGACAGATAAAGATATAATGCTCAGACTTGTGGTAAACAATTGAGATCCATTTGAACAAAGTCCTGTAGAAGCTTAATACAGCATGTATTAGACATATATCTTACGATATTTTTTGTAATTCCACACTGTGAACCCTAGAAAACAAGGGTCAGTGTCATAAATTTACTTTGTGAAACCTAACAAATTAGGGTCATCTCTATGACATTGATCTAGCAGCATTATATCCACTAACTCTAATTGCATGTTAATTGTGCTTACATATATAAAGACAGGATAAACTGAATTGGATAAGCTATCCACCATCCTCTCGAAATACTGTTAGGTGTGAATCACTTACCCCTCTATTTAGAGTTTAAAATAATATCACATGGGTAAAGTTTCACACATTAGTTAGCCTATTTTAAACTTTTTTCTCCAATCCTGGATTTTTTAATACCTTATTGTTTTTAAAAATTTACCGCCGTTGTTATCCCTTATCAATAAAAATTCTAATTTTAAATTATTATATCCCAATTTACATTATTGATTAACTCTTTATAGAACATTTACTAATTCATGAATTAGTAATGTACATTAATTAAATAATAATTAATTGTTAATAGTAATAACGTTTATAACAAAAAAAATGTCACTGGACTTAGATTTTGACATTGATGCTCAACTATTAATGTTCATTTATTACTTTATTCATCATTATGATTAATAATGTTAATTAATTAATTATTAATTAGTCATAATAACACATTTAGTAAAATAAAAAAAAATGTTTAGTGGTTTTCATTTTTGTGCTTGCTACTCAACTATTAATGTTCATTAATTACTTCATTATCATTCATAGAAGACATTTTTAGTCAAAAATGCATAAAAACATATCTCCCTTTTGCACTGAATTTAGATATTACTGTTGATTCTTTAAGCTCATTGTATTAAAGGTATAGGATCCTCAAACTGTTTACATATTTATATCACTTTCTTGCATTTTACAGTGCATTTACTTCAATTTGGCAGCTAGGCTAATTAAAACATAACAAACATTAACAAGCCCTTACATATGATTTTTACATCATTTCACAGATTTGTGACATTGCCACCTGCCTCAATACAGGAGTCTCCTCTGCAAGAATTAACATTACAGAATATTAAATTGACAGGTCAATGATTTTGTGATGACATTTGTTAACACAATATAATAGAAACTATTGATTTGTATTGAGTAATGGTATTTCATACATTCATTCAATAAAAAAAAAATTATGATTTTTACATCTTTTTACAGATTTCTATCGTCTACACTTGCCTCAAAACAATAGCATTTTCAATTATAGAACATCTAATTTACAGGTATATTAGAAGGAAAAAAGAAAAATAATAATAAAGATATTATGTTTATTTCTGTATTCATTCATTCATTCATCATTATGTTACTGCTCATTGACAGGGATAGCACCTTAGAAGCAGTTAAATATTTTATTTCACGTATTATATTAGGTCATTTGCTCTTTTGTGTAGCTCTTCTTTAGGAACACGATAACTATTTCTGTTTTTCCATTCATGATATAGACACACCTACAGAGAGACAGACACTCATACAGACAGACAGAGAAAGACGCAACCAGACACACACACAGACACCTACGCAGCCAGACACCCAGAGACACCGACAACAAGAGACACAGACACCCAGAGACACAGACACACACCCACAGACATCCAGGGACAAACCCAGAGAGACACACACCCACAGATATCTAGACACACGCCCAGAGAGACACACACCCCCAGACACGCAGAGAGACAGACACCTGCAGACAACCAGAGAGATAGAATCCTTTCACACCAAGACAGACAGATAGACACAGAAATACAGAGACCCAGACAGACACAGACACCTAGATAGACACACTAACACCGACACCCAGAGAGACACACACACAGACACCCAGGGAGACACACAGACACCCAGAGAGACACACAGACACCCAGAGAGACACCCAGACACCCAGAGAGATAAACACCCAGAGAGACACACACCCAGAGAGACACACAGCCAGAGACACAGACAGCCAGAGACACAGACACACACCCACAGACATCCAGGGACAAACCCAGAGAGACACACACCCACAGATATACAGACACACACCCAGAGTGACACACACTCACAGACACACAGAAATACACAGACCCAGACAGACACAGACACCCAGATAGACACACAAACACTGACACCCAGAGAGACACACACACAGACACCCAGAGAGACACCCAGACACCCAGAGAGTCACACAGATACCCAGAGACACACACACCCAGAGAGACACACACCCAGAGAGACACACAGACACCCAGAGAGTCACACATCCAGAGACAGACAGCCAGAGACACACACCCAGAGAGACACACAGCCAGAGACACAGACAGCCAGAGACACAGACACACACCCACAGACATCCAGGGACAAACCCAGAGAGACACACACCCACAGATATACAGACACACACCCAGAGTGACACACACTCACAGACACACAGAGAGACAGACACCTGCACACAACCAGAGAGATAGAATCCTATACACACCAAGACAGACAGACACAGAAATGCACAGACCCAGACAGACACAGACACCCAGATAGACACACAAACACTGACACCCAGAGAGACACACACACAGACACCCAGAGAGACACACAGACACCCAGAGAGTCACACAGATACCCAGAGACACACACACCCAGAGAGACACACACCCAGAGAGACACACAGCCAGAGACACAGACAGCCAGAGACACAGACACACACCCACAGACATCCAGGGACAAACCCAGAGAGACACACACCCACAGATATCCAGACACACACCCAGAGTGACACACACTCACAGACACACAGAGAGACAGACACCTGCACACAACCAGAGAGATAGAATCCTATACAAACCAAGACAGACAGACACAGAAATACACAGACCCAGACAGACACAGACACCCAGATAGACACACAAACACTGACACCCAGAGAGACACACACACAGACACCCAGAGAGACACACAGACACCCAGAGAGTCACACAGATACCCAGAGACACACACACCCAGAGAGACACACACCCAGAGAGACACACAGCCAGAGACACAGACAGCCAGAGACACAGACACACACCCACAGACATCCAGGGACAAACCCAGAGAGACACACACCCACAGATATCCAGACACACACCCAGAGTGACACACACTCACAGACACACAGAGAGACAGACACCTGCACACAACCAGAGAGATAGAATCCTATACACACCAAGACAGACAGACACAGAAATACACAGACCCAGACAGACACAGACACCCAGATAGACACACAAACACTGACACCCAGAGAGACACACACACAGACACCCAGAGAGACACACAGACACCCAGAGAGTCACACATCCAGAGACAGACAGCCAGAGACACACACCCAGAGAGACACACAGTCAGAGACACAGACAGCCAGAGACACAGACACACACCCACAGACATCCAGGGACAAACCCAGAGAGACACACACCCACAGATATCCAGACACACACCCAGAGTGACACACACTCACAGACACACAGAGAGACAGACACCTGCACACAACCAGAGAGATAGAATCCTATACAAACCAAGACAGACAGACACAGAAATACACAGACCCAGACAGACACAGACACCCAGATAGACACACAAACACTGACACCCAGAGAGACACACACACAGACACCCAGAGAGACACACAGACACCCAGAGAGTCACACAGATACCCAGAGACACACACACCCAGAGAGACACACACCCAGAGAGACACACAGCCAGAGACACAGACAGCCAGAGACACAGACACACACCCACAGACATCCAGGGACAAACCCAGAGAGACACACACCCACAGATATCCAGACACACACCCAGAGTGACACACACTCACAGACACACAGAGAGACAGACACCTGCACACAACCAGAGAGATAGAATCCTATACACACCAAGACAGACAGACACAGAAATACACAAACCCAGACAGACACAGACACCCAGATAGACACACAAACACTGACACCCAGAGAGACACACACACAGACACCCAGAGAGACACACAGACACCCAGAGAGTCACACATCCAGAGACAGACAGCCAGAGACACACACCCAGAGAGACACACAGTCAGAGACACAGACAGCCAGAGACACAGACACACACCCACAGACATCCAGGGACAAACCCAGAGAGACACACACCCACATATATCCAGACACACACCCAGAGACACACACACCCACAGACACGCAGAGAGACAGACACCTGCAGACAACCGGAGAGATAGAATCCTATACACACCAAGACAGACACTGAAAAACAGAGACCCAGAAAGACACAGACACCCAGATAGAAACACAAACACCGACACCCAGATAAACACACAAACACTGACACCCAGAGAGACACACACACAGACACACAGAGAGACACACAGACACCCAGAGAGACACCCAGAGAGACACACACCCAGAGAGACACACACCCAGAGAGACACACAGCCAGAGAGACACACAGCCAGAGACACAGACAGCCAGAGACACAGACACACACCCACAGACATCCAGGGACAAACCCAGAGAGACACACACCCACAGATATCCAGACTCACACCCAGAGAGACAAACACCCACAGACAGGTAGAGAGACAGACACCTGCAGACAACCAGAGATAGAAACCTATACACACCAAGACAGACACAGAAATACAGAGACCCAGACAGACACAGACACCCAGATAGACACACAGACACCCAGAGACACAGACAGAGAGACACACACCCAGAGAAACATACAGCCAGAGACACAGTCTGAATTGACCCGCATGAGTGACAGGATTAATGAAGGGCTTATGGGGGTGTATATTGACCCCCATGAATGACAGGGTTAATAAGGGGTTTATGGGGGTCTGTAATGACCCCCATGAGTGAGCTGGTTAATGAAGGGTTTATGGGGGTCTATATTGACCCTCCTGAGTGAGGGGATTAATGAAGTGCTTATGGGTGTTTGTATTGACCCACATGAGTGACACAGTTAATGAAGTGCTTATGGGGGTCTGTATTGACCCCCATGAGTGACAGGGTTAATGAATGGCTTATGGGGGTCTATATTGACCCCCGTGAGTGACAGGGTTAATGAAGGGCTTTTGGGGGCCTGTATTGACCCCCATGAGTGACGGGGTTAATGAAGGGCTTATGGGGGTATGTATTAAAACCCATGAGTGACAGGGTTAATGAAGGGCTTATGGGTGTCTATATTGACCCCCATGAATGACAGGGTTGATTAGGGGTTTATGGGGGTCTGTATTGACCCCAATGAGTGACAGAGTTAATGAAGTGCTTATGGGGGCCTGCATTGACCCCCATGAGTGACAGGGTTAATAAAGGGCTTATGGGGGTCTATATTGACCGCCCTGAGTTAGGGGTTTAATGAAGTGCTTATGTGGGTCTGTATTGACCCCCATGAGTGACAGGGTTAATGAAGGGCTTATGGGGGTCTAGATTGACCCCCCTGAGTGAGGAGTTTAATGAAGTGCTTATGGGGGTCTGTATTGACCTCCATGAGTAACACAGTTAATGAAGTGCTTATGGGGGTCTGAATTGACCCCATGAGTGACAGGGTTAATGAAGGGCTTATGGGGGTGTATATTGACCCCCATGAATGACAGGGTTAATAAGGGGTTTATGGGGGTCTCTACTGACCCCCATGACTGAGGTGGTTATTTAAGGGCTTATTGGGGGCTGTATTGACCCTCCTGAGTGACAGGGTTAATTAAGTGCTTATGGGGGTCTGAATTGACCCCCATGAGTGACAGGGTTAATTAGGGGTTTATGGGGGTCTGTATTGACCCCCATGAGTGAGGGGGTTAATGAAGGGTTTATGGGGGTCTATATTGACACTCCTGAGTGAGGGGATTAATGAAGTGCTTATGGGGGTTTGTATTGACCCCCATGAGTGACACAGTTAATGAAGTGCTTATGGGGGTCTGTATTGACCCCCATTAGTGACAGGGTTAAAGAAGGGCTTGTGGGGGTCAGTATTGACCCCCATGATTGACAGAATTAATGAATGGCTTATGGGGGTCTATATTGACCCCCGTGAGTGACAGGGTTAATGAAGGGCTTATGGGGGCCTGTATTGACCCTCATGAGTGACAGGATTGATGAAGGGCTTATGGGGGTCTGTATTGAAACCCATGAGTGACAGGGATAATGAAGGGCTTATGGGGGTCTATATTGACCCCCCTGAGTGAGGAGTTTAATGAAGTGCTTATGGGGGTCTGTATTGACCCCCATGAGTGACAGAGTTAATGAAGTGCTTATGGGGTCCTGTATTGACCCCCATGAGTGACAGGGTTAATAAAGGGCTTATGGGGGTCTATATTGACGGCCCTGAGTTAGGGGTTTAATGAAGTGCTTATGGGGGTCTGTATTGACCCCCATGAGTGACAGGGTTAATGAAGGGCTTATGGGGGTCTATATTGACCCCCCTGAGTGAGGAGTTTAATGAAGTGCTTATGGGGGTCTGTATTGACCCCCATGAGTGACAGGGTTAATGAAGGGCTTATGGGGTCTATATTGACCCCCATGAATGACAGGGTTAATGAAGGGCTTATGGGGGTCTATATTGACCCCCCTGAGTGAGGAGTTTAATGAAGTGCTTATGGTGGTCTGTATTGACCCCCATGAGTGACAGGGTTAATGAAGTGCTTATGGGGTCCTGTATTGACCCCCATGAGTGACAGGGTTAATAAAGGGCTTATGGGGGTCTATATTGACGGCCCTGAGTTAGGGGTTTAATGAAGTGCTTATGGGGGTCTGTATTGACCCCCATGAGTGACAGGGTTAATGAAGGGCTTATGGGGGTCTATATTGACCCCCCTGAGTGAGGAGTTTAATGAAGGGCTTATGAGGGTCTATATTGATCCCCCTGAGTGAGGAGTTTAATCAAGTGCTTATGGGGGTCTGTATTGACCTCCATGAGTGACACAGTTAATGAAGTGCTTATGGGGGTCTGTATTGACCCCCATTAGTGACAGGG
This sequence comes from Discoglossus pictus, assembly GCA_027410445.1. Classification (NCBI taxonomy): domain Eukaryota; kingdom Metazoa; phylum Chordata; class Amphibia; order Anura; family Alytidae; genus Discoglossus; species Discoglossus pictus. The sequence continues at coordinate 193,495,993 of CM050164.1, read as the reverse complement.
TTAAAGAAGGGCTTGTGGGGGTCAGTATTGACCCCCATGATTGACAGAGTTAATGAATGGCTTATGGGGGTCTATATTGACCCCCGTGAGTGACAGGGTTAATGAAGGGCTTATGGGGGCCTGTATTGACCCTCATGAGTGACAGGATTGATGAAGGGCTTATGGGGTCTGTATTGAAACCCATGAGTGACAGGGTTAATGAAGGGCTTATGGGGGTCTATATTGACCCCCCTGAGTGAGGAGTTTAATGAAGTGCTTATGGGGGTCTGTATTGACCCCCATGAGTGACAGAGTTAATGAAGTGCTTATGGGGTCCTGTATTGACCCCCATGAGTGACAGGGTTAATAAAGGGCTTATGGGGGTCTATATTGACGGCCCTGAGTTAGGGGTTTAATGAAGTGCTTATGGGGGTCTGTATTGACCCCCATGAGGGACAGGGTTAATGAAGGGCTTATGGGGGTCTATATTGACCCCCCTGAGTGAGGAGTTTAATGAAGTGCTTATGGGGGTCTGTATTGACCCCCATGAGTGACAGGGTTAATGAAGGGCTTATGGGGTCTATATTGACCCCCATGAATGACAGGGTTAATGAAGGGCTTATGGGGGTCTATATTGACCCCCCTGAGTGAGGAGTTTAATGAAGTGCTTATGGTGGTCTGTATTGACCCCCATGAGTGACAGGGTTAATGAAGTGCTTATGGGGTCCTGTATTGACCCCCATGAGTGACAGGGTTAATAAAGGGCTTATGGGGGTCTATATTGACGGCCCTGAGTTAGGGGTTTAATGAAGTGCTTATGGGGGTCTGTATTGACCCCCATGAGTGACAGGGTTAATGAAGGGCTTATGGGGGTCTATATTGACCCCCCTGAGTGAGGAGTTTAATGAAGGGCTTATGAGGGTCTATATTGATCCTCCTGAGTGAGGCGTTTAATCAAGTGCTTATGGGGGTCTGTATTGACCTCCATGAGTGACACAGTTAATGAAGGGCTTATGGGGGCCTGTATTGACCCCCATGAGTGACAGGGTTAATGAAGGGCTTATGGGGGTCTGTATTGACCCCCATGAGTGACAGGGTTAATGAAGTGCTAATGGGGTCTATATTGACCCCCATGAATGACAGGGTTAATGAAGGGCTTATGGGGGTCTATATTGACCCCCTTGAGTGAGGAGTTTAATGAAGTGCTTATGGGCATCTGTATTGACCTCCATGAGTGAAACAGTTAATGAAGTGCTTATGGGGGTCTGTATTGACCACTATGAGTGACACAGTTGATGAAGTGCTTATGTGGGTCTGTATTGACACCCATGAGTGACACAGTTGATGAAGTGCTTATGGGGGTCTGTATTGACCCCCATGAGTGATAGGGTTAATGAATGGCTCATGGGGGTCTATATTGACCCCCATGAGTGACAGGGTTAATGAATTGCTTATGGGGGCCTGTATTGACCCCCATGAGTGACCGGGTTAAAGAAGGGCTTATGGGGTCTGTATTGACCCCCATGAGTGACAGGGTTCATGAAGTGCTTATGGGGGCCTGTATTGACCGCCATGAGTGACCGGGTTAATGAAGGGCTTATGGGGTCTGTATAGGAACCCATGAGTGCCAGGGTTAAAGAAGGGCTTGTGGGGGTCAGTATTGACCCCCATGAGTGACAGGGTTAATGAATGGCTTATGGGGGTCTATATTGACCCCTGTGAGTGACAGGGTTAAAGAAGGGCTTATAGGGGGCCTGTATTGACCCCCATGAGTGAAAGGGTTAATGAACGGCTTATGGTTGTCTTTATTGACCCCATGAGTGAAAGGGTTAATGAATGGCTTATGGGGGTCTATATTGACCCCATGAATGACAGGAATGATTAGGGGTTTATGGAGGTCTGTATTGACCCCCATGAGTGACAGGGTTAATGAAGGGCTTATGAGGGTCTATATTGATCCCCCTGAGTGAGGAGTTTAATCAAGTGCTTATGGGGGTCTGTATTGACCTCCATGAGTGACACAGTTAATGAAGGGCTTATGGGGGTCTGTATTGACCCCCATGAGTGACAGGGTTAATGAAGGGCTTATGGGGGTCTGTATTGACCCCCATGAGTGAAAGGGTTAATGAAGGGCTTATGGGGGTCTATATTGACCCCCATGAATGACAGGGTTGATTAGGGTTTTATGGGGGTCTGTATTGACCCCCATGAGTGACAGGGTTAATGAAGGGCTTATGAGGGTCTATATTGACCCCCCTGAGTGAGGAGTTTAATCAAGTGCTAATGGGGGTCTGTATTGACCTCCATGAGTGACACAGTTAATGAAGGGCCTATGGGGGTCTGTATTGACCCCCATGAGTGACAGGGTTATTTAGGGTTTTATGGGCACCTGTGTTGACCCCCATGAGTGAGGGGGTTAATGAAGGGCTTATGGGTGTCTATATTGACCCTCCTGAGTGATGGGATTAATGAAGTGCTTATGGGGGTCTGTATTGACCCCCATGAGTGACACAGTTAATGAAGGGCTTATGGGGGTCTGTATTGACCCCCATGGTTGACAGGGTTAAAGAAGGGCTTGTGGGGGTTAGTATTGACCCCCATGAGTGACAAGGTTAATGAATGGCTTATGGGGGTCTATATTGACCCCCGTGAGTGACAGGGTTAATGGGTTAATGAAGGGCTTATGGGGGCCTGTATTGACCTCCATGAGTGACAGGGTTAATGAAGGGCTTATGGGTGTCTGTATTGACCCCCATGAGTGACCGGGTTAATGAAGAGCTTATGGGGGTCTATATTGACCGCTCTGAGTGAGGGGTTTAATGAAGTGCTTATGGGGGTCTGTATTGACCCCCATGAGTGACAGGGTTAATGAAGGGCTTATGGGGGTCTATATTGACCCCCCTGAGTGAGGAGTTTAATGAAGTGCTTATGGGGGTCTGTATTGACCTCCATGAGTGACACACTTAATGAAGTGCTTATGGGGGTCTGTATTGACCCCCATGAGTGACACAGTTAATGAAGTGCTTATGGGGGTCTGTATTGACCCCCATGATTGATAGGGTTTAAAAATGGCTTATGGGGGTCTATATTGACCTCCATGAGTGACCGGGTTAATGAAGGGCTTATGGGGGTCTGTATTGACCCCCATGAGTGACAGGGTTAATGAAGGGCTTATGGGGGCCTGTATAGACCCCCATGAGTGACAGGGTTAATGAAGGGCTTATGGGGGCCTGTATAGACCCCCATGAGTGACAGGGTTAATAAAGGGCTTATGGGGGTCTATATTGACCACTCTGATTGAGGGGTTTAATGAAGTGCTTATGGGGGTCTGTATTGACCCCCATGAGTGTCAGGGTTAATAAAGGGCTTATAAGGGTCTATATTGACCACTCTGATTGAGGGGTTTAATGAAGTGCTTATGGGGGTCTGTATTGACCTCCATGAGTGACACAGTTAATGAAGTGCTTATGGGGGTCTGTATTGACCCCCATGAGTGACAGGGTTAATGAAGGGCTTATGGGGGTCTATATTGACCCCCATGATTGACAGGGGTAATGAATTGCTTTTGGGGGCCTGTATTAACCCCCATGAGTGACTGGGTTAATGAAGGGCTTATGGGGGTCTGTATTGACCCCCATGAGTGACAGGGTTAATGAAGGGCTTATGGGGGTCTATATTGACCCCTATGAGTGACAGGGTTAATTAGGGGTTTATGGAGGTCTGTATTGACCCCCATGAGTGACAGGGTTACTGAGGACTTATGGGGGTCTATATTGACCCCCATGAGTGACAGGGTGATAGTGTATATTTTATTTTTTTATAACGGGTCCTTTAAGGACCTTGACAGTCCTTTAAGGACCGTAACGCGGGAATTTTGAATATTCATTGCAGCGGGGGTCTCCGATCGCGTGCGATCGGGACCGCCTCTGCGATGGTTAATGTGGGGTTAATGCAGGTCTCCGAGCTTATCTCGGATCCCGTGGGGTTAATGCGGGTTTCCGAGCTTATCTCGGATCCCTTCTTGGGTAAGTTGTAGGTGGCTGGGCAGTCCTGGGTCTTTGAGCCTCGTTTTCGTTTTTTTCGGCGTCCATTTTTTCTCTCGCTTAGGGGATTTTCGTGTGTCTGAACTCGGGAATTTAGACTTAAATGGAGGTGTAACTTCACTTTCAGAGGCCCTGGGTGCCCCCCCCCTTGCTATGGGTAAGCTTTTTATGTATATTTTGTGAGTATTTGGTGTGTTTTGACTGTTTTTAGGTGCGCGCGGTTCCGCCATTTTTCGGGAGTGTGGGTGTTTGTTACGTTAAGGTTGGTTCCGAGGTTGTTGTTTTTTTTTCTAAGTCGTGTGTGTGTGTTTTTAACCGCGTGTGAGGTGCCTTTGAGCCTCCACCTCCGCAAATGCGGCCCCTTTTTGCGGACAAACACAGCCGACGTTGGAGCCTCCGCCTTCCGCAAATGCTGCCCCTTGCTTCCCCTCGCTTTGCTTCGTTGCTACAACTCGTATGCTCACAACTATATATGTGACTAGCGACTTGCCCGTCAAAAAATGATGGCAATGAGATGTGTATGTTTGGAAAGTTGTTTAGTTTTTAATATATATATGTGACAGTTGTACTGTGATATTAAAACATGTTAACATGTTAATTCTTAAAGCATTTTGTATTAACATTTGAATGTAAGAATAGTGGAACTTGAAATTAATCATTATTGTAAACTTTAGGCAATGGTTTCTTAACATGCAATTTGTATGTGAAGAATTGTTAACTTCAATATACATGAAATCCCGAGGAAAGCAAACAGTAAAAAGCTTTATTGAAACGTACACAATTTTAACCTTAACTTTGTAATATATGTAAGTAAGAAACTTGAAAGTATATTTTTTGAAACTTTAACTTTTTTTATTTGTGTAACTTTGGAACTTGACAAAACATTTGTATAACTTTGAACATTATAAACATAATTTTGTATTAAAAGTATTAACATTTGAATGTAAAAGCAGTTTAACTTTAAACTAATCATTATTGTAAACTTGAGGTAATGTTTTTTTAACATTTAATTTCTATCTGAATAATTGTTAACTTCAATATTATACATTTAATCCCGAGGAAAACAAACAGTAAAAAACCCTCCTTGAAACGTACCCAATTTTAACATGAACTTTGTAATATATTTAAGTAAGAAACTTGACATAATATTTTTTTAAACTTCAAGTTTCTTATATGTGTAACTTTGGAACTGTAAAAAACATTTTTACAACTTGAAACATTATAAACACTAACATAGGAATGAATATTTTAACATAATTTTGTATTAAAAGTATTAACATTTGAATGTAAAAACAGTTTAACTTTAAAGTAATAAATATTGTAAACTTGAGGCAATGGTTTTTTAACATGCAATTTCTATCCGAATAATTGTTAACTTCAATATACATTGAATGCAGAGGAAGGAAAACAGTAAAAACTCTCTTTAAAATGTACCCAATGAAATAAATTCCTTCCTGACCACATGAACTGTCGATAAACCTTAATACAGGGAGTACTCTTAACATAACAGACAATATTTACATTGTGACTAAAAACGTGGTTGAGCTCTTAACATGAACTTTGTAATATGTTGAAGTAAAGAACTTTAAAATATTGTTTTCCAACTTGTAACATTAGAAACAGTAACATAGAAAATTAACATTTTAACATAATTTGTATAAATAATGCAAGGCAAGTGTTTTGTGAAGTGAATCATCCATAAAGAGTCCTTCCATAAATTATGACTGAAATTGTTTATTGTTTAGTATTTTTGAATGCTTTTAAATTTGTTTTGCTTGTGTTTTATTTCTTTACTGAAAAGTTATAGTACTTCATAGTAGACAATGTTTTTAGTAAAAATACGTCCATCTTCTAATAAATCACCTTGACTTTCATTCTTTTCAATGTAAACTTTAATAGCCTGTGGATTTTTGCACCGTGACAACGCAATGTACAATTGACCATGTGTAAATACTGGTTCTTCCAAGAAAATACCCACAGATTTGAATGTTTGACCTTGTGATTTATTAATGGTCATGGCAAATGCCATAATAATGGGAAATTGTCTTCTTTGAAGTATAAAAGGGAGACTACTTTCACTTGGTGCTAAATCTATTCTTGGTATGAAAACTCTCTCTCCTTTATGGGTGCAAGTTAAAATTTTAGCATCTATAAAACGGTCCTTTAATTGTTGAACAATTAATCTTGTCCCATTGCATAGGCCTTTTTGGGGGTTCATATTTCGCAGTAACATAATAATTGCACCTTTCTTTAGCTGCAAAATATGTGGTGGCATTCATGAAGGAGTTAGTGAGTTTATGAATTCAGTAGCAAAGTTAGCCTGACTTTCATTGTCATCAGCAAGTACAGAATCAGCACTGTGATAATTTCTTTGTGGTGCATTAATTTTTTTTAAGATTTAATTATTGAGGATTAATGCATCCTTATTTTTACACGTTAGTATGACTTGGTTGGCAAGCTCGGAATAATCCTCGTTAATTATGCTACCTTCAAATATAGCCAATATAATATCTTGTTGACAAATCATATGAGGTGGGATCTCTACAGTGTCGTCAGGTAAATGTGGTATTTTTTCTGTTCTGCCTTCTCTAATTTTAATAAGCCAATCATTGAAATCAGTTTGGCCTTCTGATCTCATATTTTGTTGCAGTTGAAGATGGGTAAAATGTTTCCATACTGTGCTTGACTTTATACAGGTTTTGATAATGTCAGTTTGATTTCCATGTACAACGACATGTAATGTTTGTCTAAAATCGCCACCTAACAACATTACCTTTCCACCAAATGGAAAAGTATTATCCATGACTTCACAAAGCAAACGTTCAATACATTGGAGGGCAAAGCATGACATCATTGTGGCCTCATCTATTATAATTAATTTACATTTGTTCAATTTCTTTGCTTGTAATGATGTCATGCGAATATCTGACACAGAAGTTTCTAAAATAGGCACTGGCAGTTTAAATCCACTATAAATCCACTATCCACCTTATAACAAAAGTGCATCAATTCCAGTAGTGGCAAACGCCATTGCTATTTGACCTTGTGCTCGTGCTGAACTCATTAATAAATTATAGAGATAGGTTTTTCCTGATCCGCCAGGTCCATCAAGATAGAAATAACGCTCTGTCACCATGTCATCATCTATTGCATTTTTAATGGCATGAAATGCTTGCAATTGTAATGTATTTAAAGTTGCAAGTCTTTCTTCTGTTCTTTCTGCTTGTAGTTGAATGTCATAGTCTTCAAAGTTTATGTCATCTATAAGACCTGGATCAGGCAAATTAAAACTTGCACAACTTAATCCATGAGTTAAAAATACTTCTTGGATTTCCATTAACGCTTTTAAGTGTGCAATGGGTTCATTGTATCGTCGCATAAAGTCTTCAGCCATATTACTTTTAAAAGTCTCCCACAAAGCTAATGCATTTGGAGCATTTGAGAAGATACAAATAAAAGCAAATTGTTCTCTCATCTGTCGTGGCATTTGACATTGTGCTGCTTCTTCTAAACATCTTTCCCATTCTGTATCATCAGATAGTAAGTTTCTATGTCTTGCAGCTAAATGGAAGGATTCATATACAATGTCATTAACAGTTCTTAAGTGTTCAAAACTTTGTGCTCCAGGAACATTTAAAAGTAATATCCGTAAGCAAAAACGTTCAACATCTCTTGGACTGACTGTGTAAATTCTTGGAATTATTTTATTGCCTCTGCTTTTTCTTGGTCTCCATAATCCATTCACAAAAACATAGTGATATGGAATTTCAATATATAAGTATTGTGTTGCTTCTGAATCAGTGGAATTTAATTCAAACCATGCAGTTAGTGTAGTGTGACGATCTTCACTTTGGGCCAATGCATTCATTTAATTTCCAGCATGGAAATAGACTAAATGTCGTTGTGGCAAATGTACTGCTAATCTATATACTGCATGTGATCTATCATGCATTTCAAATTTTAAAAGCCGCCACATAGCTTCTGGCGCACTGACATAGCGAGCATCTACATGAGATGCAAGTTCATCATGTATTAACTCACTACTTTCAGGGTTGTCTGCACTTTTGACGACTAAAGTAGCTGCATCATAGCCTTTGTAAATATGGCTTTGCCAGCTGTCATGTCTCTGCTTGTAGCCACGTCAGCAACATAGTCCATTAGTCCAGAATATTGTTCTACACGTAGTTTATCTTGTTGATATTTTATAAAGTTTAAATTATTGGCCTCAACTTGCAAATAGGAATCAATAATCCATTGTTGTGTTAGTTTTCCACTACATAAAATTGGATTAAATGCATTTCGAATGGCAATTTGAGCTACTTTAAATTGAAGCATAGAAACATTATTTCGGATTCTGGCTTTAGCATTTGGGTAACTGGGAAGTGTTAATTTTGGTTGCCAACCTGCTTCTCCGTGTGGGAAAAAGATGGGATATGTCATTGGATCTAAATTTGGACTTAAGATACTCATATTAATAAATGGTTGCTCCTCATTTCTGGGATATATTCGAATGTCTCTTTGAAATGGTGGTTCTCCTTCATCATTTTGAAACACCATTGCAACCTCATTTGATGTTGGCAAGTTATAACGACGTTTATCAGTATGTGTGTCTCTTTTAAGCACCATATTAAACTTTGGCATTGGTAATTGATGTCTTAATGCATGAAGTAGTTGTTCATTTTCTACTTCTGCCAATTTTTTATAAGCTTTACTGCAGGGATTATTGTCCATAATGTTATTTAGCTCTATGAAAACACTGGCTAAGCATTTTTTATTTTCTTCCATCTGCATACGTTGGTCAACAGCTTCCATTGTATCTAGGACATATAGTTGAGCGAAGTTTTCTTTGCTCTCCTTCCTCTGGATGTAAATGGGAAGTGCGATGATAAATTTGGCCTTGGACTTTAAAACAGTAAGGACCATGTCCTGGTACATTAGCAGCTAATGTTACCCCCATAGATGCAAAGGATATGGCACTATTATAGGATCTTATGTTTGTCTTAAAATGTTTGTAGTTTGGAAAAGTAGGTTCAGTCATAATGTTCTGTAAATAGATAGGAAATTATTTCCTTTCTTGAAGTTTGAACTTGCCTTTTTGACAGCAACTAATAAAATGGCCATCTCTGGGTCTCTCCTGTTTAAAATAATAAGCCTCACAAAACTGACATTGAGTAGTCATGTCCCCACAACTATGAACCTCTACTGCTAAAGACTTGACTAAAAGACAATTTGCAAAGCATATAGGAGTTTGACTTTCATATTCATCAGGTGAAATGTCATATAATGTTTCAACAACAGGTTCTAAATGCTTTGTTTTTTTTGTGGCTTTTCTTGGTATATGTTGTATTGGTTGAGGTAAAATTTCATGTAATGTTTCATGAACAGGTTCTAAATGCTTTGTTTTTTTCATGGCTTTTTTGGTATGTCTTGTATTTTTTCAGGTAAAATGTCATCTGATGTTTGAGGAACAGGTTCTAAATGCTTTATTTGCTTGGTAGCTTTTTTTGGCATATCTTTAATTTGTGCAGGTGACAGTCTTTTGCTTGCAATTCTTTTGCGTTCTTTTTCTCGTCGAATTTCCTTCTTCTCCGGTGTCTGCTGGCTGTCTGCTCTCTGTCGTCGTTCTCTAGCTTGGCGTCTTTTCTTTTCTTGTTTACTCTCGTTATCAGCCATGTTAATCTGTAAAAATAAAATAATGTATCATTAGTTTATTTTGAGATGTTAAGTTTGTTTTCAGCAAAAATTGTTATCAACAGTGTGGTTACGTTTTATACTTAATCAATTTCAATTTGGTCAATTGAATAGGGGTCTAAATAAGGCCATAAGATATTTTTTAAAGACGTTTTTAGTTATTAAACATGTATCCAAAAGAAAGGTTTTCACTAAGTAAAAACTTATTTTAAAAAATATGTTATGTTCTTATTTAGAGCACTATTCAACTGGGGCAAATGGCAATTCAATGAGGGTCTAGGACTGGAAATTTAGAATGACAAATTGTATAGAGTCTCTGTTTTGAGCCTTTTTTAGACTATGCAATTTTTTTTTTCTGGCTACATTGAAGTTTGTATTTTCTGTTAAAGATTATTGGCCCTAAAAGACAAATAAGAGATAGATGATAAATGTGTTAGTTATATTTTTTTTAAAGTTATAGTTAATGGTGTTTTTTTTATTTTATTTTATTTTCTGTTGACATCGATGCAGAGCAAAGATATTTATTTATTTTTCTCCTTTTTTACTTGGTATACTGTACCTTGGTTGAAGTTTGATTTCAAGCAGAATCTTTGTTGGTCCTGTGTTGAAAGTCTTCGTCCGATGGTCTGGTCCTGTGTTGAAAGTCCTCGCCCGATGGTCTGGTCCTCTGTTGAAAGTCCTCGTCCGATGGTGTAGTCCTCTGTTGAAAGTCCTCGTCCGATGGTGTAGTCCTCTGTTGAAAGTCCTCGTACGATGGTCTGGTCCTCAGTTGAAACTCCTGGTCCGATGATCTTGACGCAGTATCTGTTGTAAAATAAAAAAGAAAATGTTATTTGATTTGAATGTATTTGTAGTAACCTAAAAATGACATTTTTGCGAATTGTATGTGTTATGGTGAATTTTTCTGCTATTTATTTTTTTGTGCAACCTTTTCAAAATAATTAAAATTTATTTTTCTATTCCATATATAATTTTTTTATACTGTAATTATTTTTTTTTACGACGCAGTGTATTTGTTTCGAAGTCGTGCGTATGTGTGTTAAGAGCGTGTGAGGGGCCTTTTTGGTGTTTTTTTTTTAAGTCTTGCGTGTGTGTGTCTGTATGTAAGCGGGTGTGAGGCGCCTTTGAGTTTTTTTTTGTTAAAAAGTCGTGTGTGTGTATGTGTGAGTTAACACAGCCGACGTTGGAGCCTCCACCTCCGCAAATGCGGACCGTCGCTTCGCGATGATCCGCATTTGCGGGGACGTTACGTTGGGTTTTTGTTGGCTGGGAGGTTGGGTTTTTTTTGTTAAAAAGTTGTGTGTGTTTGTGTTAACACAGCCGACGTTGGAGCCTCCACCTCCACAAATGCGGACCCTCGCTTCGGAAGGATCCGCATTTGCGGGGAACTGGGTCGGCCCGTACGCTCACAACTATATATGTGATTGTATAAATTAATTCAAATCCTATCTGTTGCCTGTCCAGACAAGAATGATATCATCTATATACCTTCTCCAAATAAGTATATTGTCTCCAAAGGAATGTACATTATCATCACATATGTATTTGTCCTACCACCATCCTAGAAACAGGATTGCATAACTGGGGGCACATGGTGTCCCAATAGCTGTCCCTTGTTGTTGGTTAAATAGAAAAAAATTATGTTTCAGGACATATTCCAACAGTGATATTAAGAATTTATTTAATTCGTCAAAAGTTGCACCTTTCATTTGTAGAAAGTATTTAACTGCATTAATTCCAAAATGTGAGAGATACTGCTGTATAAAGCTTCAACATCAATACACACTAGCCAAGATTCAGTTGGTATGAAAAAATCTTCTAATTATCTAGGAATGTCTGGAGTGTCCTTTACATATGAAGGTAGACCAATCACAAATTCTCTAAGGTACTGGTCCAAAAATATACTACAGTTATGTGAAAGATTATTAGTACCTGAAACTATAGGTCTTCCAGGAATAGGATGGGGATTTTTGTGTACCTTTGGAAGAGAATAGAAAACTGAAACAGTAGGGAATTTTGGGAGCAAAAATTGATAGATCTGATCATCAATAATTCCTATACTTCTTACATCATCTAAAATGCTCTTTAGTCTCAGTTTGAATTCAGGAGTGGGTCCTTATAGTCCACATTGTCCATTAGGACTATATTACCACCCTTGTCTGCTGGTTTGATATGAATAGATGTATCATCTCTAAGTTCTTTAAGGGCTTTATATTCCAATTTTGTAAGATTATAGTTTCTCTTGTAATTCCTGTAATCATTTTTTTCTATATCATTTGAGACTTGTTGTAAAAACACCCAAATATTGGCACCATATTTCAATTGAGGTGTAAATGTACTTTTATTCCTCCATCTCTTTGACTCAATAGTTAGAGTACAGTTCTCTTCTAGTAATTCTATTAGGCCTTGTACTGTCTCAATATCCTCTTGTGGTAAACCAAAATTCATAATCTCCCTATCCTATATCACAATATTGTAAAATTTGTGCAGAGCTAGTTTCCTGGAAAACAGGCTTAGATCCTTTATATGGGTAAAGGTATTTACCTTAGATGTTGGTACAAATGTTAGACCTTTGCTTAAAACTGAGATGTGTTCTTCTTGTAAATCAAAGTGGAATACATTTTAAATTCTTAGGTCATACTCTTTTTTGCTAGAATTTAGAGGAATTGATTTGTTCTGGTTTGTATTGATCTCCTTCCTTGAGATCGTCCTCCTTCTAAAAAAGGAGGGGGGGAGATCATTCTCATATCTAAGATGTGATATTACTTGTCTGTCAGATTCATACTGTTTCCTTCTGGAGCGTAGTTCATATTGTTCTCTCCTCCAGTTGGGATTTCTATCCCTGTTGATTACTTTCTTTTGATATATTTTAGGGCCCACAATATTTTCTCTGACAGTGTTGTCCTCCATATCTGAAGTTCCATAGTCAGATGAACTGACCTCAGATCCAGTTTGAAATTGAGAATTGGGTGGCAATTTCTTATATATTCTCCCTGTTTTGAAGTCATTTTGATCTCTTAGAAATTTCCTCTGTTTAAGATCTTTTATATCTTTTTAGAATTTATCAATATTTGAATTCAATTTATTACATACATTTTCAAAATCAGAGAGGTCTTTAAATGTATAAACTTCTGCTTGGTTCAACATCACTTTTTGTTTGATATTTTCCAGATTTTTTTCTTCAGTTTCAATGATTAAAGACATAAGTTCCATAGAGCACTTAAATAAGATTTCTTTCCATTTTGACATGAATCCTTCATCATTTATATATATAAATATATATATATATATATATATATATATATATATATATATATATATATATATATATATAGATGCTGGTGTAATATTAGTTCTTAGGTCTCTAGGAATCCATTTGTTTTTCCTATCATTTTTAAGGCTTGTTATTTCCCAAATTGATCTAATTTGTTTTCTCATATTTTTCTGAAGCTCATATAAGGCTGAGTTAACATATTTATTTTCAATTCTGGGTTGTATAGAGGGCATAAAAGTTTCCTCTGCCTCTATTTGTAACTGTGTAAAGTCCAGATTAGTGATGTTTGCTCCTGCCATCTTTCTTGTATATGTGGTTATCCACAATAACTAACAAGATTGGGTTAAAGTGTAGACTTGTAATTTCAACCCCTTAATGTGGATTTAACCACTTATTCAAAATGAAAATAATATCTTTAGGGAAATAGTCCCATTAGTGTTTAACACTACAAAATTGGATATAAGGGCAAAAGTGGGTTATTCATATACCATAAATACTCGAGTATAAACCGAGTTTTTCTGCCCTTTTTTTAAGGCTAAAAAGGGCCCCCTCGGCTTACAGTATACTCGAGTCACTCCCCCCCCCCCCCGTGCTTCTCTAACCCCCCCCTGGTCTCTCTAACCCCCATGTCTCTCTAACCCCCCGTGTCTCTCTAACCCCCCGTGTCTCTCTACCACTCTGTGTCTCTCTAACCCCCCGTGTCTCTTTCCCTCCCCCCTCCTCATCCTCAACCCCCCTCCTCATTCTAAACCCCCCTCCTCACTTTTTCCCCTCTAAATACCTCCCCCTCACTTACCTGCTTCTTCTCCGGCCTCTGCTCTTTCCGTCTTGACCCGGCGCGCATGTGACGTCACATGCGCACTGCGTCATTAGCATATACCGGGTGCCGGCACCCGGTATATGCTAATGAAGTGACGTCACATGTGACGTCAAAACATGTTGACGTCAAAACATGCTGGAAATTGATTTAGAGCCCATAACACATGACCAGGGAGATGGTGTACTATTTGAAGGCTATGAATACAAATTAAACCACTGCCATCATATAAGAAACTACATTGAAAGTCACAGACTATCAATTCAAAATAAAATATCAAATAGGTATTTAGCACAAGACAAATGTGTGAAGTCTAGTGCATCATTTAAAATGATGCTTTATTATTTTAAATAAATATTCCATATAAAGGGCCTCATTCAATTGCGATTTGGCCAATTGAATAGGGCTCTAAATAAGCACATAACATATTTTTTTAAAAGAAGTTTTTAATTAGTGAAGACCTTGCTTTTAGATAGATGTTTACTAACTAAAAACTTCCTTAAAAAATATATGTTATGTGCTTTTTTAGAGCCCTATTCAATTGGCCAAATCACATGTGACGTCAAAACATGTTGACGTCAAAACATGTTGGAAATGGATTTAGAGCCCATAACACATGACCAGGGAGATGGTGTACTATTTGAAGGCTATGAATACAAATTAAACCACTGCCATCATATAAGAAACTACATTGAAAGTCACAGACTATCAATTCAAAATAAAATATCAAATAGGTATTTAGCACAAGACAAATGTGTGAAGTCTAGTGCATCATTTAAAATGATGCTTTATTATTTTAAATAAATATTCCATATAAAGGGCCTCATTCAATTGCGATTTGGCCAATTGAATAGGGCTCTAAATAAGCACATAACATATTTTTTTAAAGAAGTTTTTAGTTAGTGAATACCTTGCTTTTAGATAGATGTTTACTAACTAAAAACTTCTTTAAAAAATATATGTTATGTGCTTTTTTAGAGCCCTATTCAATTGGCCAAATTGCAATTGAATGAGGGCCAAAGATTGTAATACCCATGGCATTGGAATTATTTTTTATTATTCTGCAAAGTTTTATGTCTTCATATTTTGTTTACATAACAGAATATGTAAGGTAGCTTTGTTTGGTATATAGAGACGGAAGAATGTTACTAAACCAGTACATCATTTTGTACTGTGACCCAGATTTGTTTAAAAAATATAATAACCTGGTATGGAAAACTTATCTGATGATTGTGATCTAAAATAAAACTTGTGCCATCAAATTTTAAAATTATTTGCTTTCATACTCAAAATGTAAATACACAAATTGTAGGAGGCATTTAAATGGCCACTGTTGCCATAATTTTGAAATATACTATTCTGATTAACTACACTTGAAAATATGCAAAATGTTTTTAGAACTGAAAAAAATGAAGCAGCCTATAATAATTTACCATTCATGTGCATAGTATGCTGCTGGGAAATTGTGCTCATGGTTACAAAAATAATATAATGTGTTTTAATTTTTCAGAATCATTTGTTGTGCCAGTGATAGCAGATGCTGTTTTAATGAAGCTGCGAAAAATCTAAGCAACAACAAAAATAGATCGATCAGAGTAAAAACGAATCAACATCTTTTAGATCACTTGTGCCGTTCACATTGAGAAATTTCCTGTAGTGTATCAGTCTGATTTCGCTAAAGAGTAATCCAGGGCCGAAATACCAGGTAATTCTACTCTTAACAGGAGAAACAGCAAACCCCAAGCATACCTTTTTGTCTTACTTGGGCCTCGTCAGTAGGATGTAGCTGAACTCCCTAAGGCACAGTGATCAAGTAATCCAACGGCCTTAATAAATTCCACTAATGTGTAAAAAAGTAGCTCGTAATGTAGCTTGCAAGACTTACAGCTATTAAATTTGCCTCTTAAACCAGTTCTCCGATGGCTTGCGGGGTAGGCGCAAGAAAACCCTACAAGACGTGAGAATTTGACTTGCGAGCCCGCAAATCCTTTGATCTGTCAAGTCCGTAACTGCTATGTTCCAATTGCACTTTTAAATTGCATCAAAATCACTGGTTTTCAACACCGTAACTCGCAAGGGAAAGTGATGCTAGGGCTTAGAATTAATAGCACAACATTCTCAAGCTCGCAAATCGGCTAAAAAAATACTTTATTTTATGTTTAATTTCTGTGTTATATCGATCCCAGCAATCAATGTGTTAACACATATAATGGAACTTGCATGTAATAGAATATCATATTTACGGCTTTATCAATATTGCATTACATCTGCAATGTAGGTCCGATCGTAACTCATAATTGAAGATTTTGAAATCCCACCTCCATTTTTCAGTGATGATCTCTGTTTCCATTGGCTCCATCTAAACCTGTAACTATGATTTTGACTAATTGATCTCATTCACGACTGCACATCCAAAGAGAGAAAAATGGTTTACAGGTTTGCCTCTCAAGCCTTTAACTGGAAGCATGTTCTAATTGAATAGCACAGTAAATACTCAAATTTTCAAGCTCGCAACTGTTGTGGGTCTCACGTTGCACATTCGAGATTCGAATTTAGTGTGGCTGTATGTCTGGAAAAAATTTTAATGTTTTAAAAACACAGCTCTTCTTTTCATAATTTTATTTATTTACACTATTTATTCAAAAGCAATGTAACAATGCAAGATAATTAAGCGTATCTCTTTTTTTCCAACTTTATTGATTCAGAGAAAGATTATGAAGCTACAGTGGGGAATTCTCTACCAAAGGAAGTTGTGACTGTGGATTTGATAGATAACTTTAAAAGGGGTTGGTAATATTTTTGAATAAAAAGGGCATTCAGGGTTATCCTGGAAAACTAGAGGAGTATTGATCCAGGAAAGACTCCGTTTGCCACTATTTGTGGGCAGGAAGAATTTTATTTTTATCTTTATGAAACAGTTGGCAATGTTCAATGTCTTTTTTGTTTTTGTTTGCCCTCCTCTGGATAAATTAACAATTAACAATTAATCCACATATCACAAAGATTAGAGGAGATCTAAAATGGTTACACTTTATGGACTAAGGGCCTCATTAAATTCCAGCCTCGTAAATAAGAGGCTTCTACTTAAGCCCTACGTACTGCAAAGTTTCTCTAACTTACAATGCTATTAAATTAGCCCTGCTGCGAGCAACGTATGAGCTACGCAGCAGGCCCGTACGTATCTACACTGCGTAAATGTACATGAGGAGTGACAGCCTGCGAGATGATATCGCAGGCTCCCACTCCTCATCAAGTGCTGCGGGGGTCCTAAAAGGGACCTCCGCGGCAGTCCCCCACATAAGCCCTGCCGTGGGGGGTACTCCAAACCCCCCCCTAGGCACCTAAAATGAACCCCCCCTCAATGCGGGGGTCCCTGTCGGGACCCCCGAAGTGTCCTCACATGAACACCTTGCTGCGGGGGTCCATAGGAACCCCCGCAGCCCCCACACATTAACCCCTTGCAGCGGGGGTCCCCGATCGGCACCGATCAGGCCCCCGCTGCATTTAAAACTTTTAAATTCCCCGCCGCGGCTCCTTAAAGGGACCGCGGCACACTATTACCCAATCCCGGCCGCGGCACTTAAAATTAACCCCCCTCTATGCTGGGGGTCCCCATCGGGACCCCCGAAGTTTCCCCACATAAACCCATTGCAGGGGGGGTCCCCGATCTGCATAGATCAGGCCCTCCGCTGCATTTAAAACTTTTAAATTCCCCGCCGCGGCTCCTTAAAGGGACCGCGGCACACTATTACCCAATCCCGGCCGCGGCACTTAAAATTAACCCCCCTCTATGCTGGGGGTCCCCATCGGGACCCCCGAAGTGTCCCCATATAAACCCCCTGCTGCGGGGGGCCCCGATCGGCACCGATCGTGACCCTGCTGCAATTCAATTTTAAATTTCCCGCCTCGCGGGTCCTCAAAGGACCGTAAAGGTCCTGAAAGGACTCGCACTAAAAATATTAACCCCAGGCAACTATAATTACCCCATTAACTCATGATGGTCAATCCAGACCACCATAAGGCTCTAATTACCCCATTAACTCATGATGGTCAATCCAGACCACCATAAGGCTCTAATTAACCCATTAACTCATGGTGGTCAATCCAGACCACCATAAGGCTCTAATTAACCCATTAACTCATGGTGGTCAATCCAGACCACCATAAGGCCTAAATTAACCCATTAACTCATGGTGGTCAATACAGACCACCATAAGGCTCTAATTAACCCATTAACTCATGGTGGTCAATCCAGACCACCATAAGGCCTAAATTAACCCATTAACTCATGGTGGTCAATCCAGACCACCATAAGGCTCTAATTACCCCATTAACTCATGATGGTCAATCCAGACCACCATAAGGCTCTAATTAACCCATTAACTCATGGTGGTCAATCCAGACCACCATAAGGCTCTAATTAACCCATTAACTCATGGTGGTCAATCCAGACCACCATAAGGCCTAAATTAACCCATTAACTCATGGTGGTCAATCCAGACCACCATAAGGCTCTAATTAACCCATTAACTCATGGTGGTCAATACAGACCACCATAAGGCCTAAATTAACCCATTAACTCATGGTGGTCAATCCAGACCACCATAAGGCCTAAATTAACCCATTAACTCATGGTGGTCAATCCAGACCACCATAAGGCCTAAATTAACCCATTAACTCATGGTGGTCAATACAGACCACCATAAGGCTCTAATTAACCCATTAACTCATGGTGGTCAATCCAGACCACCATAAGGCCTAAATTAACCCATTAACTCATGGTGGTCAATCCAGACCACCATAAGGCTCTAATTACCCCATTAACTCATGATGGTCAATCCAGACCACCATAAGGCTCTAATTAACCCATTAACTCATGGTGGTCAATCCAGACCACCATAAGGCTCTAATTAACCCATTAACTCATGGTGGTCAATCCAGACCACCATAAGGCCTAAATTAACCCATTAACTCATGGTGGTCAATACAGACCACCATAAGGCTCTAATTAACCCATTAACTCATGGTGGTCAATACAGACCACCATAAGGCCTAAATTAACCCATTAACTCATGGTGGTCAATCCAGACCACCATAAGGCTCTAATTACCCCATTAACTCATGATGGTCAATCCAGACCACCATAAGGCTCTAATTAACCCATTAACTCATGGTGGTCAATCCAGACCACCATAAGGCTCTAATTAACCCATTAACTCATGGTGGTCAATACAGACCACCATAAGGCTCTAATTAACCCATTAACTCATGGTGGTCAATCCAGACCACCATAAGGCCTAAATTAACCCATTAACTCATGGTGGTCAATCCAGACCACCATAAGGCCTAAATTAACCCATTAACTCATGGTGGTCAATACAGACCACCATAAGGCTCTAATTAACCCATTAACTCATGGTGGTCAATCCAGACCACCATAAGGCCTAAATTAACCCATTAACTCATGGTGGTCAATCCAGACCACCATAAGGCTCTAATTACCCCATTAACTCATGATGGTCAATCCAGACCACCATAAGGCTCTAATTAACCCATTAACTCATGGTGGTCAATCCAGACCACCATAAGGCTCTAATTAACCCATTAACTCATGGTGGTCAATCCAGACCACCATAAGGCCTAAATTAACCCATTAACTCATGGTGGTCAATACAGACCACCATAAGGCTCTAATTAACCCATTAACTCATGGTGGTCAATACAGACCACCATAAGGCCTAAATTAACCCATTAACTCATGGTGGTCAATCCAGACCACCATAAGGCTCTAATTACCCCATTAACTCATGATGGTCAATCCAGACCACCATAAGGCTCTAATTAACCCATTAACTCATGGTGGTCAATCCAGACCACCATAAGGCTCTAATTACCCCAATAACTCATGATGGTCAATACAGACCACCATAAGGCTCTAATTAACCCATTAACTCATGGTGGTCAATCCAGACCACCATAAGGCTCTAATTACCCCATTAACTCATGATGGTCAATACAGACCACCATAAGGCTCTAATTAACCCATTAACTCATGGTGGTCAATCCAGACCACCATAAGGCTCTAATTAACCCATTAACTCATGGTGGTCAATACAGACCACCATAAGGCTCTAATTAACCCCATCAGTCCCATAAGGGTATATTATTACCATTATGGGCCTGTTACAACCCAACATTAACCACATAAGTGCCATGATGGTCCTCAAGGACCATCATGACACTAACTACAAACACTACACTATAACCCCCAATAAACCATTTAATCTAAACTAACCCCCCTCTACACTAATCTATTAACACTTACACTACCTACCTACACTACCTACCCCCTAATAAACCTTCCCACCACTCTAATTACAAAAAATAAAAAACCTACAGCACAGAAAACAAAAAACAATTACAACCCCACCCCCCACTACAGAAAACAAAAAAATACATTACAACCCCACCCCCCACTACAGAAAATAAAAAAATTACACACCTGAAAAGGAAAGACAGATAAACACAATACAATACATACATATAATACATTACATACATTACATACAATACATGACATTACATATAATATATTACATATAATATATTACATATAATACATTACATACATTACATACAATACATGACATTACATATAATATATTACATATAATATATTACATATAATACATTACATACATTACATACAATACATGACATTACATATAATATATTAAATATAATATATTACATATAATATATTACATATAATACATTACATACATTACATACAATACATGACATTACATATAATATATTACATATAATATATTACATATAATACATTACATACATTACATACAATACATGACATTACATATAATATATTACATATAATATATTACATATAATACATTACATACATTACATACAATACATGACATTACATATAATATATTACATATAATATATTACATATAATACATTACATACATTACATACAATACATGACATTACATATAATATATTAAATATAATATATTACATATAATATATTACATATAATACATTACATACATTACATACAATACATGACATTACATACATTACATATAATATATTAAATATAATATATTACATATAATATATTACATATAATATATTACATATAGTCCTAATCAAATACCCCCTATCTATCTAACATACAATCTATTTAATTTAAAATAAATCCTAACTATATCAAATACATCCCCCTATCTATCTAATATACAAAAAATCCTAACTACATACACAGACCATTATTCTAAAGTAAAATAAAATAATTACAGTCCTAACTACATACACAGACCCTAATTCTAAGCTAAAATCAATAAATTAAGACCACTTACCTTTAAGATGTTGCTTCAGATCACTAACCTATGGGTCAAACAAAAAATAAAAATTAGTACAAAACATTAACATCAAATAAATAAACATTCTATACATTCTAAATATTCAACTCACCTTTACAGCATGTCCAGTCACTGTTTAGCTCTTCCGGCGCGGCCCTGTTAAAAAAAAAAACACAATACATGAATACATTAATACAATATATAAACAATAAATAAAATACACAAATAAACATCTAAATATACATTTCACTTACCTCCCCGCGATGTCCCCGGCCTTCTCTCCTTCAGCCCCGGCTGGGCCGCGGAACCATCCGCGCTCTAAAAAAAAAAAAAAAAAAAACTAACGGAGGTCTGCACTGGCAGACCTCCCCGACGCTACTGAACCTCCCGGAGTCGTTTCCGGGAGGAAATTGGCATTGTCGGCTTGTGATTGGCTGAAAAGGCTGTCAGCCAATCAAAAGTCGTCAATGTAGGAGCCAATCAGGATGCGCAGATGTCTTCTACCAATCACTCCGTGGGGGTGTATCCCATAGTGATTGGCTGAAGGCATCTGAGCGTTGTGATTGGTTCCCAGAAAGATAGACAAGTGTTTAAGCCAATCAGGGTGGGATATTGGGGTGTATCCCATCCTGATTGGCTTACACATTGACGACTTTTGATTGGCTGAAATTGATAGACAGCTTTTTCAGCCAATCACAAGCCGCCAATGCCAATTTCCTCCCGGAAACGACTCCGGGAGGTTCAGTAGCGTCGGGGAGGTCTGCCAGTGCAGACCTCCGTTAGTTTTTTTTACTCCAAACCCCCCCCTAGGCACCTAAAATGAACCCCCCCTCAATGCGGGGGTCCCTGTCGGGACCCCCGAAGTGTCCTCACATGAACACCTTGCTGCAGGGGTCCATAGGAACCCCCGCAGCCCCCACACATTAACCCCTTGCAGCGGGGGTCCCCGATCGGCACCGATCAGGCCCCCGCTGCATTTAAAACTTTTAAATTCCCCGCCGCGGCTCCTTAAAGGGACCGCGGCACACTATTACCCAATCCCGGCCGCGGCACTTAAAATTAACCCCCCTCTATGCTGGGGGTCCCCATCGGGACCCCCGAAGTTTCCCCACATAAACCCATTGCAGGGGGGGTCCCCGATCTGCATAGATCAGGCCCTCCGCTGCATTTAAAACTTTTAAATTCCCCGCCGCGGCTCCTTAAAGGGACCGCGGCACACTATTACCCAATCCCGGCCGCGGCACTTAAAATTAACCCCCCTCTATGCTGGGGGTCCCCATCGGGACCCCCGAAGTGTCCCCATATAAACCCCCTGCTGCGGGGGGCCCCGATCGGCACCGATCGTGACCCTGCTGCAATTCAATTTTAAATTTCCCGCCTCGCGGGTCCTCAAAGGACCGTAAAGGTCCTGAAAGGACTCGCACTAAAAATATTAACCCCAGGCAACTATAATTACCCCATTAACTCATGATGGTCAATCCAGACCACCATAAGGCTCTAATTACCCCATTAACTCATGATGGTCAATCCAGACCACCATAAGGCTCTAATTAACCCATTAACTCATGGTGGTCAATCCAGACCACCATAAGGCTCTAATTAACCCATTAACTCATGGTGGTCAATCCAGACCACCATAAGGCCTAAATTAACCCATTAACTCATGGTGGTCAATACAGACCACCATAAGGCTCTAATTAACCCATTAACTCATGGTGGTCAATCCAGACCACCATAAGGCCTAAATTAACCCATTAACTCATGGTGGTCAATCCAGACCACCATAAGGCTCTAATTACCCCATTAACTCATGATGGTCAATCCAGACCACCATAAGGCTCTAATTAACCCATTAACTCATGGTGGTCAATCCAGACCACCATAAGGCTCTAATTAACCCATTAACTCATGGTGGTCAATCCAGACCACCATAAGGCCTAAATTAACCCATTAACTCATGGTGGTCAATCCAGACCACCATAAGGCTCTAATTAACCCATTAACTCATGGTGGTCAATACAGACCACCATAAGGCCTAAATTAACCCATTAACTCATGGTGGTCAATCCAGACCACCATAAGGCCTAAATTAACCCATTAACTCATGGTGGTCAATCCAGACCACCATAAGGCCTAAATTAACCCATTAACTCATGGTGGTCAATACAGACCACCATAAGGCTCTAATTAACCCATTAACTCATGGTGGTCAATCCAGACCACCATAAGGCCTAAATTAACCCATTAACTCATGGTGGTCAATCCAGACCACCATAAGGCTCTAATTACCCCATTAACTCATGATGGTCAATCCAGACCACCATAAGGCTCTAATTAACCCATTAACTCATGGTGGTCAATCCAGACCACCATAAGGCTCTAATTAACCCATTAACTCATGGTGGTCAATCCAGACCACCATAAGGCCTAAATTAACCCATTAACTCATGGTGGTCAATACAGACCACCATAAGGCTCTAATTAACCCATTAACTCATGGTGGTCAATACAGACCACCATAAGGCCTAAATTAACCCATTAACTCATGGTGGTCAATCCAGACCACCATAAGGCTCTAATTACCCCATTAACTCATGATGGTCAATCCAGACCACCATAAGGCTCTAATTAACCCATTAACTCATGGTGGTCAATCCAGACCACCATAAGGCTCTAATTAACCCATTAACTCATGGTGGTCAATACAGACCACCATAAGGCTCTAATTAACCCATTAACTCATGGTGGTCAATCCAGACCACCATAAGGCCTAAATTAACCCATTAACTCATGGTGGTCAATCCAGACCACCATAAGGCCTAAATTAACCCATTAACTCATGGTGGTCAATACAGACCACCATAAGGCTCTAATTAACCCATTAACTCATGGTGGTCAATCCAGACCACCATAAGGCCTAAATTAACCCATTAACTCATGGTGGTCAATCCAGACCACCATAAGGCTCTAATTACCCCATTAACTCATGATGGTCAATCCAGACCACCATAAGGCTCTAATTAACCCATTAACTCATGGTGGTCAATCCAGACCACCATAAGGCTCTAATTAACCCATTAACTCATGGTGGTCAATCCAGACCACCATAAGGCCTAAATTAACCCATTAACTCATGGTGGTCAATACAGACCACCATAAGGCTCTAATTAACCCATTAACTCATGGTGGTCAATACAGACCACCATAAGGCCTAAATTAACCCATTAACTCATGGTGGTCAATCCAGACCACCATAAGGCTCTAATTACCCCATTAACTCATGATGGTCAATCCAGACCACCATAAGGCTCTAATTAACCCATTAACTCATGGTGGTCAATCCAGACCACCATAAGGCTCTAATTACCCCATTAACTCATGATGGTCAATACAGACCACCATAAGGCTCTAATTAACCCATTAACTCATGGTGGTCAATCCAGACCACCATAAGGCTCTAATTACCCCATTAACTCATGATGGTCAATACAGACCACCATAAGGCTCTAATTAACCCATTAACTCATGGTGGTCAATCCAGACCACCATAAGGCTCTAATTAACCCATTAACTCATGGTGGTCAATACAGACCACCATAAGGCTCTAATTAACCCCATCAGTCCCATAAGGGTATATTATTACCATTATGGGCCTGTTACAACCCAACATTAACCACATAAGTGCCATGATGGTCCTCAAGGACCATCATGACACTAACTACAAACACTACACTATAACCCCCAATAAACCATTTAATCTAAACTAACCCCCCTCTACACTAATCTATTAACACTTACACTACCTACCTACACTACCTACCCCCTAATAAACCTTCCCACCACTCTAATTACAAAAAATAAAAAACCTACAGCACAGAAAACAAAAAACAATTACAACCCCACCCCCCACTACAGAAAACAAAAAAATACATTACAACCCCACCCCCCACTACAGAAAATAAAAAAATTACACACCTGAAAAGGAAAGACAGATAAACACAATACAATACATACATATAATACATTACATACATTACATACAATACATGACATTACATATAATATATTACATATAATATATTACATATAATACATTACATACATTACATACAATACATGACATTACATATAATATATTACATATAATATATTACATATAATACATTACATACATTACATACAATACATGACATTACATATAATATATTAAATATAATATATTACATATAATATATTACATATAATACATTACATACATTACATACAATACATGACATTACATATAATATATTACATATAATATATTACATATAATACATTACATACATTACATACAATACATGACATTACATATAATATATTACATATAATATATTACATATAATACATTACATACATTACATACAATACATGACATTACATATAATATATTACATATAATATATTACATATAATACATTACATACATTACATACAATACATGACATTACATATAATATATTAAATATAATATATTACATATAATATATTACATATAATACATTACATACATTACATACAATACATGACATTACATACATTACATATAATATATTAAATATAATATATTACATATAATATATTACATATAATATATTACATATAGTCCTAATCAAATACCCCCTATCTATCTAACATACAATCTATTTAATTTAAAATAAATCCTAACTATATCAAATACATCCCCCTATCTATCTAATATACAAAAAATCCTAACTACATACACAGACCATTATTCTAAAGTAAAATAAAATAATTACAGTCCTAACTACATACACAGACCCTAATTCTAAGCTAAAATCAATAAATTAAGACCACTTACCTTTAAGATGTTGCTTCAGATCACTAACCTATGGGTCAAACAAAAAATAAAAATTAGTACAAAACATTAACATCAAATAAATAAACATTCTATACATTCTAAATATTCAACTCACCTTTACAGCATGTCCAGTCACTGTTTAGCTCTTCCGGCGCGGCCCTGTTAAAAAAAAAAACACAATACATGAATACATTAATACAATATATAAACAATAAATAAAATACACAAATAAACATCTAAATATACATTTCACTTACCTCCCCGCGATGTCCCCGGCCTTCTCTCCTTCAGCCCCGGCTGGGCCGCGGAACCATCCGCGCTCTAAAAAAAAAAAAAAAAAAAACTAACGGAGGTCTGCACTGGCAGACCTCCCCGACGCTACTGAACCTCCCGGAGTCGTTTCCGGGAGGAAATTGGCATTGTCGGCTTGTGATTGGCTGAAAAGGCTGTCAGCCAATCAAAAGTCGTCAATGTAGGAGCCAATCAGGATGCGCAGATGTCTTCTACCAATCACTCCGTGGGGGTGTATCCCATAGTGATTGGCTGAAGGCATCTGAGCGTTGTGATTGGTTCCCAGAAAGATAGACAAGTGTTTAAGCCAATCAGGGTGGGATATTGGGGTGTATCCCATCCTGATTGGCTTACACATTGACGACTTTTGATTGGCTGAAATTGATAGACAGCTTTTTCAGCCAATCACAAGCCGCCAATGCCAATTTCCTCCCGGAAACGACTCCGGGAGGTTCAGTAGCGTCGGGGAGGTCTGCCAGTGCAGACCTCCGTTAGTTTTTTTTCTTTTTTTTTTTTAGAGCGCGAATGGTTCCGCGGCCCAGCCGGGGCTGAAGGAGAGAAGGCCGGGGACATCGCGGGGAGGTAAGTGAAATGTATATTTAGATGTTTATTTGTGTATTTTATTTATTGTTTATATATTGTATTCATGTATTCATGTATTGTGTTTTTTTTTTAACAGGGCCGCGCCGGAAGAGCTAAACAGTGACTGGACATGCTGTAAAGGTGAGTTGAATATTTAGAATGTATAGAATGTTTATTTATTTGATGTTAATGTTTTGTACTAATTTTTATTTTTTGTTTGACCCATAGGTTAGTGATCTGAAGCAACATCTTAAAGGTAAGTGGTCTTAATTTATTGATTTTAGCTTAGAATTAGGGTCTGTGTATGTAGTTAGGACTGTAATTATTTTATTTTACTTTAGAATAATGGTCTGTGTATGTAGTTAGGAATTTTTGTATATTAGATAGATAGGGGTATGTATTTGATATAGTTAGGATTTATTTTAAATTAAATAGATTGTATGTTAGATAGATAGGGGGTATTTGATTAGGACTATATGTAATATATTATATGTAATATATTATATGTAATATATTATATTTAATATATTATATGTAATGTATGTAATGTCATGTATTGTATGTAATGTATGTAATGTATTATATGTAATATATTATATGTAATATATTATATTTAATATATTATATGTAATGTCATGTATTGTATGTAATGTATGTAATGTATTATATGTATGTATTGTATTGTGTTTATCTGTCTTTCCTTTTCAGGTGTGTAATTTTTTTATTTTCTGTAGTGGGGGGTGGGGTTGTAATGTATTTTTTTGTTTTCTGTAGTGGGGGGTGGGGTTGTAATTGTTTTTTGTTTTCTGTACTGTAGGTTTTTTTGTTTTTTGTACTGTAGGTTTTTTGTTTTCTGTGCTGTAGGTTTTTTATTTTTTGTAATTAGAGTGGTGGGAAGGTTTATTAGGGGGTAGGTAGTGTAGGTAGGTAGTGTAAGTGTTAATAGATTAGTGTAGAGGGGGGTTAGTTTAGATTAAATGGTTTATTGGGGGTTATAGTGTAGTGTTTGTAGTTAGTGTCATAATGGTCCTTGAGGACCATCATGGCACTTATGTGGTTAATGTTGGGTTGTAACAGGCCCATAATGGTAATAATATACCCTTATGGGACTGATGGGGTTAATTAGAGCCTTATGGTGGTCTGGATTGACCACCATGAGTTAATGGGTTAAATAGAGCCTTATGGTGGTCTGGATTGACCACCATGAGTTAATGGGTTAAATAGAGCCTTATGGTGGTCTGGATTGACCACCATGAGTTAATGGGTTAATTTAGGCCTTATGGTGGTCTGTATAGACCACCATGAGTTAATGGGTTAATTTAGGCCTTATGGTGGTCTGTATAGACCACCATGAGTTAATGGGTTAATTAGAGCCTTATGGTGGTCTGGATTGACCACCATGAGTTAATGGGTTAAATAGAGCCTTATGGTGGTCTGGATTGACCACCATGAGTTAATGGGTTAATTTAGGCCTTATGGTGGTCTGGATTGACCACCATGAGTTAATGGGTTAATTTAGGCCTTATGGTGGTCTGGATTGACCACCATGAGTTAATGGGTTAATTTAGGCCTTATGGTGGTCTGTATAGACCACCATGAGTTAATGGGTTAATTTAGGCCTTATGGTGGTCTGTATAGACCACCATGAGTTAATGGGTTAATTAGAGCCTTATGGTGGTCTGGATTGACCACCATGAGTTAATGGGTTAAATAGAGCCTTATGGTGGTCTGGATTGACCACCATGAGTTAATGGGTTAATTTAGGCCTTATGGTGGTCTGGATTGACCACCATGAGTTAATGGGTTAATTTAGGCCTTATGGTGGTCTGGATTGACCACCATGAGTTAATGGGTTAATTTAGGCCTTATGGTGGTCTGTATTGACCACCATGAGTTAATGGGTTAATTTAGGCCTTATGGTGGTCTGTATAGACCACCATGAGTTAATGGGTTAATTTAGGCCTTATGGTGGTCTGTATAGACCACCATGAGTTAATGGGTTAATTAGAGCCTTATGGTGGTCTGGATTGACCACCATGAGTTAATGGGTTAAATAGAGCCTTATGGTGGTCTGGATTGACCACCATGAGTTAATGGGTTAATTTAGGCCTTATGGTGGTCTGGATTGACCACCATGAGTTAATGGGTTAATTTAGGCCTTATGGTGGTCTGGATTGACCACCATGAGTTAATGGGTTAATTTAGGCCTTATGGTGGTCTGGATTGACCACCATGAGTTAATGGGGTAATTATAGTTGCCTGGGGTTAATATTTTTAGTGCGAGTCCTTTCAGGACCTTTACGGTCCTTTGAGGACCCGCGAGGCGGGAAATTTAAAATTGAATTGCAGCAGGGTCACGATCGGTGCCGATCGGGGCCCCCCGCTGCAGGGGGTTTATGTGGGGACACTTCGGGGGTCCCGATGGGGACCCCCAGCATAGAGGGGGGTTAATTTTAAGTGCCGCGGCCGGGATTGGGTAATAGTGTGCCGCGGTCCCTTTAAGGAGCCGCGGCGGGGAATTTAAAAGTTTTAAATGCAGCGGGGGTCCTGATCTATGCAGATCGGGGCCCCCCCCTGCAATGGGTTTATGTGGGGACACTTCGGGGGTCCCGATGGGGACCCCCAACATAGAGGGGGGTTAATTTTAAGTGCCGCGGCCGGGATTGGGTAATAGTGTGCCGCGGTCCCTTTAAGGAGCCGCGGCGGGGAATTTAAAAGTTTTAAATGCAGCGGGGGCCTGATCTATGCAGATCGGGGACCCCCGCTGCAAGGGGTTAATGTGGGGGTGCTGCAGGGGTCCCGATAGAGACCCCTGCAGCATGGGGATGTGTATAGGGTGCAGGGGGGAGCCTCACACTGCTGTCTCGGGCTGTTCCGAGGCAGCACGTAGAGGCTTTCGGATCCCTTGCGTGGACTTTTTGTCCACGTAGGGATTCTTACGATATGCGAGACTCGTGCATAGATTTAAGGCTACGTAGCTCTCTCGGAGCCTATTCTCGGCCATTTTCTCGCAGTCATATCGTAAAGCAGGCTGCGAGAGATTCGGTTCTCGCAAACAGCAGGAAAACTGCCTTTTGCGAGCACCGAGAGAACTACGAGGGAGAATTTAATAGGGCCCTAAATGTCTTTTTTAAACCTCAATTACTATATAGCTTTGTAAGTGAATTGCTTGCTTTAAATATTACCAAAGTTGAATTAAACCTACACTTCACTGAAACTAACAGGAAAGTACTGAGCACAGTTGCATCTCTAGATTGCACTGGGAGACAAGTACATCTCATTCATTTGCTCACCAATGGCAGAAAAAGTGAGCTGTTATGGGTACTAACTAGTCTTTTACATAGGTGTTGCCATACTTGTATCATTGGGAGATTAAAGGGTTTAATTTACATTCAGGAGCTGATTCTGGGTGTTTGGAGCATGTAATATGTACAGTGGGAGAAAAAAGTATTTGATCACCTGCTGATTTTGAACGTTTGTCAACTGACAAATATCAGTCTATAATGTAATGGTAGGTGTATTTAACAGTTAGAGACAGAAAAAAAAGAAAAACACATGTAAAAAAAAGTTATAAATTGATTTGCAGGTCAATGAGGGAATTAAGTATTTGATTGACCATCAATTAGAAAGATTGCTGGCTTAGGAGCACTATCTTAAGGGGAGTGAACCTAATCTTAGTTAGTTACCTGTATAAAAGACACCTGTCCAAAAAAGCAATCAATCAGATTCCAAGCTCTTCACCGTGGCCAAGACCTGTCCAATGATGTCAGAGACAAGATTTTAGACCTACACAAGGCTGGAATGGGCTACAAAACCATCGCCAAGCAGCTTGGTGAGAAGGTGACAACAGTTGGTGCGTTTATTAACAAATGGAAGAAACACATAATAACTGCAAGTCTCCCTCGGTTTGATGCTCCATGCAAGATCTCTCCTCATGGAGTTTCAATGATCATGAGAATGGTGAGGAATCAGCCCAGAGCTACACGGGAGGATCTTGTTAATGATCTCAAGGCAGCTGGGACCATAGTCACCAAGAAAACAATTGGTAACAAGCTACGCAGTGAAGGACTGAAATCCTCCCCACAAGGTCCCCGCAAGGTCCCCTGGCTCAAGAAAGCATATGTCCAGGCCTATCTGAAGTCTGCCAATGAACATCTGAATGACTCAGAGGAGATCTGGGTGAAAATGTGGTGGTCAGATGAGACCAAAATCAAGCTCTTTGGCATCAACTCAACTCGCCATGTTTGAAGGAGGAACGCTGCCTATGACCCCAAGAACATCATCCCCACCGTCAAACATGGAGGTGGAATCATGCTTTGGGGTCATTTTTTTGCTAAGGGGACAGGGCAACTGTACTGCATCAAACGGACAATGGATGGGGCCATGTACAGTCAAATCTTGGGTGAGAACCTCCTTCCCTCAGCCAGGGCATTAAAAATGGGTTGTGGATGGGTATTCGAGCATGACAATGACCCAAAAAACAGACAGCCAAGGCCAAAAAGGAGTGGCTCAAGAAGAAGCACATCAAGGTAGTGATGTCCCGAACAGTTCGCCCGCGGACAATTCACAGCGATTTTGGCATGTTCGCGCTCGCAGCGGACGGCGAACACATGCGCTTTTCGGTCCGCCCCCTATTCTTTATCATTGAGGAAACTTTGACCCTGCACGTCACAGTCAGCAGACACATTCCAGCCAATCTGCAGCATACACTCCCTTACAGAGCCTTCCATCTGAAGGACAGCATCCATTTTAGAATCATTCTGAAGCTACATTCGTTGAGAGAGGAGAGATATTGTAGCTGCTTTAATAGGAAAATAGATAGTAAGGCTGTGTATTTAGCTTCCACTACAGACCTGAAGGACGCTTCATATCTGATACCTGCTGCAAGGACAGCAACCCAAAAATCCCTTTTTTAGGGCTAGAACATCATTTATTTTATTTTATTATTTTTTTCTGTGTAATCTAATTGCATATGCCTGCCTGCCAGCGTGTGTGCGTTAGGCTAACACCTAACAGCTTCTATTGTGCTCAGTGAAATAAAACAACACTTTTTTGACTGTAATAGATTGAATAGCAATTGCCTGCCTACAGGCGTGTGTGTGAAGCCTATTGCATCTACTCTGCCAACTTTTGCCAGTGCACAGTGACACTCATATCTGGTGCAACCTAGTGTACAGTGACATAAAAGAACCCTTTTTGACTGTAAACGATTTAATATCAGTTGCCTGCCTACAGGTGTGTGTGTGAGGCCTACAGCGCCTACTCTGCCAACTTTTGCCAGTGCACAGTGACACTCATATCTGGTGCAACCTAGTGTACAGTTACATAAAAGAACCATTTTTTTTACTGTAATCGATTGAATATCAGTTGCCTGCCTACAAGGCGTGTGTGTGAAGCCTATTGCATCTACTCTGCCAACTTTTGCCAGTGCACAGTGACACTCATATCTGGTGCAACCTAGTGTACAGTGACTTAAAATAACCCTTTTTTGACAGTAATCGATTAATATCAGTTGCCTGCCTACAGGCGTGTGTGTGAGGCCTACAGTGCCTACTCTGCCAACTTTTGCCAGTGCACAGTGACACTCATATCTGGTGCAACCTAGTGTACAGTGACATAAAAGAACCCTTTTTTGACTGTAATCGATTGAATATCAGTTGCCTGCCTACAGGCGTGTGTGTGAGGCCTACAGCGCCTACTCTGCCAACTTTTGCCAGTGCACAGTGACACTCATATCTGGTGCAACCTAGTGTACAGTGACATAAAAGAACCCTTTTTTGACTGTAATCGATTGAATATCAGTTGCCTGCCTACAGGCGTGTGTGTGAGGCCTACAGCGCCTACTCTGCCAACTTTTGCCAGTGCACAGTGACACTCATATCTGGTGCAACCTAGTGTACAGTGACTTAAAATAACCCTTTTTTGACAGTAATCGATTGAATATCAGTTGCCTGCCTACAGGCGTGTGTGTGAGGCCTACAGTGCCTACTCTGCCAACTTTTGCCAGTGCACAGTGACACTCATATCTGGTGCAACCTAGTGTACAGTGACATAAAAGAACCCTTTTTTGACTGTAATCGATTGAATATCAGTTGCCTGCCTACAGGCGTGTGTGTGAGGCCTACAGCCCCTATTTTGCCAACTTTTGCCAGTGCACAGTGACACTCATATCTGGTGCAACCTAGTGTACAGTGACATAAAAGAACCCTTTTTTGACTGTAATCGATTGAATATCAGTTGCCTGCCTACAGGCGTGTGTGTGAGGCCTACAGCGCCTACTCTGCCAACTTTTGCCAGTGCACAGTGACACTCATATCTGATGCAACCTAGTGTACAGTGACATAAAATAACCCTTTTTTGACTGTAATCAATTGAATATCAGTTGTCTGCCTACAGGCGTGTGTGTGAGGCCTACAGCGCCTACTCTGCCAACTTTTGTCAGTGCACAGTGACACTCATATCTGGTGCAACCTAGTGTACAGTGACATAAAACAACACTTTTTTGACTGTAATCGATTGAATATCAGTTGCCTGCCTACAGGTGTGTGTGTGAGGCCTACAGCGCCTACTCTGCCAACTTTTGCCAGTGCACAGTGACACTCATATCTGGTGCAACCGTAGTGTACAGTGACATAAAAGAACCCTTTTTTGACTGTAATCGATTGAATATCAGTTGCCTGCTTACAGGCATGTGTGTGAGGCCTACAGCGCCTACTCTGCCAACTTTTGCCAGTGCACAGTGACACTCATATCTGGTGTCCCAGTAGCTTGCACGCATGGTACCACTAAAAATGACAGGCAGAGGCAGGCCACCCTGCAGGGGCCGTCGTGGTCGTGGTGCTGTGATTCCCTTTGGCCCTAGAATAATGCCCAGTTTTCAGAGGCAACGTTCCCTGAACTTGAAAAGTTCTGAGGACATGGTTGACTGGCTAACACAGGACACCCAATCTTCTACAGCTTCCGCTCGGAACCTAGACGCACCATCCTAATCCAGCTTAGCTTCGGGCACCTCTCCAGATACCACTCGCCCACCTGCCGCCACCACCAACACTAGCATCACAGCCGCTTCACTTGATCCGTCAGCAGAGTTATTTACACATCCGTTGGAAGAAATGAATGATGCACAAACATTAGTGCCAGAGGATGTAGATAACAGGGATATGTCCCAGTCAGGCAGCATTACACACATGGACGTACAGTCTGATGATGATGATGATGATGCTGTACCCAGTGCTGCTTCCTTTGTTGAGTTTGTCAGATTCAAGTGAAGCGGTTGATGATGACGATGCGTCCGTGTATGTCACGTGGGTGCCCGCTATAAGAGAAGAAGAACAGGAGGAAAGTAAAGATGGGGAGACAGAGAGGAGGAGGAGACAAGTTGGAAGCAGGGGGAGGTCGTCGTAAGTAGCTAGTGGCACAGTCAGACAGCATGCATCGGCACCCGGGGTCAGCCAGACAGCACGCCAGTTAACGCATGCTGTTGGCACCACCAGAATGCCGTCATTGCAGAGCTCAGCAGTGTGGCAATTTTTTCGTAGTGCCTTCCTGTGACAACAGCGATGCCATTTGCAACCTGTGCGAAAAGAAACTGAGTTGTGGGAAGTCCAACACCCACCTATGTACAACTTCTTTGCGAAGGCACATGATGTCACATAACAAACGCCTATGGGATCAACACATCAGTACAAGCAGCACACAAAGTCCTGGTCCAGCATCTTCAGCCACGTCAACCACTGCTGCCCTGCTTGCCCCCTCTCAACCATCCGCCACTCCGTGTCTCGCCCTGAGCAGTCCCTGCTCATCTGCCCACAGTCAGGTGTCTGTCAAGGACATGTTTGAGCGTAAGAAGCCATTGTCACAAAGTCACCCCCTTGCCCGGCAACTGACATCTGACTTGTCTGAACTCTTAGCCCGCCAGCTTTTACCATACAAGCTGATGGAGTCTGAGGCGTTCAAAAAATTTGTAGCTATTAGGACACCGCAGTGAAAGGTACCGGGCCGAAATTTCTTTGCAAAAAAGGCAATCCCCAACCTGTACTCGATTGTGCAAAAGGAAGTAATGGCATGTCTGGCACACAGTGTTGGGGCAAGGGTCCATCTGATCACTGATACCTGGTCTGCAAAGCATGGTCAGGGCAGGTATATCACCTGCACTGCGCATTGGGTAAACCTGGTGACGGCTGCCAAGCATGGAATACGTGGCTCTGCAGAGGAGTTGATCCCCTGCTGATTTTGAACGTTTGTCAACTGACAAATATCAGTCTATAATGTAATGGTAGGTGTATTTAACAGTGAGAGACAGAAAAATTGATTTGCAGGTCAATGAGGGAAATAAGGATTTGATCGACCATCAATTAGAAAGATTGCTGGCTTAGGAGGACTATCTTAAGGGGAGTGCACCTAATCTCAGCTAGTTACCTGTATAAAAGACACCTGTCTACAAAAGCAATCAATCAGATTCCAAACTCTTCACCGTAGCCAAGACCTGTCCAATGATGTCAGGGACAAGATTTTAGACCTACACAAGGCTTGAATGGGCTACAAAACCATCGCCAAGCAGCTTGGTGAGAAGGTGACAACAGTTGGTGTGTTTATTCACAAATGGAAGAAACACATAATAACTGCAAGTCTCCCTCGGTCTGATGCTCCATGCAAGCTCTCACCTCATGGAGTTTCAATGATCATGAGAACGATGAGGAATCAGCCCAGAGCTACACGGGAGGATCTCGTTAATGATCTCAAGGCAACTGGGACCATAGTCACCAAGAAAACAATTGGGAACACGCTACGCCGTATAGGACTGAAATCCTGCAGCCCCCGAAAGGTCCCCTTGCTCAAGAAAGCACATGTACAGGCCTATCTGAAGTTTGCCAATGAACATCTGAATGACTCAGAGGAGATCTGGGTGAAAATGTGGTGGTCAGATGAGACCAAAATCAAGCTCTTTGGCATCAACTCAACTCACCATGTTTGAAGGAGGAACGCTGCCTATGACCCCAAGAACATCATCCCCACCGTCAAACATGGAGGTGGATTCATGCTTTGGGGACATTTATCTGCTAAGGGGACAGGGCAACTGCACCGCATCAAAGGGACAATGGATGGGGCCATGTACAGTCAAATCTTGGGTGAGAACCTCCTTCCTTCAGCCAAGGCATTAAAAATGGGTTGTGGATGGGTATTCGAGCATGACAATGACCCAAAACACACAGCCAAGGCCAAAAAGGAGTGGCTCAAGAAGAAGCCCATCAAGGTAGTGATGTCCCGAACAGTTCACCCGCGGACTATTCACAGCGATTTTGGCATGTTCGCGCTCGCAGCGGACGGCGAACACATGCGCTTTTCGGTCCGCCCCCTATTCTTTATCATTGAGGAAACTTTGACCCTGCACGTCACAGTCAGCAGACACATTCCAGCCAATCAGCAGCATACACTCCCTTCCAGAGCCTTCCATCTGAAGGACAGCATCCATTTTAGAATCATTCTGAAGCTACATTAGTTGAGAGAGGAGAGATATTGTAGCTGCTTTAATAGGGAAATAGATAGTAAGGCTGTGTATTTAGCTTCTACTACAGACTTGAAGGACTCTTCATATCTGATATCTGCTGCAAGGACAGCAACCCAAAAAGCCCTTTTTAGGGCTAGAACATCATTTATTTTATTATTTTTTTTCTGTGTAATCTAATTGCATATGACTTCCTGCCAGCGTGTGTGTGTGACAGGCTAAAACCTAACAGCTTCTATTGTGCTCAGTCAAATAAAGCAACACTTTTTTGACTGTAATAGATTGAATAACAATTGCCTGCCTACAGGCGTGTGTGTGAAGCCTATTGCATCTACTCTGCCAACTTTTGCCAGTGCACAGTGACACTAATATCTGGTGGCACCTTAGATTGCACGCGCAGTGCCCCAA
Organism: Discoglossus pictus; assembly: GCA_027410445.1. Classification (NCBI taxonomy): domain Eukaryota; kingdom Metazoa; phylum Chordata; class Amphibia; order Anura; family Alytidae; genus Discoglossus; species Discoglossus pictus. The sequence goes on along the minus strand of CM050164.1, from coordinate 193,459,151 downwards.
ATTTGAAGTGGGAGGACCGACTAAGCATCTTTTTCCATCTCCCGCTTCCAAAAATCCATGCCATATACACGTCCCCTGATAGTGGACGTAACAGGGATTAAACTGATAGGAATAAATAGTACAACTGAACAAACCACTCCTATCTGGTGGCACCTTAGATTGCACGCGCAATGCCCCAAATTTGAAGTGGGAGGACCGACCAAGCATCTTTTTCCATCTCCTGCTTCCAAAAATCCATGCCATATACACGTCCCCTGATAGGTGACGTAACATAAAATACACCTAGCATTAAAATTATAGACTGGTCATTTTTTTGTTCGTGGACAAATATTCAAAATCAGCAGGGGATCAAATACTCCCCCCCCCCCCCCCCGCCGCTGTATATCACTCACAATTGTGGTTAGTAGCTTTGATCCTTAGCTCAGTTTGTATAATGTCAGGTTGAAATGATACAATTTTGGGAGATTGTAGCCTCTATTTGTGTTCTGTTGATTTAATTTTAGTAGTGGTAGTTTATGTATTTTGCTGAACCATAAGAAACCCTGTATATGCCTATATTATGGTGGGATGTCAATTTTTGGTAAGAATATGGAGAACATGAAACACGGAAAAAGAAGCATTTTCATTAATCAAGTTCTGCCCCCACAAAGGATAATTGTAGGTTTTTTTGTTTCTGTCTTTCTATGTCCTTACAAATTTTCTCTAATATGGACCTAATAGTTTTAAGATAAAATTGAGGTGTGTAAAATGATACCTAAATATTTAATTTCAGTTTTGGCTATCTTGAATAAAAATGTAAATTGTTGTAGTTCAGACCTTCAGTCATATCCTGCTATCGGTGACCATATGGACTCAGCATGAAATGCACATCTGTCTGTGTTTCTGGTTGTACATATCAATATCCATGGCAAAGATACTGGAGTGGGTTGTCAGTTCCTTTTCCAATGGACCGCAATTTGTATGACCTCTCTGCTATAACCTGCCCATCTTGGGCGATCCTACATGGTATAACTCACAGCTTCACTGTACACAAGCCCCTTCACCATGACGCATTAGCGATCCAGAAAGAGAGAGATTGTAATAGCAGAGGTAAATCTAAAGCGCCAAATAGAGTGGTAGGGAATCTGAATTCTCAGTTTACCCAGTCACGTTCCCAATGCATCAAAGGCCCTCAAAAATGCCTTCTTCTGGGATTCCAATAAATAGCAGGATTACACCTGCAAAGACAACTAGCTAGATTTCTTCTTTTCCTATTTTGGATTCTCTTAAAACAAGTATTGTTTTCCAAATATCAAAAATAGGCTCTAAAGCCAAATTTAATAAAATGGGGATAATGGGGTCAGCCTAGCCAGCACCTCAAATAAATATGGCCACCATTTCTAGATAACTGAGGAGTTGTTGAAGTTTTTGGTCGCTATAAGACCTACAAGAGTGTATCTTATGGATGTTACAGAATTACTCTCTGGGGTAAAGGCACATTGTTTTTATGGTAATTTCTGTCATTAGTGGTTTTTGTTGATTAGCCATACATTTGGTCAAAATTCCAAACCATGGCCCTCATTCAATTGCGATTTGGCCAATTGAATAGGGGTCTAAATTAACACATAGCATATTTTTTTTAAATAAGTTTTTAGTTAGCGAAAACCTTGCTTTTGGATAGATGCTTACTAACTAAAAACTTCTTTAAAAAAAATATGTTATGTGCTTATTTAGAGCCCTATTCAATTGGCAAAATCGCAATTGAATGAGGGCCCATAAGTTTGGTCAAAAAGTCTGTATTATGGAACAATATGGTGCAATATAAAATAATCATTGTGGGGTCTCTACCCTTATAAGTTAAAATGGTTATGGAACATATTAGATATCAGTATTGTATTAAATACATTAGTGAGAACATGAATTCTTTCTTTAGAGTTCATTTTCTACAGTAAAAAATAGTCAAAATTGGTGAGTGGTCTAAAAGGTCTGAAAGGACTAGTAGATAAAACTGTCACTTAGTTTATTCTGTAGAGCAGAGCTTTCAAAACTGTGTGTCGCAACACATTAGTGTGTCGGCTGCCATGTGTAGGTGTGTTGCAAGAAAGCAATTTATGTATGTTTTCGTATATCTTAAAAGGGTCAATTAACCTGTCGTGAAATTATGCATGTCTAAAAAGTGTGTCACCAACATGAACATTTTGGAAAGCACTGTTGTAGAGTTTGTGAGGGTAAAAGATTCTTGTGCTAACATTTTGTGCAGCTGAGGGAAAAATGTAATATTTGTCATGGGTTGTTACTTCCTCCAGATGTTTTAGATTTGTTATAGGATTTAATCTATTTGTAGAAACAGCATGACTGCCACTGATAGGATCAGATTAGTGAGTAATCATGTATTCTGATGTGTGTATCAATTATATCTGAGTACCAAGATATAATGAGAGAAAATAATGCACAGAAGTCAGAGTGTCACCAGAATAATCTCTGAGTTTAATTTTGGGCAGGCAGCCCATTATATAGCATAAAACACGTCATAGCTAATAACATAGTTTGAAAATAGTGTTAAATACAAAAGTGTCAGCAAAACGATCCTTATCTATTTCCGGCTTCCTATAGATATTTTTGCTCTGTAGACCCAGAGACAAAGGGAGGAAACAGGATACAGATGTTTTAAAGAACATTAACGTAAACATTCTACAGATGACACACTTAAACATTCTAGTAATATACAAGCTGATATACTTTTTATAATCATGATATTCTTACCTAATTATTTCATAATGAGGAAATTAAAATATGTAACAGTCCCTCCTCTTATAAATGTATTAAACAAAGGTCTTAAAGCAAGGTTCAGTTTAAATGGTAACATTGCCATTGACGGTCTGGCAGTGGAACAGGTTCCAAATAGATGATCTGTGAGGGCACAGTCCTATTCACAGGGCTCACCTTGGTGAGATCAATAGTCTCTCTGGGCTCCTCTTTTTGCAGTACCTGAATATGCAAATATTCCATGTTGTTACCTCTGCCTGAGGTGTAGATTCCAAAAGTATGTCTCCCTTCATCACACTTTTGTATAGCTGATTTTGGCTGCAGGAGGATGGCTCCACACCCCGTGTCAGCTTTAAGCGTCTCTTTGTACTTTTGCACTTCATGTGATTAGGTGGGGAGTAACCCCAGTCAGCTCCTGTATTCCATAAGGCCAGTTTCCAGCTAGGACATCTCTCATTTCCATACGGAGAGGCTATACACAAGTATACTGGCGCTTTTCTCACCCTTCCACTACGTCTTCCTCCAGAAAGTCCACATCTTAGTACTTGACATAGGTCTATTTGGTTGGTTCATATCTATTCTTCCTTTAACACTAGGGTCACTTGGCCAGTTAAATTGACTTCCATCATGTCTCTTTTCATTCTGTGCATCCACATCTCTCCAATAGATTGCATCTGGTTGCCTCTGGGTCTTGTTACTTCTTCCCATATGATTATGGGTGCTACTATGCAAAGAGTTATCAAGATGAGGCATGTCAGTGAGATTCTTAGGCCACACCAGTTAGGTCTTTTGAACAGGTGCCAGGACATTTTCTTGGGCCAGTTGAGAACCCAAAAAACCCGCACCATTCGGTTCTTCACTGGGTTTGAGACGAGTTTCCCCCCCTTTGTAGCCCAGCCTGACTCGCAATGAGTCAGCTAGCAGGTTTTAGGAATCAACTGGCCCAAGCTCTGGCACTTTTACTCTCTTGCAGTGAGTCAGGTGTATCCAGGTGGCTCGTTCGGAAACTTTCAAGGCAGTGGGTGTTGACAGCAGAACTTGGTACGGTCCTTCCCACCTGGCCGATGCCCAATTTTTACGCTTGATTACTTTAATTAGGACCCACTGGCCTGGTTGTACCAAGCAGGGTCCCTGCTGTTGCTGTGGATGAGAGAGATGAAGGAAATATCTTTCTTACTTAACATTTTTCTCATATAGTCTGCTAAGTTTTCACTCATGTTCTCATCTTCTGAGATAAATGGTCTAAATTCTGGTAGTAGGAATGGTCTCCCATACAATATTTCAAACGGGGTTAACTTCTTCCTGCCTGGAAGCATGTGCATGTTTAGCATGACTAATGGTAAACAGTAAAGCCAATTTTTCCCTGTCGCTGCCATCGTTTTCCTCAATTTATTTTTAATGGTACCATTAGTTCTCTCCACTAATCCAGCTGACTGTGGGTGGTACGCACAGTGGTTTTTCAACTCTATGTGTAATGCTTTACTCAAGTGGTTGATAATTCTGTTCACAAAATGTGTGCCGTTATCGCTATATATTTTCTCTGGTATACCAAACCTAGGAATTATTTGTGTCACTAAGGTTTTAGCCACTGTGATTGCATCAGGGTGTGCACATGGTTTCGTTTCCACCCACCTAGAGTATACATCAATTATCAATAGGCAATATTTCTTCCCTGCACACTTTGTTAGTTCAATGAAATCCATACATATTGTCTGGAAGGGGTTTGTTGGTTCTGGGAATGTGCCTCTTATGGGGTGATAGTTACCCTGAGGGTTGTGTTGTGCACAAACAAGGCACCCTGCACAAAATGTTTTAAAATAGGTGTTTAATCCATAGGCTGAAAATATTCTGCTGACCATGTCTACCATACTCCCTCTTGAGACATGACTTATATCATGGCTCAACATAGCTGCATATCTGAATAGTGATTTTGGTAAAATTGGTTTCCCTTCTATACTCTCATAAATATTATCAGCATTCAGTTTACTCCCTTTCTTCAACCAGTATGTTTTTTCCTGTGAGGGTGCATTTGCCTGTAGTTGCTGTAGAATACTCTTGTCAATGTGGTTTACGAAATACACAGATGTGTAGCTGTGTAAGAGAAAAATGTGTATTTTTCCTGTTTGAGCCGCTTGCTTTGCAGCTGTATCTGCCCTGCCATTTCCTATTGAAATTGCGTCTGTGGCCGTGGTATGAGCCACACATTTACATACCGCAATCTTCAAGGGCAGTTGAATGGCTTCAAGTAACTGCAAAAGGAGTTGTTTATGAGTGACTTGCCTGCCAGTAGATGTGACCATACCTCTATTTTTCCACAATTGTGCAAATATGTGCACAGTTGAGAATGCATATTGGCTGTCGGTGTATATATATACTATTTGTCCCTTTCCTATTTTACAGGCTTCAGTAAGGGCCACGATCTCAGCTGCCTGTGCTGAAAAATGTGATGGAAGTTTTTCTGCTCTTATAGTTTCTTCTTGTATTACTACTGCATATCCCGTTGCATTTGTACCATCTTTGTTTCTACTTGATGACCCATCTACAAACAGAGTTAGTGTAGCCTCGGTGTATGCAACATCTCTAAGGCCGTCTCTTGGTGAGACTTCTTTTTCTATGATTTCAGTACATGCATGTGGTGTGCCATCTTCCTGGATGGGAACTAACGTTGATGGGTTCAGTGTTGTGCACCTTTCTATGTGCAAGTGTGGTTGTGACAGAAGTATAGTCATGCATGATAAGTGTCTTGAAGGGGAAAGGTATGAAACCTTATTTTGTAGTAGAATGACAGATACAGCATGTGGTACTCTTAGAGTCAAAGGGTGGAACAGGACTAAGGCTGCTGACACCAGAACTGCCATGGAAGCCGCCACTACAGCCTGTACACAAACCGGAAGTCCCCTGGCTACAGGGTCCAACCTGGTTGAGTAAAAAGCCAAGGGTCGGTCTCGCAGGCCATGTTTCTGAGTCACAACGGAAGTCATATAGCCTCCCCTTGAGTCAACAGTTTGTACAAATGGCTTGCTGTAATCTGGCAATCCCAATACAGATGTTCCCACTACTGTGTTCTTAAGCTGAATGAATGCTGCTTCAGCTTCATGTGTCCACGCTACCTTTTCATTAGCTGACATTGATTGTGCATAAATAAGGTGTTGTATGGGCCCTGTAAGTTCTGCATAGTTGGGAATCCAACTCCTGCAGAAATGTACCATCCCTAAGAAAGACATAACTTGTCTCTTTGTGACCGGCTTAGGGGCTTCTAGTATGGCCCTTTTCCTAACTGGGTCTAGTGATCGTCCCTTTCTGCTCACTAGGTATCCCAGGTACTTCACTTCTGCTTTCCAGAGCTGTAATTTATCCCGACTAACCTTATGTCCCTCTTCTGCCAGGAATGTGTGTTATCTGGCTGCATGTCATTTAGGAGTGTATGTGGATCTGGCACCGTGGGTACTCGGGGAATTACAGCTTTATTTACTGCTTGTAAATCCTGCACTAATCTCCAAGCTCCGGTTGTCTTCCTGACTGGGTAAAGTGGGGTGTTACATGGGGATCCTGGGCATTCTATTATAATCCCTTTCTCAATCAAAACTTTTATAATAGGTTCTATGCCCTTCTCTGCTTCAGGTTTTAGAGGATACTGTCTCTGATGTGGCTGAAAAGTACTTTTTGGGGTGATTTTTACTGGCTCTACCCCCTTTATAAGGCCTACATCAGCGGGCCCTGTGGACCATAAGGTGTCCGGAAGGCTCTCTAATGCTGCCTCCTGTTCCTGAGTGAACAGTATCTGTGTGTTGTGTCATGGTTCCTCTAACAGAAGAACTTTCTCCCACCTGGATGACTGTAAGTGTATTCCTTTCTTTGTCTCAATTACCCAGTTCAGGCTTTTCCGATATATTTTCGTGCTCGGTGAGTACTGCACTCCGAGGTCATAGGGCAAGTACTACCATGGTGTTTTATCTGTCTGAGCCTCTTCTACCATCCCTCCTACCTGTACCCACCTTCCACCAGCCGGCATAGCCAGTGATATGTGTGGCACTGTGTGTCCTGCATAGAGTAACTGGTCTTGATTATTCAATTTTACTCCCACCCCTGTATACCCATTTTCTGTCCAGTATATGTAATCCAAGGTTATTCTGGTATTGGTGTGTTTGAACAAATGTTTTTGCATAGTCCACATCCCTCCCAGGTGTACTTTCAAATTACATAGTGCAGTGTAATGACTCTGTGCTTTGTTTTACACTGGAAGATGGAGCTAGGTCATTAGCCATGGCTATCAAAGCGCTGGATACTTGTCCTGGCCCTTTCGACACCATGTCTAATGTGTAAAAGTAATGTGGTTCACCCATGCCCTGCACTACATTTACATCGACAGGTATGTCCCCCATGTATGCTTTCATGCCTTACTCTGTAGAAACCACTCTAATGTTGCATTTCAGCATCAGACCTCTACCCAAGAGATTTATCGGGCATCTAGGGGAGAGTATAAAAGGATGCTCAAATGTTTGGCCGTTGAACAATCTCCCTGTGAGTGGGCATGATATAGGTTCGCTATTTGTCTTTCCTGCTGCTGACCTAACCAGTATGTTTTGTGACGACGTGTAACTAGTCCATGTGCCATCATCGCTCAATACTGACCTACATGCTCCTGTATCACATAAAAATGTTATCATTACCCCCTCTACATCTAGTTTAATGACTGGTTGTTCTGCTAGAGCCATTAAGTCTATACATGATTCTAAATTCAACACATCATTTATTTCTGGCAAATTTCTGGCAAATTTGCATCATTATACTCATACAATTCAGATTCAAGCAATTCTTGTTCAGCAAATATTTGTAAAGGAAGGGTACAACCTGGTTCTAGTCATTTGTCGGTCTGGTCATCGTCATCCGCTCCCTCTTCCTCCTGGTACTTTCTGTTTCTGCAGGAACGTGCTAAGTGGCCGGCCTTGCCACATACGTAACAATTTCCATAAAATTTTTCCTCTGCTTCCACCTCGACCTCGTCCACCTCCTCTCTCTCCACGTTTTTGGTTATTTCCACCATCACCAGAAAAGAAAGCAAAAGTTATAGGTTGCGCTTTCCCATCAACAGAAGTCATCAAATACACCTCCTTTGGTTTACTATCTTGCTTTATCTGTTTCTTTTCATTTGCTCTCTTACACTGCTCTTCTGCATGTCTAGCATATTCTATGGTTTCCCTAAGGGGACATGTTTTGTAAGTAATTTGGTGTTGTATCACAAAGTCATTTATTTTTTTAGCTGCTGAGCATATGGTCCAGCATCATCATATGGGTTAGGTCTGGCTACCCCGCTATTGCTGTCAAATACTACCCGCAACCTCCCCATATATTGTTCCACACTTTCATCATCTTTCTGTACACACTCATTTATCTTAGTCCAGTCTGCGTCTGTCAGCTATTCTGCCTATTAGAGTGTCTACTCGTTGGGTCAGTTCTTGTGATCCATATTGCAATGGCTCCCCCCTTGGGTCCAGTGGATTCCAGTCACCTTCACTAAGGATCCAATCGGACCCTAATATCTGCCTCAGACACCGTACAACCTCCACACCATTTAATTTAAAACTTTGCTGCAATCGCTGGAACTTAAGTCTGAAAATTCCCATATTGTCATTTGGGTGGGGGACTCCTGCTACAGCTCTCCTCACATCTGCATCTGTCCATGCTCGGTATACTAGCATTGTGGGTGGCAACACATTTCCCCCCTCTAGGATTGGGAACCTCAATTAAGGGATAAAATGGCACAGATGTTATTCCCTTACCTCCGTATTGACGATCTGGTGCCCGCCTGGTTCTGGCGGGCCGTCCTTCAGAAGGTGGCGGTGTTGGAGGAGGTGGATTTGGAGCAGTGGTGGCAAGCAGGTATTTGCGGGCATCATCAAATTCGTCCTCTACATCATCACTATAAGTGACCATATTCCCAGGAGTTGGAGGGGCGGTCAGTTGTGGAAGTCTTTTCTGTGTACACATAAACATATCCTCTTCCGAAGGAGAGAGGTGGTTAACATTACATGTCCCTCCCCCCGTAGGCACCGTCATTGTGATACACATTTGCCTCTTTGTTTTCATCTTCAACAATTTGTTATTTTTAGTATAGAAAATGTATTTACTTTTTAGTATTTTTATGTTGATTTCCTTAATTAAGTAACGTTGCGTTTACTTTTCCTTTCCTATACTTCTTTGTATATAGTAAAGCTCAATAAAGTGTGAACGTCTCCTATACCTTCCTTGTAATAAGGATTAATATTGCCAAGAAGTAGTGGATACAGGGCACTGATTCCAGCAGAGGTAGTATAGTAGATGCTGTGTATCCAGTGGGTGCGGTGAGCATTGTCATCACTTAAAAGGGGTTATAATAACATGCCTTTGTCTTTCTTTACAGCAACCACACTTTCTCCCTTCTGCTATTTTCCCTCAAGGTTACAGACAGACATATTTTACATAAAAAAAACTAACACACACACAAAGAGAAAATTGGAGTAGGAAGGGGAGTGGTCTGCTATGCTGACTATGGGGGGTTGGCCAGACCCTGCACATCTTCACATAATACAGATCAGTCACCTCCCTGCCCAAAGGTAAAGCATTGAGTAAAGTTACAAAGACACAGAAACTTTATATATATACACAAATACACATAAGAAAACAAGTCTAGAATACAGTGTGCACAATTCCCACACATAAGTGTGTTTTTACCAGACATAAGTAACAGATGCACACCAGAAACCCTTTGCATATTAAACATGTCTTTAGAGATTACCTTGAAAACTGCAGGGTCTAGAAACCACACTCCTGGCAGTGCGATTTATGCCCATGAGAGCCTATCCACCTATACATATACATATATATACACATATACATATGTATATACCCACATATATACATATCTTGAACTCCTATAGTATCAATTAAAGTTAATAGATATACACAAAAAATAATATCACAGGTACATGGAAATATACATAGCATTACATATACACACAACAACCAACAGACCTTTTATACATTTTCCAGAAATAATCTGTATATCTCCCACACCTTGGACCATCCGCCTTCTCCACACCCGAGTGTGGAAACCTGGTTCACATAGAGAGAGAGTCGTTCACGCCACCTCTCGCACGCTACACCTCAAACACCTCCACATATACTCGGCACATCAAGGACCCATAAAGCCCGTAGCTTCTGATGGGAAGTCTTGTTGTGCAGTTCCCTTTAGTGTAAACCTTGCCACCCAACCTTCAGGGCCGACAGGTAAACCACTCAAAGTCCAACTTCACCATATACTGTGTGGTGCCTTTGTGGACGTATTATTATTATTATTATTATTATCTTTATTTATATCGCGCCAACATATTCCGTAGCGCTGTACAGGGGTTGAGTACATAGCAGAAAACAAATTAAACACCTTGTAAAGAATGGAGGGCCCTGTTTTTGAGCATAAAATCAAATGTACATAGAGCTTGTTTCCAAGGCCTGACACAAGATTGAAAACTCGCAAACTTACAATCTAAGGGTTTAGGTGTGATACAAGAGGGTGACAAATACAATTGAAAGCAATTGGTTCAGTAAAGTGGAGGGGTCTGTGTGTTGTACTGTAGATTGTGGGTGTGAGTGTTGTTAAGCTGTGGAATGTTCAGTTGTACATGTTAAGGCTGAAGATGATAAGATTTTTTAAACAGGTGTGTTTTTAATAATTTCTTAAAGGTTTTGAGGCAGGAAGATAATCTAATGGAGCGGGGCAAGGAGTTCCAAATGGATGGGGAAGCACGAGAAAAGTCTTGAAGACGGGAGTGAGAGGAGGTGATGAGAGAGGAGGAAAGAAGAAGGTCGTTAGCAGAACGAAGGGGCCGGTTGGGAGAGTATTTTGAAACAAGAGCAGAGATATAAGGGGGTGCACTGTTGTTGAGGGCCTTATGTGTTAGGGTCATGATTTTAAATTTGATTCGGGAAGCTATGGGAAGCCAGTGGAGTGATTGACAGAGAGGGGCTGCAGACACTGATCGTTTGGTATTGAAGATGAGTCTAGCGGAGGCGTTCATTATGGATTGGAGGGGAGACAGACGAGAGATGGGGAGGCCAGCAAGGAGGGAATTGCAGTAGTCGAGTCGAGAGATGATGAGAGAGTGAATTAGAATTTTAGCTGTGTCTTCTGTAAGATATTGACGAATTTTGGAGATGTTTTTTAGGTGAAACTGACATGATTTTGTTATTGCTTGGATGTGAGGAATAAAAGAGAGGGCGGGATCCAGTAGAACCCCAAGACAACGGGCCTGGGAGGTAGGGGCGATAATGGTGTTGTCAACAGTTAGAGATATTTGAGGTGTGGAAGCTGTATTAGAGGGTGGAAAGATTAGAAGTTCAGTTTTAGACATGTTGAGTTTGAGTTGACGGGTGGACATCCAGGAGGATATGCTAGAGAGGCAGTTGGAAACTTGAGCTAAAAGAGAGGGGGATAGATCGGGTGCAGAGAGGTAGATTTGAGTATCATCTGCATAGAGATGATACTGAAATCCAAAGGATTTTATAAGGGTGCCAAGGGAGGAGGTGTAGATGGAGAAGAGGAGGGGGCCTAGGACAGAACCTTGGGGAACGCCAACAGACAGAGGGAGAGGTGAAGAAGAGGTGCCAGAGAAGGAGACACTAAATGTACGATCTTTAAGATAGGATGTGAACCATGAAAGAGCTGTGTCCTGGATGCCAAAAGAGCGGAGCGTTTGGATTAGAAGAGGGTGGTCAACTGTATCGAAGGCAGCAGAGAGATCCAGGAGAATTAGAATAGAGTAGTGACCCTTTGATTTGGCGGTTAGCAAGTCATTAGTGACTTTTGTAAGGGCTGTTTCTGTAGAGTGTTGGGACCGGAAGCCAGATTGGAAGGGGTCAAGTAGGGAATTGGAGGAAATAAATTGAGTGAGGCGATTGTAAACAAGCCGCTCAAGGAGTTTAGACGCAAGGGGAAGTAGTGAGATAGGGCGATAGTTGGAGGCAGAAGCTGGGTCAGAAGAGGGCTTCTTGAGAATGGGTGTAACTGTGGCATGTTTTAAGGAGGATGGAAACTTGCCAGTGTTTAGGGAGAGGTTGAATAGATGTGTGAGAGCTGGGATAAGTGTGGTGGATAGGGGAGGGATTAGCTGTGATGGAATAGGATCATGAGGACATGTGGTAAGGTGAGAGGTTGATAGTAAAGTAGATACTTCATCCTCGGTTACAGGGTCAAAGGAGTCCATAGTGGAGGTGGGATTGGGGAAGGGTAAGGGCTGGGTGATGTCGGTTTGGGGAGAGGGTGGTGGGGTAGGGCCAAGCTGGGAGGAGAGCTCATTTCGGATGGTATCGATTTTATTTTTAAAATGGCTGGCAAAGTCATCAGCAGTGAGAGAGGAAGGGGCAGGAGGTGGGGGTGGGCGGAGGAGGGTGTTGAATGTAGCAAATAAACGTTTAGGGTTGGAGGACAGGTTTGATATTAGTGATGAGAAGTAGTGTTGTTTGGCAAGATTGAGGGCAGAGAAGTAGGAGCGCAAGGTAAACTTGTAGTGGAGAAAGTCTGCTGAAGTGCGAGATTTCCTCCATAATCGTTCTGCAGTGCGTGAGCATCTCCGTAGATAGCGTGTTTGTGTGGTGTGCCATGGTTGTGGGTGAGAGCGAGGGCGTTTGCTTGTGATTATGGGGGCAAGAGAGTCAAGGGTGGAGGTTAGCGTAGTGTTGTATTGTGAAGTGGCGACGTCAGGGCAGGCAAGGGTGGTGAGGGGGCTGAGAAGGGGTGTTAATACATTTGAAAATTGTTGTGGGTTGAGTGCTTGCAGGTTTCTGCGTGTTCTGATGGCAGGATTTGAAGAAGGGTGGTGAGCGGAGGATGAGGTGAGGTTGCAAGTTAGCAGGTGGTGGTCAGATAGGGGAAGTGAGGAGATGTCAAGGTTGGAGATAGTGCAGAGATTAGTAAAAATAAGGTCAATAGAGTGTCCACCACTATGAGTTGCAGAATCTGTCCATTGTGAAAGGCCAAGGGAAGAGGTGAGTGCAAGTAATTTTGCAGTTGTTGGGGAGGTGGGGGTGTCAGTGGCAATGTTGAAATCGCCAAGAATGAGTGAAGGTATATTGGAGGAGAGAAAGTGAGGGAGCCAGGCGGCAAAGTTGTCCAGAAACTGAGAGGGTGATCCAGGCGGGCGATAGATCACAGCTACTCGCAGAGGGATGGGAGAGAAGATGCGGATAGTGTGGACTTCAAAAGATGAGAATTGAAGGGAGGGAACAGGGGGTATGCAGCGAAAAGTGCAGCGAGAGGATAGCAGTATGCCCACACCTCCACCTTGTTTGTTCTCAGGTCTAGGAGTGTGGCTGAAGTGTAGACCACCATAAGAGAGTGCAGCAGGGGAGGCAGAGTCAGATGGAGTGAGCCAGGTTTCCGTGATAGCCAGTAAATTGAGGGAGTTGGAAATGAAGAGATCATGAATGAAGGTAAGTTTATTGCAAACAGACCTTACAAGTATAGCTCCCACCCAGGGCTTAATACACACAATCTTACAGAGTATTTTAGTAAGAAGTTATGAATACACAGAAACTGCAGACAAAATATTTCAACATTGTATAACCAAGTAAAGAATGAGAAAGATGGAAATGCAGTTAGATGCCTGTCGTGTTCAACTGCCACAAATTTTGGTTTGTGCGTCTTCCATAAACACAGGCAAGTCACAGGATTAGCCCTTCGGAGACTAGGTGGGTAATGCGTGACCACTCACTACCAAAAGTGGATAGTTTCAGGTAAGAATTTTGAGAATAACACAAAAGAATACATGTATATATATATACATACATACACTCACAAGTACACAGAAATATACAGAACGTTGACAGGTATATACAATAACCAATAAATCTGTTATGCGTGTTACACCCCTCACAAACATACATACACCCGGTACCGGTATTTAAATCATACAAAATGGTAACATGCACACACATACATATTTTCTTGCAAGAGCTCATTTGAAAGTCGGACTCATTTACCCCTTTTTCATGGTAAGCTTTCTCAATAAGGTTACGTACGGAGAACTTATTTTATAGTCTTTTCCTCAGAATAATGACTCTTTTACCTCCCTATGGGTAAGTTTCAACCCTTCTACCTATTACTAGGCTAGAAACCTAGTTGTACAACTCTTTTACCTAATATCACTATTAGGCAAGGACCTGGGACATACACACATATGCAAAATGCAGCAGAAATTCATATACTCACTGTCAGTTCGCTGTAAGCTGTGCCTTGTCATCCCTCGGAAAAACACCTTGCCTCTGTGGTCCAACTGATCGTATATATATCAGGCCTGAGGTCTTTCTCAAGGTAAGGGAGTCCTCAGCGACTTGCCCCCCTGTGCACGGTAAAAGGAGTTTTGCTCCGTCCGAGGAATGAGAAGGGAAACAACCACGGCTCGAAGGACCAAAATGATAGGATCAGATTAGTGAGTAATCATGTATTCTGATGTGTGTATCAATTATATCTGAGTACCAAGATATAATGAGAGAAAATAATGCATAGAAGTCAGAGTGTCATCAGAATAATCTCTGAGTTTAATTTTGGGCAGGCAGCCCATTATATAGCATAAAACACGTCATAGCTAATAACATAGTTTGAAAATAGTGTTAAATACAAAAGTGTCAGCAAAACGATCCTTATCTATTTCCGGCTTCCTATAGATATTTGTGCTCTGTAGACCCAGAGACAAAGGGAGGAAACAGGATACAGATGTTTTAAAGAACATTAACGTAAACATTCTACAAATGACACACTTAAACATTCTAGTAATATACAAGCTGATATACTTTTTATAATCATGATATTCTTACCTAATTATTTCATAATGAGGAAATTAAAATATGTAACAGCCACTGTGGTCCAAGACAAGATCAGCCCGATAGATGAAGTCATTAGTAACACATTTTTAGATTGAAAGTTAGATAGCTGGGCTGTTTCAAAGTTTACAAATTCTGCCAGTTGTGTTTCTGGCCCAGAAATATTACCTACAGGGAGGCTGACCTTTCATTGTGCAGATCAAAGAGATATCTATCTTTCAAGTCAGCAATGCTCTTGTGTGCTGTGTGATCTAGGGTTTTGTTAAAGGTATATCTAAATGAGCTGGATTATTATTGCATCTGAGGAGTATCAGTAGTTATACAATCATTTTTTGCATGAAAAAATACCAAAATAAACATTTAAACACTTGCCTTTAAGTTAGCAAAATATCTTGTAATTTCTGACATTTGAAAAACAGGGTTACCACCCTATCCAAACCCAGGCTAAATGAGCATTTTTTTCAAAAGTTGCTTTGGCCAATCAGGAGGAAGCAGAGGCTGAAACATCTGGTGTTGCTGCCTGTGCTGTAAAGCAGCCTGGGAAATGTAGCAAGATTCATATGAAAATAAATAGTATTTTCTAACATGTACCAATCTGTGCAGCACATTCACAGTAGATTACACCTGCAGTTGTCTGTTCACCTGCATCAACTGCTGCTGGTGTTTACATATCCCACAAGCACAGGCAGACAGAATTAAGCTGTGAACCAGCAACCATGTGACTGGCAGCACTTCCTCCCAGATGCTGTGCAACCTGTACCTACTCTTATGTAAGCTTCCTAGGAGTGTGCAATTCCAGATAGCAGTACAAAGCAGATACATTTGTAAGTACATTCAACTTTTCAATATAATACATATTTTGCTACTAATCAGTGGCAGTTTTTTTAAGAAACTTCTGTATACCTTTATACCTTTAAGTATTTGTGAAAGGACCATAAAAGTTGCCTTATGTACTCTGCACCAGTAGTTATAGCGTGGAAAACATGTGGAAAATTTGTTTACATTTTTAAAATGGAACAAAACATTACTCAGATATTGTCATTTTAGTTTAGTCTGTGAAGCTGTCCCACAAAAATCTGCATAAATAATAAGGCTGGAGTCTGTAACTGTTACACATATATTTAGTATACATGTAAAATGGGGACGGTGTAAAAGCCGGAACGGAACAGAACAGGCCGGAACAGGCCATTTATAAAAGAAATCAATGACAATATCACTGGGATGTGTTAGATATTATTGAGAACAATATTTAAGAACCAAAACAAATTCAATATAATACTTTTTTAACCCTTTAAAAAACCCAAAATCAAACGGAACAGGCAAAAACAGGCCGGAACGCACACTTTATGAAGGGAATCCATGCTAAAATCATTGGGATGTGTTAAATATATTTGAGAACTATATTTAAGAGCTAACCCCAATCTAATAGTATGCTTTATTAACCCTTTAACATGCCAGAATACAATATTTAAAAAAAATTACCCAGAACAGATGGTCAAAAATACCAAACTCACCAAATACACAGAACTAGGTGGGATTCATGTATTAACCTTCATAAATTCCATAGAAACTAATTTCAAGTACCCATTCCGGGCCAAAATACAATATTTCGCAAAATGACATGGAACAGTGACTTTTTAGAGGGTCAAAAATACCAAATTCACCAAATACACATAACTAGGTGGGATTCATGTAATAACCTTCATAAATTCCACAGAAACTCATTTCAAGTACCCATTCCAGGCCAAAATACAATATTTCGCAAAATGACCCGGAACGGCTGCTTTCCAGATGTTCAAAAATACCAAATTCACCAAATACACAGAACTAGGTGGGATTCATGTAATAACCTTCATAAATTCCATAGAAACTAATTTCAAGTACCCATTCCAGGCCAAACTACAATATTTTGCAAAATGACCCAGAACAGCAAATTTTTAGAGGGTGAAAAATACCAAATTCACTAAATACACACAATTAAGTGGGATTCATGTAATAACCTTCATAAATTCCACAGAAAATAATTTCAAGTACCCATTCCAGGCCAAAATACAATATTTCGCAAAATGACATGGAACAGTGACTTTTTAGAGGGTCAAAAATACCAAATTCACCAAATACACATAACTAGGTGGGATTCATGTAATAACCTTCATAAATTCCACAGAAACTCATTTCAAGTACCCATTCCAGGCCAAAATACAATATTTCGCAAAATGACCCGGAACGGCTGCTTTCCAGATGTTCAAAAATACCAAATTCACCAAATACACAGAACTAGGTGGGATTCATGTAATAACCTTCATAAATTCCATAGAAACTAATTTCAAGTACCCATTCCGGGCCAAACTACAATATTTTGCAAAATGACCCAGAACAGCAAATTTTTAGAGGGTGAAAAATACCAAATTCACTAAATACACACAATTAAGTGGGATTCATGTAATAACCTTCATAAATTCCACAGAAAATAATTTCAAGTACCCATTCCAGGCCAAAATACAATATTTCGCAAAATGACATGGAACAGTGACTTTTTAGAGGGTCAAAAATACCAAATTCACCAAATACACATAACTAGGTGGGATTCATGTAATAACCTTCATAAATTCCACAGAAACTCATTTCAAGTACCCATTCCAGGCCAAAATATAATATTTCGCAAATTGACCTGGAACGGCTGCTTTCCAGATGTTCAAAAATACCAAATTCACTAAATACACAGAACTAGGTGGGATTCATGTAATAACCTTCATAAATTCCATAGAAACTAATTTCAAGTACCCATTCCGGGCCAAAATACAATATTTCGCAAAATGACCCGGAACGGCAAATCTTTAGAGGGTGAAAAATACCAAATTCACCAAATACACAAAACTAGGTGGGATTCATGTAATAACCTTCATAAATTCCACAGAAACTCATTTCAAGTACCCATTCCGGGCCAAAATACAATGTTTCGCAAAATGACCCGGAACGGCGGCTTTCCAGATGGTATAAGTATAATATTGTTCAATTGCTGAAGATAAGAATTCTATTGTGGACAATGATTGATTAGGCACATTTCTTGAAACAGGGGTTTTGAAATTGCTCATGACTTTATGATGTATTTGCTTCTTCATTCTCCTTTGTTGACTCTGAGTTGCACTTGGCAGCGGAAGAAATTTTTTTTTGCTGAGAAGTTCCGTGGCAATCCACTGCCTTACAGGCACCATGTCTACTGGGAATGGGACTGAAGTGCCACTGCACAACACATGTGCAAACAGACATACAAATACCCCACAATTGTAACTGTCTTGTTGAACTGGTATATCAGTAGGTGCATGAATAAACCACTCAGACTAATTTATTGATGAAGCTGACTGCATCTCTAAAAAAGTTTGCAGGATATCCGTATACTTGTTGGAGAAACCATGTTTGGAATCAAGATACAGAATAATAATTTTCCATTTGAAGAACACAATAATTAGTATCCAGTGAGAATTGTATATGTTAGTTGGGATGAGCCAGATGTCCTTCACCATAACATCCAAGTTTGTACCAAAGTTATGGACACTTGTTGTATACCCTTCTATTGTCTTTGCTTTACGGTCTTTTCTTTGAAGTTCATGTACATGGTCTGTTTCCATCTTTCCCTGCTTTATGAAGTACACAATATCATCCACAGGAACACAGTCTTCTGGAAACTGTGTACTATCAGGATTTAGTTGTCGAATGCCATGTTCTGCTGAGAGGTGGTAATTTCCAGTTCCACACAGGCCTCTAAGAATTTCTTTTTGATAATATGTCTGAAGGAAATAAAATGTTAAAACCATTTCATCCATGTTCACTTCCTTCTCCATACAAAGCCTCTTGAACACAGCATTCATGCTCTCAGATACATTAGTGGTAATGCCACTGGTTTTCTTGTAGATCCCTCTTTTTTCCAAGAGCCATCTGCCACAGTTATTCACAATGTTTTTTTTAAGCTTCTGATTAAAATAGTCAAGAAAGCCTGCACTCCACTTTACCTCCAACTTCTGAAGCAATTTCTGAAACTCGTGTTCACTCTCACTATCCATAAGTTTAAGGATATTGTTGGTATAAACTTTCCGATCAATTTTTCCTCCTTCATGTGCTGAGACCCAGAACTCTACATCTTTTATAATATGTTTCCAACAAAGCACGTGTGTACAACCTGGAATTGCAGTCTCTATAGCATTCACAATGGCTGCTTCTCTATCAGTGACTATAACAAGAGAATCATTGTTGATCTGGGGTATGCGTTTTCCTAAAAAAGAAAAAAAACCCTCATGCACATTTGTTGTGCGTTTATCATGGATCGTTATAGCCATAGGGATTGCTGGGTTTTCCTCAAAGAAAGCGCACTGAAAAATTAAAGGTGACACATAAAAGTCTCCAAGGTTAAACGTTGTATCGTAAGACAGAATTTTGTTTGCTTTTAACATGATCACTTCTTCAAAAATATTAATAATTTCTGGAAGAGCCAAGATTACAGATACCTCAGGGACAAGGGTTTATTCACAGACAAACCCTTCCAGTGCATAGTTAAGTTCATACACACCATATAGGTCATCATGGCTTATTCTACTTTTGTTTTTCTCATATTTCAGTTTATTTTTATTTGTTGTGTATCTTTAGGAAGCATTACTTTTATATATTCAGCTGATGCTACAGTTGTTGCTATTTTCCGCTGATAAAACATCAATGGGCTAAAGTGTTTTTGCCCGACTGCTTCTGACAACACAGATGGCATGGTACGTACATGACCTCTCATTGTATATTTTTTCATATTTCCATGAGGTATAGATGGCTGAGGTCTCTCATCCTGTCCCAGATAATGGACTATTATCCTGTTTATACTTCCATCAGGCACTTCATACGCATATCTGTGAAACAACACTTGCTCTGCATTAATTAGTCTTTGAAAGTAAATATTTCTTATGAGAGGGTCCCTCCTTGGCAGCAAATGCCTTCCTTTCTGAATCCAATTGAACTGATCACATCTCCAGTCACTTTTTTAATGAATTTGTCCATCATAGCTATAAACAAACACCTGCCCACATCTTGGCTTAGCAGCTGGGAGAGTTGATATTTTACCTAGTACAGGATTTTTCAAAATCTCTAGAGCTTCAGTTGGTAGAAATTGCTCAAACTTTGTCATATACACAGCATTCATGATGTAGAAAGACTTTTTATAATTACTTTCTTTAAGCAATTAAAGAACACACCAATTGTTGCAAAAGATCCACCTCCACACCAAATAAGGGCAACCCTTTTCACTTGAGCATCCCCAATAGGTGAAAAAGTAAACTGCAGCTATTCAGAGCCCATAACAATACATTATATATTGCTAAAAACAAACTGTGAGCTTAGTAATACTACATACTAAATGAAGAACATATTGACATAAATCCCACCTAGTTATATGTATTTGGTGGATTTGGTATTTTTGACCCTCTAAAAAGTCGCTGTTCCGGATCATTTTGTGAAATATTCTATTTTGGCCCAGAATGGGTACTTGAAATTAGTTTCTATAGAATTTATGAAAGTTATTACATGAATCCCACCTAGTTATGTGTATTTGGTGAGTTTGGCATTTTTGACCCTCTAAAAAGTCGCCGTTCTGGGTCATTTTGTGAAATATTGTATTTTGGCCCGGAATGGGTACTTGAAATGAGTTTCTGTGGAATTTATGAAGGTTATTACGTGAATCCCACCTAGTTATGTGTACTTGGTGAATTTGGTATTTTTGACCCTCTAAAAAGTCACTGTTCCGGGTCATTTTGCGAAATATTGTATTTTGGCCCGGAATGGGTACTTGAAATTAGTTTCTGTGGAATTTATGAAGGTTATTACATGAATCCCACCTAGTTATGTGTATTTGGTGAGTTTGGTATTTTTGACCATCTGGAAAGCCGCCGTTCGGGGGCATTTTGCGAAATATTGTGTTTTGGCCAGGAAAGGGTACTTGTAATGAGTTTCTGTGGAATTTATGAAGGTTATTACATGAATCCCACCTAGTTCTGTGTATTTGATGAATTTGGTATTTTTGACCCTCTAAAAAGTCACTGTTCCGGGTAATTTTGCGAAATATTGTATTTTGGCCCGGAATGGGTACTTGAAATTAGTTTCTATGGAATTTATGAAGGTTATTACATGAATCCCACCTAGTTCTGTGTATTTGGTGAGTTTGGTATTTTTGACTATCTGGAAAGCTGCCGTTCTGGGTCATTTTTTTGAAATATTGTATTCTGGCATGTTAATAAAGGGTTAATAAAGCATACTATTAGATTGGGGTTAGCTCTTAAATATAGTTCTCAAATATATTTAACACATCCCAATGATTTTAGCATGGATTCCCTTCATAAAGTGTGCTTTCCGGCCTGTTTTTGCCTGTTCCGTTTGATTTTTGGGTTTTTAAAGGGTTAAAAAAGTATTATATTGAATTTGTTTTGCTTCTTAAATATTGTTCTCAATAATATCTAACACATCCCAGTGATATTGTCATTGATTTCTTTTATAAATGGCCTGTTCCGGCCTGTCCTGTTCCAGCTTTTACACCATCCCTGTAAAATGTTTATTATAGATTTACACTATGTTTGTGTGGAGTGTGGTAGTACTATGGTAAGTGTTCTGTGATATTTTTTCCATTGCTAAGTCAAAGGTTTGATATCAATCATATGTGTTAATAAATACATTTGTCAATTGAAAAAACAAATGGAATACATTGATTTAGATGCAATGACGATGTATTAAGAAGGGTATAGAAGCAAACGTAATTCTGCCACTATACAAATCCCTAGTACACCCTCATTTGGAATAAGGAGTACAGTTTTGGGTACCACTTCATAAAATGGACATTTTAGAACTGGAAAAAGTACAGAGAATGACAACAAAATTAATGAGGGGAATGGAGGGGCTAAGTTATGAAAAAATACTAAACAAATTAAACTTATTTTCTCTGGAAAAAAGGCGTCTAAGAGGGCATATGATTACCCTATATAATCATCCAGGGTCAGTATAAAGATTTGTCAAGAAAACTTTTTGTGCCAAGAGGTTTTCAATTGGCACAAGGACATCCGTTGAGGTTAGAAGTAAAAAGATTCTACCTTAAAGAAAGAAAAGTGTTCTTCACGGTAAGGGTGGTTAATCTGTGAAATTATCTACCAAGGGAGGTGGTGACAGCAGATTCAATAGATAACTTTAAAAAGGGATTGGATATATTTTCAAATAAAAGGAGTATTCAGGGTTATTATAGTTAATTAGAGAGGGAGTATTGATCAGGGGTCAGGAATTAATTATTTGTTTTTCCTTTTCAGACAATTGGCAAAGTTTCACTTGTTTTTTTTTTTGTTTGCCTTCCTCTGGATCAATTAACAACGAATTAGCATATTGCAGATCAGAGGAGATCTTAAAAGGTTGAACTTGATGGGCTAAGTCTTTTTTCAACCTCAATTACTATGTAACTATGTAATATAAAGTACAAAAGTTAAAACAATTTCTTGATTTGAATTTTTTACAAAGCTTCTACAGTGCAAAGTTAATTATATTAACTATTGCAGTATGTATTGATACCTTTTTTATTGGACAAACATATTCATAGATATAAGACTAGCTTTTGAGAGCTTCCTCTCTTTCTCAAGTCTAGAGCAACACTGAAACATAGGAATTACAGATTTAAAAAACAAAAAACAAAAAAAAACAACAACAAAAGAATGTTAATTCCAACTCTCTACCTGTATCTGTTCTTTGTTGTTTTTTGGAGAGAGGCAGATAAAAAAAAAAGAAGAAAAAACTGAACTGTCTATCTTAAAACAACAAAGAACAGATACAGTTAGAGAGGTGGAATGATCAAACTACAACTGTGATTTCCACTACTACCACCAGAACTAACATCAAACCACTAACTGATACAACCAGAATTTTCTATTCTGTCTAAATGACTATCATTCTGTCCAAGCACAAAACTGGATACAATTCAATTGTATTCAGAACTGGAAGTATTCTTCAGGAGGCTCACAGAATACTTCCACAACAAAGAGGACACCACATCCATATTGGATTACAACAGCAAGAAAAATAACACACAATTCACCCCATAACCTGGATTCAGCCCTAAACTTGACAGTTACTTAGAAAGCTTCCATCTGAGAACTGCAGCATTGGTAATAAATCAACAGAAAAGAGGTTTATATAATCTCTCTCCATTAGAAAGAGCTGCCATAAAGGGCTTAAAATGTATCCCTAACATCAACATCAAACCAGAAGATAAAGGTGGTGCAGTGTGATTTTGAACACCTTAGGACTAAATACAAGAAGGTACAAGACAACTGACAGACAGTACCTACTACAAGAAATGGGATCAGGATACCACAAAGGAATATACTTTCCAACTCCGTAAATACACACCAGTGGCGTAGCTAGAGCTTTTGCCGCGCGCAACTCTCCCTTTGTTTGCCCCCCCCACGCGGTTCGATTATGTATATATATATAAGTAACTATATGTATGTATGTAAATATATCCCTTCGCTATCTGTCACCTTTCCTCCTTTTTCTCCCCTTCTCTTACTCTCCCGCCTTCTTTCTCTAACTTCTCACTCTCCTCTTCTCTCATTCCTCCTCTCTCTTCCTTCTCTTTCCTCTCTCATTCTGTCTCTATTTGTTTCTGTCTCCTTCTCTATCTCCTTTTCTATCTCCCTCTCTCTCTCCTTCTCTCTCTCCCTCTCTCACTCATTTTCTTTCTCCCTACTTTCTCCCTCTCTCACTCATTCTCTCTCTTCCTCCTTCTCCCTCTCTATCCCTCCCTCTTTCTCTCACTCCCTCTCTCACTAATTCTCTCTCTCTCTCTCTCCCACTCTTTTATTCTCTCTCTCCTTCCCTCTCTCCCTCTCTCACTCATTCTCCCTCTCCCTCCTTCTCCCTCCTTCTCTCTCTCACTTCTTCTGCCTCTCGCTTCCTCCTTCTCACCCTCCTCTCTCCCTTGCTCACTCTAATAACACAGAAAGTTACCGCTGCCATTAAAACACCCCAGGAACACCTGTTGCTATACAAAACTAAAGAAAGTTCTTCACGTACACCACTGGTAACCACATACCATCCGGCTCTTGAAGGAATACGCAAAATATTTAAGGATCTACAACCATAACTAACAGATGATGCAGATTTGAAACATATATTTCCCAATCCTCCCATTCTTGCATTCAGATAACCACTGACCGATCTGAGACAAACATTGATGAACAGAAGATTGGTCAATTAACAGCTCCACAGAGAGAATGGCACCAAAAGTTGCAACAAAAATCACTGTAAATTATGTCAACACATCTGCAAAGAGGACACAGCCACGCCCAACAACAAGAGCTACAACATTAGAGGATCATATTCATGCACATCCTCCAATGTGGTGTACATGATACAATGTACTCTATGTAAAAAGTGGATGATACATTGGGGAAACAAGCCAGAAACTACATTTATGGATGAATCTGCACAGAAACTCCATCAAAAAGCACAAAGATGACAGCTACTGTACCCCAGTGGGACACCACTTTTCACAAAGCAACCACTCCATCCAACACCTGAAGATAAAAATGATCAGAGGTCATTTTAAAACACATAAGAAAGTAGAACATTTGAAATCAAAATGATAACACACTTTAATGTGATAAATACGGGACTTAATGTAAATATGGAATTTTTATCTTAACTTCTTATAACCTTCTATATTCCTTATATTATGTTTTTCTCTTTTCCTTGTTTTTCTCTGGTTTCTCTCTGACCTGCTTCTAGTCCTCCTCACAGCTTTATGGTATCTTAACACCCTATGATGTTATAATATTTGCGACTGTCCTCTTCACAACAGAATTGAACGTTCTTTTTTTTTTTCGCTTTTTAAAAAAAGCCTGTAATTCCTGTGTTTCATTTGGGAAATCTAATATCAGTGTTGCTTCAGACTTGAGAAAGAGAGGAAGCACACGAAAGTTAGTCTTATATTTATGAATATGTTTGTCCAATAAAAAAGGTATCAATACATACTGCAATACTCTGATTATTCATATGGATTACTGCACACTCTTCATTAACGGCTACTCACTCTTCATTATATATATATATATATATATATATATATATATATATATATATATATACAGTATATATATTTATCAAAGCTGTACAGAGATATGGGAGTGTCCTAGAGGATAGGTGTGTGAACCGGAACCAGGACAACAGGATGCAGCAATCAGATGCAGCAATCACATGCAGCATCAATAACGCCAATGTATAAGATTATGAATAATATGGGTGAATCATGTATATACAAACCGAAAACTCTTTATTGATGAAAACACAGCACATATCTATTCATAACACTACCCATCACATTCCCTTGGTAACAAAATCTTCACCAATCCCCATGAGCCTCCACCATGATCACATGGGGAGGCCTGTGAATTAATTCATGTCAGCATTTACATAGTTACATAGTAATTGAGGTTGCAAAAAAAGACTTTTAGCTTATAGTGAATTGCGAAAATCAAAGGCTTGGAGGGGCATTAACTTGCAATGTGAACCATCGCAGTGAATCGGAGGCTGTAGCCCATAACCCAGTCAGTGCCCGCAAAAAGACACCTATTGAATAGCAAAATAACTTGCGGGCTATATTTCCGAAGCTCGGATCTTCTGAAAGCTCAATTGAATGAGGCTCATAGAGCCTCATTCAATTCCAAGCCCGCAAGTCTTGGGATGTAGGCTGCAAGTCTGCGGGCCCACAGCATCCGCAACTTATGGTGCTATTCAATTGGCCGAGCCTGCAAGTCTTGGCCCGATAGCGCACATCGGAAACCATGCTACCGTATGAAGCATTTACGAGCTTGAACAGGATCAATAAAGCAAGGCTGTACCTCCTGGGTTAGAAACAGCCATTGGAAACAGAGATCATCATTATAATGTCAACCCTAAATTGAATGAGGCTAATAGGCCTCTATTAAATTGAGCAATTGTTGGTAACTGGAGCCAGTAATGTAGCCTGTAAACTAATTTGCTATTCAACTGGGGTCTTTTAGCGAGCCACAAACGATCTGTGGATTACAGGCTTAAAATCCCTGCGGTTAACTTCCAACCCATCTAAGCCTTTGATCTTTCAAATCTGCAAATGTTACAGTCGCTAAAATTGCAAATCGCTATTCAATTGCTACAATTTCCCTAGGATGCAAATGTAGCCAAATATATTATGGGTTCCACATAGGACCAGCAAATGATTTACAGGCTAGTATGTAACACTGCAGAATACAATTAAAACACACCAATGCACTTTAAAATATGGGTAAAGCAATGGAAGGCACAATACCCAAGGAACAAATGAGCCTTAAAAACAGTTTGGTTTCCTTATATTTTGGAATGGTCGAGTATATGCCAGTATGAAGAGTCTTGCTGCAAGATGCTGAATGCAATTAAAGTAACACTACCTGATTAAATTACAACAACAAAAAACATGAAACTGCCTGTCATATTATATCTTTCTCACTCACAGAGTCTCTAATGTGGACCCTAAATCTCACTCATCAGATGTAGATTGGGAAAAAAAATAGTGGTCAAATTACAATGCCACATGCGGATGATGTTGGAACCAAGGGCTGGAAAGATATGACCTGGCCTTCCGCCAATTGCAATAGCCACTCATTGAGTCTTGTCTGGGCTCCTCTGTCCCTATTTGCCTTTTGCTCATACCTCTCCATCCTTTGATTGTGCCACCTTACCTCACCAGATAGCGATCTGATGCTGTCAACAAGAGTGTTTGCAATGTCATTTTTCCTTTCCAACTGGAGTGCAAGTCGTTCCATTATTGTGAGGGGATGTAAGGTCTGTCACTGGACATACTGGGACTGGTGATGGGCTGTGGTGATGACAGGGGTGCAGGTGGGGAACATTTTATTGTCGTTCAGTCTTTCAGTCATGTCCGAATCTCTGTGACCCTATGGACTGCAGCACACCTATCTATGTCTCTATCTGTGATTATACACAAGTTAAAGGTACTGGAGTGGGTTGCTAGTTCCTTCTCCAGTGGACTGTGATTTGTCTGACCTCTCTGTTATGACCTGCCCACCTAGAGTAACTCTACATGGTATAGCTTCATTGAAGTACACTGGACATACTGGGACTGTCACTGGGCTGTGGTGATGACAGGGGTACCGGTGGGGATGGTGATGCCAGAGTTGCGCTTCATGTTGGTATCAGCCATGGTGATGGTGTTGGTGTCAGCCATGGCGATAGTGCCATCCATGGCGATGGTGTTGGTGTTGGCCGCTGTGTCAGCTGTGGCGGTGATGTAGCCCAGGTTTGGTGAGCACAGGTTAGGAGTGGAGGACCGGTGGTGTCCTGCATCCATGGTATCGGATCAGATGGCAGCGGTGGGCATGCTGAAGGTGGTCTCCAGTACCAGGACATAGTTACATAGTACTTGAGGTTGAAAAAATACTTTTAGTCCATCAAGTTCAACATTTTAAGATCTCCTCTGATCTGCAATACATGCATTAGTTGTTAATTGATCCAAAGGAAGGCAAACAGAAAAAAAACCAAGCAACATTTTTCCAGTTGTCTTAAAAGGGAAAAAAAAAGTATTTCTTGACCCCAGATACTGACGATTGGATTTCTCCCTGATCAACATTCCTTCTCTAATTAACCAGGATTACTCTGAATGCACTTATTATCACATATATAGTTGTGAGCGTACAAGTTGTTGCTAACGCTGCGGGCTCGCGTAGCGAGCCCGCGGCCCTCACGAAGCAAGGGCACTGTGCCAGGTTCTCAGTTGCTGGCATGGAGCGCCGCAGGCGCTCAGTTGCTGGCATGGAGCGCCGCAGGCGCTCCATGCCAGCACCTGAGGACCTCGCAAAGCGAGGTATTCAGTTGCAGCAACTGCGACCCTTGCAAAATTCACAACACAAATTCCCAACCCAAAGAACTGCGAATCTCGCAAAGTTCACGTCGCAACACATTACGACACTCGCAAACAACATACGACACACGTTCACACACATTACGGCCTCGCAACACTCGGACGCAACTCGCGAACATTACAAAATTAAAAACACAATACATACACACAGCACATACATAAAAACCTTACCTACAGAAACAGGAAGCACCCAGGACCTCAAAAATGCAACTTACAACTTAATTGCACTCAAAATAAAAGAGTTTACACACTAAATAATTTGTTAAGCGACACAAAAAATGGCCGACGAATAAAACGAAAACGAGGCTACACACGCAAACACCATACGAGACACGTTACCACACATTACGACCTCGCAAACATCGGACGCAACACGCCGACATACAAACATTTAAAACTTAAGAAAGACACACAACAAACACATAAAAAGCTTACCTACAGCAAGAGGAACCATCCAGCACCTCAAAAAAACAAGTTACACCTACATTTAAATCAAAATAAAACACTTTAGACACTAATACCATCGCTAAGCGAGAGAAAAAATGGCCGACGAACAAAACGAAAACGAGGCTTCAGACGTAACTACACTACACTTACTCGCAATAATGAAACACATACTATGCGGAACGTATCACAATCATATTAAACACCATTTTGAACAGTAATACGCAGAAAATGGCGGATGGAACGCAAATTGTAAGCTGGAACGCAAATAGCGCATGTTTATTGCGTTCTAACGGTCTCACTTTCCAGAACTTTCTACAAGTTTATAAATACTGCCTATTTGACACAAAAAAATAAATTTCTCCTCAGGTGATGAACGGAGTGACTTCTGAGATAACTGCTGCTTTTACTTGAGAAGACAATTCTTTACTAATTTACTACTTTACACTGTGCAAATTACAACTGAGAGGTAAGCTATAATATATTACATTTTATTATCAGGACAGGTCAAACAAATAAAAAAATAAACTAGGATTTATGTAGTGCCATATATGGCACATTTATGTGTATAGGCTCACTAAAAAAATATGATTCATTTAACAAAACAACAAAAAACCATAATTCTATATTAAACAGAGGTTTATGTATAGTGACATGTGACACGCACATATATGTCTATAATGTATAGTGACATCTGACACGCACATATATGTCTATAATGTATAGTGACATGTGACACGCACATATATGTATAGAATATATAGTGACATGTGACACGCACATTTATGTGTATTGCCCCTGCATAGTGACATGTGACACGGACATATATGTGTATCATGTATATTGACATATGACACACACATTTATGTGTATTGCCCCTTCATATTGACATGTGACACGGACATATATGTGTATAATGTATAGTGACATGTGACACGCACATTTATGTGTATTGCCCCTTCATAGTGACATGTGACACGGACATATATGTGTATAATGTATAGTGACATGTGACACGCACATTTATGTGTATTGCCACTGCAACAAAATTAGCTTAAAACAACATCAGTAAACAACTACATTTAAATGACATTATATGTCATGTATACTGATATGTCACACGCACATATATGTGTATCATCTATAGTTACATCTCACACACAGACATTTATGTGTGTTGGAAAAAAAAATATAAGGTTAATTTAACCATTTAAATATCAGTCATTATACTGATATGTCACACGTACACAAAATAATTACATTAAACTATGGAATGTGCTTAATGTATGTGACATATGTGTGTAGCCCCCAACAAAAAATAAGGTCAATTGAAAATAATTACAGAAGTATATTTAAATGACATTAATTTACTGCAATTCAATACATCATATAAAGCTGAATCTTTCTATTTCTTTTAATATTCAAACAGACTCTGCATCAACAGCGTCACTCAACAATTTGCACCGTGCACTGTGAAGCACAATCCCTTTTAAAGAACACCAACAAAGAAGAAGAGATAAGATACAACAAGACATTACATGCTCAAAAGGCAATGCTTTGCTAGAGGAAAAATTATAAATATACAAATAACTATTTAAATTCCTTTTTCAAACAGACACTACAAGAAGACCGGCGGATTAAGATTGGCAGGAGGGGACCCTCTGACATTCGACACTTCAATCAAGGTAAAGTATTTAAGTATAAAAAAAAAAGAACCATGAGCCTTATTCAATTGCGACTTGCTCAATTGAATAGGGCTCTATATAAGCACATAACATATTTTTTATACAGAACTTTTTAGTTACTAAAAACTTTGCTCAATAAATATGTTATGTGGTTATATAGAGCCCTCTTCAATTGGCAAAATTGCAATTCAATGAGGACATATATATGTTTAATGGCAAGGGCCTCACTCAAATGTGATTTGCCCATTTCAATAGGGCTCTATATAAGCACAGAGCATATTTTTTAAAGGAACTTTTTATTTATTGAACACGTTGCTTTTGGATACAAGTTCACTAAATACAAAATTCGGTAAAAAAATATGCTCTGTGGTGATATTGAGCTCTATTCCATTAGTCAAAACACAATTGAACGAGGAGCTGACAATATAACAAATGCAGTAACCAAAGGCCCTCATTCAATTGCTATTTTGGACAATTTAATATGGCTATAAATAAGCACTTTTAGGCCCTTATTCAATTGCCATTTTGCTAATTCTATAGGGATCCAAATAATCACATAACATATATTTTTTAAATAACTTTTTATTAGTGAAAACCTTGCTTTTACATAGATGCTTAGGCCCTCATTCAATTGCAATTTTGCCAATTGAATAGGGGTCTAAATAAGCACATCACATATATTTTTTAAAGAAGTTTTTAGTTATTAAGGGCCCTATTAAATTCTCCCTCGTAGTTCTCTCGGTGCTCGCAAAAGGCAGTTTTCCTGCTGTTTGCGAGTACCGAATCTCTCGCAGCCTGCTTTACGATATGACTGCGAGAAAATGGCCGAGAATAGGCTCCGAGAGAGCTACGTAGCCTTAAATCTATGCACGAGGCCTAAATTAACCCATTAACTAATGATGGTCAATACAGACCACCATGAGGCCTAAATTAACCCATTAACTAATGATGGTCAATACAGACCACCATAAGGCCTAAATTAACCCATTAACTCATGGTGGTCAATACAGACCACCATAAGGCTCTATTTAACCCCATCAGTCCCATAAGGGTATATTATTACCATTATGGGCCTGTTACAACCCAACATTAACCACATAAGTGCCATGATGGTCCTCAAGGACCATTATGACACTAACTACAAACACTACACTATAACCCCCAATAAACCATTTAATCTTAACTAACTACCCTCTACACTAATCTATTAACACTTACACTACCTACCTACACTACCTACCCCCTAATAAACCTCCCCAACACTCTAAATACAAAAAACAAAAAACCTACAGCACAGAAAACAAAAAAACCTACAGTACAGAAAAAAAACAAATTACAACCCCACCCCCCACTACAGAAAACAAAAAAATACATTACAACCCCACCCCCCACTACAGAAAATAAAAAAATTACACACCTGAAAAGGAAAGACAGATAAACACAATACAATACATACATATAATACATTACATACATGACATACAATACATGACATTACATACATGACATATAATATATTACATATAATATATTACATATAATATATTAAATATAATATATTACATATAATATATTAAATATAATATATTACATATAATATATTACATATAATATATTACATATAGTCCAAATCAAATACCCCCTATCTATCTAACATACAATCTATTTAATTTAAAATAAATCCTAACTATATCAAATACATCCCCCTATCTATCTAATATACAAAAAATCCTAACTACATACACAGGGCCTCATTCTATTAGCGGCCGCAGCCGTTGCGGGGCCGCAAGGACCGGCCGCAAGCTATTCGGCTATTCTATTCCCTTACGGCCGGAGGCTCCGGCAGGCTTGCGGCTGGTGCCTTGCTATCTCTTGCGGCCGCTCGCGCCAGAGGAAAGCCTTTGATCTAAAATGGCCGCAAGAGTTTTGCAATTCAATTCCTCCGGGAAACCTCTCTGCAAGGCTAAAAGCGAGCCGCAGCTTACTTGCAGGAAAGAGGTCTCGCTAGCACCAATTAAGCACATAAAATAGCTCAAATAAAGCCATCCTGCACTTTGCGAAGACTATAAAGGGATTTTAGGTGTTAGAAAAAATAGCACATAATTATCCTGTACTCAAATACGTAAAATATTTTATTTTTAATATCCGTAAAATATCCATGTAAAAAGTCCAGAGTTCTTGGAGCACCTCAGACACACCCACGCTGCAGCCGGAAAATAAACAGTTAATTTGAACTCGGGTTTGGGCAGATGTGCAAGCTTGAGAGTGGGTTCCTTTTAATCCTCATGTCCCCCAATATGATCCCTAGCATTTACAGAGCTGTACAGTGCAGGCTTGAATTTATTTTTGAGTTTTTATATTTCTGAGATTACGGCCGGTTCCAAGATATGCGGCCGGCCGTAAAAGGAGATCCTTGCGGGGCCGTATAATAGAATCGCGAGTTAACAGAACCCCTGCAAGGAATCGCAGCCTTACGGACGATTTACGGCCGCTAATAGAATGAGGCCCACAGACCCTTATTCTAAAATAAAATAAAATAATTACAGTCCTAACTAGATACACAGACCCTAATTCTAAAATAAAATAAAATAATTACAGTCCTAACTACACAGACCATAATTCTAAGCTAAAATCAATAAATTAAGACCACTTACCTTTAAGATGTTGCTTCAGATCACTGACCTATGGGTCAAACAAAACAAAAAATTAGTACAAAACATTAACATCCAATAAATAAACATTCTATACATTCTAAATATTCAACTCCCCTTTACAGCATGTCCCGTCACTGTTTAGCTCTTCCGGCGCGGCCCTGTTAAAAACAAAACACAATATATGAATACATTAATACAATATATAAACAATAAATAAAATACACATATAAACATCTAAATATACATTTAACTTACCTCCCCGCGATGTCCCCGGCCTTCTCTCCTTCAGCCCCGGCTGGGCCGCGGAACCATCCGCGCTCTAAAAAAAAAAAAAAAAAAAACTAACGGAGGTCTGCACTGGCAGACCTCCCCGACGCTAATGAACTTCCCGGAGTCGTTTCCGGGAGGAAATTGGCATTGGCGGCTTGTCAATGTAGGAGCCAATCAGGATGCACAGATGTCTTCTACCAATCACTCCGTGGGGGTGTATCCCATAGTGATTGGCTGAAGGCATCTGAGCCTTGTGATTGGTTCCCAGAAAGATAGACAAGTGTTTTAGCCAATCAGGGTGGGATATTGGGGTGTATCCCATCCTGATTGGCTCACACATTGACGACTTTTGATTGGCTGAAATTGATAGACAGCTTTTTCAGCCAATCACAAGCCGCCAATGCCAATTTTCTCCCGGAAACGACTCCGGGAGGTTCATTAGCGTCGGGGAGGTCTACCAGTGCAGACCTCCGTTATTTTTATTTTTTTATTTTTTTTAGAGCGCGGATGGTTCCGCGGCCCAGCCGGGGCTGAAGGAGAGAAGGCCGGGGACATCGCGGGGAGGTAAGTTAAATGTATATTTAGATGTTTATATGTGTATTTTATTTATTGTTTATATATTGTATTAATGTATTCATGTATTGTGTTTTTTTTTTTAACAGGGCCGCGCCGGAAGAGCTAAACAGTGACGGGACATGCTGTAAAGGGGAGTTGAATATTTAGAATGTATAGAATGTTTATTTATTGGATGTTAATGTTTTGTACTAATTTTTTGTTTTGTTTGACCCATAGGTTAGTGATCTGAAGCAACATCTTAAAGGTAAGTGGTCTTAATTTATTGATTTTAGCTTAGAATTAGGGTCTGTGTAGTTAGGACTGTAATTATTTTATTTTATTTTAGAATAAGGGTCTGTGTATGTAGTTAAGACTGTAATTATTTTATTTTATTTTAAAATTAGGGTCTGTGTATGTAGTTAGGATTTTTTGTATATTAGATAGATAGGGGGATGTATTTGATATAGTTAGGATTTATTTTAAATTAAATAGATTGTATGTTAGATAGATAGGGGGTATTTGATTTGGACTATATGTAATATATTATATGTAATATATTATATGTAATATATTATATTTAATATATTATATGTAATATATTATATGTAATATATTATATTTAATATATTATATGTAATATATTATATGTAATATATTATATGTCATGAATGTAATGTCATGTATTGTATGTCATGTATGTAATGTATTATATGTATGTATTGTATTGTGTTTATCTGTCTTTCCTTTTCAGGTGTGCAATTTTTTTTATTTTCTGTAGTGGGGGTGGGGTTGTAATGTATTTTTTTGTTTTCTGTAGTGGGGGGTGGGGTAGTAATTTGTTTTTTTTTCTGTACTGTAGGTTTTTTTGTTTTCTGTGCTGTAGGTTTTTTGTTTTTTGTAATTAGAGTGTTGGGGAGGTTTATTAGGGGGTAGGTAGTGTAGGTAGGTAGTGTAAGTGTTAATAGATTAGTGTAGAGGGGGGTTAGTTAAGATTAAATGGTTTATTGGGGGTTATAGTGTAGTGTTTGTAGTTAGTGTCATGATGGTCCTTGAGGACCATCATGGCACTTATGTGGTTAATGTTGGGTTGTAACAGGCCCATAATGGTAATAATATACCCTTATGGGACTGATGGGGTTAAATAGAGCCGTATGGTGGTCTGTATTGACCACCATGAGTTAATGGGTTAATTTAGGCCTTATGGTGGTCTGTATTGACCATCATTAGTTAATGGGTTAATTTAGGCCTTATGGTGGTCTGTATTGACCATCATTAGTTAATGGGTTAATTTAGGCCTTATGGTGGTCTGTATTGACCATCATTAGTTAATGGGTTAATTTAGGCCTTATGGTGGTCTGTATTGACCATCATGAGTTAATGGGGTAATTTAGGCCTTATGGTGGTCTGTATTGACCATCATGAGTTAATGGGTTAATTTAGGCCTTATGGTGGTCTGTATTGACCACCATGAGTTAATGGGGTAATTTAGGCCTTATGGTGGTCTGTATTGACCACCATGAGTTAATGGGGTAATTATAGTTGCCTGGGGTTAATATTTTTAGTGCGAGTCCTTTCAGGACCTGCAGGGGGTTTATGTGGGGACACTTCGGGGGTCCCGATGGGGACCCCCAGCATAGAGGGGGGTTAATTTTAAGTGCAGCGGCCGTGATTGGGTAATAGTGTGCCGTGGCCCCTTTAAGGAGCCGCGGCGGGGAATTTAAAAGTTTTAAATGCAGCGGGGGCCTGATCGGTGCCGATCGGGGACCCCCGCTGCAAGGGGTTAATGTGTGGGGCTGCGGGGGTTCCTATGGACCCCTAGAGCAAGGTGTTCATGTGAGGACACTTCGGGGGTCCCGACAGGGACCCCCGCATTGAGGGGGGGTTCATTTTAGGTGCCTGGGAGGGGTTTGGAGTACCCCCCACGGCAGGGCTTATGTGGGGGACTGCCGCGGAGGTCCCTTTTAGGACCCCCGCAGCACTTGATGAGGAGTGGGAGCCTGCGATATCATCTCGCAGGCTGTCACTCCTCATGTACATTTACGCAGTGTAGATACGTAAGGCCCTGCTGCGTAGCTCATACGTTGCTCGCAGCAGGGCTAATTTAATAGCATTGTAAGTTAGAGAAACTTTGCAGTACGTAGGGCTTAAGTAGAAGCCTCTTATTTACGAGGCTGGAATTTAATGAGGCCCTAAGCATCTATCCAAAAGCAAGGTTTTCACTAATTAAAAACTTCTTTAAAAAATATATATTATGTGCTTATTTAGAGCCATATTCAATTGGCAAAATCGCAATTGAATGAGGGCCTTAATAAGTAAAAACTTCTTTAACAAATATATGTCATGTGCTTATTTAGAACTCTATTCAATTTTCAACATTGCAATTCAATGACGGCCTTAGAGTACTATTACATTGTAAAAAATGCAATTGAATGAGGGGCAAACTATGCAACATATGCAACATATGGTACACACAAAGGCCCTCATTCAATTGCAATTTGCACAATTGAATAGGGCTCTAAATAAGAACATAAAACTTTTTTTTAAATAAGTTTTTAGTTACTAAAAATCTATCCAAAAGAAAGTTTTTCACTGACTAAAAACTTCTTTAAAAAAATATGCTATGTGCTTATTTAGGGCACGATTCAATTAGCCAAATCGCAATTGAATGAGACCCAAACTGCTACACACAAAACAGAATTGGAACAAACTCACACAAAAAAAAAATTAACTTTCTTATTCAATGTTTAACAACCTATAAGCCTTACAAAGAAGCAAAAATAAGAATAACAAAAGTGTTGCGCACCTAATAGCATTGTACAAAAAATCACACAAACACATAGGAAACTACATTAACATTCTTCTTTAATGTTTAACAACCTATAAGCAGTACAATCAAGAATAAATAACTTTTGCACAAGTGGTGCGCACAAAACAGGATTGTCAAAAACTAACACAAACACATAGCAAACTACATTAATTATATTATTTCATGTTTCACTAACTATAACCATCCCAATAAAGGTTAAATAAGTATACCACAAGTGGTGTGCAAAATACAGGATTGTACAAAAACTAACATAAACACATAGCAAAATAAATTCATATTCTTATTTAATATATCACAACCCATAAGCCTTACTAAGAACCTTAAATAAGAATAACAAAAGTCGTGGGATTGTACAGAAAGTAAAAAAAAAAAAATAGAAAAAAATAACCATAACTGATACAATACAGCCAAATTCATACATTTTTTACTTATTTAAAAGACATTTCACTCAAACAACATTTTCTATTTTATATTACAACAGATACTGCGTGAAGACAATCGGACGAGGACTTTCTCCACAGGACCGGACCATCGGACGAGGACTTTCAACACAGGACCAGACCAGCAGACGAGTAATTTCAACACAGGACCAGACCATCGGACGAGGACTTTCACCAAAGGACCACAACATCGGACGAGGGCTACCGTCACAGGACCACAACATCGGACGAGGGCTATCGCCACAGGACCACACCATCGGACGAGGACTTCCAACAGAGGACCACACCATTGGACAACGATTTTGAACCGAGGACCAACAAACATTCGGATTTAAATCACACTTCAACCAAGGTACAGTATAATAAGTACTAAAGTAGAAAACTAAAGAAACTGCTTTCAGTTGCATCCGTGTCAACAGAAAAATAAAAAAATGAATTTACTATCTCCCTTATTCTATTTAAATTGCTACTATGCAATACATAGCTCAATAACCACATCAATTTCTTTTTTAGCAAAGAAGTTTTGCAGTGATAAATATCTATCCACAAACAACGTTTTTAATAAATAAAACCATTATTTAAAAAAAATATGTTACATGCTTATTTACAGCAGTATTCCATTGGCCAAATTGTTAGCCAGTGAGGACAGGAATTATAAATTTAACTAAATATAAATGATACATTAATGATTTGCCTTTTATTTCACCAATTGTGCACAAGAATCTTTAACAGGAATTACAAATTAAAATATACACAATTACATTTATTTTTTTTCCTTTACAGATTAATATGGCTGATAACGAGACCAAAGAAGAGAAGAAAAGACGTCAAACTAGAGAAAGACAAGAGAGATGGGCCACCCAGCAGACACCGGAGGAGAAAGAAATTCGACGAGAAAAAGAACGCAAAAGACTTGCAAATAAAAGAATATCAGCTGCAAAAATGAAAGATACAACCAAAAAAAATAAAAAAGATAATAAAGCATTTACAAACTGTTCCTAAAACATCAGATGACATTTTACAAGATACCAGTCAAGACAGACCAAAAAAAGCAACTACAAAAACAAAGCATTTACAAACTCTTACTAAAAACTTACAGGACATTTCAACAAAACAAGGACAACATATACCAAGAAAATCCACAAAAAAAACTAAACATTTAGAACCTGTTGTTGAAACATTTCATGACTTTTCATCTGATGAATATGAAAGTCAACATCCGATATGCTTTGCAAATTGTCCTTTACTCAAGTCTTTAGCAGTAGAGGTTCATAGTTGTGGGGACATGAGTACTCAATGTCAATTTTGTGAGGCTTATTATTTTAAACAGGAGAGACCCAGAGATGGACAATTTATTAGTTGTTGTCAAAAAGGAAAGTTCAAACTTCCAGAAAGGAAACAATTTCCAACCTATTTACAAAATATTATGACTGAACCTACTTTTCCAAATTACAAAATTTTTAAGACAAACATAAGATCCTACAATAGTGCCATATCATTTGCATCTATGGGGGCAACATTGGCTGCTAATGTACCAGGACATGGTCCTTACTGTTTTAAAGTCCAAGGACAAATTTATCATCGGACTTCACATTTACATCCAGAGGAAGGAGAGCAAAGAAAATTCGCTCAACTATATGTCCTAGATACAATGGAAGCTGTTGACCAACGTATGCAGATGGAAGAAAATAAAAAATGCTTACCCAGTGTTTTCATAGAGCTAAATAACATTATGGACAACAATCCCTACAGTAAAGCTTACAAAAAATTGGCAGAAGTAGAAAATGAACAACTACTTCATGCACAAAGACATCAATTACCCATGCCAAAGGTTAATATGGTGCTTAAAAGAGACAGACATACTGATAAACGTCGTTATAACTTGCCAACATCAAATGAGGTTGCAATGGTGTTTCAGAATGATGAAGGAGAACCACCATTTCAAAGAGACATTAGAGTATATCCCAGAAATGAGGAGAAACCATTTATTAATATTAATATCTTAAGTCCAAATTTAGATCCAATGACATATCCCATCTTTTTCCCACATGGAGAAGCAGGTTGGCAACCAAAATTAACCCTTCCCAGTTACCCAAATGCTAAAGCCAGAATCCGAAATAATGTTTCTATGCTTGAATTTAAAGTTGCTCAAATTGCCATTAGAGATGAATTTAATCCAATTTTATGTGGTGGGAAACTAACACAACAATGGATTATTGATTCATATTTGCAAGTTGAGGCAAATAATTTAAACTTTATAAAATATCAACAAGATAAACTACGTGTAGAACAATATTGTGGACTCATGGACTATGTTGCTGACGTGGCTACAAGCAGAGACATGACAGCTGGCAAAGCCATCATTTTACCATCTTCCTTTCAAGGATCTCCTCGAAATATGAGAGAAAGATACAATGATGCTATGGCTATTGTGACAAAATTTGGAAAACCAGATTTATTTGTGACATTTACATGTAATCCACAATGGCCAGAAATTAATGAAAATCTACTTCTTGGACAAAGTGCTTCAGATCGACCAGATTTAGTAGCCAGAGTTTTTAAGATCAAATTAAATGAATTAATACGTGACTTCACTATAAATCAGTTATTTGGCAAATGTCTTGCTTATGTATATACCATTGAATTTCAAAAAAGAGGCCTTCCACATGCACATCTTCTCATAATACTTTAAGAGAAAGATAAATTAGATACTTCGGACAAAGTGGATGCAGTCATAGTTGCTGAACTACCAGATCCAGAACTATATGGTAGACTATATGAGATTGTTACTCATCGCATGATTCATGGACCCTGTGGAGACCTTAATCCACAATCACCATGTATGGAAAATAATCAATGTTCAAAAGATTTTCCAAAAGATTATAGAGACAAAACATATGCAAATTGTGATGGATATCCACTTTATAAAAGAAGAGAAGGAGATAGTGCCATTATTCGTGGAAAAAAAGTGGACAATAGATATATAGTACCCTACAATCCACATTTACTCATGAAGTACAACGCCCACATCAACGTAGAAGCCTGCACTTCCATCAAATCCATTAAATATGTCTACAAATATATTTACAAAGGTTACGATGCAGCTACTGTAGTCGTCAAAAGTGCAGACAACCCTGAAAGTAGTGAGTTAGTACATGATGAACTTGCATCTCATGTAGATGCTCGCTATGTCAGTGCGCCAGAAGCTATGTGGCGGCTTTTAAAATTTGAAATGCATGATAGATCACATGCAGTATATAGGTTAGCAGTACATTTGCCACAACGACATTTAGTCTATTTCCATGCTGGAAATGAAATGAATGCATTGGCCCAAAGTGAAGATCGTCACACTACACTAACTGCATGGTTTGCATTAAATTCCACTGATGCTGAAGCAACACAATACTTATATATTGAAATTCCATATCACTATGTTTTTGTGAATGGATTATGGAGAGCAAGAAAAACCAGAGGCAATAAAATAATTCCACAAATTTACACAGTCAGTCCAAGAGATGTTGAACGTTTTTGCTTACGGATATTACTTTTAAATGTTCCAGGAGCACAAAGTTTTGAACAATTAAGAACTATTAATGACATTGTATATGAATCCTTCCATTTAGCTGCAAGACGTAGAAACTTACTCGCTGATGATACAGAGTGGGAAAGATGTTTAGAAGAAGCAGCACAATGTCAAATGCCACGACAGATGAGAAAACAATTTGCTTTTATTTGTATCTTCTCAAATGCTCCAAATGCATTAGCTTTGTGGGAGACTTTTAAAAGTAATATGGCTGAAGACTTTATGCGACGATACAATGAACCCATTGCACACTTAAAAAGCGTTAATGGAAATTCAAAAAGTCTTTTTAACTCATGGATTAAGTTGTGCAAGTTTTAATTTGCCTGATCCAGGTCTTATAGATGACATTAACTTTGAAGACTATGACATTCAACTACAAGCAGAAAGAACAGAAGAAAGACTTGCAACTTTAAATACACTACAATTGCAAGCATTTCATGCCATTAAAAATGCTATAGATGATGACATGGTGACAGAGCGTTATTTCTATCTTGATGGACCTGGCGGATCAGGAAAAACATATTTGTACAATTTAGTTCAGTACGAGCACAAGGAAAAATAGCAATGGTGTTTGCCACTACTGGAATTGCTGCACTTTTATTAGAAGGTGGAAGAACTGTTCATAGTGGATTTAAACTGCCAGTGCCTATTTTAGAAAATTCTGTGTCAGATATTCGCATGACATCCTTACAAGCAAAGAAATTGAAGAAATGTAAATTAATTATAATAGATGAGGCCACAATGATGTCATGCTATGCCCTCCAATGTATTGACCGTTTGCTTCGTGAAGTCGTGGATAATATTTTTCCATTTGGTGGAAAGGTAATGTTGTTGGGTGGCGATTTTAGACAAACATTACCTGTCGTTGTACATGGAAATCGAACAGACATTATTGAAACATGTATAAAGTCAAGTACAGTATGGAAACATTTTACCCATCTTCAACTGCAACAAAATATGAGATCAGAAGGCCAAACTGATTTCAATGATTGGCTTATTAAAATTGGAGAAGGCAGAACAGAAAAAATACTACATTTACCTGACGACACTGTAGAGATCCCACCTCATATGATTTGTCAACAAGATATTATATCGGCTATATTTGAAGGGAGCATAAATAACGAAGAATATTCCGAGCTTGCCAACCAAGTTATACTGACGTGTAAAAATAAAGATGCATTAATTCTCAATAATGAAATCTTTAAAAAAAATAATGCACCACAAATAAATTATCACAGTGCTGATTCTGTACTTGCTGATGACAATGAAAGTCAGGCAAACTTTTCAACTGAATTCATTAACTCTTTAACTCCTTCTGGAATGCCACCACATATTTTGCAGCTAAAGAAAGGTGCAATTATCATGTTACTGCGAAATATGAACCCCAAAAAAGGCCTATGCAATGGCACAAGATTAATTGTTCAACAATTAAAGGACCATTTTATAGATGCTGAAATTTTAACTGGGACCCATAAAGGAGAGAGAGTTTTCATACCAAGAATAGATTTAGCACCAAGTGAAAGTAGTCTCCCTTTTATACTTCAAAGAAGACAATTTCCCATTATTATGGCATTTGCCATAACCATTAATAAATCACAAGGTCAAACTTTCAAATCTGTGGGTATTTTCTTGGAAGAACCAGTTTTTGCACATGGTCAATTGTACGTTGCGTTGTCACGATGCAAAAATCCACAGGCTATTAAAGTTTACATTGAAAACAATGAAAGTCAAGGTGATTTATTAGAAGATGGACGTATTTTTACTAAAAACATTGTCTACTATGAAGTACTATAACTTTGCAGGATACAAACTAAAGCCATGCAAACATTTTGGAAAAACATTCAAAAATACAAAACAATTGGTTGTTTAATTCAGTCATAATTAATGGAAGTCATGTTTATGGATAATTCCCCTCACAAAATACTTGCCTTGCATTTCTATGAAAAATTATGTTAAAATGTTAAGTCACTATGTTAATGTTTCTAATGTTACAAGTTTAAAAACAATATTTTCAAGTTATTTCATTCAACATATTACAAAGTTCATGTTAAGAGCTCAAGCACCTTTTAAGTCACAATGTAAATATTCTCTGTTATCTTAACATTACTACCTACATTAATGTTTATCGCCAGTTTATGTGCTCAGTAATGAATTACTTTAATTACGTACGGTTTAAGGAGAGTTTTTACTGTATGCCTTCCTCTACATTCAA
Organism: Discoglossus pictus; assembly: GCA_027410445.1. Taxonomy (NCBI): domain Eukaryota; kingdom Metazoa; phylum Chordata; class Amphibia; order Anura; family Alytidae; genus Discoglossus; species Discoglossus pictus. The sequence continues at coordinate 193,416,925 of CM050164.1, read as the reverse complement.
TGTATATTAAACTTAACAATTATTCTGATACAAATTGCATGTTAATACTGATTAATTTAAAGTTAAACTGTTTTTACATTCAAATGTTAATACTTTTAATTCAAAATTATGTTACAAAATGTATTTACTATGTCCCTGTTTATAATGTTCAAAATTAGACAAATGTTTTGCAAAACTTCCAAAGTTACATAAAAAATAAAGTTCAATTTTAAAAATATATACTTTCAAGGTTATTGCTTACATATATTTTAAACTTCATGTTAAAATTCGGCACGTTTCAAAAAGTATTTTTACTTTTTACTTTTCTCTGGATTCTATGTATATTAAAGTGAACAATACTTCAGATACAAATTTCATTTTAAAAAACCATTACATCAACGTTTTACAAAAATACATGTTCATATCACAATACTTACAAGGGTCAAAAATATATTTAAATAACTAAAGAACTTCACAAACATATACATGACATTGCCGTCATTTTTTGACGGGCAAGTCGCTAGTTTAGAAATATATCCAATCACTTTTTAAAGTTTTCTACTGAATCCGCTGTCACTACCTCCCTTGGTAGAGAATTCCACAGATGAACTACCCTTACTGTGAAGAACCCTTTTTTTTCTTTAAGGTGGAATCCTTTTACTTCTAACCTCAAAGGATGTCCTCTTATGAGTTGAAAATCTCTTGGCACCAAAAGCTCTCTTGACAAATCTTTATACTGACTCTAGATGTATTTATATAGGGTGATCATATCCCCTTTTAGACGCCTTTTTTATAACTGCCCTCTGTGGTGCTAGAGCCTAAAAGGCTTAATAACTTAATTTGACCTCATTGATAGGAGGAATCACACTTTAGTTTATGCTAAGTTTCCTCTGTCTGGAAGCGAGCTGCCCAGTGGACAATAATGGCTAATGAGATCTTCCTGATGTTCTTCCCCTGAACCTCTGAAGCCTTTCCCAACCGCTCTCAACCTGGTAGCCCATAACTCTGACCCTATTCCGCAAGCATTCAGGTGATATGCTTTATTATATTCCTCTGTGAAAAAACTGTCTTTTTGATACAGGTCACAATCTGCTTCTTCAAGGGGGCTTGATATGAACCTAGTTCAAACCTACCCCAGCAGAATCATGTCGTTCTTGATCTCTGTGGCACAAAAGATGGCATCTGAAGAGGGCAAGGCCCAAAGGTACAGGCAGAGAATACTGGATACAGGTTATTAGTGGCCCCTGAAAAGACCACTCCCCAATTCAGGATAAAAAACACAGAAATAGTCTCACACTTTGGATATGTGAAAACTATAACTGAACCTTTATTGAATTATCAAAACAACATATTTATACTCTCCCATACCACACCCTTGTGTACCTTTGTGTAAGTGTGTGATGAAACACGTCTGCCTTGTAGCCTTGGGTTGCTATAACAATTAAGATGACACTCATCAGATATCTAAACAATAGGCCAGATGTCCATGGTTAGCTAGGGTAGAAAACCTTGATATAAAGCTCAAGTGTTTACTTAGTAATACCTGAAGTAATTTCATCTGTCTTGACTGTGAGGGTGCAATGATCTGCAGCTAACTTCTGTGCAGAGCATTGTTACCAGTTCCACATATGTTATATATAACATTCTCCCTCTCATAATATAATTCCAGGAGGCGTGACCGGAAATGGGGAAGTTTGCCGATTGAGGCAAATGAGGTTGATGGAGTTGGCGGTGTTAATATGTAAGGGGCTCTTACAATGCTCTTGACCCTCCCTGGACCCCTTATTGAGCTGTATAGGAAGCTAAATCCTGTGGATTATATATGCTTCTAAGAGGTGTGTATGCCTCCTCTAAACTTTGACCTTCTCCTCGTTATCCTCCAACAGAGCTATATGGAAGCTGAATCTTGCAGACCACGTATGTTCCTGCCTCTATGCTCTTGCCCCTTTGGTGATCCCCTAATGGAGCTGTAAGGGAAGCTGTATGTGGTGGATGCCCCTACGAGTTGGAGGTAACGCCTTGAAGCAGGGACACCGGAGTGAAGGGCAGAGAGACTGCAGGTACTGCACACGGAGGTGGGAGATGCTTCCCTTACCCGTGTTGATGACGGAACAGCTGCACTAGGCAATATATATATTGCCCTAGGAGCAAAAGATCCATAGAGGCTTCAGCGACATTTGAAGACTAAAGCTAACTACCTGCTCTTCCACATGCATACTATGTGGAGAGTGTATATATAAAACTAAAGATCTGAAACTATACATCTCAAAGTCTGGGAGTACATCAAAATTTAAATAACTCAGTATATAGTTGTTACATAACGAGCATCAAAGCACAGGCACAATTAAAAAACAAAAACTCTAGCTGAAGTATATCAGGCTTATTGCTAATAACACTCTAAAGTTTATTAGTGCATACATGCTCCTTTTTTTCTTTTCTTTTTTAATACAAAGATGGCTGTATTAGAATTGAGGCCACTTATAAGATATACTGTTGCAAGCAAAAGTATGTGAACCCTTTGGAATGATATGGATTTCTGCACAAATTGATCGTAAAATGTGATCTGATCTTTATCTAAGTCACAACAATAGACAATCACAGTCTGCTTAAACTAATAACACACAAAGTATTAAAGGTTGCCATGTTTTTATTGAACACACCATGTAAACATTCACGGTGCAGGTGGAAAAAGTATGTGAACCCTTGGATTTAATAACTGGTTGAACCTCCTTTGGCAGCAACAACTTCAACCAAACGTTTCCTGTAGTTGCAGATCAGACGTGCACAACAGTCAGGAGTAATTCTTGACCATTCCTCTTTACAGAACTGTTTCAGTTCAGCAATATTCTTGGGATGTCTGGTGTGAATCGCTTTCTTGAGGTCATGCCACAGCATCTCAATCGGGTTGAGGTCAGTACTCTGACTGGACCACTTCAGAAGGCATATTATCTTCTGTTTAAGCCATTCTGTCGTTGATTTACTTCTATGCTTTGGGTCGTTGTCCTGTTGCAACACCCATCTTCTGTTGAGCTTCAGCTGGTGGACAGATGGCCTTAAGTTCTCCTGCAAAATGTCTTGATAAACTTGGGAATTCATTTTTCCTTCGATGATAGCAATCCGTCCAGGCGCAGCAAAGCAGCCCCAAACCATGATGCCCCCACCCCCGTACTTCACAGTTGGGATGATGGTTTGATGTTGGTGTGCTGTGCCTCTTTTTCTCCACACATAGCGTTGTGTGTTTCTTCCAAACAACTCAACTTTGGTTTCATCTGTCCACAGAATATTTTGCCATTACTGCTGTGGAACATCCAGGTGCTCTTGTGCAAACTGTAAACGTGCAGCAATGTTTTGTTTGGACAGAAGTGGCTTCCTCTGTGGTATCCTCCCATGATATCCATACTCTTTCTAGTGTTTTATGTATCGTAGATTCGCTAACAGGGATGTTAGCATATGCCAGAGTCTTTTGTAAGTCTTTAGCTGACACTCTAGGATTCTTCTTCACCTCATTGAGCAGTCTGCGCTGTGCTCTTGCAGTCATCTTTACAGGACGGCAACTCCTAGGTAGAGTAGCAGCAGTGCTGAACTTTCTCCATTTATAGACAATTTGTCTTACTGTGGACTGATGAACAGCAAGGCTTTTGGAGATACTTTTATAACCCTTTCCAGTTTTATGCAAGTCAACAATTCTTAATCGTAGGTCTTCTGAGAGCTCTTTTGTGTGAGGCATCATTCACATCAGGCAATGCTTCTTGTGAAAAGCAAACCCAGAACTGGGGTGTGTTTTTTATAGGACAGGGCAGCTGTAACCAACACCTCCAATCTCATCTCATTGATTGGACTCCAGTTGGCTGACACCTCACTCCAATTAGCTCTTGGAGATGTCATTAGTCTAGGGGTTCACATACTTTTTCTACCTGCACTGTGAATGTTTACATAGTGTGTTCAATAACAACATGGTAACATTTAATTATTTGTGTGTTATTAGTTTAAGCAGAGTGTGATTGTCTATTGTTGTGACTTAGATGAAGATCAGATCACATTTTATGACCAATTTGTACAGAAATCCATATCATTCCAAAGGGTTCACATACTTTTGCTTGCAACTGTATGTACACAGACTGTATTGATGTATGGATGATACGAAAGGAAGGACCCAGTTAAGGGTATAAACCCTGGTGGATTTACAACAGGTACTTGGCTATTGCACAATACTGCCTATTAGTAATGGGGTGTATAAGGGTAAGGAACTTTTTAACTAGTCATGGGGGAGGAGATGGGGGAGGGTGAGTACAGTCAATAGGGAGATATTGCTAAGTAACTCAAGTACAGTGGCAGGCACTTCAGAACTACAGACTCATAACATAAGGTGTATTCTCGCTAATGCCAGAAGCTAGCCAGGAAAAATGGGAGAGTTGGAATTACTAGCAGTTAATGAAAAATGGGATTTATTAGGCATTACCGAAACATTGTGGTATGAATCTCATGACTGGACTGTTAATTTGGATGGTTATAACCTATTTAGGAAAGATAGAGGCAATGGTAAACGAGGAGGAGGGATTTGTCTTAATGTTAAGCCTGAATTTAAGCCTATATGCTGGAATTAGCAGTAATGTTGAATGCTTGTGGATAGAGATAAAAAGCAGAGAAGCAAATTCTAAAAGAACATTAGTAGGAGTATGCTATAAACCCTCAAATATCTGATAGTAAGGAAATACAATAATTGTTACAGATTGGAAATGCAGCTAAGCATGGGCAAGTTCTAATAATGGTAGATTTTAATTACCCTAAAATAAACTGGATGAATGAGACCAGCAGTTCATCTAAGGGGAGCAGGTTCTTGAGTACACTCAGAGATCATTATCTGGCCCAGGCTATACAAGAACCTACTAGAAATGAGGCTATCTTGGATCTAGTTATTACAAATAATATTGATATAGTATCAAATGTGTAAATAGGGCAACCTTTGGGAAACAGTAATCACAACACTGTAAGGGGCTAACAAAAACTCTTAATTTTAAAAGGGCAGATTTTAACAGTCTGAGGGCAGAAATGCAACGTATAGACTGGGACAAAGAACTAGACAGGTAAAAATACTGAACAAAAATGGACAACGTTCAAATAAACATAATTATCAACATATACCATGTGGAAATAAAACTACAAGGAGTAAATCACAACCCATGTGGCTTAGCAATGAATTAAAGATGAAGCTGAGGAGTAAAAAAACAGGCGTTTAAATTGTACAAACAAGAGGGGACAGAGACTGCTTTACGCGAGGACAAGGAAATCAACAAGGCTTGCAAAAGGGCTATTAGACTTGCTAAAATCGAAAATAAAAACTTAGTTGCAAAGGAGAGTTAGACTAACCCTAAAATATTTTTTAAATATATTAACGGGAAGAAGGCCAGGAAGGAAGCTATAGGAACAAGTTTTTTTTTTCTATTTGCCTTCCTCTGGACTAATTAATAATAATAATAATAAAAAAATAAAAAAACATTAAATAATTGATTAATAATTAATTAACAACTAATGAATTAATAGTTAATCCGCATATTGCAGATCAGAGGAGATATTAAAAGGTTGAACTTGATGGACTGAAAGTCTTTTTTCAACCTTAAATACTATGGCCCTCATTCAATTGCGATTTGGCCAATTGAATAGTGCTCTAAATAAGCACATAGCTTATTTTTTTTAAAGAAGTTTTTAGTTAGGGAAATCCTTGCTTTTGGATAGATGATTACAAACTAAAAACTTCTTTAAAAAAATATGTTATGTGCTTATTTAGACCCCTATTCAATTGGCCAAATTGCAATTGAATGAGGGCCTATGTAACTATGTAACTATGTAACATTACAATGTGACAAAGGCCGTCTGATAATTAGTGACCAGGAAAAGGCAGATGAGCTAAATAGGTTATTTTCTTCTGTATACACAAGGAGGTACCAGTGGTTGGGCCACTGCAACATAATGGGGCTACACATGTAACTCCGATTGGACTAATGTGGTAAGTGGGGTTCCTCTGGGCTCAGTAATAGGTCCCTCCTTTTTAACATATTTATTAATGACTTGCAAGTGGGATTGGAGTGTGGTGTCTCCATTTTTGCTGATGACACAAAGTTGTGCAAGGTAATTCAATCAGAAAATTATGTACTTTCCCTTCAGAGGGATTTGCATAAATTAGAGGAATGGGCATCTAAGTGGCAGATGAGATTTAATACGAATAAATGTAAATGTATGCATCTGGGAAGGAAAAATAGCCATGCAAGTTATAATCTTAATGGAGCAAATCTAGGCGTATCAAATATTGAAAGGGATTTGGGAGTACTTGTGTACAACCGCCTAGGTAACAGTGCTCAATGCCAAGCAGCATCTGCAAAGGAAAGTAAAATATTAGCATGTATTAAGAAGGGTATAGAAGCAAGGGAAGAAAATATAATTTTCCCACTATACAAATGCCCTAATTTGGAATATGGAGTACAATTTTGGGCACCACTACATAAAAAGGACATTTTAGAGCTGGAAAAAGTACAGAGAAGGGCATCCAAGCTAATAAAGGGAATGGAAGGGCTAAGATATGAAGAAAGAAATTAAATGTATTTACTCTAGAAAAACGGAGTCTTTGAGGGGATATGATTACCTTATATAAATATATCCAGGCTCAATACAAGGCTTTGTCAATGGAACTTTTTGTGCCAAGAGGTTTTCAACAGCGACAGTGACAGCAGATTCGATAGATAACTTAAAAAAGTTATTGGATATACTTTTAAATAAAAAAGGCATTAAGGGCTATCCTGGATAAATAGAGAGGGGGCATTGATCCAGGGATGAATCCAATCACCAATATCTGGGGTCAGGAAGCAATTTTATATTTTTTTCCCTGTTGAGACAATTGGCAGAGTTGCACTGTTTTTTTTTTTCTGTTTGCCTTCCTCTGGATCAATTTACAATAAATCTGCGTATTACAGATTAAAGGGGATCTGAAAAGGTTGAACTTGATGGACTAAAGTCTTTTTTCAACCTAAATTACTAGGTAACTATGTAACTGTTTTGGTGTTTGGGCATGATTACTGAGGAACCTCGATGGTAAAATAATTGATCTAGTGCTATTGCATATTAGTGTATATTCTTGCACACTGGATTGGGACAATACAAAGGATACTGACACAAAGCCCTGAGGCTGTCTATAAGGCATACGAGAGGAAGTGGCTGGAAGCAAAGATACCGGATAGAGACCGGAAAGAGGCTATTGAATTACCTGTTAAAGGTGCAATAAGCTCTATAAGAGCAGTTTATAAGTACTCTCCAAATTCTGAGCTCAAAGTCAATAGGAGCGTCAATTATACAATCATGTCTGGGAAGAATAAACCAAAGTAAAGAAGACAGAGTCTGTAAATAGTTTTACGATCTTGACTCCAAAAAATAAGGGAAAAGATACAAGATACCTCATTTACGGAAACCCCATATGGGGGGAAAATTCCAAACCTCAGCCGTGTGACCTTATCCAAAAGCCTTTTGAGTGGGGATTCAGACCCACCCCAGGATGAGCAGCTAAATCTTTCTAAGATTAAGAGCCTATTTCAAGAATTCCGAATTTAACATCTCAGCTGACTTGAAAAAACAAATCATAGAAGATTCCAACACTATAGGAGAGGTCAAAAGCAAGACTGAAGAGCATGAGGCTAAGATGGATAAACTGTCAAGTGAACATAGTACCCTCCAGATTTATACTACCAAATTAGAAGAACAGATAAAGGTTTTAAATAATAAAATGATTAACCTTGAGGATAGATCAAGGAGGAGTAATTTACGAATAAGAGGCATCTCTGAAGGTATTGCTAACGTGGAATTGAATCAATATGTTACTAATTTATTCAATTCTTTGGTACCCACTTTTCCACAATCTGGTAATAACTTGGATGAGGTACATAGGATTCCATTACCCACCTATATGGTAAATAAGGGACCCAGAGATGTCATTACAAAAAATAATTTCTACCCTATTAAAGAAGAAATTACAAAGGTGAGTTACAGAATCAAAACTCTCAATGCTCCATATGAAAATGTAAAAATTTACTCGGACCTTTCCCCGAGTACTTTACATAAGAGGAAAGAAATTGGAAACATTTAGCAAAAATTAAGAACAGACGGACTGTCTTATAAATGGACGTTCCCAGAGGCTCACTGGCATAAGATTAATACTGCAAAAGAGGGGGAAGAGGCCCTAAAAAGCTGGGGCATTGAGATAGGATTTTAGAACTAGGATTATAGTTGCTATAAGGTGAAAGAGCTTATATTAAGAGCACAAAAAAATAGGAGTAGGGGATAGAGGGGCAGTAGCTCACAGAGCATGGAGATCTGAGGGGCCATATAGTTATTAAGTAAAAGAAGAAGAATAGGAGGTAACAGAATAAGGGACTAAGATGGATGAGCAAGTTCAAAGTGGAGGATTTTTATTGGTATATGGATTTCACAAATTATAGGGTAGAGAATATTCAATATACGAGGATTGAAATTGTAGACTCCTAATGGGGTTTGATTTTTATTGGCTAAATAACCACACATAAGAAATTATGGAGAACTATCACTGGTTAATGTAAGAATGTCTGAATTTTATGTTGAATGGTGAAGGATAAACCCTAAATACGCTAAATGTAAGGGGGAGGGTTCTAAGGATATAGTATTAAGGAATCCTAGAATAGAAGATAGAGAGACAATTTTAGTATATAGGAAACCGATAAAGGTATATAGGAAATTGGAAATCGATAAAAGCCCTCTATAACTTATGTAGGAAATTGGGAAAGTATGTCTGGTTAGGTACGTCTGGTTAGGTATGAGAAGAAAGGCCATCTCCATTTCTTTTTTAACCTCACATTTCTATACATCGTCTAAATAGCCTTACATAAAGGCTGATAAAAACATCAGTAGCGGTCAGTTGAATGAGGATGCTTGTGGAAGAATGGATGTCAGCGTTTGTTTAAGCGGTAAAAAAACACTTATATGTAAAGGCAGAGAGAGGCAACTACCTGAATCTGTAACTAGATGACACTTATTATTGTGTCTCACAATGTTAATGGCTAGAATTCCCTTGTAAAGAGAAGAATAGCATTCACAAAATATTCCAGGTTAAAAGTGGACATACTCTGTCTTCAAGAAACACATCTGAAAAGTACATTTTTATGTATCTGTTAAACAACAAAAATGTTGGATACTGAGTGGATTCTACTTTTCACAGATACAGGGGTGTATCCATTTTATTTAGTACAAAATTGGGTGTAAAGGAACACTTTTGTAAATGAGGTGAGTTAGGTAGATATATCATCTAGGTGGGCCTAATTAACGATAAAATGTTCACATTGGTCAACACTAGTAATGTCGAGAATATTAAATTTTCGGTTTGCGAACAGCGGACGCGAACTTCCATCAAATGTTCGCGAACGGGCGCCATATACTTCAATGGGCAGGCGAATTTCAAAACCCACAGGGACTCTTTCTGGCCAAAATAGTGATGGGAAAGTTGTTTCAAGGGGACTAACACCTGGACTGTGGCATGCCGGAGGGGGATCCATGGCAAAACTCCCACGGAAAATTACATAGTTGATGCAGAGTCTGGTTTTAAGCCATAAGGGGCATAAATCACGTAACATTACTAAATTGTTTGGAATAACATGCTTTAAAACATCAGGTATGATGTTGTATCGATCAGGTAGTGTAAGGGTTACACCCGCTTCACAGTAACAGACCAATCTCCCCGTTTAATGCACCGCAAACAACCGCAAACAGTCCCTTTGCACAACCGCAGACTCCCCATTTGCACAAGGTTGGATACCAAGCTAGCCATGTCCTGTTCCTTGTCCTCACTGATGTCATTGAAGGTCTCTTCCTCCACCCAGCCACCAAGGGTCCCCGAAAGGTGACAACAAGCCCCCTGGGACGCCTGCTGTGTTTGGTCGTTCACCTCCTCAAAGCCACCTTCCTCCTCTGACTCCTCTTCTTCAGACTCCTCTCTCTGCGTTGCCTCTGTCTGCGTTATTATAAGGTGTGTACTGTTAAGTAGTACTATTCCTATCGGTTTAATCCCTGTTACGTCCACTATTAGGGGACGTGTATATGGCATAGATTTTTGGAACAGGGAGATGGAAAAAGATGCTTGGTCGGACCTCCTACTTCAAATTTGGGGCACTGCGTGTGCAATCTAAGGTGCCACCAGATATGAGTGTCACTGTGCACTGGCAAAAGTTGGCAGAGTAGGCGCTGTAGGCCTCACACACATGCCTGTAGGCAGGCAACTGATATTCAATCGATTACAGTCAAAAAAGGGTTCTTTTATGTCACTGTACACTAGGTTGCACCAGATGTGAGTGTCACTGTGCACTGGCAAAAGTTGGCAGAGAAGGCGCTGTAGGCCTCACACACACGCCTGTAGGCAGGCAACTGATATTCAATCGATTACAGTCAAAAAAGGGTTCCTTTATTTCATTGTACACTAGGTTGCACCAGATATGAGTGTCACTGTGCACTGGCAAAAGTTGGCAGAGTAGGCGCTGTAGGCCTCACACACGCCTGTAGGCAGGCAACTGATATTCAATCGATTACAGTAAAAAAAGGGTTCTTTTATTTCACTGTACACTACGGTTACACCAGATATGACGTATCACTGTGTACTGGCAAAAGTTGGCAGAGTAGATGCAATAGGCTTCACTCACACGCCTGTAGGCAGGCAATTGCTATTCAATCTATTACAGTAAAAAAAGTGTTGTTTTATTTCACTGAGCACAATATAAGCTGTTAGGTGTTAGCCTGTCACACACACACGCTGGCAGGCAGGCATATGCAATTTGATTACACAGAATTTTTTTTTTAAATAAAATAAATGATGTTCTAGCCCTAAAAAGGGCTTTTTGGGTTGCTGTCCTTGCAGCAGATATCAGATGAGTCCTTCAGGTCTGTAATGGAAGCTAAATACACAGCCTGGCTATCTATTTCCCTATTAAATCTCCAGCAGCTACACTATCTGTCCTCTCACAACGAATGCAGCTTCAGAATGATTCTAAAATGTATGCTGTCCTTCAGATGGAAGGCTCTGGAAGGGAGTGTATGCTGCTGATTGGCTGGAATGTGTCTGCTGACTGTGAGGTGCAGAGTCAAAGTTTCCTCAATGATAAAATATAGGGGGCGAACCGAAAAGCGAATGTGTTCTCCGTCCGCAGCGAACGCGAACATGCTAAAATCGCCGCGAATAGTCTATGGGCGAACTGTCCGCGACATCTCTAGTCAACACCTATGTACCGAATAAAAATCAAGAAAGATATATAAACAAAAATTCTAAAAGCGGTTAACAAACTGAAAATTGTAACTACCATAATTTTTCGGTGATCTTAATTTCAAATGAGATCCGATTAAAGATAAATCATCAATACCCAATAGGAAAGTAGAGAACACACTGATATATAGCACTCTGAGGATAAATAAAGTGTTAGTAGATATGAGTCTGTACGATATATGGAGAACGATACACCTCCAAGACATACATTTTACATATTTCTCTAAAAAAATATCGTACACACTCAAAAATCAACTACTTTTTGGGGGACGTCTCGGCTCTCTATGATACAATAGAGGCAAAAATCTATACCAGGGTCATCTCAGACCACTACCCAATTGGTATTAAAATAAAGGGTGTAAAAAGGAAATTTGTAAACAGAGGTTGGAGACTGGAACCTCTATTACTGAAAGGGTAGGATCACATAAAAGCGCTTAAGGAGGAATTACAAGATTATTTTAAGACCAATGAGCCCTCAGTCTCATCACCTTCAATACTCTGTGCATGCATAAAGCGTACATCAGAGGGATTTTGCTGGCAAAATAAATTAAACTTAAGAAACAAAGAGGGAAAAGCTTAAGATCGCTATACATAGATTTAGAAAAGGCACACATGCTGAATAAAATATCCAACAATAAAGAACAGGCCATAAACATAAATTAATTAAAGTTACAAATAAAAAAAATCCATCAACTTAATATTGGCTAGAATGCAGTGGAAATATCAGCAATCACACTATTTGATGGCAGATAGAAAGGGGAAGGTTCTGGCAAATAAAATGAGAAAACAGAGTATACAGAATACCATTATGGGTATTAAAGGAAAAGATAACATCTTATATAAACACCCAAAAGATATAGATAGAATTTTTTTTTACTACTATTCAAAATTATATAATTGGGAGTTACAACCAAACTTCCATAAGCCGGATATAGCAGAGATAGATACGTTTCTGAAAGATATAAAGTTCCCCAAAGTATCCGAAAAGGAGTTAGCAATGCTGAATGGTGAAATAACTATGAGAGAAATTGCAGAGGTGATTAAAGATAGTAAAAACAGTAAAGCACCAGGAATAGATGGGCTGGATAAATTGTACTATATAACCTTCTCAGATATTCTCATAAAACATGTAACTGGGGCCTTCGTTATTATATAGCAAAACAAGCATCAGGTAGACACAAAAAAAAATTACAGACCAATATCATTGATAAATTAGGACCTGAAAATCTACTCTAAAATGTTGACAAATAGACTATCTACGGTTATTCCAAGATACATATGGACCAGTCAGGTTTTGTGAAGGGAATGCAAGGGACTAAAAATATTAGAAGACTTCTGGATGTTTTGTCTGTGGGTGTACGAAGAGGGGGTCCCATGCTGGCTCTGTCTTTGGACGCTGAGAAAGCTTTCAACAGGGTAAACTGGGACTTCCTTAGAACCATTTTTTCTAGATTTGGCTTAGCCGAGTTTGCTACCAACATTATTAATACTTTATATCACATCCCAAGAGTTAAGATCTCTGTTCCCAATTGTGAAACATATTTTTTATCTATACCAAACGACACAAGACAGGGGTGTCCCTGTCCCCCTTTTTGTTTATTATGTTTATGGAACCGTTGTTTGAAAGAATCAGACTAAGCAAAATAAAAGGAATACAGATTGGTGTAGGGGAATATAAAACCTCACTATACGCAGACAACCTGGTAAATACCCTTACTAATCCAGATAGTTCCTTAGCAAAAATGGACAAAGTACTAAGAGACTCTGGTAATGTATCCTATTTTAAAATCAATAGGCAGAAAACTAATATAATAACACAGGGTTTGAAAAGCGTATTTGAGAGAAAGCGTATTTGGGACTCTGATAATATAATTCATTTGGGCATCTATCTATCATTTAATAGAGATAACATTCTAAAAGTAAATTTAGATAGTTTTAAAAATGACAATATCAGAATGGAAGGAGATCAAACAATCCAGAATAGCAGTTATAAAAATGTTGATTATCCCTAAATTGACGTATATTTATAGATTTATACCAGAAACACTGTGAGAATATTGGCTAAAGAAATTTAAAAAATGTATAGACAAATATATACTTAGGGAGAAAAGAGCTAGAATTTTACTGTCAATTACTAAACAAAATATAAAGGAAGATGGTCTGGCTTCTCTGTGTTAAAGATATTTAAAATTCCATTGCTTTATCTCAGATTATGTTATTGAGCTCTCCGCATATTAATCCAATATGGAATCAGATTGAAAATAGCTTGTTAGAAGTAATTCCTATAAATGTTATAATGTGGTTACCAAATTTGGTTGTAGTAAATAATATATTCTTCCCCAGAGTAAGTAAAATCTTTACTAAAATTCTGGATGAGGATTAGAAGAATAGGGAGATTATTGGACTATCCCTTCTTAGGCACACCGATTGAGATTGTATCTTTAGTTTGGAGAATTGGAAATTTGCATCTATGGAAAAACAAGGGAATAAATTATATATTTGCAGCCTTATTAAATTCCAGCCTCGTAGATAAGAGGCTTCTACTTAAATCCTACGTGCTACAAATTTATAAAAGTTACGACGCTATTAAATTAGCCCTGCTGCGAGCAACGTGTGAGCTACGCAGCAGGGCCGTCCTTATCAACAAAAAAAAAAGCTACATGAGGAGTGACAGCCTGCAAGATGATCTCGCAGGCTCCCACAACTCATTTGCTGCAGGGCTCCTAAACGGGACCTCTGCGGCAGTCCCACACATAAGCTCTGCCGTGGGGGTACTCCAACTACCCCCCCGGCACCTAAAATGTAACCCCCCTCTATGCAGGGGGTCCCCATCGGGACCCCCGAAGTGTCCCCACATTAAACCCTTGCGGCAGGGGTCCATAGGGACCCCCGCAGCCCCCCCACATTAACCAATTGCAACAGGGGTCCCCGATCGGCACTGATCAGGCCCCTGCTGCATTTAAAACTTTTAAATACTCAGCTGCGGCTCCTTAAAGGGCCCGCGGCACACTATTAGCAATCTAGTCACCTAAAATTAACACCCCTCTAAGCTGGGGGTCCCCATCGGGACCCCCGAAGCCCCCCCACTTTAACCCCTTGCAGCAGGGGTCCCCAATCGGCACCAATTGTGACCCCGCTGCAATTAAATCTTTAAATTTCACGCCTGAAAGGACTCGCGCTAAAAAATATTAACCCTAGGCAACTAAAATTAACCCCATAACTTATGGGGGTCAACAGACCCCCATAAGCCCTTAATTAACCATGTCACTTATGGGGGTCAATACAGACCCCCATAAGCCATTAATTAACCCTGTCACTCATGGGGGTCAATGCAGACCCCCATAAGCCCTTAATTAACCCTGTCACTCATGGGGGTCAATACAAACCCCCATAAGCCCTTAATTAACCATGTCACTCATGGGGGTCAATACAGACCCCCATAAGCCCTTAATTAACCCTGTCACTCATGGGCATCAATAAAGACCCCTATAAGCCCTTAATTAACCCTGTCACTCATGGGGGTCAATACGAATCCCCATAAGCCCCTAATTAACCCTGTCACTCATGGGGGTCAATACAGACCCCCTATAAGCCCTTAATTAACCCTGTCACTCATGGGCGTCAATACAGACCCTTATAAGCCCTAAATTAACCCTGTCACTCATGGGGGTCAATACGGACCCGCATAACCCCCTAATTAACCCTGTCACTCCTGGGGATCAATACAAAGCCCTATAAGCCCTTAATTAACCCTATAACTCATCAGGGTCAATACAGACCCCCATAAGCACTTAATTAACCCTATGACTCTGGGGGTCAATACAGACCCCGATAAGCACTTAATTAACCCTGTCACTCATGGGGTCAATACAGACCCCCATAAGCACTTAATTAACCCTATAACTCATGGGGGTCAATACAGACCCCCATAAGCCTTAATTAACCCTATAACTCATGGGGGTCAATACAGACCCCCATAGCACTTGATTAACCCTATAACTCATGGGGTTCAACACAGAACCCCATAAGCCTCTATTTAACACCATCAGTCCCATAAGGGTATATTATGACCCTTATAGGGCAGTTACAACCCTAACATTACCCACATAAGTGCCATGACGGTCCTCAAGGACCCTCATGACACTAACTATAAACACTACACTGCACTATACCCTCCAATAAACCATTAAATCTAAACAAACCCCCTCTACACTAATCTATTAACACCTGCACTACCTAACTACACTACCTACCCCCTAATAACCCCCCACCCCAATGACAGAAAATAAAAAAAAACTAAGTCACAAAAAAAAAATCTACCTTACAGAAAATAAAAAAAAACTGTCACAAAAAAAAGTAACATTACAGAAAATAAAAAAAATACATTACAACCCCCCCTACAGAAAAAAAAAATTACACACCTGAAAAGGAAAAGACATACACAATTCAATACAATACATACAATACCATACAAATAAAATACCCCCTATCTATGTAGGTCTGTATTGACCCCCATGAGTTATAGGGTTAATTAAGGGCTTATGGGGGTCTGTATTGACGCCCATGAGGTATAGGGTTTATGGAGTGCTTATGGGGGTCTGTATTGACCCACATGAGTTACAGGGTTAATTAAGGGCTTATGGAGGTCTGTATTTACCCCCCTGAATTATGGGGTTATTTTAGTTGCCTGGGGTTAATATTTTTTAGCCGTTTACGTTCCTTTAAGGACCCGCAAGGCGGGAAATGTAAAATTTTTAATGCAGCGGGGTCACGATCGGTGCCGATTGGGGTCACCCGCTGCAAGGGGTTAATGGAGGGGGGACTACGGGGGTCCCTATGGACCCCTGCAGCAAGGGGTTAATGTGGGGACACTTCTGGGGTTCCAATGGGGACCCCCAGCATAGAGGGGGGTTCATTTTAGGTCCCGCGGCCGGGATTGCTATTAGTGTGCCGTGGGCCCTTTAAGGAGCCGCGGCTGGGAATGTAAAACTTTTAAATGCAGCAGGGCCTGATCTATGCCGATCGGGGACCCCCCCTGCATGGGGTTAATGTGGTTGGGCTGCAGGGGTCCCGATAGATTTAATACAAATAAATGTAAGGTTATGCATTTGGGAAGGAAAAATAGCCATGCAATTTATAATCTTAACTAGCGACTTGCCCGTCAAAAAATGACGGCAATGTGATGTATATGTTTGTCAAGTTGTTTAGTTATTAACATATATTTTTGACACTGTTAAGTATTTTAATATGAACGTGTATTTTTGTAAAATGTTGATGTAATGGTTTTTTAAAATGTAATTAGTATCTGAAGAATTGTTAACTTTAATATACATTGAATGAATAGGAAAGCAAAAAGTAAAAAGCCTTCTTTAAACGTCGCAAATGTTAACATGAAGTTTAAAATATATGTAAGCAATAACCTTCAAAGTATATATTTTTAAACTTGAACTTTATTTTTTATGTAACTTTAGAAGTTGACAAAACATTGGTATAATTTTGAACATTATAAACAGGAACATAGTGAATACATTTTGTAACCTAATTTTTTATTAAAAGTATTAACATTTGAATGTAAAAACAATTGACATTTAAATTAATCAGTATTAAAATTCAGTTTCTATCACAATAATTGTTAACTTGAATATACATTGAATGTAGAGGAAGGCATACAGTAAAACTCTTCTTAAAACGTACGTAATTAAAGTAATTTATTACTGACCACATAAACTGGCGATAAACATTAATGTAGGTAGTAATCTTAAGATAACAGACAATATTTACATTGTGACTTAAAAGGTGCTTGACCTCTTAACATCCACTTTGTAATCTGTTGAATGAAATAACTTGAAAATATATTTTTTAAACTTGTAACATTAGAAACATTAACATAGTCACTTAACATTTTAACATAATTTTTACTAACAATGCAAGGCAAGTATTTTGTGAGGCGAATCATTCATAAACATGACTTCCATTAATTATGACTGAATTAAACAACCAATTGTTATGTATTTTACAATGCTTTAAAAAAATCTTGGCATCTTTAATTTGTATCCTTCAAAGTTATAGTACTTCATAGTAGACAATGTTTTTTGTAAAAATACGTCCATCTTCTAATAAATCACCTTGACTTTCATTGTTTTCAATGTAAACTTTAATAGCCTGTGGATTTTTGCACCGTGACAACGCAACGTACAATTGACCATGTGCAAAAACTGGTTCTTCCAAGAAAATACCCACAGATTTGAAAGTTTGACCTTGTGATTTATTAATGGTCATGGCAAATGCCATAATAATGGGAAATTGTCTTCTTTGAAGTATAAAAGGGAGACTACTTTCACTTGGTGCTAAATCTATTCTTGGTATGAAAACTCTCTCTCCTTTATGGGTCCCAGTTAAAATTTCAGCATCTATAAAATGGTCCTTTAATTGTTGAACAATTAATCTTGTGCCATTGCATAGGCCTTTTTTGGGGTTCATATTTCGCAGTAACATGATAATTGCACCTTTCTTTAGCTGCAAAATATGTGGTGGCATTCCAGAAGGAGTTAAAGAGTTTATGAATTCAGTCGAAAAGTTAGCCTGACTTTCATTGTCATCAGCAAGTACAGAATCAGCACTGTGATAATTTCTTTGTGGTGCATTAATTTTTTTTAAGATTTCATTATTGAGAATTAATGCATCTTTATTTTTGACTTGGTTGGCAAGCTCGGAATATTCTTCGTTATTTATGCTCCCCTCAAATATAGCCGATATAATATCTTGTTGACAAATCATATGAGGTGGGATCTCTACAGTGTCGTCAGGTAAATGTAGTATTTTTTCTGTTCTGCCTTCTCCAATTTTAATAAGCCAATCATTGAAATCAGTTTGGCCTTCTGATCTCATATTTTGTTGCAGTTGAAGATGGGTAAAATGTTTCCATACTGTACTTGACTATATACATGTTTCGATAATGTCAGTTCGATTTCCATGTACAACGACAGGTAATGTTTGTCTAAAATCGCCACCCAACAACATTACCTTTCCACCAAATGGAAAAATATTCTCCATGACTTCACGAAGCAAACGGTCAATACATTGGAGGGCATAGCATGACATCATTGTGGCCTCATCTATTATAATTAATTTACATTTCTTCAATTTCTTTGCTTGTAAGGATGTCATGCGAATATCTGACACAGAATTTTCTAAAATAGGCACTGGCAGTTTAAATCCACTATGAATAGTTCTTCCACCTTCTAATAAAAGTGCAGCAATTCCAGTAGTGGCAAACGCCATTGCTATTTTTCCTTGTGCTCGTACTGAACTCATTAATAAATTGTACAAATATGTTTTTCCTGATCCGCCAGGTCCATCAAGATAGAAATAACGCTCTGTCACCATGTCATCATCTATAGCATTTTTAATGGCATGAAATGCTTGCAATTGTAGTGTATTTAAAGTTGCAAGTCTTTCTTCTGTTCTTTCTGCTTGTAGTTGAATGTCATAGTCTTCAAAGTTAATGTCATCTATAAGACCTGGATCAGGCAAATTAAAACTTGCACAACTTAATCCATGAGTTAAAAAGACTTCTTGGATTTCCATTAACGCTTTTAAGTGTGCAATGGGTTCATTGTATCGTCGCATAAAGTCTTCAGCCATATTACTTTTAAAAGTCTCCCACAAAGCTAATGCATTTGGAGCATTTGAGAAGATACAAATAAAAGCAAATTGTTTTCTCATCTGTCGTGGCATTTGACATTGTGCTGCTTCTTCTAAACATCTTTCCCACTCTGTATCATCAGCGAGTAAGTTTCTATGTCTTGCAGCTAAATGGAAGGATTCATATACAATGTCATTAACAGTTCTTAAGTGTTCAAAACTTTGTGCTCCAGGAACATTTAAAAGTAATATCCGTAAGCAAAAACGTTCAACATCTCTTGGACTGACTGTGTAAATTCTTGGAATAATTTTATTGCCTCTGGTTTTTCTTGGTCTCCATAATCCATTCACAAAAACATAGTGATATGGAATTTCAATATATAAGTATTGTGTTGCTTCAGCATCAGTGGAATTTAATTCAAACCATGCAGTTAGTGTAGTGTGACGATCTTCACTTTGGGCCAATGCATTCATTTCATTTCCAGCATGGAAATAGACTTAATGTCGTTGTGGCAAATGTACTGCTAACCTATATACTGCATGTGATCTATCATGCATTTCAAATTTTAAAAGCCGCCACATAGCTTCTGGCGCACTGACATAGCGAGCATCTACATGAGATGCAAGTTCATCATGTACTAACTCACTACTTTCAGGGTTGTCTGCACTTTTGACGACTACAGTAGCTGCATCGTAACCTTTGTAAATATATTTGTAGACATATTTAATGGATTTGATGGAAGTGCAGGCTTCTATGTTGATGTGGGCGTTGTACTTCATGAGTAAATGTGGATTGTAGGGTACTACATATCTATTGTCCACTTTTTTTCCACAAATAATGGCACTATCTCCTTCTCTTCTTTTATAAAGTGGATATCCATCACAATTGGCATAGGTTTTGTCTCTATAATCTTTTGGAAATTCTTTGGAACATTTATTATTTTCCATACATGGTGATTGTGGATTAAGGTCACCACAGGGTCCATGAATCATGCGATGAGTAACAATCTCATATAGTCTACCATATAGTTCTGGATCTGGTAGTTCAGCAACAATGACTGCATCCACTTTGTCTGAAGTATCTAATTTATCTTTTTCTTGAAGTATTATTAGAAGATGTGCATGTGGAAGGCCTCTTTTTTTAAATTCAATGGTATATACATAAGCAAGACATTTGCCAAATAACTGATTTATAGTGAAGTCACGTATTAATTCATTTAATTTAATCTTAAAAACTCTGGCTACTAAATCTGGTCGATCAGAAGCACTTTGTCCAAGAAGTAGATTTTGTGTGATTTCTGGCCATTGTGGATTACATGTAAATGTCACAAATAAATCAGGTTTGCCAAATTTAATGACAATAGCCATAGCATCATTGTATCTTTCTCTCATATTCCGAGGCGATCCTTGAAAGGAAGATGGTAAAATGATGGCTTTGCCAGCTGTCATGTCTCTGCTTGTAGCGACGTCAGCAACATAGTCCATTAATCCAGAATATTGTTCTACACGGAGTTTATCTTGTTGATATTTGATAAAGTTTAAATTATGTGCCTCAACTTGCAAATATGAATCAATAATCCATTGTTGTGTTAGTTTCCCACCACATAGAATTGGATTAAATACATTGCGAATGGCAATTTGAGCTACTTTAAATTCAAGCATAGAAACATTATTTCGGATTCTGGCTTTAGCATTTGGGTAACTGGGAAGAGTTCATTTTGGTTGCCAACCTGCTTCTCCGTGTGGGAAAAAGATGGGATATGTCATTGGATCTAAATTTGGACTTAAGATACTCATATTAATAAACGGTTGGTCCTCATTTCTAGGATATATTCGAATGTCTCTTTGAAATGGTGGTTCTCCTTCATCATTCTGAAACACCATTGCAACCTCATTTGATGTTGGCAAGTTATAACGACGTTTATCAGTATGTCTGTCTCTTTTAAGCACCATATTAACCTTCGGCATTGGTAATTGATGTGTTTGTGCATGAAGTAGTTGTTCATTTTCTACTTCTGCCAATTTTTTATAAGCTTTACTGTAGGGATTGTTGTCCATAATGTTATTTAGCTCTATGAAAACACTGGGTAAGCATTTTTTATTTTCTTCCATCTGCATACGTTGGTCAACAGCTTCCATTGTATCTAGGACATATAGTTGAGCGAATTTTCTTTTATTTCCTTCCTCTGGATGTAAATGGGAAGTGCGATGATAAATTTGTCCTTGGACTTTAAAACAGTAAGGACCATGTCCTGGTATATTAGCAGCTAATGTTGCCCCCATGGATGCAAAGGATATGGCACTATTGTAGGATCTTATGTTTGTTTTAAAAATTTTGTAGTTTGGAAAAGTAGGTTCAGTCATAATATTTTGTAAATAAATTGGAAATTCTTTCCTTTCTGGAAGTTTGAACTTGCCTTTTTGACAACAACTAATAAATTGTCCATCTCTGGGTCTCTCCTGTTTAAAATAATAAGCCTCACAAAACTGACATTGAGTAGTCATGTCCCCACAACTATGAACCTCTACTGCTAAAGACTTGAGTAGAGGACAATTTGCAAAGCATATAGGATTTTGACTTTCATATTCATCAGGTGAAATGTCATATAATGTTTCAACAACAGGTTCTAAATGTTTTGTTTTTTTCGTTGCTTTTCTTGGTATATGTTGTATTGTTTGAGGTAAAATGTCATGTAATGTTTCATGAAACGGTTCTAAATGCTTTGTTTTCTTTGTTGCTTTTTTTGGTATCTCTTGTATTTTTTCTGGTAAAATGTCATCTGATGTTTGAGCAACAGGTTGTAAATGCTTTATTTTCTTTGTTGTTTTTTTTTACATATCTTTAATTTCTGCAAGTGACAGTCTTTTGCTTGCAATTCTTTTGCGTTCTTTTTCTCGTCGAATTTCCTTCTTCTCCGGTGTCTGCTGGCTGTCTGCTCTCTGTCGTCGTTCTCTAGCTTGGCGTCTTTTCTTTTCTTGTTTACTCTCGTTATCAGCCATGTTAATCTGTAAAAATAAAATAATGTACCATTAGTTTATTTTGAGATGTTAAGTTGTTTTTCATGACAAATAGTTATCAATAGTGTGTTAACATTTAATACTTAATCAATTTCAATGCAGTCAATTGAATAAAAGTCTAAATAAGGCCATCAGATAATTATTTAAAGAAGTTTTTATTTATTAAACATGTATCCAAAAGCAAGTGTTTCAGTAACTAAAAAGGTATTTTCAAAAAGATGTTATGTCCTTATTTACAGCACTATTCAATTTGTCAAATGGCAATTAAATTAGGGTTTAGGACTGGAATGTTACAATGACAAATTGTATAGATTCTGTGTTTTTAGACTTTTTTGCACTATGCCAATTTATTTTTTAAGTTTACATTGAAGTTTGTATTTACTGTTAAAGATTATTGGCCCTAAAAGACAAATAAGAGATAGATGATAGATATTACTTTTTATACTGTACCTTGGTTGAAGTTTGATTTCAAGCAAAATTCTTTGTTGGTCCTGTGTTGAAAGCCTTCGTCCGATGGTCTGGTCCTGTGTTGAAAGTCCTCGTCCGATGGTGTAGTCCTCTGTTGAAAGTCCTCGTCCTCTGGTGTGGTCCTCAGTTCCAACTCCTGTTCCGATGTTCTTGACGCAGTATCTGTTATAAAATAAAAATGAAAATGTTATGTTATTTGAATGTCTTTGTATTAATGAAAAAATGCCATTATTTCTGTGTTTTTCTACAATCCTTTTTGGTGCGCCGCAATTTTGGTATGCTTCTGTAGGCTTTTTTCTAAGGCTTATAGGTGGTTAAACATTAAAGAAGAATATTAATAAATTTTTCTCTTTTTTTACTTGTTATACTGTACCTTGGTTGAAGTTTGATTTGAAGCAGAATCTTTGTTGGTCCTGTGTTGAAAGCCTTCGTCTGATGGTCTGGTCCTGTGTTGAAAGTCCTCGTCCAATCGTCTGGTCCTCTGTTGAAAGTCCTCGTCCGATGGTGTAGTCCTCTGTTGAAAGTCCTCGTCCGATGGTGTAGTCCTCTGTTGAAAGTCCTCGTCCAATGGTCTGGTCCTCTGTTGAAAGTCCTCGTCCAATGGTCTGGTCCTCAGTTGAAACTCCTGGTCCGATGTTCTTGACGCAGTATCTGTTATAAAATAAAAATGAAAATGTAATTTTATTTGAATGTATTTGTATGAAGTACAAAATGACATTATTTCGGTGTTTTTCTACAATCCCATTTGGTGCCCACCACTTTTGGTATGCTTATTTAGGCTTCTTTCTAAGGCTTATAGGTTGTTAAACATAAAATTAAGAATATAAATGTAGTTTGCTATGTGTTTGTGTGAGTTTTTGTACAATCCTGTTTGGTGCCCACCACTGTTGGTATGCTTATTTATGCTTCTTTCTAAGGCTTATAGGTTGTTAAACATAAAATAAGAATCTAAATGTAGTTTGCTATGTGTTTGTGTGAGTTTTCATACAATCCTGTTTGGTGCGCACCACTGTTGGTATGCTTATTTAGGCCTTTTTCTAAGGCTTATAGATTGTTAAACATAAAATCAGAACGTAAATGTAGTTTGGTATGTGTTTGTGTGAGTTTTCGTACAATCCTGTTTGGTGCGCACCACTGTTGGTATGCTTATTTAGGCTTCTTTCTAAGGCTTATAGGTTGTTAAACATAAAATTAAGAATATAAATGTAGTTTGCTATGTGTTTGTGTGAGTTTTCATACAATCCTGTTTGGTGCGCACCACTGTTGGTATGCTTATTTAGGCTTCTTTCTAAGGCTTATAGGTTGTTAAACATTAAATAAGAATCTAAATGTAGTTTGCTATGTGATTGTGTGAGTTTTCATACAATCCTGTTTGGTGCGCACCACTGTTGGTATGCTTATTAATGTTGTTTTGTAATGCAAATAGGTTGTTAAACATAAAATAAGAATCTAAATGTAGTTTGCTATGTGTTTGTGTGAGTTTTCGTACAATCCTGTTTGATGGGCACCACTTTTGTTATACTTATGTAGTGTTTTTTCTAATGGTTATAGGTTGTTAAACAAAAAGAATATGAATTTAGTTTGCTATGTGTTTGTTACAATCCTGTTATGTGTGTACCAGTTTGTGTGTACCATATGTTGCATACTTTGGCCCTCATTCAATTGCAGTTTGGCCAATTCAATAGGGTTCTAAATGTGCTTATTTCGAGCCCTATTGAATTGTCCAAAATATCAATTGAATGAGGGCCTTTGGTTGCTGGATTTGTTATATTGTGAGGGCCTCATTGAATTTGTTTTTTCGCAATGGAATTTGGCTCAATATGAGCACAGAGCATCTTTTTTTACAGAAGTTTTTAAGTAAAAACTTCTGTTCAAAAATATGCTCTGTGCTTATATAGAGCCCTATTGAAATGGGCAAATCACATTTGAATGAGGCCCTCGGCCATTAAACATATTTAGGTCCTGAATCAATTGCGTTTTGACCAATTGAATAGGGCTCTATATAAGCACATAAAATATTTTTTGACAGAAGTTTTGAGTTAGTGAAAACCTTGATTTAGTATCGAAGTTCAGTAACTAAAAATACCTGTCTAAAAAATCTGTTATGTGCTTATATAGAGCCCTATTCAATTGGCCAACTCACAATTGAATAAGGCTCATGGTTCGGTTCTTTTTTATACTTAATACTTTACCTTGATTGAAGTGTGGAATGACAGAGGGTCCCCTCCTGCCAATCTTAATCCGCCGGTCTTCTTGTAGTGTCTGTTTGAAAAATAAAGTGAAATAGTGAATTATAGAATTTTTTATTTGTATTTAACAAAGCATGGCCTTTTCAGCATTTAAAGTATTTTTGTATCTTACCTCTTCTTCTTTGTTGGTGTTCTTTAAAAGGGATTGTGCTTCACAATGCACGGTGCAAATTGTTGAGAGACGCTGTTGATGCAGAGTCTGTTTGAATATTAAAAAAAGTAGAAAGATTGAGCTTTAGGTGATCTATTGAATTGCATTAAATTAATTTCATTGAAATATACTTCTGTAATTATTTTCAATTAACATTATTTTTTGGTGGGGGCTACACACATATGTCACATACATGAAGCACATTTCCATAGTTGAAAGTAATTTTTGTGTGCGTGTGACATATCACTATACATGAATCATATTTTAATTGTTAAATTAACCTTATTTTTATTTTTGGCCAACATACATAAATGTGTGTGTGACATGTGACTATAGATGATACACATACATGTGCGTGTCACATATCAGTATACATGACTCATATTTTAATAGTCCCAACTTATTTTTTTCTAATGTAATTTAAATGTAGTTGTTTAATTAGTTTGTTTTAAGATAATTTTGTTGCAGGGGCAATACACATAAATGTGCTTGTCACATGTCACTATACATTATATGCATAAATGTGCGTGTCACATGTCACTATACATTATACACATAAATGTGCGTGTCACATGTCACTATACATTATACACATATATGTGCGTGTCACATGTCATTATACATAAACCTCTTTTTCTTATTTAATTTTTTTTTTTTTGATGTCCTGTCTTGATAATAAAATGTAATATATTATAGCTTACCTCTCAGTTGTAATTTGCACAATGTAAAGTAGTAAATTAGGAAAGAATTATCTTCTCAAGTTTTAGCAGCAGTTATGTCTGAAGTCACTCTGTTCATCACCTGAGGAGAAATGTATTTTTCTCTGTCAAATAGGCAGTATTTATAAACTTGTAGAACATTCTGGAAAGTTAGACCGTTAGAACGCAATACGCATGCGCTATTTGTGTTCCAGCTTACAATTTGCGTTCCATCCGCCATTTTGTGCGTAGTAGTGGTTAAAATGGTGTTTAATATGAGTGTGATCCGTTCCGCATAGTATGTGTTTCATTATTGCGAGTAAGTGTAGTGTAGTTACGTCTGGAGCCTCGTTTTCGTTTTGTTCGGCGGCCATTTTTTCTCTCGCTTAGCCGATTTTCGGCCGTTTAAACTCTTTGTTTTGGACTTAAATGGACGTGTAAATGAACTTTTGGAGGTGCCGGATGCCCCCCCGTGCTGTAAGTAACCTTTTTATGTGTTTGTTGTGTTTATTTCTTGTGTTTGTGATGTTTTGATGCGCGGCGGTAGAATGGGTCTTTCGCGGCCGTATTTTTTTCCGATGCGGACGTATTTTGTTGCGATGTTGCCGTATTTTTTTGCGATATACGCGGTTAGCTTTTACGTGTACGACGCAGTGTATTTGTTTCTAAGTCGTGCGTATGTGTGTTAAGAGCGTGTGATGGGCCTTTTTTACTGTTTTTTTGTTAAGTCTTGCGTCTGTGTGTCTGGGTGTAAGCGGGTGTGAGGCGACTTTGTGTGAGGCGAGGATCCGCATTTGCGGGGACGTTGTTGGGTTTTTGTTGGCTGGGCGGTTGGGTTTATTCTGTTAAAAAGTCGTGTGTGTGTATGTGTGTGTTAACACAGCCGACGTTGAGCCTCCACCTCCGCAAATGCGGACCCTCGCTTCGCGAGGATCCGCATTTGCGGGGACGTTGGGATGCTCCATCACCGCAAATGCGGGCCCTCGCTTCGCGAGGACCCGCATTTGCAGGGAACTGCGTCCCTCGCTTCGCTACGCGAGCCCACAAGCGTGAGCAACGACCCGTACGCTCACAACTATATATGTGATGGAGCAAATCTAGGGGTATCAGATATTGAAAGGGATTTGGGAGTACTTGTGGACAACCACCTAGATAGCAGTGCTCAATGCCAAGCAGCAGCTGCAAAGGCAAGTAAAATATTAGCATGTATTAAAGAGGGTATAGAAGCAAGGGAAGCAAATATAATTCTACCACTATACAAATCCCTAGTACGCCCTCATTTGGAATATGGAGCACAATTTTGGGCACCACTTCATAAAAAGGACATTTTAGAGCTGGAAAAAGTACAGAGAAGGGCAACAAAACTAATAAGGGGAATGGAGGGGCTAAGTTATGAAGAAAGACTAACCAAATTAAACTTATTTTCGCTAGAAAAAAGGCGTCTACAAGTGGATATGATTACGTTATTTAAATACATCCAGGGTCAATATAAGGCTTTGTCAAGTGAACTTTTTGTAGCAAGAGGTTTTCAACTGACAAGAGGACATCCTTTGAGGTTAGAGGAAAAAAGATTTCACCTTAAACAAAGAAAAGGGTTCTTCACAGTTAGGGTGGTTAAACTGTGGAATTCTCTACCAAGGGAGGTGGTGGCAGCGAATTCGATAGATAACTTCAAAAAGGGGTTATATATTTTTGAATAAAGAGGGCATTTAAGGTTATCCTAGATAACTAGCGAAGGAATATTGATCCAGGGAGAAATCTGATCGCCAGTTTCTGGGGTCAGGAAGGAATTTTGCTTTTTTCCCCCTTATGAGACAATTGGCAAAGTTTCAATGTTTTTTTTTTCTGTTTGCCTTCCTCTTAATCAATTAATAATTAATAACAAATAAAACACATATTAAAAAGATCAAGAGAGATCTTAAAAGGTTGAACTTTATGGACTGAAAGTTTTTTTCAACCTTAAATACTATGTAACTATCTAACTATAATCATCGGCCATATCCAATTCATATATATAATTAAATTTCAAAATACTTAACATATGACATTGGACCCCGGCAGCTATGAATACATTTCTGAGAGAGCCAATGGTTAAATGTTGGAAAGGATGTGACATTCCGGGAGATTCACTCCATGTATGGTGGAATTGTGTAAAAGTGAAGCCTTTTTGGGAGAGATGTATAGAATGGATTGAGGAGGTACTGGGAATTGCTCTCCCCTATAATCCAGAAATGATCATTCTGCATTTAAAGATAAGTGCGAAATTTCCCATGTGTAAATACTTACTATTACATATTTTATTGGTTATGAAATGGCTACTAAGTAGATACTGGAAATAGGAAGATCTTCCTTCTTTAAAGGAGATTGAGATGATAATTAATAGAAACAGAGAATTTATGAATTATAGCTGTCTAGATTAAGGAATTAAGAAGGGACTAACAGCCAATTGGTCTATATGGGATGCATACAGTATATAGATAAGCAACATAGGAGGAACCAATAAGATTGTGAGACTGGAAAGATTAGATTTGGGTAAGATCAGAGTTGAGGCTTGCTCTCTGCCAGAAGAGATTAAGTGAATTTGTTTACCACGATATGTGTAAGTATGTTTATGAACTTTGAATTGTTTATTTTGAAAATATGTATGATCTGTATGAAGATTTGGTTTTGTGTATTACCATTGCTATTAATTTTGAAAATGAATAAAAATAAAACAATAAAAAAAATAAAATAAAAGGAGAATATCATTCCATATCTCCTTACATGAATTTTTATTATTGTGGATTAAATAATTGCACGAGTATACCATCATTTAATTTGAAATCACATATGTTGTCTATATATAAGCAAACATATTTTTTAAACATGAGTTAAATGTTAACTGTTGTAAACCATAATTGTTCATATTAATAGAATTAAAGTGCAGAAAGTTATTTTTTAGAGGCTGTTGGGATTTGTCACAAGACCAATAATCGATATGTTTCATGATTTTGTATAAAATGTTAAAATCTCTATGGTAAACTGAAATGTCAGTATCTCTGTACTCTCCATGCCAAACAAATAAAAAAATGTAAGACAAAAAAATAAATATAAATATATATATATATATATATATATATATATATATATATATATATACTGTATAGATATATATACAGTGCCTTGCAAAAGTATTCACCCCCCTTGGCATTTTTTATGTTTTGTTGCCTCACAACCTGGAATTAACATGGATTGTTTGAGGATTTACATCATTTAATTTACATAACATGCCCACAACTTTGAAGATGTTTTTTTTTTTTATCGTGAAGCAGACATCAATTAGGACAAAATAACAGAAAAAGTCAATGTGCATAACTATTCAACCCCCTAAAATCAATACTTTGTAGAGCCACCTTTTGTGGCAATCACAGCTCCAAGTCGTTTTGGATAAGATTCTATGAGCTTGCCACATCTTACCACTGGGATTTTTGCCCATTCCTCCTTGAAAATTGCTTCAGCTCCTTGAAGTTGGATGGTTTGCGCTTGTGAACACCAATTTTTAAGTCTGACCACAGATTTTCTATTGGATTAAGGTCTGGGCTTTGACTAGGCCATTCCAACACAATTACACGTTTCCTCTTAAACCACTCAAGTGTTGCTTTAGCAGTGTGTTTGGGGTCGTTGTCCTCCTGGAAGGTGAACCTCCGTCCTAGCGTCAAATCACGCACAGAGTGGTACAGGTTTTGCTCAAGAATAACCTTGTATTTAGCACCATCCATCTTTCCCTCAACTCTGGCCAGTTTCCCAGTTCGGCTGCTGAAAAACATCTCCACAACATGATGCTGCCACCACCATGTTTCACTGTGGGGATGGTGTTATTTGGGTGATGTAATGTGTTGGGTTTGCACCAGACATAGCGTTTTCTTTGATGGCCGAAAAGTTAAATTTTAGTCTCATCAGACTAGAGCGCCTTCCTCCATTCATTTTGGAGTCTCCCAAATGCCTTTTCGCAAACTCAAAACATGCCATTTAGTTTTTTTGCTGAAAGTAATGGCACCCTGCCTCCCCCTGTCCAGGGCGAATACTCATTCCTTCCCAGTGGCCTAGTGACCTTCCCAATCACCTGGGGAACCTTATTGGACCACTGCCCTGGAGGACCCTTCAAGGTAGTCCAGGGGAAACAGTACATCCCAGCTAGTAAGTCCAGCATAAACTTGGGAGGATCCTTACCAAGAAAATCACTCTCCTTCCAGGCTAGGGAGACCTTCTGCCCTGCTTATTCTGGATCAGTACTCAGTCCCATGGGTAAAATTGAAGAGTACAAGTTTCCCTTTCTCAGGCCCGAGCTTTCTCCTGAATAAACTGGGATGCTGCTTTTGCAACATGGGCTAGTGACATTCTCTGGTGTCATCCATGCTGGATTAATGGGCAGTTCTGACACAAGTTAATGTGGTTCAGTAGCCAACCCCTCTCCCAACAATCCTGGCCAGTGGCCCCTCCTTTCCAGGGTTACAAATACACAAACAGTGTATTTGAGCAGTTGCAGGGGAGGCACTGTAGGGTGGCCAGTAGACAAACCACAATCTGGGGTACCCTCTGGCACCTTGGTTTCTGGGTCCACAGATGGAACCTCCTGACTCTCTCCTTCTGACATTGCCTGGTGTGTATATACAGGCAGCCCTTGAGAAGTAGCTGCTACTGCTTCTTGTTCAGGCTGAAGAGCAGGGCTACTTTCTGTTTCTGCTTCAGGGTCTGTGGCTGGCTCCTGGACAATGGTTGTCATGAATCAGCCAGTGGCCATATTGGATTTGGTGTGAACTATGCTGGGGCCATTTTGTAACTGGCAGCAGTGGCCATTCTGGGCTGGGTTATCTTCCACATGCTGTTGCCATGTGGAAGAACAAAAGGTTTGGGGCCCACTTGTTAAGGTTATATTGTTATTTTGTGGTCTAGGGGATAAAGTATTATAAGTTTACCCCTTAGCATATCCCCATCCCTTCCATGTTTAGGCTCATTGTAATGGGTGTCATGTGAGGGAGCTGGTGGGATGTGTTGGTTGTATGTGTGTGAAACATTGTGTGTTGTATTTGTAAATATGAATGTATGTTATTATATTAGTAGGTTATTATATTGTAGAGGGGAAGCCGTCGAATACAGGCAAGCCTCCTTTGTTCCCAAAGGCCTGTTAATCCCATTAGCTAAGTATCCAGCATAGAACTAACAATGGGAAGCTCACAGCTGGAGAGCAGACAGGCAGGCACCCAGAAACAATGGGATGGCCTGAAGGCTTCTCAGCCTTCATAGCATGGGCACAGGAGAGTAAAAGACATGCTTTCCCCTGGACATTCAAAGCCCAAATTAATTAGTTGGCGTGGCCTAGTGGGCGGACCTGGGAGGGGACTATTGGTTCACGCACAGTTCCCCTTCATGATTGGCCAGACGTCATCTGGGGCTGGCTAACGGTAGCCACTTCCCCCATTCTTGTGTGATGTGGTTAAATATGCTGTTCTAAAATAAAACATGGTTCATAATTTTCATCAAGACTTTGTGTGCAGGTGTATTATTGACCCAGGGGCATATGCTGGCAGAGGAGATCGTTTCTGACTCCCTTCCAGGGTTTTCCCAGGCACACTACCAAAAGCTGGGACTTATGCTCTTGCATCCGCAAGGAAGGTCCATTGGTCTGAGTCACCCAAATCTTAGGTATAAAACCTACAGGAGATAAGAGGACTAGGATCCTCTATACTCCATCATCATTGTAGGTTGTGACAATTGGTGGCATTGGTGAGATACTCCACAGAAAGACCAAGAATGGAACAGACGGATATCACCAAAGAAGCAACAAGACGGTTTAAAACAGCCAGGCACTTATACCCCAGTAAGATGACCGCACAAGAGGTGTCCAACTCACTAGACCAGCATTGCCAGAGGATCTGGCAGGAGCGCAATGGAGCGAGAACTCCAGCTCAGCAAAGACTTGGCTACAGAGAGACATTGCGTCTAGAGAAATGGATGGCGATTCTGAATCTGTGGCAGGACGATGAGCTAATGGGCTGGCTGGAAGTACTAGTAAGAAAAGAGGTTGCCTTGGAGAACCAATATCACGTTTTTCACGCCAGAATAGTTGGTGGCCTTGGAGAGGAGTTTGATTTCCGCTTGGAGATAGATTCTGGCCTCCAAGACATTGTGTATGGTGATCCTGAAGGGGGCATAGGAACCTTTAAAAGGCAACTTGTTTGTGGAACGCTGTCGTGGTCTGGGACTGGAACCGTGGTCTATGGAGGCTAATTTAATGGTACACCTGATTGAGCAGGAACTGCAGCTGGAGGAGGAGTATTTTGAGTTGTGGGACGAGATCTATGGGGAGACATTTTGCCCATCAAGAGGAGAACAACCGAGTCAAGAGGACTGGTCGCCAGATCTTTACAACACAGATGGTATGTACCTAAGTGATTGTGTGCAAGGGGTCTGGGGAGAACATAGTGATGGAGAATGCGTTCCGTTAAAAAATATAGAGACTGTGTCAGAGCCTAGAAGGGATGGTAAAGTCAGCTTGGGACCAAATCACCAGCTCCAAGAGCCAGAGACCCAGGGGAATGTTCCCTGGGTGGGGTCAGATAACCCATGTTTGTCCCCTGATACCCCAAGAGACTTAATCCCAGAGGAAATGCTAGCAGAGCACAGTTTCTCCAAACAGGTCTCACCTGAGGACTACCTTCCAGCACACATCCTGGCAGAAACCCCAGTAACTGCTCAACAGGTAGGGCCAGATGAACTAAGTCTGCCCTCAGAAGTTCTAGGCAATGTGTATGGGCCAGAACTGCTAATGAAGCCAGGGGCTCAGGATAGCCACCCAAGAGACTGTGGGGAGGGCTATGTAATGGACTGTGGGGAGGGAAAGGAACTGGTTCTTAGCTACAGGGAACCAGGCCTCACACAGCAAGAGTGCCAGGGGCACCAAGAGAGTGCCAGGGGCACCAAGAGCCCGACAGGGGCAGCAAGCTTGCCAGCCTTGGCAAAGGAGCCGTGGGTGCAGTGTGGCACCATAGTAGAGGGTGAACCAAGTGGGGAGATACCCTGGAGAACCAATGTCCAGAGGCCCACTGGAACAGACACCGCTCCAAAGGCCCAGTTAAACCTGGAGGACTGGGATAAGGGTACCAAGCAAAAGGCCATAGAAGAAGAGGGTCAGCTGAGGGCCCCAAAAAAACAGCTGGGTGGGAATTGCGAGACTCCCCAGCCTACATCAGAGAGCCAAAGCACAGTCATTCAACCAAAGGCAACAGAGGAGGTAAAGGATGAGTGTAAGCACAGCCTGGGTGGGAACAGCGTAGTTCTCCAGGCTGCAACACAGACAGACCCAGGGGAAGAAAACCAGGAGGTTCTGTCCAAAGATACAGATTTCCAGGAGCCAGAGCAAACAGAGCATCCAAGTCCGGACTCCATCAGGGACGCTGGAGTCAAGCGCAGACCGGTATGTACTTTACTGCAGTTATTGTGTTATTGGGCTCCCAACAATAATGATTTTGCTGAGGGAAGAACTGGACTGCCCCCTTGCAATCCCATAGGCCCAGAGACTGTTTTAGAGACCCCAGCCCAGCTGTGGGGACTGGCTGGAGGGAAAGGGGTTGCTATGGGACAGGGGTTGTTTTATGTGGCTCCCAAAAATACGGTTTTGCCTCAGAAGAGTGTATGGGTGCAACCCACTGTGTCCCCAGAGACTTCCATGCTGCTGCCAAAAACAGAGAGATGGGATCCTGGACTGTTTTGGGTGGGGGTGCAGGGCAAGAGCAATTTGCTCTATACAGTGGGAGCAAGGCCAAGGGCTGGGGGAGGTCTTTACTCTGCACCTTGGGACTGTGTGCGCACCGACATGAACATGCCTAGCATGCAGCGGGCCGGGCCAAACCAGCAGATTCATGACTATCAGAGGAGCTGGGAAAATCTTGGATGTTCTCCGCCCGCTTGGGGAAGGATTGTCATGAATCAGCCAGTGGCCATATTGGATTTGGTGTGAACTATGCTGGGGACATTTTGTGACTGGCAGCAGTGGCCATTCTGGGCTGGGTTATCTTCCACATGCTGTTGCCATGTGGAAGAACAAAAGGTTTGGGGCCCACTTGTTAAGGTTATATTGTTATTTTGTGGTCTAGGGGATAAAGTATTATAAGTTTACCCCTTAGCATATCCCCATCCCTTCCATGTTTAGGCTCATTGTAATGGGTGTCATGTGAGGGAGCTGGTGGGATGTGTTGGTTGTATGTGTGTGAAACATTGTGTGTTGTATTTGTAAATATGAATGTATGTTATTATATTAGTAGGTTATTATATTGTAGAGGGGAAGCCGTTGAATACAGGCAAGCCTCCTTTGTTCCCAAAGGCCTGTTAATCCCATTAGCTAAGTATCCAGCATAGAACTAACAATGGGAAGCTCACAGCTGGAGAGCAGACAGGCAGGCACCCAGAAACAATGGGATGGCCTGAAGGCTTCTCAGCCTTCATAGCATGGGCACAGGAGAGTAAAAGACATGCTTTCCCCTGGACATTCAAAGCCCAAATTAATTAGTTGGCGTGGCCTAGTGGGCGGACCTGGGAGGGGACTATTGGTTCACGCACAGTTCCCCTTCATGATTGGCCAGACGTCATTTGAGGCTGGCTAACGGTAGCCACTTCCCCCATTCTTGTATGATGTGGTTAAATATGCTGTTCTAAAATAAAACATGGTTCATCATTTTCATCAAGACTTTGTGTGCAGGTGTATTATTGACCCAGGGGCATATGCTGGCAGAGGAGATCGTTTCTGACTCCCTTCCAGGGTTTTCCCAGGCACACTACCAAAAGCTGGGTCTTATGCTCTTGCATCCGCAAGGAAGGTCCATTGGTCTGAGTCACCCAAATCTTAGGTCTAAAACCTTCAGGAGATAAGAGGACTAGGATCCTCTATACTCCATCATCATTGTAGGTTGTGACAATGGTCATTCAAGGAACCTCCCCACTATTTTCATAGTCCATTGGTAGGGCCCAGTGCCCATTCCATTCTTTTCTGACTCTAGTAGAAGGGTAGCTTTTCCCCAGTTCTTCCCCTGGACCTGGCATAAACCCATGGTTATTCTCTGTGTTCATCCCTGGATCCATGGATTATTTCTGGACTGTAGTTATCCACGGAAACCCCATGCTAGGTTCACAATTCATCTCTGGTTCCTCCCAGAACCCTCCCAGGCCCTCCATCTGGTCTGCTATTCCCATCAGAGACTCCACTACTTTTGAGATTTACCTATAATGTATGGTACCATCCTCATCTGTCCTAGTCATAGCAAAAATTAACTGGGCCCGCCCCATTTGTACCTCCATATCGGTATAGTCCTGGTCAGAGTCCATATTATCCTTTCCCAGACCTCTGGTAACCAGCCTTCTACCTCCCTGTCTGCCTGACAGGGTTCCTCCCAACTGGATGGCCAAAACCCCTCCATGGATGCCTCATCCAGCAATTCAAAATACTCCGCCTCCAGCTGCAGCTCTTGCTGAATCAGGGGTTCCAGCAAATTAGACCAGACCTTGAGAGCGTTTAAGAAATAGGTTATTCTGCCCCCTTACAATCCCCATGCCAAATTCAGGATCACCATACACAATCTCCCAGAGCCCATCTGTTAGCCCCAATTGAAAATAGAGATCCTCTCCAAGGGCACCAACAGGCCCTATAGTGGCATGATAGCTGTTTCTCCAAGGCAATCTCTTTTCATACCAGTTCCTCCAGCCAGCCTAACAGATCATTACCCTGCCACAATCACAGGAACACCATCTATTGATTTAGAAGGGCCATTCCTCTGCAGTCCTTTGCCTCTGTCACCTGGCTCTCTTTCTCTGCTAGGGATAAGCATTTCCCCTCAACAGGAGCTGAGAAAGGGCCATTGCTTACCCCTCTCCACTTCTCCTGTACCTCCTGTATGATCTGTATCCGGAGTTCCCTCTGCTGATCCTTGGCTGAATCTGCAGGCATTATCTCTATCCATCTTCAGTACAATCTGGACACTTCCTCCCCCTCTGGTGCAGACATCCCTTTATAAGCTGCCATCTTTATGTGTTGTATACAGAGATCCCACCACTGCCAGCCAATAAAACAACCTGCTTCTTCAAAGGGGCTTGATATGAACCTAGTTCTAACCTACCCCAGCAGAATCGTCTAGTTCTTATTCTCTGTGGCACAAAAGATGGCTTCTGAAGAGGACAAGGCCCAAAGGTACAGGCAGAGAATACTGGATGCAGGTTATTAGTGGCCCCTGAAAAGACCACTCCGCAATTCAGGATACAAAACACAGAAATAGTCTCACACTGTGGATATGTGAAAACTATAACTGAACCTTTTTTGAATTATCAAAACAACATATTTATACGCTCCCATACCACACTGTTGTGTACCTCTGTTTATGTGTTTGATGAAACCCACCCCCAATTGAGATAATACTCATC
This sequence comes from Discoglossus pictus, assembly GCA_027410445.1. Lineage (NCBI taxonomy): Eukaryota > Metazoa > Chordata > Amphibia > Anura > Alytidae > Discoglossus > Discoglossus pictus. Next base: position 193,380,952 of record CM050164.1, on the reverse strand, counting down.
AGATATCTAAACGATAGGCCAGATGTCCATGGTTAGCTAGGCCAGAAAACCTTGATGTAAAGCTCTCTTGTTTTTACAGAACTTTTTAGTTAGTGAAGACCTTGCTTTACACAATTCAGAATGCAAGACCACATGAAAAAATTACATCCCGTAACAATTGCAAAAAGGAAAGTGAGACTTACACAAAAAAAAATACGACCCACAGCACTTAGAAAAATATACAAATACAAGGTCCAAAAAATACGAACTTAATGGCCGAACTGCGCACATACAAAAACATCAACACAACCAAAATTAACAAAAATACAAAAAAAACATCACTCCCAGCATGGGGGACAGCCACGACATCTGGGAGTCAATTTGCCGAGTTTCCACACACGAAAATCATCTAAGCGTCAAAAAAAATGACTGCCCCAAAAAAATAAAACAAGGCTACACGATCAATAAACACGCAAAAACCGTCCAGACACATAAGACTTCTACACATGACCGTACGGGGTATAAAATACACTATTAGGGAGGACGCTAAATGCTCCACCGCCATTTTACAAAACACTAACTTGCAAGTAATAACATTACCAATCCAAAATGCAGAATTACACATAGAAACAAACGCTTTGCACTAGCGCACGCAGACTATTTACACTACATACTTCACACATTGCTGACACTTACACCTCAGGTCAGCAAGAGTGCAAATGAACATTGTGCGCTGCAGGAACATCAAAAAAGGTTGTTAGCTCTTCAGGATATTGCTTGCTGCATATATTAATTACAAATAGGTAAAGTAAATTAAGTTATGATTTTATTAATTAATTAATTATCATAAAAAAATACCTCTAGAGAAAAAAAAAGGACCAGACGACAGGATCGCAATAAACTCCGGAGGCGTTCAGAGCGAGGCTCACGATGAGCGCCAAGGGTGCTCAGAGGAGCAAAAGTACACCAGGGGAGAGACTCGCAATGAGCGCCAAAAGGTGATTAGCACGGACCTTGCAATGAGTGCCGAAGGGTCTCTGCTAACCAAAAATACACTAACCGAGAGGCTCGTAATGAGCTCTGAAGGTACTCAGACGGCCAAATGACTTACTTTGTGTGACAAACAACATTACCTGCCTTTCAGTTGTATTGCCATAATTTTTTCATGGGCAATTCGCTAGTAATACATAATCCCAATGCAACAATGTCATGCTCCCTTGGCCATATTCATAATTACTGGCAATATGAATCCTTGAACAATAAAATCATGATAATACCAAACCTGATATTAGGACGCTTAGACGTTAAATTACATATGTCACATGGGTGGAGATACCGCCTGTGCAACCAGTGCTATGCACCTTTGTTTTTTTTTTGTATTTGTTTTTATTTTATTGTAAGTGTTTTTTTTGCCCCTGCATCCTGCACACTATTATGAACCCTGCAACTGGCATTTCACTGGGCTCCCACAACTAGTGCCCGGACCCCTCACAACAATATTCCCCCACTGTTTCTGAAGTGGACTAGCCTAACTGCGATTTCGATAGCGTGGAAGCGCGCAAGTGAAGGAGCCATTGTGGCACATGCATGCGCCTATTTTCTAAAAGTTTGGAGCTGCGACACAGAGCTTCAGGTGGCTTTGCATGGGCTGGACCTGCACTTTCCATGAGGGGTGAGTCAGGCCAGTAGCGTATCTGGGGCGGAGCGCCCTGGGTGTCGCCTCTTTGGGGGTGGCAAAAATGCCCCCACCTGCCTTCCATCGCCCGTGGCTTTAATTATCCTTCCCCCGGTCCACTGCTCCTGCTCTCTGCTTGTGTCTGCTGGCAGGGGGAGAAGCAAGCAGAGGGAAGAGCCAGCAGACCGGCAGCACAGAGCAGGAGCAGGAGGCAAGATACAGGGGAGAGGCATGAAGGAAGGGGGAGACATGGAGGGGGAGAGGGGAAGACATACTGGGGGAGAGAGAGGCATGGGGAGAGAAGAAGACAGGGAGGGAGAGGTAGAAGAAGACAGGGAGGGAGAAGTATGGGGAAGAGAGGCATGGGGGAGAGATGGAAACATGGAGGGAGTGAGAGGCATGAGGAAGAGAAGCAAAGGGAAAAACGGAGGACACATGGAGGGAGAGAAAGGGGGAGACATGGAGGGAGAGGGGCAAACATGGGGGGAGAGGGAGGCATGGGAGGAGAGGGACGCATGGGGGATAGGGAGGCATTGGTGGAGAGAGGGAGGCATGGGGGAGAGAGGGAGGCATGGGGAGAGGGGGAGACATGGGGGAGAGAGACAATGGGAAAGAGTAAGACACATAGAGCGAGATAGATAGTAAGCGGGAGACATGAAGGGGAAGACATGGGGAGAGGGAGATACATGGGGGAGAGGGAGACATGGGGAGAGAGGGAGAGGCATGGGGAGAGAGGCAAGGGAAAAGAGGGAGATACATGGAGAGAGGGAGAGGTAAAGGGGAGACATGGAATCAGAGGGGGAGACATGGGGGGAGAGGGAGGCATGGGGAAGAGGGGGAGACATGGGGGAGAGGGAGACATGGATTTAAAGGGAGAGGCACAGGGGAGAGAGGCAAGGGGAAAGAAGGAGACACATGGAGGGAGAGAGAGCTAAGGGGGAGACATGGAGGGAGAGGGGAGACATTGGGGTAGAAGGGGAGACATGAGGGAGAGTGAGAGAAGCAAGGGGAAAGAGGGAGACACATGGAGAGTGAGGGAGAGGTTAGGGGAGACATGTAGGGAGTGTAGGAGACATGGGGAGAGGGATGCATGAGGAGAGGGGGAGACATGGAGGCAGGGGTCAACATGGGGAGAGAGGGAGAGGAATGGAATAGAGAGGCAAGGGGATAGAGGGAGACACATGCAGGAGAGAGAGGCAAGGGGGAAACATGGAGGGAGAGGCTTGAGGCGAGAGGGGGATTCATAGGGCAAAAGCTAGTGAGAGAGAGGTGCAAGGGAGAAGAGCTAGATGAAGAGAGAGGGAGAGAAAAAGGGGGAGTGATAGAAAGAGAGTGAGAGAAAGAGAGAGGATAACATGAGAGGGGGAAGAGAGAGGGAGAGGAAGAGAGAGTGGTTAGGAGAGAGAGGGGCAGGGAGAGAGAGAGGGGCAATGAGAGAAAGGGGGAGGAGGAGAGAGAGTTGGGGATAGGGATAGAAAGAGAAAACAGAGAGACAGTGAGGGAGAGAGAGGGGAGGGAGAGAGAGATGGAGAGAAAGAGAGGGTGAGAATGAGAGAGAGAGAGGGAGAGAAAGAGAGGGGAAAGGGGGAGGAAGAGAGAGAAAGAGAAGGAGATGGAGAAAAGGGAGAGAGAAGGGGGGAATGTGAGAGAGAGGCGATATAGATATATATATATTTTTTTGTTGTTGTTATATATATATATATATATATATATATATATATATATATATATATGTATACACATAATATTTTATTTATATATATATATGTTTGCACTGTGGTGGTGGCAAACTCAGGGACAGCCCCAGACGGCAAAAGCTCTAGCTACTCCACTTAGTCAGGCCCTTGCATTGTCTCTCTCATATAGACTTCAGTCCATTTACCTGGCACTTTATTAAATACCTTGTCCTGGATCTCTCTCCTCTTGCTCTGAGGATCTATTTTCTATTTTGCACTGGCAGTCTCCTTTCTCTATTCTCCTTTGCCCTAAGTGTCTCTCTCCTTCCAACCCTAGCACACACTCTCTTGCATTGCACTGGCTGACTTGTAGACAGTGAGACACCATCATCATTCATGTTATCAGTGTAATCTAAGCTTTATATTTTTATTTCAATGAAAATAAAAACCATGGGATAAAAATGTTAGTGTGTCATAGTGTATAATAAAATGAAGGCTCTTACCCAATTATCTTTCTAATTTTACAATATAATGTCTCTCAAAAAACATTTGCACCGTGGGAGGTGGGCAGTTCAAAATATATATTTGTTTTTTTGGGGGGGCAAAATGTTTTTATGCACCGGGGTCCTCCATTCCCAAGCTGCACCACTGGTAATTCTTATTTTTTAAATCATACTACAGGTATTAACCAATTAATGACAACAGGGCAATACTAGTCCATGGGCTCCTAATAAATTTGACACAGTTACAGATTGTGAAAATCACTTAGGAGTCTGGACTGTCTGTTCTCTGGCCGGGAGATTAATTGCGGGGCCATTTCTATAATCACTGCTGAGCTGGGGACAGTTACACGTGTGCCCAGTAGTGACATCTTGTAGCCAGGGCAGGGTACTATCTTTCCTTTGTGGGGGTTGCAAATTGGTTCCCACCACTGTGAAGTAGCTCCCCTAGACCCACTCTGTGGAGAACAAGCCAAGCCCCCATATCCATCTGCCCTTGATTGTCTCTAATCACCCAAGTTTTCCCATATCCCCCAGCTGACGTTCTCTTACTGGATGATCCTGATCGGGAGGGGATTTTTAATTGGTCCTCCCAGCCACATGAAAAATGTGATATAGAGATTGCTGTAAGAAATAAAGGTTGTAACTTGGAACGCATAGAGGATGGTGTGCTTCATTTAACGGGAAGGCTTTTATTATTTTCCTGAGTTAAAGCACATGTACATGTTCATGACCGGTTAGCTGGATACTGAGCAGCCCATTCCTTCAACGAAGATTGGGGAATTCCTGTGGCTAAAGGCAGGGATTGTCTGTAGCTAAATAGACCCTCTTTTTGGGATCTTCACACAGATCAAATAAATTGATCAAGGCCACAACTACAGGACTGTAGCTGTAAACGCTTTACACGGCCTCAAGGTGTTAGTTGGCTGGAATAAATGTAGTCCGCAGTTACAATCCAATCCCATAATTACAGAGTGCGACACAGGCCTCAGAGCCAATAGAAAGCAGGCTAGGGGAAAATGATTGCAGGTCCCGGAGTTGTTGGTTTGAGCAGATAGAGAGAGAGTAGGCAATTGTTCAAAGCAGGTTCTTATGGTTTTATTCTTTTATATTATTCTAATAACGATTTTACACTTAAACTTTGATTACGTATCTTTGCTGATTAAACATAATACAAATACACATAGAGTAAATAACACACATATATACACATATAGCTAGGTCACTACACACACACCCTTTATCCCCCATCCAGTTAATAATTACACATAAAAAAACTCAAGACAGGGGATATAAACATATCATTTGAATAATAGTCATTTACCCTACTTGGGGCCATATTAAATCCCAGCCTCATAAGTGCAATGTAAAGCTCGCAATGGCTGCGAGCTCGAAGAGTTGCAGATTTACGGGGCTATTAAATTAGAACAGGCTGCGAGTTACGGGTTTGAGAGGCAAACCTGTAAACCATACTTTACTCGTCTGATTTGCCGACGTGAACGGGATCAATAAGTCTAACTCGTAGTTACGACTTGGGATGGAACCAATTGCAAAAGAGATCAGAATTACTTCACTGAAAAATGTTGGTGGGATTAGCAATTACGAGTTATGATTGGAACACATTCCAGGGATATGATGCAATATTCATAAACCCGTAAATATGATATTCTATCACATGTGAGTTACAGTATATGTATTAACCCATTGATTGCCTGTACCGATATAACACAAAAATTGTACATGAAATAAAGTATTTTTCTGGGCCGATTTGCGAGGTTGAGAATGTTGTGCTATTAATTCTAAGACCTAACATCACTTTAACTTTTAATAAAAGTACAGTAGTGTGGTGATATGTGTGATATTTCCTCTCTAGCACTCGTTGGCATCTTGGTTCCATTTGCAAGTGATTTTCATGCAATTTAATAGCTCAATTGGAATGTAGCGGTTACTGCTTGAAAGAACAAAGGATTTGCGGCCGCGAAGTTCCACGTTCCGTAGGCTTTTTTTGGCCCTGCTGCGTCTTAACCCACAAGTCCTCTGTGGGCTGCGTTACAGTGCTAATTTAACATGTTAAAACATAGCCCCAATTTAATATGGCCCTTGGTTGGGGTAGGCATTATTTACTTGAAAACTGTATGATTAACGTTGGAGAGTGTATTGTACCCTGTGCTGGTTGATATTCTGGTTCCAGAGTTAAATCCTGAGAATAGATTATTATTGCACCTGGTAAGAGTAATGAGCAATCATTTGTAAGATACATACATTAATACACTTTGAAACTATGTGAACTTAATTTTGCAGTTGCCTATAACATTTAGAGTATTGTAATAAAAAAGAGTATGAAATGGACCCTAAAATATATACAGTATATGATTGCATATACATCTCGCTCATCACATCTACATTGGAGAAAAAAAATAGTGGACAAATTACACTGCCACATGATATATATATAGTACCAGGGGAACATTTTATTATTTGTTGTTCAGTCCTTCAGCCAGGTCTGACTCTTTGGGACCCTATGGACTGCAGCACATTTAGTTAGGTCACTGCCTGTGCTGTTCCACAAGATACTGGAGTGGATACTGGATACATGCCAAAGATACTGGAGTGGGTTACCAGTTCCTTCTCTAGTGGACTGTTATTTGTCTGACCTCTCAGCTATCACCTGCCCACCTACACTGGCCCTACATGGTATAGCTCACAGCCTCATTCAGGTACAAATGCCCCTTCACCACCACAAGGCAGTAAGGTAAAAGGGGAACTGGGGAAAACACACCACACTAATCTACTCTAACCCATCAGGAAGGGCCGAAAAAACACATGGAGGCCGTGCAAAGGCATGTGAATTAACAGCAAACTCACCTCCATCTGCGATATGCCCATCCTGGAAAATCCCACGCCATTGCTGGTGGCCATGTGCCAAGAAGTATACTCATTATCATTGGTTGACCTCCCATTCAATGTTTTGCTATCAATCAATTCACAATATCACCTGTCATATTCATTCAGAACTTCAGGGGAATGTTGATACTCCACACTATCACAAATGGGACCTGTTGTGTATTAACCCTTTAATTTCCTATATGATATCTTATGATCATATTATTGTTATTATTATTATTATTAATATTATTATATGTATTAAATTATTGCATAGTAACTAGGGCTCATTAGTTTACAAATATGGGAATGTGACACAAATGGGATGTATGTGAATGTCCCATAACCACAACCATGGAAAACACATTGACACAGTGAGAACGGTATAATAAAGCTTTACACAGAGCACAATCAGAAATGGACAAGACTGTGCATTAATGCCATGGGTGTGGTGTGGGTGGATACCGGAAGGGCAAGAGGCTGTGGGCAATCAAAGGACACTTAAAGGGTTAACTGTTAGACAACATCATACGGATAAAGCATAGCATCTACTAGGATCAAATGTGGTCAGGACACCACAGTAACCATAATCGGATGTGTCATAGGAACATCATATACCACTCCATTTCATAGAAAGAACCATTAATGCGCATACAGCAACCATATGGTCTCCATCTGCTACATTAAACAGATGCTAGAAATCATGGATTATGTGATACAAATCAATTCCACACACAGTGTGTTTTCACACATGCTGATTCCCAAGTAAATTGTAGGAATCTGAAAAACATAAAGAGGAGTTGTTAGAACAATTATAAGCTGTTATTAAAGTACATTGTTTTTGCTCTGGACTTGTACTATCCCGAACAGTTCGCCGGAGAACTATTCGCAACGTTTTTCGCATGTTCGCGTTCGCAACGAACGGCGAACACATGAGCTTTTCGGTCCGCCCCCTATTCTTTATCATTGAGGAAACTTTGACCCTGCACCTTACAGTCAGCAGACACATTCCAGACAATCAGCAGCATACACTCCCTTTCAGAGCCTTCCATCTGAATGAAAGCCCCCATTTTAGAATCATTCTGAAGCTACATTTGTTGAGAGAAGACATATATTCTAGCTGCTGCTGATTTAATAGGGAAATAGATAGCCAGGCTGTGTATTTAGCTTTCAATACACACCTGAAGGACTCATTTGATATCTGCTGCAAGGACAGCAACCCAAAAAGCCCTTTTTAGGGCTGGAAGATCATTTATTTTATTTTATTATTTTTTTCTCCTGATTTAATAGGGAAATAGATAGCCAGGCTGTGTATTTAGCTTTCACTACACACCTGAAGGACTCATTTGATATCTGCTGCAAGGACAGCAACCTAAAAAGCCCTTTTTAGAGCTAGAAAATCATTTATTTTATTTTATTATTTTTTTCTACTGATTTAATAGGGAAATAGACAGACAGGCTGTGTATTTAGCTTTCACTACACACCTGAAGGACTCATTTGATATCTGCTGCAAGGAGAGCAACCCCAAAAACCCTTTTTAGGGCTAGAACATCATTTATTTTATTTTATTATTTTTTTCTGTGTAATCTAATTGCATATGTCTGCCTGCTAGTGTGTGTGTGAGGCCTATTGCATCTATTCTGCCAACTTTTGCCAGTGCACAGTGACACTCATATGTAGTGCAACTGTAGTGTACAGTGACATAAAACAACCCTTTTTTGACTGTAATCGATTGAATATCAGTTGCCTGCCTAAAGTCGTGTGTGCGAAGCCTGTTGGATCTACTCTGCTAACTTTGGCCAGTGCACAGTGACACTCATATCTAGTGCAACCATAGTGTACAGTGACATAAAACAACCCTTTTTTTACTGTAATCGATTGAATATCAGTTGCCTGCTTTCAGGTGTGTGTGTGAGGCCTATTGCATCTACTTTGCCAACTTTTGCCAGTGCAAAGTGACACTGATATCTAGTGCAACTGTAGTGTACAGTGAAATAAAGAACCCTTTTTGACTGTAATCGATTGAATATCAGTTGCCTGCCTTCAGGCGTGTGTGTGAGGCCTATTGCATCTACTTTGCCAACTTTTGCCAGTGCACAGTGACACTCATATCTAGTGCAACTGTAGTGTACAGTGAAATAAAAGAACCCTTTTTTGACTGTAATCGATTGAATATCAGTTGCCTGCCTACAGGCGTGTGTGTGAAGCCTATTGCATCTACTCTGCCAACGTTTGCCAGTGCACAGTGACACTCATATCTAGTGCAACCGTAGTGTACAGTGAAAAAAAATAATCCTTTTTTTACTGTAATCGATTGAATATCAGTTGCCTGCCTACAGGCATTTGTGTGAGGCCTATTGCATCTACTCTGCCAACTTTGGCCAGTGCACAGTGACACTCATATCTAGTGCAACCGTAGTGTACAGTGAAATAAAATAACCCTTTTTTGAATGTAATCGATTAAATATCAGTTGCCAGCCTACAGGCGTGTGTGTGAAGCCTATTGCATCTACTCTGCCAACTTTTGCCAGTGCACAGTGACACTCATATCTAGTGCAACCACAGTGTACTGTGAAATAAAGAACCCTTTTTGACTGTAATCGATTGAATATCAGTTGCCTGCCTACAGGCATTTGTGTGACGCCTATTGCATCTACTCTGCCAACTTTTGCCAGTGCACAGTGACACTCATATCTAGTGCAACCGTAGTGTACAGTGAAATAAAAGAACCCTTTTTTGACTGTAATCGATTGAATATCAGTTGCCTGCCTACAGGCGTGTGTGTGAGGCCTATTGCATCTACTCTGCCAACTTTTGCCAGTGCACAGTGACACTCATATCTAGTGCAACCGTAGTGTACAGTGATATAAAAGAACCCTTTTTTGACTGTAATCGATTGAATATCAGTTGCCGGCCTACAGGCGTGTGTGTGAAGCCTATTACATCTACTCTGCCAACTTTTGCCAGTGCACAGTGACACTCATATCTAGTGCAACCGCAGTGTACAGTGAAATAAAGAACCCTTTTTGACTGTAATCGATTGAATATCAGTTGCCTGCCTTCAGGCGTGTGTGTGAGGCCTATTGCATCTACTCTGCCAACTTTTGCCAGTGCACAGTGACACTCATATCTAGTGCAACCGTAGTGTGCAGTGACATAAAACAACCCTTTTTTGACTGTAATCGATTGAATATCAGTTGCCTACCTACAGGCGTGTGTGAAGCCTATTGCATCTACTCTGCCAACTTTTGCCAGTGCACAGTGACACTCATATCTAGTGCAACCGTAGTATGCAGTGAAATAAAATAACCCTTTTTTGACTGTAATCGGTTGAATATCAGTTGCCTGCCTACAGGCGTGCGTGTGAGGCCTATTGCATTTACTCTGCCAACTTTTGCCAGTGCACAGTGACACTCATATCTAGTGCAACCATTGTGTGCAGTGACATAAAACAACCCTTTTTTGACTGTAATCGATTGAATATCAGTTGCCTGCCTACAGGCGTGTGTGTGAGGCCTATTACATCTACTCTGCCAACTTTTGCCAGTGCACAGTGACACTCATATCTAGTGCAACCGTAGTGTGAAGTGAAATAAAAGAACCCTTTTTTGACTGCAATCGATTGAATATCAGTTGCCTGCCTACAGGCGTGTGTGAGGCCTATTGCATCTACTCTGCCAACTTTTGCCAGTGCACAGTGACACTCACATCTAGTGCAACCGTAGTGTACAGTGACATAAAACAACCCTTTTTTGACTGTAATCGATTGGATATCAGTTGCCTGCCTACAGGAGTGTGTGTAAAGCCTATTGCATCTACTCTGCCAACTTTTGCCAGTGCACAGTGACACTCATATCTAGTGCAACCATAGTGTGCAGTGACATAAAACAACCCTTTTTTGACTGTAATCGATTGAATATTAGTTGCCTGCCTACAGTCGTGTGTGTGAAGCCTATTGCATCTACTCTGCCAGCTTTTGTCAGTAGCACAGTGACACTCATATCTAGTGCAACCGTAGTGTGCAGTGACATAAAACAACCCTTTTTTGACTGTAATCGATTGAATATCAGTTGCCTGCCTACAGGCGTGTGTGTGAGGCCTATTGCATCTACTCTGCCAACTTTTGCCAGTGCACAGTGACACTCATATCTAGTGCAACCGTAGTGTGCAGTGAAATAAAAGAACCCTTTTTTGACTGTAATCGATTGAATAACAGTTGCCTGCCTACAGGCGTGTGTGTGAGGCCTATTGCATCTACTCTGCCAACTTTTGCCAGTGCACAGTGACACTCATATCTAGTGCAACCGTAGTGTACAGTGAAATAAAAGAACCCTTTTTTGACTGTAATCGATTGAATATCAGTTGCCTGCCTACAGGCGTGTGTGTAAATCCTATTGCATCTACTCTGCCAACTTTTGCCAGTGCACAGTGACACTCATATCTAGTTCAACCGGAGTGTACAGTGAAATAAAACAACCCTTTTTTGACTGTAATAGATTGAATATCAGTTGCCTGCCTACAGGCGTGTGTGTGAGGCCTATTGCATCTACTCTGCCAACTTTTGCCAGTGCACAGTGACACTCATATCTAGTGCAACCGCAGTGCACAGTGAAATAAAACAACCCTTTTTTGACTGTAATCGATTGAATATCAGTTGCCGGCCTACAGGCGTGTGTGTGAAGCCTATTGCATCTATTCTGCCAAGTTTTGCCAGTGCACAGTGACACTCATATCTAGTGCAACCGCAGTGTACAGTGAAATAAAGAACCCTTTTTGACTGTAATTGATTGAATATCAGTTGCCTGCCTTCAGGCGTGTGTGTGAGGCCTATTGCATCTACTCTGCCAACTTTTGCCAGTGCACAGTGAAACTCATATCTAGTGCAACCGTAGTGTGCAGTGACATAAAACAACCCTTTTTTGACTGTAATCGATTGAATATCAGTTGCCTGCCTACAGGCGTGTGTGTGAGGCCTATTGCATCTACTCTGCCAACTTTTGCCAGTGCACAGTGACACTCATATCTAGTGCAACCGCAGTGTACAGTGAAATAAAGAACCCTTTTTGACTGTAATCGATTGAATATCAGTTGCCTGCCTACAGGCGTGCGTGTGAGGCCTATTGCATCTACTCTGCCAACTTTTGCCAGTAGTACAGTGACACTCATATCTAGTGCAACCATAGTGTGCAGTGACATAAAACAACCCTTTTTTGACTGTAATCGATTGAATATCAGTTGCCTGCCTACAGGCGTGTGTGTGAGGCCTATTGCATCTACTCTGCCAACTTTTGCCAGTGCACAGTGACACTCATATATAGTGCAACCGCAGTGTACAGTGAAATAAAGAACCCTTTTTGACTGTAATCGATTGAATATCAGTTGCCTGCCTTTAGGCGTGTGTGTGAGGCCTATTGCATCTACTCTGCCAACTTTTGCCAGTGCACAGTGACACTCATATCTAGTGCAACCGCAGTGCACAGTGAAATAAAAGAACCCTTTTTTGACTGTAATCGATTGAATATCAGTTGCCGGCCTACAGGAGTGTGTGTAAAGCCTATTGCATCTACTCTGCCAACTTTTGCCAGTGCACAGTGACAGTCATATCTAGTGCAACCATAGTGTGCAGTGACATAAAACAACCCTTTTTTGACTGTAATCGATTGAATATTAGTTGCCTGCCTACAGTCGTGTGTGTGAAGCCTATTGCATCTACTCTGCCAGCTTTTGTCAGTAGCACAGTGACACTCATATCTAGTGCAACCGTAGTGTGCAGTGACATAAAACAACCCTTTTTTGACTGTAATCGATTGAATATCAGTTGCCTGCCTACAGGCGTGTGTGTGAGGCCTATTGCATCTACTCTGCTAACTTTTGCCAGTGCACAGTGACACTCATATCTAGTGCAACCGTAGTGTGCAGTGAAATAAAAGAACCCTTTTTTGACTGTAATCGATTGAATAACAGTTGCCTGCCTACAGGCGTGTGTGTGAGGCCTATTGCATCTACTCTGCCAACTTTTGCCAGTGCACAGTGACACTCATATCTAGTGCAACCGTAGTGTACAGTGAAATAAAAGAACCCTTTTTTGACTGTAATCGATTGAATATCAGTTGCCTGCCTACAGGCGTGTGTGTAAATCCTATTGCATCTACTCTGCCAAATTTTGCCAGTGCACAGTGACACTCATATCTAGTTCAACCGGAGTGTACAGTGAAATAAAACAACCCTTTTTTGACTGTAATAGATTGAATATCAGTTGCCTGCCTACAGGCGTGTGTGTGAGGCCTATTGCATCTACTCTGCCAACTTTTGCCAGTGCACAGTGACACTCATATCTAGTGCAACCGCAGTGCACAGTGAAATAAAACAACCCATTTTTGACTGTAATCGATTGAATATCAGTTGCCGGCCTACAGGCGTGTGTGTGAAGCCTATTGCATCTATTCTGCCAAGTTTTGCCACTGCACAGTGACACTCATATCTAGTGCAACCGCAGTGTACAGTGAAATAAAGAACCCTTTTTGACTGTAATTGATTGAATATCAGTTGCCTGCCTTCAGGCGTGTGTGTGAGGCCTATTGCATCTACTCTGCCAACTTTTGCCAGTGCACAGTGAAACTCATATCTAGTGCAACCGTAGTGTGCAGTGACATAAAACAACCCTTTTTTGACTGTAATCGATTGAATATCAGTTGCCTGCCTACAGGCGTGTGTGTGAGGCCTATTGCATCTACTCTGCCAACTTTTGCCAGTGCACAGTGACACTCATATATAGTGCAACCGCAGTGTACAGTAAAATAAAGAACCCTTTTTGACTGTAATCGATTGAATATCAGTTGCCTGCCTTTAGGCGTGTGTGTGAGGCCTATTGCATCTACTCTGCCAACTTTTGCCAGTGCACAGTGACACTCATATCTAGTGCAACCGCAGTGCACAGTGAAATAAAAGAACCCTTTTTTGACTGTAATCGATTGAATATCAGTTGCCGGCCTACAGGCGTGTGTGTGAAGCCTATTGCATCTATTCTGCCAACTTTTGCCAGTGCACAGTGACACTCATATCTAGTGCAACCGCAGTGTACAGTGAAATAAAGAACCCTTTTTGACTGTAATTGATTGAATATCAGTTGCCTGCCTTCAGGCGTGTGTGTGAGGCCTATTGCATCTACTCTGCCAACTTTTGCCAGTGCACAGTGACACTCATATCTAGTGCAACCGTAGTGTGCAGTGACATAAAACAACCCTTTTTTGACTGTAATCGATTGAATATCAGTTGCCTACCTACAGGCGTGTGTGAAGCCTATTGCATCTACTCTGCCAACTTTTGCCAGTGCACAGTGACACTCATATCTAGTGCAACCGTAGTGTGCAGTGAAATAAAATAACCCTTTTTTGACTGTAATCGATTGAATATCAGTTGCCTGCCTACAGGCGTGCGTGTGAGGCCTATTGCATCTACTCTGCCAACTTTTGCCAGTGCACAGTGACACTCATATCTAGTGCAACCATAGTGTGCAGTGACATAAAACAACCCTTTTTTGACTGTAATCGATTGAATATCAGTTGCCTGCCTACAGGCGTGTGTGTGAGGCCTATTGCATCTACTCTGCCAACTTTTGCCAGTGCACAGTGACACTCATATCTAGTGCAACCGTAGTGTGCAGTGAAATAAAAGAACCCTTTTTTGACTGTAATCGATTGAATATCAGTTGCCTGCCTACAGGCGTGTGTGAGGCCTATTGCATCTACTCTGCCAACTTTTGCCAGTGCACAGTGACACTCACATCTAGTGCAACCGTAGTGTACAGTGACATAAAACAACCCTTTCTAGACTGTAATCGATTGGATATCAGTTGCCTGCCTACAGGAGTGTGTGTAAAGCCTATTGCATCTACTCTGCCAACTTTTGCCAGTGCACAGTGACACTCATATCTAGTGCAACCATAGTGTGCAGTGACATAAAACAACCCTTTTTTGACTGTAATCGATTGAATATTAGTTGCCTGCCTACAGTCGTGTGTGTGAAGCCTATTGCATCTACTCTGCCAGCTTTTGTCAGTAGCACAGTGACACTCATATCTAGTGCAACCGTAGTGTGCAGTGACATAAAACAACCCTTTTTTGACTGTAATCGATTGAATATTAGTTGCCTGCCTACAGTCGTGTGTGTGAAGCCTATTGAATCTACTCTGCCAACTTTTGCCAGTGCACAGTGAGACTCATATCTAGTGCAACTGTAGTGTGCAGTGACATGAAACAACCCTTTTTTGACTGTAATCGATTGAATATCAGTTGCCTGCCTACAGGCGTGTGTGTGAGGCCTATTGCATCTACTCTGCCAAGTTTTGGCAGTGCACAGTGACACTTACATCTAGTGCAACTGTAGTGTAAAGTGACATAAAACAACCCTTTTTTGACTGTAATCGATTGAATATCAGTTGCCTGCCTACAGGTGTGTGTGTAAAGCGTATTGCATCTACTCTGCCAACTTTTGCCAGTGCACAGTGACACTCACATCTAGTGCAACCGTAGTGTACAGTGACATAAAACAACCCTTTTTTGACTGTAATCGATTGAATATTAGTTGCCTGCCTACAGTCGTGTGTGTGAAGCCTATTGAATCTACTCTGCCAACTTTTGCCAGTGCACAGTGAGACTCATATCTAGTGCAACTGTAGTGTGCAGTGACATGAAACAACCCTTTTTTGACTGTAATCGATTGAATATCAGTTGCCTGCCTACAGGCGTGTGTGTGAGGCCTATTGCATCTACTCTGCCAAGTTTTGGCAGTGCACAGTGACACTTACATCTAGTGCAACCGTAGTGTAAAGTGACATAAAACAACCCTTTTTTGACTGTAATCGATTGAATATCAGTTGCCTGCCTACAGGAATGTTTGTAAAGCCTATTGCATCTACTCTGCCAACTTTTGCCAGTGCACAGTGACACGCATATCTAGTGCAACCATAGTGTGCAGTGACATAAAACAACCCTTTTTTGACTGTAATCGATTGAATATTAGTTGCCTGCCTACAGTCGTGTGTGTGAAGCCTATTGAATCTACTCTGCCAACTTTTGCCAGTGCACAGTGAGACTCATATCTAGTGCAACTGTAGTGTGCAGTGACATGAAACAACCCTTTTTTGACTGTAATCGATTGAATATCAGTTGCCTGCCTACAGGTGTGTGTGTAAAGCCTATTGCATCTACTCTGCCAACTTTTGCCAGTGCACAGTGACACTCATATCTAGTGCAACCGTAGTGTGCAGTGAAATAAAATAACCCTTTTTTGACTGTAATCGATTGAATATCAGTTGCCTGCCTACAGGTGTGTGTGTAAAGCCTATTGCATCTAATCTGCCAACTTTTGCCAGTGCACAGTGACACTCATATCTAGTGCAACCGTAGTGTGCAGTGAAATAAAATAACCCTTTTTTGACTGTAATCGATTGAATATCAGTTGCCTGTCTACCGGTGTGTGTGTAAAGCCTATTGCATCTACTCTGCCAACTTTTGCCAGTGCACAGTGACACTCATATCTAGTGCAACCGTAGTGTGCAGTGACATGAAACAACCTTTTTTGACTGTAATCGATTGAATATCAGTTGCCTGCCTACATGTGTGTGTGTAAAGCCTATTGCATCTACTCTGCCAACTTTTGCCAGTGCACAGTGACACTCATATCTAGTGCAACCGTAGTGTGCAGTGAAATAAAATAACCCTTTTTTGACTGTAATCGATTGAATATCAGTTGCCTGCCTACAGGTGTGTGTGTAAAGCCTATTGCATCTAATCTGCCAACTTTTGCCAGTGCACAGTGACACTCATATCTAGTGCAACCGTAGTGTGCAGTGAAATAAAATAACCCTTTTTTGACTGTAATCGATTGAATATCAGTTGCCTGCCTACCGGTGTGTGTGTAAAGCATATTGCATCTACTCTGCCAACTTTTGCCAGTGCACAGTGACACTCACATCTAGTGCAACCATAGTGTACAGTGACATAAAACAACCCTTTTTTGACTGTAATCGATTGGATATCATTTGCCTGACTACAAGAGTGTTTGTAAAGCCTATTGCATCTACTCTGCCAACTTTTGCCAGTGCACAGTGACACTCATATCTAGTGCAACCATAGTGTGCAGTGACATAAAACAACCCTTTTTTTGACTGTAATCGATTGAATATTAGTTGCCTGCCTACAGTCGTGTGTGTGAAGCCTATTGAATCTACTCTGCCAACTTTTGCCAGTGCACAGTGACACTCATATCTAGTGCAACCATAGTGTGCAGTGACATAAAACAACCCTTTTTTGACTGTAATCGATTGAATATTAGTTGCCTGCCTACAGTCGTGTGTGTGAAGCCTATTGCATCTACTCTGCCAGCTTTTGTCAGTAGCACAGTGACACTCATTTCTAGTGCAACCGTAGTGTGCAGTGACATAAAACAACCCTTTTTTGACTGTAATCGATTGAATATCAGTTGCCTGCCTACAGGCGTGTGTGTGAGGCCTATTGCATCTACTCTTCCAACTTTTGCCAGTGCACAGTGACACTCATATCTAGTGCAACCGTAGTGTGCAGTGAAATAATAAAACCCTTTTTTGACTGTAATCGATTGAATAACAGTTGCCTGCCTACAGGCGTGTGTGTGAGGCCTATTGCATCTACTCTGCCAACTTTTGCCAGTGCACAGTGACACTCATATCTAGTGCAACCGTAGTGTACAGTGAAATAAAAGAACCCTTTTTTGACTGTAATTGATTGAATATCAGTTGCCTGCCTACAGGCATTTGTGTGAGGCCTTTTGCATCTACTCTCCCAACTTTTGTCAGTGCACAGTGACACTCATATCTAGTGCAACCGTAGTGTACAGTGAAATAAAAGAACCCTTTTTTTACTGTAATCGATTGAATATCAGTTGCCGGCCTACAGGCGTGTGTGTGAAGCCTATTGCATCTACTCTGCCAACTTTTGCCAGTGCACAGTGACACTCATATCTAGTGCAACCGCAGTGTACAGTGAAATAAAGAACCCTTTTTGACTGTAATCGATTGAATATTAGTTGCCTGCCTACAGTCGTGTGTGTGAAGCCTATTGCATCTACTCTGCCAGCTTTTGTCAGTAGCACAGTGACACTCATTTCTAGTGCAACCGTAGTGTGCAGTGACATAAAACAACCCTTTTTTGACTGTAATCGATTGAATATCAGTTGCCTGCCTACAGGCGTGTGTGTGAGGCCTATTGCATCTACTCTTCCAACTTTTGCCAGTGCACAGTGACACTCATATCTAGTGCAACCGTAGTGTGCAGTGAAATAATAAAACCCTTTTTTGACTGTAATCGATTGAATAACAGTTGCCTGCCTACAGGCGTGTGTGTGAGGCCTATTGCATCTACTCTGACAACTTTTGCCAGTGCACAGTGACACTCATATCTAGTGCAACCGTAGTGTACAGTGAAATAAAATAACCCTTTTTTGACTGTAATTGATTGAATATCAGTTGCCTGCCTTCAGGCGTGTGTGTGAGGCCTATTGCATCTACTCTGCCAACTTTTGCCAGTGCACAGTGACACTCATATCTAGTGCAACCGTAGTGTGCAGTGACATAAAACAACCCTTTTTTGACTGTAATCGATTGAATATCAGTTGCCTACCTACAGGCGTGTGTGAAGCCTATTGCATCTACTCTGCCAACTTTTGCCAGTGCACAGTGACACTCATATCTAGTGCAACCGTAGTGTGCAGTGAAATAAAATAACCCTTTTTTGACTGTAATCGATTGAATATCAGTTGCCTGCCTACAGGCGTGTGTGTGAGGCCTATTGCATCTACTCTGCCAACTTTTGCCAGTGCACAGTGACACTCATATCTAGTGCAACCGTAGTGTGCAGTGAAATAATAAAACCCTTTTTTGACTGTAATCGATTGAATAACAGTTGCCTGCCTACAGGCGTGTGTGTGAGGCCTATTGCATCTACTCTGCCAACTTTTGCCAGTGCACAGTGACACTCATATCTAGTGCAACCGTAGTGTACAGTGAAATAAAAGAACCCTTTTTTGACTGTAATTGATTGAATATCAGTTGCCTGCCTACAGGCATTTGTGTGAGGCCTATTGCATCTACTCTGCCAACTTTTGCCAGTGCACAGTGACACTCATATCTAGTGCAACCGTAGTGTACAGTGAAATAAAAGAACCCTTTTTTGACTGTAATCGATTGAATATCAGTTGCCGGCCTACAGGCGTGTGTGTGAAGCCTATTGCATCTACTCTGCCAACTTTTGCCAGTGCACAGTGACACTCATATCTAGTGCAACCGCAGTGTACAGTGAAATAAAGAACCCTTTTTGACTGTAATCGATTGAATATTAGTTGCCTGCCTACAGTCGTGTGTGTGAAGCCTATTGCATCTACTCTGCCAGCTTTTGTCAGTAGCACAGTGACACTCATTTCTAGTGCAACCGTAGTGTGCAGTGACATAAAACAACCCTTTTTTGACTGTAATCGATTGAATATCAGTTGCCTGCCTACAGGCGTGTGTGTGAGGCCTATTGCATCTACTCTTCCAACTTTTGCCAGTGCACAGTGACACTCATATCTAGTGCAACCGTAGTGTGCAGTGAAATAATAAAACCCTTTTTTGACTGTAATCGATTGAATAACAGTTGCCTGCCTACAGGCGTGTGTGTGAGGCCTATTGCATCTACTCTGCCAACTTTTGCCAGTGCACAGTGACACTCATATCTAGTGCAACCGTAGTGTACAGTGAAATAAAAGAACCCTTTTTTGACTGTAATTGATTGAATATCAGTTGCCTGCCTTCAGGCGTGTGTGTGAGGCCTATTGCATCTACTCTGCCAACTTTTGCCAGTGCACAGTGACACTCATATCTAGTGCAACCGTAGTGTGCAGTGACATAAAACAACCCTTTTTTGACTGTAATCGATTGAATATCAGTTGCCTACCTACAGGCGTGTGTGAAGCCTATTGCATCTACTCTGCCAACTTTTGCCAGTGCACAGTAACACTCATATCTAGTGCAACCGTATTGTGCAGTGAAATAAAATAACCCTTTTTTGACTGTAATCGATTGAATATCAGTTGCCTGCCTACAGGCGTGTGTGTGAGGCCTATTGCATCTACTCTGCCAACTTTTGCCAGTGCACAGTGACACTCATATCTAGTGCAACCGTAGTGTGCAGTGAAATAATAAAACCCTTTTTTGACTGTAATCGATTGAATAACAGTTGCCTGCCTACAGGCGTGTGTGTGAGGCCTATTGCATATACTCTGCCAACTTTTGCCAGTGCACAGTGACACTCATATCTAGTGCAACCGTAGTGTACAGTGAAATAAAAGAACCCTTTTTTGACTGTAATTGATTGAATATCAGTTGCCTGCCTACATGCATTTGTGTGAGGCCTATTGCATCTACTCTGCCAACTTTTGCCAGTGCACAGTGACACTCATATCTAGTGCAACCGTAGTGTACAGTGAAATAAAAGAACCCTTTTTTGACTGTAATCGATTGAATATCAGTTGCCGGCCTACAGGCGTGTGTGTGAAGCCTATTGCATCTACTCTGCCAACTTTTGCCAGTGCACAGTGACACTCATATCTAGTGCAACCGCAGTGTACAGTGAAATAAAGAACCCTTTTTGACTGTAATCAATTGAATATCAGTTGCCTGCCTTCAGGCGTGTGTGTGAGGCCTATTGCATCTACTCAGCCAACTTTTGCCAGTGCACAGTGACACTCATATCTAGTGCAACCGTAGTGTGCAGTGACATAAAACAACCCTTTTTTGACTGTAATCGATTGAATATCAGTTGCCTACCTACAGGCGTGTGTGAAGCCTATTGCATCTACTCTGCCAACTTTTGCCAGTGCACAGTGACACTCATATCTAGTGCAACCGTAGTGTGCAGTGAAATAAAATAACCCTTTTTTGACTGTAATCGATTGAATATCAGTTGCCTGCCTACAGGCGTGCGTGTGAGGCCTATTGCATCTACTCTGCCAACTTTTGCCAGTGCACAGTGACACTCATATCTAGTGCAACCATAGTGTGCAGTGACATAAAACAGCCCTTTTTTTGACTGTAATCGATTGAATATTAGTTGCCTGCCTACAGTCGTGTGTGTGAAGCCTATTGCATCTACTCTGCCAACTTTTGTCAGTGCACAGTGACACTCATATCTAGTGCAACTGTAGTGTGCAGTGACATGAAACAATTCTTTTTTGACTGTAATCGATTGAATATCAGTTGCCTGCCTACAGGCGTGTGTGTGAGGCCTATTGCATCTACTCTGCCAAGTTTTGGCAGTGCACAGTGACACTTACATCTAGTGCAACCGTAGTGTAAAGTGACATAAAACAACCCTTTTTTGACTGTAATCGATTGAATATCAGTTGCCTGCCTACAGGTGTGTGTGTAAAGCCTATTGCATCTACTCTGCCAACTTTTGCCAGTGCACAGTGACACTCACATCTAGTGCAACCGTAGTGTACAGTGACATAAAACAACCCTTTTTTGACTGTAATCGATTGGATATCAGTTGCCTGCCTACAGGAATGTTTGTAAAGCCTATTGCATCTACTCTGCCAACTTTTGCCAGTGCACAGTGACACTCATATCTAGTGCAACCATAGTGTGCAGTGACATAAAACAACCCTTTTTTTACTGTAATCGATTGAATATCAGTTGCCTGCCTACAGGTGTGTGTGTAAAGCCTATTGCATCTAATCTGCCAACTTTTGCCAGTGCACAGTGAGACTCATATCTAGTGCAACCGTAGTGTGCAGTGACATGAAACAACCCTTTTTTGACTGTAATCGATTGAATATCAGTTGCCTGCCTACATGTGTGTGTGTAAAGCCTATTGCATCTACTCTGCCAACTTTTGCCAGTGCACAGTGACACTCATATCTAGTGCAACCGTAGTGTGCAGTGACATAAAATAACCCTTTTTTGACTGTAATCGATTGAATATCAGTTGCCTGCCTACAGGTGTGTGTGTAAAGCCTATTGCATCTAATCTGCCAACTTTTGCCAGTGCACAGTGACACTCATATCTAGTGCAACCGTAGTGTGCAGTGAAATAAAATAACCCTTTTTTGACTGTAATCGATTGAATATCAGTTGCCTGCCTACCGGTGTGTGTGTAAAGCCTATTGCATCTACTCTGCCAACTTTTGCCAGTGCACAGTGACACTCACATCTAGTGCAACCGTAGTGTACAGTGACATAAAACAACCCTTTTTTGACTGTAATCGATTAGATATCAGTTGCCTGCCTACAGGAATGTTTGTAAAGCCTATTGCATCTACTCTGCCAACTTTTGCCAGTGCACAGTGACACTCATATCTAGTGCAACCATAGTGTGCAGTGACATAAAACAACCCTTTTTTGACTGTAATCGATTGAATATCAGTTGCCTGCCTACAGGCGTGTGTGTGAGGCCTATTGCATCTACTCTGCCAACTTTTGCCAGTGCACAGTGACACTCATATCTAGTGCAACTGTAGTGTGCAGTGACATGAAACAACCCTTTTTTGACTGTAATCGATTGAATATCAGTTGCCTGCCTACAGGCGTGTGTGTGAGGCCTATTGCATCTACTCTGCCAAGTTTTGGCAATGCACAGTGACACTTACATCTAGTGCAACCGTAGTGTAAAGTGACATAAAACAACCCTTTTTTGACTGTAATCGATTGAATATCAGTTGCCGGCCTACAGGTGTGTGTGTAAAGCGTATTGCATCTACTCTGCCAACTTTTGCCAGTGCACAGTGACACTCACATCTAGTGCAACCGTAGTGTACAGTGACATAAAACAACCCTTTTTTGACTGTAATCGATTGAATATTAGTTGCCTGCCTACAGTCGTGTGTGTGAAGCCTATTGAATCTACTCTGCCAACTTTTGCCAGTGCACAGTGAGACTCATATCTAGTGCAACTGTAGTGTGCAGTGACATGAAACAACCCTTTTTTGACTGTAATCGATTGAATATCAGTTGCCTGCCTACAGGCGTGTGTGTGAGGCCTATTGCATCTACTCTGCCAAGTTTTGGCAGTGCACAGTGACACTTACATCTAGTGCAACCGTAGTGTAAAGTGACATAAAACAACCCTTTTTTGACTGTAATCGATTGAATATCAGTTGCCTGCTTACAGGAATGTTTGTAAAGCCTATTGCATCTACTCTGCCAACTTTTGCCAGTGCACAGTGACACGCATATCTAGTGCAACCATAGTGTGCAGTGACATAAAACAACCCTTTTTTGACTGTAATCGATTGAATTTTAGTTGCCTGCCTACAGTCGTGTGTGTGAAGCCTATTGAATCTACTCTGCCAACTTTTGCCAGTGCACAGTGAGACTCATATCTAGTGCAACTGTAGTGTGCAGTGACATGAAACAACCCTTTTTTGACTGTAATCGATTGAATATCAGTTGCCTGCCTACAGGTGTGTGTGTAAAGCCTATTGCATCTACTCTGCCAACTTTTGCCAGTGCACAGTGACACTCATATCTAGTGCAACCGTAGTGTGCAGTGAAATAAAATAACCCTTTTTTGACTGTAATCGATTGAATATCAGTTGCCTGCCTACAGGTGTGTGTGTAAAGCCTATTGCATCTAATCTGCCAACTTTTGCCAGTGCACAGTGACACTCATATCTAGTGCAACCGTAGTGTGCAGTGAAATAAAATAACCCTTTTTTGACTGTAATCGATTGAATATCAGTTGCCTGTCTACCGGTGTGTGTGTAAAGCCTATTGCATCTACTCTGCCAACTTTTGCCAGTGCACAGTGACACTCATATCTAGTGCAACCGTAGTGTGCAGTGACATGAAACAACCTTTTTTGACTGTAATCGATTGAATATCAGTTGCCTGCCTACATGTGTGTGTGTAAAGCCTATTGCATCTACTCTGCCAACTTTTGCCAGTGCACAGTGACACTCATATCTAGTGCAACCGTAGTGTGCAGTGAAATAAAATAACCCTTTTTTGACTGTAATCGATTGAATATCAGTTGCCTGCCTACAGGTGTGTGTGTAAAGCCTATTGCATCTAATCTGCCAACTTTTGCCAGTGCACAGTGACACTCATATCTAGTGCAACCGTAGTGTGCAGTGAAATAAAATAACCCTTTTTTGACTGTAATCGATTGAATATCAGTTGCCTGCCTACCGGTGTGTGTGTAAAGCATATTGCATCTACTCTGCCAACTTTTGCCAGTGCACAGTGACACTCACATCTAGTGCAACCATAGTGTACAGTGACATAAAACAACCCTTTTTTGACTGTAATCGATTGAATATCATTTGCCTGACTACAGGAGTGTTTGTAAAGCCTATTGCATCTACTCTGCCAACTTTTGCCAGTGCACAGTGACACTCATATCTAGTGCAACCATAGTGTGCAGTGACATAAAACAACCCTTTTTTTGACTGTAATCGATTGAATATTAGTTGCCTGCCTACAGTCGTGTGTGTGAAGCCTATTGAATCTACTCTGCCAACTTTTGCCAGTGCACAGTGACACTCATATCTAGTGCAACCATAGTGTGCAGTGACATAAAACAACCCTTTTTTGACTGTAATCGATTGAATATTAGTTGCCTGCCTACAGTCGTGTGTGTGAAGCCTATTGCATCTACTCTGCCAGCTTTTGTCAGTAGCACAGTGACACTCATTTCTAGTGCAACCGTAGTGTGCAGTGACATAAAACAACCCTTTTTTGACTGTAATCGATTGAATATCAGTTGCCTGCCTACAGGCATTTGTGTGAGGCCTTTTGCATCTACTCTGCCAACTTTTGCCAGTGCACAGTGACACTCATATCTAGTGCAACCGTAGTGTACAGTGAAATAAAAGAACCCTTTTTTGACTGTAATCGATTGAATATCAGTTGCCGGCCTACAGGCGTGTGTGTGAAGCCTATTGCATCTACTCTGCCAACTTTTGCCAGTGCACAGTGACACTCATATCTAGTGCAACCGCAGTGTACAGTGAAATAAAAGAACCCTTTTTGACTGTAATCGATTGAATATCAGTTGCCTGCCTTCAGGCGTGTGTGTGAGGCCTATTGCATCTACTCTGCCAACTTTTGCCAGTGCACAGTGACACTCATATCTAGTGCAACCGTAGTGTGCAGTGACATAAAACAACCCTTTTTTGACTGTAATCGATTGAATATCAGTTGCCTACCTACAGGCGTGTGTGAAGCCTATTGCATCTACTCTGCCAACTTTTGCCAGTGCACAGTGACACTCATATCTAGTGCAACCGTAGTGTGCAGTGAAATAAAATAACCCTTTTTTGACTGTAATCGATTGAATATCAGTTGCCTGCCTACAGGCGTGCGTGTGAGGCCTATTGCATCTACTCTGCCAACTTTTGCCAGTGCACAGTGACACTCATATCTAGTGCAACCGTAGTGTGCAGTGAAATAATAAAACCCTTTTTTGACTGTAATCGATTGAATAACAGTTGCCTGCCTACAGGCGTGTGTGTGAGGCCTATTGCATCTACTCTGCCAACTTTTGCCAGTGCACAGTGACACTCATATCTAGTGCAACCGTAGTGTGCAGTGAAATAATAAAACCCTTTTTTGACTGTAATCGATTGAATAACAGTTGCCTGCCTACAGGCGTGTGTGTGAGGCCTATTGCATCTACTCTGCCAACTTTTGCCAGTGCACAGTGACACTCATATCTAGTGCAACCGTAGTGTACAGTGAAATAAAAGAACCCTTTTTTGACTGTAATTGATTGAATATCAGTTGCCTGCCTACAGGCATTTGTGTGAGGCCTATTGCATCTACTCTGCCAACTTTTGCCAGTGCACAGTGACACTCATATCTAGTGCAACCGTAGTGTACAGTGAAATAAAAGAACCCTTTTTTGACTGTAATCGATTGAATATCAGTTGCCGGCCTACAGGCGTGTGTGTGAAAGCTATTGCATCTACTCTGCCAACTTTTGCCAGTGCACAGTGACACTCATATCTAGTGCAACCGCAGTGTACAGTGAAATAAAGAACCCTTTTTGACTGTAATCAATTGAATATCAGTTGCCTGCCTTCAGGCGTGTGTGTGAGGCCTATTGCATCTACTCTGCCAACTTTTGCCAGTGCACAGTGACACTCATATCTAGTGCAACCGTAGTGTGCAGTGACATAAAACAACCCTTTTTTGACTGTAATCGATTGAATATCAGTTGCCTAAATACAGGCGTGTGTGAAGCCTATTGCATCTACTCTGCCAACTTTTGCCAGTGCACAGTGACACTCATATCTAGTGCAACCGTAGTGTGCAGTGAAATAAAATAACCCTTTTTTGACTGTAATCGATTGAATATCAGTTGCCTGCCTACAGGCGTGCGTGTGAGGCCTATTGCATCTACTCTGCCAACTTTTGCCAGTGCACAGTGACACTCATATCTAGTGCAACCATAGTGTGCAGTGACATAAAACAACCCTTTTTTGACTGTAATCGATTGAATATCAGTTGCCTGCCTACAGGCGTTTGTGTGAGGCCTATTGCATCTACTCTGCCAACTTTTGCCAGTGCACAGTGACACTCATATCTAGTGCAACCGTAGTGTGCAGTGAAATAAAAGAACCCTTTTTTGACTGTAATCGATTGAATATCAGTTGCCGGCCTACAGGCGTGTGTGAGGCCTATTGCATCTACTCTGCCAACTTTTGCCAGTGCACAGTGACACTCATATCTAGTGCAACTGTAGTGTGCAGTGACATGAAACAATTCTTTTTTGACTGTAATCGATTGAATATCAGTTGCCTGCCTACAGGCGTGTGTGTGAGGCCTATTGCATCTACTCTGCCAAGTTTTGGCAGTGCACAGTGACACTTACATCTAGTGCAACCGTAGTGTAAAGTGACATAAAACAACCCTTTTTTGACTGTAATCGATTGAATATCAGTTGCCTGCCTACAGGTGTGTGTGTAAAGCCTATTGCATCTACTCTGCCAACTTTTGCCAGTGCACAGTGACACTCACATCTAGTGCAACCGTAGTGTACAGTGACATAAAACAACCCTTTTTTGACTGTAATCGATTGGATATCAGTTGCCTGCCTACAGGAATGTTTGTAAAGCCTATTGCATCTACTCTGCCAACTTTTGCCAGTGCACAGTGACACTCATATCTAGTGCAACCATAGTGTGCAGTGACATAAAACAACCCTTTTTTTACTGTAATCGATTGAATATCAGTTGCCTGCCTACAGGTGTGTGTGTAAAGCCTATTGCATCTAATCTGCCAACTTTTGCCAGTGCACAGTGAGACTCATATCTAGTGCAACCGTAGTGTGCAGTGACATGAAACAACCCTTTTTTGACTGTAATCGATTGAATATCAGTTGCCTGCCTACATGTGTGTGTGTAAAGCCTATTGCATCTACTCTGCCAACTTTTGCCAGTGCACAGTGACACTCATATCTAGTGCAACCGTAGTGTGCAGTGAAATAAAATAACCCTTTTTTGACTGTAATCGATTGAATATCAGTTGCCTGCCTACAGGTGTGTGTGTAAAGCCTATTGCATCTAATCTGCCAACTTTTGCCAGTGCACAGTGACACTCATATCTAGTGCAACCGTAGTGTGCAGTGAAATAAAATAACCCTTTTTTGACTGTAATCGATTGAATATCAGTTGCCTGCCTACCGGTGTGTGTGTAAAGCCTATTGCATCTACTCTGCCAACTTTTGCCAGTGCACAGTGACACTCATATCTAGTGCAACCGTAGTGTGCAGTGAAATAAAATAACCCTTTTTTGACTGTAATCGATTGAATATCAGTTGCCTGCCTACCGGTGTGTGTGTAAAGCCTATTGCATCTACTCTGCCAACTTTTGCCAGTGCACAGTGACACTCACATCTAGTGCAACCGTAGTGTACAGTGACATAAAACAACCCTTTTTTGACTGTAATCGATTGGATATCAGTTGCCTGCCTACAGGAATGTTTGTAAAGCCTATTGCATCTACTCTGCCAACTTTTGCCAGTGCACAGTGACACTCATATCTAGTGCAACCATAGTGTGCAGTGACATAAAACAACCCTTTTTTGACTGTAATCGATTGAATATCAGTTGCCTGCCTACAGGCGTTTGTGTGAGGCCTATTGCATCTACTCTGCCAACTTTTGCCAGTGCACAGTGACACTCATATCTAGTGCAACCGTAGTGTGCAGTGAAATAAAAGAACCCTTTTTTGACTGTAATCGATTGAATATCAGTTGCCGGCCTACAGGCATGTGTGAGGCCTATTGCATCTACTCTGCCAACTTTTGCCAGTGCACAGTGACACTCATATCTAGTGCAACTGTAGTGTGCAGTGACATGAAACAATTCTTTTTTGACTGTAATCGATTGAATATCAGTTGCCTGCCTACAGGCGTGTGTGTGAGGCCTATTGCATCTACTCTGCCAAGTTTTGGCAGTGCACAGTGACACTTACATCTAGTGCAACCGTAGTGTAAAGTGACATAAAACAACCCTTTTTTGACTGTAATCGATTGAATATCAGTTGCCTGCCTACAGGTGTGTGTGTAAAGCCTATTGCATCTACTCTGCCAACTTTTGCCAGTGCACAGTGACACTCACATCTAGTGCAACCGTAGTGTACAGTGACATAAAACAACCCTTTTTTGACTGTAATCGATTGGATATCAGTTGCCTGCCTACAGGAATGTTTGTAAAGCCTATTGCATCTACTCTGCCAACTTTTGCCAGTGCACAGTGACACTCATATCTAGTGCAACCATAGTGTGCAGTGACATAAAACAACCCTTTTTTTACTGTAATCGATTGAATATCAGTTGCCTGCCTACAGGTGTGTGTGTAAAGCCTATTGCATCTAATCTGCCAACTTTTGCCAGTGCACAGTGAGACTCATATCTAGTGCAACCGTAGTGTGCAGTGACATGAAACAACCCTTTTTTGACTGTAATCGATTGAATATCAGTTGCCTGCCTACATGTGTGTGTGTAAAGCCTATTGCATCTACTCTGCCAACTTTTGCCAGTGCACAGTGACACTCATATCTAGTGCAACCGTAGTGTGCAGTGAAATAAAATAACCCTTTTTTGACTGTAATCGATTGAATATCAGTTGCCTGCCTACAGGTGTGTGTGTAAAGCCTATTGCATCTAATCTGCCAACTTTTGCCAGTGCACAGTGACACTCATATCTAGTGCAACCGTAGTGTGCAGTGAAATAAAATAACCCTTTTTTGACTGTAATCGATTGAATATCAGTTGCCTGCCTACCGGTGTGTGTGTAAAGCCTATTGCATCTACTCTGCCAACTTTTGCCAGTGCACAGTGACACTCACATCTAGTGCAACCGTAATGTACAGTGACATAAAACAACCCTTTTTTGACTGTAATCGATTGGATATCAGTTGCCTGCCTACAGGAATGTTTGTAAAGCCTATTGCATCTACTCTGCCAACTTTTGCCAGTGCACAGTGACACTCATATCTAGTGCAACCGTAGTGTGCAGTGACATGAAACAACCTTTTTTGACTGTAATCGATTGAATATCAGTTGCCTGCCTACATGTGTGTGTGTAAAGCCTATTGCTTCTACTCTGCCAACTTTTGCCAGTGCACAGTGACACTCATATCTAGTGCAACCGTAGTGTGCAGTGAAATAAAATAACCCTTTTTTGACTGTAATCGATTGAATATCAGTTGCCTGCCTACAGGTGTGTGTGTAAAGCCTATTGCATCTAATCTGCCAACTTTTGCCAGTGCACAGTGACACTCATATCTAGTGCAACCGTAGTGTGCAGTGAAATAAAATAACCCTTTTTTGACTGTAATCGATTGAATATCAGTTGCCTGCCTACCGGTGTGTGTGTAAAGCATATTGCATCTACTCTGCCAACTTTTGCCAGTGCACAGTGACACTCACATCTAGTGCAACCATAGTGTACAGTGACATAAAACAACCCTTTTTTGACTGTAATCGATTGGATATCATTTGCCTGACTACAGGAGTGTTTGTAAAGCCTATTGCATCTACTCTGCCAACTTTTGCCAGTGCACAGTGACACTCATATCTAGTGCAACCATAGTGTGCAGTGACATAAAACAACCCTTTTTTTGACTGTAATCGATTGAATATTAGTTGCCTGCCTACAGTCGTGTGTGTGAAGCCTATTGAATCTACTCTGCCAACTTTTGCCAGTGCACAGTGACACTCATATCTAGTGCAACCATAGTGTGCAGTGACATAAAACAACCCTTTTTTTGACTGTAATCGATTGAATATTAGTTGCCTGCCTACAGTCGTGTGTGTGAAGCCTATTGCATCTACTCTGCCAGCTTTTGTCAGTAGCACAGTGACACTCATATCTAGTGCAACCGTAGTGTGCAGTGACATAAAACAACCCTTTTTTGACTGTAATCGATTGAATATCAGTTGCCTGC